>JACGWO010000002.1:3195145-4498098 GCA_034509735.1 Sesamum alatum | reverse complement strand
ACAAAGAAAACCCATCTTTTTTTAGAAAAAAAAAAGGGTAGAAATCAAATCTTGGCAGTGACATTTATTTGTAATTTTTGTCAGGAGGAATGGGTAATTTGCAGGATTTTTCACAAGATGGGGGAGAAGAAAACTCCAGCAATGCTCCAAGGTCAAAGCTTCTTGATCAAAGCTTCAAACTCCTCATTGCCTCCACTGCTTGAACCACCACCAACACTGCTAGAATCCCAGTCTAATTTTCAAGATCATCATCCACCAATAATGCAAACCCTAAACCAAAACCCTAATAACTTTCTGATGATCCAAACCCAAGAATCTGACCTCAAATCCCTCATCAATCCACTTGTCTCCCAATCTGACCTATTCTCACCTCAGCCCACCTCATCATTCACACCAAACAAGAACCTCAGCATCCAGTTCCCATCAAGCCAAGATTTCAGTTTCAAGGAACTGAGCAATGCTATTGCCAAACAGTACTGCAAGAAAGAAGCCAGCTTTGAACAACCCCATTTCCAACTACTGGCTGATGGATTTGTCAACACGCAGTGGGCAGAAAGGATTCAAGAAAACACTAACAAATACCAGCTGATGAGCCCATTTCTTTTGGATGAAATGGGAATCCCATCAGCAACAGTAGCAGCAGGGATTGATGATAATGTGACTGCCCTGGATTCTGCAGCTATTGATCATGTGATGTCAACTGAGCCGGCTTTCAGGTGGTGGTAGATAATTCAATCCCACCTCCCATCATAGTTACTGCACATCAGTTCTTGGCCTTTGGACCTAATTTAAATATATATATATATATATATAATTAAACTTTCATATATATTTCAGAATATGGATTTATGATCATCTGCTGTCTGTGTGTGTGTATATACAGAATCTAGAGATTCTGAATATTTAAGTGAAGCTGGTGAAATTGTAGTAGTAGTAGTTTTTCATGCATGAATATTGTAACCTTGTAGTGGTAGAGAGGTAGCATTGATGAACCCTAACTGGATGTGGCTACTAAGGATTTCTAGAGTACTGTGTGCTGTTGTCTTGTATATATATGTCAAGATTGCAAAAGGTACAAGTGCTGGTGGATATATAACCAAAATCTTTGGTGAAAGAGACTTCATTGCAGTACTGTTACTGGAGTTGGAAACCAAGCGGGTGGGTGGTGTTGGATTTGATTGGGGGTTAGGTTAGGTGGGAGCGGCATGCTCATGATGTGATGGTCATATGTGTTAATTTTGGAGGTGGGATTTGGCTCATTGTTCTTGTCTCATTTTTAAATACATTTTATTTATACATGAATGGATCTGATTATCTAAATAAAATGTCTCGTATGATTTTAGAGGTGGGATTTGGCTCATTACACTTAAAAAGTTGTAATTATTCGAAAACTCAAACTCAAAGGAAAGTGGGCAAGAATAATTGGTTTTGCATGTGGAGTGATTGGGTATGGTATGGGATCTGACTCCCTCTATATAGAATAGGTGATAGGCTGCAAATATAGAGAGGTAATTCGTGTAAATGCCAGAGACAAGAGTTGGTTGCCAGACCAATTAATGCCTACTACAATATACGATAAAAATTGTGGGTGGGCCTTCACATCTTCCAAGAAATAATTGATTTCTCCAGGTCTTAATCATCCAAAAACAAAAAGGGCCCTGATCATGAGGTGTATGATTTCTTCATGTACTAATTCTTTGTCTTCTTGTTTAAACTCTGTCACTCACTCTGGCATTTTCACAAACATAATGTTGTTATTTCGTTAAGAATACAGATGATAATTACCAGTTTATGCATATGTATATGATTATCTAGTAAACTAGGAAAAGGTCTTCAACCACATCTTAAAAGAATTCAAAAGTCACAATTTCAATTCTTCTAAGTCTGGGCAAAGTGATGCAGTTATGTCACAGGGGTTGCAGGCCAGCATCTACAAACAACAAAGCAATCAATATTGATCCACAGGTAAGACAATCAATACATTTTATTATCCGTAAAACGAATTGGATTATCAGATCATCAAATCCAATCGTCAACATGAGTTTCCTTGCTCCTCTACCTTCTGACTAACACATAGAGGAGACTGAATCTGCGAACCTGAACAAGCGATCTATACTGCAAACAACGGGGCAGTCTTAAAAGGAACCGTCACTTCTCTATTCAACAAGGAACTGCATCAAGTGAGCTTCTGTGTGAATTCAGAAAGTGTATGCACCTACTCAGCCAATGGCTGAGAAGGATTAGGGTCTAAGTACCTTGTGGGCATGGAATCAATCACATACATTTTGCTGAACAATGGATGCCAACCGAAATTCAAATTGCCATAAATCAAGGTAGTAAACTCCCGAATGCAAGAATGAGGAGGCATGCCCCTCTCAACAAACGAGGGTGATACTGAAACTATTGAAACCCCAGCTGCACAAGACTAGTATTGTTAAAGGAAAACATGATTGTTGTCCAATAACTGACGAAAGAGGCTTGCTATGAATACTCAGCTTCTTTTACACAGGCAACCCGGGCTGTGCGGAAGTTCCAAACCACCACTACCTTGCAGACCAATCCTATTACCCAACCAAATATTATGTTGGTTTTCTACGTAGACGGATATGGTATCCTAAATATCAGACAGAGTGCCCTCAAGAACATACTTTTTGGTGCTTTAAATTACCTAGACAAGTATGTAGAAGGAAAAAAACACTAAGTTTATCAATGGGGACTGCATAAAGCCTCAAAATTGAAGCCAATAAATGTTAACTTGATTTGCCTACATGGAGAAATTGAGGCAATGGTAGATATTTTGCCAGGCGCGATCAAGTAAAAGGAAACTAGAAACAAAACCAGAGCGCGATACAAAATCATGGACATTCATCAAAACTCTATTGAAATATAAGGCAAATCATAATAAAGGAAGAAACACATTTCCTTGAGAGACTTAAAAGATTCCCCAACGTTTGCAACAGTTTTACAGCAGCAAAGCAGCATTACATTTATTAAATACCATATCTCTATCATGAGCCCAACCGGAAGATGTATGCTTAACCAGCCAAAAAAAGCTGCATCAAGAACAACATCACAAGTTAATTCGTACCGCAGCTGTCTCTAACCTTTATAAACAGAAATATCACCATCCCTAAAACTGATCCAAGTAGTACCAACAAGTTCCACTTCAAAATCAGAGTTTCACAAACCAATCTTCAGGCATAAAAGCTTATAGAATAATCCAAGAAAATAGACAGAATGGGTTCAGTTCCAAAATCTCATGAGTTCCCAAAACCTATACTTTCTTCAACAAATTTATAGCAATAACCAAAAAATGAAGAAAAATATGACAACGGGAGCAATTCCCTTTTCGTTTAAAAAAAAAACAGATGCTTCACCTACGAGAATCGAAGATGGAAAAACCAATGAATGCACCAAAAGGACAAGAAGAGGAATCCACTAATTGAATTGTATTAGCCAAACCAACTTTTGTCTAGCAAAATCTTTTGATCATCTCTTCCTATGCCATTATCTTCTTCCTCTTCATTTCTCTCGCCTAGTTCAGTTAACCTTTACAGAATAGGAAGTCCAGCCTCAAAATTCCCACTTTCTAAATTCGTGCTAATCAGACATTTTTTTCTCAATCATTCATCACTCTTCCCACATCATCATTAACATGAATTCGCAAATAACTTCAAAGTCAATACAAAAATCTAGCTTTTCGCAACAATCCTTCATCTTCAAATCCAAACACAAACAGTAAAACAATGAACTCGACCACTAAACATCATTAACTTAATTATTCCCATTTCTACAACCAATAAATCCAATCAGATGCACAAGCACTCCGCCATTCTATCCTCCAAAAATCTTATTCTAAGATATTAAAATAAGACTACTAAAACCCACATCAGATCCACCGAAATATCAGGAAAAAGAATAATAAAACAGAAACCCAAACATATGAAAAAAGGAGAACAAAAAACAAAACCCTAAATCCATCCCCGATCGAAAAACAATGGAAAACCACCAAAGGATAACAGAATGAAAACCACCTTTCTCGCCTAATGGGACGATCCTGAATCAGATGGTTTCTTGGACAAAGCGTAATCGGGCGGCGAGTAGACAAGGGCGGCGATCATGGCTCCCGGAAGCACGCCGTATTTCGCCACCACCGCCACCTTCGTGACCAGGGGCTGCCCTTTCAATATCCCCAGCACCATCGCCTCAACTTTTCCCTGCCTTTTTGCTCTGTTTTCTGGAAAAATATCAAGAAAATTCCCCCACTCCTTTGCTGCTCGCTAAGCTACGAACTTGATAACAATGGAAGTGAGCTCACAAAGATCCGGACCCGGTTACATGTTTAGGTATTGGATCATGGGCCCATTATCAATGGGCTTTTAGTACCTTTACGCATATTTACATCAAATGATTAAGCCATATTGAATTAATAATATAAATTAGGGTCCATAATTATTCTTGATATTTTTTAATATTTTGCATATTAAGTCGTCACTAAATTATTTTATAGCTATTTTTTTTTTAAAAAAAATAAAAAATTAAATTAAAAGTGAAATAATAAATTAATATGTATAATAGATACACAGTAAATATAATATAAAAAAATATATTTACAAAATGGATATGTAACTACTCCTTCTTACTTAAAAAATTAAATAGTTAATAACATAATTTTATTATTAAATTAATAAAAAAAATTACATGAAAGTTTCTTGCTGTGTATCTACATTAATAACTTGAGTTTGTAAACTAGTTCAAATTATAAAATAATTTTGCAAAAAACTTCACATTAAGTAATGAATGAATATAATAAATACACAAAAAAAATTCATGTAAAAGATTTTTTGTCCGGATATTATATTGTTGTGTATCTAGTGTATATATTAACTTATTACTTCACTTATTACAAATTCTTCTTAGTTAGAAAATAATTTGGTGATCATTAATGTGAAAAATACTAAAATATATTGAGAATAATATAATTATTATGCGTCAATTTTGTCGAACCAAAAGATAAGTGTTACATTTGTTAATTTAGGGGGTAAATACTACATCGAGAACAGTTCAAGAGAACAAAGTGTATTTAACCCTTAAATAAGCATATCGCATATTTTATTTCACTTCAATCATATCTTTCATTAATTATATCTTTGAAGTAAATATTTATAGGGTGTTTGCAATAATTTCAATTTGTGTGGTAGGAATAAGAGGGTGTTTGGGGATTGGACAATGTGGTACCATTCCCTTGGGCACACGAAATAAAAAGGGTCATGATTTGGGGACAAGTTCTTGGGACCAACCTTGTCACTATATAATCTCACTTCAGACAAATTTGTCTAATTGGTCAATTTGCACGTACAACCACTGGTAACAAAAACTCACGTTGGTAGAAAGAATCGAACCCACGATCATCTGACTATAATTCATTCTTACCACAAACCATACAAATTTGTGGAACTGGCCAGTTTGCACTTACAAGTTACAACCATAAGAGACAAGAAGGAATCAAACTACAATCATCGAACTACTAGAAATAGTTCATTCTTACCATAACTTAGACAAATTTGTTGCACTGATCGGTTCGCACTTATAACCATCAAAGACAAGAATTCATTTCAGTAGAAAGAATCGAACCCACAATCTTCTGACAATTAGAAATATTCTTTTCTTACCACAACGGTCTGATTGAAAGTCGTGTCAAGCCAGCAATAATTCTGTCACTAGATATCCTTCTCCCATTCTCTTATCCTGTCTCTTTCTCAGACAAGTATGTAAGAAAGACATCAATGTTATATTGCCTTATCCTTCAAATTGCCAATTCTTGGCTAAGAAAGAACCAACAACTTCATCTCCATTTCCTCCCTTCATTCCTTAGTGTTTCTTGACCAAAAAAAAAGCCTCAATCATTCATAATTCCCTCTTCATTCCTTGCTCTTTGCTAAGCCTACAACTACTGCAAAGCTGAAACATTCTTTCTACATTGAATCATGGAAACAGATCAGACAGCCAGAAGGAGTTCCAGCACACAGATACTGCAAGAACTCGAGGCGCTTAGCGAGTCGATGTACCAGTCTTACACTTCAACCACAGCACGACGAACCGCCTCTCTTTCCCTCCCAAGAACTGCAATCCCTCCCATCTCTGCCATCGGTGACAAAGATGGGCCGACCGCCACCCCAAAAACTAGGCCGAGGCGCATGTCGTTGTCTCCGTGGCGCTCTCGGCCTAAGCTCGACAACGAAGAAAATGATCAGACAGGAAACAACAAGGCAGCATCAGTATCTAAAGAAGCCAAGATCAGGTGGGCTGATGAACCAGCTGCATCATCAGAGAAGAAATCGATATGGAACTGGAAGCCTATTCGTGCACTTAAGCAGCTCAGCATGCAGAAGCTGAGCTGCTTGTTCTCTGTTGAAGTTGTCACAGTTCAAGGCCTCCCGGCTTCCATGAACGGCCTTCGCCTGTCAGTTTGCGTTAGAAAGAAAGAGAATAGAGACGGGGCAGTCCAGACGATGCCGTCCAGAGCCTCACAGGGGGCTGCTGATTTTGAGGAGACTCTCTTCTTAAGGTGCAATGTTTACTACACTCCTGGCAGTGGAACACGCATGACATTCGAGCCACGGCCCTTTCTGATATACGTGCTTGCGGTTGATGCTGAAGAGCTGGATTTTGGACGACGTTCGGTGGATTTGAGTGGCTTGATTCAAGAATCCATAGAGAAGAGCTCTGAGGGTGCAAGAGTTAGGCAATGGGACATGAGTTATGATCTTTCAGGCAAAGCTAAGGGAGGTGAGCTTGTTCTGAAGTTGGGATTTCAGATTATGGAGGACGGGGGCGTTGGAATATACAATCAGCCTGAGGTGCAGAAGACAGGGAAGATCAGAAGTTTCTCACCATCGTTCGCCCGGAAGCAGTCGAAATCATCCTTCAGTGTTCCAAGTCCAAGGCTGTCGAGTCGAGCTGCAGTCTTGACTCCTTCACAGCAAGGAGCAGCATCGGATCTTCAAGGCATTGATGACTTGAATCTTGATGAGCCAGCTCCGCCACCTTCATTGCAAAAGCCTGAGGAACCGGAGACGAAGATGGCTGATGACAATGATCTCCCTGACTTTGATGTTGTGGACAAGGGGGTCGAAATTCTGGATAAAGACGTGGAGGAAGGCGATGAGGCTGAAGAGAATTCGGAGAAAGGATCAGTGGCAAGTGAGGTTGTCAAGGAAGTTGTGCAAGATCAGTCCCACATGACACGATTGACGGAGCTTGATTCGATTGCTCAGCAAATAAAAGCTCTTGAATCCATGATGGGGGAGGAGAAAGAAATCAAGACAGATGAAGAAACTGCATCACAAATGTTAGATGCAGAGGAAGATAAAGTGACAAGAGAATTTCTTCAAATGCTTGAGGATGCAGAGGGTGATAAACTCAACATTAATGATGATGAAATCCCTCCTCTGAAGCTGGAAGGCTATGAGAGTGCAGAAGAGACAGAATCGGTTTTTCTGCCTGATCTTGGCAAGGGATTGGGCTGCATTGTTCAAACGAGGAACGGAGGCTTCTTGGCAGCAACGAATCCTCTGGATACCGTTGTTGCAAGAAAAGACACACCAAAACTAGCAATGCAGATGTCGAAGCCGTTGGTTCTTCAATCAAACAAGACTGGTTTTGAGTTATTCCAGAAGATGGCAGCCATAGGCCTTGAAGAATTGACCTCAGAGATCTTCTCATTGATGCCTATGGATGAACTCATGGGCAAAACAGCTGAGCAGATAGCTTTCGAAGGCATTGCTTCGGCGATAATCCAGGGACGGAACAAAGAAGGAGCTAGCTCAACCGCTGCACGCACCGTCACCACCATCAAGTCCATGGGAACTGAGATGAGTACTGGCAGAAAGGAAAGAATTTCAAGTGGAATATGGAATGTGAGTGAAGAACCGGTGACGGTTGATGAGATTTTAGCATTCTCAATGCAGAAGATAGAGAGTATGGCAGTGAATGCTCTGAAAATTCAGGCAGGTACAGCTGCAGAAGATGCTCCATTCGACGTTTCACCACTTGATGCAAAGACGATTACGCCTAGTGGGAAAGTCTACAATCACATATTGGCATCTGCAACTCCAGTTGAGGACTGGATCAAAGCTACCAACACAAAGGGTTCTTCATATGATGGTCCGGACTCTGAAGCCATAACGATGTCCGTGGTTGTCCAGCTACGCGATCCAATCAGGCAGTATGAGGCCGTGGGAGGCCCTATGCTAGCACTGGTTCATGCAACATGTGTTGCAGATGAATCATCCGATAACAATTATAGTGAGGAGAAGAGGTACAAAGTGGCAAGCCTGCAAGTTGGAGGCATAAAAGTGAGAAGTTCAGGACGCAAGAACGCTTGGGATGGCGAGAAGCAACGGTTGACAGCATTGCAGTGGCTTGTGGCATATGGGATAGCAAAGGCAGGGAAGAGGGGAAGTCGTCAAACGACAAAGGGACCGGATCTCCTCTGGAGCACTTCGTCGCGTGTAATGGCTGATATGTGGCTCAAACCAATAAGAAATCCTGATGTCAAATTCACCAAGTAAACTTTCCGAGTTTTTTGGCCTAAACAAAGTGAGAAGGCCGAGTTATCTCATTCTTGCACATCTGCACATTCTTTATATAAAGTGAAGAACGAACACATAGTTCAACTTTCTGCAGTAAACAATATATATATGTAAAGATCACTGACTTATTCATAGTATTTACGTGTGTTACGAAACTAGAAGAACGGACATTGTTCGACATACATTACTAGCCTTCGTAAATCAAATCAATAGTTTTATGTTTCAATTATCGTGTATGTAATTTAGGAAACATCAACGGAAAGAAATGTAAACGGCATTGTTCTTGTGTTATCCTGTATAGCGTCTGATGAGTGAATAGCTTCTTAGTGTGTATGTAGCTGCAGATAAAGTTGTTTAAAGTGTTTTTCTTACATGTTTCACTATTGTTTCCTGACATGTATGTAACAGTGTACATATGTATGTTGTTATGAGCTTTGATGTTTTGTTGTTTTGCCATAGAGCTCTCATGCTAGATAAGTGAAGGTCCCTAATTAACCTCCATTCCTGTCCTTAGGCCCCCACCTATGCTCGGTGGGGGTCACACTCAGGCTTGGTGTCACTGCCCGCATCTTAGTCAAGAGTGTCGGCAGTGACTCGAGGAGGACGTGCGGGCAGCAAGAGATGTAGGCCGGCATGCAGGTGCACAAACGACAAGTGAGTAGTAGAGACTTTTAACTAATTGGGGATTGCAATATTATTTGTATGGGAACTTTCTTGATGTGTGAGGATGTTATTCGTCAATTTGAGTCATTCCATGGACGTTTGGGCATGGAGATATAAGGATGACAGTCAAGTGCCATCCTGTGCGCGTGCAGGAGACTCACGAGTGAAGCAGAGTGCTTTATCGATGGAAATTTGCAAAACTATTTCAATGGTGAGTTCCATGGAGTGTTGGGAACATTCCACTATGTTTCAGAGTTAGACGATGCCGATTGAGTATGAAAAAAATGATGATGTCCGGAGTCTGCCAATGCAGTGGCAGGACAATGATTTTAGAATATTGCGAGGGCAATTTCCTTACGATGGATGATCGGATGGGGCTAAAATGCTGGAGTTGTGATTTAGAAATTGTAAGCTAAAGAATGGTTTAAGCGGCACGTGATTTGGACGTCGGACAAAGGAGATGCGAAAAAGGTACGCTCCTCGACCACTTTAATGTCTACCACTAGAATAAGAAAAAATATTTTGAAGCCTATTATAAAGGGGCATGTAGTAATGAGCTCCAACCAGCTCTTCCCGTGCAGCAAGGCACTAAATGAGCAATCCCTTGGTGGCAACCATTCGTACTCATAACTCAAGTTGGATAACTCTCAAATAGCTCAAAAGAAAATTTTTTAGTCAATTTCATTTATTGAGTGGTCTTTACCCCCTTTTGTTTGTCTCGTTTAAAATTCTATTTGGATTCTTTAGTCTGATCCAGTTATTGAGATTATCGAGACAATTAAAATGGTGTTTCCTTGTTCTTAGATCCTTTATCCTTATTTTTAATCATTGGGTTTAGACATTACTTCGGTGTTTCTTAATCCTTTCAAAATGGCAGCAACATACCCTTTTTGATAGGCAACTCGAGGGGAATGCTAGAGTCCCTGAAGGGGAAGAGAACTAGACAGGCGGCGTGGGGCCAGGAGAGCCCACGTTGGGAACCAAAAAGCCAAAAGGTTCCATGTACTACAGGGCTGCCCTCGAGTTACGTGAAATCAGGGTCAACACCTCTAGGCTAAATGAGCGATCAAGGCAAACACTCCAAGGCCTCGTGAGCTAACTCGTGACATACGTTGTTGGGTTCTAGACATGCACGGGGTCTGTTCGCTAAGATATGGGGTTATAGGGCAACTCCGCGTTGTATGCAAGTTGTGAAGCCACGCCGAAAGGCAAGAAGGCATATTGGGCATACCATATGGAATCAATATGAGATGTTGGCATATCTATTTGGCCTTGGGCTTGTGAGACAGTCCTACTCGGGCGAGGCATAGAAAACTGAGAAAACGAAGACATGCGCCAGTGATGCACTTAGTGAGCATCGGGCATGCAAGGGGCGTTGTGGGTGTAAGAATGGTCTGCAGTGCTGAAAGCGGAGCGAGAGTGCTCCTAGCCATTGTGAGATGTATCAGAAGGACCCGAGATTGTGGGCAAAATGCAGATTGATAGGCGAGTGAACGGACATGAGGTGTCGCACAGGGATGTGTTCGGGTGTCGTGCTAGTGAGCTTCAAATGTCGAAGACACATGACAGGAAGTCGTTCAAACTCGAGATGGGACGAAGGCTGGTCGAAGGTTGAGCCTAACTTGAGACGCCGCACAAGCAAAATATATATTCCGTTGCGAAACAAAAGAGTCTGCCCGTAACAATTGGTATGGACGTCGTGTGTCGACCCAAGTCCCATTGAATGGTGGTATATGATTGTGGGCGTGTGTCATGTGGTCAGCGTGGATATTTGTGCAACTATAGGCTAAGTTGTGTTCTACAACTGTGGGATATTTCTAGGCATTAGGTAATCTAGGCGCATATGTGCATTGAGTGTTGTTGTCCTTGACATTAAATTCATGGTATATGTGGTGTGTTTATACTCTGCGTGAATGGACGATTGGCACTTGCATTGTTTATACGAAATAAAATATGTATCAATCATCTAACTATTTATGTAGTGGGAAATCTTAATGCAAAGAGATGGTTGTTGACATGGACTCTTGCGTTCGTCGTGTCGACCTGTGATTGCCCGACACGTGGCACATGTTGTGGCAAAATTTCTGTATCTTATTGGTCCTTTAAATATTACATTCGGTGTTCAAAATATTGGGTGATATTTATCTACTACGAGAATGTGTTAAACATCATAACACTCGATATTGCAATGACAAACTCAATTTAATTGGAATCTTCAAAATACCCCATTGAATTGGAAATAAGCTAATGTGGGAAAGTTTAAAAATTTTCATGGATTCGAATTCGATTAAGAGAGAATTGGTTTTGAATTAATGAATTTTCAAAGCCGGTGATTATGCTGTTTGAATTCATAATGTCTTTACTAATCGGTTTAATTATATTTTTTGCCTCGTATATTAAGGATGATAAAATAAGAAAAGTAAATATAGTGGTGGCAAATAGTAGCCTTAAATTTATTTATTTATTTACAATTGCAGTACTCTGACCACCAAATTTTTAAAAGTGACTGAAGATTGATTACATGGACAAAAATTTGGATTTTTTTTTTTTGGACTTTTGCTGCCATGGAATTATAATAAAAAAAAAGAAAAGAAAGAAAGCTGTCAACCAAGATATTTTCTGTCACATAAGCACTTACATGAAAAATCCCCTGTTACATCATTAATGAAATTAAAAAAAAAAAAAAAGTGGAAAAAACTTTTTATTTGGATTTTTTTTATTGACTGGACACTTTCTTTTTTATCTCTTCTCTACCACAAAAACAAATTTTGAATTTATATTTTATACTAGCTGTCGTGCCACGATTCTGTGTGGATATAATAAATACTCTTACACACTTTAAAATATATTATAAGTTAGAAAAAATATATATAACCCAATACACCAGTTTTAAAAAGAAAAAAAAAGTAATTTAAGTGTATTATCGACACAATAAAAAAAACAAAAATACATACAATTATAAACAACAAAATTAGTATTGTATAACTTTAAATTATAAAAAATTAAAGTTATTATTTTTATATAATATAAATTTATATAAAAATTAATTTATAATATGTTAGTAATGACAAATTATAATGAATTTGAAGGAGAAATTCATAATCATAACTATGGTGAAATTAAAGTGTATATCATAATCATAACTATTCGTTAAAAAAAAGGGTTAGAATGAGAATTTCCCACATGAGTGCTCATATGATTCTCTACTTTGTTTGTAATTGCTCGCAATTGGCTACACATATTATCAATTATTCACTTTATTGAGGTGCTCAAAATTCATTTGACGTGTATCGTTTTCATACTGAAAATTCTGATCCCATTATTTTCAATCACATCATACAAAAATAAAAAAACATACCATCACTAATTATTGAGACTAGCCAAACAGTGAGCTGTTGCGAAACTGCCACTTCCACTCATAACGGCTATGGATGGGTGTCGAAATTATCAAAAATAAATTTTTATAAATATTTTTGAGAAAGTAGTGTGTAAGATCGAGTCTGTAGAGATTGGTAATAAATCAATTCATTCGAATAAAATAGGGGGGTGGGGGGGGGGGTGTTTGTATTTGGGTTGAATTTTAACTAAAAAGATGAATGAATAAATGAGAAAACTTTTCGGTTGAAGTTAAGTTCATGTTTGATTCCATTATTGATTATTGATGCATAGATGACAATCATTTAATAGATAAATTGGTTGTGATTATTGGTACGACCTAATGACCTTTTATTTCCTTGCCTTTTCGTTAGCCAATGAACGTAATGAACAACCCTGAGAACGTCCACATGATTTAATTCACCAACAATATTAAGAATTAGAACGACCCAATTCTAACTAATAGATTCCTACGATGATTAATTTAAGTTAGAGCATGTGTTCCTCGTAACATAATTTACTACTACGACATAATAAACTATGTTACGTTGTCACTAGTTAGTGAACTAGACAAACAATTATGAATTTGCAAGTTTAATTGGCCAAGCAAACATTCTTGATAATGAATAATTGATCACATCATTCATAAATCAGATCATTTATAATAAAAGCATAGAGATTAACATGAATATGCAATCAAAAGAAAGTAAAGAGCATGGATTAGATCTTACAATGTATAGGAATTAAGCATTCATCGTAACTTCAATCGAAATTAGAATTAGCCTAACATGCTGATGAAAGAACACATAGAATAAATGTAGAATTTCATTAGATAATCAACACTAAGTCTAAAGAAAAATATAGTAGAAAATGAGATGTCTTGACAAATGAAAAACCTATCTATTTATACTACTACACCCCAATAAACATGGACACAAAAGTGGAGTGGATATGTAATTGCTTAAATCAGGCCGATTAAGCCTAATCACTTAATCCTAACAAGTTCCCAAAATAGAAAAGTTTTCTATGCAGTCAATCACCCTTTGATTAAGCAGCAAAGATCTCTTTCTTTTTGTCTGCAGATTCGCTTGTTGTGTTAAGTGTGGGCACGTCTAACTGAATTTGTAAATCTACCATAATTTCTCCCTTTTCCAAACTTGTCTTCCATTGCCACTTTTCAACTCGAAGTTGCCATTTTGCTTCCCGATTAATTCTTCCATGCTGAAAATACAAAAATATCCTATGATTAAGAGTATTTTAATACTTGCAAGAAGATATTATTTTTATAAAAATGTGGTAGATTATACACTTATAAGCTACCTTTCATGAGGTTGGAAATAACTATGAGTACCTTTTGTTATTTGAGAAATTATAAATATAAATACCCCTCTTAAATGGAAAATATAGTCCTTAGACGATGAGGTGAAATTTACTATTTTATCTTTGTTGATTTTTTTTTTCAATAAAAAAACGAGGATGGGTAATAAATAATCCATAGGGATATTAGTTTATAAAAATATTTTAAAAAATCTAAAATAATATTCTAGAATTATAATTTATAATTCAAAAAGGTATTTCGATCAATTTACCACAAAAAATAGATGAAAACTTAATGGGGCTAACAGAATGGACGTTAAAGTCAGGGGGTATTTATAGAATTTGTCAAACAATATGAATATATTTATAATTATGCAAAATCTCAAGAAATGTGGCTTTAATTTACCCATTATATTATTCTGAACCTAATTTGGTCACGTCCAACTATTCAAATTATATTATTTGAAGTTAAAAGATGGTGTTCGGGTCAATTATAAATTTTTGAAAATATGGATAAATTACATCGACACTTCCTGAGATTAGGCCTATTACACAAACGTCCCTTACTCCTTGTAGAATTACAGGACACGTCATAAGGGGGTATTAGTTTAATGTACCTCAAGGTTGTTTATATAAAATTCGCCACTGAATATGTGGTGTAATTGTAATTACAACTATAATATCAAGGGGTGTATTTATATTTTACAAATAATAGGGAATATTTGTGTAATTAGACCTATGTAATTTATCCTAAGAATATTCTATAAGATGTTTTCAAGTTTATAAGATGTTAGAAAGTGTTTGATAATTTTTTTTCACAAATTCTTTTTTATATATAAGCACTAAAAACTATTTTATAATATGTATGAGTTTATACGATGTTTTAAACAAATTAGCTAAACACCCTCACAATTAAATTCAATGATTTATTTCTGAGATTTCATATAATATTATGGACCCTATAAAATAAAATATTTCTCTAATGGTGAAATATTAACTTATACCATTTTTGCTGATCTAACTTCTTACATAAAAAAAAGCTATATCTATTGATATTAAATTTAATTTTTTGTTATTGTATTTCATTTATTTTTGGTGAAGGTTTCTAAAGTAAGAATTTTAAATGATTCCACGTATATTAGATGAATTTGAAATCCATCACAATACCACAAAATATAGATCAAATTGAAACTTCAAGAATTTGGAATATTTTGTGTCATGAATTTATCCAAACAACTTTGGTGGATCTGCTATCATGGATGTGAAATCCTTCGATCCAAATCCATCAATTCAAACATAACATTAGTTCTTTCAGATTCTCTTCCATTGCGTTTGGATTGATGGGTCGAAGTAAGGATTTCAAATCCACAATAATAATTTTTTTTGTATTTATTTGAATAATTCTATACTAGAGACTCTCATTTTGACCTATATATTCATTTTCACTAGAAAATGTATAAAATTTTGAAAATACACATTTCTAGCTGAAATTGCAAATGAAACCAAAATCAATCATGGCCGAAGATTTTAATCAAAATGTTGCCCAAGTTACCTCATTACTTTTTTAAAGGTAAATTACAACCACTTTTCATGATATTTAACACAATTATAAATAGCTATTTATTGTGCGGCAAATTAGAAATTACCCTTGATTTTAACGTCCTTCTAGCAACAAACCCATTCCATTAGTCTCTGTTAGGTTTTCGTCCAATTTTTATGGTAAACTAACAAAAATGCCCTTTTGAATTATGAATAATTTTATATATTTTTTAAAAAGTTTTAAAATTATTTTTATGAACTAATATGCACTATGGAGTATTAACTCTACCCTATATATTTTTTCAAATATTTTTTTAAAAAAAAAATTCAGCGAGGTTAACATAGTTATTTTCATCTTACCTTCTAGAGGCTATATAATTATTTTCTAGTTAAGGAGGTATTTATAATTTTTCAAATACGAAGGACATTTGTAATTATGCCAAATTTAAGGAGAAATAATTGTAATATACTTTTTATGAATGAAATAATTGCATCATGAATTTTAATCATCAACAAATATATCAATTATCAATATTCAATATTTATAACTAACCAACACCTACTATTAAATATTAAAATAATAATTATTATTATTATTTTTGTAATAGACCAACAACCATACATGATGAAATTCGATGCCATGAACTCTATTACAACTCTAGTATTAAATAAAGTTTACATTTCCCTGCCCAAAAAAAAATAATTTAAAATATTAATACACTTACTTCATAGCACTAATCAATAAACAAGATTAAAATTAAAAAAGAAGGTGGGGCAATGTAGGGATGTAGGAGTTAAGCATCAAATCAACTTTGGAAGAATAAATTGTTAGGAATAGGAATTTAATTAATTTCAAATCATTCCACCTGATTTATTCCTCTGACTTTTCATGTGACAATCATTATAGCTGAGGTGATGGGTTCTATTAGTATCTATGCCACTCTTAAATGCTTATTGACTGTTTGTTTATGTTATCATTTTCGATTTTTGGTTTTTGAAACATTATTTAAAATGAAATCATGTTTATTTAATATAAAATATAATTTTATTAATTAATTAAAATATATTCTCATTTTACATAAAAATTTATATAAAATTAAAAACACATATTTTTCACTAAAATAAAAAATATAAACAAACAGGCTATTTAGAATTCTTGTACTGAAGTCGCAATAATTTTGATATTGTCGTAAAATAATTATCAACGACAAGAATTGTATATATCATATTGTCACTATAAATAATTATTGTTCCATTTTATATTCACCAAGATGCCGACAATACAATAATAATAATAATAATTATTATTATTATAATTATTATTATTATTATTTATTGTTTTTAAGTTGTGACTATACATGTATCATTATTTTTTTTTTCATTTTAGGCGAATCTAATTGGAATATTTCTTTGTGTGGAATGCACAACGCCTTTAGAAGAGTTATGGCTTGGGTAAATTTGTAATTTCACACATCAATTTAAAAAATAAACAAAAAAATAAAATTAAACCCAAAAATACGTTGGGGGCTGGACCACCTTCACATTTCCAACCATCGGCCACCTCCTTCGTTGACGCCCACCTCCAGCGGCTGCACCCCAACTTCGCAGCCGTCGCCCTCCTTCACAACTGCCGCTCCACCTTCTTCACCGACGCCCACCTCCAGTGGCTGCAACCCACCTTCGCATCCGTCACTCTCCTGCACAACTAGCCGCCTACCTCTTTATAGTCATTCCTCCTTCAAATTTTGGGTCTTTCCCTTCTTCAAATTTTGGATCCTCTACCACAATCACCAACTAATTTTCTTTCACCAAATGTAAGGAAAGAGAAATAAATCAACCCCCCACCAACTATGAATCAACACACCAATCCCAGTTCAAACAAAATCAAGCAAGAAAAGAGAAATAAAGGAGAGAACAATAAAACAAGAAAAGAGAATTAAAAAATTGAAAAATAATTCTAGAACTGTGCAGGATGGAGAATAATTCGATTTAAAGTGAGGGTTCAAATCAAACTATTCATGAAATGATCGGACTTACAGTTGCAGAAATGGTGAAGGTAGCTGGAGATGTTTGGTAAATGTGGTAGCAATGGCGTATGAAAAAAAGACCAATTTTTGGATTTTTTTTTTAATTTGGGTCTGGGTTGGGGGTTGGGGAGGGGGGGGGGGGGGGCGGGAAAGAGGTGGGTAGAGGCTGTCTTAGGGGCGAAGGTGATTGTGCAATAGTTGAAGGTGGCTGCAATGGTGGATAAAGACGGTGCAGTAGTGAAGGTGTTTGACAATGGCGGATGAAGAAGATGACATTGATTTTTGAGTTTTTTTTCTTCTTGAAATTAGGGTGTGAAAATTACAACTTTACCCCGTTCTTAATCTACTAAAAATATGTGTTTTCATATCCTCGGAATATTCTCATTTTATTCCCCAAAAAGTGAACAAAAGGACACAAGTGCTACAAAAATAAAAAGTTGAGAGGTTACCACTTGTAAAAG
Organism: Sesamum alatum; assembly: GCA_034509735.1. Classification (NCBI taxonomy): domain Eukaryota; kingdom Viridiplantae; phylum Streptophyta; class Magnoliopsida; order Lamiales; family Pedaliaceae; genus Sesamum; species Sesamum alatum. The sequence goes on along the minus strand of JACGWO010000002.1, from coordinate 4,480,122 downwards.
AAAAGGTTGGGGAGCAAAGTGCAAAACGATCCAAACGTTGGGAGGTGTTTGCTTTTTACTCAAAAAGTTATGCACAACCTTTTTATACTTAAGTCATTCATTATCACTGTTAAAATTATGAGACTCATTATCATAATAAAATAAAAATTCAATAAATATAATCAGTGATAATATTAAAATAATTGGTTATTTTTTTTATCGTTAATATTATCTTTATTTAGTGATACTCAAATAAATATTGAATTCCCTTCTCAACACTTACTATTCTTTCCCTAGTAATATCCTAAAAAACCGAAAAATTTGAAGTCTATGTTTGTATGGAAGAATTTGTATTTAAAGTAGGAATTTAGAAAAATATTTTAAATGATTTTATATTAGAAAATAAAATTCATCAAAATTTACAAAATATAATTCAAAATAAAAATGAATTATTTGATTTTGTTTTAAATATGAAAATAAAAGCAACACAACGTAAAAAGTATTGAACGTCACTTTGCATTTAAATAAACTTAATAATTATTCAATATGATAGTGGAGAAAAAAAGAATTACTTCTTTGTATTTTTTTATGAAAAAGTAACATTATTTTCTTACATAAATAAATTCATTAGGACAAACTTTGTGTTCCTTCCCCTGCCCACACCTGTTACCTTTTCTCTTATTTTTCTCACATGAAGAGAGAGAGAGACGAGAGAGAGAGAGAGAGAGAGAGAGGTCTCTGAGTTACTTCAAGAGGCGGAAAGGTTAAATCTAAATGAAAAGCAAAGAATTGAAGAAATAAAATATGGGCTCAAGTAATAAAGGAAGCACAAGTGTACCACAACAGCAACTGCTGCTGCTGATTGTTTTCGAGGAATCAGAGAATAGTAAAAGATGAAAAAACAACAAGTGAGAGAAAAACAGAGGAAGATCTGAATTCTATGGCTAAGATATTTCTGGGTCATCAGATTCTTGGGACGTAAACGCTTACTTGTGTTCTTGTCTCCTTCCTTTGAACTTCTGCCACTGCTGCTGCTGCTTGAATATCACTTACTCATCCCACTCAAGTTTCCCTTACTTCCCAAGATCTCTTGTTTTCTTGAATCCCTCTATTTTGAACTATATATCCAGTGTTTCAATTTTGGTTCTGAGTTGTAAAGATTCGACTTTTACCGGTGATTGTGATTCTTTTTCAGTTTTGAACTTCTGGGCTCGCCCTGATTTGCTCCTGTTGCAAGGATTCTGTTTGCTTGGTCTGAAAATCCCTGCGTAGAGAACTGAATTGAACTGTGTGTTTCTTTCGCGTAGATGATATAGCTTGCTGGGCTTTTGTCTTACAAGAATTTTGGTTTGTCATTATTCTGTGAAGATCCTATACATGAATTCCTGCTTGGGTTTGCCTCAGTTCAGTGATAGTTATGTGTGAAATGCTCTTTGGAAAAGGGAAGTGTTCTCTCTACAAGTGAGTATACACATACATTTTCTATAGGGTCCCTTTACTTTGCTTTACTCAGATTGCTACTCAGTACTCTCAGCTTATTGCCTGACGTTCTGCCCTTTCTGCTTTTCAAAAGGTAAGCACAAAGCAATCTACATCACCTTTTGGATCTCCGAGATTATCTCCCTTTTACTCTTTTTCCTATGTGGTGGGATTTTTCTGATTCAATTTTGATATTTGTTTCTCTATTTGAGTAACTTGTTTGTACATAATTGCATAACTGTAAGCTTTGTGTAGTAAGATCTTTTGGGATTCTTGATTGTCATTACTGTTTTGTTAACCTTGGTTTGTCTTTGATAGCAGGCTGGTTTAAGGCGTTTGAAGTTTGATTATTTGGCGAAAAGATGAACGGCGCTGCATTAGTAGCGATTGCTGCCACAATTGGCAACTTCTTGCAGGGTTGGGATAATGCAACTATTGCAGGTCATTGTTCTCTCTTCTCCTAAGTGTGTTTATCTTGTAATTCGGTTTGCGAGACTGAAAGTAGATCACTCGAATGTTCAAGTTTTGTCAACTGGTTTATGCTAGTTTAAGTGAAATTGGAATATCGGGCTTGCTACTTTTTGTGGGATCTTTTGATTTGTATTCTTTTTGCTTAAAGTGGTACATGCGTAAATGTACATTCGGGTTTGACGAGTATATTGGTTCTTATTCAGTGTGTTTCTATTATGCCAGGAGCTGTTGTTTACATTAAGAAAGAGCTTGAGTTGGGAGCTGCCATAGAAGGGCTTATTGTGGCAATGTCACTCATTGGAGCCACAGTTATCACCACTTGCTCAGGGACGATATCAGATTGGATTGGTCGGCGTCCGATGCTTATTCTGTCTTCCATGTTCTATTTTCTCAGTGGCTTGATAATGTTATGGTCACCTAATGTCTATGTTTTACTTCTAGCGAGGCTCTTAGATGGGTTTGGTATTGGACTTGCTGTTACTCTAGTTCCACTCTACATATCTGAAACTGCACCATCCGAGATACGAGGACTGTTGAATACCCTTCCTCAGTTCACTGGCTCTGCTGGAATGTTTTTGGCATATTGTATGATTTTTGGAATGTCCTTAGGGTCCTCGTCTAGCTGGCGCTTGATGCTAGGAGTTCTTTCAATTCCTTCGCTGTTATATTTTGCATTAACAGTGTTTTATTTACCTGAATCTCCTCGATGGCTAGTAAGTAAAGGAAGAATGCTCGAGGCAAAACAGGTTTTGCAAAAACTGCGTGGAAGGGAGGATGTTTCTGGTACATCTCTATCTATCTTCTAGATTCTGCTTGATTTAGTTGGTCTTTATAGTCTGAGATTGTAAGCTAGTCTGTTGTTGGTCTTAGATTAATCTTATGTTACCTTTCAAAGTTTGAATGTAGTGTTTGAGTTGAACTTCGGCAAAAGACAAATTTGGGTCAAACCTGTCAGTTAGTGATGCGTTGTTTTATTAGGTCACGGGGTCCTTATAAGCTAAAATTTTGCTCGTTATTTGGTGATATACATTTGTTTCATTGTTTCTTCAAATGTTGGTTGGATATTGATCTTTCCAAAGGCAAATTGATGTGTCTTGGTAGGAATGTTCTACATTTCATGATTTTCATACAATACTAGTGCTATTGTTAAGGCCGTCCTTGGTGAATTAAGAAATTCTGTGTTTTGGTTAATCTTTGTAAAAACAGAAACTGACTCACTTATTACTATCGATGTGTATAAATCATGCGAGTTGATCTTGCTCAAGCTATTTTGAAAGGAAGATCGAAGCTAGGTCCCAGAATCTGCAAAAAGTCGTAAATAAAACCATAATTATTATCCTGAGCTAATTCTCCAAACCTAGTTATAACATTATTAAATCTTTCATTTATGGGCTGGGGGTATTAGATTTTGCAGCTTATGTCTTATGGTTGAGATATTATTGCAATGATAAAATATTCCAATCCAAAAGCAACCTATGCTTTCCCCCCCAAACAAAGCAACCTATGCTTGCCGTTGCGAATCTTAACTGTCTTGTTTTAGATGGGCACGCAGGTCTAGTCATCGTACGCTCACTGCCCTTTGCATCTCTTTACTGGCTAAAAGTCTGTTTAGATGATCCAATTTATCAATTTCTCCAAATCTTATTAATTCTTTCCTAGTGGTATAATTATTACTGTCGAGCAGATAATAGATAACATGGAATCTCATAAGAAGCTTATGAGATGTTAGAGAACGTAGTATTTGTACTTTCTTTGTATGGAATCACTTTCTTTGATCATGGTATAAAGAAGAATTGCTTTTACTAACAGAACCATCTGGATTTTCGATTCTGTGACCAAGCTGTTCTTCATGTGTATTGTCCTGGCGTATTCATCTGCAGGTGAGATGGCTTTACTAGTTGAAGGACTGGCGGTCGGTGGTGAAACTTCAATAGAAGAGTACATCATTGGTCCAGCAGACGAACTTGGTGAGGATGAGGAACCGTCTGCTGATAAAGACCATATCAAGTTGTATGGGCCTGAGGAGGGCCTCTCATGGGTTGCAAAACCAGTCACTGGACAGAGTCGTCTTAGCCTAGTCTCACGGCAAGGAAGCTTGGTAAATCCGAGCGTACCTCTTATGGATCCTCTTGTCACGCTCTTTGGCAGTGTCCATGAGAAGCTCCCTGATACAGGGAGTATGCGAAGCATGCTATTCCCCAATTTTGGCAGCATGTTCAGTACTGCAGAACCTCCGATTGATAATGAAGAGTGGGATGAAGAGAGTTTGCAGAGAGAAGGCGAGGGTTACATGTCCGAGGGTGGTGGTGCAGATTCTGATGATAATTTGCACAGCCCGTTAATTTCACGTCAAACTACAAGCTTGGAGAAGGATATAGCCCCTCCTCAATCCCATGGAAGCATCTTGAGTGTAAGACGGCATAGTAGTCTCATGCAAGGGAATGCTGGGGAAGGTGTCGGTAGCATGGGAATCGGTGGTGGTTGGCAACTAGCATGGAAATGGTCTGAAAGAGAAGGTGAAGATGGAAAGAAAGGAGGGTTTAAGAGGATTTACCTGCACCAGGAAGGAGCCCCCGGTTCTAGACGTGGTTCTCTTGTTTCACTTCCCGGTGCTGATGTTCCTGCAGACGGCGAGTTCATCCAGGCTGCGGCTCTCGTAAGCCAGCCAGCTCTGTATTCAAAGGAACTTATGGATCAGCATCCTGTTGGACCAGCTATGGTTCACCCATCGCAAAATGCTGCGAAAGTACCAACTTTGGCTGCTCTTCTTGAACCGGGGGTTAAACGAGCCTTAATTGTTGGAATTGGGATTCAAATACTGCAGCAGGTATTGCCGAGTAATGTAGATGAATCTAAAGAACGAAGTCTGTTGATATTTTAACATCTATGAGTCATCCAGTCTACATACTCTCAAGAATTAGGTTTCACTGACAATCTGACCACTCCGTCGTTCTTTAACATTGTTTTCCATCCTCTAATAACATCTATTTGCTGTTTGAGATCTGTCTTAGCCTTCCTTCACTGTTTATCCGTTTCTTGAATGATCTCTATGGGTGGGTTGGCAAGAAGGTGGAAAATGTGTGGAAAGGGTCTGTATACATTCGAGTTACTAGTGGAGATGATGCGACTTGTATATTAGTTATCCTACTTATGGTGCTCCCTTTCTGTCAAGGATTAACCTCTTCAGGAGTTTACTGTTTCCTGATCCGGCCTGCTTCTTCGAGCACATTTATTCAAGCAAATTGTAAAAAGACGTGTTTCCCGTTGTCTATTTGCAGCTAGAACTTTTTTTAGGATGACCCACAGTTTATCTGAATCTGATAGAAGTTTTCGACTCGTCACTCATTAGTTTCTTCATGCTTGTGCAGTTTTCTGGAATCAATGGGGTTTTGTACTATACTCCGCAAATTCTTCAGCAAGCAGGCGTTGATGTTCTTCTTTCCAACCTCGGCATTGGATCAGATTCTGCATCTTTCCTCATCAGTGCATTCACAAATTTCTTGATGCTTCCTAGTATTGCTGTTGCAATGAGGTTCATGGATATATCTGGTAGAAGGTAAATAACACTCCTCTCCCCTCCTGTCCTTCATTACGTTGATGCTAACTATTAGCTTCTGTCTCGACTTTTCACGAACGAGAGTTAACATTTTGTATATTATTGTCACTTGTGGGAAAAGTGTAGGGTAAGTATATAGGTTGATGAAAGACTTGAAAAACCTTTAGGGTGCATTTGGATTGATGGATTTAAATTTCAGGGAAGGATTTGGTGAAAGGATTTCAAATCACTCAATTTGAAAAGAATTTGAAATCCAGAAAAGAATTCAACAAAAAACAGTTCAAAATTAGAATGAAAGGATTTGAAATACTCTTTCTGCACCGCATTCCCTTCCAATTTCTCTTTCCCGTCATTGAACCAAACAAGAGTTAAACACATTGTTTCCTTTTCTTTTCATTTCTCATTCCCCATCGGTATTGCTGGTTAGGGGTTGAGCATGGTGCGTTTGTTCGGATTGCGATTCGCATGAACTAGGGTGTTTTATGATGATTCATGCAAAAGGGACCTACACTCTGAAAAGTGTGTCCCGGCTGGTTGGTTCTTGAATTGCGATCTTGAACCAAATTGTCGCCCGTCATTGGCGACTTAATGCTGTAAAACACTTGCCTTTTGAGAATGGTGGCTCGAACTAGTGTTTGTGATAGCCTACCAATGTGCTACAAGAACACTCGGGAATGCATCTGATTTTTCTCCTCCGAATCTAATGAACTTACAATGTGCAATATGTATTCAGGTCATTGCTGCTGACAACGATCCCTGTCTTGATAGTAGCGCTCATTGCCCTCGTGATTGGGAATGTTTTCAATTTTGGTACTGTAGCTCATGCTGTAATCTCAACCATCTGCGTCGTTATCTACTTCTGCACGTTCGTGATGGGCTACGGACCAATCCCAAATATCCTCTGCTCGGAAATCTTCCCAACGAGGGTTCGTGGCATCTGTATTGCCATATGCGCCCTTGTTTTCTGGATATGTGACGTGATTGTTACTTACACACTCCCGGTGATGCTTAGCTCCATTGGCTTAGCTGGCGTCTTCGGGATTTATGCTGTGGTCTGTGTGATCTCCTGGATTTTCATATTCTTGAGGGTTCCAGAGACCAAGGGCATGCCTTTAGAAGTCATTACAGAGTTCTTTGCTGTTGGAGCCAAACAGGCTGCTGCTGCTAAACACGAGTGATGAAGACATCGGTGTCCGTCCTCGATGCTGCTGGAGATGAGTGCAGGGGCAGCAGGTTTTGTGCAGTGTAGTTTCATTGAAGATTAGCATGTTGGATTGTTATGACTTCTCTTTGTTGTGAAGACTTTCTAAATTTTGCTGTGATGACATCCTTTCAGTTGGTGAAGTTTGTTGAGTTTAATGATAGCATCATCACACAGACAACATAGATGATCACTAAAATTCCCTCATAATTAGCGTAAATTACATTGGAACTCCATGAGGTTAAGTATAATGACACAAATTTTCCTTGTCATTTGTTAAATTACAGGTACATCTCCTGAAGGGGGTTAGCGTAATATATCTTGAAGGGTGTTTGTGTAAATTTTTCTTATTGAAAGGGGTGTACTTGTAATTACAACAACAATCTCAAGAATGTATTTGTAATTTGCAAAGGATAGAGGTGTTTTTGTAATAAAACCTAACCTCAGGCTGCGTCAATGTAATTAACCCCTATAATTTACACCAAACATGAGAAAACGAAGAGGAAACTATGCTGGATCCTCCACATTATCCCCTGCCAAGATGTTACCACAGTTTTTGATTAACTTGAGAAGAAACACAATGATAGAACATCAGATTGTATTTCATTCTCCTGCATTTGAAGTTATCACAATCTTGAAACAGAAAAGAAGTTCAGAGATTTGCAAATACAAACATGGTCGATGGTTTATACGACCAAAAGTTAATGAATTGCTAATATTGCTCCTATGATGTCCCTCAGTGCCCAAAGATTCTGTCTGGGCAATCGACATTTAGATATATGGATAACACAAATGCCAGAACTCGAGGACAAATACAGTGACAACAAAATGCACCTGCAGAAGAAATGTACGACGTTTCACTAGTCACACAGTGCTGTATTTATATTGAAACGAATAGTATTTGAAAGAAACTACACAACAAATTGATGGTGGACCTACAAAAACATGCGACTATGAAACAACAAAACTCTATTTACATTAACTCAAGTGTTACTCCTTGAAACTTTGCAGCTACACATTAGTTGGCTCTCAGAGTCGGCCTGGAGACTCGGTTGAAACCCAAAATTTCACATGTTGCTGCCAGTCCATAGTGCATTAGCTTCTCAAATAGGCAACGAGGCTTACGGGTTTTGGATCTCATCAGATGGTTGTTTATTCCCAAAGGGATTATTAACGTGATCAGTTGGAGGAGGGTTAGAGCCCAGTTTAGGATTAGAGATAGTATGCTCTGCTTGATTTTCCGACTTATTTAACTTCAGAGGTCTCTCAAAGTCTCTGGCTGCAGCAGGATCTATAACTAACTTGCTGAGTTTTTGATCCTGCAACACATTCGCAATAAAAAGAAAGTGAAAACTTAGATCACTTCGTTTATAGCAGCATAAATGTTGGGAGGATTTCTATCAGACAGTTAGTATTGAAGAGTTAGTAAGACGACACAAGGCACCAACAGGTCATAGGTCTGATGATCAATCGTGCGAGTGATCAGAAAGAGCTAAGAATATTTGCCTCCCAACTCAGTCATGGAAGACTCAAGTAAGCTCTTTTGTAAGACTACAAAGTAGGAAAGACCACATACATTTTGGAGGGCTTCAAGCTTTTTCTGCAGGGCCTCATGCTCTGCCTGGATACGGAATGGAACACCGTGCTTCTGGTACACATTGTTTTGAGCCAGATCTTCATCAATATCACTTGAAGTTGTTGCAAAAGGATGATTTGCAGGAATCCACCTGATGGTATCAGGGTCTACATCAGGAGGTATTGGCTCTCCTTCCTTAAGAAATATTGTTGGTCTCTTCCACTGATATGCACGGGATCTTCGTTTTTGATGTATTGACTGAATTTCATCTGTAAGAGTCACTGGAGCCAAGCGGTACACTTTTCCACACATCTCAACGGTGGAATTGCTTTTACTGACCTTCACCATAGGATTATTGAATGGGTCTTCATACTTGAGAGGGGTGGAACTGTCAAGAAGAATGACAAAGTAAATCAATACATGCAATGGCAAAGAGATGGAGGACAAAAACCCAAACTTCACAGTAACCAATAAACCTGAAAATCTCTACAAGAATTCAAGACAGGAACCCTAATCAATATTAAACAAGTAAACTGAGATCAGTAAACTTAAACTTTGGATGCTGTTCATGAACAAAATGCAAAGCAATGATCCATTGGAACTTGATCAATTAACTTTTGCCAACAATCCTCAGAATCCTAGAACTGAATGAACGAGAGTTAGAACCATACATGCCTCTTCTATCTGATCTAAGCTGTCCTCGGCGGACAAGATCAGCAACAGAGCCCGGACGACTGTTACTTGACCTCCTTGTTGCATAACCCCTCACCACAACAACTAACATGGTCGCTACTATGCATAATCCAATTGTAAAGTTCATACCAGAAAGTTTCCCAACCTGCCAAAACAGACAAAAATGGAGGAAATAAATGTCCAATAAGGATCCAACGAATATCCTATGCAGGGTAATGCAAGAAGTGAACTGGAAGTAAGGTCAAGTTCTGAACATTGTGTTTGGATTCTGAGGGACCACCAAAACAGTTTCATCCTAAGAATTTGGTCACAAGTAGCAACCCATGGCTCCAAAAGAACAGTAACCAATCAACTGAGCCATATGGTTCACCCACTATTGAAGACTGAAACTCTTTCCCTTATCTGAAGCACCAAACATAATTCTTACGTGGCAATCCACTTTGCCAAAATATAAGCATAATAAAAAAACTACAGAACATAAAGCACTTTAAAGAAATCTATGATTGATTATTGAATAAACTAATAAATGTTGTGCTAAAAAAATCCAAATTAGGAATTTATTTACCTCGAAATATTGGTGCAGGAAAATAATGGTATTGTAGGCAATGTTCAGATAAACAGGACAGACTAAGTCCAACAGCATTCATTTTCAGTCATCAAATTCCATTCTATCTAGTTAACCCACAGGCTCCAAATCCGAAAACCTAATGTCGGAACTCGAAACGAGATCACAATGCTTAAATACTACCAACGGTCTTTAAGTAATAACACTATACATGAATAGCAGGGTCATCATCAAGAACTACATTGTCTCGGACAGCATCACTGAATCATTTGTTTTTAAGCAGTATTTATACACAAAATCCCAACATGCAAGGCACCAAACTATATTGCTGTGTGCGTATAAGCAATGCAGATTCTGGGCCACCAAAATATTGTGGAAAATTAATTTACTTTGAAAAGGATTCAAAAGCATAGCCCCATTTGCTAAGCTTTGGATAATTCTAGAATAAATAATAATTAAAAAAGAAAACTAAACAAGTAGGAAATTACCGAGAAGGCAAACACAGGGAGAGAGCCAATTGACTCTTGCAATCTAACAACTACATTATGCTGGGATTTCTCTGCATTATCTTTGTCCATCTTCTCGAGAACAACGGCGTCGTCTTGGAGGCGCCTGTCATCATCAGAACCGATCGCTTTCACCACAAACTTCCTGCACATAACTCTTCGATTCCACTTCGCAAAGTTACAACCCATTCCTAATACCGAGCGAAATTGAAGTTCATCCGAGAAACTTCGCGCCTTAATAGAACATCAAATCATGCAAAATATCAGAAATGACATACAAATTAAAACAGAAAAAAACGCATAAAAATGCCAAAAAGACTAAGTCGAATTGTTGAAGAAAAGCCAAACAACGTCCCGATTTGACTTACAGGTTGTAAACACGCCGCATTAACATGCGCAATCCAAATTGAAGCCATTCTCATCCTTATTGTTATTGATGGAATGAAGCTTGCAAAATCATTGTGGCAAAACGGGGGATAATTGGGGCAAAATTGAGGTAGATGTAGGGTTAGGGATTGTAAAGTTTTACTCCCTAGATATTTTTTCCGTATGTGGGCCGTTTGGGGAAGCAACCCAATATTGATTTTCAGATTTAGACATCCACCGGACATTTTCCTCACTTTTCATTACTACATAAAATATGGCCCAATCTTGGGAAGTAGCCCAATATTGATTTTGGGCATTTTTATTGTTTGAAAAATACAAAAGGATAAAGTTGTGCCATAAAAAATATCACTGCCACAAACTTTCAGTACGATCTTGGTACAGTCGTTTCAACAGTTTACTTCTCAAGATTAACACAATACTTGTCAACATGTGCACTCATAACAAAGAGTTGGAACAAACAGATTGTATAACTAAAAAATGTAGCAATAGAAAAGAGAGGAGAGTAGAGAGCTCGAAGAGTGAGTTTTACAAATGAAAATCCGAGGGCTATTTTGGCAGATTTTCCTCAACAAAAAGAGACACTCGGTCATTAAAATCAAAAGAGTTGGGATAAGTGTAGGACTTTTTTTAAAATTATTTTCTCCAAAAAGATTTATAACCGTGTGGCCCAGCCGGGATCAAAATGGGATGGGCGAGCGCGCGTGTAGCTTTTCTTCTAAAATCCACCTACGTACACTTCTCAATCCAAATGTACAAGATTCATTTATTATAAACAATTTGAGGGTTCCTTTTGCAAGTAATGTGGGACAACTAAAGTTGGCTTTTCTAGTTGTCATTTCCTACAACTCTCCAGGAATGACAAATTAGACAGTGAATACACTGTTTATTTTTATTTTTTTAAGTGAAGGGACATATACATAAGTATTAATGTCTTTCGATTGAATTAATGCATAGTGAGGTGAGGCAACGATTCAACTAATGAAAGTGAAATAAATCTTCAACTTTTGATAGTTCAAGTTGAGACCCTCACAACACGTATTATTTCTTTATAGTTTGTTATTGCGCAATATGTAATAGCCCTCCGCTCGTACTTTGATTTTTTATGAGTGCTCTAGAAAGAACTCATTTTCTTTCATAGAATGTGGCCCATCTTTACACTCATCTAGATAGCTTCATCAAATCCATATTATCGAACACTCAACGACTGAGTTATGAAGCTATCTTCTTGACCCATAATCTATCAAGATCATCCATCAAATCTTTGTTAGGACCACCCAAAACACTGGGCTATCAATTCATTCTCATATGGATATAACCATATTTCTTCAGTCCAAGGTTTTAACCATATTGCTCTTCAACTCTCAAGGGTGACTCTCTTGGTTAGTCCTTTTGTGAGAGGATTTGCAAGTTCCTCTTGGATCTCACATAGATAGAGAGATTATCCCATTCTTCAGGAGTTCTTTCACTGTATCATATCTGATGCGAATGTGTCTTCTTTTGCTATTGTACACGTAATTCTTGGCAATCCCAATAGTAGCTTGGCAGTGCAGAGAAACGGGTAAGATAACTTCGACAAGGGCACATCGCCCACTCAACTGCTTGACCTGCTAATTCAAGATCTATAAATTCAAATTTTATAGTAGAGCTAGCAATATATGTTTGTTTTGCATATTTCCAAGAAATAGCCCCCCACCCAAAGTAAAAACATAACCATTAGTTGAACTCACTTCATCATTACCAGTTACCCAATTTGCATCACAAAACTTTTCTGGCACCGCAGGGAATTTATTAAAATGTAACCATAAATTCATTGTGCCTTTTAGGTATCTTAACAAGCGATGAAGTGCATTCCAATGTTCATTATTAGGATTATGAGTATAACAACTTAGTTTACTCACTGTGTAGGTTATGTCAGGTCTAGTGTAGTTCATGAGAAACATAATGATCCCTATGAATTTTGCATACTCAGCTTGTGACACACTACCACCATTATTCTTTTTAAGACAAGCTAGGAGCATAAGGTGTTCTCACAGGTATTTCATCAGGACAGTTAAATCTTCTCAAGATTTTCTTTATATAGTGAGATTGACACAAGGAAAATTCATTTCAAGTGTTCCTAATTTTAACACCTAGGGTTACATCAGCTTCTCCTAAATCGTTCATGTCAAATTGTGAAGACCAAAAAATATAATATATCTTACCACCTTTACTTAGTGTGTTTTTGAAATAGAGCTAAGTCCGAATGAATTCATTCAAGCAGTTCTGTGCATCTAGCTATAATAGGTTTGAAAGGCTTTTTCACATATATTGCTTCTATACAGATTGTACATTTAGAGCATTTATTTGCATCATACATGTTAATAAGTTTCATACTTTTAGCCTTTTAATAGAGCCATAGATCACATATCCTAGTCTACCATTCACATATTGATAGATTCAATCATATAATCAGAACTAGAAGTAATTTTATTAAAGACAAAAAGAATAGTGTTAAGAACAAACAACCATCCGAGATGTATCCTTTTCCACAAAATCGCCATTCCTAAAGATTATAACATTATCAGCTTCTAACACTATTTTCAGGCCAGGTTTATTTAAAAGACTACGCGAAATGAGATTTCTACGCAGGGAAGGCAAATATAGCACATCGTTTAAAGTTACTTTTTTACAGAAGTAAGTTGAAGGAAAATCATTCCTTTACCCAAAACTCCGGCGGTCGCAGAGTTGCCCATGAAGACACATTCGTCGTTAGATTGCTTGTGGTTCTTGGCAAAGTTCATTATTGGAACAAAAATACTTTGAGGCGCCCGTGTCCAAAATTCAATCCTTTTTGTTCTCCACCAGATTTGCTTCGATGACGGCTGCAGCTATGATGGCCTCATTCTCGACGAGATAGATTTGTGGGGTGACTTGAGACGCTGGTTTGCAGTTCATTTTTTGTTGGTCTTTCCTTTGGTAGCATTGATACACCTTGTGTCCTGGCTTTCCACAACAATAGCTGAGTTGTTTAGGCCTTTCGGATTTTACCATCGGTTCCTCTAAATGACTTATGTTGATCGTGTTTCTGGAACTTCTTCATTTTATTATGAAACATATCTTTAGAACTAATAGGCTCAACCAAATTAGCTTTAACATCAAGTGAATAGATAGAGTTTAGCTTATCTTTTTCTCGATTTGTTTCCTTAGTTCTTATGTAGTTAATAAGCTCTTGAAGTGTCAGATCCCTCTTCTTGTGTTTCAAATGGTTTCTGTACTCACTCTAGGAATGGGAAAATCTTTCTAGTAGAACATTTGCTTGCAGGACTTCACATATTTGCATACCTTCACTTATCACGTCTGCCACGAAGTTCTCATATTCGTGAACACTGGTCCATTATGGATTTGCAATGCCATTTGGAATTGGATCCATTTTCTTGCCACATACTTTTTTCTGCCTGCATCATTACCTCCATGTATGTTTTCTAGTGATCCCAAATCATTTTTGCACTTTTTTGATTGACAGGCAAGTCAAACAGAGAGTTCATCGTATGGTTAAGGATATGACCCCTTACGGTCTTGTTACCCTTATCGAACTTCACCCTAGCTTCTGTCTCTGCTTCTTTGGTTTTGTTAGTTAACGAAGTGGTCGTTGCAGTTGTAGACACGACAAAGGCTTCTAGTGGGTCTGTGAATAACGCATAACCAACATCAAGTTGTTCGAAGAAAATAAGAAGTTTTTGCGACCAACGTTTGAAATTGGTCCCATCGACTGGCTCCAATTTTGAAAGATCGGACAGGGTTGTAGACAAAGAGTCAACCATTGGTAGTACGTTTCATCGTTCTATGTGTTTTGCTTTCAAATTGTTATAAAATATGAAATGATAAAGCTATGATATGGAAAATACCACTGGCTTGAAAGCAAAATTTCGGTATGATAATGGTGTAAGTTTTCTCCCCAAAATTAACACAACACTCTCCAACACGTGCACTCATGGCAGAGGGTTGGAACAAATGGCGATTTGTGACACCACTACATCAATTTTTGTAGTGTCGATAATACCCTTAAGTTTGATTTTCTATTCTTTCTTTTTTTATTTATTTTTGAAATATGATGTGTTGATTTATGTATTTTATTCTTATTTATAATATATTTTAAAGCATCTAAAGATTATTTATTATATGCATGCAGGAATGACGTGCCTCACAACTAGTAAAGAAAAGAGAAAAGCTGATGTAGTATTGCAACTTATTCAAATGAAATTAGTTTCGTACAGAGATCATTCATCAACTACTTCAAACTTTTTGTGTAATATACACATTTAATCATGCTATATTAGGGTCGACAATTTACCATGTAAAGTTAAAAAAAAAATACTATATACATTGATGTGGGCCTGCCTATGGGGCACCTGCGGGGCCCAGGGAAAAGGCTCCCCAATTGGACCACGCGGGCCCAAAGAAGGGACAAAAAGAGGTCTGCAGGCCCATTCGGTCTAATAAAGTACAAAGATTCCCAGAATTTCGGGATTAACGGCACGTGGCAACATCTCAGAGGCGGAGGTAAGGGCATCCGTACGAATCATGAAGAGGTATAAATAGCTCATTATTCGGAATTATTACACATCTACTTGTCTAGCATTTATTTCTATAATTACCTTCACCTAACAATATCCATAATCGTGAATTTGATTTGAGCGTCGGAATGCTCACGCTGGGCCCCGGCCCAACTCTTTGCTCCTTGCGCAGGCTTCTAGGTTCCTAAAGTACCCTCAGTCGATTGGAGGTTGGTAACGATCCTCACTTGTCGACCTAACCTACCTCGACCCATATCATACATATATCTTTTCCGTGTGTGTAGAACTTTGATTTCATAACATGAGTGTAATATGTTATAAAAAGAAACTTTATTCAATCAAATATCCGACCCCCAAAGTCCTATAAAATTTTATTTTGATGGTATTACTATTGCCCAACTGAATTAGCCTAGAACAAATTGTCCACCTCACCTATATACTCACATCAAATATTCTATTACAAACTAAGAATGTGATAGTCTCGAGACCCACTATTAGGATTTCTAACAAAATACCCAAAATATAATGTATTCTTTTTATTTAATTTTTAATTTTTGAACCTAATGTCCACAATAAAAAAAATAATAATAATGAAGTTGTGAAGGTTGAATATTGAAGGCAGATGTTAAAGAGTTATTGGGGTGTAGTGGGAGTATGGAGGGCCCTCCATCTTGGATTGTTGGACGGCTCCAATTAAAAGGGAGCAATTTCCAATTAATTTGTTGGGGAGTGGGGGGGGGGTGTAGGGGGGTGTCCCCCAATGGGTTAGAAGTTGGGAACTTTAGCAGAAGAAAAGTAGGTTGTTGTTTCTGAGGAAAGTTCCTTCCTAATGCTGACATTTTGCAGATATGCTTATTAATACACGAGAACATGTGACACACTTAAATATGCGCGATTAATTTAGATTTTATAAAATTATTATTATTTTAAATATATGTTAATTAAATAAATAAATATTGGAAAAATGTAAGAAAGTTATAAAAGAAATTAGAAAATAAAAAAAAGGACGTGAAAGTTGAAAAATAAGAAAGAGAATTTGATATTAATAAAATAATTGAAAAGAATTGACAGACAATGTAATTGAAGATACAGAAAAAGTGATACTCAAATATCCCTTCACATTTTTATACTTGATAATTATCATTTTTTGGACTTCTTTTGTGGTTTACCAACTATTGTTGTTTTTCACTATGCAATATAAAATAAAATTCCAAAAACTGCAGTCAACTATTAAGGCTGCTGAACCTATTAGTGATAGCCCGCCTAATATGATGATTTAATAGTTAAATAATTTATTCTTTTTAATTAAATTTAAGTTTTATTGAAAATGTAGGGTTTGTTATAACTTTATGAGCGTATATTATGGATTTGGTATGACCGATTTAGAGGGTGTTTGTAATAGCCTCTAATTTTTCGAAAATAAAAATCAAAAGTGAAAGAAAAGGTGAGTTGGGATGTTGAGAAAATAATTTAATGTTTATAATTTTTCCAATAAATAGCATAAGTCGGTAAAAAAATTCGCATAACATTTTATTTAAATTAATTTAATTTAAATAGTTTAAAAATATACATTGTAAATCAAAATTATTTTTTTCAACTTACTTTGATCAGTAAACAACTACTAAATGCTTAAAATAAGCTTGCACAAACTCCCCGATCAGCTTATCTAAATTTAGAGATCGTCACTTTATATATATATATATATATATATATATATATTAGGCTGAATATGATTTACCTCAAGAATAACAACGAAATTAATTTGCTAAGTAATTGGAGAAAGAATAGATGTGAGAATGGAAGGGTAGGGTATCCCCTACTCTAACTAACTACCCTATTTTTTATTTCTTGGTTGTGATATGAAAAAAATTAAAGTCCAATCTCTTACTGCTAAGACTAGGTCATTAATACGTAATTCTCATGTTCATACCAAATCACCTAACTAATATGTATCTATAAGTCAATAGACTTTCATAATCCAAGTGTTATTTCTAAGGCCACAACTCTCACCAGGCGAATTGAATTTTTTATTTCAAATCGATATTTCATCTACTACTTCATTCAACATACACAGATCACATGTATAAAAAAATTCAATTTGCTCACGAGCCTTTTTCAAGGCAAAAAAAAGGATATCATGGGGTTAATTAGTCTGACTGTGAACAACTACTTCACCATAAAGCCAATGAATTCTCACCGAATTAGGTCTCGATAATGGAAACAGTTGCACAGTGATTTTAGAAAGCAAATATTAATAATTATCTTTAATTTAATAGGTAAATTACAACAAATTTGTCTGAAATTTGACATAATTATAAATACCTCATCGTCGTTTGAAGGATTACCAATACCACGGACTTTAACGGCCCTCCAACAAGTAGCCCAATCTATTAGCCTCTATTATGTTTCCATCCATTTTTTGTATTGAGCTTATAAATGCCCTTTTGGACTATGAATTATAATTTTACTTATTTTTTATAGACTAAGTGTCAATTTTTTTTTGTAATTTTTAAAATTTTTACATCAACCTCAATCGACTCTTTTACAAATTTGTATTTTTTATTTTATTTTTTTAAAAAAAAAAAAAGAAAAAATGCAGTAAAAACAAGGTAGTCAATCCAAGATTACGTAACTTTATCAAATATCAGGGTATTGGTAATATCCAAAATAATAAGAAGTATTCGTAATTATGTTAAATTTCATTAGAGCATGTTGTTATTTACCCTACTTTAATATCACGAGTTCGTCCTTTCATGATTTTCACATTAAGCTTACCTTGCTGTCCTTGTTCAATGCATTTTGACGCATGAAGTGCGTTGCCCAACTGCGCAGCTCATTATAATTAGTCCAAAGGCAAAATTGAACTGTTTGTCTATTTCTTCTGCACTTGTTTTCAAGAAACCGTAGTAGATTCTAATAATTGGTCTGGGTATGACGTGGTACAACGAATGAGTCAAAAACTGTTACTACCAAGCATAACCACTAGAGCAAAAAGAATTACAAAAGTTGAATCAAAAGCGTGGTTTGATAGCCACGCTTGCTTTTATTAACTTATATTCAGTCCAGATATGGGACTGAGCAAGAAATAAATTGACACTTTTCAACCCCCAAAGAGTAAATTAAACTAGTAAATCTCAGTAGTAATAGTAAGTCATCAAAGATGGGAGAATTGGGTCCTACAGTCTTCTTCTGGTCCAATTTTGGGATACTTTGCCTCAATCTTAGCTCCAGCGAATATAAAAAATGTGTAGAGAAAAAGTAATTCATTGAAATAACAAATATGTAAAAATCAAGTTAGCAGATGTTTGAGTGTTTTGATGTTGGAGAGATGAAATTAAAGGAGCTTTTTGCAGCAAGTGAAATTTTGGGAGATTTGTATTGATAAATGTAATTTCTGGTTTTGAAACTACAGCATAACGTACATACAAAAATTAAACTAAGTTCTAACACTAATTCCTCCCTAATTAGAATTTAGAATCCCTACTGTGTACTTAAAGCGGTAATTTAGACAGATTAAGGCAAAAACCTATTCACATGGTCTTCTCTCGGCTCCGGCTGAACTCCGGCAGCTGAGCAGGTGGCCGCCGGGACGCGGCCGCACTTCTGACACCGCGCCGTCCCCAAAATCTGGCGGCAGGACGGACACGACGAATGAGATCCTAGCCACGTGTCAATACACACAACGTGAAATCCGTGTCCGCACTGCGGCAGCACTCGGATTTCCTCGCCGGTGGCGAACTCCGCCAGACAAATGGGGCAGTCGGAGAGCTTCGACGCCTGCTCGTTGTCCTTACCGTAGGTCAGCTTCGGCAGCGACTTCAATACCTTCTTTTTCAGGCCTTTGTTGGCGGCGGCCGCTGAGGGAGAGGAGTCTGAGATTCTGGCGGCGATGCGGCGGATCCAGGCGCAGCGCGCGACCGCGACTAGCCCGAGCACGCATATGAGCGCGCAGAGAAGAGCGGCGAGGATCACTACGAAGTCGGAGTCAATAGTTTGGACTCCCGGCGTGGAGTCTTTTGACGTCGTCGATTGCTGCGGCGGCGAGCTTACGCCGCCTAGGATACGCGAGCGGGCAGTCATGTAGAGAGAGAAAGGGACGATGGAGAGAGAGAGAATGCTTGTGGTGTAATTTTGTCTAAACTTGAGCTGTGGAGGCGGAATCGGGTTTTTGGCTTCCATGTTTTTATACAAGCAAAAATTAGTTATAGAAGTAACTGTTTAACTGACATTTGAAATGCTTTGACTGTAATTAAGATAATTTTTGGGGTCTTTCGGTAATATTCAGAAAATATTACCTGCTCTTCCCTTATGAATAGAAAATTTGCATAATTTATTTATATACATTAATAATAGCTAAAAAAAACTTCACATTTCTTGTAAGTATTAATTGTGAATTAGCAAATAAACATAATTTTTGTACTATTAAAGGCTCTAATCTGCGTATTCTATGTTCAAATTGTCTCATCTCGAACTTGTTCTAATCCTAACCTTTATTTACAGAACCATCACAGTCGTCTTATCAAGATTGAATTTATGATTCACGTAAAATTTTATAACTTTGGTCATTACCTTTAAATACATATCGTAGTTGCACCAGGTATAACATTTGTCACCTTATTCTTTTGAGCTTAATATTTCAAAGACCTTACTGATTTAAGTATTTCACGTAAGATTCAAACTTAATAAAAAGTTTCAAGTTAGAATCACAATCCTACCTGTTAATAGTAAAAGAATTTCACATGCTCGGTTTAATAAAAAAAAAGTATATAATAATCTTGGAACATAAAGGACAGTGTTACAAATATTAAATATTAAAAGATCTCTAAAATTTAATATTTTTAATGCAATGGTCATATCGGATACAATAATATTTCTAACGACTATTAAAATAGACGGTCTATTATACGCCAACACCTACACATAAAATCAATGTGAAATTAAATTAATACTCAAACTTGAACTAGAGTATAATTTACGTAAAATTAAATTAACACTCACAAAAATAAATTAGAGATTCATGTAATTTAGCTTACATGATCATAAATAATACTCTATACTCAAGAACGGATTGAATTCTATCGTAAATCGTATTGTATTTTTTATTTTATTTAATATGTACATATTATATGTATAAAAAAATTTCTAAATAAATTATATAATATTATTTTTATATACGTAGCATGTATATTAAATAAAATAAAAAATATAACATAATTTAAAATATAAAATGCAACATAATTTTGAATAAAAAATTCAATCCGATCTAAGAAAGGGGGAAAAGGGAAGAAGCATAAGTGTACAAAGATGGAGAAATGTAGTTTGCAAGGAATTAAGGGAACTTAATTCAAGAAAAGTAATGATGTATGTAAAGAGCCCAATTGGCCTCACTTTTTGCCCTTTTAGTGTTTGTTGTTAATTATGAATACATAGTTTTTTAGCGGAAAAATTGTAATTTACGTCCCATAATTTATTTTATTTGTGATTTTGACAAATTTAAAAAAATTGTAATTGTCAACGTTTTTCATTAAATTGCTAATGGATGGACCGTTAACTTAAGAAATAAAGTCAATGGAGCATGTGCTTGGCACGTGCTCCTTTCGTTAACAATTCAACGACAAGTGTTAATGGGGCATAAATTGTAATTTTTTTTAATTTGTAGAACTAAATTTATTGAGTCGTAAAACAATGAGATCAAATTCATTAATAGGGTAAGTTATGATACGTAAATTGCAATTTCTCCTCTTTCTAACTAAGAAGGTTGACTGTGCAATTGACCCATTTTTAAGGGGTTGTTGATGTGAACCTAAGTGGGTACATTAGTTTCCTTGATTTTCAGATCAACTTAGTTGGTAATAACCACCTCCCCCACCTCAACAACAGCAACAAAACTAGAGAGAGAGAGAGAGGAGTATTTGTAAAGGTTTAAAATAGGAATAGTTACACCGTGCTATTTGTGTGATTTGAAAAATTATATTTAATACTTCTATATTTATTCTTGTTTAATAAATAAATATATCTTTTAGTTAAAATTTATTGAATTCGTTAATATTAGTAAAAAAGTTAGATAAAAATTTATATTTACCCTTGATTGACTTATTAATCACTTATTCAAATCAAATAAATCTTTTTCTCTTTTACCAAAATACCCTTTATAGGGGTGAAGATATACTCCCTCATATGCAATAGCTTATGAGGTGTATAAGGATAGAGTTTAGTAAGAACAGATTTGTTTGACATTCAATAGGTCCGTATTAAGTCAATCAGGTGGAGGGGGGTTGCGGATTTTCATTCAACTTTTTTTGCTATTATCAGCAAATTCAATGAATTTTGACCAACGGAAGAGTGTATTTGTTCGAGATAAATAAACTTCAGGGTACTAAATGTAATTTTTCAAACCACAAGGGATCTACGTGTAACTACACCGAATTTTAGAGGAGGGCAGTGTAATTATCCCTTCAAAATAAATGCTTATCAGTTTATTGTTGAAAATAAACTTACAAGAGTTGTTTTGTTTTAGGGCTTCTGTTTTGAACTATTCAAATCAAATTGCTTTAAGTAAAAAGTTATGTAAAACACGGTTCTATGGTGTAGTGGTTAGCACTTTGGACTTTGAATCCAACAACCTGGGTTCGACTCCCGGTAGGACCTTTCTTTTGGAAAAATGGCTAAGAAAAAGAGATACAATTCTCTCCTCCCTCTCTCACACACTACACGCACTACCTCTCCTCACAACCTACCATCATCTTCTCCAAATCCAGCCATCGTTCCTGGCCTCTTGACCTTGAACCTTGACGACAACGATGGGATCGGTGTGGAGGATGTAGTCATTGGCGGAGAGGGAGAGGCCATTGTTTACGATTCAAGTTTTTTGCGATTTGATCTCCCCATGGTTGAAATACTCGACCTCACCTCCCAAGCTATCAATGGAGATCCTCACTCCATGGATGAGATTCAACACCTCTATGCTCGCTTGAAGGCGGCGCAAGATGTTCAGCCCCGTGCCTTGGTCGATCTTAAAGATGCCAAAGATCTATTGCTTTCTTTGAATGGTGCTGCAAATCCAAAGACATCTTGTCCAACTGTTAAGCCCTCATCGGAGCACTTCCTCACTCTTTTTCCCAACGCTCCCCGCCATGCTCGTCGAGTTATCCTCCAAGATCTGCCGCCGATAATCTCTCTTGGTCTTCCTACACATTGTGTTCCACCACCGGCAATGTCTTTTGGTCTCCCTTCACTTTGTGTTCCGCCGCTTGACTCTTCATCTCCTAGGGTTGCTATAAATGTCCACCATCAGCCATTTTCAGCCGTTGACTCTTTGCATTTTGGGGCGCCATCGCCTTCACCACCAATTGCGCTGCCGCCTTGCTCACTTGTGGGTGACCCTTCACCTTCTCCATTGGCTGGCCGTGCCTCTTCTTCTTCTATGGCTACGCCGCCACCTCCAATAGTTGATGGTTTTTGTGTTTTTTCGTCTCCCATGGTTGCCCCTTTTGCAAAGGTAAGTAAAGCCGCCGGTATTGAATTAGCTCCATCGTTTCCGTCGGCTGCTCACTAAGGCCATTCGGGTTTCTTTTTTTGTGATGTCCCCCTTCGGCCTTCATCGCCGTCTACCCCTTTTACAGACTGTTTTGCTGCATCGTTTGAAAATTCTGCCTGTAAACACTTTGTTACATTGCTCCGGTTTGCCAAAATGGCGAAGTGGTGGTTCGGCCGTCGTTAACCATGATTTCAAAAGGTTCTAAACGATGGGCTAACACGGGCGTTGGATACTTCTTGGGCCGTAAACTAGCCTTCCGTCTGCTCAAAGACTACGTTCACTCTTCCTGGCCATTGGTTAAAGATGTTATTGCTACGAAAAATAGTTTCTTTTTCTTCACCTTTGAGACATCCTCCGCCATGGATGAGGTGCTTGAAGGGGGTCCTTGGCTTTTCCAAGGTCAACTTATCATTCTCCAGCGTTGGGTTCCCAGATTGGCACTCCGCAAGCAGAAGCATACCCAAGTCCCGATCTGGATTCGACTCCGCCACCTTTCAGTTGAGTTCTGGACTGATGATGGCCTTAGCACTGTGGCCAGTGGCATTGATCGTCCTCTCTACTCAGACGGCTTCACGAAAGCATACACGAGGCTGGACTTTGCTCGTGTATGCATTATGCTTGACTATGATTCCACCCTCTCGCGCCATATTGTGGTTATGATGGTGTTGAAACTCTTTATCGAATTGATGTTGAGTATGAATGGCTTCCCTCCAAATGCCATTCTTGTCAGTCCCTTGGGCACTCCTCAGCATCATGCCCATCCTCTGTTAGGCCGACACAACCCCTCATTGCGGTATTTGTGCCTAAACCCAAAGCTCGCCAGGCAGATGCCCCATGCAGTCGCGCCCCTCCTCCTACACCGACCCCCGTTGCTAGCTCATTGCCTAGACCAAGGTCGCCCCTGCTTCCGACTCCTCCATCTCAAGTCCGCCTTGCTTCGCCACCGTCTTTCTCTGGCATTGGAAGTTCGTCTGTTGCCTTTGACAAAGGCAAAGCGATTGCTATCCACAACTCTTTCCAGGAGCTTGCTCGTTCCCCTAATGTTGTACTTGACGATCCACCTGAAGTTCTTGACCCTCGGGTACCTCCTATGCGACCCCCCCTCCCGGTGCTCATTGACCATTTTTTTGGTTGGGGCTCTTAGAACTGGTTTCAGCTTCTTGTGTCGTGTTCTTGTTTTGTTGTTGCGTTGTTTTGATTGCATTATTCAGTTGAACGTTGGTTGTTATGTTGGACCCTGGCTGGTGACTTGGTCCAGTTGTATCCTGCCCCACCCTCCTCCCTTCTTTTTAATGCAATTTACCTTTATTTAAAAAAAAAAAAAAACATTTATAAGCAACTTTTTACCAATTTCTATAACTTATCGGTAAATTATAAATATTATGTTGTTTTTCCTAAACACTCCAACCTCAATTTTTTTTTTCATTTTTCACTTTTGTCAGTTGCTTCCCCACGCACACCGTCCTACCCGCAACCTAACCAGATTTTGGACCCAATATATCTAATCTTGAAAATTTAATTTTTTAATTAGTTAATATGTTTTTTTAAGAAAGTTTGAGATAATTATGTGAAAATATATAATAAGTTAAATAAAAATTACGTAGTAACTAGAAAGTTAAAGATTTTCAAACTAATTAAGTATATTTATAAACATTATCTCGAGCTTGTTCAGGGCAGAACTGGGGTAGGTTCTAAGTTCTAATGAGAAGATAAAATTTGAAACTCGAATATGAAGAATTGCCAAACTGGAATAGGGTTTATGTCTTAAAATTTTAATTTACTATAATAATTCTCTTCATTTTCTGCTTTTCCTGTAAAATTTTCGGAGGATGTTTGGCTAAATTTATTTAGAGATTTTATAAACTCTTATATATTATAAAATATTTTAATACATTAAAAATGTTAAATTTGATTTTAAAAATAAATTTTTAAAGTGTTACGATAAATAAGATGCCAGAGTTATAAAATATTAAGGTGTTTAGCATAACAATCTTTTTATTTGTCATAATGACCACATAGACCATCAAACTATTATGCGTTGATATAAAAATGAATGACATTTTTTACTTATAAATAACAGGTGGTGACACCACTATATCAATTTTTCTGTTGTGTCGATAATACCTTTAAATTTGTTTTATTTTCTTTTTTTAAATCTGATGTGTTAGTTTATAAATTTTATCTTTATTTATAATATATTTTAAAATATAATATATTATTTATTATATGTATATAAGGAGGGTGTGCACGACCACGACTAGTATATTTATACTAACATAAAAATAAAAGACAATTCACACTCACGTACGATCGTTAATAACACCGCTACACTAATTTTTTGTGAAGCCAAAAATACCCTTCAATTAATAAGATAACTAATTTATTCAACTTTCAAATTTTACATTAATTGATAAATTAATTTCTTCTTTTCTTTAATTCTTTAAATATAATGTATTAATATATATATTTCATTCTTATTTATAATAATATATTTTAAAGCACAAAAAATATTTCTTATATGCATGCAGAAACAACGTTGAATAGTTATAGGTGTAAAATGAAAACACCATATTTAAGCAAATGATCCGTACGATGGCTTTTTGAGAAACTTGAAATCCTCACTTTCGTACTTATCCCTTTCTCCTTGTTATCTTATCCATTAAACATCGTCAGCATTTGTCCCCTCTTTCTCTGTTTTTTATTTTTTTTTTAATTTATTTTTCGAGATTTTAAGATATAATTGAAGTAATCGCATGCATGAAAACGTTTCTGTTGAAAGACGACGAACATTTTTGTGCGAGTTTGTTGCATTATAGGCCAACATAAAAGTTGTGTGCGGTCAAGTAACTTTGCTTGAGTGGTGAGGTCGAGATTTTATTGTCGAAAGGTGGTAAATAATAAATTAAAGAATAAATTCATTTAATAAATTTATATCGATCGGATTAAATCGTGACAAATGATAAGTCACAATATGCGATGCATAACAAGTTAGTGACACGTTGATGATGGTTAATGACGTCCAATCATCATTCGATCGTATCTACTAACTGAATGTGTGTCCTTTGATTGAAATGATGTGTCCATTGAGTGAAATCTTTTGGGTGTGACGATACGCCCATTTGGATGAAATAGTATGTTCTTTGGGCATAATTACACTTTTGATTCAATAGGATAGGGGTTCGGCACATTTAGTCCTCTGCTTTACGGAATTTTTAAAAATGATCCTGAAATTGAAAAAACTCGACACATTTAGTCCTCAATGGTCCCAAATTGAGAAAACTCGACACATTTATTCTCTGCTTTACGGGATTTATGGGACTAAATGTATCGAATTTCCCCAATTTTGTGATCATTTTGAAAATCTCGTAAAGCAAATGACTAAAAGTGTGGATCCCCCTATCCTATGCAACTGAAAGCATAATTTCGCATGTTCTTTGGGTGAAATGATGCGCCCATGAAACTTATAACCTTTTAAAGACATTTTTCTGATTGGACATAACTATTGAAATATAACTTTCCAACTTTTATAAATAGATTCCCCCATTTCATATAGTTCCATCAATTTTGAAAGCATTTTAGAATATTTCACAGTGTTAGGAATAAAAATATTTTGTTTTTCATTAGAGAGTTCAAAAATATTATTTGGTTCGTCGTTCTCAAAGTTTGTAGTGTTACTACTTCGAGATTGTAAGTCGTTATAGCTTGGGAGCCAAATTTCCATTTTTGTTAGCACTAGAGCGGGCCAATAATTGTCTTAAAAATAAAACGTATAACTCTTGTCTCAACTTCATAATATACAACTCCTGCTTATTCCTTATTTTTTCACAAGAAGTTTTTTTAAGACAATTCTATGCTATTGTGTAATATGATTTTTAAGTTGATTATTGCTACTCCGATTTTTGTGGTTGTCCAACCGCCCATGGTACATCCAATTACTGTCCAATGGTAGAGGCCAAAGAAATTCGCAGCAACGACTATATTTTTATGGATGACATCAAAAGATGTCATTCTACCTCACTACGTTTGGACCTATCAAGGTTCCTAAAGTGAGGGAGCCCCTGTTATTTCTGAAAGGGAAACTAATACCAAAAAAGAGGGTTGCTTTGGATACATGGGGACATGTGAATTTTCTATGCAGAAATTACATCCTCACTGACTTGTGTGATACGTTGAACAACATATATATATATATATAGCCCAACTAAGTTTGCAATAGTTTTTGGGAATCCTTCGAGGAAAAGTACAAATTGACGTTAAGATAATGTTTTTAAATGACGAGTTAGATAA
Organism: Sesamum alatum; assembly: GCA_034509735.1. Taxonomy (NCBI): domain Eukaryota; kingdom Viridiplantae; phylum Streptophyta; class Magnoliopsida; order Lamiales; family Pedaliaceae; genus Sesamum; species Sesamum alatum. The sequence continues at coordinate 4,453,332 of JACGWO010000002.1, read as the reverse complement.
AGAGATTTACTTGGAACAACCTGAAGGGTTTATCATTCCTGACCAAGAAAAGAATATCCGCAGACTTGTCAAATTGTTGTATAGGCTTAAGTCAGCTCCTAAATAATGGCATAAAAACTTTGACAAAACAGTGTTGTCAAACATCTTCAGGATCAACGAGTGTGATAAATGTGGATATTTTAAAGACACTCACGACTCATTGTTTGTCCATACGTAGATGACATGTTGATATTGAGAAGCTATAATAATGTTATTTTGGCTACCAAGAAAGTTAACTGATATGAAAAACATGGGTTTAGCTGATGTAATGTTAGGGATTAAAATCTCTAAGATGATTGATCTTATGTATTCACCACTGGAGGTGATGCAATATTTTGAAAATCCTCAAAACAAACTTGTATAGCTCGTTTTAGTATGGATCCGAGTTTATAGCTTTAGATAAAGTTGGAGAAGAAGCTTATTGACTTCATAATTTCTTGGAGGACATTCCTCATTGGACAAAGCAATGATAAATCCAGACATATACGTCGAAAATGTAATACCATAAGACAGTACATCTCTAGTGGAATCATATTAATTGACTGTATGCAAGTCAAAGGATAATCTAGTTGATTCATTGACAAAAGGCATTTTTAGAGATTAAGTATACTGTTCGTCTAGAGGAATGAGATAAAACATGACAACTAAATCTTTATAGTGGTAACTCAACCTTGTTGACTAAAAGAACTTGGTTCAATGAGACAACTAAGTTATAAAGATTGTGAAAAGCACTTGAAATTTTACTCCTCGTTTTTATGGGAAACAAACTTTAAGGGTACTAAATGTAATTTCTCAAACTGAATAAGTGTTGTAGATCATCCGACTCTCAAGAGCTCAAGATCACACCACGTGAATCCATACATGTATGTGCATTTGGTTCTATAAATACCCCCACCATTGCCTTGGTGAGAGTACGTATTACTTTCACACATTTATTCTTTCGTTTCGAACTCAACGAACCGATTTAAGTATCGAATGGTCTTTACTGAAAACATCCAGCGAATCTAATGATCTCTTTTCTTTTTAGATCCCCAAAACACACGATATGAAACATACTCGAAACGATCTCGATCTTCAACTCGGATCAAAAGCCAACAAGAGAGAGGTTAATTTGGAATAAGAGGTCGGCCACATACATGCAAGCAATTAGAAACGAGAAATGACTTTTGCTGCTATTGAAAAGGTGGCCTTCTTCACACTTTATTATAATAATCAAGAAAACAAGAAGAATGTGATCAAATTTAATTAAGACCCCACATCCACATCCCAACTCATTTAGTGACTGTTTACTCAACAATATTTAATATAAATAAAGTGATAATTATATTTATATCTCATAATCTGTGCTCTGTCACATAAAAAAAATTTATTTTTTATATAATTATAAAAATCATTCTTATTAGCCAAAAAATAGGGATAATTTATGCAATAATATTGATATTTTTTGTGGGTGTATGTTTAATCTTCCAAAAAGCAGGGGTGATTTTTATAAATGATGTTAACGTTCTTTGTAGGTGTATGTATAATTTTTTAAAAAATATAAGTAATTCGTATAAATAAATCATTAATTAAAGGGCATAAATATAATTATTTCTATAATTATATAAATAATCCAGTAAAGTACTTTTTGGACTTGCCAATTGACCACTGTCTTTCAAACACTTGACTTTCTGTGTCCACATGACTTTCTTGCACCAAACCAAATATGAGCACTATCTCCTCTGTGTTTGAGTGGGTTTGCAAGACTTATGAAATATATTATAAGATGTCTTACACCTTATAAAATTTAAGGTAAATTACAAAAAAATTCTTAAAAGTTTGATATAATTACGAATATTTTTATAAAGTTGTAAACTCTTATGATGTTTGATGAAATTGTGTAATTCTTATATGGGGGTCTGAAATTGTTGATTTTGTCCTTGATGTATCTTTTTATTTTTTTAAAAAAATTATTGAGAAATTGTTAAATAATCGGACGAGGTAAATGGAAAAACTTGAAAATTTGTAAAAAAAAAAAAAATTATTCACTTAGTCCATAAAACAAATTCAGAAAGTTTTAAAAAATAAGTAAAATGATAATCCATAGTAGGGCACTCTGGTCAGTCCACCACAAAAAATGGATTGAAACCTAATAGAGACTAACGAATTGGGCTAGTTGTTAAAAGATTATTAAAATCAGGGGTATTGATAATTTTCGAAACAACAAGGGGTATTTACAATTATGTCAAATTTCAGGGGAGTTTGTTATTATTTAACCTAAAATCTCATACAAGATTTTCTTATTTTATTGGGTAAATTACATCAAGCTCCCCTCAGATACAATACAAATATCCTCTAGTTATTTGAAAAATTATCGATACCCTTCTAAAATTTGATATAACCATGTAACTCTTAGACGATAAGCTCGAAATGTCAATTTTACCCTTAGCATTTTTTTTTTTAATGTTAAGAATTTGATGTTGTGCAATTGCCCATTTGCCTCCACGTGTTTATGGCATGTATATTTTTAAAGGAGTATTTTTAGTTTATAAAAATATTTTAAAAAATATGTAAACTTATAATTCAAGGTTTAAATTAGCACTCTAAGGCAATTTAATACTAAATCTTGATGTAACCATAGTAGAAGCTAACGAAATGGGTTCATTGTTGACAATGGACGTTAATTTCAAGGGGATATTAGTAATTTTTCAAGCAATAATAAGAGAATATTTATAATTTATCAAACTTTAAGGGAGCTTGATGTATCCTATTTTATAAACTTATTTAAAAAGAAAAGTTTCTAGTAATATTTTTAAAATTTTAACAAACTCTTCAATTTTGAACATTTAATTACATAATTAGCATGAAAATATCTTATAAGGATATAATTTGCTCCAACATTACATACACTCACTTTTTGAAATCAAATCTAGGGTTAATTGCACCTAGACGCTCTCTGAAAATAGAAACTTATACTTTTTCTCAAAGAAGTTTCGAAATACTCTTTACACCCCCTGCAAAAATTCTCAGTTTACACCTAATCCCCTTGCATTAGGGTTTGCACGAAAAATATTGATTTCAACAAAAATATATATATATATATATTATGGGAATGTTTAATGAGGGGTAAAATTAAAATTTTATGTAATTATTTTGCTAACGTCAATGCAAACCCTAACGAAAGGAGGTCATGCATAAACCATGAATTTTTAGAGGGGGTGTAAGTGTAATCCCAAAACTTATTTGGAGAAGTGTAATTTCGCATTTTTGGGATAATTACATTTACACCCCCTAACCTATGGTCTGTTTACACAAACCACTCCTACCTTTTGAATAATTACAGATACACCCACCAAAATGTAGCATCATTTACACAAACCACCGCTATTTTTTAGAAACCCACACGTACATCCCCTCAAAAGTATCGATATTATTACATAAACTACTCTTATTTTTTTGCTATTAAGAGTGATTTCTATAATTATATAAAAAACATGAATAATTTGTATAAATAAACTATAAATCACGAGTGTAATATAACTATTCCAATAATTGTATAAGAAGAATGAGTTTATAAAATCTTTTAAATCAATCAAACTCAAATCCATGTGATGAGGAAGGAGCAGAAACAGAAGAAATGCACTAGTTGAATTAGGGCAAATGAGATTTGGACATGAGTAGTTTTGGGTGACCCACCCACATTAGGAATTCGGGTGGTTGGACCTACCCATGTTACATCGTGGAATTGGAAACCAGCTTTACCAGAAACAAACCATTCCACACCCACAAACCTGTCAAGGAGCTCAGGCCGGATTAATCGTATTCTGGGCCGGAGCAATGAACCTTTTCGAAGTGGCTCATTTCGTATCAGAGAAGCCTATGAACATTGAAGTAGGATGGTTCCTAGTCTTGTAGTAAAAATAGGTTTATGGGTCGTGAACTTTAACCATCAGACCAAGACTAGAACTTTTTTAATGATAAGAACTTATAAGAGTGTATTTAGATTGATGGATTTCAATATCAGAGTATCAAATTCAAGACAACAAGAAAATATGATTACTAGCACGATCCTCTAACCATAGGTGTAATTTCTTGTTTCAATTTTTCATAGGACCAAAGGAAACTCCCGAAAGTAATATAGGAATCAAATTTTAATATTCGAGATTCAAATGAAACATTCCCTTAACAGTGAGATTTTCAATATTAAGAAAACATTTTTCCCCTGATGATGGGGTACCAATTTGCACAAATGCCTCCCAGCTCTTTTATTTATCACAAAACAGTCCAAGATCCGCACCACTTATATTCGGATCGTATCGACCCAACCCCAGACCGACTTAAACGCGAATTTGTACGGACTCGTGATAACCATCCGATCATCCAAGATCAATAGCTTATAGGAAATCGTATAGTTCTGAGCATCTATAATACTATCCCTCCATGTCCCAGTTACGATTTTTGACACCCAGAAACTGTTACGATCTTCATATTCCTTCCTTTACAAACTTACTGACTTACGCATCGAACGACTATAATTATGGTTCTTACGATTTTTGGGCTTACAGAACACGTTGCAAGATTTCCCACTTAGTCTTATCTACGCATATCCGAACCTTTCCATAAATGGATTAGACCCTTGTGGACTTTCTGAATTCATACGCACATCATTTGGCGCCCGCTAGTCTAGCGTGCAATTACGGAAAGGAATGAGAAGGGAGGAAGATTCTTGCAAGGACCATATTTGATTTCTGAACCAGAAACCTCGGTGTCTGAATCTCTATTGAACTTTTGGTTGTGGTAATTAGCAGCAAGTGACTGAATCGAACCCTCAGACAACAAGCTGAATGTCACCTTACACAGTTCATGGCTTGAAAAACAACAAGAAACAAAAGAAAAAGAGAGAGGAAATAGCAAGGCACTGACTCATCAATCACTTCTCGCTCATCAAGTACGCAACTACCCTTCTTAAACACTTCTCTCAGATCAAATTTGCGAAACAAAAACTTATAATAATGAACCAAAATACATTCTTTATGTAATTACACGTACCACGGGTTAACCCCTCACATAAATGAAATAGATAAAGGGTAGAAAACCCCCCTTGAAAAAACAAAACATCAATGCAGTTTCATGAACTTCATTCCTACATACCAATTATCCACATGCCGGTGGGAACGCCCCCTTGACCCTTAATCTACCGTGATTTGCAGGCATGGCGAATATTCACTTACCATCTACCATGTCCCATTTTAAGGCCAACTGGGAACAAGAGGAAACGCAAACGACAGATGAGCTTATTACATCCAAGCAAGGCTACCATACACATTTGGCCAGCATCCCAACAGTATCAACCAGCCTTAAGGGACATGACTGACATGGAGGTCTTTTGCAGATAAGCAGGACCAGTTAGTCTATAGAACAGAATGCATAATCACGTTGACAGAAACGAAAAGCACAATTCAGAGCCACTTCAAAAGAGGGTGGCAGTGAAAACTTGAGAAACAGCAAAAAGACTGCCTTGCCTGTTCTTTCCTCAATGCAAAGGAAGAATCATAGCCACGAACGTTGCAGTGAACATCTACTATATTTCTACCATTCCTAGTACCTTAGGACAGAAAATTCCATCGTCGTGTTTCTGCATGTCAGGCAGATAAAAGAACAAGTAAATATAGAACCACTGTCAATGTTCGCTAGGAAGAATGGAAGAACTAAGCAAGAGAGAGGCTGATCCTACCTTAAGTTTACAGTAAAACAAGATATAAATAATTACAACAGAAGCTAAGTACAGCAGCAACTTGGAGGCACCAAGTTCACTTTGTTTTGGGTGGTCACTTGGTCTTCTTTTCAAGGCTGCCTGTTGACCACAACCCACATCTGTCTGAGCCAATAATATGCTTTGAGTGGCATTTGACTCTGGAGAAGATTTTTGTGAACACAATCTTCACCATCACACTAGGTGCAATAGATTTTCGTGAATGCAACCGTAAGGAGCCATGCCATTATCGAGATAGCAACCCCTCCAATTAGATGAAGGGCCATTCAAAGACCTGTGCATATTAAATCAAATCAGCAATCAGCACACTTGAACTAATCTAACCACAACCATTGTCATAAAGACAACTTCAATCCCCTCACTGATAGATGAATATTGATTGTATCATAAATCAAAGAAATCTGATTCAAACAATGAACACAACAAACAATCCGACCCTTTCAACACACAGATAAAAGCAAAGAACGGAAAACCCTTTTACCCAAATCAAGCCAAAAAGTTGGATAGAACACCAGGGATTTGGTGTTTCAGCTTCCAGGACTTGTCCAGCAATTTCAACAGGAGCATCTCTGTATGTTGGGGTTTGTTCTTAAATTCATCTCAAGTATTCATTTACATCTTTCTTTAATAAGATTTTAATCTAGTTTAATTTTATCAATACATGTTTAATTATGACAGGTCCACAAAATCCACATCCCCATATAAATCTTTTCCGAAGAACATTTCATATATGAAGCACAAGTGTGATAACCTAGCAACAGATGATATTCCAGCTAAATTTCTTGCAGACAAGAAACAGAAAACTGATATCAAACCAGAAAACACTTGGACCACGGAAGAATTCAGAAATCTGTAGACCAAATAACTAGAAGAATGAAGGGCATCCATCCAAAATTAAACGACAAAGAGTACAACTTCCAGTTTAGTGGATCTCCATAGAGAAGAGCATTACCTCAAATTATTTTATTCCTTATTTCTTCTAGTTTTTTCAAAATCTCCCCAGGAGTTCTATCCAGCTCATCTGCAATTTTACGTTGCATATCCATAGGTAAAGTTGGGAACTGTTCACACAAATCTCCATCAATTACATCCTGCAAAATTGTTGAAGGCTTCAGTTTCGACAGCCACTGACACAACTCATGCTAAGGGGTAAAACAAATGCAAAGAAAGACTCAGAAAAGGACAAACGAGAAAAAGAAACCTTCAGTACCAGCATCCAATTATGACTAAAGACTACACTTCAGACATTTTTAGCGTAAAAGTCAATATTCGTAAAGCCTCCCTCACCTAGTGCATCTTCTCTCTTAGACTCTATTGGACAGAAATTATGAAACCAGAAGACGAGAAACTTTGGGATCGGTTTATTTCTTAAAATATCTGTGCTCAAATGATGATGTCTTCATGAAGCCTGAACATCACGATGATATAATCGAGGTTAACTTTGACAAGAATGACATGATTCACCCAAAAATTGGATTGAGGAAAGGATGATGGGGAAGTACACAAGATCTAGGAATTGGTCCCTTGGCCCCCTTCGCATGGCATACCCAGAACCAGAAGTTCTTCAATATTAGATTACAATATTTTGTCAAATTACTGTTCTAGTCTACCAAGACAACAGCCTGGGCTCTGGAAGAGATGGACCATCAAGATATGTTCCTGTTGGCAACAATAAACAATAAGAATCATGTCCCAGTATAGTTCTCTGATTTCCTTTTTCCCTTTATCGAACCCCAAATGCTCCTTCCCCATATACCCCAAAAAGGAAAGTAAGTCAGTATGCAAGTAAGAAAAGAAGCAGATGCAAGCCGCATATCTGCATTAAATGCATTGAACTAATTATTCCTAGGTACCAATAAGTATAGGTAATGAGCATGCAACAATCGTTCCCTGCTACCTTATATATGAATAAAAGTACTGTGCAACTCACCTTCACGGGGAAGTAGGAAGATCTATAGGCCATGTGGTCTCTGCCACATAAAGGTGGGTGTTCTTGACGCATGTGCATCTCCAAATGAGAGAAAAAGTCAACATCATCACGTGATGTGAATGGAAGGAGTGCCCCCAAACTACCCATCATAGTCCCATAGATAATACATTCTCCACCACCTGGAATCAGAGATGACTTCTGCAAGCAAGTGACCACATCACCCACGTGGAATTGGACTATCTCCTCTACTTTGTTCGGGGCCCCATTCAGCTTCCCCTGCTCCCACTTTATCTTACCACCGGTTGGATCTTCTTCGATCTCGTCTGACACATCCTGTGGTAACCGCACAAAGTAAACATTCCCAAATTTGTCTGCTCCAGCCATGGTGTCAAAATCTATGTGCTGTGCTGCGGTAAGCCATCTGGGAACAGTGTCATCCGCAAATATGTACAGCTGATTTTCATCACGTCTATACTTGCAGTAGTGGAATGACTGACAATTAAAAAAAAAACGCAGTGCAAATAACCTTAGAATAAAAGATTGCAGAAAGTGCGAGTAAATATCAGTTGACATTAACATATCGCAAATACTAAATCCAGAATCATTACAACTTTCTTGGATAAAGCTCATAATTCTTTAACAACCTGATCAATGCTAAAACATACGATATGGTTCTGCATAACATTTCACCAAAACCTCATTATACAAATGAAAAGTTTTTTAGTTAGTTTGCTAACATGATCTCATCCGTTTAACAACTTTACAGAAAATATTAACTCAATCCTGCAAAAAAGCTTCTATTGGATAGAGAAAAATAATTTCTTGAGCTTATTCAGGAAACTTGGGAGAACCAAAAGCTGGTTCTATAACCTAAATTATGTACATATAAAAGTCTAATATCAAACCAACAGTTCTAAAATGACATGTATTTGTCTCTACCGCTAAATTCTCACCAAACACCATGCAACATTAGGTAAACCACATTGACCTCCTGCATAGAGTTTCTTCTGGTCTTCTATCAGTAGGTTAATGTCCTTTGCCAAAGATCTGCATAAATTTAGTTTGTTTCCAACGACACACTGTACTACATGTAACTAATTTCAAGAAGCATGATTAAAAGTTTCAGTAACCGAAAATGAAAGTTTTGAGACCTTAACATCCCGTGCAAACTAGCTTTCGAAGCACACTCGAGGAGTGTGCAAAATTTAAATTTTATTCTATTTATTTAGTTAACTAAATAAAAAGAGAATAAAGACATAATGAATTATGAATAACTAATCAAAATTGATAAAATGAATTAATCTTATAAATGCATGAATGAAAAAATTATTGATAGTAAATTAACTTTAAAGAATGATGGAAAAATAAATATAGATGAGGGTAATTTAGTCTCGACACATTTTGTCTACCAATGGTATTTACTATAAGCCCCTCTGCCCTCCCACTTAGTTAATAGTATAGATATGTGAAATTAATTAACACTTAATTTGGGATTTTCTTCTCAAATTCCATCAAAGTGTTCATCCACAGTCCCAATACAATATCAAACTTTACAAAATGCAAAATGCAACCTCAAAAGTCACTTTACAGTCAACTAGTCAGAGAGCTTGCCCCTCTACAACAAAACTCCTAAACTCCTCATTACGGCATATATCAATAAATTAGGTGTCCAGAGAACATACCTCTTGCATATCACCAACATAAATCCGATCTCGATAAGTGCTGATGGATGTGATAGTGTTAGGAAACAATTTATTCTCACACTTTCTAAGCAATCTCCTTTTCCCCAAATCATACAATCTAAGTATGGGTCCTATCCCAGCTAGCAATCTTCCTTGGAATTGGCACAATGCGAGAGGAACACCTTCCACTTGTGTCTTGTGCAAAAGTTCAAGAACCTTGCCTTCTTCCTTAAACCTATATATATGAATAAATCCAGCCTCAAAAGATCTTCTGGGCGAAAACTGTAAGCCCTTTGCTGTACCCACAGCTAGAAGAGTTCCATACTCCTTATCATGGAAATTCACAGTGCACATGCTGAATGCAGCTTCATTATCCTGAAGCTCCAGCAAACAGGTAGTTTGTGCTGTCCTTGGATCCAGAACTCTGATGCAAGAAACCCACCTTCCAGACTCTGCCTTTGGGTAGCCATATTGCTCATCAGAAAGCGGATCAGCGTTTTCTTCATCATCACCATTCTCCATCTGCTCCGTGTTTCCATTTTCGCCCATCCCAGCGGCCTCAAATGACTCCTTTTTTGCAGCTTCACGCTCTTCTGCAGTGAATGCTCCTTGATCACTCTCAATTATTACCAACAGTTTCCGCTTGGGCTGAAGTACAAACTTCCTCGGGGTATACCTCAAAGGAATAGCAGTTTCATTAAAAGATTCTCCCAATCTCTCAATGGTGAAAACCCTTAAAGCATCCCCAGCTACAGCAACAACACCTTCTGCACACTGATCTGATGAAAATGAAGCTGCATATTCAAGAGTCTCATACGAGAGTGGCGTGAGGAGGAAGTGCCCTTGGTGTATATAACCGAGCCAAGGTCTACTTGACAAGCAAAGCATAGCTCTCCGTCCTCTCACAATAATAGAAAAGAGCTTTGGTGCTCTGAGTCCTAAGAACCGTGAGCGGGCATCAGAAAGCTGGCCAGTCACCATATCCACTACTGTCCTGAATAAAACTCCATTTTGCAGACCAGCATTCAGAAAGAGGCTAGCAGGGTGATCCGCTCCATCTTCCCCCCCACTAGAAGCCTGAACCTCAAGAAAGAGGAGCGATTCTGGAGGAGATGAAACACTTTGCAGACTTAGAATCTGCATACAATCATCCGGATCCAAAGATAAGATGCGGATAGTATTGTCATAAGATCCCACCGCAAGGAAACGCGATCTCTGTCTTCCTTCAGGGATAGGGGCAATATCCAAACAGGCAACATCTCCTGACATTTCATGCTTCTCGACCTCCATCAGCTGCCCAGTCATATCAACTTCAAAATATATAAGCTCCCCTCCACTCAGAGCAATGACAACCTGAAGCCTATTAGACCCAACCTTAACAATTGTTCTCTTTCCAGGAGTTCTCCACTCATTAATACGCCCGTCTTCTCTGATATGCCTAATCCCGCTTGGATGAACTTGCATTAGTGAGTCATCTCCAATCAAAGAAACAGCAAGGGAAGGTGTAGTGTCAAGAAATCCACTATCACTAACTTCTTCAACAGTCTCACCAATGGAAAGCACGAGAGTGGCATTTGCAAAAGAAACAACAATATAAGCATCAAATTCATCATTGACATTCTTTTTGACAGTCCACACCGCACTTGGAACACCAGGTAACTGTGACACTGCCATTTCACTAATAGCCAAACCTGGCCTCAATATCCGTAGAGATGAACGAGGACCCCTCCCACAAAGTGAAAATATCTGAGGGGTTTCTTCTTCAAAGAGGTTAATGACTCTCATATCCATCATTGGCATCAAGCTCTCAACTTGGTCAATCCTAACTAGATTCTTCAGCTTCCTAGGCTGGAAAAAAACAGGTTGAAAACCTTCTTCAGTTTCCATCAGCGTAGCCGATGAGGCCTCCACATCTGGATCATCTCCTATAGCCTGAAACTGATACAAGGCATGGTTCCCAAACTCCGATGCAGCAAACAGGAACCCAGACTTCAAGACACACAACGAAGAAGTCACAGGAATAGTATCAAAATATTTAATCTTCAACTCTTTCACTCGATCATTCTCATGATCCAATGTCACTTTAAAAATATCTCCATATTCAGTTTGCAAAAGGAAGAAAAACATGGATTTCTGCTTATGCATAGCAGCCGAGACAATCAAGACCCCACGCTCGGCTGGCAGGTCCTCACGTCTCGGAATAACTGCCCTCACATCTGGATGCCCCTGATTCTTATATATGACAAAATTTTCCGCACAGACTAGCACACCACTCGGTCCATCCCCACCACCCGGCACAGTCACAAGTAAATTAGCACCATTATCAACCTGCTCAGACCATTTCCGGGAAACATGGTTAAGACCTAAATCCAATTCATAAAATGTCAAATGCTTCTGCGCCTCGCTGGCAGCCTGGCCAGACGGATCTTGGTCAGCCTCGGAATAATCCAATTCTATAGCAGCGAATATTGGGTTATCAAACCCGCAATCCACCCCACAGATTGAATAAACTATAGTGTGGCTCTTATGCGCCTCCAGAGGCGAAGAAATAGTCAACCTAGCTGCAGTATCCCTATTTAAAACATAAACAAGCTTTTGCTTTTCGCAAGCACCAATCATTACCGCTCTACCCTTAGGGTCGATTGCCAAGTACTGGCCAGGGACAATTCTACGGCATCCCGATTTCCCAAATGTTTCCTGGTGAATTTTGTCAAACGTATTCTTCTCTTTATTGTATTCTAGGATAACAATGCGTCCGGAGTCCGAGCCAACAACAATGTAATCTTTCTGCGCGCCGGTGAGGCGAAATTGAGCTAGAGAACGAATAGCACCGAAGATTTCAACAGATAAAAGGGACTGGAGCTTACCGTTCTCGTCAGGCCGGAGGAGGTCGAGAACTTTGCCACGCGCCACAACGATTTCTTGGAATTTTCCACCGGAGAAGCTGCCGTTGATGGCGCAAAGTATGCCGGTGGCTTGTTGAAGGGTTAGGCTGTACAAGTACATGGTGATGAAGAAAAGTTGAGTTTGAGAAGAGAAGAGAAGTGAAATAGGGGAAGAGGGTTTTGAAAAACCCTAGTTTGATTTGGGAGTGGAACTGTGGAAGAAACTGAAAACGGGAATTAAGTGGGACTGTGGGGCCATTGTCATTATGGGTCATTACAACAACAATATCTCTTTATTATTTAAACAACTATTAATTATCGTAATATTTAATAAAATCATATAATTTTTGTATGGAGACCTAAAGGTTAAAATTTGTGAATTTTGTCTTTATTGTAGTTTTTAGAAAAATTTATAAAAATTCGAATGAGATCGATACAAAATTTTAAAAATTGTAGAACTATTGTTCACTTAATCCATAAAAAATTCAAAATAAGTAAAATTATAATTCATACTCCACAAACATATAATGGGTTCGCCACAAAAAATGAATAAAAACCTAACAGAAACTAACAGATCGGGCTAAATGTCTGTTAAATTAAGGAGTTATTAGTAATTTTATAAATAATGAAAGAATATTTGTAATTATATCAAATTTCAGGAAAACTCGTTGTGATTTACCCTAATAATAATTAGTGTGCATAGTGTAGCAACTCAAATGAGTGTGCATAATTAAATAAAAAATTTTAAATAATTTTTATTTTTAAAATTATATTTTAAGTGAAGAAATTAGAAATATTACAAAAATAAGAAAAGTAGTGGAGGTTGAAAAGAGTGCGTAGTGTGGCGTTTTTTTTCAAAAAAAAAAAAAAAAAAAGAAGAAGAAGAAGAAGAAAAATCAATGACATACTATAATTTGAGACATAAAAACCCCCCTCTTCAATAATAATACATTATAGATGATAAGTAAAAATTAAGAAAATATTTTACAAAATATGTTTCAAAATAGTAGTAGTCATGAAGGAGCGACTTGTATTTTCTACTACACCATTTTCTATATCACTAGTCGTCGCTGTATGCGGTCCTCGCGAGCATATAAAAAAGAAATGCGTGAGATGTAATTAAAAAAATGTGAAGGAATGTAAAAAAAAAAGAGTTAATAAGAAGAAAGAAACATGGAGTATTGTGAGAGAAACGTGGATCAGTGGGTTGAGAGAAAAAATAATAAAATTACTTTTTTGACCAATAACTTTTTTAAGGAAAGAAAATGATTGAAGGGTAAATTTGAGCATTCAAAAGTTGGTACGCCAAAAAGTTTGCTTTTATAATAGTATAGATATTAACAAGACGTCTTGCAATTTACATACTGCCATTAACTTTTAGACAGAAATAGCATGTAAGTTGCACGTGGGCCATTAACTGGTCACTTTATGGACAATAAAAAAATATGTTGATGCATTTTGGAGGAAAATTAAAGCCTTACAAGCTATTCTATGTCATTTCTCATTTATTCACACAATTGAAGACTAATTTTGTTCAAATTTCCACACATTCACATTTATAAAACGGGTTGTATGATAATATTTAAAATATCAGAGTTGGTGGGAGCTATCTCATCATCTTCAATTGCCAACAAGCAAAGTAAGAGAGGGAAGAAGGCTAGTTGAACTATGCTAATGTTAATGTTAAAGTATCAAATCATATAAAAAAATTTGGTGATTGCAGTTGACATGTTTGTTCGGTTTATAGTGCAACTATTTGTTTGTCTTTGCATCAAATCCAACTTTTTCAAACTTCATGTACGTACAAGCCATTATATAATAGCATACCATATAACTGAAAACAACAAAAAAAATACAGAAAAAGAAAGAGCACAAATGCTCAAAATAATAACAAAAACAACATGGTTGCTACTATTTTTCCTTCAAAAGACTAGTTTCATCATAACAACAAGCCATGATAATACCAATAAATCCATCAAAATGGTTTTTCTTCTTCTTAGTACTACTAGCTCATTTTTCAATCTGTTGAATTTGGCTTTATTTTTTTCTCAACTCAACAATTTCATCCTTTATTTTGTTGATTCATCGAAGCAAATCAAGTATGATGGCTCTTGATCTTGCACACATTGGCCTGTCCTCCCACTCAAAAACTCCACATCCATCACCATTCATGGAATTTTCACAACAATGCAACCTCCTACCTGGATTTTCTGTAGTCCATGAATTTTTTTATCTGAGCAAACTTTTCGCAAAAGTATGTAAGCCTTGAAGTTGTTGACAAAGACATAATTTGGACTCTTCTCCAAATAAAATATCCCATAAATGTCCCAAAAAAATATATCAACCTTCAATTGTGTGAACAAGTGGAGAATAGCATAAAATGGCTTATAAGCCTTCATTTTTGCTCCAAAATGCACTAATACTTTTTTTTACCGCCTATGAGTGACCAGTTAACAGCTCACGTGCAACTCACATGTCATTCCAGTTCAAAAGTAACGGAAGTATGTAAATTGCAAGATGTCTCGTTAATACGATATCAAAACTAGTGAAGTGAAAAGGCATGGTACCATGACTACAAAATAACATAAACTGTGGTACAAAAAATACAATCCGCTCAATCATAAAGCTAAGAGTTTGTTTAACCTTGGTGAAACATAAATTTGTATAATGAGAATCCATGGCGTTTAGAGATTGAATTTAATTTATTAGACCTCGTTTACATAGTTGGATTGAGCTAGATTCAGTTCAATCAAGTAAAATTTAAATGTTTACTTTAATAGTTAGAAGCCCTGTAATTAAATCTTGGGCCTAGCATTATTTATTGGCGTTAGGATAACCTGTCTCACCTCCAAAGGTGGGATGACTTATCCAGTCACTTTCCACCAATGGGCATTTGGAGTAAATTTACCTTCTTGTCCACATATTTTACAATGCAAATTACATAAAGCCTCTCATCCGTTTTTAAGTTGTCTAGTCCGAGCTAGACATATGTTGCTCTAAGGAAGACTTTACCACAATAGGTACATACGCGTAACCTATTTCTCTATTTTTTATCTGTCGATGAACAGGCCAAGAATCCTAAGATTTACATTCTATAATTTGAGACACCAAAACCCCCTCTTTAATCATAATAAAATATGGATGATAAGTAAAAAATTAAAAAATATTTTACAAAAAATGTTTCAAAGTAGTTGTGATTATCTTTAAGTCATAATTTAGAGTTTGTTTAGCTTTGTTGAAACATAAATTTGTATTATCGAACAACGTCACTCGATCCATAATATTTATAGATTCGATTTAATTTATTGGACCTCGTCCACATCACTAGATTGAGCTAGATCCAGCTCAATCAAGTAAATCCACATGCTTACTTTGATGGTTAGAAGTTCGGTAATTAAATCTTGGCCTGTCATTATTATTGACGTTAGGATAACTTGTCTCACCTCCAAAAGTGAGATAACTTATCAAGTCATTTTCCACCAATGGGTATTTGGAGTGAAATTACCTTCTTGTCCACATATTTACAACACAAATTACTTCTCAGCCATTTTTAAGTTGTCTTGTCCAAGCTAGCCATATGTTTCTCTAAGGAAGGCTTTACAACAATAGGCACATACGCGTAACCTATTTTTCTATTTTCTGTCTGGCAACACACAAAATACAAATGTCAAAGGACAGGTCAAGGATCCTAAGATTTACATACCCTCTTTAATAATAATAAAATATGGATGATGAGTAAAAATTAAAAAATATTTTACAAATGATGTATCAAAGTAGTTGTGATTATCTTTAAGTCATAATTTAGAGTTCGTTTAGCTTTGGTGAAACATAAATTGTATTATCGAACAATGTCACTCGACCACAATATTTAGAGATTCGATTTAATTTATTGGATCTCATTCACATTACTGGATTGAGCTAGATCCAGCTCAATCAAGTAAATTCACATGTTTACTTTGATGGTTAGAAGTTCAGTAATTAAATCTTGGCGTAGTATTATTATTGATGTTAGGTTACCAGTCTCACCTCCAAAGGTGAGATAACTTATCCAGTCATTTTGCACCAATGGGCATTTGGAGTGAATTTACCTTCTTGTCCACATATTACAATGCAAATTACGTTAAAGCCTCTCATCCTTTTTAAAGTTGTCTTGTCCAAGCTAGACATATGCTGCTCCAAGAAAGACTTTACCATAATACGCAAATACGTGTAACCTAGAGTCCTCTATTTTTTGTTTGGCGGCACCTAAAATACAAATGTCTAAGGATCCTAAATTTTTTTAGGGAATAACCTACAAAATAAGAATTAACATCTACGATGTTTAAATTAGTAACGACTTTCTGGCATAAATTAAAGCAAAAACTTGTAGAAAACAAACGAGATTTAGTAGGCTAGTATGAAACGTGTGAAGAAAGATGTTGCCCAAAATATTTCTCATGTGGGTTTTAGCTATGCTTAATGTTTTCGGTCGTCCAAAAACAACGCTAATAGCTGTTGCGTAGCCATATAGTAGCATTTGCCACGATTTTTCATATTTAACTACGGTAATAACTATATCTCCTACAGAAAAGCAACAGCTACTGTGCAGACCAACATTATCAATAATATGTTTAAAATAATACCCCGAATCCAACCGAATCAGAATCAAAATTATTGTTCACACAAAGTTGTATTATTGGCCATTATTCCTACAAAATAGGAACTGTGGAAAGTGAAATATAAACAAATCTCTCATTGCAGAATACTAGGAATGAGAACTACTCACAATTCTTTGAGTATTCTATTCTCCTGCAATAGTATGACTAATCTGTTTCACTTCTGAAAATCAAAGGATGTGATGAATTGATGTCTTTCTTCTCCAACACTTACACAAAAGAGAGATATTTGCTGCCACTTCTAAGCCTATTAGCCCAAAGCACCAATCCTTTTGTTGTTTCTATTGCCTTTCATCAGGGCATTGATAACAGGTCACTCTTTGCAGGCTGATTATCATTAGCAACAGCTGCTGTGCCTTCCGGGTCGATGTCTACTTTCGTCGAGCCGTCTCCCGTCTCATTTTTATCAGCCAGTATGACGCTCGAGTTAGCGTTCTTTGAGCTTATATTCTTCAGTGCAACCTCAAGGCTACCGGCTCCCAATTTGCTCGTGTTTGGTTTAAAACTAGACCCGTTCTTTCTCTTCACTTTCTTGTGCCAGTTCATCAATGCCCTTGAGGTTTGCTCGTCGAAAATTGACTTTTTCATGTGTGATCCCATCTGCAAAATTTCGAGTAAAAGAAAGATCAAGAACGCGGTTTCTGCAGTAGCATCATGAATCAGTACGATTCCGTTACCTGTGAAACGAGTGCATAAAGTGGAAGGGTGATATAACTGCAAAAGAACTGAACAAATACCCTGCAATGTATTTGAACCTCCTCATTAGAATGGTGTAAGAAAACGACGAACGTGTCTGATCATCGGTACTTACCCAATACAGACTCTGATAAGAGTAAGAGTGAAGTAGTCGTGAAAGCAAGAATTCAACCCGAATTCATACTGCGAAACAGCACGTTGTTTCAGCCATCGGGTAGTTGTAAGTATAGGAAAAACGAAGAGGAGTCTGAACTCATTACCGTTGTCCAGATGAAGTATGTTATCTCGAATGCATTCTGCAAAAATCAGACAGAGAAACAAGAAAGCTGATAAGATACAAGTTCAATGTGTTTGTAAACAAGAGCTGCAGCGTGAACGAGAAAGTAGTAATTCGCCTGAAAGAGCGTAATGTGGAGAAGATGAAGAATCAACTTAGGCCGGTTGAACCAAAAGTGTCTGTCAGTGACTTGCACGAGCGGGATCCCTTGAACGACCGCATGCCTTTCTTGGATCTCAATAGCCATCCTAGTTATGATCGACTGCAGCTTCGTGCCAACTGCTAAAATAATCTTTATCCATATCAAGTAGTCAGGTTTTTGTCGATTCATTGTCTGTTTTCTCGCTATACTTTGTGAATAAGAATGATGTTAGAGAGGCAAGCCTTACCAGTAGGGGCATGATTGACAGCCAAAATGTAGCTGGCGATCCTGAAACGAAGAAGGTGGATTAATTGCAAGAATGAGTACTCAAAACCGAATAGAAAGAAAGTAACAGAGGGAGAGAACGAGAAGCACCGTTAACGTTCACGAGCAGATATATAACTGCAACAGACCATAACGCTGGGCTGAGAGTATCGTCAAGACATTAGCTACCTCAGAAAGAAGATAAAATATTCAAGTACGGTATACTTATTTATTCAAGAGGGAGAAAGTCGTACGGAATTCCTACAATCACTTTGAAGTCGTCCTCCAACGACCTCTTGATGTACTTCTGAAAGTTGAACTTCATTCCGGGAGCCAAATGGACCTTTACACAAGTTTGTTATTCCTCAGTAGTTGCAGTTTTCGGATATTTTTGTGTCGTTAGGAGTATCTTAAAGCACTCACTGAGATAAATCCGTGGCGCAGAGCGAGGTAGTCGGCCTTGCGAACTGCCCACAACATGTGCCGGAAAAAGGAAGCCTAACATAGTTGCATTTCAAAATCCTCAGTCCCAACTATAAAACATTTTCATATTCAGCAATAGTAATACTTGCTTACAATATAAAACAGGACGGCGTTCGTCACCCAAGGACTTGTGTGGCCCTTCACAAACGATGTCTCGTGTGTAAGCCTGAATCTAGTAGGATCTGCGTACAACAACATAAATATCGCAATTTAAACAACACGAGTCGAACTAACTCAGCAACACCATCCTGATCAGGAAACACATTACCGTTGGCTGATTCTTCCTCAGCTGCAATCGCTTCTTCCCATTCTTTCCATGCTATGATCTGCTCCCACGATAGATATATTTCAGAACCGGAAAGAGATAAACTTTATAATGATGAAATTAGCAGCGTTTTATCGTTAACTTAAAGGGTTCCAAGAAATCACCTTCATTCTCCCGAGCCTCATCGTTGCACTGCTGTAAATGACATGGAAAATGGCCAGAAAGAAAATGAAGATGTGGAGCTGGTGCAGTCCACTGACAGATATAAGCGGCACATATCCCTATTACGTCAAGCAACATATTTATTCGTGTACGATACAAGATAAGTGCTTCAGTAATCTTGAGCCAGTCGAATGGGGGTACGTAGTAAAAGGGCAAATACCAAATTCTATAAACACACATATCGAATAGCAAGTCTTGTATACGAATTCTCTTACTTCCTTACATCCTTCGGTCGGACTGTCCGCTCCCAAGAATCTACGTTCATACCATAGTAGCCTCCTGTGATGATTGTCCTCATTTGCAGGCGGATCTTTTGAACACGGCAACATAGTGTTCCCAATACGTTCAGGAACGCAGATTTGGGAAATAAAGTTCTGCCCGAATGTCAGGAGGAGGGATATGAAGCCGAGAATCATCAGCTCTGGAGAGAGTACATACACAAGAAAGAGAGAGGATACTGAAGTAATGTGATCGACACTAACGCTGAAAAACGCCTAAGCTACGTTTGGCATCTTCAGGTTGGGGATTTACAACTTTCAAAATGCATTACCAAGAACGAGTAGGTGCAAGAGGAGTTACCTGCTTTAATTTTATCAAGAGCTTCAACTAAAGCAAACTTCTTTCTCTTGGTGAAACTCTACAAATAGACGGGGCGTAAGGGATAATAGATGACGGTATAAGATCAAGAAAGAAGCATCAAAACTCTGATCGAACAAACGGAAATGATCCCACGTCATTTTTCGTCCCAAATTTTGTTTTCTCCTCTTGAAAAAGCAATATCATTACACAAACATAGAATTTAAATCATGATCAATCTTCAAGCCCCACAAACTGTTTATTAGGAAAACAGAGAAATCAAGAAGAAAGAGAACAAAGAGGGAATGCTGTGAGAAAATAATGTACCTCTCCAACTTTATGAATAGTTTTCTCCAGAATTACGGAGATAACAACGATGATGGCGCAGACTAATGCAACGGCCCATGTCGGAGTTTGGTCGAGTTGTCTAGACTCTCCCGGCCCTCCACCCCCTCCTGCCATGTTTCTCTCTCCTTCTTGTAGATAGTTATTAAAAGAGGAGAGAGAAAAAAAATAAAAAAATCAAAAATGCAAATGTTGGAGAGGAAAGAGGCAATTCACCATCTTGGAATTGCAGGTTCCATGTCTCTTTTATGTCAAGAAATTCTGGTTTCAAGGAAGACCGGTTCAAGGTAGTTTCAACGGAATTGAACCGGCATTTTACGGACAGGAGTTGTCAGTTGAAAGATAGGTACAGATTAGGTCCTGGAATTGGGATTTATTTCAAGAATGCCATTCAGGAATTGCTCTTTGACCTTGCCCCCCGTGTTGGTTGGGATTTAGTTGCTTGAGGGGCAGATATGACCACAACAAGAGTTGACTATGTAATTAATAAGTATTCTAAGTTCATTCTTGCTACTACCAAATCTGGGATAAGTGCAATTTTGGCCCTAAGCTTAGCCACTTAAACGGTTTTGGTTCTCGAACTTTTTTATGTTGCAATATTGATACTCAAATTATTATATTTTTTATGTTTTTGGTCCTTCCGTTAATTTCACCGTTAAAGTTAACGGAAAGTTTGGTTTTAGTGTAAAAAATTGTCGTTTTACTCCTATTTTGTACTATTTTTCAAGTTTTAGTCCAATATACTTATCTTTTTTATTTTTCTTCAAACTTCGAGAGAGAGAGAAAAAAATTGAATTTATACAACAAATTTTCTATATAATTCTATATTAGATATTATCAATAACCTTTTTCTATATAATGCAATACCTAAAACATGTGTAGCGCAAAAAACAAATGTAGATCATTTGCATTATACACAAAAAAAATATTATTGATAATATTTTGTCAAGACTATATAGAAAATTTGTTGTTTAATTTTATTTTATTTTTTTTTTGTTTTTTCTCTCTTGAAGTTTAAAGAAAAATGGAAAAAATAAGTGTATTGGACTAAAACTTGAAAATAACACAAAATGGGAGTAATATGACAATTTTTTACACTAAAAACCAAATTTTTTGTTAACTTTAACGGTTAAGTTAATGGAAGAACCAAAAACTCCAAAAATATAATAGTTTGAGGATCAATATTGCAACCTAAAAATGTTTTAGAATCAAAACCACTTAAATGACTAAGTTTAGGGACTAAAATTGCAATTATCCCACCAAATCTTGTTAACAGCTTGTTTATTTATGTTTTTATTTTACCAAAAATGTTTGTTTTTAATTTTGTATAAATTTTCATGTGAAAGTGATAATATATTAGATTAGTTAATTAAATTGTATTTTATGTTATTAATGTTGTCAACTCAATATACTATTTGGGTAAATTATAGCCACTCCTAAGGTTTGACGTAATTATAAATGCCTCTGCATTGTCTGAGAAATTACAAATACTCCTAACTTTAAAATTCGTCTAACAACGAGCAAATTCCGTTAGCCTCCATTAGGTTTTCATCTAATTTTTTTGTGGTGAACTTCTCCAAATCCCTTTCTAAAATAAGTTATAATATTATATATTTTTAAAAATTATTTAAAATATTTTTATGAACTAATATTCTCTATGAATTATTTATTACCTACCTTCAGATTTTTTTTTATATTTTTTCAAGCATTTTATTTAAAAAAAATCAGCAAGGATAAAATAGTACTTTTCACATCACCATCTAGAGGTTGCATAATTATTTTCCATTTAAGAGGGATATTTATAATTTTCAACGAGAAAATATTTGTGATTATGTCAAACTTCAGAGGAGATTGTTGTAATTTATCCTATTATTTTATTCGATAAAGATAATAGTTTATTTTATATATATAGTTAGTGTTGTCAAATCACATATATTTTTTATTTAAATGAAATTGATAATTAAAATTTTTATTGATTTAGAATTGTTAGTGGTGTTCATTTCAAAAGTATTAAGAAAATAACATATTATTAGTTTATAAGAATGATTGGAAAAATATTATATATATATATAAATATACGTATACAAAAAAATAATGATTGAGATTATAATGATAGGAGAAAAATTATAATTAAAATATGTATGAACAACCATGTTTTCACTTGAATTACTATTGAAAATTGAAAGCAAAAACATAAACAAACCAATCGTTAAGTGTTTGTTATAAACTTATCCAAACATCATCGTAATCTGTGTTTCTCCAAAAGAATTGGAGTCTGTTCACAAATTCATGGGTCTAATTTGGTTTGTGTGATTATGCATGATAAGATTGTCTATCACGTATAATCATAGATTTGGTTCATAATATTAGAGTTCAATATTAATATCAGGTCTGGTCTAATCATTCATAATTTATGGGATATTGTATCCCACATTATTGAGGTAGGATTAGAAAACCTTCTTCCTTAAATGTCCTTCCACTTTCTCCCCCTCCCTTAAATACATGCATACTTAAAAGAATATACTTCAAATTGTTATAATTTAATACCAAAATATAATAAAAGAAATTGCTTCATTTTTTTGTGATTTTTGAAAAATATTTGAGTTTTGATTAATTATGAAGTTTTACAAAGTAGAATTTTCGGATACTTTTATAACCTTTTTAGAAAAATTAAACCTTCTCCCCCCACCCTATCCCTCTTATATTGAATGTTTATTTTGAACTTTTGTTTCATATGAATGTAGAAAAAAAGAAATATTTTTAAAAAATATATTATTTTAAAAATTATATTTCAATAAATATTGAGAGTTTTTTTTTTATCTTTTGTAATTATTTACAAGTTACAATTTTACCATGAAAATAACTTGAAAAAGGATACTCTTAATGGTCTTTTTATATTTAATCATATTTTTTAATTCCTTCAACCAAACACCATATTATATTACTGTATGAGTGATGCGTACTTGGGTCCAAAAGTATTGCAAATTTTGGAAAATCTTCAAAAAAATCCTAAACTTTGGGGGACTAATTTGCAAAGAAGCATTGACACTCCAATAGTTAAGTTTATTAAGAAACCCCAATGCTTTTTATAAAATGACTCATTTATCCTTCATAATAAATTGCACAAACTTTTCTTGAAATTTATTCAGATTATAGAATTGAGTGTATTTAACCCTTTAAATTTGGCAGTTGATTTATTAAGGTAAAGATGAGATTATTTTTAGAATATTGTATATTGTTAAAAACAAACTGGACCTAGTGTGTAACTTCTAAGTCAGAAATGGGGTATTAATGTCAATATCACAAACTCGTTGGTGCTTTTTGCAAATACATCAAAATTTGGGCGTGAAAATGCAATTCATTCCACAGACTCGTACTCCAGAAAGGAAAACAAGCAAAACTAGCCGTTGCAATTAACGGCTATTTGCTCGACATAAATCTCCAGATCAATCAGATTCTTCTTACAAAAGCCCGTTACTTGCCATCACTGCTCTCTCTCTCTCTCTCTCTCTCTCTCAGGCAATCAAATCAAGATGAACGATTTGATGACAAAATCCTTCACAAGCTACGCCGATCTAAAGAAAGAAGCCATGAAAGACCTGGATTCGGGCCCGGACCTCGAGCTGGGCATGACCCAAATAGACCAGAACCTCACTGCATTCCTGGAAGAAGCAGAAGAAGTTAGGAAAGAAATGAACTCAATCAGAGAAATCTTGGCCCGATTAGAGGCCTCCAACGAGGAGGGCAAGGCGCTCCACAAGCCCGAAGCCCTCAAGTCGCTGCGAGCCCGCGTGAACGCGGACATCATAATGGTACTAAAACGGGCCCGGGCCATAAGGGTCCGGCTGGAGGACATGGACAGGTCGAACGCAACGAGCAGGAGGCAATCGGGCTGCAAAGCGGGCTCGCCGGTGGATAGGACGCGAACGGCGGTGGCGAACGGGCTGAGGAAGAAGCTGAAGGAGGCGATGATGGAGTTTCAGGGGCTGAGGCAGCGGATGATGGCGGAGTACAAGGAAACTGTCGGGAGGAGGTACTTTACGGTTACGGGGGAGTACCCTGACCAGGAAGTCATTGAGAAGATTATCTCCAGTGGGGGTGAGGAATTCTTGTCTAGAGCCATACAGGTACTAAATTCAACTTTTGTCTTCCTTTTCTGTCTGAAAATTAGTGTTGTTTGTGCATTACATTTGCTATATATAGAGTTATCATATAGGAAACTACTTATTTAAATAAGGTAAAATAAAAGATGGGTCGTAAGTTGTGCAGGGAAATTATAGCCGGGTCTGATTCGGCTAAATCTCAACCAATTATATTGCAAGTGTAATACACTTGTCGTGTGATTGGTGTACAGTTTAGAAAAAGTGATCAATCACATAGAAAATATATTACAATTACTTTATGATTGGTTTGATTCAGTCAAACTACTTTTATAATTTTTTTATAAATCTTGTATCCGTATAAACTTTAATATATAGGAGCATGGGAGGGGGAAGGTGTTGGAGACGATGGTGGAGATACAAGACCGCCACGACGCGGCCAAGGAAATAGAGAAGAGTCTGTTGGAGCTCCACCAGATATTCCTCGACATGGCGGTGATGGTGGAGGCGCAAGGGGAGCAAATGGACGACATCGAGCACCACGTCATGGCTGCCGCCCAGTACACTAATGACGGGACCAAAAACCTCAAGATTGCTAAGGACCACCAGAAAAGCAGCAGGAGGTGTTTGTGTATTGGGATCGTTCTTCTCCTTGTGTTGATTCTTGTTGTTATCATCCCCGTTGCCACCAGCTTCACTAAATCATAGTAACTTTTAAGAATTATTGTGCGGAAGTTGTCTTATTTCTTACTCACTCTCGTGAGGTTATTTGTATGTATGTTCGTGTTTTGTCCTTGTATTTGGGACTAAGAATTTGGTCTTCTTTCTGTTATTCCAATATTTTGCAAAATCATAACTATAATTATTGATATTGTAATGATAATTACAAATATATTTTTATTCAAGGTCAAAATTTTAAGTAAACACATGAGACACGTTGCACTAACACACACCCCTTCATGAGGAGTACCTATAATTTTATAAAGAGTAGGGGATATTTGTATAATTAAATATAACCTCAAGGAATGCTGATGTAATTTATCCCAATCTTGAGTTTTGTTTCAAGTTTTTTAATCATGATAGGACTATAATTTCCTCTTATAACATTTGAAATAACAAATGTTGAATTTCCTCTTAATCATGGTCCTAATCTTGAATTACGATATCCTTCCTTGAAATTTAATCTCATCACACATATATCTCCCCTAATAATAACAACAATTAAAAACCAATTATATATTAATTATGTAGACGTTCATGTATATATGTATATTTGTAATATATGTGTGTTTTTTTATAAAATGTCAAATCAGAAGAATTAGATTTAAATTGAAAGAGATAAACCATTGGTTTATATCCATACAAACATGGATCCTTAAAAATATTGCAAAACACCCCTTATATTGTTTATTCACAAATACCCCCTTCTCGGATAAAATGAACTTTTTATAGTGAAGTTAAAGGACCATTTTAATCAATATAAATATCCACAAAAAAGGGTTAGCTCAAAGAGGTCCAAACAATCCAAAAAGGAAGAAAGAGATCACAAGGGGTCAAATGAATGCAAGGTTCAATATATCCCCATGAGACTCAATTCGAGTTTCACGGTGCTTCAAAAAGCCCAATCCAAGTATAGTCCGCAAGGAGTCAGACAGGAGGTGCCTTCATGAACTAAATCAACCTAAAGAGACCCAAGCAACCCAGATCTGAAAAGGTCCAAATTCAAGAAGGCCTCACAAGCCAACCAAAGTAAAAAACCCATATCACGTGATTTAGGTGGCATTCACGTAGGATTTCTGGAGGCACATCACACAAAATCAAATAAGAATCCGCCGCCTTCTGGGGGGCATGTGGCGTTTCCATCCAGAAATAACATCTAAACCCTAAAAGCTTGGTCTCCGAATGAAAGAAGATGTCTCCTCGACCACCCGACTGAAAATTCGAGAAGACATCTTCATCTTATCTCTAGAAGATATTCTCATCCGTAGCGATACTCCAACTGCCCCCGAGGGTCGCGAGTCCTCCAACCGCTGGGAGATAAACTTCAAATTAATCCGGGGACCCTCTAACCTCTTGGAGATGACGCTCCATCGAATCCTTTGGGGATTAGGTCTTATTCAACCATCTTGAGATAATTCTCCACCAAATTCGTGGGGATCCTCCACTAAATCTGTGAGATCCAAAACTGAAGATTGCTTATAAACTGAGAACTATCCGGTGGAGTAAAACAAGTTCTACATTCATACTACAACTTTAGTTAAAAAGAAAACTTTAATTTCGTATTTAATATTTTACTTGAATTTCAATCTTTTATTAATTATATATCTTGTGCTAATAAACCATTAGTGGCAAAATGACATTATTTGGAAAAATTAAACTTTATTCAAACAAAATAAATTGCTAAGGAAAAACTTATGGGATAATTACATTTACACCCCCTCACCTATTGTCCATTTACACAAAAGGTAGAGGGGGTGTTAATGTAATGTTTTATGACGATGAGTAATATGATCCATATATATTTTTTTAATTATTTATATCAAACTTAAATTTAAATTTAAATTATTTTATTAACTTTTTTTAATTGAATCTATATAAAATTATATTTTTTAATAATTGAAATATTAAATTATTCAATTAATATATATTTATAAAATTAGTTACTAGATTATAAGTTTGAATTAAAAAATTATCATACTTGAATAACTTATTTGAAATTATTAAAATTGAAAATATATTTATCCTCTATTTTTATTTATAATTAAATTTTATTAAAATTAATATATTGTAATTCACAATAATTTATGAATTTTATATAAACATATCAGAATTAGTAAAATAAATAATTTACTTATTAAAAAGATATTTTAAATTATTAATTTTTTTTAAAATTATCCCTCACCCCCCCACCCTGCCTGTGCCCGACCCCTCTTCCGTTTTCACCCGCCTTCGTTGTCGCCCTCCTCCACATTCATCCGCTATCTAAATATGTATGTACAAAAATATAGATATATATATATCATATATGTATAAATATATATTTTTTATATATGTATAAATATATATACATATATGTATAATTTATTAATTATAGTAAAATTTAAATACAAATAAGCATAGTGGATAAATAATCTTTTAATTTTAAGAATTTAAAATAATTTATAAAAGTGTGATAATTATAATTTAAATATATAGCCTAGTAACTAACTTTCTGTAATATATTAATTGAATAATTTAATATTTCAATTATTAAAAGGTGTAATTTATGTAAAGATTCAATAAAAAAAAGTTATAAAATGATTTAAACTTAAATTTAAGTTTGATATAATTTATTAATTTTAGTTATAAATAAAAATAGAGGATAAATATTTTTTTAATTTTAAGAATCTAAGATAATTTATACAAGTGTGATAATTATAATTTAAATGTATAGTCTAGTAGCTAACTTTATAAATATATATTAATTGAACAATTTAATATTTCAGTTATTAAAAATTATAATTTTTTATAGAGATTCAACTAAAAAAAGTTGATAAAATAATTTAAATTTAAATTTAAATTTGATATAAATAATAAAAAAATATATGGGGTCATATTACTCATCCTCATAAAACATTACATTAACACCCCCTCTACCTTTTAGTAATTATAGAAACACCCCTAAGGGCATTTTTGTCCTTTAAAATTTGTATTAAAGTTTGACCAAGTCAATAGGGGTATTTTGGGGTTTTAAATGCTGCTAAGGGTGGTTTCTGTAATTTTTCAAAAGACAGGGGTGGTTTGTGTAAATGAACAATAGGTGGGGGGGTGTAAATGTAATTATCCCAAAACTTATTTGTGTATTACCAGCTAACCTTTTTCTCTTCAATCATCTTATATCAGAAAATAAATAAGTTAATAGTGCAATAATTTTAAATTATTAAAAAGTTTAAAAATGAAAACTAAAAACTTATTAATAAAAATATGTATCAAATAATAAATTATGTTTATGATGTTGCAGAAGAACTCAAATGTGTTTTCAACAAATTCAATAGAGAAGTGCAAGAAACCAAATTCCCTCTTCCAACTAGCAATCATGCCTCCAACAAGAGCAAGAACCCAAAACCGCTGTCTTCTTTATTCACAATTCCCCATCAAAATCCAACTTCACCTTCCGAATTTACCGGCAATAGGACCCCAGAGCGTGCTTCAAGATTCCGGAGGACTTGCAATATCACGTGAAAAATCAGTGCAGACCTGGCAAAATCAACCTTTCTGATGCCCGGTTTTACCTCGATAAGTTGATTCAAATGCAACCCTTACCTCCAACTGATACTTTCAGTCACATATTGGGCTCCATTTCGACGAATGGTTAGTGTACTGAAGTGTTTTTGCTGTATAGAAAGATGGGGGTTTTTGACATTCCACCTGACTCTTACACTCTGAATATTTTGATGAATTGTTGCTCGTGCTTAAGTGAAATGAGATATATGGGTGGTGCGTGTTTGGTGAAATTATTAAGAGGGGGTTTGAGAATTGAGATAGAGCCGGTTACTGTTAGTATTTTTGGTGGAGGGTTTGTGTTCTGGGGGTGAAGCTCTGGTGGCACTTCAAGTGTTCGATAAATGGCTCATCAAGGTGTCCGAGCAGAAAATCAGATGGGATTTTGATCAATGGACTTTGCAAAGCCTAAAAAGTCAGTCTGACTATTGAGTTGCTGTGTAGGATGCTAAAGAACAAGTGTTAAGCAAATCTGCATATGTATAACATGATTATAGATGCCCTTTGCAAAGAAGGAAAGATGATTGAGGCAGTAAGATTTTTTGAAGAAATGATAGGGTGGAGGATTTCTCCAGACGATGTCGCTTATTGCTCTTTGATCAATGGGTTTTGTAGGTTACGGAAGTTTACTGAAGCTGTGAGATACTTTGGTCAAATGGTTTGTGAAGGAATATGACCGGATGAATGCACTTATAATTCTTTGATTCAAGATTTTGTCAGTTCAATTTGTTGGAGGTTGCTATAAAGGTTAAACGAAACAGAAGGATATTACTGATAGATTATCTTGGCAAATAGGGGAAGGTTGATGGAGCTCGGGAATTGTTTAGTCTGATTATTCAAAGTGGCAAAGAGCCGATTTAGCTACATACTCTGTGATTTATGCTTTGTGTTTAGCTGATTGTTTGGCTGATGCTGAAGATCTATTCAAGTCAATGGGAGATAAAGGTATTAACCATGATGTTGTTATCTACATTACCCTGATTTAGGGGCATTGCAAGAGACGGCTTACCGACAGTGCTATTGCATTATTTTCTCAAATGCTTGAGGAGGGTTCTGAATTCAACGAATGCTACATATAGTGCACTAATTAGAGGACTTGGTCAGGCAGGGAAGATCAAATTTGCAAGGAAACACTTTGATCAGATGCAGCTCTCCGGCCTATCCCCCAGTGCGAGTGTTTATACTGTTCTGCTTGATGGTTTATGTAAAAATGGGATAGTGAAGAGGCATTGGAACTTTATTCTTCTGCTGAGAGAAATGGACTTCAACCACGTATTGAATTTTTCAGTATCCTTGTTGAGAGGATGTGTAGAGCCGGTAGACTAGAGGAGGCTACTTTGTTGTTCAGTCAAATCTCTGATAAAGGCTTTGGTGCCTGACGTTGTAGTTTTCAATATAATGATTAATGGTCTATGTAAGAAAGGGAACCTTGGGAAGCTTATGAGGTGTTTTAAAAAATGTTGGATAATGGTTGCTCTCCAGATTCTATCTCATTTAACACAATGATCCAGAGTTTTCTACAGAAAGACGATACAGACAATGCAATAAGGCTTTTGAAAGACATGCGGAACAGAAATCTAATGCCAAATGAAGCAGTCACCTCGATGATCCTCCACCTTGTCATAAAAGATGAAAATTTTAAAGCAGCTCTGGAGTCACTTCCCAGTACGTCGTGGAAGAGTTTGGAACCACAGTCGGATATGCAATATGAGTAAATGCAGCTGATAGATAGTTAATCATGATGTTGAGAAGTACTTTGATACTTCCAGTTCTTCATGTCACTTAGTTTCCGGTTTTTCATCTATATTCTGGTCTACAAGGGCCGAGTTGCTATACTTATGCCACTATTTATACGAAATTGTTCAGAAGGTTCAAGTGAGTGATTTAAAGTTGGAGTCTGCCTGATTTTTCTCCATTTAGCCTCAGAACACTTTCATTATTTCCAATGTTGGAGCATCTTGTCATGTTTCAGACACTATAATATCATCCTATAAACTTTCTGTATCTATAATTTAGAGTGCCTGCCTATTTCCACAAAATATTTTCCGGAAATGAAATGGTTCCAGTACACATGCTGCGGTTGTTAATTTGTTGTTCCGTAGCAATACCACTTGGTGTTGTCACAGCCATTGCTGCTCCAGATAGCACCATCGTGAACTTTGAGTGGCAATGGAGTTCTTGCTGGAGTTGTTCTGATGTCGAAATGGTAATTTTGTTTTCTCAAGGATTGAGCTATTTTATGGCAAATCCATCCGAGTTTTAATATTTCCTGGCTTTGTTTGAAACATCATTCATGGTGAAATATTGAGTGGCTGAGGAAATTTTGAAGTCCGTGTAATTCTTGCAAAATAAAAGCAAAGCTAATGACAAGCTTGCTTTATAAAGGTATTAAGTTAATACCCATACAGTATCAATATTTGACTGGCATTGATAGCTTTCGTTCTTGTTCATGTTAGTTTTGTCTTGAGAAGCAAGAGCCACCTATTACTAAATTCAGGGTATTCTTTTGTTGCAGAGAGTTACTAAAAAACCGTGGCCTGCATCCTTATCTTTTTTATGCTTCTACGGTTTTGTAATCGTGGAAAGCATTCTCTTTGTTAACTCCTGTTATGCTTTTCGGATTGTTCCACAACAATATTTTCTGAATTCGAAATATCTTCATTAAAGACAGGCGTACTTAAAGCATATGAAATTGCAGGAAGTTTCTTTCTGGATTCTGTGAATGGATTGCAATACAACCGTGCACTGATGCATAAATCATTTAGAGCAGAAACAACGCAGGACTTGCTGCTGCAGAATTGGCACTGGATGCGGAGAAACACATATTAGTATCTGGATCAATTAACACTGTTGGACAGTCGGTAAGTGCTACTTTTTATACTTTTGCATCATTTTTATTTTCGTATGAGTCGCAAATTTTTCATTCACATAACTAGAGGTAGATTATTGGGAAGATCAAAGCTTGATTAAAAGTTGGTTCCTACAACATTTAACTACCCTCACCATATTAAGCATACTGTTTCGCTTCCAAAATATATTCTGACATTCTGTACTGACTGTTCTGCTGGTTATCCACTTTCGCTCCCTGGAAAAGCCTAGAGTGGATGAATTTTGTTTGCAACTGTAAGTTCTATAGAAAACAGACTTTTAACTCTAAAGTGTAATCTCCTATGTTATAATTCTTAACATTGCCATTCAAATTTCATTCATTGTGAAGATCAAAGCTTGATTCATATGATGAAGTTGTTGAGAGAGTAGCGAACCAACTCGGAGTCGATGATCCGTCCAAACTACGGCTTACATCGCACAATCTCTACACTCAGCAACCAAAAGCTCATCCTATAAGATATCGAGGAGTAGATAACTTGTTGGAGATGCTGCTGCATTATGACCCGGTACACATTCATACAACTGTGAGTCGGGGGTTCATTTGACGGGGACGTGAAACTAACAAAACTGTACTTTCTTGTTCAGCCTTCTGATATTCTGTATTTCAAAGTATTGGATATACCTCTGCCAGAATTACAAGAGTTGCGTTCCTCAAACTAGCTTTCAGCCATGCGGCAAAAACTGATGTGAGTACTCATTTGTAATTGGACTTTATGTTCATATGAATGTGCATACACGTGCACTAGCACAAGACTTGCAAATTTATTATAGGTTCTCGCATGCACTAGCACAAGACTTGCAAATTTATTATATGTTTACCGAACATTAAATATCTTCTTTCTTTTCCATATATAGCTGGAAATTCACAGTATCAGGTTGCCGAAAGAAAGCACCTTTGGTGATGTGCTTGAGGATCTCAGGGAGAAGGTAAAATATTTGAAAGGTCATAACGGGGTTTGTGCGTGTGTGTGTTCCTAGAATTCTGAGCTTTGTGGCATAACATAGCTTTTTTAACTGTTGCAATGTTAAACAGGTCGAACTTTCT
Source organism: Sesamum alatum (assembly GCA_034509735.1). Lineage (NCBI taxonomy): Eukaryota > Viridiplantae > Streptophyta > Magnoliopsida > Lamiales > Pedaliaceae > Sesamum > Sesamum alatum. Next base: position 4,420,825 of record JACGWO010000002.1, on the reverse strand, counting down.
CGCCCAAGTGCAGACTCAGGTTGCTGGTAGTATTCTCGCACAAGATCTACAAGGTCTTGAATTGTTGATTCTTCTTTTTGTTTCATTCATTGGTTTTTGTGATATTAATACCAAAACCGTAGGTAAATATTCTACTAAACTTTTACTTATTAATCAGACCTAAGTAGTTAAACTCAATTTATTATTGGGTATGCTGAAAAATCTTGTGCGGGTTCAAGGCCCACAATTGCACGTAAAGCTGGGATCTGTAAACTAAGTGAGTATTGCGTGCACTTTGGACACGTTCGTATAGAAGTACGAAGAAGCATGATATAGATGCATTTGGTGAAGAATGAGACCTTTTTAAACGTATCATCCGTTCTTATAATCCTTAAAATAGAAACCTTTAGCCATAAATACCAAATATAAAGGAAAATGATTTGTTTTGCATGTCATGGGATCTTTATACAATTGAGACAAGTAGGCATATCACTGGCTGCTTTCAACAATAATGGGTCAAGATGAAAGAGTATGATCAAACCAACTAACCAAATATGGTTGAACAACAAGACACGATTTGAGGGACACTTGAGATAATTAGTTATTTTTTCACTCTTAAACCGCTGCTTCTGTTTGTACCTCCTTTTAACCTAAGCGCTTCTTCGGTTCTAATAGATACGCTGAGAATTCATGCGGTGTGCTCATAATATGTCCGTAACTTGAAAAATAACATAATACGCTATGAGTGTCTCCCTGCATGCCTGCCTAATGTCAGTGTCTGTAGCATGTCTGTCCTACGTGTCGGAGATACGCACTCTGACTCGGGAAGTCGAGTTTCGCTACTTCCTAGGTGCCGTATTGTGCCTATGTGGTATTCACTTATTAAATTGTATATTGTGTTTCCAAATGGATATCAGAAATTCATGAGGAAAACTTTAGGGAAAACAGAGTTGAAGCCCATTAATTGCTATTTTATTAATGTTCTAATCCTTCATATAACTGGGGACCGGATGGTATTTTTATCGATATGGTCTTAATTTCTTTACAGAAGACTGTCTTTCATACAGTTGTAATTTTCTTAACAGTCCTATCTTTCATATAATTTCTTAAGGAAATTGTACTTGTGTCCATACACTTACTTTTTTTAGTTGCTGAAATCTGACATTCCTGCAGATATATCCCGGCAGTGATAAGATCTCAACAATAAATGACAATCGCTGGACTTTACGAGCAGAGGAGGTGTCTTTCTATCTCTATACATATGTGTGTGTGTGTGTGTGTGTGTGTTTCTTTCCCTTCTGGGAGGGGGTGGGGTGCATGCATGTATATAAATGCTTGCAATTTTTCAGGTCATACAGGTGGCAAAATAATGTCTTGGTAATTGCTTTCCATGTTACTACTGGGTCTTTGATAGGCTACGACACTTATCCCTTTAAAATTGGCTTCCCCCATATCTTCATCTTCATTATCAACAATTTCTCCACCTTGTAATTTCTCATTGCAGATTCCTGAGGAGGAGAAATTCCTTGGCCCTAGTAAATGCTTGATTCATGTGTATCACTTCATGTATGAGGATGCTCAGAAGCGAACGGTAGTATTTTCATTTCACTAACTCATAGTTTCCCTTAGATATCTGTACTTGTTCTGCCTCTGTAATTCAACTGAGACAACAAGCATTCATGCATGCGTTTTGCTTTGGCGAGCCGTTTTTATTGATGATCAGTGGTGGTGAGACTTTGTCTGATATCAAGGCTCGTGTGCAGAACAAGTTGCAAGTATGAGATGAAGAGTTTTCAAAGGTATTACACCCCGAACCTAATTGTTACAATCACTTTAATGAAAATGAGGGTATGATGATTATGTGGCTTGGCATGCTACAACTGTTACTTTCTGCTTAAATCTTCTTGCCTTTGTCCAGTGGAAATTTGCTTTTGTGTCGCATAGTCGAGCAGATTACTTGGAGGATTCAGATACTTTGTTCAACCATTTCCAGGTCTCCCTCTTCCCCTCTCTCTCTCACACACACACACACGCGCACATACACACACACGCACATTTTCTGTGGGAATGTTTACATGCAGACATGCTTAAATTTCATGACATGTTTTGACTCTATAGAGAAGCGGTATTCGTGTTCCTTGGGAACAATATCTTGGACTGGTACACGTTAACAATAACCCTAGAAGGCCTCCTGCAGCAAATCAGGTTACTCTATACCTTGTACTCTTTTCATTATTTTTGTATAACTTTGATTCTGTTGCTCAATGTTGATAATGTTGCAGAAAGATTTGTGGAAAACATAATTTTTTATTTCACGTTACATGTACTTTTAGTTATCTACTGCTTTAATAAGCTATTTGCTATGTTATGAGCCTTTACCTTTGAGTGCAAAAAGAAAAATTAATAGGGCATGTTATAGAACACAAGACGTACTTTCGTTGTTCCAGAAACAAAAATAAGGCATGCAACGTACTCAGTTTAAGAATTCATGACATGTTATTTGATTTATATCTGCAGTTGCAATGATATGTTTTTGTCTTCTGTAAGAACAGTTCAAATTAATATCTGCAACAACCTCTACTTTTCAGTATCGCACCTTACATGACAAGCCTGTGAGGATATACAATTAGGAAGGTGGCTGCCAGTGGGTCCTTACACGGCCAGATCTTGAAAATCATCGGTATAATATTTGTCGAAGTTGAGAGTGTAATATACATATTTGTATTTATATATTGAAGAGCTTCTCTTGCTGCGATGTTTCGTGTCCATTCACATGTAATCCAACGGCTTATTGTGGGTATTCCAGTGGATGACCAATAAACTGCTTCAGAATGGACAGTTAGGATTGTATTCTGGATTTGTTGTATATAGTACTTAAGATTGTCAATTGAAAAATTGGCTTCATGTGCATTAGTGTTGGGAGAGTACTGTCTTTTCTTTTAATTGTATATACAGAAAAATACATAGATGCAAGAGTTATTGAAATTGTTTCTGCTTTCCTGCAGTGATTTTGTCATTTAGCTTTTCAAATATTGACAAGTTTTTGTTTATACTATTGTTTCATCTTTTGCTGTTGTTCTGAAGGTGTTTTTGTGTGTTGGGATTATTCTATTCTTCTCCTTGTGTTGATTCTTCTTGTTGTGAATCCAACGTTTCTAATGCAATAAATTTCTTGTCTCTTCTCTTAAATAAAGGGATAAAAATTATCAACAACTCTTTTTAGGATATTATTGCTCACAGCAAAAAACAGAGAAAATCCCACCAAACATTCATCTGTACAACATTGTTGCATGTATGTCCTGTCATGCATCAGACAACCTAATTACATTTGCTGGGAATAAGTATTTGTATTGTATGAGAACAACAAGGTTAAAGAAGAAGATAGATATATTTAGTTTCCACTAATTCCACTACCAGGAAATCATTATCAATATTAGCTACAAATCTCTATCATACCTACTTTTCCTGAAACTGAGGACTTCTCTACTTGGAAATATCAATGTTAAGGATACGAATATGAATGTTGCACCCAATGTCTCTATTCCTGGACTTTTTCTGGTACTGCTTTAGTGCTCTTTGAGTTCTGCTTGATCAGCACAATCTCAATCTGTATGTGACATGAAGAGGTTGTGAGTGTTGGTCATCCATGGAAAATACATCAAAGTCCGGGATGATTTCATCGACCTCCCTCAAGATTTGATCATATACGAAGTACGTACCCTTTGAATTTGAAAAATTATAATCATACCCTCTACAATCATGTTATACATTACTAATTTCTTTCTGCGTATCATGTCTTCAAGAGAGGATCAGTAATGTCGAAAAACAATTTTAGGGGGTGCAATGGCTTATTATTTTGTAATAGGGATGATTATACTGTCCTCCCTTGAAGTTTGGTGTAATTACACGTAGATCTCTTGTGGTTTGAAAAATTATATCTAGTACTCTCAGGTTTGCTTCCATCTAACCAATAAGTCCATCCGTTAGTCAAACTTCATGGAATTTGCTGATATTAACAAAAAAACTAGATGAAAATTCATATTTACCCTCGGTTGGTTTATTACAGATTTAGTGCAAGTCAAACAAATCTTTTTATGACTAAACTACCCTTATACATCTTCACATGTTAATGCATGTGAGGAGGTATATTTTCACCCTTATATTGGTAATTTAGTCAAAAAAGACTTGTTTGCCCCACAATAAGTCAGTAACAAGTCAATCGTGGGTAAATATCGATTTTCATTCAGTATTTTTTTTTTTTTTTTGGTTAATATCAACAAATTCGGTGAATGAAAATGACTAACGGGGGACCTATTTATTAAACAGAAGCAAACCTCAGATATACTAGATATAATTTTTCAAATCACAGAAAACCTACGTGTAACTATATCAAACCTCATAGAAGAGCCGCATAATTATCCCTTTATAATATGCTTGAAAACTATTCCTGTATGAAAATGTGAATGAACTAACCCTAGCCTTTTGCACGGTCCGGCCCTTGTTGACATCCTTAGTGGCCACTGTAGATATTGAAATACCTTCATCATATAAAAAACAATACAATCAGTTTCAATTCTTACATTAATGTTTCTACTTTCTTGTATGTATATGATCTGTGCTTACTTTTTTCTGCTGCCACTCCATTTCTCTTAAGAATCTCTGAGATTATAACCACTGTAGGAATTGCTGCATAAAAAAACATGAGTTGAGTAACTCATAACAAGATATGCATAAAAACGGGTAAATTATATTGACACTCTGGCTCTGCTGAGGTTAGCCAGGTCTAATTATTAGTACGAACGCCCCATGCATGTCCTTTATAAAACTACAGGTACAGGTACAGGTACAGGTACAGGTACACCCTTTTCGGAGGTATTAATCAATGCAGTGCACTCAGGGGAAGTTTGTGTAAAGTTTCGACCTATTAAATAAGAGATGTACTTGTACTTGTACTTGTAATTATAATTACAATCTCAAGGGATGATAGCACTTATAATTGTACAAAAGGTAGAAGGTATTTTTGTAGTTAGATCTAACTGTAGGCTGGCCGGTTATCAATGTAATTTACCCTAAAAATTAAGGAGAATAACATACCCATCCCCAGGGCAGAAAGCTCAACATCATCATGTATCTTTAGGTGTCTCTGCAATAACATAAAATTAAATTGGGAAATATAAATATTCATCTTATGGTTAATTAATCAACATAGAATTTTGATTAATGTACATAATAATGTAATGAGAATAGATTATATGGCGGATAGTTTCATATAGAATAGAATTATGAAGGAGTTTCTTGTTCAGAAAAGTAGGAAAAAATACGATTTCATTATATATATGGGCATGCATTTTTTACTTCAACAACTTATATTAAACTAGTTATAAATAGAATTGATATTGATCTTATTAATATTTGAAAAGAATTAATGTACAAATATATGCCAAAAAGTTTCTTTTTATTTTTTGTTTTGATAAAAATATCCTTATATTATGTTAGTTTTAGTGGCATTTATGAGAATTAATATTAATATTTTTATTTAAAACTTAATGTTGATAATATCTTGAATTAATAAATATATTAATTGAAAACACTGAACTTAGACAATTTTGTAATAAAGTTATTAAAATAGTCCATTTAATTGTTTCAATTCAATTCTAAAATTACTAAATTTATCTAATTAATTTTCTAATTGGTTATATTTAAGCTAAATCTAAATATTATATCCATATTGTCTATATATCATATATAAATATTGTAAGAGTAGGAGCATCACATAATATTTTATATTTCTGAACTTTTTCTAAAAGACAAAAATAGCTGGAGCCAATATATTTTTTGAAACCTAATATGAGCATCACAAAATATGTTAGTTTTGGTAATATTTTATATTTTGTAACAAAATTTTAAGGGTATGCATATAAAAAACTTATGTTTCAGCAAAATAAATAAGTTGATAATTAAAATAAATTATCTAATAATTTTAACAAAAGTAATCTAACTAAAAGAGTACTACAAAGATAACTGCGATTATGCAATGTATAATTTAGTTCATATTAAATTAATAACTTAGATGTTATCCAATGATAAATATTACTATATATAATATATAATGAAATATCAGCTTTGTAAATTATTATTCCATACACATGTACAGAGTATGCTCATATACTATGATGCACTTACAGCATTTAATTTTTAAAAATAAAATTTTGGAACATTGTAAAAGAATCGGAGATATATAATTAATAGTTAAAAAACAAAATAGACTGTAAAAAAAATTAAATGATAGAAATTTGAAAATAAAAGAAAAATAAAAGCTATATTAAAATTCATTATAAAAATAGTCTATAAAAATCCTCAAAAAAGTGATCACTCAATATGGATGAATACAATGGATTATGTATGATTGAATTGAACTAATAGATAATAAAGTAAATAATTTTTACATAGTTTAATCAAATGTAATATATATATATATATATAAGCAATTAAGTATAAATTTAAAAGTCAACGATTAAATTCATTTTGACCCTCTTTCATTATCTTCAATTCATAAAGCACAACGTCTATATTATCGTACATCACATTATTGATTTTATTGAAATTAATAAAAAGTTTCTATGACAAGAAATATATTATTATGAGTATTCTCATGTTTGTCTTCAATTTAAGATCACCTCTCAATCTTATAAATTTTATTTGAACATAAACTTTAAATGGTAATATTAAATCGGAACACAAAGCTTGTTTTGTTCAAACTAAGAACATTTTCTCTATAATAATCCAGTTACTGAACACATTTTTTCAAGTATAATACTAAAGAGATTAGAATGTGAAAATTGGGTGGACATTTTTTCTATTTAGGTTTTGTTTTCTTTAGCATTTTTTGGGAAGAAAAGAAATAAGTCTCAAGTCAATCTTATCATATCAAAGAATTAACTCAAAAAATTCAACTTTAAGTACTCTCTTCATTTTCATTTTACAAAAAAACATGGGGATGTTTGCAGGTAAATATTTTTTAATAAAAGTAATATTATTTTACCCATTTTTTTAATTTTCTCAAAATTATATTGATCTTATCCATTTAAATGGTATAGTAGAAACAAATGTTGCTCATATCCAATTAAATATGTTAATCAAAAAACTTATAAATGTGTATTCCATAAGTAATAAAAAGAAAGTGAAAATATAAAATAATGTAGTAAATATGTTAAAGAGAAATTATTTCGCAAAAAAACACCGAATTTAACAGAAAATTATGCATGAAAATTCCAAATTCCTTCTCAGAGAACTATTACATATTCTTAACATATGTTTAGATGTTCCTTGCTTTCTTTTTCTTTTTTTTTTTTTTGGTGAAAACCAAGATATCTTACATAAGATATTATTATAGTATTAAATAAGAATATATAAAGTAATTTCTAAAGAACACTTAATTACTATAGTCACCGTTTAATACTCCAAAAAAGTTGGATCATAAAAAGAATAAACCATAATAAAAAAAAATATCAATTAAATTTATAAATTTTATTTTACTTGCATTAAAGAAAATTAAAAAAAAAACATAGAAAAACTACGTTGTTTGTATTATTTTCATAGCTCTTTTTAAAAATCTTATTTAAAAACTTATTTATGTTATATATATTGTTGAAAATGAGATCGAGAAGAATGAAAATGCTAGAAAAAAAATCAAGTTCTATTTAAAGATATATACTTTTACGTAATATTATAAAAGTTCTATATATGCAATATGGCAAATGCGCATTTATGTCTTATTAAAAGTTTTGTTATGATGTGATGTATCTAAATTAACATTGTATAAAGTTATTATTGTAGAGAAGAATTGTTTTAATTCTCAAAATCAATTCATAATAACAATGCATTTTTAATACAAGGTAAACAATTATATTTTTTTAATATTTTAAATAAATTTTTTAATAAAATATTCATATTTTTCTACATGAGATTTACTTGGATATGCAAACAATAAGTAGATTTTTTCAATACTTTTATGATTTAACTTTAAATAACTTAAATTAGACTAATCAACTTGATTATGACTTACTGCATCATTATTATTATATTGATTTTGGAGTAGACAAAACCAAAAAGCTTTTTTGTATTATAATCCTTAATATTTTTTATGGAAACTATGGCACCTATTAATTTAACTTTTTTAAAGCAAAGCGAATTTAAATACACACAAATTTTGGTAACAATTGAAACTCCATCACGAATAATTAATTTTATATCCCTTTTGATCAATAAATGAATCTGCACTCTTATTTAAACTTCTTGAAGTTATAGGATATTTAAAACCTTTTTTTTATTTCTCTAGAAAAACTCAAGAGAAATGTATATATATGAACACCTTCCAAAATGACATGTTTTAAAGGGGTCTACATTGGTACAGAGGTTAATATTAAAAACATAGTACACAAAGTATGAATGCAACATGAACTTAAGAATGCTAAAAACTTTTAGAATATTTTATATAAATATTGAAGTTTGTGGAAGCAAAGTTTTAGGCAAATACAAAAATGGAGAGAAAAGTTGTACTATAAGTTTGAAGCTTAATTATACAGTATTTAAAAACATTTTTGAAAGAGTTTCGAAGAGTTTCTCAAGCATCATTAAGATTAGTATTCATCGTCCACTTGAGGAGGTCGAATGCGTAAATACTAATTTGGAGTTCATTTATAAAAATCAAGTTTGGATATTAATATTTTCAATCAAAATATTCTCATTTAAATCTTTTACTTATTTGTTACTTTTCTTTCTTCAAATTACTTATTGTCACACATAAATATTTAAATTCCAAACAAGTATATATATATATATATATATCCATGTATTATGTTAATACATTATCTAAGGATGAAGAAAGATGAAAGATTCAATACTGAAAAACTTAAAACTATGCTCCACACGCAATACGCTTGTATTTTACTAGTGTTTAAAAATAAATATTGTCGATCTTGATAATTTAAAATTCAAAAATCAAGAACACACTGAGAAACACATTGATATTCAAGATCACAACCCATACGAGCAAATCCATGATAACATGCATAAAAAGTAACACATAAACAAGACATATATTCATGCGGCATGTCACACACAAACACGAATGTTGAAAGAAAACCTTGGCAAGATTAAGGTAGAAAGAAAGGGGTTTCTTGGTATTAGACACTTGAATCCTATTCCCCTTTTGATCTTTTGCATTAACATCATTCTTGATGTCGCCCGTGTCGTTCTTGATACCACCGCCCGTGTCGTTCTTGATACCACCGCCCGTGTCGTTTCTCTTAGTTTCAGCCATTGCAGATACACTACTGTGTGTGTGGTATGTGTGATGATGAAAGAGAGGGGAGATGAAGAGTTTTATGTGCCAATCCGAAATGAGAGGATGGTCATAATACATGCTTGTCTTTTTTTAGAAACTTTTTTTATGGTAGTTTTCTTTTCTATTGCTTTTTTTGGGTAGTTTTGTTGGCAGTTATTGGTATTAATCCTTGCAGTTATTTTTGTTGGTTTTTTTGGGTAGAAAACTTTTGTATTTTGTTGTTAGAAAACATTGTTTTGGTCTATTGAAATCGACAATTTTGTACTTATCATGTGATTTTTTTTCATGCTTTAAAGGAAAACGATGAATTATAAGATAAATTTTAATTATATTTGTTATGTAATAGATTTATTCTGAATTTACGAAAATAAAATCAATTCCATTTGTATTTGTAATCCAATTTGGATATTTTGTGGGGGTGATGATGCATGGTTATTAACACGGAGATGCGAACACGATGCGCACTATGACATGTAATTTTTGAAAAGTGTATATACACTATGGGTCGAATAAAGATATCGTATAAATTTTATATACAAATAATATAACTACGTTATGTATGTATTTTGAAATGTGTTGATTACATTTTTAAGGTTTTTTTCCTTTCTTTTTGGTCGGTAGAAAGATAAAGATAGAGATACGTGTATGCGTTTTTTAGTATTTTTAATATGTTTGATTTTTGTTTTCATATAAGTGTAAGATAAATAAAAATAAATAAAAAAACCCAATGAATTGTGTCTTCTTGAAAATTATAGCCAAACATTCAAAAGAAGACGACGGAAAAAATAAAAACAAACAAAGTCTTTTGGCTAACATATTGGAGATATAGAGGAGAATCATGAGCAAATTAAGTTAAATAAAATACAATTTTATTTCAAGCTATCATTTTTCCATCTTTTATTGGGCAATTTATTAATCATAATATTTAAATATTCGACCCAAACACATGTTTTTACCTCAAAACTTTGAGGTCAATATGGGCAATTAAAGCCCTGTTTTGGGATAAATGTGGGATAATATTTCACAAGCCCAAGGTTGAGATATATTTCTTATTTTTATTTTAGATATTCTTCAACAATGTGTTTAATGCAACGACACACCTTTAATATTGTCTCCGATACGTCAAATGGCGTGTTCATAATTAAATGAATTTCAATATGAATGATGGTGTATTCGATGTATTCTGGTGGCGTATCAGACATATTTTAATGACATTCCGGACATGTTTTCGAGTCCAACACATTATGTTTTAGTATACTTTAACAATATAATTAATAAATTGATTAACAACAAAAAAAAATATTAAAACTACACGAAGAATAGTGGACAACAACTATAAGTACTTTGTCTCTGTTTTTTTTATTTTTCTTAATCACGAAGTGTCCCCAAGCCCACTGAACTCAAGACTAATCTCTGCTTGAAATAGGCGGTTGCCGTTAACTCAAGAAAATTTTCCACACGATGGGGTTCGGACACAAACCATCGTACTAGATAGATCGATTACACATGCAAGTTAGCCACAGGATAAGATTGCTTACTATTAAACCAAGACTTTATTAATATGTGCTACCGACACATAATGAGACATACTTAGATTAATGTTATGTTTATATATGGGTCCTATGATGCTTCCCTTTGGGTTCAAGATTCCTTTGGTAGATGAAAAGATTAAGAAAGCATTGCTTTATTTTTTTTTTATTATTATTATTTGCCTTTTTCCATCTTTAATTATTAATGTTTCTCATCAAAAAAATATATATTGAAAAGCTTTTATTAACCAATGATGTGTTAATTTAGTGGTTAAAGCTGAGGTCCCGTGAACAAGTTCAATCATGGGTTCGAGTATCACTGGATGTGCGGGTATTAGTCTCGTTTCTGCAAGTTTATTGTAATTTATTTTATTATTCTTTATTATATTGAAGTATTGATCGGACCAATGTATTGCTCAGCTTATTGACGTATTGATGTAATCATGTAAATATCACTTTTTCATCGAAAGAACAAAAGCTTTTATTAATTAGTGTGTTGTTAGTGGATTTTTGCTTTTTGATAATTGTTAGTAGTTGGTGTTTAGTTCAAACTTCATGGGCTTGAATAATAGCCTTTTTCTAGTAAAGAAGAAGGCAAACGTGTTGAAATTCAGGATCCATAACTCTATAAATATAAAATTATTTATTTTAGTTCAGTTTATGTTAGTTCAATTCTCATTGTTCTATGTTATTATTGATTATTGATATATAATTACTTATAGATGTATCGAATTATCAATTAATATAATAATATGTAATCATCAATTTATTTATTTATTTTATTTTGAAAGAAAAGACAGCAATAATTCATCTAATAGTTAGGTGTAATAGTGCGCATATATTTCGTCTATTCTCATGTAATATTGTTTTAGTTATACCAAAAATAAAATTAAGTTTTTGGAAAGAAAAAAACAACACTTGAATGATTTGTTGACTATAAGAAATATAATATTTAATCATGACTAATAATAAATAATCGTAGCAAATAGTCATTGACCACACGCAACGGTTGTCGGTCGTGGTTTTTGCGAGGGTGGTTAAAATATTTGCCATGACTTCTGTGGCAAATAATTTTTTCAAGATAGAAAGCTAGTTTTTTGCATCGATTTTACTTGGCTATGATTAATAATAGTTATTACCATAATTTTTAGCCATAGTCATTGAAATTGTAGTCAATAGTAATTTTTTTCTAGTGATTGTATATATGCATCCTTTTCATTTTTTCCCTCAATTTTGATGCTTTAAAACTTTGAAATTAGTAGTTATTTTTAGTTATGATTAAACTATTTTTCAAAAAATCAAACAATTAAATTTGGTTGATAGAAAATTCAAAATTGTGGAAAGAGATGTATAGAATTCCAATAATTAAAAAACAAAAAGCAAAAAATAATTAACTGGAAAAAGAAATATATATATATATATATATATACATAATTTTTTTTTAAAAAAAAAGAAAGAATAGGGACAAATGAAATCCAATTAATTAAATTTGTATTATTGATGCTACCAAAAAGCACACAAGTATTGATAAATTGGTGATGTGGTTGGTAAGAAATGATGCTTTATCCTTTTGATGATGACAACTCCATAGGTTGCAAGAGAACAAACATACAACAATATTTTTATCATATGTTGAATTAGTTGTGAGTTGGTAAGAGTGCACTCTTGCTTAATTCATCTTTTGCCATGTTTTAGTTTAAATTATTTTGGAAAAATTAGGTACTTCTATTTAATAAAATATATATATATAAGAGAATATTCCGATGGACGGTTAAATTTTGTACTTTATATTATCTGTATGTATTAATATAATAGAAAATGCAATTTTTCACTCATAAACGGTGGTTTGTGACACCACTACATCGGAAAAAATTATGTTGATAATATACTCTTAAGTTGGTTTTCTTTTTTTTCTTTCCTCTTCTTCTACTTCTTTTTCTTTCTTTCTTTTCTTCTGAAATCTAATGTGTTGGTTTATATATTTTATTTTTATCTATAATATATTTTAATGCGTGAAAGATTATTTATTATATGCACAGAGAAAGTACATGCCACGACGGCTAATTTTTTAAAGAAAATGAGCGCGTCTAATTTGTGCCATGTAAACTTATTAAGCGTAAATTACATCGATATTTCCTAAGGTTATATATATTTAATTACACAAATATCTCATATCCTTTGCAAAATTACAAGTAATCCCCTAAATGGCATCGGCACCCCCTCAGGTGCTATATATATAATTTTGCAAAAAATATGGAGTATGTAATTATATCTACCTTTATATGGTGTCGATGTAATTTATCCAATTTTTAATTGAAATCTTTAGATGTTAATATTTATATCCAAATAATTCAAATATACATATTTATAAACTGTATCATTATATATATGTAGAAGTACAGGGTGATTATAATTTTTAATAATATCTCAAAGAGTAGTTGAAAAAGATAAATATATATAAGGATATATATATATATATGTGCTAATTACTTTTTTTAAAAAAATTAAAAAAGAAAGGAAAAAGTGATTCAAACAAACCATATATGGGAATCCAAGTTGGGCAGATTCTTTTGGTATTTAGCATATGAAACATGTTATATTTAATTAATACTTACTAATAGCAACCTTAATTACTTTGAACACTTAATAATATTTCTTTCTTTTATTAGGCATGCTTGTTCACTAATGCTCCAAACTTTTAGTTCTTATTTCACTTTCACCCCCAATAAATTTGCTGCTAATTTAAGATTTAATCCATAACTAATAAATAGTTGCATGAGAAAGCGATCGTGATTAGACGTTAATCAGAAATGCACTTTATTGTTATAATTAGTAAATAATTTGAGTCATTTTTTAGTTAACATATATATAAATATATATCAGGTAAAATATCACATTAATCAAACTTGATTAAGTCAAGAGTTCTTAGAAACACACTTTATTGTTATAATTAGTAAATAATTTGAGTCGTTTTTTAGTTAACATATATATATATATATATATATATCAGGTAAAATATCACATTAATCAAACTTGATTAAGTCATGAGTTCTTAGAAATGCACTTTATTGTTATAATTAGTAAATAATTTGAGTAATTTTTTAGTATATATATATATATCAGGTAAAATATCACATTAATCAAACTTGATTAAGTCATGAGTTCTTAGAAACGCACTTTATTGTTATAATTAGTAAATAATTTGAGTCGTTTTTTAGTTAATATATATATATATATATATCAGGTAAAATATCACATTAATCTAACTTGATTAAGTCATGTGAAAGAACTCAGCTTGTAAGATGTAAAGATTGGATGAAATCAAGAACGAATTAAAGAAGCTCAAGATTGAACAGGACTTGATTAAATTTTTAATTCAAGATTATGGAATTATTGTTTTTAAAATTTCTTAATAAAATAAAAATAGTTTAAAAAAAAAATTGGACTTTTCCACTCATAATAAGTTAATATTCAATTTTTTTTTTATTTTTTTGCAATATTTTAACAAATATTAACTCAAAAAACCCAACTCGCGGGCTATAAATAGGAATTTCTTTTTTGTATCAATTTTATTTTATTTTTTTTCATTTTTATCATGGAATCAAAGCCTCACCTGCCCTATTTTAAATAAATTCAAATGTTAGTTTCAATTAATCTAAATAAAAGAAAAAAAAATATTTATCAATAGTTATATTAACTTCTATTTCCTTTAGAGTCTTTTATTTATTTATTTTTAAATGTTTCCTAGAAAAATGATATTTAATTAACTCCCTGATCACACACACAAAAGAAAAAAGAAAAAAAAACTCATTTCTCTCCATTATCACTTTTATTTTTTTCTCTCGTAATGGGATATCGATCGATTAAACAAACATGCATTTATTAATAAGTGGATTTGGTAGAAATGAGCAAAAAAGTAAAGTCCTTTTCTTTTATTTATTTTATAATTCATTCCAAAATTTAAATTTAGAATTAATAACAAGATGGTATTAGGGCTTTATCAAAAGGGTTGGCAATATTAATAATTAATAAAAAGATTATGGGTCATATATATATATATACACATATACATAGCAATTATTATTATTGGTAGAAACCCTAATTATCACGATTTGTGGGATAGTTGAGACTTAAACGTCGTTTTGACAACCTAACCCCCTCGCAGTTAGACTGTCCAAATTATCATTAGCTGTATATTGCAAAGCATTCCCTTTTCACTTATCCCCATCTCCTTTCATCTATTATCAAATAAATTTGAGCTTAAGCAATTTAATTATAATATTTTAATTTAAGTTCCTTTAAGTAAAAATTGTTCCCTCTTGTGAAGATCAAGAAAGAGATTAAAGTGTTGAAATATTAAGTTAGTGTATGTAATAAGAAGCTATAATTCCTTTTTATCGACATAACGGTGCAGGAGTGTTTGCAGCAACTTTTATTTTTTAAAATTAGTTGTTACAGCACACAGTGCTTGCATGCATATAAAAAAGAATCGTGATGTGAAGATGAACAGAAAAAAAATTGTGACAGGTGTCATGGGAGGAGAAAAAAAGAAGTTTGTAAGAAGATCATAAACAATTGGAGTGAGATGAGAGAAAAATAAATAAATTATAATTATGGGATTATCAAAAGTATGAAAGTTAGTGAGAAATTGAAACGTGAAAAAAATAAGGTGAGAGAGAAACGTAAAATAGTAGGTTGAGAGAAAAAAATATTAAATTGTAATTGTGAGATTATTAAAAAAAATCAAAATTACTATGTTGACCAATATATAATTTTTTATTTTTTTGAAAGGAAAAAATGAAATGAAAGGGTAATATGGTATTCAAAAGTTGGTATGATAATAGGATTGTCATTTATAATAGTATAAATATGAATTTAAATTATTTTGGAAAAGTTTATAAATAATAGTTAACAAATTAATATAAGTATTCTCCACATGCACCCGTCCAATCACGTATGCTTTTGAAACCAAAATCTTCAGAGGAGATATTGAGACCCAAATCATTTAACTGTTCTAGGGGTGGGATTGGACTCCCGCAAGGTTGCAACCCTAAATTTAGGTTATGTGAGGTTTTATTTGGATGGACAGACTTAGACCCGAGCGATGAATTCGGAAAAAAGATTTCAAAATAACTCAATATTAAAAGAATTTGAAATCCATCATAACGTTATTAAAATTAGCTCAAAATGAGAATTAAAGGATTTTAATTATTTGAAATATAAAGTTATTCAAACAAGTGCAATGGATTTGTTATTATGAATTTGAAATTCATAGCTCCAAATATATTAATCCAAGCACAACATGAGTGACTTTAATGTGATTTTATCATGGAGTAATAGTTCAACATCAGCATATGCTACCGCACGTGCACTGCAACAAACACATAATATTCATGATAAAATATTAAGCAGTAATTTTGTAGTTGTCATTAATTATTAATAATAAAAATTGCATATAAAATTATTATTATAAACAATTAGTGACAACACAAGTATAGTAATAATAATTATTGTGTCATTAGATTACATTATACATATACCACTAATTATTTGTTAGGGTTAATTACACTAACCTCCCCTACTACTATGGGAATATACAAATTCCCCCCTCTTACTATCAAAATTACATAAACTTCTCTTTCAAAGATATTCACCTTACAAATTACCCCTTCCGTTAGTCAACTTAATAGATTTTGTTGATGCCATAAAAAAAAATTGGTCTAAACTTCCTATAATACCCTCAACCTGAATAACTCTAATTTTTATGACTTAAATACCCCTTAGGAGTAATTTGTTATTTTTAAATTTAAAAAGGGTGTATACTTGTAACTTTTAGTATATTATTTTATAATATTTTTTTAATCACATACTGTGTATGTGTAGGTTGTGACATTAATTTTTATTCCTAACAATCATTAAAGCTTGTAAATTTTGTTGAAATTATATTATTTTATAGAAAATAAAGCTTATATTTTGAGAAAAAAAAATACTTGAAGATATTTTGGTCCACTTCTATTTTCAAATTTATTGAATTATTTTTAGTTTTATAAATGGAGGGCAAAATGGTCATTTAAGCATATACCGTTAAAGTTGACTAACACATGTTAGTCAGAGGGGACAATCTGTAATTTTCATAGTAAGAGGGGGAAATTTATATATTCACATAGTAGTAGGGGAGGTCAATGTAATTAGCCCTATTTGTTAATGAACTTTATGCACAACTTTTTTTTATCACTAATTTCTTACTAATGACAACCTTTTCAAAGTAAATTCATTATTAAAACTTCAAAACTCATTATTGCCACAAATTAAAATTTTCTTCACTAAATACATATAATTAATGATAATATTGAAATTAACTCTTGATCTTTTTATCACTAGTATTCTCTTTTTTTTTTTTTTTGGGTAGTGGTAGGTTTTTGTGCACTTATTATTTTAGGAATTAAGGGCTCCACTTTTAAGAATTGCATAAAAGTGCAGATATTTCACCACATAACAAGTTCTCATATAAGCATATTCATAGCATATTTTTACTTTCAACTCAAAGAAAAGTTTGTTTTTTGGCAAGAAAAGGAAAGAAAAATATGTTTTATCTTATAGTTGTAAGTTATAACATTTTGAGTACAACACGATGTTTAAAAATATTAACAAGTTCGTTTTATCTATACATATTTTATATAATGTAGTAATTCGTCACTCCCATTGATTCCCATTTATAATACATTACTTTATTAACGACTCTATTGCAAATTTAGCAACTAAACTTAAATCACTCTAGCAAAATTCTTAAAAGATTCATTATCTCAAACGGAACACGTATGCTAACTATAAAAATGATATCGTTATATTTTTTTTCCTGAAATATTAAAAATAATTTAATTTGTAATTGACAATTTATATTATCTTATCATTTTCAAAAGAGAAAAAGTAAAAATAATAGGCCCATTATTTTTTTTTTTTTTTAAAAAAAAGTTGAAAGTATGTACAATTTTGGACCACCATATCAAGAAAAGATATAAAAAATTTTGAAATATCAAAAATTCAAAAAGTTTTACCTCCAACATCAAGCCCAAAATTGTCATTTCACACCCCACACTTTATGACTCTACTTAGATAAACCCCATTACATTTACACTCCCATTTCAAAATTTTCAACCGCCGTCAACTAACGCCGTTATGTCCTCCCCCCTCCTCCCCCCTCTATAACTATCTGCAACAGAAGACAGACAAAGCCCACTGTCACACACGCAGAACACGCACTGAGAGTTCAAGAAACCTCCCGATAAGGAAAACCCAGAAGCGAAATCGAGCGGAATTGTAAGAATTTTGAGTTTTCCATGAGGATTTTTTTCTACATTTTCAATTTTATTTTTTTTAATCTGTATGTTCATGTGTGTGCGTGTGTGCATACAGTTGTAGCTCTATCAATCTGTTGTGTATTTTTTATCTTGAAGTTCTATAGAAGCAGATCTCATCTGTGTAAGACGGTTTTGCAGTGTACATTTTGCTTTGCCGCTGGATTTTAACCGAGTTTTTTGTTGATTTTTTGAAGTTGATTAATGTAATTCTGTAATAGATTGATTGGGTTGGTAATATCATCGTCTGGTTTGTCAGAGTCATTAATTTTCTTGACAGAAGTATAATCGTATATGGTATGTGTTTTCATGGTATGGGCTGTGGTACTTTGTGCCCCCAAAAGTTGTACCTTTTCTTGTGAAGATTGTGGCTGGAGGCTCAGTTATCAGTTTCTTATTTCTTTCAATGAGTAGTTTTGAATGTGGCGACGTATTTGGTTTCTTTGTTATTCTTGTTTAGTTGGTTGGATGTTTAAAGTTTGTAATTTTTTTCGTTTTGAGAATCATTTTTCGAAGTGGAAAATATTGGAACTTTTCATTTATTTAAGAGTTTCATTTATATGTTTCCTATGATAAACCAGTCATATTCTAATTTTTCACAAAGAACAATTGTTGGGCAAGTGCCGCATACATTTGATAATGTTTGTACATTAAGGGAAACAGATGCTAGCTTAGTGTAATATATTCATGACTTTGTGTTTGTATTCCGATTAATTCTCCCGTGGTTGGAAGCCAGATGGCTCTCTTTGTCCATCTTTTTCATCTATTATCAAGATTTCGTTAGTTCCATATTGGGAGCTTGAAGTACCTCACGATTTCATCTTTTTTCACTGTATCGTTGAGTTAAACTAGTCATCAAACTCAACCCCCTATCCAAGAAATAGACGTGTCAATTCATAGGTGTGCCAGCATATACGCAATTGGATAAATGAACTAGAGAGTAGTTATTGACGGCTGCAACATTGCTGGTGAGGTATTTGATTGATTTCTGTTGTAAGTGATGCTACATGGATTGGATGCATGATCCCAATAAAAGAGATTCCGCCTCCTAATAGTTTAGAATCTTGTTCTTGCTGGATGTAGTTTTTCCTTATTGTATTATTACCTTAATTGCAGAAGCTCTTAATTATGCATAATGTGTAGCTAGTTGCATGTTGTTGTTCTTTAAGCATTATGTCAAAGTCTAACTGGGATGAATGGAGATTTGTTCTTGTCATAGATACCCTGACATGTTAACAAGTGAGAGGTTTTTACTGAGATTATCATTTTTTAATGTCGTTTTAGTTAATTTGGTTATATGGATACCTTAGGCTATAGTGCTTGTTTGGACCTGAAATAATAGTTTTGCTTTTCGTCTCAGGGTCATGGTGATGGAAGGCAGTGACGTTCATATTGACAAGGAGCCAGATGGTGTCATTATATACTCGAACAGTGTCAATCGTGATTCAGGTTATGGAAATGTTAGCCAGGAGGAAGTGGAACAAATGCCTGAGCTTATTAATCTTGATCCACAGCCTGTTGATATACTGGACGTGAATGCTGAAATACAGGACTGTGAAGTAAAAGAATGTAATAGTGACACGTCAGCAGAGGTTAAAAAAGTTTGTCAAGTTGAGACAGGTGAGCAGAATTTGCCCAGTGTTAATGGTGAAACTAACATGAATAAGGAGGATGTGACATCTGAAGGTCAAAAAGTGACGGATCAGAACAAGAAGACACGAGCTTGTGGCAAAAAAGCTACCAGGTCTCCTGTTGGAAACTGTAAAACGAAATGCACAATTCCACAGCCATTTGCTCTGGCAACTGAAAAACGTGCTTTAAATGGAACTCGTCCTTATGGAGCTGAGTTCGACAGTATCTGCACTGGGGACAAACCATCTCATATTCGTGTCACGCCACATCCAACTTCTGGGAAGCAAAATCCAGTAAATTCCTTCAACCTACCTTTAGATTTCATGCTCGTTCTAAATTCCATCTCATGGAGATGTGAATTTGGTTGTTACTAATATTTTCAACCATTCATTCTATGAGGCAGTATCTTATGACCGGGAAAGCATTTAGGATTCAGTGGCATCATTTCTAAGTACACTAAAGGTTATAACATGTAGTTACTCCTATATTTAGCACATTCTCCTACTCCCTTCCATAGAAATCTCTCTTCCAAGAGAAACTTTAATCACTTTTTAAATTTTTCTTAGAACGTATGCTGCTATGTTACATGGTAAAGGACACAATCGTTTATGCTTTCATTCGGTTCTACTACCTTTCTGTACTTTGTACTTAATCCCAAATTCTCCGTCTTATGTTAATTTTCTTGCATGATATAACTGGTTCAAGTGAATAAAAACTTCATCAAGGTGGGAGCACGCGGTTATTTGAGCATCTAAGATTAGCAGCCTCAACTACTGATACCATACTTTGTCTGGGTGCAGATAGTATCACCTATTGCACCAAGGAAGCCATTGCAACCTGATAACAAGAAGCGCCCGGACGAAGATAACTGTTCAGTTGCCTCATCGTATCCTATCTCCCATAACCCTAAGTTTTATCTTTCCCTATAATAAGGTTCCTTTTCTATGTTGTGGCTGCTATTTTGAGTTTCCTTAACCATGTGAAGAACTGTGGCATCAGCGAGAAAGTTCAAGACAACTGTTGCCTCAGCTCCAGTTTTTAAGAGCAACGAACGTGCTGAAAGAAGGAAGGAGGTAGCACCAATTAGTTTTCTTGCATGTGATAGTTATCCACATTTAAATCTGAAAGTAGGATATGTGATTCTGTCTTGTTATTTTAACGAGGCTTCTCTATTTTAGTTCTACTCGAAGTTAGAGGAGAAACATCAAGCTTTGGAGGCTGAAAAAACCCAATGCGAGTTAAGGACTAAGGTAAATTTACACTCATATCTCATATTTTGTACTGTTATTTAACACCATCACCGTATGCTGTGTTATTCAACAAGACCCTTTTTGCCCTTCTCTATGATGCATCCTTCACTTATCTGGCTTCGCCAAATTTGTAGGAAGAGACTGAAGCAGCAATCAAGCAACTGAGGAAGAGTTTGATGTTTAAGGCAAGCCCAATGCCCAGTTTCTATCATGAGGGACCACCTCCAAAGGTTGAACTGAAAAAGGTACGCTGCAAGAATCACAGACGCAAATTCTTTCTGATGTTATTACACATTAAGTTCTTCCTATTAGGAATACAATATTATTTTTTAGAACAAAAATAAGCTCATGTTTGCATACTCATTAGTGTGTGTATTCATCTTAAGTGTGTTATTGTTCTGAGATATCAGCCACCTCCAACTCGTGCAAAATCACCAAAGTTGGGCCGAAGGAAGAGCTACAGCGATGCAAAAGGTTTAGATCGAGGAGCCCAAGAAGCTCGCCACAGTTTTCCCATTTTCAGAGACAGTCCCCCTGCAGCTTCGACCAACAGGAAAAACAGGACCAATATACAGAATGGTCATGCTTCCTGCAAAAGTAGAGAACCGACCCGTCAAGGGGGAGAGATGGAAGAGGCTTTTACACCTAAGATGATTGGAGAGAGATGCATGGATATTGCTGTTCATTCCTGATGAGCTGCTGTAAGTTATCTAATTAACGGCGAAAAGAGTTTAATTTATTGCAGAGAGAAAACCTCTTGTTCTTGTTCCTTTGTAACTGCTGTTGTCAATTGCATACCTCAAACAGCAACGCCCTTTGCGTGGTTTATTTTAAATTATCGTGTGGTGTGTAAATTCCTGTAAGTTACCACATTTTCAAAAACTTCTATCCGCGTGTAAATTGTATTTTCACTGAAAACCACTAGCAGTCATCTTACAACATATGTGCTTCACTATTTCCTGCAAATACTTCAGATCACATGATGAAACTTGAACATGGGACATCCCAGTTTCCGTATTTACTATCTTCTTCTACTGCTCCTTCGTCGTCTATCATCTTTCAATACGAGGTTGTCTACTTTTCTCTATGTTTCATGGTATCCCGTGCAAATTCATTAGTTGAAATTCAAGAGCAGGTTCCTGTAGTAAGTTTGAGCTCAAAGATAACTATGATTACACATAAAGTTTGCTGTGCACCAGACAGAGTAGATGTTGGGGGCTTCTATGCCCATGATTCTGTTAAGGACACAGTTACCAGCATAAGGCCCCCATCAGATCAGAGTATGCTTTTTATTGGTCTGAAACCCTTTGTTTTTGGTGTAATTATGGTTAGTGTTATCATGGAAGTATGTAAAATCATGTCTGAAGGCGCGCATAAACCGCGCCCGTCGCAGTGGTTTGTGCGTAAAATTTATAAGGTTGCATTTGGATTGAAGCATTTGAAATTTTGAGTTTCAAATCATTTGAATTTGTTTGGATAATTCTAAATTTAAAGGATTTTAAATTTTTCGATTTTAATTTTGAACTATGATTTGTTAAATATTGGTGGATTTCAAATTCTTTTCACGTGGAGTCGTTTGAAATCATTTTTTCAAATCCTTCCCTCGAATCTGAATTCTTCGAGCCAAATGCACCCTATAAGATGGCTTTTTGAGATTGAAGGCCCTCAATGGACTGATAGAATATTAATCTATTATATTATAAAGAGAAGGAATCTTATAGATATAAATTAATAGTTTTTATATCACTATATCAAATTATTATAATACCAAAAGTGCCCTTCAACTTCCCAACTCATGTAATTGAATTAAAATTTTAATTAAGTTCTTTCAGAAAATTAATTCCATGCAATTACATGTATGCAAAAATTAAAGTTACTCCTATTTTATTTAAGTTTATTGTTAATTAAAATATAAATAACAAATTAGTATTTGCGTTGCATGTATATATAATTGCCATCATCAATATAACAAATATTCGATAAAGTTTTGATTTTTTAAGTAAAATATTGTATTGATAATTAATGCATTACAAAAAATTATCAGACAAGTTTCATATTTGAAATTGTAAGGTAATAATAAATTTTAAGATAGAGAATAAATTATATATGAGCTTTAATAAAATAAAAATATTATTAAAAATTATACACGCATGTATTGCGTGACGCAGTTTCTAGTCTCAAGTGGAAAAAGGGATGTAGAATCAAGAATGTATTGGGGTTTGCCATGTAGGAGAACTTCTTGGACTGGGGTGTGAGTGTAATTTTTTAAAATTTTAGGGGAAAGTGTAATTGTGTTATTTTACAAGGGGTTCAGGTCTAATAAACCCAACAAATGTAATTAGGTTAATTGACAGCTATAACTAAAATGTCATCAGATATTGATTTTTTTTTTTTTTTTTTACAAAAAGAATCATCTCGGTAACCAATTGACTTTTGCAATAGATTTTTATTTGTGTACATTTAAAATTTATTTCTTTCATCGCTTATGATCAATTATTCATTTTATTTCATTCACTTTTCATTTAATTAAACAATTATAATATCAAAATATGAACACGCATAGAACGTATTTCCACCATTGGATAATATAATTATTGACTGTATTTTCCTTCTTTCAGAATTACTCGGACAAAAGGGTAAATTATAGTTACATTCTCTAATCTTCGTTATAATTATAAATATTTTTTTATTATTTGAGAAATTAAATTACTTTTTTAATTTTAATATCCATTTAACAACAAGCTCATTCCATTGACTTTTATTATGTTTTCATCTCATTTTTGTGGTAAAACGTCCAAAATATTTTGAATTATGAATAATAATTCTATATAATTTATAAAAAAAGTTATATTTTTTTATTAATATGTTGAATTATTTATATCACCACCCTAAGATTTTTTTTATATTTTTTTAATTCAAAAAAAAAATCAGCAAGAGTAAAGTAGTATTTTCTCGGTATTTTCTACCTCACTATCTAGGGGCTATATAATTATTTTTCATTTGAGAAAGGTATTTGTAATAGACCAAACAATGAGGGATATTCGTAATCATTGTCAAACTTATTTTCATTGTAAGGGAGTATTTGTAATTTTTTAAATGACGAAGGCTATTTTATTATACCAAATATATTTTGGATTGTTTGTAGTTCACCAAACAACGAGAGATATTCATATTTATATCAAATGTTCGGCAAGGTAGTTCTAATTTATCGTTACCAAAAAGTTTCCTCTAAATTTGCAATATTACATGCCATTCTATATATACGCTTCAATTCTTTTTATAATTTCAATCATATTACAACATTAACATTAAAGGGGAAATAACAATTTTTGTCCCATAATTTAGAGTTTTTCCCCTTTTTGATCATTGATTACGGGATTTGCATTTTTTGTTCGTATCTTTAAAAAAACAGTACTTTTGGTCTCATCAATTAATAAGAAGATATTGTTGAAAACAGTATTTGAAAGGATTACGATTGTCTCTGACTCCACTATAAATAGGAAACCACAACTAAAGTGACAAATCAATTGATACATTCTCTCGATCATTCTTCTGCCGAATAGAAAACACAATAGGTAATATTCTTCAAAATTTGCGGAGAACCACCAAAAGCATTATGTGTTCAGAGTGCGAATTTTGAAAAATACACTAATTGTCTTTTTTTAACAAAAGAAACCAAAAAGGGGTTAAACTCCTTCACGATTTGAGATACGACCCAATTCATAGTACAAGATATATTGTGTTTTATTTTTTTTAAAATAACATTATATATTTTATTTAAAAAAAAATTATACACAAAATATACATATATTAAATTAAATAAAAAAAATATAATAAAATTTACAACAGAAAATTCAACCGACAACCATCCACCCAAGTGGAACAGCATCAAGTACACTATTATGTCATTTTGAAATTCCAAGTGGATTAACTTTCCCACAAAATTAGTAAATAAAGCTAGACTGAGCACAGTGTAAGATTCTGTTCTACACAGTTAGGGCCACTTCCTACTTCACCTTTTTTACTTGGTAACTTTTGTCCCCTTTGCCAACTTCCCATTTTCTCTTTTTCTCTTCTTGTTTTTTTTTTTTTTTAAATAAAAAAAAGAATTTAATTCCAAACAAACACTCCTATAATTCCTTTGTCTTCAAGCTTGGAATATGAGTTTGTTTATTTTTGTGTGTGCGATAAATAATTAATAATGAATTAGGTCAGATTATTTATTACAGTACCCAGAATCCCAAGGTATAATGAATTACTATCATCTATTATTTTCTATAGTGAATCATGAATAATTAATGATAGACTGGAGGTCCAATTCGTCCTTATTTGGCCATGTAAAACGACCCCTTAATAGTTGAATTTAAAGTCCTCCATTTTTACACATTGGAGAAGGCCAAATAACAGAAACACCCCTCGTTTAATAATTTCAATTTGCGAGTTTGGGTGAAGGAAATTAATATTAATTTATTTAAATTAAAGCCCTTTAACTAATTATTCTCATAATTATTATTAAATTTCAAATCAATCAATGTGGAAAATTTGTCAAACGTGTGTCTCATACACGTAGGGTTTGTTTGTTTGTTGAGAAAATCGATGTGATTTGCTGGATAATTATTTTAAAATAAAATAATATATATGGGGCTATATAGTCAATATTTGTTCTGTATAAGAACAAAAAATGTGATAATAATTAATAATATAATAATTATAATGCCTATATATATTATTGCTATATCTTAATGAACCCTAATTTCTTTTCTTAAAAAGATAAAAGGTTGTAAGAAAAAGACAGCCTATTGTCATCAACCTCACGTATATAAAAAGGCCCCATCAAAGATCAATGCATGCCCATATCAAAATCTACCATATATATATATATATATATATATATATACTCTCTTCATCCCCACCCCCACCCCCCACCCCTCTATGATGAACTGCTGAGGGGAATGTTGTCTGGTTCGAGACCATTCTTGGATTTCATGTATACATATACATATGCATATAGAGAGAGAAAGAGGAGAGAGAGAGAGAGAGTATGGAATGATCTCGGACCAGGCTTCATTCCCCTCAGCTCCAGACAAGAACCTTGGACGATTTTGATGCATCATTTTAGGTAAGTTTTCTCAAATTTTCTACTTTTAAGTCCATGTTTCTGCCATTTGAATAGCCTAAGAATGTAATAGAATCAGGGCTTCATGATTATTTCTTGCAATCTTTGCTACTAATATATATATGTATGTATGTATGTGTGGGTGGGTGGGTGAGGGGGGGGGGGGAGTACGAATACATTAAAGTTTGAAGAAATAGTTATTTTATTACAAGTTTCTAATTTTATGCAACTCTAGATATGTTAATGTTGGTCAGTATTTCGACTGCTGAGTACATGACATAATTCAATTCAAATAGTATATATGCTGATGAATTTCGCGCACAAGAATTTTCCTATGTTTTATTTGGGTTGATTAGGCTTTTTGTGTCAAGTTTATCTCAACGATTCATGCAGAATATCGTTACACTGTGGACTACACTTACTGCTCATATGACATAATTCGAACGAATGGTGATGAATTTCACATAGTAGTGTTTGTGTAAGAATTTTCGATGTTTCTATATGAGTTTGGTAATGAAGAAAAATATTAATTATTAATTGGTCGCATATATATATATATATTATATATATATATATATATATATTTCAACGTTTTTCATCTAAAATGTGGTTGAAAAGTATAGAAATTGTTAGTGTGAAAATGCGACTAAACATGTGGAAAGAAAGAGCAAAGGGAGGTTTGATCTTTTCAAGGTTGCATTTAGATTTGGACTATACTAATTGTAGAGAGTAAATATACACTCAACATGAAGTAAAAGGCTTTGTTTGTTTGTTTTCATTTTCTCTCTACTTTTTACTTTTATGTGTTATCTCTAGATATATTTTCAAAATATTATCTCACATTAATAATTATTGTTATATATTTCAATCATAAATTTAATAATATGATATTACATGTTTTTATAATTATGTATTGATTTGACAATCTAAATTATAAAATATTATAACTTTACCAACTAGCAATTTTGTCCTTGTAATTTTAAAAATTCCGCACATTGAGAATAAAAATGACCAGAAAAGTACACCATTAAGCCGGTCACGCGCAGCTTTTTTGCCATTTTTATCCTTAATTAATGTGAGAAATATTTATAATTACATGATAAAATTACCAACATTAATTCGTATAAGACTAAAAGTACCACTCCATACTTACAGTAGTAAAATTACAATTTTTTCCAATTATCATTGGTGCAGATCAACTAACCAAAATTACTCAAAATGCAAGTTATATATCTTTAAGGCAATCACATATACATTATAAACTTAATATTATGATTATATCAGTATTTTATTTTATAACATTACCATTTTTGCGTAATATTGTTAAATAACGGCGTAAATGTTCGCAGTTGAAACATACTATTAGGCAATAATAAAGAAAAATATGATGATTATGAAACTTAAGCCCTTATAATTATTTGTTCTCAATTTTATTTTTATTTGTTTAAAAACATAAAATAAGTGTTTTTGGTATTTGCTTTTGCTGAAAATAATTTCACCATCTTCACATCTCAATTATCATTTCTTTTTTATATATAGATGATCACACACTAACTTAATAAAATAACCATATATACATTAATAAAAAACATTTTTTTACTTATAAATTAAAAAATAAAAATAAAACCATATATACATAGCCTTAAAATTGTCCCCTCTTATTGAACTTTTGCAACAATTATTAGCAATTGCAATCATAGAAATTACTTCAATAATTCATACCCAAATATTTGGTAAATGTGAAGATCATAATTATAAGAGTCAAAAGAAGAGAAGAGACAACTCAAGTGTGTTTGAATGAAGAAAAGTAGTCCAATTCTAAATAAAGAGATCTCCATTATGGATAAAATTGTTTTTCAGTGTTCAAAATTCTTTGTGGCTACTTTTTTGTGACTTGACCAAAAAATCCCAAAAAGCAACCAATAAATTTTGAGAAAGATAAGAAAAGTCTAATTCAAAAAAAATTCTTGTTCAAATTGGGCCTAGTTGAGTCAAATCAATCACAGAGCAAATACGATACACTTAATATGTTGTTGGTTATTTTTCCTTGAATTGTATACTAATTGCACAGAAAGTGTAACATACTTGCCATATACATGATTGGTTCAATCTCGTCAAACTTGGTTCAATTTAGAATTTTTCCTATTTCAAGACCCGAAAAAAGAGAAATTTAATTTCACTACAAAATTTGGGCTTCATACATTTTCATGTCTTAATCCAAATTAAGGGTAAATCTCATTTTTAGTCTCGTGTATTAGGTCCAATTCAATTTTGGTCACATTTTTTACAAAAATTTCAATTGAGTACAATATCTTTTGATTTGTCTCAATTTTAGTCTCAACGTCGAAAATTAACGAAAAATATTAACTGTCGTTGAAAGAAGACTAGCTGGAGGAAACTGAACATCGACATGTGGTTAAATCAAAAGTTAGAAAAATGGATGAACAAGGACGAGCCTAGGGATGCTAAATGGTTGATTAATCGATTAAGCTTGTTTTTAGATAATATAAATAAAATATTATATTTT
Organism: Sesamum alatum; assembly: GCA_034509735.1. Classification (NCBI taxonomy): domain Eukaryota; kingdom Viridiplantae; phylum Streptophyta; class Magnoliopsida; order Lamiales; family Pedaliaceae; genus Sesamum; species Sesamum alatum. Next base: position 4,392,091 of record JACGWO010000002.1, on the reverse strand, counting down.
ATTATTATTTAAAATTAAAGTAAGAGATATATTAACTAATAATTGAAATATGTGGTGAAGTTTAAATATAAACATGATATATACTATTAAATATATAAAAACACTTAATCAAATATTTTTTTTTTAAAAAAAAAATCAGGACTCATTTCGACTCGCCATCTCACCAACAGAAACCATGTGTTAGTTTGAAAATTGTGATGTGAGGGAATATCTTCATGAACCATAGCATATTCTCTAAATATATTTATATAATATATATATATACTATTATATAAAGAAAATCCCCTTCACACTCACAAACGGTGGTTAATTACACCGTTGCACCATTTTTTGTGAGGTCAAAAATACCCTTCAACCAATAATATAACCAACTTATTTAACTTCCAAAATTTCACTAATTGACAAATTAATATTTTTTCTTTCTTTTATTTTTTTAATTGTGATGTAATAGCTTATATTTTGCTCTTATTTATAATAATAATAATAATAATATATTTAAAGTGTAAAAGAATATTTATTATATGCACGCAGGAACGACGTGCCACTGCAACTAGTATATATTGCCAAAAACATTATTTATCTTCAGAAAAAGAAAAAATAATAATAAATAACGGAATAAAAAAGAGTCCTCTCCCCCACACGCCTCCGACAAGCGTTTGCATCACAAAATGAACTAGCACTATGCAATCCCCTCCTTCACCGACGCGCGTGACATAAATCTCTAATTCGCGCGTGAGTAAAAAAAGAACCAAAAAATATCAACAACTTAACCATCCTAACCTTGCCACCTAGCCTTCCATTGGATAAAAGCCCACCCACCAGCCCTTCTGCTCCTCTCCAGTTTCATCCTCTACTGTTCCCTACGGGCTCAGCATATAACGCATTTCTAGAAACTTACGCCTACAAATTTCGCTCAAATAGAAGTAGACACCCAACGAACGAATATTACTATACTTCAAAAAGTGAATTATAACGATTACTTTGAAATTTGGTATAATTACAAATAATTTTTATTTTTAAAAATTATAAATATTATATGAAATTTATAATTTTTAATTAAATGTCTGAAATTATCTATCTTGCCCTTAATTTTTTTTTAATTGTAGACAAATCATTCGACGCAAATTAAATTATTGTTCATCTATGTAAAAAAAGGTAAAAAATCTCTCCCTATACATTTTAGTCAAAAAAAATTAAAAATTAATAAAAAATAATTCAATTTGGATAAGGGCATTTTGATCAGTTCATTCATAAAAATGGTTAGATTATTACAAACCTCAGGGAGTATTTTTAATTTTTAAAAAACTAAGAAAATATTCGTAATTATACCGAATTTTAGGAAGGTAATTGTAATTCACCTTCTTCAAAATAAAATATTAGTGGTGCAATATTTTATGTATAATTCTCAACCAAAATTCAATACTTCTTTTCAAGGAATGCTATTTTCAAAAAATTTATTCCCTGATAATGCTTATGACACCACTACTTTTAAAAATAATATTATAAAATTACAAATATATATAGTTTTCATTTTTTTATTATTTTTCATTTATTAAAAATTGTGTCCCAAGTCAAAATAGTCCCAATGATTTTGAGAAATAATTGGGTATTTAAGAAGAAAAAAAAACAATAAGCTAATATTTTTAGATCATTATAAAATTTCGAGTATTATAAAATTTAATACCCTCACTGAAAAAAGATTTTTTCCCATTCTGAAAGACAAATCGGCTTTGGGTATTGAGTGGTTGGGAGAATGTGAAAAAGTATACTAGGTTAGGAAGACCTATTTATTTCATTTTGTAAAAATAAGTACTATTTTTGTTTAACTATTTTTTGTTGAATGTTCATAATTTGATAGTCGCGATATAGTAGTGATTCGGGTTGAATATTCGACTTCAGGAGTTGGTCTAGAGCCACTTTAATATCCTCAAGTAATCTCGATCCAGCCATTCATCCGAGACAATGAGGTCCCTAAGAAGAGAGCAAACATGAGTCTAGCCGGAATGACTCTTGGTGAAAATCCTCCAATGTTTAAATCAGATAGTATTCGAGATAGAGGAAATCGACTACGAGTAGTTGTAGTTGTAATAAATGCACATACCTATAATAAATGAGAATGTCATCTATTTACAGGGCCATGTGTATGGATTTATCCGGTGGATACCTGACTCGACTGGAAAGTGCGCGAACCCTGATGATTTTAGTGTAATTTTGGCCTCTTTCAAAGATATTTCGGAACAAGGGGAGTAACCCCATCAAGTAGGTTTGATGGATGAGTCCTATATCACAAACTCGTACACAAATTATTCTTCCAACATATTTGAAAATGCATAATTTTTTTAACGTCAGAGTTGGATTAATGTATTTGAATTCAAGGAAAACATTTGGAGATGGGATTTGAAATTACACCAGGATGCGTTTAGATTGTAGAGGATTTATTGTGTTACTTTTGGAATTCTGTATGACTTGAATTACGAATGAACTTCCTTCTTTTGATATTGCTTGTATCAGGAATGGTTATGGCTTCCACGAATGAGTTAATGACTGCAAATGGATATAACCAGGTCCAATGGTTCTCCACTCGACAGCTAACAATATTTTTTTAAGCTTTGGATTGATATATCTGAATTTAAGGGAAATATTTGGAAAAAGAATCTCAAATTACTCCAGGTTGTACTTAGATTGATGGATCTGGAATTATGAATTTTAAGTTCTTAATGATAAATCCTTTGATTTTATATTGTGTTCCCTTTGTGGGTCTTGTATGACTTGAATTACGAATAGATTTCCTTCTCGAACCCAAAATCTTAGGTAGAACTCGATCCAAAAATACTCACATGTCGGGTAGAACTCGAATCCAAAATCTCAAACTTATCGTGTGCCTTTCATTATGCAATGTCTGAGTAACTTCTGTTTGAAAAACACTATAAATGCTTGTTGGATTTAAGTTCAATTTGAAGAAATAAATTTTCGCACTTTGAAGGGTAAAATAATCATAAATGTTAGGGTAAAGGTTTGATATAATTATAAATACCTTCTCGTTGTTTGAAAAATTACAAATATCCCCTTAACTTTAAAATTCGTCTAACAACGAATGTCGGTTCCGTAGATTTTCATCCATTTTTTGTAATAAACTATCCAAAATGACATGTGGGATTATAAATTATAATTTTATATAGGGTTAATTACATTTAGACCCCCTCTAAAAATGCATAAATTACACTTTCTCCCAAAGAAGTTTTGAAATTACATTTACACCCCTTCTAAAAATTCTTTATTTACACCTGACCTCCATTCGTTAAAGTTTGGGCGGAAAATGTTCATTTCAACAAAAATAATTACATAAAATTTCAATTTTACCTCTCATTTAACATTCTCGTGCAATAATTTTATACTTATAAGAAAAAAATATAATAATATTGGCCTCACTCCATACATATACGTTACACTTATCCTCTTATAAGTACAAAAATATACATGAGAATGTAAAATGATGGGAAAAATTAAAAATTTGTGTAATTATTTTTGTTGACGTGAATATTTTTCGTCTAAACTCTAACGGATGGGGGTTAGGTGTAAATAGAGAATTTTCGGAGGGAGTGTAAGTGTAATTTCAAAATGTTTTTGGGAGAAAGTGTAATTATACATTCTCAGAGGGGGGTGTAAGTGTAATTAACCCTTTTATATATTTTTTGAAAAATTCTTTTTTTTTTGGATTAATATTCTTTACCGATTGTTATTTTATTCACCCTCGTATTTTTTTATATTTTTCAAATATTTTTTTAAAATAAAAAATTAATCAAGGTAAAGTAGTACTTTTTACATTTTTGCCCAGCGATTTATGTAATTATTTTTAATTTGAGAAAGGTATTTGTATTTTTCAAATAACGAAAGAGTATTTGTAATTATGACAAATTTCAGGGGTTAGCTGTAATTTACCCTAAATATTAACTTTTTGTAGAAGAAATTTAAAAGATTCAAATCAAATTATCATTTTTATTGATTTAATTATATTTTAATTAATGGTTTTTTTTTTTTTTTTTGCTTTGAAAATATTTTGAATTGATAAATAAAATAGCCTTTATTATTATTTTAAAAAAAATCATAATATCCGTATTGGTCTTGTACATTATTTTGGAATGGTTGTACCTTACAGCCCAACTGTACGAAACTGTAAAAACCAATTTTATCCCATTCCCGTTAAATAGGTTCATTCCCACCGCGTCCCACTTTCTCTCTCTCTCTCTCTCTCTCCTCTGTTTCTCTCTCTCTCTCTCCTGCGGCAATTCAACTATGGCCTAATCCCATGTAGCGACATCGCCATAGGAATAGCCCAGAGCAATTCTCCCTTGATATTTTCCCAAGAAATTGAAGAAATGGATGGGGGATGGATTGAATTTAACAATAATGCGCTGGAATTCTTCAACAGTCCCGCTCTAATGGAAGCATTCGTCGACATATTGGTTTGCGCCGTGCCGATTTGGGTGGCCGTGATGATCGGCTTGGTGATCGGATGGTCATGGCGGCCGAGGTGGACCGGGTTGGTTTTCCTCGGGTTCCGATCCAAGCTCCGATTTCTATGGACCCTTCCCCCGGGGTTGGGCGCGCGGAGATTCTGGCTTGCCTTCACAGCGCTCTCGGCTTTTTCCCTGTGTCGTGGTCTTTGGTCTCGGTCTCGTGGGAGGAGCCGTAAGGTGGAGAATTCTTCGTCGGCTCAGGAGCTGGTGGATTCGGCTTCTAGTGCGGCTCCGGCGGCTGCCGCCCAGGAGTTGGTCGTGGTTGAGGATGCTAGCGGTGGGGATATCAAGTATGTATATTATTTTTGTGTCTCCTTTTTCTGTTCTTTTTGCTTTAATAATCTTGTATACGAATGTTCACAAACAGTTATGTTTGTTGGTCTATCTATGAAGACCGTTATATGTGTTTCTTTGTATGTAATAGTTCTGAATCTGTTGATGCCAGGTAATGTTAGATATGCTAGGTTGGATCAATATGGAAAGAATTGTGTATTTATTGATAAGTCTTTTAAAATGAGGTAAGACAGTAATGGTGTTATTCTCTTTTGTGTAAGTTGAGTTAGAGAGAAACAACAGGAAAAGCTAGATAATCTGGGATTTATAGAGAACTTGGAATTCCATTTTGATTCAGTAAGAACCAAATTAAGGGTCTCAATAACACAACAATAACATGTCTGTGTTCTAATACTTGTGCTTTCGAATATCAACCCACATCTTCTTGTGCTTAACAAGTGTATTTTTTTGTTGAATTTCCAGAGTATCAAGGACCTATCCAGTCAATCATAGTGTTAACATCCCTTAGTAAAAATTTAAAGTGAAATTCTACGTATCAAATGGTAAATATGTAAGCAACAGAGATGTATGGCCGCAAATGGTAAATATGCAAGCAGTGGAGATATCTGATCGTGTACATTATTCCAAACAAATTCTATCTTCTTCCTTTATTTTGGCTGGAAAGCAGCTACTTTTCAGATAAGCAATGGAACAAACAGAGTTGTTACTTCCGGAACTTTGTCATCCAATGTTTATTAAGGGATTGAAGCTTTAGTATATTTCGTAGGGTTCTGAACAAGCGTTTCCAGACTAGAGTAAGGAGGAAAACTTTATGGATCAGTCGTCTTTGTTTTATCCTATATTTGGTTCTTTAGATAGCAATATGCAGGGTCTTATCCTACTTTGGGTTGGGTAGATATTATTTCCAAATTATCCCATAACATGTGAAAACCATCCATGGAAATCAAGGATCACCATTATTAGTGGAGGTCAGGGCAAGTGGTTGTGAGGTGATCTTTTGGTCCATCCAATTTTTAGCTTTGAAATTTCTTCCATAGACCTCTTTGTATCACTATTTTGGTTTTACTGGAGGCTAATGTAAACCATTGTCTACTGAGTTTTAGAACTTTCTTAACATAGAAAGAAACTTATCTAAAAGAATAATAAAGCGAACAGGGAGTGAAGTATTTTGGAATAAGTAGCAATTGTACGAAACAAATTGGATGAAAACCTTGCTTAAGCCGGTTCAGACTCTCTCTGCTAAATCAAAAAAGATTGAGATAATTGCATGTATCCATATATGTTTCTGAAGTATTGTTTCATAAATACTGTTGGTTTGACACATTTTCTTGGTGTGGAGCCAGATTATTCTATGCTGCATGGCTTGGTTTTGTTTTACATTATACTGTCTTCCTACATTTAAGTACCAATCTCGTTTCCAACATGTGTGAATAGGGTCACTGAATTACTTACACTTTGTACGTGATGAGTCCAAAATCAGATAATCTTTTTTAAGGTTTGAAACTTGTGTGGATTTTCGGTCCTTTTCCTTTCCCCCCCCCCCCCCCCCACCAACAAGAAAAGCACAGAATGATACTAAAAAAAGTATGGAAGAGCATGACGTAGTTATATTTAGCTTGAGATCATACCCTCTATATCGACCAATTTGTTTGGTGTTCTCCAAAGAGGAAAAGTAGCTAGGTACTAGATGAATGTCCCTTCCCCCATCTTCTTTTTCCTTAGGGAGGGTTATTGGCTGGATGTGTAGTAGATGAAAAGTGAAGTCCAGATCTGATGACTGACATCATTCTCTGGCATTTTCAAAAGATTTTCAGATGAATTGTCCTTCATGCATACTCCCCATTCTTTTCGAGTTTAGGTAAATATTCTGTCATAAGAAATGTATTCTATAAATTATTTCACCTCTCACCATGAATAAAGAGGCCCTTCTGTTGAGAGTATGTTATATGTGACATATTACTTTAGTTTGTGTTATGATTATGATTATTTTGGCAGTACATGTTAAAGAATACTAATATGAGATCAAATTCTTTAAATTTATGAGAAAACAAATTTTCTATATTATTGTCTTGTACCAGTTATATGTGTTGTGTGATCAAATTACTTTTGATTAGATCAGCTGTAAAACATTCTTACACATATGGTGCCTCATTATTGCCTTCCTCTTCCTTTAGTCCTGTCCCTGGAACCCCAGATGGTCTATCAAATAGTGTCACGGAAAAAGATCTGGAGCACCTACTAAATCTTCTTGATGTGAAAGATGGGGAAATGGCATGGCAAAGCATGATGGAGCGCTCCACATCTAACATGGCATACCAAGCTTGGCGACACGAGCCCGAGGTGAGACTATACATTATCATTGATGTCTTCCACCTTGCAGTTCTCTAGAAAGTTCTCATGGAGTAGATTGTACTGTTTTGCTCCACGATATAGATGGATCAGATGATTAATTATATGCTTCTGGTTTCCTTCAGTGTCTCTTATTGATGTCTGTGAGACGTGCTAATTTATGACATGATAGTTCATCATACTTGCTGATGTTTTCTGTTTGATGTGTCTAATTTTTCAGAGTCTCGCATAACAATTATATCTACATGGCTACCGTAAAGAAAATATATTTTGGTCATGCTACTTAACAGAAGTATGTCTCTGATTTGTTGGACGTATTGTTGACAGATGGGCCCAACAGTGTACCGCAGCAAAACCATTTTTGAGGAAGCGACTCCTGAGCTGGTCAGAGATTTTTTCTGGGACGATGAGTTTCGGCCTAAATGGGATCCTATGCTTGTGTATGTCAAAATACTAGAAGAATGCCCTAATACAGGGATGATGATTGTCCACTGGATTAAGAAGGTTTGTTAAAGCGAAGCTATGCTAGAGCAATGATTCATGTGATATTCCGTTTATTGATAGCTTTTCAATGGATAACATATTAATATATCCTGTCTACGCAGTTCCCTTTCTTCTGTAGCGATCGAGAATATATCATTGGTAGGAGAATATGGGAAGGAGGGAAATCTTATTATTGTGTGACGAAGGTATGAGCTTTATCATAGCAGTTTGCCGTTTTCACATTCTTTATAACTCCTCCTATCCTTATAAACTTGAGGGCTTTGTGTTGTTAACTACTCTGTTCACCTGAATAACTTACCACGTCGTAGGGCACTACATTTTGGTTGAACTACCTATCTGCCACACATTCTACATACATTCTATGTACATCCTTGGCTTTTGGTCAATACTCACCTGATTTGAAAACACTATGGTTGCAGGGGGTACCTTATCCAAGCCTGCCAAGGCGTGACAAACCTAGGCGTGTTGATCTTTATTTCTCAAGCTGGGTTATCAAGCCTGGTTAGGATTTTGCTTTTTGGTGACATACACACTTTGTTCTTTGTCTTCTTTCATTATACATAACTTGTGCAAAATTATGCAGTGCAATCTCGTAAAGGAGATGGTCAGTTGTCTGCATGTGAGGTCATGCTTATTCACTATGAGGACATGGGAATCCCAAAAGATGTTGCAAAGTTGGGCGTTCGACATGGAATGTGGGGAACAGTTAAGAAACTACATGCGGGCTTCAGAGCATATCAAGCTGCTAGAAAATTAGAGGCATCATCACTCTCCCGGTGTGCTCTCAATGCCAGAATCACTACCAAGATTTCAGACGAGGAAGGGACCGACGACTCTGGGGAGCAAGTATCCGGTGAGGAAGAAAGGAAAGAGTTAGTGATGACAGAGAGACAGAAAGACGGTGGAGGCATCGACTGGAAATGGGTTGCTATTGGTGGAACGGTTGCCCTCGTTTGTGGACTTCAAACAGGAGTGATAGGAAGAGCGTTGTTGATGGGAGCAGGGCATAGAATCGCCAGGGGACGGGGGAACCCTAGGCGATAAAAATTGTATCGATTTACAACTAAGGTAACAACCTATTGATGGCTATTGCAACTAACAGCAGAAGTATACTCTTTGGTATTGATGTAGTTGCGAAATGTGTGTATATTTGTCAGGGAGGAGAGGTTTCCGGTTCAGAACCTATATAAACTTTACAATATCATCTATTGTTTGTTTTCCTTGTTCGTCATGCAAACAACACATTACAATGTTCTTATCTGCCTTGTCAAATTCTTCTTTTTCTTTTTCTGCCTGAAAGCGTCAAATCTTGTGAAGAAACACATTGAGCTTCATCTTTTCACTCTTGCAAAAATGATGTTTTCATACTTTTCTAAGGGTTTGGCCTCACTGGGCTTTCTTAGAGTGATCCATTACATATCAACTACATACATACCAAATGTGTATAAATACGATATCATATACTTTAGGAATAATTATATTTACATCTCCTTATTTATTGTTTTTTTACACAAATCACTCCTGGTTGTCTGAAAATACAAAAATACCCTTATTGACTCAGTCGAATTTTAATATATATTTTTAAGGATAGAAACGCCTTTAGGGGTGTTTTTGTAATTACCAAAAATTAGAGGGATGTCAAAGTAATGTTTCTAGAAATGAGTAATATGACTTCATATAAAGTTTTAATTATTTATTTAACTTATTTTTATTGAATCTCTATATAAAATTGCACCAATTAATAATTGAAATATTAAATTATTTAATTAATATATTAATAAAAATTAGTTACTAGGTTATAAATTTAAATTAAATAAAATTCGCACTTGTATAAATTATTTTATATTTCTTAAAACTAAAGGATTATTTATCCTCTATTTTTATTTATGACTAAATTTTACTGAAATTAATAAATTATATATGTATATACATAAAAATATATAGATATGTATATATATACATAAATATTTATATGTATATATTTATGCATTTATATATACATATTTAGATGACTGATGAAGGCTAAGGAGGGCGAATGCTGGGTGGCGATGAGGGCTGGCGAAAGCTGAAGAGAGGTTGGGCATAGGCGTGGAGGCAATATTTAAACTAAAAATTGGTATAATTTTTTTTTAAAAAAATGTGGTCATATTAGTCATCCCCAAAAATATTAGTCATTGCAACCTTGAAGTATGCCTGCAAGTGCATTCGTCCTCCTAAAGTATAGAAAGTTATGAAAATTGTCTCTTTAATAATATCGACTCTAATTTGTAAGACCAAAATATTCTTTCCACGTAAAACTTTTATTTATTTCAAATCAAAAATTCCTTAGAACTATAATGGTAGGAATGATTATAGGGTTAAATGTTCTTTTTTGTCCCATAAAATGGGGGGATTTTTTTTTTTATACCACAATTTTTTACTGTGACGAAGCTAGTCTCGTTGAATTCACAAATTGGCCTTTTTAGTTTCCCGTAATTTAAATTTAACGGCAAAGAATATATGCCTTGCACATATCCATTAAGTTCTCCAACTAGGGGAAAAGTCATCTACAACTAGGGAAATGGAGGGGAAATTGCTACACTTTTTGTCTCTAGAAAATTATCAATATGATAAATTTATAAATTTAAGGACTAAAATGAAAAAAACTTAAATTTATCATTTTACCCTTCAAAATGTCAAAATCCGCCATATGTTTGCCTGAAAATGGTCAGATGGACCAAATTAGGCCAAAAATTAAAGTTTAAACTAAAGTCACGAAATAAACTGAAAGGATAAAGTAATTTTAAATGCAAACTCAAATAATCAATTATATTATTTACCCTTTATTTTAATTAAAAAATTCCAAAATTAATACACAATATTTGTTTGGGTTTTTTTATTTTTTTGGAAGGAAGAGGGCATGGTTTTTGAGAACAAATAAATCACAATAAGCTTAATTGGTAAATCTAGAAAATTTAAAAATAAATAAAATTTATTTTGACGCGATAAGCTATGGAGCCAAATTTCTTTTTATGTCTTTTCTTCTTTCTTCTATTTTTAACTAGTCGTCATGGCACGTCATACTTTCGTGCCTATAATAAATAATATTTCACGTTTTAAAAGATACAATAAATACAAAAAATATAATAAAACCAATAAATCTCATTTAAAAAAAAAGAAAGAAACAAAAATAAAACAACTTTAAAATATTATGGACATAACAAAAGTATTGGTACAGTGTGGTACAATAATGCAAGTCATTTTTGTAAAAATGATATTATAATTAATTTTTAAAATAATTTAATTAGGGTAATAATTGTCAGATTTAAAAATTGGTTCTACGCGTTACTGATCGTCATTTGTGAGTGTTGAGTATTTTTTTTTATATTAATATAGATTCTATAACTTTTTTTATTTTAATATATTTTATATGCATAAATACGAAATAGTGTAACTTTTTTTCATATTTACTAAATAAATAATTCAAGTTAATTAATTATAACAATTAGATTTTGTTGATAATTTATAACAATTAAGATAGCGATTGAGTACATTTACATTCTTCTCCTCTCTTTTCTCTCCTCCGTTCTCACTAACGGGAGAAACCCCAAACCCTCAATCCACCTCCCGATCGGAGATCACCGGCGGCTGCCAAACTCCGGTGCTTTGGCCGTCTCGGACCGCCGTCCACAACCTTCTCCAGGTACATTCCCCTATCTTCCTCTAACAACATCTACCTGCTCGATTTGAAGAAATCCATAATTGCTTAGAGCAACAATCGCAGTGAGAAATAATTTTACCAATGTTTTGAGATTTTGTCTGAACTTAGTAGTAATTGGATCATTTTATGCAGTGAGAAACAACCAGAGTTGTAAAATTGAAAAAAAAAAATGGGTGTGCAGTAAAAAGGGAAAGTGGTTGAGTAAATAAAGCAGGCAAGAACAAGAAACACCGGCTCGTCTTCCTCACCGGTTGTCTTGCTTCATTAAATGACTGTTTGGAAATTTCAATGTCATGACCAGACTCAAGTATACCATATTGTAGATGAAATCTACAGTTGTCTGTTTTCTATGAATAGTAGTGAATGTCAATATTTACTATGCTGCCCAAAGAATTTGTGGGCTCTCTAGATAAGATATAAGCAAAAAACCCTTGGTTTTGTGACCCAAATTGCTCAACATAGTTAAAACCTTAAAAGAAATATTAGCTACCTGAAGCCCTTCAAATATTGGCTGCAATCTCACTGCTTGATTTAAAAAATCAAAATATACTTATAGTCTTTTGAAAATGCTAGTTAGTTACTCAGTTTAACCTCTGGTTGCGGAACTAAATTAGAAATAAATATTGTATATTTAGAAGATAAGGACCAGAAACTTCTGCTGAGAAAATAAACTAAAAAGATATTGACTACTTCAATACGACATTGGCATTTTTATAGAAAATTGTCACAGAAAAAGGCATTCACTACTTTTACACCATATTGACATTCAGTACGCTGCCTCTATCTTCTGTAAGTAGTGGCAGCCAAGCTGGGTAAATTTTATTTTGGAGAGGAAGCATATTTTAGAGCAAAGCAATGTCCCTCTTTACAATCTCTTTTAATGTTTTATACAAAGTTATGTCCCCGGGAATTATAACTTACTTATATATCTTTTACACTTTCAAAGGTTATAACTTTGCAAAGCCGGTGGCAAGAATCTACTTCTAGGAAGGTACAAATATGCTCTGTAGAATAACTTTCACTGATCTATTTTAGATGTGGACTTGAATTATATTTTGTTAACTTCCTAATTTCCTTGTTTGATTTGGTCCTAGGTAAGAGCTTTTAAGTGTTGATTACTTGCTTGTTTTAGTGAGGACACTAAGTTTTCATAATAAGTATTCACAACGGAAATACTATTACAAGTCATACTATTGGTAACAATACCTTTTCTTTTAACGATGGCATAAGCTTGTATGAGAACAAAATTGTTACTAGAACTGATACAATTGTAAGGAATTGTGTTTTGTTATGAATACATTTGCAACGGCAAGCCAAGTTCTTTACAAGAACTTACAGGGTCGGGCTTTAGAGGAAGTCGTAACGTACTTGGGACGAAAATCTGACATCTAACAAAATTTTTCCTCATTAGAAGTGGGATTTCTTGTAGTGATATAATGAACAGCGGATCCTCAATCACCATTGTTCTTTGACTCCCTCCGTACAGAGGGCATCACTACTAGTGTGGTAAGAATAGTGCAACGCTGAAGGTTGGTTCGGTTCTTTCTTCCCTGGAAAGAGCTGCAAGTGCCCCAATTCGATTGTATTGAGATAAGCAGATGTAGATGAGACCTTTCATGATCTGATTTGAAAACCGACAAGTTCAGTTTCCTTTTTGCGTACTTACCCCTCTCTGGATGTTGGAAAATTTGATTAACTTGAATTGTTAATATTCATTTGATCTGTTTGTTAGTAGGAGTTGGATATTGATCTGAATCAAATACTTGTTCCTATTAGCAAATTAAGAATTTTATTGCTCAAGTATTTACAGAGTGAATGAATAATTAATTGGAATTGGAACAGGAAGTTGTATGCTATTCCATGGGCTTCTATGGGATGCAAGAAACCTTTCATTTTGAACAACTTGTATCTTTCTGGTCTTTATTTCTCATTTTGATCTGTTGACAGAATGGGAGAGCTCATGACTGAAAAGCATGTTAAATACATCATATCAGTTGAAAAGGTATGTCTCCTATGCATTTATCTTTTCTTCACGCTGTTCAGGTATGTTCTTACTTAGTGTCTCATAGGTTTGTTGATTCTATCGTAATGTGATTAATGCTTGCATCTGTGCTTAAGATTTTCGAAACCCCTAATAAATCTTGCTTATTTTGTGTTTCTTGTTTCCATTTACTTGCTTTTTCAGTGAGTTGGTACTCATAGTTATTTGATATAACGTATGCTCATTATGCTTACTCGTTAGAGTTTTGAAAGTAATTAACATAGATAATCAGGACTCTCTTCTAAATTAACACAAGGAAAAATTAATGTTGAGCTCCTTTTGTATCAGAAAAAGGGTGATTTTGAATCTGTGGTGATGGAGCACCTAAGAGTAAATGGTGCTTATTGGGGATTGACAACACTTGATATTTTAGGGAAGCTTGATGCAGTGGATCGAGATGAGGTCGTGTCATGGATCATGCAGTGTCAACATGAATCTGGTTTGTATTCTTGCATTGATTATTTCATTCAGAACTATTACACTTATAATCAAATATAAGTCGAATAGAGGTCTATAGGAGAACCAAATGAGTTTATTTCTTTGGCTAATCTGAATTTCCCAGTTTGTTCTAGTTGGCCAATGCACTAACTCATTCACCCTGATAAATTTGATTTATCCTTTGTCCCACCTTTTTTCATGCAGGTGGTTTTGGTGGTAATATAGGGCATGATCCTCACATATTGTACACACTCAGTGCTATTCAGGTTTTAGCACTGTTTGACAAGATAGATGTTCTTGACATTGAGAAGGTTGCAAATTGTATCTTCAGATATTTATTTTTTAAGTCTTTTGGATAGTTCTTGAAGTTGATTTCTGAGTTAAACATAGGCATCTTAAGCCCTTGTTAAATGGCAGTTGCTAATCTTAGTTCCTTGACCATTGACAATGTCAGATGGCAGTTGCTAATCTGCATTGATGCAGGCGCTACTATGGATGACTCTTGCAGTTTGCTTCTTGCTGAGCAGTTTCTTTTTCCTGCAAAGCTTATCCCTTTCTTTAATACATTTGTAAACTTAACCTAATAGCTAGATATTGCAAGCCTACAAAATGAAGATGGATCATTTTCTGGTGACATGTGGGGTGAAATAGATACAAGGTATTCTCTATTATTCTTTGTATCTTGGTTTCCTTCCAAAATGGAAAATTGTTACCATTGTTATCTTATTAATTTCAATTTGAAATTATTTGTTCGGAGGAAACATAATCACAAGCCCACTATTTCTTTAGGTTTTCTTATATTGCAATATGCTCTCTCGCATTATTACATCGCTTGGACAAAATAAATGTGGAAAGAGCTGTGAAGTACATTGTCAGTTGCAAGAATTTGGATGGTGGATTTGGGTGCACACCTGGGGCAGAATCTCACGCTGGGCAAAGTATGTATGTCTTAAGATGTTACATGTACACTTGGACCCCCTCTGAAAATGCAAAATTACACTTTCCCCCAATGAAGTTTCGAAATTACACTACACTCCTTTAAAAAATTCTCTCCGTTTACACCTGACCGTCATCCATTATAGTTTGTATGAAGAATATTTCCGTTAGCAAAAAAAATTATATAAATTTTATATTCTCATGTATATTTTTGTACTAATAAGAGGACTATATATGGAGTCAGGTTAATTTTTGTACATTTTTTCCTTATAAGTACAAAATTATTACATGAGAATGTTAAATGAGGAGTAAAATTGAACGCTTTGTAATTTTTTTTGCTAAAGTCAGCATTTTTTGTCCAAATCCTAATGAAAAGCAGTCAGGTGTAAACAGTGAATTTTAGGAAGGGGTGTAAGTGTAATCTTGAAACTTCTTCGGGGGAAAGTGTAATTTCACATTTTCAAAGGGGGTCTAAGTGTAATTAACCCTTGTTTTTAATCATTGGTTATGTCCCTCACCTACATAGGATGTGGATTTTGAGTGGTAATGTGGTATTATTCTGCTAACTTTTAGACAAACAATTGGAATATGGATTGTGACCCATTGCTTAACTGTTTCCCTTTGTGCATTCCCTTGATGGTTAGAACGCAACTCTTTAAAAAAATGGATGTCAGAAATTGCATCCCATGCATAAGGAGAATATATAAATTTGTAAATTTGATCTAATTGGATTGGTTTTGAAAATCTTAAGAAGTTTATGATGATCTAGTAGGTAAATATCTGAGTCAAAATAAAACTGTCATGTTCAGAAATTCAATTATTTGGTAACTTATTTGTTTAGAAGTAGTTAGCAATCTGAAATGCTAAAGTAATTTTTTCACTAATGAGCCTAACTGATGTAAATTCCAGTGGTTGTCGGTGTAATTTCAGAACTGACACCTCCTCTGATCGATACAACTATTTATGCCTCTCATCCTCCTTTTCCTTTGTCTTTCCCTTTTCTTTTACTAACTAGTCAGGCTTCCCCTGTTAACTACTGAGAGCAAACTGGGGCTAACAGGCTCCATTAATGACTGAACTGCTGTAATATTTTTAACCATTGCTGATAAATTCTCCCATTTACAGGATCAAAAGTAAATGGAAGAGGATTAGAATCAGAAGTATTAGAACTTGATTCATTCATAGAGAAATCTTTGATTAAATGTTAAGTGGTGATGATCTTCAGCAGAAATAAAAAACTCACTGTACACAACAAGGATGGCACAAGATCCGAGCCTGTTATCTGAATTTGAACTTAATCCTGAAAAATAAACAAGTATTTCGGTGACATTCCTTTCATTCCACTTCTATTTCAGTTTTCTGCTGTGTGGGAGCTCTTGCTATTACTGGTTCTCTGCATCATGTTGATAAGGACCTCCTTGGATGGTGGCTATGTGAACGACAAGTAAAATCTGGAGGTCTGAATGGGCGTCCCGAGAAGCTTCCTGATGTGGGTGATTGTTTACTCGTATATACTTTTTTTGTCAAAGGAAAAGTAAAAAGAACTTAAAAACACAGTTCTAATTTAAAGACAAGTCCTAATTTCAGGTCTGCTACTCATGGTGGGTTCTTTCCAGCTTAATCATGATTGATAGAGTTCACTGGATTGACAAGGAAAAGCTTGTTAACTTCATCTTGGATTGTCAGGTTACAATTGGCTTTGGAAAATAAGTTTCAGTTTGGAGTTTCTGTTCCTATAATCATGTTTTATCGCCTATCACATGAAGTAAGAAATTCGTTGTTCACATCCTCTAATGATGTAGGATAAAGAGAATGGAGGAATTTCAGATAGGCCAGATGATGCTGTTGATGTCTTCCACACCTATTTTGGTGTCGCTGGTAAGTAATATGACATCATTAATTATCCGTATAGTGAAACCTTAAATTACGGATCAAGGTATAACAAAATGTGTATGATCTCTTATTATAATTTTCCATTGTTCAGCCAGAAATCATTTTCAGTTTCCAACACCATTTTGTTTGACAAAGCTTTTCTTATTTCGTGGCTTCAGGTCTTTCACTTCTCGAATTTCCCGGATTGAAAGCTATAGATCCAGCTTATGCATTGCCAGTTGACGTTGTGAATAGAATTTTCCTCGGAAAGTAAAGCACCTAATACAGCTCGCTGGTGATGACTCATTTTTTCCCATCTTTCTTTCTTTGTCTCTAAAATAAATAAAATCATAGCAAGTGTGCCCTTTTCTATCGGGTTGCATCAAAATTTTACATTGGTTCGAGAGATTTAATTTGATTCTTGATAATATCCTTGTCTGTGGTAGGGGTATAAGGAGATGGAATCGAACCAGATCCTTACTTTGTCAAATGGACATAGTAAGTTTTGTGGGACATAAGTTTTAACTACAATATGTACCTTGTAATGGAAGGAGAAAGCAAGATATTGAGCGAACCTTGCGAAAACAGAGTATTGAGCAGTGTGTGAAGTATAAGTTGGTATTAGGCTGTCAATTTGGCCTGGTGTGTATTTAGGCAGTGTATGATGAAAAATTTCAGATGTTGTGCTATCTGTATTATGACAAGTATGATATACTCTGTAAGAATCATGTCTGGACGTTGATACAGGGGATATGCTAATTTCCGATCACACGAGACCCTACCGATGATTTTATTTCCAGTTTTCTGCATTTCCTATGAAATGAAGATACTTTACTGGTTTTTGTGCGAGAAATAAAAGTATGTTTGGATTTTTGTATGTTTCCAGATATTAAATTATAGGGTCCGGAGGGAGGGTCATGAGATTGCCGATTGCAACTTTATGTTGCAACTCATGGATGTGGATTGTGTGGATGGTGCACAAACTCAACCCTTTTTCTCTCATACAAATCACTCTCTCTGAGGTCTCTTCACTCTACACAAATTAGTTGTTTTAATGTTTTGGGACATTTATACCGTCGATCTACTGTTTATTTACACAAATTATTTTTATTTTTTTGTAATTACAAAAACTATCCTTGGCAGAAGAAAAATAATGATAGTTTGTGTAATGATTTTAATGTTTTTGGGAGTGTATGTGTAAGTTTTTAAAAATCATGGATGGTTCGTGTAAAAGGTGTTTACATTTCTGATGAAGAATGTATTTGAATTTTTTTAAAGATATGAGTTATTTATGTAAATAAATCATAATTCGGTATTAATGTAATTCTCTGCAATATTTTTGTATGAGTTTGGGCTTACTTGTGGGTTATGTGCTACAGTGGGCTTTCCATTAAGAACCTTATATATGAACTACAAGTGGTGTTGTATGTTTTTGAAAGTCTAAAATAGTTTCCTCCAGAGAAAGAAAAAAAAAAGTTCAAAATACTTTTCATCAATCCTTTTTTTTCCTTTTTTTTTTTTTTGATTAAATACACTTTGCATGGATTGAATTTTTTCATTTCAAATTATATTGCATATTTATTCCATTTAACATATACTTATCATGTATATAAAAATGACATCATATAATTTATTTAGGGAAAAATTGCATACACATAATGTGTGTGTATATATTAAATAGAGTAGAAGATGCAACATAATTTAAAATAAAAAATTCAATCTGCACTTTGCAGTCTTAAAGTGTGCCTGCAATTGCATTCGCCCTCATACAGTATAAAAACTAGCGAAAGTATCTTCAATAATATCGACTCCCTTGTAAGACAAAAATGCCCTTCTCCTATTTATTTAATTTCTTTTATCTATTTTAAATCAAAATTCTCTAAGAACTAAAATTATCTCCTAGGAGAATGATTGTAATAAACATATCTTTAGGAGAGTAAATGAGAAAGGGCATTTTCATCTTAACAAGTGTGTTCAATGTTTTCAGATAGGATTTTGTTATCTTTTATACTTATACGGTGAATGCGACTATACACATACTTCAGTGATGAATATTGTACTTAACTATATTTTTAAATTAAATGATCAGATCAAATTAAATTCATCGTGATTTTGCAGGTTAAAAAAAAAAAAAAAAGGCCCTGCATATAATATGCCTTTATCAAAATTTTAAACAATTTCATCATTGCAATCCTACCAATATACTAGAATTAAGTCATGAATGCCATCATCAATATTTTTGTAGTATTTTGTTAAAAAAAAAAAAAAAGAATTCTTGTTGTAAAAGAGCAAAACAATTTAGGACAAGGAACATCATAGACAACTCCAAACTTTGCAATCCTTTCAGCTGTCCATACCTTGACAAAGATGCTCCAAGTTTCAAACAAATTACTTAACTTTGTGAACAGTAGTTTTCTAATTTTTTTAAAGTAGTTACTACGTACATGATTACAATCATCTTTTCGATAAATTAAATAATACTTCAATATGGTTAAAAACAAAAAATAAAATTACAATAACTTATATAAAGTGAACAAATTATACCCACACATCCAGTGGGATTGAACCCATGATTTTGAATTTGTTCATGGGACTTCAACCTTTTATTTTTTGTATATTTGATAGTAATTTTTTAACTTTATTTTTTGTATATAGATGACAAAAATCAAAACATTAAATGACTTACTCTTTGAGATGAGAGGTTTTTGAAGCTTATGGTCACAACAGTTCCACGCAGAAATGGCTTGCAAATATTTTACCTTTTAGGGATAATATAAATATATATATATATATTAGGCTAGATTGAACCAATAATCTATTTATTTTTTAAAATTAATTTTTGGAATAGAAAAATACTCTAAAATAAGCTAGGAGAAATGATCCCATGAGATTTGTCATAATTACAAATATCCCTTAAAATTAATTGTCGTCTAACAAATTAATTTCACACTGATGATATTTGGGTTGATTATTTTTTCTAGAAAATAAGAAGAATTAATGTATTTCTTTTTTTTTCCCCTAACAAAATGGTTCTCTTTTGTAGTAGTTAATAATTGTATAAATTTTGAAAAATATTTAATTAAATTATAAAAGCTCTATTTCGATTTTATTGGGCTTCTTATTATAACTAATTATTACCATATTATAGATAATTAAGTTTATATATAAAAAAAGGCGCATGATTGGCAATCAAATAATATTTTTGTTAATATTTAAAAACCATATGATCATAATATACATGTGTTTTTTGCACGAAAGCTCAATCGCAACATTAAATTTCAACTGTTTTATGAAAATGATTGATACATGCTCTAAGAAAGTAACATACTGCCTCACACGAAATTTCGTATATATAAAAATAAATTACAAGACAAAAAAAATATGGACAATAAAATTTATTAATTTAAATAAAAATAGTTACAATCTCTGTGAATGTCGATCCAATGATTTAAAATTTATTTTTGGATATAGATGCGTAATCTCTTCCGGTTTTGTGGAGCAAATTATACGTCGCCTTTAAATATGGTATCAAAACTTGAATACTTGATAACGAGAAAGTCGTAGAACCTTCACGATTGCAACGCTTCGTCTTGGCAGAGAAACTTGCTTTGGACTTGAGTCATTTGAATTTGACTTACGTCTTGTTTGTTGTGTTGTACGTGATGTCATATATAATGACTTATGAGTTGAAGGCCCCTTTTTATAGGTGTGAGCAGGGCCACTTCCATTGGACTTGAATACCGTAGGTATTCATGTAGATCCATCAACTAATGAACTGTATTTTAGTATGCTTTGGTCTCGTTAACCAATCCAAGAAAAAAAATGTGTATTTTATCTTGGATCGTGAAAATGCATAAGCTCCACATTTGGAGTGGTTACGTACGCGAATTTGTTATCTTGAACTCATGCAAAGTCTAAAATTATTATAAACTTTAATTTGAAACTCAATTATTAGTTAATTCATGTAACTTTTAATTGGTAAATTATTCTAAAATTTTGGTATCAATACATATTTTTATAGAATAAATATAATTATATTTATCGTGTAATCAATCAGATCGAGAAAAAAAAAATCCTAATACAAACAAAAAAGTTTGCTAGTTGTTTTGAAATTGACTAAGGTACTGTGTTTGGACAGGATGTACATATCATCATTAAATTCAGAACATCAAAGTCATGTCAACTTGGTATTAGGGTTTGTTAAAGAGTCAAATTATACAGTTGTTTGTCTTTAATTTTTAACTCATATTCTTCAAGTCTTAAGAAAAATACTAATCCCCACTTTTTTTTTTTTTTTTGGAATTATATATATGTTAAATGTTATCGAATTATTTAATTAATTAATTACATTTTTAGATTAAAATAAATAGCACAAATTAAAAAAAAATACGAACAACATTTTTTCTTCCAAATCCTAACGGAAGTAGGAGTGTAAATGACTCGAGTCAAACCGAGCACATTATTGTTTAAACTTGTTTGAATTTTTATCGAGCTTCAAAATTTGTATTTGAATTTGGTTTAATTATTGATCTAGTCTATCTCAAACGAATCGAGTTCGAGTAATTTGATTTTTTTTAACTATATTTTATTATTTTTGCACTTTTATCGAACGAATTTTTTTTGTTCAAATTTGATTTGTTAAGTTTAATGTATCGAGTTCAAACAAATTTTTAACGATCAATTCAAATCGAGTATCGAATAATTTGATTATTATTTCAGTGCTAAATGAAAAGGGATTAGGTGTAAACAATGAATTTTCGGAGGGGATTGACAGTATAATTTTAAAATTTTTTTGGGAGAAAGTGTGATTTTATATTTTTAGAGGGGGTCTAAGTATAATTAACTATATTTAATATATATATATATATATAACAACTCGCACTCATATTATCTAAGAAAAAAAACTAAAATTCCATAATAATATATTTATTTTAAAAGTGCTCCCAAACACGCACCTAACAAAAATCAATTCTGTAACCATTTCACTATTCTGATGTAGGGCAATGCGAAAGATGTTATTATTAGGGTAGAATTGTAATTTTAGTCATGTTATTTAAGAGGGTGTTATTTTTAATTCTGCACGAATTTTTTTTCCAAATTTAGTCCAATAACTTTAAGTTTTGTGCAAGTTTAGTCCTTTCTCCGACCAAAACAGTCAAAATTTTGAATTTGTAGAACTAAATTGCAAAAATTTATTTGTGCATAACTAAAAATATTATACCTAAATTATAGGACTAAAATTATATTTTTCCCCGATAATCGAAGGTAGGGCCAAAGGCAACAACAACTCTCATCAAAGCCTTTATGGTGAAAGCAACCCAAAGCTTGCTAGGTTGAAGAAAATGGATGGTTGATATCTCATGGCTTGTCTCCAATCCATGGATGAAAAACACCTCTAATTTCACTTCAATTATTAATTATTCTATTTTAAAATCACATAGCTTAAAAATTAGCTTCTAACAATTAATATTTCTCGAACCACTAATATCTTCACATTGTCGGTAGAACTGTATTAATTGGACTGCTACCTGGATGGTGTTAGTATAATATTTTTCAAAGGGTATTTGTGTAAGTTTTGCCTTTGAATAGGGGGTGTAATTGTAATTATAATTGTAACCTCATGCGGTGTAGCTGTAATTTTTACAAAAATCATGAGTATTTGTGTATGTTGGTCTAACCTCAGGGGTGTCAACATAATTTATCCTTTTTTTTCCCTTCAAACACACACACACACACACACACACACACCCCTCTAGGTTCAAACACAAGACATCTCTCGTAAAAATTTTGAACTCAAACTGTTGGGTTGTCCTCCCATGGGATAATACCATTATGATGATTCTTTGTGGACGCCACAGTGCAAAAATTACTTAGCGACGAGAGGTAATGCATTGACCTAACCTTAGAGGGTATCAACGGGCTGTATTATTCCTTTTATATCAGATCAATCAAAAAATTACATAGTGATAAGAGTTGATGTTATTACACAAAGTAAAATAACTATTTTAGGTATCTTTCGAATTTTTCATTATCAAACAAATAAATATATAGAGGGTAACTTACAAATGGGCTCTTATGAGATTTGTTTTCACGTTATTTGCAAAATTACAAATAGCTCCTAAAATTAATGGCTGTCTAACAAATACACATTCGTCAAAGCCCATTACAAAAGGTATTTGTTAAACGATAATTAATTACAGAGAGTATTTATAATTCTTTTAACAACAAAAAAATATTTATAATTACGACAAATTTCAAGGAGCTCGTTGTAATTCACCGTCTCTGTATATGTATGTGTGGGATGTAAAGCTAGAGCATTACGATGATTCTTTGTGGATAGGTCAACCCACTTGTTATTGGTGGATAATATTGTTTGTAGGGGTGGTCCTAATCCCAAAAGAAAAGAGGGGGTGGGGTGGGGTGGGGGGGGGGGTGGATTTGGAGCCATATGTTGACAAGGATATGTGGTACTAAAACTTCTCCAACTTCATTTTTGGAACTAAACTAAACTTATCTTTGAGCTTCAACAGTTGTTTTCATATATTGTTGTTTTCATTTATGATTTTTTGGATATTACATTATCCATTGCCCAACCTACCTCATATCCAACAAAATCCCATTATTATTATATTATTTCTTATATATTTTATGTTTTTTTAATTCTATTTCTGGAAAATTAAGTGTATTAATATCATATGTGGAAGTCAAATGAAAATTTGACATGAATAAAAATAATATCTTGGAAAATTTTTAATTTTATATAAATTGAAGTTGTTAAAGCTTAATTCTATTAATATTGTTACATAATCTCTATGCAAATGTTCCCCTTGAAAAGGGAATAATTGCACCCCTCCCTTGAAATTTGGTATAATTACATATAGAGTTTATGTGGATTGAAAAATTACATCTAGTACTCTTCAGATTTGCTTATGAATAACAAAAAAGTCTCTCCATTAGTTAAAATTCACTGAATTTGTTGATAATAACAATAAAAAAACAAACTGATGAAAATTAATATTTACCCTCGATTAACTTATTACTGTCTTATTTCATGTCAAACCAATCTTTTCTTACTAAACTATCTTTATAATAGTGAAGATATACCTCCGCACATGCATTAACATGTAAAGATGTATAAGAGTAGTTTGATCATATAAAGATTTGCTTGATCTACAAGAAGTCAATGATAAGTCGATCGATGGTAATATCAATTTTTATTCAATTTTTTTTGCTAATATTAAGAAATTTATTGATTTTTGGCTAGCAGAGAGACTTGTTTATTAGATAGAAGCAAATATCAGGGGTACTAAATATAATTTTCCAAATCACATGAGGTCTACGTGTAATTTCACCAGACCTCAGGGGGGGGGGGTTGTATTATCCCTTTAAAAAGGGGTATTGCAGCTACCTCCATTTAGATTTGCTATAATTACAAATATCTCCTCATTATTTGAGAAATTACAAATACCCCCTCAAATGGAAAATAATTATGTTGTCCCTAGATGGTGAGGTAGAAATTGCTACTTTACCCTTGTTGAATTTTTTTAAAAAAATATAAAAAAAATCTCAGGATAGGTAAAGAAATAATCCATCGAGCATATTACTCAATAAAAGTATTTTATTTTTTTATAAAATATATAAAATTATATTTTATAATTCAAAAGGGCATTTCTTGGTCAATTCACCACAAAAATATGATATAAATATAGGCTAACAAATGAGTTCGTTATTAGACAAATATTAAAATTAGGAGAATATATAATTTTTCAAATGATGATATGTATTTGTAATTATGTCAACCTCAAAGGAGGTGGCTATAATTTACCCTAAGAAAAATGACATTATCTTTGAATGGAGATGAGGGATTTAAATGGTATACAAGCCTGAGGCACTCTCTCTAGCGAAGCATCTTTTCAAAGACAAACTCTTGAAATCTTGACTAAAGCAGACAATATCTCATGTGAGGGCGTCCTATGCAAATGAGCATAGAGATGCCAAATCGATAATATTATAAAATTAATTGATACCATCATTGCGTATAATTTAACAGTCTTACTATACTTGAATATTGACGAGATAGATGCAAAAATTATTCTAAACCCCCGTTTGACTCTGAAATTGAACGATCCAAACCTACAGTTTTTTAATACAATCACAATATTTTGTATTGTCTGACCCCTTTTTTAATAATAACTTTTATTATTAAATTTTATCTAATACCACGTTTTGATTAAAAAAAAGTTTTAATCCATCACAATTGTTATTTATCCAATTACCCATTATGCCCATTAGATAACTTTTAAATTTCTTCATTTCCCTAATAAACGACGTTGATTTTGAAATTTAGTTATGATATGAAATTGTGAACGCAAATTTAAACTTATTATTTCTAAAAATCAATTATTTCAAAATCAATTTTCTTATAATTAATTATGCAACTGTCGGGTTACATTGAACTAAATCTCCTTATAAGTTGGGAAAAACTCTATTAAACCCTACTTTTCAATGTAACCAACAAAAATAAAAGTCATAAATTGTGTTTGCTTCTATTTTGATTTTATTCTTTCTTAAAAATAATATTTTTAACATATCTTATGTTTCAAATAATTTTTTCCAAAATATTATGAAATAAAAAATTATTATGATTTATTTTCCCTACTAATAGTTGTATTTCATATTTATTATTCTTAACAATTATTTTAGTTTTTAAGTTATACATATTGATGGGGATATACTCAGTATTGAAAAATACCAAAATATTCCCCCTCCCATAAGTTATTTTAATTCTTACCAAAATATCTGCGTCTTTCTTATTCGGATCAGGTCGCTCTCGACTCCATCGACCTGACTCCTGAGCCGTTGATCGTTTGATATCCAATAGTTCAGGATCACGCCACGTGGCCCAAATAAATGGGTACATTTGAGCCTATAATATATCCAACCCACTTCATTTATTGTATATTATTTATTATTTTCACACAAACAGTTATTATTTTCTTCCGACCTCACGAATTGACTTAGGCTTCAGAGGGTCTATGTTGGGGACCACTCAACGAGCTTAACGATATATTTTCCTCTTAGGTTCCCAAACACTATTTTAACCATCCTTGGAGTGACATCGATCTCCGACCCGAATCACATATTATTTACATTCTTTATAATAATTATACGTATTATTTAAATTTTTGGTTAATTATTTTATACGTATATGAATCACCAATTCATATTAATTATTTGACAAAATTTTTTATAAATTGAAATCAAATTTGATTTTATATTAACTATAATTAGAAACATTAAAAGAAACATAAATTTTGTCATGATTAATTATCGCATCTAAAAGTGATTTATCCTCGTGACTCACGAATATTACTTAATCATAGTTGCACAACAGTTTAAGTAATTGTTTTAATATGTAATTAAAAATTATAGCAAATATTAATTAACTGTGGTCAATAATTTAAACTTTCTCACTGATTTTATCTTATCGAAGTAGATAATACGGTTTATGGTGATTTTAAACCGTAGTTATCTATAATTTAGAAAATACATTATTTTTTTATAGTGAAAGTATAAAAATATCTTTTAGATATATAAATAGTTTATATTTATATGAAAAAATAGTTATATATATGAACACTAATTTTAGAATATAGAAGATAAAAAGCGTCACCCCATTAGAATTGAATAGCCAACAGGACATAGTTCATTGGACCCATCTCTCTCTCTCTCTCTCTTCCCCACTAGGCTTTTGGATTCACCGGCATGCAATTGTACGTGGCAGCCTCTCAGCCATTAATGCATGAACTTGCGCGGACTTGAGAGCTGCCTATCTGTCAATACGCCCTACAGTTAGCTTCAGCATATTTCAGATGTACGAGTCGGTGCCTGCGTTGCTGAGTTTTGTTTTTGCTCCTCTCTTATGGGTGATAAGTGGTGATCATTCTCTTGATTGTGTGATTTTTTGGAGCAAAAACACTGTGTGAAATAGTAACAAGGGAGAGCTAGAGAGAGAGAGAGAGATGGTTTGAATTCAACTGGATATGAAAGGAGGGGTGAAAGGTATGTGGGACTCTCTTGATTTTGCTACCTTTTAATGGGTTTTTCTCTTTTTCAGGAAAAATCTTTTCTTTTCTGTTCTTGATATTAATTGTTTTCTGGGCTGCTGTGTGGTTAGTGAGAATATGCAGGTATGCGGGGATAAAGATTTGGGTGATTTACTTGCACTGAGCTTTGTCTTTCTAACGCATGTTTTGTTCAAGATTGGAAAAATTCACCACATTTGGTTGATGTGTTGAGAGAAGTTTGGTGGTTTTGTGCAAGCTTGGAATGAATTGGGGATTGAGAAGATAGTTTCTGTACTTTTCACCCTCAAAATGGGCTAAATTTCTTGAATAGATGGCAGATCAAGCATATGATATGGCTTATGGATTGATAGATTGGAGTGGGGTTTATGCTAATTTGTTGAAGACTAGCTGTATTTTCACTTGATGTTGCCAGTGCTTCATTAAGTGATGTGATCATTTTCTGTGTAAATCCTCTAGATTTCAAAGGTGTCATGAAGCTAAGATATATAATTTACTTCTGTTGAAGGTAGGAATATCAGTTTTGATGATACAGGTGGAAAAGTGGGCATTTTTTAGTAATAGTTTGATGGTGAAAAAGGCTATCGTTGAGGAAATATGAAAGCGGACCACGGGTAATTTTATGTTTTTCGCGGTTGGCTAAATAGTGGATTTAGAGGGCAGTTTGTAACAATGATGATTTAAGGCGACAAATTCGACATATGTTTGTTGTAGTTTTGTTGCAATCCTTAAGATGGCATCATCACCAATAGCGATGTTGTTTGGTTGTATCTATTTTTTTGTGACATCCAAGTCTATGGTGTGACTGACTTTGCTTATTTATAAATTTCAGGATTTTGGTGATACACGAGCATCACTAATGATGAATATAAACGATGAAGACGTTAGCTTAGGACTGGTATTGAGTTCCAGAAATTACCGCATTCAGACAAGGTTGAACAATAGTTCAGGTGCAGGTGTAAATGCAAACTCAAGACTGGACATGGCATTTGCAGCATCTGATCCCCTATCTGAATTAGTTTGGTCACCACATAATGGTTTGAGTCTAAAATGTGCTAATTCAAGCTTGGCCGATAAAAAACCGCTCCTCCTGTGGAATGTTGGACCAAGCAGTAAGGGTCTTTCACCATCACAGTGTATCAGATCAGAGGGGAATCCAGATGACAACGCTGTTGATCAGGGAAACTTGGCTATATCACAGACAATTATTGATGTGGATGACACATTTTGTCATAAAGCTACTTTGTTCGGGCCTTCGGGAAACTCTCCTGTCCCCGAGTCAGGTGAAATTCACAGTCACCACGAAGGTGGCAAGTCGTTTCTTGTATATTAAATACATTTTAAATGTTTCATGGTATTCTTTGTTTTTTTATGCCGGCTTATATTTAAATGTTTCATGGTACTCTTTGTTTTTTTTATGCCTGCTTAAAGTTAACCTATGTAATTCTCATGTGCGTTACTTAGCAGAAGCCAAATGTAAAATGGAGGATGATGCTGGAACTAAAGATGCTATTCAGGAGGAGGAAAATTGCATGGACGCCAGGGAGGATGATTTGTGCCGTCCACAGAATGTCCAAGTTGCTGATGTTGCTGAAAGCAGCATAAGAAATGCTGGTATATATTTTGAGTCTTTTCACTAGTACATGTGTTCTGTGGATGATGTCGATCTCATACCAGTTATTATTTGTTTCTGAGTATTCGATGCGCTTTGCCGTGATGAGAAAAGATCTCTGAGATGTGGACCTGGAGAAATTTGTTGTTCTTAAAAAAAGAAAATTTGAAAAGAAAAAGAATCAGGAGTGGAAAATTGAGAATGGATGGGTTTTATAAGGTCCTTGAGATTAACTTATAAGATGTAGTGAAGTGTTGAGTAAAATGTTTAGGTGGCTCACCAGCTTCTGAAATGAGATGTTTACATCTTATTAGCGCTGTTGAGAATTTTAGAATTTTAACGGCATGAATGACGCTATCATTAGTAACTTGTTATATGTCTCGTGCTCTTATTTATTTAGAACACACTACAAGAGCTTGTCTCTTAAATAAGATCTAATATCTTATAGACTCCAAAAACATCTGATAAGCTGCAAGAACTTGTAAGTTTTTTTATATGAACTTGGCCAAGCATCCAATGAGTAAATTTTCTCGCAGAACTTTGTATGAGTACTATAGTTTTTCGCCATTATTGTGATTAATGACATCTTCTTCTTATTTCTAAATCTGCTGTTGATTTCCTGCAGGACTGAGTACTTTAGTAACTGGGATGAATGACTCTAAAGTCGACATGGCTATAGATGTGGCTGATTGTGCTGAACCTCTTGCGAAGAAGCTTTCTGAAGCTCTTGTTTGTTCTCCTCCAGACTTGCCAAACCAGAAGGAAACAGATGATGACGTAAGTTCAGCCGTTGGAGAGGCGAACGAGAATAAAACCAAGATACCATGTCCTATCTCTGCACCTCCACTGAAGAAGATGGAGGCTTCTGCAGAAAATGACTTGTGTCTTCTGGTTGCAAAAGGGACTTGCAATTTAGGCGAAATAGAACCTCAGAGGGAGAAATCATCTCCTGTAGAAAAATCCCTAACTAATAGCGGGATTTGTTTATCTCAGGCGAAAGGGAAAGAGAAAGCATTATCTGATGGAGATATCTGTGGGAGATCATCGAATGATGTCGACGACAGCCATGAGAGTGTCGAAAGTTGTAATAGTGCTGGATTACTTTCAAGAGGTGTAAAGAGACAGAGCTATGATCAGGAGCTGATAGTTGGAAGCAAAAGGATGAAACAAATGCAAGGTAGTTCTGATTCGACATCCATCGTCAGACGTGATAGTTCTTTTATGAATTGGATATCAAACATGGTGAAGGGTCTCTCAAGTCCTAATAAAGAAGATTCTTCTTCCCTTGCTTTCACCCTTGCTTGTACCAATGATATTTACGGCAAGAATAACCAGGAGAACGTCATGTGCAACGAAACACATGATCCTGCAAGCCGAAATACGGGGTTCAAATCTATATTCCAGTCCTCGTACTGTAGAAACACAAATATGTCTGATGCTGGAGTGGAGAATGTAGATGATTCTATAGAAGAACCGGAAGCGGTTGCGGTAGCTGACAAAGCCTCACCTGAGAATCTTTCTAGATCACGTGAAGGAAGTGAAGATAACTCTTGCAAGCAGATTGTTGTTTCTAATAAAGAAGTAAATCCAGACGTTGTTGGCCGGCTGAGTAAACCCTGGGTATTTGCTGCAGGTTCTGCTGCCCCACATGCTAGCGAGACTGATTTGCTGGGAGATAAAGCTTCAGACATCCTGGTATGTAATCGAGCAAAAGATGGAGCGATCCCATCTGATTCTTCAGGTAAACAGATGAATAGGACTGCAGAGAGAACAAGTGTCGACATTACATTAGCTGTGAGTAATGGGCCGGGAAAAATTAATCCTTTGAACAGTTTGTGGATCACTCGCCTTTCTACAAGAACTCGTATGTTAGAAAAATGCGACAAGGTCACTCAAGATGCCGATGCGTGCTCCACTGACTGCCCAAAGGGCGATCATGATAGTCGGGAAAACGATGTTTTCCCCATTGATCAGAAAATTTCTGAGGTTAAGGATGTTTCCCCGGACTGTCCGGTTTATGCTTCTGAAAAGGAGATCCAAATGTTAACTGCTAATGGTGAGGCATCTGTCGGTCTTAAATCTCCAGCTAAACTGTCTCCTATACTACCTCCTCCTAAATCTAGAAGTTCCGAGGCAATGGCATCCGTGTTTGCAAGGCGGTTGGATGCCCTCAGGCACATACCATCAAAAACAATAGATACTCCAACTTGCAGCGCAACATGCTTCTTTTGTGGCAGCGCCCATGATTTACGTGAATGTCCACAGGTAACAGAAGCTGAGCTTGAGGATCTCCTAGCAAAATCTAATTTGTTTGAAAGGTTGGCAGAATCTCCCTGTTTGTGCATTAGATGTTTCGAGTTAGACCATTGGGCAATTTCATGTCCCTTGGCGCCCTCGACTAAGCATTGGAGATCAGAACAGAATGTTTCTTTCTTTAGCCGTTTCACTGCTTGCCGTCTGCAGCTTCGTAATGGCAATGAGAAACGTTCTAGCTACCACAGGGGAGATGAAGATCATAAGCTAGTTGCTGCTGATCGCACGGCTGGTTGCAGCAAAAAGCTGCTTTCGGGTTCTTTTCCTAGTAATTTGACTTTGGATATGAATAAGTGCTCAAACAGAAGAGTTTCTGCTTCAAATGAGATTCAAAGAAGCACCGTATCTAATTTTGCAAAAAATGTAAAGGACAATCAGAATTATCCGCCATGTAAACTTTTTACTGCGCAGAATACAGTTGCAACGTCAGAAATATTTCATGCTGTAAGGAACTTGCGCCTGTCTCGTGCGAATATTTTGAGGTAAAAGTGTGTTCAAGACACACCAGATGATGAGTTGTTCTGAGGCTTGTTCGACTAATTTGGAATTATTATTGCCATGACATTTGTTCAATGATTAATCGTTTTTGTTAACCTATAGCTGATTTCCTAGTACACTTGATTTCAGATGGATGAATTCCGATGTCTCTTTGTCGCATTTGAATGGCTTTTTCCTGCGCTTGCGGCTTGGCAAGTTGGAAGCAGAACTGGGGGGAACTGGTTACTACGTTGCTTGCATAACTGGTACGTAATTATTTATATAGTTACGGCGTTTCATATTTTATTGTAAAAAAATAGGGTTTAAAGCATTTTACACCCCATGATAATCAAAATGTTTAAAAGACCCCCTTTTGTTAAATAAAATAGTAAAAAAAAAACCCTACAATCTGAAAAGTGCAGCAGTTAACCCACAGTCGTGCTTGGTGTGCGACTTGTTTATTTGTTTTTCCTCTTAAAGGACAAAATTACCCCCATTCTCCACAAATGCAAGGCAAGAGGTCTGAAACAGTCCTCATAACTAGTTCTGCAGGATATCAGGGCCAAAAAAAGAGCAAAGACGGATGAGAGAAACCAAAATGAGGTCGTTTCAGACCTGAGATCTTGTATTTGTAGAGGATGTGGGCAATTTTTTCATTTAAGAGGCAAAAACAAATAGAACACCAAGCGCGTCTGTCCCACTTTTGGTCCACAAGGCGGTTAATTGCTACATTTTTAAGATCGCGGGGGGGGGGGGGGGGGGGGGGGTGTTTAAAACATTTTGATTATCACAATGGGGTAAAATGCTTTAAACCCAAAAAAATATCAAATTTTATGATCAAATTGATAATAGATAGGCGGTTTGACCTGAACAATTCAAGCTGCTAATCATTCTGTTCATTATTCTCATTCTATCTTCTTTTTTCCCGTTTCTGATAAATTGACAGGGGATGCTAGCGAACATAATAGTTGCCAGTCCAAAAAGTCTATCTTGGTAGATGTCGGTGGGATCAGATCATCTGTTGGGAGTCAGTATGTTTCCAACCATGATTTTTCGGAGGTTCGTTTTTCTTCTATTTCTTTGCCTGCTTTCCAAAAGCTGCTTCTTATGGGATGAGTAATATGTGCAAATTATAAAAGACTGATCGACAAAGAGTAGGTGTGTGTTTTATGCTGTGAGCTATATCTTGTTAGCCGCTCTGATTTCTCAACATGTATAGATACTTCTTATCAACGAAGGCCGTTGAGCAATCACGAGATGCTCAAAAGTGATGAGCCCATCTGCGACGAGGCTTGTTTGTGCGTCTCTGTCAACATTTGAGAGGCAGTTCAAGAATATTTACATTTAATTAAACTGTAGTATACAATGTCGAGATTACTTTTCACGTTGACCATAAGTTATTTTCGATTCTGAAACTTCATGAGATAGTTTCATCTCCGCATGCATCAAGAATACATCTTGGTATATATTCTGAGACAGCCCGTCCGGTTTTCTTGGCATTTCAACCAACCGTTTATCAGCATGCATTCTATCTATATAACTGAACTGAAGCTTTGCACTTCTTTCGCAGGATGAGATTAAGGCTTGGTGGTGCAGAATTGTGAAGAGTGGTTGCAGGATTCCTTCCTTGGACGAACTGAACTCGAAAATCAACGACAGGAAGAGTTTAGGCTTTTAGTTGTCCGTTCTTCGATCCATCCATTGCACAAACTACACCTTTTCTTTTCTTGTTTTTACTACTAGAAGCATACGAGGTATGGGTTTGTTTTATGAAATGAAATTTTGAAGACCAATCGATCCGCGATACTGAATCGTCTGCCGGTTTGGATGCGAGTGTTTGCTGCTGTAGATGCTCTAGAGTTTGTTGATATTTGTGGTCTTTTTTCCTTTAGGTGAGGAGAGCAATTTGCTGCCAATTTTCTATTTTCTTGTTCTTTTGAAACAGGGTTGTTTTCTTGGTAATACGAAGGATAAACGTCATAGTTTGGTCTAAAATTTGGAAGGTAAACATGCCCACTTAATAATATTCACGTAGTCGAACCGGACCCGAAAACCAACAACGCTCGGTATAAGTAGCGGAAGTTGGTGGTTTTGAGTTACCCATATAAAGAACTTAGTATTAGGTCAAAATATACAAATACTTCATGTTTTTTACAAAATTACGACTACACCTTTTGAAGTTATGTTCGTTTGAAATTCTGAAGTTGTCCTGAAAAATATTATAAAGTTGTCCTGAAAAATATTATACTAGTACTTTTCAGGGGATTTTTTAGGGGTTTAACTGTAATTATATAAAATATATGGGGTGTTTGTTTAATTTAATCTAATTTAAAGAGTGTCAATGTAATTTACATTATTAATTCTTGGTGGCATTTGCTAAGTAAATGCATGTATGATGATAATACAGTGAAAAATGCTAGGAGAGTTATTAAATGTATCTAGATCATTTGAACTAAGATAATTGCATTATGAAGTCATTAGTTATGATATAATTTTGTTTTTGGATGTCTAAAACTTTAAATGAGTTAGTTATCGAGTTTACGTCGGATTGGGCATGAAAAAGAGTTCTTTTTCTTTATATTCGAGAAAAAAAACTTTTGCATACACGTGCAATTCAAAACATTAAGGATCTACTGCAAAGAACCGTAATAATTAAAATAAATATGGTTAGAGCGTGATTCAAAACATTAAGGATCTAATGCAAAGAACCATAACAATTGAAATAAATATGTTACATCGAAAAATTGAATAGAAATAATGTGTGAAAGCATGTCATAGGCCGTCGGGATCACACCGTGCGCTCCCAAGGCTTGTAAATGTCGTCCTAGTCGCACGATCCAAATGATACAGAAAACTCTCATACGTATTGTTTTTGAAAACATCAAACAGTATGAATTATATCATATAATCCACATATAAGAACCTTTATTTACACCATCTTCTCACTTTTCAACGTGAATCATATTGCATTGTTTTCTATTATCTTTATTTAATTATAAGTGTATAGTTGTTTACTTTTCCAAAAGAATTTAAATTATTTATATCTAAAAATACTTTTTATTGCTGTCTATTTTTTTTATTAAAGTTTACATTGTTTATCGATTACTAAATTTTATATTATAAAGTTTGAATTATTGGTAATTTTTTTATTTATTAGTTTCTTTTTAATATAATTTTTCATAACAAAAAGTTGAACTTAAAACAATATTTTCAAGTTTCTGAACTCTCATTTAAATTAGGCGCCTTCTTTTATATGGAATTTCTTTTGTTCTAGGCATGAAATTTATTAACAAAAACATGAAAAGATATTAATACAATGAGATAATTTATATTAAATCAAGAATTTAGAATTCAATTTTTTTACATAACTAACGTATTAAATTAATATTTTATACTTTAGTAATTTATTCATTTCATATTAATACTCACCAATGATCCCTTGCTTGAGTGATGAGATTGAAGTATTTAATCCTATGAATGTGAGTAATTAGTCTATTTTTAATTTTAGTATATTATTTTTTTGTTTACTTTGAATTGTTGTTGATATATTGCATATTGAATATCACAACAATTATACATTGGTTGATTAAAAATATCGATAAAAAAAAAACTATTAATAAGTAGAGTGGACCTTTCGGCCCAATAAAGTTGGGCCCAGCAGCCAAGTCCAGCCCCATTATTAAAGCCCACAATAATACCGTATAACCCTCCCTATATAAAAGGCCCCATGTTTTCAATTCCCACTATCTACACCTCCAAAACCCTAACACTGCGCAGACTTTTCCTACCGGAGCACAGCATCTCACAGCAGCCATGGTGATCTTCTTCTTCTTCTCTCTCTCTCTGCTTTACGCGCAGTTGCACGCTCAATAAATGTGTGTGGTATTTGGTCTGAGTCTGTGTATGTGTGTTTTCTGCAGGCGGATGTCGATACGGAGGTGGCGGCGGGAGGCCAGCCGAAGAAAAGGACGTTCAAGAAGTTCAGCTACAGAGGCGTTGATCTCGATGCGCTCCTCGATATGTCTACTGATGAGCTCGTCAAGCTTCTGAATGCCCGTCCACGAAGAAGGTATCATTTGGGAATTGTTTTTTTTCTTCTTTTTATTCTGTTTTGAGATTTTGTGTGGTGATTAATATGCGATATCGAGTTGGATAGATTGATTTGTGAAGTGGAAAACTGAAGGTAGTACTTTTTGTCGTTTTATTGGGTTTGGAAGTATGTGCTTGTGCTGGGAGGATAGGTGTGCTTGTTTATTTGTTTAGTACATTGAATGGGAGCTATGATGTGGAATTTTTAGGAATTTGGGTTCATTTTGACGGTCACTGATCTTATCCAAGCATTTTTCTCTCCTTTACATCTAACCCATTTTTCATCTTGGTAGATGTGGAATGTAGTTTCGTCAGTTGAGTTTGTACTTTGTATATTTCAGTGGATGTTAGGTTTAGTGTGCAGTTTTGGTGTTAACTCTAATGTGATTTAATGCGTTGAGATGTTCCATATGTCTTGCGATAGATGAATGCACATGTACCAAATGAATCTTCTTATGAAGTGTTCTGCAGCTAGGCAGGCTACAGTGCGCCAAGATGATTCAGATACATCTAATCTGGTTTCAGGAATGTTAAATGTTATAGTGTATGTACTTATAACACACATACATCTTAGTATTCTCTTGTTGAATGTATTGATTGTGGATCATATGAACTATATAATTCTTGAGTTTGAAGGCATGATTTGTTACATATGTATGTGTTGGTCTCGTCAAGTGTGACTTCAACTGTCATATGCGGTGTGCTTCCAAGATTTTTCTTCCATTTAAGTTCTTTTCTTTTTCTAATTTACTGGATAAATGAGCAGGTTTCAGAGAGGTTTGAAGAGGAAGCCAATGGCATTGATCAAGAAGCTGAGGAAGGCAGTAAGTGATTGATTTTTGAAATTCTGCTTGCTTGAAATCTAGCACATTCTTTTGGTTTCCACTTTATATTTTCCCATGTGTTGGCTTCTTGAACAAGTGCGTAATTGCCATGCTGAATCACATTATTTAGTCCAAATCTTTTACGTGTTTCCAACCTAATAGGGAAAGAGGTATACAATCGTTCATTATTGTTTTATTGTGCAAGTCCTTTGTATGACAATCCTAGTACATATACTTATGGTAGCAGCTGGATGATAGCCTTCACCTTCCGCCCCATCCTGTTAATTTTAAGTCAATGTGCTTTATGTTTAATCAATGTTTTTTATTTGACATTATGTAGAAACGCGAGGCCCCACCAGGTGAGAAGCCTGCTCTCATCAGAACCCACCTGAGAAAATGATCATTGTCCCCGAGATGATTGGAAGTGTCCTTGGGGTGTACAACGGCAAGACCTTCAACCCGGTTGAAATCAAGCCTGAGATGATAGGCCACTATCTTGCCGAGTTTTCAATATCGTACAAGCCAGTGAAGCACGGAAGACCCGGTATTGGTGCCACTCACTCTTCGAGGTTCATTCCTCTGAAGTGAGAATTGTACCATCATTTCGAGAAATACAAGGGTAAAAAAAATATTCTATTTCTGAAGTTCTGTTCTTATTTTCACTCTTACTCTTTTATCTTTTCTAGAATGCGGGAGTTTTAGATTATTATCTATAAGTAAATAATACCAAAAATTATAAATAATTACCCTACTATAACTTTAAGTTTTAGATTATTTAACTCTTAACTTTAATTAGTAAAAGATTTTAAGTTGATTATTTATTGTTTAAAATTTAAATTATGTATATATACTTATTGTGTTCAAGAAACAATTCTCCCAATGTCAAGATTAGTTTATATATACTAAATTGTCTGAGTGTTTGACCGTTGTATATATAATTTTGATCTTATCATATAATTGGATGGGTGAGGCTATAAAATAAAAGCAATAATTATAGAGTAGTTATGGAAAGCAAATAAATTTTGTATTGCCTTTAATTGAATTGAGAGATGAAAATGGTTTCAAGTAATTAGAAATGAGTTGAAGTGATAAGATAACAATGAGCTTAAATAATAGCAATGTAGTATTTTGTCAATGCAATGTGAATCAAAGAATATCAATAACAACATCAACAAAATACAATATGAATCAAAAAAATATTATTTTTGTTGGATGAAAGAATGTTTTTGAATGTGGTGTGCATTTACAAATCACGTACTATTGGTTTTCTCTGCAATAACACTGACGACCAAAATCTTAAAAACTAAATGAACAGTAAAGTTAATATCAATGTAAGGTAGCCGAAAATTTCAACGAAAATCAGATTTGATTGGAATTGAGATTCATAAAACTAAAAGAAACTACAGCAGAACAAATGTACACTATCTGCCGACTGCATTGCCCAACATCACAAACAACCCGGGAATAATTTGGGATGGGAGCTGCCGCGCGGCAATCGACTTCAGGGGTCACGGCCACACGGCGATGGAATCTTGGGGTGGGTGCGGCGACGGGGTCTTAGGAGGTGTGCGGTCGCACAGCGACAGGCGGCTTGAGGTGCGTGCAGCGATGGGATTTGGGGTGGATGTGACCGCGTGGCGACTAGTTTGGAAGGTGAAGTGTGGACAAAGAGTTGAGAAAGGAGTGAAAGTTGAGACAGGTGACTCAGGAGAGTAGATAACATTTGAAGAATAATTGGGTTTGAATGGGTAAGGTCGGGTAATACTCGATCATTTTAATTTGATGGGTTTGGGTTCGGATTGAGTCTATAACTGTGGGTCTGGATCTCGGCTATTTTGGCCCATTAACAGGCCTACTCTGATTGAGGATTTGGGCCATAAGTCTAATATGATAACGCATACTCTGATTTTATTTTCAATTACTTGATAAATCTGATAAAATATAGTTTGAATTTGTTTTTAAGAGTGCAATTTGAAAACACCAATGAAATTAAGCTTAATCTATGATTATTAAGAAATGGTTAAAAATTAAGTTTAGCCTACAACATTTAAGAAGCAAACAAAGCTAAAATTCATTAAAATTGTTAGTACATTTTAAATTCATCATAAATAATGAAAAAAATTGAATAGATAAATAGATCTTGTAATAATTTGTTGAATATTTTCTCAGTCTTTCGCCCTCACTTTGCATAGATGGAAGACTCGAGCTTCCCTCGACCTCAATTTGTCGATAATTTATTGAATCCTCAATCTTGAAATATTTTCCTGCATGTGTAAATATTCAACAAATAAACAAAGAAAAAAACATATATTATCAAAAGAAACATGAATATATGAAAACAATGCTTAAAAATGAACACTTTAAGGCTTCCTTAAAAATGTAAGTGTACAAATATTTCAGCGTCTATTATTGAGAACTTCTTCAATGTCCGGCTTTCTCATCGATGATTTCACTTGATATCCTTCAGATAAAGGAACAATCATTCTACCAATTGTACTATCGTTGCTAATCGTATTCTCTACATTAGGTTAGAGATTTCACAACTTTGTGATTTATTTTTGTGTTGTTTTTGTAAACCCACTATTTATAATGATACGAAATTGTTATCTTTTAAACTATTTTAAATTCAAATATCAAAGTAGTTAAGATTTGATATATAATATTGGGGATAAATGCAATTTTAGTCCCTAAACGATGCCACTAAAATAGTTTTGGTCCTCAAACTTTTTGAGGTTGCATGATTAGTCCTTAAACATTCATTTTTTAAGCACTTTCGATCCTTCCGTTAGTTTAGCCGTTATACTTGATGGAAATTCTTTTTTTTTTTAAATGTTATTTTACTCCTATTTTGTGCTATTTTTCAACTTTTAGTCTAATGCACTTATTTTTTCATTTTTCTTCAAACTTAAAGAGATAAAAAACCAAAAAATAATGAATTTAAACAACAAATTTGCTATATAATCTTCACAAAAATTATCAATAATCTATTTTGTGAGTAATACAATGCCTAAAACATGTGCAAAGCAAAAAATAACATAAATATGGAAAAATAAACATCTTTGCATTAATTAAATATCGAAACAATAGTTTAACGTAATGTTCAACAACCTCAAATTGAATAATTTCATAATCTTAACTTTAACATTTTACAATCTCAAACATTAATTAAATAAGAATCTAATTCCACAATCTGAAACATTAATTAAAGGAACAATCATTCTACCAATTGTACTGTTGTTGCTAATTGTACTCTCCATGTTAGGTTAGAAATTTCACAACTTTGTGATTTATTTTTGTGTTGTTTTTGTAAACCCACTATTTATAATGATACGAAATTGTTATCTTTTAAACTATTTTAAATTCAAATTTCAAAATAGTTAAGATTTGATATATAATATTGGGGATAAATGTAGTTTGGTCCCTAAACGATGCCACTAAAGCAATTTTGGTCCTCAAACTTTTTGAGGTTGCAATATTAGTCTTTAAACATTCATTTTTTAATCACTTTCAATCCTTCCGTTAGTTTGGCCGTTATACTTGACGGAAATTCTTTTTTTTTTTTTTGTAAAAAAATATTATTTTACTCATATTTTGTGCTATTTTTCAACTTTTAGTCGAATACACTTATTTTTTCATTTTTCTTCAAACTTAAAGAGATAAAAAACCAAAAAATAATGAATTTAAGCAGTAAATTTGCTATATAATCTTCACAAAATTTATCAATAATCTATTTTGTGAGTAATACAATACCTAGAACATGTGCAAAGCAAAAAAATATCATAAATATTGAAAAATAAACATCCTTGCATTAATTAAACATAAAAACCACAATTTAACATAACGTTCAATAATCTCAAATTGAATAATTTCATAATCTTAACTTTAACATTCCACAATCTCAAACATTAATTAAATAAGAATCTAATTCCACAATCTCAAACATTAATTAAATAAGAATCTAATTCCACAATCTCAAACATTAATTAAATAAGAATCTAATTCCACAATCTCAAACATTAATTAAATAAGAATCTATTCAATTTGAGATTGTTGAACGTTATGTTAAATTGTTGTTTTGGCGTTTAATTAATGCAAGGATGTTTATTTTTTAATATTTATGTTGTATTTTGCTTTGCACATATTTTAGATTTTGTATTATACGTACACAAAATAGATTATTGATAAATTTTGTGAAGATTATATAGCAATGTTGTTGCTTAAATTCAATATTTTTCATTTTTTTATCTCTTTAAGTTTGAAAAAAATAAGTGTATTAGACTAAAAGTTAAAAAATAACACAAAGTAGGAGTAAAATAATATTTTTTTATTAAAAAAAAACAACGAATTTTCGTCAAGTATAACGGCCAAACTAACGGAAGGACCGAAAGTGCTTAAAAATTGAATGTTTGAGAACTAATATTGCAATTTCAAAAAATTTGAGGACCAAAACTGCTTTAATGACATTGTTTAGGGACCAAAATTGCATTTATCCCTATAATATTGCCTTATCTTTTATACTATCAATTAACTTGAATGACCTATCCTTAATTATAATTCTTTTAAATGCCAAAATATTACATTTCCACATATATGTGAGCATGAATATTTGTAGGATTAATTATATATAAACTAATATTGACACGGGAGAATTGTTTCTTTAACACAATAAATTTATAACTAATTTAAAATTTGAACAATAAATAATCAACTTAAATTTTTTTATTAATTAAAGTTAGAGTTAAATAATCTAAAACTTAAAATTATAGTAGGGTGATTATTTATAATTTTTGGTATTATTTACTTATTGATAATATTATTAGTGTCATATGATTACTTAAAACAGAAAATATATATAGATAAACTAATTTATAGATATAAAATTAAATATACATAGAAATATATTTATAATCCTGATATTGAATTTTAGAAATAAATTTGATTTATTTTTTTCTTTAATACGTAGAATTATATTTATAGTCTCGATATGAAGTTTTAGAATAATTTTGATTTAATTATTCTTGATTTTATTCAATATCTATCAAAATTGATATTTTTTTTTTTTTTGGTGAAGGTAATCTAGAATTTGATTAACGGAAAGGCAAATCAGCCAGGAAAGAGTCCGTACAAGCGGCTGGTAGGTCAAGTAGACCTTCAGCAAAATGAGTAGAAAAGCGAGCAAGTGAATGGGCTACGCCATTACCTTCTCGACGTACTAAGCTAAAAGAATAAGATTGAAAATACGAGAAAAGAAATCTAATGTCATGAATAAGAGGATTTGCCGTAAAGAGCAAGATAATCGTCCAAACAGTTGGTAGTGTAAATTAGAATAATCTCCTTCTAGAATAATGTGTGGCCACTTGTGACGAACTGCAAATTCCACCGCCGTTCGTGCAGCCCAAGTTTCAGCGATCTCCGGAGTTATATTGCGGTGAAGACGTCTAGTGAGCCATCCAAGACACTGACTGTTGGTATCCTGAGCAATAATACCAATAGAAAAGTCCCCTGATTCGCAAAGAGAGCCATATCGAAGTTCAGTTTAACCTTGCATGTTGGTGGCGGGTTCCATGAGCTGAGAACGTCGGACTGGACAAGGTTTGGAGCGGTCGTCAAAGCGTTTAAGAATGAATCCAGATAACTACGGGCGAAAGAGATGACCTGATCCGGGGACGTAGACACACCTTCGGACCATTTCTTGTTGCCACACCACCAAATGCTCCAACAAATGACCAAGAACCAATTGAAGTCGGCGGCATCGAGACTCTGTTGAGCGTTGAAAACCCAGTCTCGAGCATTCGTCCGCCAAGACGAAATCGCCGACCACCGAATATGTGAGAGGCACCAGACAAGTCTGCTAAAAGGGCAATGGAGAAAAGTGTGCCTGCTGGTTTCATCAGATTCATTGCAGAAGGGACAACACATATCCGAGTTGGGAAAACGTCTTCAAAAATTGCTGCCAATGGGGAGCACTTCATTGCATAAGCGCCAAGCAAAGAAGCTGATTTTTTTAGGCACCTTAGCATTCCAAACACGAAGCCAATTGGTCCGCAGAGAAGGATCATAATCACCCGACGAGCTCGGAGCCGACTGACTACTCAGGTGACGGATTAAGTGATAGACTGATTTAACCGAATAATGGCCAGACTTTGAAAAATGCCACACTTCTTGGTCCCTCAATCTCGAACGGCTGACAGGAATAGCAAGGATTGATGCAGCGTCTTGAGGAGGAAAGATGGATTCAACTAATGAAATATCCCAGTCGCCATGCGTCGGGTCCAGAAGGTGATTGACTGTAGTTGGGAGGCACTGGTCCAAGACGAAGGCTCGGCGGAAAGAAGGCAGTCCAGGAATCCAAAAAAAAGATAAAAAAAATAATACTGATTAAATTATTTTGTATAAATATAATATTTTTATTCTCTTTTTTGAAACATTTTTTTTTCTCTATAGAAGATAATACTGATTAGATATTATACTAATCATGTTGTTTGACATGAAACGCATAAGGATGTGGCCTATATGAGGTCATGGTGTTCTCGGGTATAATACAGATTAAATAATATACTTCCAAAATAATACTGATTAAATGTTTTTTGGTAAATACATTACCTAAATTCTTTATCTAAAAAAGTTGTTAGATAATATTGATTAGATCTCTTTGGGATGAATACTAATATTTTTAATATTTTTTGAAAAATACCAATATTTATATAAATATATAAATTTAATTAGATTCTCTTGGATAAATACTAATATTTTATCTAAAAACTTGTTAAATTACATTTGGCAGAATGGAGCTCATTGACGTTGTTCACATCTGCGCATATGTGGCGCTTAGGTGGACAGTCTCAATGATTCTGTTTTATTATCTATAGATTAATCAATATGAATTTTTTACAAGTTTGAGATTATAATTTATAAATACTGAGTAAGTGGTTTTCGTATATTAAAAATATAATTTAATCCACAAATATATTTTATAAATATTATTTGGAACGGGTATAAGACAAGATCAGGATCTGCTTCGACCAACTTAACCAAATTTGAAAATTTGAGATTCTTGAAATTCGTTTATAAACTTAAAATCCGATACAATTGAGCCCAAACACAAACACGTATTGGATGACTTCTTCGCATTTTATTTTGCCACATAAAATATCATACTTTCTTTTTTATTTAAGTTTAAGTTAGACATGTATATACTTGACTTTCTTTTCCCCCCTTTTGTACTCGAAAAACAAAACCTTTGCATATACACACGATTCAAAATATTAAGGATCTAATACAAAAAAACATGACAAATCAAATAAACTTGGTTAGCTCTAACCGCAAAATTTACATCCAAAAACTAAATAAAAATTTAGCATGAAAGCATGGCGATCCGGATCACACCGTGCACCCCGAAAGCTTGTAAATGTTGTCCTAGTCGCACCCTCCAAATGATACAAAAACCTCCCATACGTATTGTTTTTGAAAACATCAAACGGTATGAATTATGTCATATAAGCATCTGTACTTACACCATCTTCTCACTTTTCAGCGTGAATCATGCCACATTTTTTTCTATTATCTTTATTTAATTATAAGTGTATAGTTGTTTACTTTTATGATATAATTTAAATTATTTATATCTAAAAATACTTTTTCTTGCTATCTATTTTTGTATTAAAGTTACATTGTTTATCGATTACTAAATTTTATATTATAAAGTCTGAATTATTGGTAATTTTTTTATTTGTTAGTTTTTTTTAAATATAATTTTTCATAACGAAAATTTGAACTTAAAACAATATTTTCAAGTTTTTGAACTCTCATTTAAATTAGGTGCCTTCTTTTATATGGAATTTCTTTATTCTAGGCATGAAATTTTTTAACAAAAACATGAAAAAATATTGGTACAATGAGATAAATTTTATTAAATCAAGAATTTAGAAATCAATTCTTTTTACATAACGTATTAAACTAATATTTTATTTTACTTTAGTAATTTATTCATTTTATTTTAATACGCACCAATGATCCCTTACCTGAGTGATGAAATTGAATTATTTAATCCTATGAATTTAAGTAATTTTTAATTGTAATATTTTGTTTTTATGTTTATTTTGAATTTTTTATTAATATATTGCACACTGAATATAATAATAATTGCACGTTTGTCGATTTAAAAAATATATGGATTCAAATATATATATATAATAATATGTAGTGTGGACCTTTCGGCCCAATAAAGTTGGGGCCAGCAGCCAAGTCCAGCCCATTATTAAAGCCCACGGTAATACCATATAACCCTCCATATATAAAAGGCTCCATGCTTTCAATTCCCACTATCTACACCTCCAAAACCCTAGCACTGCGCAGACTTATCCTACCGGAGCACAGCATCTCCAGCAGCCATGGTGACCCTCTTCTCTCTCTCTCTCTCTCTCTCTCTCTCTCTCTCTCTCTTTCTACTTTACGCGCAGTTGCACGCTCAATAAATGTGTGTAGTATTTGGTCTGAGTCTGTGTATGTGTGTGTTCTGCAGGCGGATGTCGATACGGAGGTGGCGGCGGGAGGCCAGCCGAAGAAGAGGACGTTCAAGAAGTTCAGCTACAGAGGCGTCGATCTCGATGCGCTCCTCGATATGTCTACTGATGAGCTCGTCAAGCTTCTGAATGCCCGTCCACGAAGAAGGTATCATTTGGGAATTGTTTTTTTTTTTTTTTTCTATTTATTCTGTTTTTGAGATTTTGTGTGGTGATTGGTATGCGTTCTCGAGTTGGATAGATTGATTTGTGAAGTGGAACACTGAGGTAGTATTTTTTGTCGTTTTATTGGGTTTGGAA
The DNA here is from genome assembly GCA_034509735.1 of Sesamum alatum. Taxonomy (NCBI): domain Eukaryota; kingdom Viridiplantae; phylum Streptophyta; class Magnoliopsida; order Lamiales; family Pedaliaceae; genus Sesamum; species Sesamum alatum. The sequence continues at coordinate 4,347,218 of JACGWO010000002.1, read as the reverse complement.
GTATGAGTTTGTGCTGGGCGGGTAGGAGTGCTAGTTTATTTGTTTAATACATTGAATGGGAGCTATGATGTGGCATTATTAGTAATGTGGGTTCATTTTGACGGTCACTGATCGTATCCAAGCACTTTTCTCTCCTTTACATCTAACCCATTTTTCATCTTGGTAGATATGGAATGACGTTTTGTCAGTTGAGTTTGTACTTTGTATATTTCAGTGGATGTTAGGTTTAGTGTGCAGTTTTGGTGTTAGCTCTAATGTGAATTACTGCGTTGAGATATTCCATATGTCTTGCGATGGATGAATGCACATGTACCCAATGAATCTTCTTATGAAGTGTTCTGCAGCTAGGCAGGCTACAGTACGCTAAGATGATTCAGATACATCTAATCTCGTTTCAGGAATATGTTAAATGTTGTAGTGTTGGTACTTCTAACACATACATCTTAGTGTTCTCTTGTTGAATGTATTGATTGTGGACCATATGAACTATTTAATTCTTAATGATGGCATGATTTGTTACATATGTACGTGTTGGTCTGGTCAAGTGTGGCTTCAACTGTCATATGCTGTGTGCTTTCTGGAATTTTCCTCTGTTTAAGTTCTTCTCCTTTTCTAATTTACTGGATAAATGAGCAGGTTTCAGAGAGGTTTGAAGAGGAAGCCAATGGCATTGATCAAGAAGCTGAGGAAGGCAGTAAGTGATCTATTTTATTCTTCTTGCTTGTTGCTTGATATCTAGCAAATTCTTTTGGTTTCCACTTTATATTTTCCCATGTGTTAGGTTCTTGAACAAGTGCGTAATTCCCATGCTGAATCACATTATTTAATCCAAATCCTTTACTCTTTTCCAACCTAATAGGAAAAGAGTTACATGATTGTTCATTATTGTTTTATTGTTTTAAGTCCTTTGTATGACAATCCTAATACATATACTTATGGTAGCAGATGGATGATAGCCTTCACCTTCCGCCCCATCCTGTTAATTTTAAGTCAATCTGCTTTATGTTTATTCCATGGTTTTTATTTGACATATTGTAGAAACGCGAGGCCCCACCAGGTGAGAAGCCCGCTCTCATCAGAACCCACCTGAGAAATATGATCATCGTCCCCGAGATGATCGGAAGTGTTCTTGGAGTGTACAACGGCAAGACTTTCAACCCAGTTGAAATCAAGCCGGAGATGATAGGACACTATCTGGCTGAATTCTCTATATCATACAAGCCGGTCAAGCACGGAAGACCCGGTATTGGTGCCACTCACTCTTCGAGGTTCATTCCTCTGAAGTGAGAATTGTACCATCAGCTCGAGAAATACAAGGGGAGAAAAAGATATTCTATTTCTGAAGTTCTGTTCTTATTTTCCCTCTTACTCTTATCTTTTCTAGAATGCTGGAGTTTTTGATATTGATATCTGAACTGTGGTTCCGGATTTCTTGTTCTATTGAAAAGCATGTTGTTTAACTTAATATGGTGAGAGATTTTACATGGGAAATTTGGGTAAGTTGAACTAAAATTGCTCAGCCGATATGTTTTGCTGTTCTGTTCCGTTCCAAGTAATATTTCGATGATCTACTTGCGAGTATTCCTCCTTTTAATGTGTGATGTTTAGATGGTACTCTTGGTTGCATAATAATTTTTACGCTTTGTTGATTTACTTAGTGATGATTTTGTTGAGAAAGATTGATCTGGAGACAGTTTTACATCGAAACCTCATCTTGTTTTTGCCTACCTTCAGATGAATCATCTTGTTGTTGGAGCTTGACAACGTTTAGATCTCATGCAATCTGATTTTAGATTGCTAAAAAAATGGTACAATATAGTTGTAATTAAAAGAATTATATCATTATTCATCAGTATCAATAATAGAATTCGTCACTCTATGAATTGTGCTAAACTTTCTTGAAACACCAGAATAATAGTAAAATTGAGATGAGACGTATTCTCAATTAGGGATAAACAAGTTATTCTAAAGGGGTGCAAGTGGACTATTTTAGGTGTAGATGAGATGCTCCCTCCATGTTTGATTCTTTAATCTTCATCCACAAGTCTTCATTTTTCTAGGTTCTAAAGGAAGGAGGTTGGCAAAGCACCTTCACATATTGCATGCAAGGACGGACTTAGTGCCGAAAATTAACTTAACGTGTATTATCGACTCAACAAGAATTTGATGCGGTGCTATCACAATTGCCATTGTCTTGGAGTTGAAAATTAACTTAACGTGTATTATCGACACAACAAGAATTTGGTGCAGTGGTATCACAAATTGTTGTTGTTTTAGTGTTGAAAATTAACTTAACGTATATTATCGATACAACAAGAATTTGGTGTAGTGTTATCACAAACGCCGTTGTGATTGAAAAATGCCTTTTTATCATATCGGTATGAGTAATTATATTAACCGAAATAATAATAATTTATTGAAAAAATAATTAAATCATTTTTAACATTGTAGAAATTAAATAATGAATAATATAATCGACCCCCCCCCCCTCTCTCTTTTATTTTTTTTCTTACTTAATTTCTCAATAACACAAATTTTTATCCAGCTCTATCATGGATTTTGTTGGATTAATATAAGTACTAGCAAGTTGTCGTTTTGTGTATATATAATAAATAATTTTTTAACGTTTTAAAATATATTATAAATAAGAGTAAAATATATAAATTAATAAAAAAATAATCAGTTATTTTATCTGTTGAAGGGTCCCTTTGACTTCATAAAAATTGGTACAACAGTATTATAACTGTCGTTTATGAGTGTGGATGGACTTTCTGCTTTATATTTGTATAGATACTAGTTGATGTGGTACGTCGTTGCTCCGTGTATATAATAAATAATGTTTTACGTTTTAAAATATATTATAAATAAAAAAATATGTAATAAACCAATATTTTACTTTTCAAAAAAAAAAAAAAAAAGAAATAAAGAAAAGAATCAACTTAATTGTATTATTGGCATAACAAAAAGATAGTGTCGCGGTGCAAGTAATCGTTCTTTGTGAGTAAAAATATTATTATCTTTTTTATACTAGTATAAATAATAAATAATCTTTTAATGCTTTAAAATATACTATAAATAAAAATAAAATATGTAAACCAATAAAAAAAGAAGAAAGAGAAAAAAGTTAGTTATTTTATCTGAACTTAAAAAAAAATTGGTGTAACAGTGTTATTAACCGCCATTTGTGAGTGTGGATGGGCTTTCTGCTTTATATTAGCACAGACTAACCATCGTGGCACGTTATTTCTACGTGCATATAATAAATAATTTTTTTCGCTTTAAAATATATTATAAATAAGAGTAAAACATTTAAATTAACACATCACATTAAAAAAAAGAAGGAAGGAAAGAAAAAATTAACTTATCAATTAATATAAAATTTGGAAAGTTGAATAAAATAGTTATCATATCAATTGAGAGTTATTTTTTATATTATACAAAAGTGGTGTGGCGGTATCATTAATCGTCATTTGTGGATAAAAAAGAAATATTTTTTATATAATAATATAAATATCGAAGTATAGATGATTTTTTTTTTCACAAATGTGAGAACTTAAGAAACTAAAAATTGCAACTAAGCCCCCTAATTTCCACTTAATCACTTAATTCCCCCCATGATTTTCACAACCCCATCAATCTAAGCTTCGAACCTCACTTCTAGTTCCAGTCTACACATTTCTGGTATAACCGCCCCAAAACACACACACAGAGGAGAGCAGAGCGAAGGTCAGATCTCCCTCGCCCTTTTGATCTCCTGTTTCTCCTCAGTTGCCCTTCTTTCGTCTTCTCCGCTGAAAATTTTCGAATACGTGTGTGTTTTTATCGTTTATACTGCGGCCTGTAGACTGTTCATGAGAGGTAAATCTTTCAGTTCAGAGCTTGTGAATTTATGCGTTTTTTTATTTTATTTTTTTATTTTTTTGTTAACTAAATTCAGTTGGGTTTTCAATTTTCTTGTGAGGATGGATTGTTTCGGTGTCGTAATATTTTAAATCCTACTATACTCATTAAATATTGGGTTTATGGAAGTGTTTGACTCTGCCATTATTGAGTTTTGGAGGTTAAAGAACGTTAGAGAACGTGCTAATTTATTGCTTGTTTGTATTTTGTGCTTTGCTGTTCTTGTTTATGTTATTTATACTGCCAATTATTGTTTGCTTATTTTTTTCCGTCTCTCTTTTTTCATTTTCCCGTGCGCCAGATTGAATTCAGGATTTTATTCTCCGGAAATTGAAGGTGAGAATGAAGAAAACAGATTAGTCTTTGCTTGGAACCATAGTCTTAAGGTTTTGATGTTTTTTTATCTTGTTTTTATGTGTGAATAGGAATTAAGTGATGAAGAATAAAAAGGAAATGAGAAAAAAATTATTTAGTATAATCTACAGTTGCGGTTGTATGTTAGTATTCCTTTATTTGTTGTTTACATTTTTCAGTTTTTCTTCAATGCTTCTTTTCTAAAGCTCTTGAATACAAGGGACTAAGTTTAAGAGAGGGGGAAGTCCATATTCTTATGGGAATTTGTTTATTTGTTTCAGTCGCTCAGAGATTCAATTAGTGCTAAGGTTCCTGCGCTTGCTCTCCATTGTCAGTTGGTTTCTTGGAATTGGAATATTTGTGTAATATTTTCTGGAGGGGATTAAGGCTTAGAGAAACTATGCACAAGGATACTGGTTCTGGCGGCCCATCAACACCTAGTGGGCCTACTGCACGGTTACGTCGGCGCAGAGGTCCAAATGAGGTTAGTTATCTTTTCTCGAATCAATGTTATGCATCATATGCTTAAACTTACCATTTTATCAATGACTATGGAATGGAGTTAATTGCATTGTAAAGCTTGGTTTCCTTAACCTTTTTAGGGTTTCTGAATACAAAGAACAAATCTACCACCTTAATTTATATTAGAACTTTAGTTCCATTTGGGGAGAAGACCCGTAGTTGGATCATTAAAGAGTACTCATCTTATGACATTCTTTATGCATAACTACAATAATGCTGCCTTCAAGCAGGTTGTTCTTTAGATTTTGTTTCTTTTTGGTTGCTACGTTGAGATTAAAAGATTTTCAACTTAAAGGTTGTAGCTTTTAACTGTGTATTGGAAGTTATAGTCTTAAAATTCTCATTTCTTTGCCGTTTCGTTTCTCATACTCTAGGTCCCTCCAGAAGCTGATAAAGCTAATGGCAGCCATTTGCTCGTTAATGATCGTAACAAGTACAAGTCAATGTTAGTCCGTGCACATTCATCTGTTTGGATGATTGGAGGATTTGCCTTCATAATATACATGGGTCACTTATATATCTGGGCCATGGTCGTGGTTATCCAAATTTTTATGGCAAAGGAGTTGTTCAGTTTACTTAGGAAAGCACATGAAGACAGGCGTCTCCCTGGTTTCAGGCTCTTAAATTGGTATGTGGCTTAGTTTCTTGTTAGACACTTAAGTTTATGTTTTCATTTTTTCTGTTTGCCCTTTGGACATCATTTATAATTACACCGCCGCTAGTTGAGGTAATTTTGTGCTCAGAGCTCCCTGAGAATGAGAAAGCCAAAGCCAGAATCTAGATGGATTATGTATTTATGGACCCGAAAGACTTGCCCAGCTATTCTGGAATTTCCCAGTTATTATCAATTTCTTCTTTCATTTTCAGGCACTTTTTCTTCACAGCGATGCTATTTGTGTATGGTCGCATTCTCAGTCAGAGGCTTGTGAACACTGTCACTACGGACAAAGTTTTGTATAAGATCGTGAGCAGACTTATCAAGTATCATATGGTTACTTGTTATTTCTTGTATATTGCAGGTTAGTACTATCTGTTTCTTTTGCTATTCTTCTGTTTGATGACACTGAGGTATCTTGGCTGCTTCCAAAATGTTATCCTTGGGTTGCAATCTCTACTTGGGACCTTTTCTATTGTTTCATTCATGATGATACTGAATGCTTATGATTTTTCTCGGAGGTCTAATATATTTGTTACAAATGATCATCCAGAAAGAAGTTTATAGTATGTCAATTGTTCAACGATGTGGAACTGAATATTTTCTTCTCTTGGTGAATTCAGGCTTCATGTGGTTCATTCTTTCACTGAAGAAGAAGATGTACAAGTATCAATTTGGCCAATATGCATGGACACACATGATTCTTATTGTGGTGTTTACGCAATCATCATTTACTGTGGCAAATATTTTTGAAGGAATTTTCTGGTATTGCAACTTTAATTATCCTGTATTACATTATCAGTCATGTTAGATGCTTGCTATTTTTCTGCCATTTCTTGCTTGCTTCTAGTTTTTAATTATGATCCTTACCATTTGAGTGATTTCTAGAGACCTACGTCTCTTATGTCTTGTCATATGTACTGTAATGTTACTAGGAAAGAGAAGATTGCCTCTAGGGTTAGTTGAGCTTAATTGAAAAAAATCTGTCACATATCTCTTATAAAGTTTCTGACTTAGGATTTTTCCTACTTGATTTTTTCATGACTTGGCAACTTAAACTTTTCCTTGTTCTTATTATATTGGTGGCAAGCCAGAACATTATGCTGCATAAATTAGTACACTTGACTGAGAATCTGATGATTACATATTTTCAAATTGAATTCGCGTAAAGAACTTAAAGCACAGATTGACAACAATGCAGGTTCCTTCTTCCGGCATCACTTATTGTCATCAATGATATTGCTGCTTACATTTTTGGGTTTTTCTTCGGGAAAACTCCTTTGATCAAGCTATCACCCAAGAAAACATGGGAGGGCTTCATTGGAGCTTCTGTTGCCACGATGATCTCAGCCTTTCTGGTAAGCAATTTGTCCATATATTTAGGAAATAGACCAAGATAATTAACAATCTTTCCTCGTTTCTGGACTTCTTGTGTTTTGATATCGAAGTCCATTTTGATCCTTCACTGTTGCTCGGTGTTTCTTGGAATATTTGACTTGGGAAGAACCAAATTGTAGTTGTGCTGGTGATTAGACTTTTATGGTTATGTCTCCTGTGTGTCTAAATCAATTTCATCCTATTTTAAAAATAATGGATTAGATTGCAGCGGAGAATTGATTGTTGATTCTTCTGGTATGTGTGTACTTTATTATGTTTTTCTAATGGATTTGTTTTACTTCTGTTTCAGCTTGCAAATGTATTGGGCCGGTTTCAGTGGTTGACATGCCCAAGGAAGGTAATCGCTAGCTTATATCCACTCTTCCTTATTCAGAAGTTTATTTGTCTATATTTAAGAAGCTTAAACTGCCCTGTGATGTTGTATATGTAGGATTTATCGACTGGCTGGCTTCAATGCGATCCTGGTCCCTTGTTCAAACCAGAAACTTTTGCTGTTCCGGAGTGGTTTCCTGAATGGGTAAGTGATTTATCTATCTAATGTACATTCAAAACAAACTTATGTCTCATTGGTGATAAAAAGTTGATTATGTAAGCTTGAAGTTTTATCTGTCATATGCTTGGAAATATCTGTTGAGTCATGATCATGAATCTTTTTATTTTTTATCAATTGTATACTGATAAGTTAAAAGTAGTTCTTTCATCCATTCTATCTCATCAAAACTCTGCATAAAAGGGTTTCTGAAAGTTTAGTTTTATTCTCCAATTTGCAACTATAGCAAATTACTTCCTTACTTTATGTAAGCAAAGATTATGTGCCTTCTTGCTTAAAGTATGAATAGAGGGAGTGTTCATGTGACACCAGTTTTTGGCGGAATAAGTTTGTTGGGTGATAAAGCTCAAGAACCTTAAGTAGGCAAAACTTGAAGATCTGTAAGGAGATATAATAAAGACTAGATTTTTTGCAATGTTGAAGGCTATCACTGTAGTTCCTTGAATTTGAGCTATTTTCCACAATTTTGCATTTTAACCTGTTGATTTTCAGATTGTAAGGTGGTTGCTTATGAGCTTCAATGTACATTCTTTTTTTTGCAGTTTCCGTGGAGAGAGATTTCTGTTCTGCCGGTACAGTGGCATGCATTGTGTCTTGGTCTCTTTGCATCAATCATAGCACCTTTTGGAGGCTTTTTTGCTAGTGGCTTTAAAAGAGCTTTCAAGATCAAGGTTTTTGATGTTATCGTATTTCTAAGCTTTGAATTAGATTCAGTGTGTTCTTCATTTGTTGATTTGTGGATGCCATGCTTACATTGTCAAATTAAAAATATCATGTTCTGCTGTTCTTTTTTCCGGCAGGATTTTGGCGATAGCATTCCAGGACATGGTGGGATGACTGATAGAATGGATTGCCAGGTGATTTTGAAATAAGTTTGAGATTTAAAAATGAATGCATAGTTATATTTACCTAAGTAACTCCTCGTCAATAATCTAGTTCATCTTACTGCATTTAGTTTTGCCATGGTTAACGGTCACCTACGTGCAGATGGTGATGGCCGTTTTTGCATACATTTATCACCAGTCATTTGTTGTACCTCAGAGCTTATCCGTTGAGATGATTATGGACCAGGTAAACATAACTGTGGAGCCATCTACTTTACAATTGAGCTAAAACTATTTGTTTATCGGTATTGTCCTTGTGTTTTAGATTCTGATGAACCTTACGTTTGAGGAGCAACGAGCTCTGTACATGAAACTTGGGCAGATCGTCGAGGAGAGGCAGTTTGGAGAATCATGAACCGCTTGTCGTGTAATCTATGTAGCCGTTTCTTGCGCTATGGCATGTACATGTTCCGTTTTCGCTTTGTTTCCACAAACTTAGGATAATATGTAGCTGCAGGCATCCTACCCTTTTTTCATTGTACAGTGCTTGAGCTATTGGTATGTGATGATGATGATGATGATCTTCACAGAATGTATTGCCAGAATCTGTATACTCATCCTTATGAGGCTTCTCTTTTATTTTTTCTCACCTATGCTCTCTTTTCCTGTATAATTATCATATATTTAATTATTACTTTTATTAAAAATTTGAGATTTAAGGTTTCTGCCCATTTCATTTATTTTTGTTGAAAGTAAATAAATAATAAATCTGAAGTTAGCATACTTGAAGTAACCATAAATTCTTCAATGGAGAGAGAATTTCCAGTTACAAATGAGAGTAAATTTAACCTCTGCAAATTATTATATTTCCTTTTAAACATTGATTGACCGAACATTCCAAACTTTTTTTTTTTTTTTTTTTAATTCAGATGCTTTATATTCAAATTAATTGCTAATGGTATTTTGCAATTATGGCAGACTTAAAATAAAGCATTCATGTCCAAAATTATAAGTAAGGAGGAGTACGAGACGTATTTAAAAAGATGTTCCAAGATATACGTAAAAATAGGATAATTACACCATCTCCCCTAAAATTTGAAAAATTACATCTAGTACCTTTGAAGGTCTTTTTCCGTCTAACAAATAAATCCATTCCATTGTCAAAATTCAGCATTTGCTGATATTAGCAAGAAAAGTGAAATAAAAATTTATATTTACCCCCGATTGACTTATTAAAGATATATTGCAGGTCAAACAAATATTTTCTGATCAAGTTACACTTATAAGGGTGAAGATAATACCACCTCATATGCATTAATGCGTGAAGATGTATAAAGGTAGTGTGATCATAAACAATTCATTCGACTTGCAATAAATTAATAATAGGGTAAGTTACATCTGTCTCCCCTGATGTTTGGCATAATTACAACCCCCTCCTTGTTAGAAAAATTACAAATACTCCCCCTGAGGTTTGTAACAATCTAACAAATAACCCATTTCCATAAATTTTTTTGGGTGAACTGACCAAAATGCCCTTATAAATTGAATTATTTTTATTTAATTCTTAAAAAAGAAATTGGACTACAATGTGCAGGGAGAGGTTTCTTAAGTTTTTTACACAGAAGAGCAATAATACAATTTGCGTTGGCCGATTTTTCTACAATTTTAATAAATATTTCAAGGTCAAAATGGTTAATTTTAGACCTTTGGTTAAAAATTACAAACCTCAGGGGGTATTTGTAATTTTTCAAACAACGAGGGGGTATTTGTAATTATGCCAAACCTCAGGAGAGGTAGATGTAATTTACCCTTAATAATAAGTCAATCATGATAAATATAGATTTTCATCAAATTATTTTATTAATATCAACAAATTCGGTGAACTTTTACTAACAGAGGAAACTATTTGTTCAACGAAAACAAAACTCAAGAATACTAAATCCAATTTCTTTCCCAAGCCACATAGGTCTATTAGATAGTTATTGACTATGTTTACTAAGTTTATCTAAACAAACAAAATTAAGATATATTTTATATCAGAGAAGCTTAACAATCTTGCTTATTATATCTCAAACAACTTCAATTCTTTATCCAAAAACATAGAGATTAATGATCTAACTTGACATATATAGTAGAAATTAACATATGTTTGTTAATTTGGAACATTTGTCAATTCCTCCTACACCCAGTAAACATGCACCAAGTGCAGACCTGATGATGACGATGACGATGACGATGACGATGTGCACTGGATGCAGCAGAAATCGACACATGTCCCACTTTTTATTGCTTACGAACATGGGTCAATATCTACTGCACCCAGTACAAAAGCACCAAGTGTAACATCAAAGTAAGATCCCAAAATCACTGTGTATGATCTAACAATTCACAATACGCCTCTTAGGTATACATAAAGGAATTAAGATCACTTGTTCTTCCCTTGAAATGCAAAAATGAAAATGAATGCCTTACAAAGGGGGGAAAGCAAATAAAACTACAACAGAGATGCTTAAGCTATCAATTCACCAATTTCAATCAATTATCTAAAACCAAAACAAAAGAAAAAACTTGTAATACATTTAGATTTGCATAATCATGATGTACTTATACCAACGTATAACCGTATATGGCCCAAAACATATCAACAGATATATCAAGACGGGAGAAGGAAAATGAAGGTGCTAACCTTGAACTTGTATGTATCGAATCAGTAGGAGCTCTTTTTTATTTTTTCTCCCCTTTTCGTCATTTTCCGTCAAGATTTCAAAGGCTATCTAAATCAATTCACAATTAACGATCCCTTTTAAATCGGATGTATTCGCTGCTAGACTCCAAGGATCTCCGAGTAAATTCTGAAAAATTCAAGATCCAACTAGCCCTTTGTACCGAGCATAAGAAATTATGAGGATAAACAGTATTGCACAGAAAGCTCCTGCGAAGATAACCACCTGGAAGAATCAAATAGATCGTTTCGCTATTATACATGGACTTTTAGCAAAATAAAAGTAAGCAATTTTGAGAATTTCAACACGAACCCATTTAAACATGTATCCGTGATCGTCATTCCATGTATATGGGATGTTCATACCAAAGATTCCGGCTACCAAAGAGTAAATAGATAGACATACGGTTCCGGAGCTGAGAAAGAGCTCCAACTGCAGCCAACATGACATATATAAGCGTTGACAAGGGCAATTTGGTCCCATGACCTTAAGACTATAAATGGTAAATAAATTTGAGGTTTGCATAATTAAAAGAAGCTGCTCAATTTTTTGGAATATTACACTGTAAGCCCGCTCGTCATGGTTAACACTACAAATGCCTCCTACCATCTGGTTTTTGAGGAGATCTGTAATGTAAAATATGATTGCAATGGGTGTAGCATAATTTTTCAAAATAGAGGAGTTTTGTTTTTTTTTTTTAATAATCCGAAACCTGATGGGCGTTGTTGTAATTATCCTATAATTTCATTAGAACGGAAGAGCATGCAACAGACCTGAATGAGCTGGTTTCTGTGATTGTCGAGCTGAAATGAGAAGGCATGCAATGGTTTTAGACTGTTACATATTCAAAACGAGGACAAAGTACCAATCAAACCAAATGCAAAATTACTTGCTAATGTACCTGGATATTAATATAATCTTCTGTGTTATCAATATATTCACGCAGCTGCAAATATGAGAAAAGCAGAAATGAGAAATATGATATTTGATAACTAAGGATAATTCAAGATAAACGTAACTGTTAAAGGGGAGGCACCGGAATAATTCCTCAGGTTTGACACTTTTTACATACTTTATACTACCCTTGAACAACAACACCACGCCATAAGATTTACCAAACGTGTCCGCACTCATTACCCGTAAAACTATGTTGAGATATTGAGGCAGGTTGGTGTATAGGAAGAAACAATCACAGCCAATATCTATAGTCTTATTCCTGGTACGCTACTCGCTACTGATAGTTCTGAATTTCATCGATGAAATGGTTAAAAGAAAAGATCCCATCATTCCTTCATCCTATAACTATACTAAATATTAGACACTAAACCCCCTCACATAAATCATAAGTTTGAAGCTGAGGGATTTTCACTGATCCATTTGAACAAGATTTAGAGCTATACATATTAAGAGAGCATTTTAATAGGCGATGCATTCAAATATATACGATAACATTCTACATACCGTAGTTAATTTGTTGAACGTGCCATCAATCTGCATAAAGTAGGCCTGCAATATGAATGCAGACTCTTTAGTCTTTTGTTCTACTTTTTCCCATAAAACTCTAGCGTATATGATGAGATTTAGTACCTCCAGTAGCATTTCAAGTTCCTCAACGTCATTCTCATCTCCACGAACTGTAGCAATACTTGCTCTACTGGCCCTAGATATCTTGGATCCTATGGTAGGCGATGCAAGGAACCAACTTGCAGCACCTGAACCACTCACTGGTGATGCCCCAGCCAACTTTCTGGACAAGTAAAGGTCCGCCATATCATCATCATCGTCCAAAAGCTGTTCTAGCTCGTCCCTCACCTGCATAAAACCAAAGGAATAAGCCTAATGACTAACATATAAAATAATCTCTTCCAAATGGCATCAAGCTTTTCAGTATGTAAAGAAGAGTGCTGCGGAGCACAAAAGAAATAGCAAAGATCACATAGATTTTCAATCGAATTATTGTCAAATTACATTCAATCGTGCAAACAATATGTCTTATGATGCATAGCAAATGAACATAAGGGCATTGGATAATGTTCTTGAAAATTTTTAAGACATAGGATGTCCAGTCAGCTATATACACACAGTGTCCCACATAATTCACAAATCTATGCATGTATGTAATGTTTGTAGATAGATATATTGTGAACATTAAAAATCTAAAGCACAATAACAAATAAATTATAAAGCAAAAGAAGAGCATGAGCAAGAAGCCAATCCCCAAAACTTGAAATTGCTTTTGCGTAAATCATAAAAGATGCGAAATGATTATAGGATTTGCGAAAGGAAGAGTGAGACAGGCCAACACTTAATATTACATCTCTGATTTTTCAAACCTTTTAATGTTTTCCTTAATACCTTAAATATGTAGAATTTCAATAAGCAGCCATCGGAGATTTGGGGCACAGAATGTGTTGGGCACACCTACTTCCAACATCTGAAACACAATTGCAGTTTTCCTTTGTACTTTGGACACTCAGATAATGTGAGAAATGTGCTCCCAATATCTGTGTCAAAGGCTGTTTTATAAGTGCATCTAAATTTTGACATTGTCTAAGTAACATCAAAACTTAGCAACCCTGCCAAACACTTGAGGATTGTAGCAGTTTAGGCAGGGAGCGGGTAGTTAATGTAGGTATAGATTTCTATCCCTGGAGACCGTCACAAAGGGACAAGTCGTGTCATGTGCCCTTAATTTAGAACTTGGGGGGATTACCAAGTAAAATCACTCAATAAGGATTCTCTGCATGCACAGTGGGATTACTTGTTTGCTCATTAAAGTGGATGTAATCTTTTACTAAAAGGGGAAATGAAGAGTTCTATTTAGGATGGAGAAGAATATGCGACATACTTACTGCAAAAAATTAAGAAATCAGCTAAACCAATATCATCCAAACCCCATATGACAGTAACAATGTTCCAATCTTTTCAACTCCATTGCTTCTACAGCTTATTTACAATTAAAGAAATATGGAAATTAAAGGAGGATCCGAAGTTAGAGGTTGTAAAATAACTTAAATACTTTTAGTGCAAAGGTTCAAACAGAAGAGGAGGCAGTTGTGTGTTTCCCTAGTTCTGTAGTCGACAGCAGGAGGAAGAAAGACAAATAGGGCATTTCAACAACTATGTCCGGTAAAAGCAGGTCGTGCGATACTGCACAATATACACAAACTTGACCAAAAATTAACCATGGGTCATCATGAAGTCTGGTCTGTTTCATGATTCATGAGTGTTCTATAAGAAAGAAAATCGGAGCTTAGTAGGGAATTGGCACCCCCTGGATGCCTGTCTCATTAGCAACAATACTTTTGAGCTTGCACAAGCATTAACCTAGTAATTTACCTGATTCTATAACCAAACAGTAGTTGACAATCCAAGTTGGAGAATAGCTGATACTTTTCACTCCAATAACAAAGCTAAAGCAAGAGAGTAACATCAAAGAACCAAAATTTTATTCTCAGACAATCTGCAGACGAAAATACATGCAACAGTGCAGTTTAAAGATGTGGCCCTCAAAACAAACAAAAGGAAGACGAAATGGCCCTGACACTCAGGAGGATTCAAATAATATTCTCCACTTGATAAAAAAGAGAGGTTCTACCTTTTGTACACGAGCAGTTAACCTTGTCATTTGACTCTTTAACTTCCGTACTCGATCTAAATTACGGCTACTAATCTGCAAACATTAGCATCAAGAGAAAGCAAATGAAGTAGACATTAAGATTTATATTAACATCCCAAAATACAAATTAATATTAAATAAGATTTACAAGGACTGTAAACAATCTGAACAAAACAATTAGACGGAGTTGAAAAGATTCTAGTTCTGAAGATATCTTTGAGACTGTGCCAAAGTCAATCAGGTACAGGAAAAGCATTCAACAAATACAGAAGAATAGGTCTTTTACAATCCTAACATATGTAATACACCTACAGCTTAACATTTATCACAACAAAGGTGGAGGGAGTAGAATAATGATGGAAAAAGAAAGAAACTCCAAAATTTTGGCCGAACCACACAGTATTATAGCCCTATTCTTTTGTGGTGGAGAAAGGTTAAAGTGGTTTCTGTTGAAATATCATATTCATGAAACACCAAAAGAAATGCACCTTTGACGTAAGCATATCCAAGGCTGGGTAAACAGCAGTTTCCAATTCTATCGTGCGGGCAGAAAGGTAACTGCAAATGGCTTCCAACGCGACCTCGAGGGCCCGGAACTCAAACGGAGAATCTGCAGTTTACCATGCAGCTTATTAGGATATACAAGATAACTTTAGATAGAAATGCATAGTTTTCAGAAGGTAGAAAGAGGCAAAATCCCAGGATGATTGAATAGAGCAAGCAGATTCACTGCTGGCTCATCAAAGTCACAAAGTGTACTAAACTGTTCCCACATAAGAAAAGAAAAAAGAATTTAGGAAATACCATCCTCTTCACCCGTTTCAACATCATGGTGCACGGCCAACTCTTTGCCATCTCCATTATCTTCCCGATTAGCATTGACCGGTTTCAACCGCCTTCGGAGGTCCTCAACTATAGGAACAACATTATCATCCAGTGGATCACGAAGCAAGACCTAACAAATAGTTAATTTGAAATCAAAGCATGTCTTTTAGCTATTTGCTGAAACTTTAAAATCCTGAGTCCTAGTTTCCAACAGAAACTGGCTTGCCAGTCGATGTATCATGAGTTTCCACAAGCCAAAACACCAGGAATGATTTCCTCAAGTATTGCTTCAGGGTGAACCATCCAAGATATCACAAACAAAGGTTCACAGGGAAATGGAATAATAAGGAAACAGCATAAGCAAAAATGAACTAGGAGCATTTTCATATCTTTATGAAAGCATGCCATACCATACAAGACTGGTGTAAAAACCCCATTGTTACAGAAATTATCAGTCAATGAGCTCATCCTTTTCCATCTTGTGGAATATGCAATCACATAAAAGAGATCAACATTTATTTTGACCAAGACGATGAAGTTAACACCTGCGTAGTGTTGCTACCATGACTCTTACATAGAAATACTTCCTAATGCTTAAACATTAGCTATAAAGACCGAAGTCAAACTTATTTGACTGCAATCTCCATCAACTACCAAGCTACCACAATTACATTCAAATTGTAACTTATTCATTGACTCCAAACCAGAATCAACGAATAAGCATCAAATTGAGAACTTAGAAGCTATATAAATCCTCATGGATATGCACATACTTGTCATTCACTTCAATGATAACAAGTTAGCACATTTAGATTCAGAAGATTAAACTATAAATGTATTTTTCTGTCAACTCAGTATGACAAACAGATTTGACTCCTTAAAATCTTGATAGTTTAAAAAACATAGATAGAAATGCAAAAGATGAAACATTATAAGAACTCACCTCTTCAGACGTAATGATAGCCTTGATATGCTGCACATATTCAGCAAAAGAAAATAAATAAGAATTTGAATTGAAGTCATCCAAAACAAATTCGCTTGAATTCAATAGTATTTGCTGATATGTATACATGTATAAATCATCTCACACAGACACGGGATATAAGATCCTTCATATCAAATTCTAAATCAATCTTCATAATCTTAACTTAAGTTTCGTATAAATAGAAAAACCAAAACCTTTAACCTTAAATCCACAAAATGGAACCGGTGACATCAGATGTAATCCTGACATAAACCAAAGGGATTTCCATATTTCATCCCAAGACCCGAAATTGTTTGTTCAATGAACAATTTTTTTTCAGAAAAAACGATCATGAAACTTGAAGACCAAAAAACTAAACCAACCCGGCCTTCAATTTTGGCATAGAAAAATATAAGGAAAAAAGATCAAATACATAAGACGGATTCAATTCGATTTTTAACCTAGTCTTCAAAATTCAATCTTTACTAGTCTGTACATAGAAAAATATTCCCTTAGCCCTCCAAATCAAATGGTTCAAAGTTGACAACAACACTCGACAAGAAGAACAAATAAAAGGGCATCGAATTCATCATCCCAAAGACCCGTCCCAACATAATTCATCGCACCAACTTAAAAAAAAAAAAAAAAAGGAACTCAAAAATGATACCCAAAAAAAAAAAAAATCCAAAAATCAAGAAACAACAAAACCCTTCAAGATTCAAAATTTTTACCTCCAAATTGAGAACAATAGCTCTCTCACGGCCGAGGATGGCGGACGGGTAAGACAAAAGGGGGTCGAGAATGCGAAGATCACGAGCGTGTATCTGCACGCGGTGCATGATGGCGTATTTATCGACATCCAGTATAATTTCTTGACCAGAAGAATCAATCAAGATCCAGCTCCGCGACCCGGCTCCCTTTTTCTTCAACCCGCCGACGGCATTCGCAGGATCCGCCGGCACCACGTACCCGCCTTCTCGACCCGTCATCCTCAATTACATCAGCAAAAAGAACAAAGAATTCCAATAAATTTCTTCGACTTCTCAATCAACTGGTTGTGCATGTATGTGAGTTTAAGGATTACATGGTTCAGCTGTGTGTGTGTGTGTGTAAAATCTCTGACACTGTGTGTAAATGGTGCGTGCTTCCGAGAAGAAGGAGAAGGGGGAAATCTCTCCCTCTCTCTATATGAATATTTTATGATTTTTGAGGTTGCTAGTGATTATTTTTTTTCATTTATATTCCAATTATAGTATAGGGAAAAAAGAAAAAAAATTATATATATAAAATATAGATTAAAAAAGTAGAATAATTATTAGGTAAAGATAGCTTTATATTTAAGCCAATTTTGTGATGGATACCATAGACAAGTTTTGTTATTCTTTTTTTTTTAAATTATATTTTGTCATTAAAATTATGCCTATTTTTAGGCTTTGTCAGACAAAATCAATAGAAACCAAAAAGGGGAAAAGAAAAAGTATGACTTTCTGATTATTTACCCTCTAATTATTTAAAATGTGGGGGATTTTATATACTAACACGGGTTAATATCGTATTTTTGTATCAAAATCTCTATTAACATCACATAATAAATAATAAATTATTATAAATTTATAATTCATAAAAAAATAAGATAAACACTCGCGTTCACTAGAATTTCTGTTCATACACAATAAGTTCTTGAGACCCCAATTTTAACCATCTGGTCAGTACTGTATTTATTTTTATTGATATTTTAAATTGAAAGTTTCATATAAACTCCTATTAATTATCCCATAGTATGAATTACAAATTTCAAAGCAAGAAAGAAAAAGTTACATTTAATTCAATTTTATATCCATCCCAATGTTTAAAATCCAAAAATTTCAACATTATATATAATAATAAAACAAAAACATAAAGACTATCCAAGTAAAAGACACGTATGTATACCCATACTTGGACAGTCTTATGTAAATTGAGATAAATATATGATTGTTTATTTTGCCCCAAAGATTCACAAATTGATATAAATTAGTTAGTAATCTACTTAAAATTCATTTTGATATCTAATGATATCTTTGTATTTTCATACTTATTGACTGTTTTAATTTTAAACTTTGAATTATATATCATCACTAATTAATTTGTTTGGATAAATTAATTAGTAATACATTTAAATTCGTTTTAGTATCTAATGATGCATTTATCTTTCATACTTATTGATTGTTTTAATTTAAAATTTTGAAGTATCAATCTATTTTTTATTTTTCAGAAACTTGAATTATTTATAATTTTATTTATTTATTTTTTAAACACACAATCCTATTTGTTTTGGCTGTCATAGCCTATTCAAGTTTTATTTTGCCACTTAAAAGTCCTCTTTTATTTTCTATTTAAATTTAAATAAGTATGTCATTATTTATTTTTATTCCAAAGATTCACTTATTTTTCTCGGTAAACTAATCAGTAAAATAAGTCAAGTTCACTTTTATAAATATTCAATAATACACATATGTATTTGTATACTTATTAATTACTAATATTTAAAATTTTAAATTATTCATCATTTAATTTTTTTACATATAAAATTCAAATTATGTATGCTTTTATTTATCCATTTTTTTTTTTTTAAAATGCTCTTTGCTATGGATAAGTGTGTTTATAGATAAAGTAAAATAAAATCTTTTCTCAAGATAATTTTAAAAAGTTTTATTTATATCTAATTAAAAATTATACGGATAGAGCCAAGGGGCACTACAAGATTGTCATCTATCAATAGTCCAAACACACTAACCACCAACAACATAATTAAACAATTGAACCTCAAAATAATAATTCTATTTTTTTATGTAGTAAGTCAATTTTGAACGTTGTTCAATCCATAATGTAGTTTAAATTCTTACCAAGATATTTGATGATCAAGACTAAACATACGTATGTCCAAAACTGCGCGTGCATTCTTATGTGAATAGGCCTTTATTTTTGACAATAAAAGATCAGATATAATGATCATAATTAGCATACATGACGCAGACAAGTGCCGCCTCTATTTTTCCAATTTTGCAACAAAGACCAAAAAGAAAAATCAATAATCACTTGTAAATAAATAAGAGTTCTACTATTGTTTTGCTCAAGATCTAATCAACAAAATATTGCAAGTCTTACATCATGGCTTACATTGTTGAATAATCCAAATTCTAAATGATATGGGCTCGAGTCCTTACCAAGGTGTTTGATGGGACTAAATGTACGTTCTGATCTCTGTGTTGATTCCAATGTAGATAGACATTGATTCTTAGGGATAATAGGTCAGTTATAGAAATCCTGATCGACACACATGAGACAAACGCAATTCTCTCTAACGAGTTTGTGGAGTGCCACCTCTACTTTCCCATTTTTGTAACAACCCTCCCCCCACCCCCCCCCCCCCCCCCCCCCCACCCCCCCCCCCTCCACCCCACCCAAAAAAAAAGGTCTATAATCACTTGTAAATAAATAAGAGTTTTACTATTGTTTTGCTCAAGATCTAATTGCAAGTCTTACACCAGGGCTTACATTGTTGAAGAATCCAAATACTAAATATTGTGGGCTCAAGTCCTTACCAAGACGTTTGATGGGACTAAATATACATTTTGATCCGTGTGTTGTTCTTATGTAGTTAGATATTAATTCTTAGAGATAGTAAATCAGCTATAGGGATCCTGACCGACACATATGAGGCAAACGTAATTCTTCGTGACGGGTTCGTAGAGTGCCACCCTTACTTTTCCATTTTTGTAATCGAAAAATAATAATTCTGCAGTCACTTGTACATAAATAAGAGTTTTAGCATTGTTATTGCGCAAGATGTAATAATAAAAATATGCAAGTCTTACATTATGGCTTACATTGTTGAAGAATCCAAATACTAAATATGCAAATTATTTTGTTTTTTCTCACTATATTTATTTTATATAATGTGGTCCAAAGCAATAATGTCTGCTTATTCTTTGAAAACTTTGTGGCGTAGCGTTAGCGCAAATAGTGAAGTTTTCCTTTTTATTTTTTATTTTTAGTTATATATACCATTCTTTATTATTATTTTTATACTATTTTTTTATTGAAAGTGGTTTGTTCTGATGTCTTTTTTAATTTGTTAGGTAATTAGTTGTTTTTCTATGTATCTTTTTTATTTGAAGTGGTGTTTTGTCTTTTGTTTTATTTAATATATCTATATTATTATATAAAGCAAACTCTATTTTTACTAATAAATGACGATTACTTATACTGCAACACTAAATTTTAAAATTACCAAAAATATTCTTATGCATCTATACTATTATAAAGAGAAGAGTTATTATCTATACTATTTATAATCTATAATATATATACTTCTATACTATTATATAAAAAAAACTCATTTTTTACTCACAAATGGCGGTTAATGACACCGCCACACCACTTTTTTGTAATGTCAAAAATAACCCTCAACTCATAAGATAACTATTTTATTCAACTTTCCAAATTTTATATTAATTGATAATTTAGTATTTTCTTTCTTTCCTTCCTTTTTTATTTTTTAAAATGTGACGTGTTAGTTTAATATTTTACTCTTATTTATAATATATTTTAAAAAATAAAAAATTATTTATTATATGCATACAGGAACGGCATGCTACGACGGCTAGTATAAAAAAATTCATTTTTTACTTATAAATGGCAGTTAATGACACCGCTGCACTATTTTTTTGTAATGCAAAAAATAACCCTCAACTGATATGATAACTACTTTATCCAATATTCCAAATTTATACTAATTGAAAAAATTAGTTTTTTTTTTTATTTCCTTCTTTTTTTTTAATGTGATGTGATAGTTTACATATTTTATTCTTATTTATATCTATATCTATACTAGTATATAAAAGAAACCCATTTTTTACTCATAAATGGCGGTTAACGACACCACCACACTATTTTTTTGTAATGCCAAAAATAACAAAAATAACCTTCAACTGATATGATAATTATTTTACCCAATATTCCAAATTTATATTAATTGAAAATTTTAGTTTTTTCTTTATTTACTTCTTTTTTTAATGTGATGTGATAGTTTATATATTTTATTTTATTTATATCTATATCTATATTATATAAAAGAAACCTCTTTTTTACTCATAAATGACGGTTAATGACACCGCCGCATTATTCTTTTGTAATGCCAAAAACAACCATAAACTGATATGATAACTACTTTATTTAACATTCCAAATTTATATTAATTAAAAAATTAATTTTTTCTTTTTTTTCTTCTTTTTTTAATGTGATATGATAGTTTATATATTTTTATTTTTATTTATAATATATTTCAAAACGTAAAAAATTATTTATTATATGCACGCAGAAACTGTGTGTCATGACGACTAGTATATATATACGCACACGTAATGGTATAGCACTTTGCGCATTTTTATGTGGATTTAGGTCAAAATTACTTGATTACGTTTTCCGTGAATTTAGGACAAAATTACCTAATTTCACGTAATCAAAAGGTATAATGCAAGTTACCCCTTGTAATATGTGGTATGTACAAATTATTCTTTTATTAAAAAAATAATAATAATTTATCTCCCTATCTTTTTAAAAATAAAATAATTTATCTCCCTATCTAAAAAAATTGCACATACCACATACAACGGAGTAACTTGCATTTTCCCATAATAAAATTCAAATGAAGTGGTCTTTGCTCTCTTCAATGTGGGCTGCCTTTATCCTTTTCTTTTCTTAGTACTTTTTTTTTTTTTGGGTTTTCTTCCTTTTCTGTTCCGGTGATTGGGCCTGTCTTTCTTTTGGACTTTTGGAGTTTGGGTTGAACTTTGTGGTGCGATTATTGTATTGGGCCTTATTGGGCTCATTATTGTATTGGGCCTCCTTATTTGGGCTTTAGCTTTTATTGCCCACTCTCGGGCCTTTTTTCTAGTATAGGTTTTATTGGGAATGTACATAACTCTTGAACTTTGTATGCTTCCTTTATTTTGCCTTTTATATTTCTTATTTTAAAAAAAAATATATTTTGGATCAAGTAAGCATAATATGTTTTAGGGTAAATGACGTTAACACCTCCTGAGTTTAGGTCAAATTACACAAATATTCATTGTCTTTTGTAAAATTATAGTTATACCCTTTGAGGGGTGTTAGTATAATGCTTTTCAGGGGGTATTTATGTAAGTTTTGCGTTTGAATAAAGGGTGTAGTTATAATTACAACCATAACCTCAGGGGGATGTAACTATAATTTTACAAAAAATAGGGAGTGTTAATATTTTGGCTTAACCTCATGGTTTGTCAATGTAATTATCCTATTTTTTAAATATATACTTTTTTTTTTTTTTGTTTCATTACATCAATCGTTTTATTTAGATGTAAAATTATCCTAGAAAATTATTAATTAACTTGCGGCTATGATTTTCTGATCCTAGAACAATTTAGTTCCAAAGGACGGAAAAATAAAAGGACCCCAGGCACAAATTAATTAATAATTTCTGGTTGTTTTATTATTCTTAATATCTCATAAATATAAAACACAAAGTTCCATCAAACTAGAAAATTAATTAATTCTCGTTACCTATGATGGTTTAATTTAGTGATGAAAGTTGAGATCCTATAAATAAGTTTGAGATCGTGGATTCAAGTTATACTGAACATGTGGGTATTTATCTCACTTTAAGCGAATTTATTATAAGTTATTTTATAATTTTTTGTTACATTGATGCATTGATCAAAATGATGGATCTCAATTATTTAGTTTATTAAAATTATTATATGATTATATAATTTCCGCTTTTATTAAAAAAAAAAAAAGAAAATTAATTCTCACACATAGATACTGTAAAATACCCACAACTTTTTCCTCCTAATATAGAAATTAAGTTCAATAAATACCATTGACCTAATATATTTAATTTACTGATTATTTAAAAAAAAACACCCAAATATTATTTTGATTCCATGATATAAGACAATATCAAAACATAGAACATGCATGTGCTCCCAACCACCACCATGCATTATATAAATTCCAGCCTATCAAAACCCATCCAACTTGACTAGCATTTACAGTATAATACTTGTCAAATAAATAACCAATCATTCTAAATAAATGATAAATTAAATAAAAAGACATAATTATTTAAATGATTAAAAAACTAGATCATATTAAATTTAATTTATTGTGATTACCCCAATTAAGGGAATCTAATTTCTATACAATGTATTTTTTAATAATTAAAACTCGTTAAAATATTGTTCAACTTGGTCATTGCAGCCAATCAACACACCGAAGATTAGGCCCAATCTTCATTGAACTACAAACAAGCATTATAAGTCGGTCACCACTAATCTATAATACAGTAACATAACGTAGCAAACTCTACATTTTTAATAAGGTTTGAACTCGTAATATTCATATAGAGCATTAGTTACTGAATTATGAAATCGTTGTGTTTGTAAAAGTAAGGACAAGTTACATGCATATGTCCTAAGGTTTGCCTTACTTATAAGTACATTTCTGTTAAATTGAAAACTACATTTACCCCATCAGAGGTTTGTTATATCTTTTATGTAATTCCATTCGATAGGGTACTGAATGGTGGCTTGTCTCATCTTCAGTGTGATCTCCAACGATGATTGTTCAATAGAAAACTACAAAATTGAATAACTGATGGAGAATAGCCATATTGCGCTAGGGTCGGAAGTGATCTCATAGTTGACGGTCAATGAATGATAAAGGCCTAAACGAAAGTGAATTGATGAGAGAGATTAGACGAATGAACTGATGGGACAAAGATGAAAAACGAGAAAAAGGGTTTTTTCTGTAAGAGGTAATACAGTTTGATGGTTTATATTTGAGCGTAAATTCTTGATCCTTTACTAAGATCCTTTTCAAAAACTTAATTTCAATCATTTTTATTTGGCCAAAAAACTTAAGGTATTTTTATACTTATGCACTTTTCCTAAAGGCATTTAAGATTTTACAAATCTCATGTGGAGTATTAGTTTAACTTTCAATCAAATAAGGACGTATTCATAATTAAAATAAACTTTAAGGGTGTAAATATAATTATAATAGTGCAAGAATACTGCCATGAACATGCACATGGGCTTGTTCCCCTCAATACTCTAGTTGGGGGACTATAATAATCAAGAAATAGT
The DNA here is from genome assembly GCA_034509735.1 of Sesamum alatum. NCBI lineage: Eukaryota > Viridiplantae > Streptophyta > Magnoliopsida > Lamiales > Pedaliaceae > Sesamum > Sesamum alatum. Next base: position 4,322,716 of record JACGWO010000002.1, on the reverse strand, counting down.
GATTTCAATATTAATTAATAAAATAAAAATAAATAAATTGAATAATTACACAAACATGAAGAATCTTGTAAAGACATAAACAGGAATATTTGCATTAAATTAAGCAAAAAGAAGAGACAAAGGCACAACTCTTACAGCAAAGAGAACAACACAATTATTAATTTAAACAAAGCCAAAATATAAGTCATGAAAATTAAATTAAATACAACAATAATCCAGACAATTACAGACGAGTGCGTTTGCTTCTTGTCCAATACCAACTTGTCCAAAATAAATCTCTCATATCTATACATACTAGACTTATCAGATACAGACACGTCGACGTCGTAAAACCCGAAAAAAAAATAAAAAAGAAAAAAAAGTTGTACTGGCACATAACAAAGAACAGCTTCCTCCAGAAGAGAAAGTTGCATAGTTTCATCAGCATCTGCTCTTGCATTTCTCCATGGCTCTTGGTGCTGTTTTAGAGAGAGAGAGAGGGGAGGAGAGAGAGAGAGAGATAAATAAGTAAATTTAAATGGAACCCTAATAATTTAATTTAATCCTAAGCATTATTCACATTGATCATACTCTGAATTTATTTTCATTGTTAATAATATTCTGAATAAGTTTTTACATTTACAATCTGAAATATGAGATGCACTAGAAAAAATCTAACATTTAATCATGGTTAATTATCATGGTAAAAAAAAAAATGGTTATAGTGAATAGTCATTCACCATAGTCATGTGGTTTTCGTGAGTGTGTCTAAAAATTTATCATGACCGATTTTTGCTTAACCATGATTTTAGTTCATAGCCAATAAAATTATAGTCAGCAGTGAATTTTCTTCTAGTGACTCAACGCCAAATTAAAAGCACAATACGTACCAAGACCAATTGCTTCGGAACCTTTCATGATTCGGAGGCGCTTGCACGAATCAACGAACATCCTGCACATAATTTATATATATAACTCCATTATATAACTTAATTTTTTTTAATAAATTTTGCTAATTATATTAAAACAAATTATATATTTGCTGCATTCAAAAAATTAATCAATGTAATAATTGAGAAGTTTAATGATAATTAATTAATTAAGACATACTCCCATGGTACATCTCCCACGAGCATCCAGTCCCCATCCTTATCTTCATAAGTGGGCACATACTCAGAACTGTTCAATAGGTCCATCAATTTCCCCTCATTCATGAAGTCTATCATTCCTTGGCTCCCATAATTACCTATTAAACAAAATAAATAAATAAATTATTAGCAAGTAGAAATTATATAATATATATATAGGATAAAATTCAAGATTTGTGATCATGTCACATTTTATTTAATTAAATTTTGAAAATGATACTATAAATTACTATAATTTTAAACTTACGTACCCATGGTGAAAGAACTGAACATTTTGGCTAAGGCATCGGAGAGTTCTTGATAGCTCTTATACATCTTCAAGTCGACTTTACGGAGATAGGGCGCCCCGTCCATCGACACCTTCACAAAGGCGGCACCGCCACTGCACACAGCCTTCTCCGCCTCCTCTTTGTCGCTCTTTTGATGAGCCATTATGTTCTTTCGGAACGACCGGACCGGTGGCCATCCCACCACTTGTGCCCTAAAATCCAAGATTTATAGATTTTGCAAAATTATTGAAATTTCTTCATAAAAAATGCAACTAGAATAGTACTATATATAGTTTGATCTTGAAAACGAGAATATATACTACTTGTATAAGGTTTTATAGGTAAATTCTGTATGTAATAATCGAGAAAAAAGGTTAGAAATTACGTGTGTATAAATATATATGTGCGTGTATGTGTATATATATATACACACATAATAATACAGACTCCAGTTATTGAAGGAGAGATTTTGAGTTCGAACCCATATATTTTTATCGCCTCGATAATGAATAAAAAAATATCACATAGATATGCGTCTATACGTGCGCGCATACTGCGTGACACTATAATATGTGATAGAAGATCTATCTCTTTTGATACATATATGACTGATTATCTAATAATGTTAAGGAAATAGTGACATATTCTTAGGTATAACATGCACAAAAAATAGACAGAAATATATATATATATATATATACATATAAAAAGTGCTTACTTCAGTGAAAAATATGTATTTTTAATTTTGTATAGATTGTCATACGAAAATAAGAATATGTTTGGATTAATCAATGAGATCGTGTCTTATATTGGACGGTATATCGAATCAATATATTTCAAACAAGAATACGTATAAATAAATATATTTTCACTTTTAAAAAAATGAAAATTGAGTTCTTACTTGGCAGGTGGCTTGATGGGATCCTTGGGAGGGAGCATAGCCTTCTCCTGAGAAGAATTCTTGATGTTCTCCTCCAGATCCAAAGCGGCTGGTTCATTGGACTGATGAAGTTTGAGTTTCAGATCAACGGTCTCAGAGAAGCCTCTTTTCCCGTTAATCTTGATGGGGTCAGTACTCTCACCTCCGCCGCCACCGCCGCCGGGGAGGCCGAGGCAGAGCTCAGTTTCTTTGAGGTTCAGGCCGTCGTGCTCCTCCGCGAGCATGCCCGCCATGTTCCGGCCAACTTCCATCCCTGCCGCCGCTGTTTCGACCGTCGATTTTCTTGATGGATGGTTTTTTGCCTTGATTCTTCCTCTTGATTATGGAGATGGTTGGTAGAGAGAAGTGTGTGTTGTGTGTGTAATAGTAATAGTACGATGGGGAGCAATGTATTGTATAACTTTCATCTCATGTGCATATATACCAATGGTTGCATTAGTCTATCAAGTCCCGACCTATCGCGTGCCGACACGTGGAATGTGTTTAGTATATTCATCTTATTATGGGATCAAGTGCATGTTACTAAAATAATTAAAGTGGTTTTTGATTACCCAAACACAATTAAATAAACAAGAAAAAAAATAATTATTAATGCTCTAAAATCTCGTCTCTGTGCTGAAATAACCAAAATACCCTTAAAATTGTTTATAATTTGTTGGTAGGTCCAAGTGGATGGTTTCTTATCACAAAGGTAGATTCAAAGGGACGACTAATTAAGTGGCCCATTACATATTTAGTTCCTATATAATTAGGGCCAAAAATAAGTTTTTGGTCCTTAAATAATTTGAGACATTATTTTAGTTCTTAATTTTTTGAAATTATTATGATTTTGGTTCAATCGGTAAAATTGGAGTTAAAATTAATAAAGTTGAGAACATATTGGAGAACACAGTTGAGCCGTGTTTCCATTTTTATTTCTTTGTTGATCAACACGACTGTGTTCTCAACTCTGTTATTTTTAATTAACGATTGGACCAAAATCATAAAATATTAAAAAAATTAGGGACCAAAATTAGGAAAACAATGATTAATAACTATTAAACAACATCTTGTTGCCGCTAGTAATGCAATTACCCGTAATGCTAGCAAATGGAGCCCCGAATTAGCTTACGCTTGTGAGGCACTACAACAAAAACGTCTATTTACAATGGAAATTTGCAATGGATTAACGAACAAATCCATCGCAAATTAATAGTCCCGACAAACCCTTTGACAGCAACAGAGCAATCGCAATAGACCCCATCGAAAAAGTATTCCGACGGACAACTCTCTTTTCACCCCAAATTTCCGATGATCAGTCAGGTATTAATTTTTTGTCGCTATAAAACTATTTTTTTGTATTAATGTATGAAAAGAGATCAAATTTGAATTTTGTTCTTTCGTTTTAAAAAAGAGAGGAAAAAACAATTAAATTGAAGGGATAATTATATTTACACCCCTTATCTATGGTCTATTTACACAAACCACATCTATATTTTGTGCATTTACAAAAATCACCCCTGACAGCCACATGAGTAGTTTGTGTAATGATATTGATGTTTCTGTGGTGTGTATCTATAATATTTTTTAAAAATAGTGATAGTTTGTGTAAAGGTTGCTGGTGACTGTATGTGTAATTTTTTTTCAAAAGACAAGAATAATTTATAGGGTAAATTACAGCTACCTCCCCTGGATTTAGCATAATTACAAATATCCCCTCATTGTTTGAAAAATTACAATACCCCCTGAGGTTTGTAACCGTCTAACAAATAACCCATTTCCATTCATTTTTATGGGCGAACTGACCAATATGCCATTTTGCACTGAATTATTTTTATTTAATTTTTTTAAAAAAAAATTTGGACAACAATGCTCAGTGAGAGGTTTCTTAACTTTTTACACAAATCAACAATAATGCAATTTGCCTCGACTGATTTTTCTACAATTTTAATAAAAAATTCAAGGACAAAATGGTCAATTTTCAGGCCTTTGGTTAAATATTACAAACCTCAGGGGGGTATTTGTAATTTTTCGAACAACGAGGACGTATTTGTACTTATGCCAAACCTCAGGAGAGGTGGCTATAATTTACCCTAATTTATATAAATAAATTATAGATAAGGGAGTGTATATGTAATTATCTTAAATTAAATGGGAATGGCATGATTAAAAGAACCAATTATTGATGGATGTGGTCCATAAAAGAAAACCATAACAATAAATTTTGTTCATCCAACAAATAACCAAACTCAAAAAAAATAAAAAATAAATGAATGATACTCAAAGTTCAATGAATTCAAAAATGAATTGAGTAATCATACATTGTTCTTACATACTTTCCATGTGTTTTCATGTGTAATAACCTCTTTTTGATGCTTCCAACATTGACTCTCAAATTAGGTAAAGGGGTTCCCATCTTGGGGATGAACTCTTCCCTAATGAAGCTTAGGTTTGACACAAATTAGGGATTTGTCTGATCAGTTGTTCCAATTCTTGCTCTCACTAAATTAATCAACTAACTCTCTTTCTCATCTTATATACACATTCATAAGCAACACAAAGCATACAATTCTATGATAATGTTTCACTAACAACATTTTTGTTCTTTAATGATGTTTTAGAACCGACACGTGTGACTCATATGATAAGAACGGATCACTTTTTTTGTTAAAAGATTGTGTGTTCCATTCCTTGTGTGTGGTATTCATATAAGCAAATTAACTATAAGTCAGTACATCTTAGTTTAATTGATGAAACTGATGCCCTATGATCTCATCGTCATGAGTCAAACACCATCAATATGTGGGTGCCCGTCTATTTTAATTAATTGTAGTTGTTGTTAGTTATACTAGCCATCGGGCACGCCCTTCCTACATGCATATAAAATAATATTGCATGCTTTAAAGTTACTGTAAATAAGAAATATGTATACATATATATATAAACCAACACATTACATTTCAAAAAAAAAAATAAAGGAAGAAAGAAAACTAACTTAGGGGTATTATCGGCATAATAAAAAATTAAAGTCACGGTGTCATAAATCGCCATCTATGAGTGAGAAGGGCTTTCTCTTTTTATACTAGTATAAATGTATATTTGGCATGGATAATTAGTACAATATTAATTATATAAGATTGAAATACATTATATAATTGTCACCGAATTACTAAAGAAATAAGTGTAAGCAAATTGTGGTCTTTAGGGTAACCCTAATTTGTGGTGATCGGAGTCGAAGCCCATCAAACTTCTGTAATAAAAATAATTATAACAACAATGATATGTAATAAAAATAATAGTAATAATAACAACAACCATATGTATTAGAAGCTTTTGTAAAGTTAAATCATGTTTTCGTTTAATGGGTAGCATGGAAAATTTCTTATTTTGTTGGGAAATTAACTAAATAAAAATTGAAGTAAGTCTTTTGATAATTTGAAAAAAAAATCTGAGATTTACTAATTAATCGAGTTTGATGTTGAATCATATAATATATATTCACATTAATGTATTGGTTTTTATATTTTTCAAATGATATTTTAAGATATAGTCTATTTATTTATTCACTACATTATTCATTAAATACCATTCAATTAAATTACATACTGATTCGGGTCAGAAATCTAGATCGTTTGTCAAGTAATTCAGATTGAATTTTTTGGCATCTGAGAAGGAAAAAGATTGTTAGGCTCCCTAGGCAGCTTAACAAAGACCCTCGATGCTTAAGTCAGTTCGAGAGTTCGAACGATCGGTAGGAAAACATATAAGCTTATGCGAAAGTGACCAATCACATACCATAAAGGCCAAATGTCTGCATTTGTATGGATCCACGTATCATCATTTCGAGTTCCCAAACACAACACATCGATTTCGGGTCCCAAGTTGAGTTGGGTTGGGTTGCGACCCGAATTGAGTGGAAAACCCACGGATTTTAGACCTGGCTGGATATTTTGTTAATTTTGTGGGGTATTTTAGTTTTTACAGTGCTGAATCAGATATATCCCACACATATATATATATATATATATATATGTATACGTAGGAAAAAGCTTGTTTCCAGGAAGCTGTCCATTAGCCATTGTGCATACTGCATAGTGATTGGTAAAATAAAGAAATTTGTTATTTTCTGTCATCTTTCAACAATTTGTTTTTTCTTATGGAAATAGTGATCATATAATTACATTAACATTAATAATCTAAGAAATACATTAACTCATAAATTAATATTATAATAAATTCATATTAAGTGAGATAATACTTATTACATGAACTCACATTAAGTCAAATAAATATACACACGTCTTTCAACAATATTTATAGATGTAAAAAGTTATACAGAAAAATGAAGAACAAAATTACATGACTACACTACTAAAAAATTGATTATTTCCTACACTATAATTCACCAAGGCTTAAAAAACGTAATAAATCAATACTATCTATTACGGTCAAATAAAATCGATGTGAAAATTTAATTAAGTTGGGTCATGATTAATTAATATTTACTATAATTTTACCTATAACCAAAATATTTATCATAATTTTTAACTACATGTAGCAAATATTTTGGCTAACTTGTAAAAACAATAGTTATAGTCATTGCGCAGCCATAATCAACTAGTATCCGTTATAATTTTAACTATGATAATAGAAAAGAAAGATACTTTGGGACATTGATTTTATTGTTCCATTTCAAATTAAACATGGGAAGTCAAGCAAAATGATGCCTTGAAAATATTGAACAATCAAACAAGTATTCATTAATAGCATGTTTGGCTTTTTCTAGAGTCAAATCATGATGTCCCACTTCAAGTTTTGCCTTTTCAAATTGTTTTTTACTAAAATATAAATTTAAAACACATATAAGTAATAAAAAAAATGAGATTTTTTTGGAGAAAATTACAGTTGTATTTTCTACAATTTGATCTAATTATAAATATATCTTTATTACATTGAAAATTATAATTAGACTACTTGAGATTTGTTCGTCTTACATGTAATTCCATTGGGTAGGTCTGAACGAACTTTACATGTCATGTTCTAAAAGTACACCTCACAAAATTTTGGTTGTAATTTAATCATTTTAATGTTAATTAGACCAAACTTCTGGTAAGATATTCTTAATCATCTTGCTGCCCTCATACTATTTTAAAGTGAATATTATCTATTACAAAGAAGAGGAAAGATAATTAGACGAGTTGGAGAAAAAATAAAATAATATGGGTGCTAGATGTAAATATCTATTTGGGTATTTTGTTATGACATTTTTTTTCCCAAAAAATAGTAAGAGTATTAATTACTTTTACACGTTTTGGATTGAGTCCTATTGTCTTACGAACCTCAAGGGACGTAATTGTACGAATATTGTACGTTTTTATTTTTTTTAAATTGAATTTTTTACTCTGGAGAAAGTTAATTTTTTAATTTTTTTTTATAATTATGATGATGAGGCTATAAGTTTTTTGTCCTAGCATTAGGAAAAGGGTATAGCACATATGATAGGTCAATATTTTCCCCTGCAGCACGACCCATGAACATCAATCAATGACATCACATCACCATCACATATCACTCACTCTAACTCTTTCCCATGGTCATCACTTTCAGACAGGTCACATCCCACACATCCTAACCCTACCTCTGCCCTTGCCCAATCACTATCCACCTAGGTCAAAGTTAAACCAATTAAAAAATTTAATCTGTCATAGAGGAAAATAATAATGTGATTATTAAACAATCATTCCATTTAAAAATTTAAGTAGTTAGAAAGTACAATAATTTGTATTAAGATTTTAATATGTTTTTCCGTCACATGAAAACTTTGGATGTGAAAATTCTTTTTTTTATATAAATTCGCGATAGTGAGATTTAATTTCAGGACCTATAATTTGATATGATTCTGATATCATATTAAACGACCACTTCATTTAAAAGTTCAAGCTATTAGAGAGTAGATTCATTTGATATTAATATCTTAACACGTTCTTATTTGAATCCACGATTTCTAGTTTGGTTTGGTCGGTTTTGATACTATATTAGACGATCACTTCATCTAAAAGTTTAAGTTGTTAGAGAGGATAATCTATGATGTTAATAACTTAACACACATCCCTTTACGTGCAAAACCCTGGACGTGAAACTTTTTTCCCATAAATGGTTGGTATTGAGGTTCAAACCCAAGACCCCTAGATTTGGTCAGATTTTGATACTATGTTAAATGACCACCTCAACTAAAAATTTAAATTGTTAGAGAAGAGATTCATTTTTTATATTAATATCTTAACAGGGGCTCCCCCCTCCGGGCAAAACCTTGCATGTGAGACCTTTTTTCCATAAATTGGTGGTAGTGAGATTTAAACCCAAACCTCTGGTTTGATCTGATTTTGATACTATGTTAAACGATCAGCTCATTTAAAAGTTTAAACTGTTAGAGAGGAGAATCATTTGATATTAATATCTTAACACGCCTCCCCTCACATGCAAATCCTGGACGTGAAACCTTTTTTTTTTTTCATAAATGGATGGTAGTGAGATTCAAACTCAAGACCTCTAGTTTGGTCTGATTCTAATACCATATCAAACAACCACCTCATCTAAAAGTTTAAACTGTTAGAGATGAGAATCATTTGATATTAATACTTTAACATGCACATCTCATGTGCAAATCCAGCACGTGGAACTTATTTTATCAAAAATGGGTGGTAGTGAGATTCAAACACATGATCCCATAATTTAGTTTGGTTCTGATACCATATTAAACGACCACATCATCTAAAAGTTTAAATTGTTAGAGAGAAGAATCATTTGATACTAATATCTTAACACACCTTCTCTCACTTGCAAAACCCTGCACGTGAAACTTTTTCTCCATAAATGGGTGGTAGTGAGATTCAAACCCAAAACCTCTAATTCACGTTAAACGGCCTCCTCATCTAAACATTTAAATTTTTAGAAAGCAAAATCATTTCATATTAATATCTTAAGACACTACAAAAAATATGACTTTTAATTATGGCTAATTGTCATAATTAATACTAAATAACCATAGCGAATAGTCATTAACCACGACCACGTAACGGTTGTCGGCCGTGGTTTTTACGAGGGTGGCGAAAATATTTGTCATGGCGAATGCTTTTACCACGGCTAAAAGCCGTCGCAAATAAGTTTTTCATGATGGAAAAACTAATTTTTGCATCGGTTTTTATTTAATCGTAGTTAATAATAGTTATTTACCACAATTTTTAGCCATGATCATAAAAAAATGTAGCTAATATTAATTTTTTTTGTAGTGAACTATAATATGATGTTTTCACACTCAATTTTTCCATCTAATTCCTCTTTTATATTCATAAATGAGAAAAATGAAGAAACCAGCATAGAAGTTTTGCCCGAACGTGATTATACGAATAATGCCACAAAAAAGGGAGATGTATTTCGGTAAAATATTATTCAAAAAATCCCTTCATTTTGAAAAATTTCAGTTTACTCCCTACAATTATATATATATATATATATATATTTCAGGCTTAATTGAATTTACTGCCCTGTATACTAACGGGGGTGGCAAAATAAGGATTTTAAATATAAGGGTGACAAATACTGCCCTAGAATTAATTTTTTCTTGACAACTGCAGGACTCCGGCCACCAAATATTCAAATGTGGCCGAAATTTGCTGATGTGGACAAATTTAGGACTTTTTAAATTGAGAAAAAAAGCTAACTGAGCATATTTAAAAAAAATACTCTGCCACATAATCAGCGTTGACATAGAAAAAAATTGCATAAAATAAATTTTAAATTTACATTATGTATATAATTATAAATTATAAATTATAAAATAAAATTATTATATGATATAAATTTTTAAAAAAAAGATTAACCCCCTCCCCTCCCCGGTCCCCCCATTTTACATTTATTTTTGTTGTATTGAAAATACATTAAATTAATTTTTTTATATTTTATTCTAATTTATAATATATTTTAAAGTATGTAAGATAATTTATTATATCCACACAGAGTTGTGCTAGGGCAGCTAGTATAAAATATAAATTCAAAGTTTATTTTTGTGGTATATAAGAGATAAATATATATATATATATATCCAGTCACTAAAAGAACACCCAAATAAAAAAGTATTTTTTTCTTTTTTTTTCCCCATTACCAATGCTTGTGTGGCGAGGAATTTTCCAAGTAAGTATTTATGTGGCAGAAAAAAATATAAGAAAATAACTTAGTTGGCAATTGATTTTTTATTACAATTTCATGTCAGCAAAAGCCCAGAAAAAAAGCCCTAAATTTGTCCACATCAGCAAATTTCGGCCACTTTTGAATATCCGGTGGCCAAAGTCCTGCAATTGTCAAAAAAAATTTAATTCCGGGGCACTATTTGCTACCCCTATATTTAGATTCCTTATTTTGCCACCCCTTAATATACAGGGCAATAAATACAATTAAGCTTATATTTCACATGCATTTTTGCATAAACACCAAATAACTAATGAAATTTGACATCGGAGATTTTTTTTAATTAATATGTTTAAATTCTAAGAATTGTCTGTATGATTAACTGTCTTAGACTAAAAATTTAGGGAAAAATATAATTTTAGTGTTGTAGTTTAGGAGGTGATATTTTTTGTCCCGCAAGAATTAATTTTCATAATTTAGTCCTGTAACTTTAAAAATTTGATATGTTTAGTCCCTTTTCAACCAATTTGGCGGGAAAGTTACGCATGACCCAATTAATTTACAGTTTTAATATGGCTAAATGCATTTTTCGTCCTGTATCTTTTTTATTTTGACGTTTTAGTTCTTTATATTTCTAGGGTAGCAAATAAGTTCTGTAACTTTTTAATTGTTCACGATTTAGGTCCTTCAATCACCGGAATTTGCAAATGTTACTGATTTTTTTTTTTATTTGAGGCTTTTGTTCCTATTGGTCAAATTCCTACCAACATGGAACCAAATTTTCGTCCTATATCTTTTAAAACACCAAGTAATTAATTAATTCTTGGATTATCCATCAAATATAAATTTATATTTTGGCGTTTTAATCCTTTATCTTTCTAGTATAGCAAATAGGTCCTGTAACATATAATTTTTGCGATTTTGGTCCATTAAATTGACCAATGAGAATAAAAGCCCCAAATTAAAAAAAAAAAAAAAAATCGGTAATATTTGCAAACTTTGGCTTGAAGGATCAAAATCGTGAAAAGTTAAAAAACTATAGGACATATTTGCTATCCTAAAAAGATAAAAAATTAAAACATCAAAATATAAAAGATACAGAACAAAAATTATATTTAATCCGTTTTAATATTGTAATTTAGAATGCGTGACATTTTTTATCATGTACGAATAATTTACATGATATTACCACTATCCTTTTCTTCCTTATATACGAAGACAATAACAAGTCCATCATATCTCTCTTTTCATTTTATTGCAACTTAGGTGAAGTCGAAATCACACAAGAAAACAAAAGGCTGTTTTTGGCTTTGCGAAAATCAACAACTACTTGAAAAACCCTCTTCATTATCTAACAAAAGACAATGACCCCCCCTTGAGTTTGCCTTTGGACAACTCCTAATTATTTCTTTTTACAATACATCTCTAGTGGTCCAAACACACCCTATCCATATATATATACATACTTATGTAGTGAAAAGATATTCGGGATATTATATGTTGGAGTATGGAGTCTGTCCCAATATTACACCCGAGTCCGGAGACTGATCTTGAGCGACCGTAATGATGTAAGAATTTTTCAAATCGCGTAAATCTTATGTTTGTAGTTATATTCTTTTCATTTATTCTGATACACGTTTTGGTTTGATTACAATTGATTGGACCATATTGGTCGTGAAGTTAATGTGTTAGGTTGCAATAAAACCCATTGATGCGAATTCTCTCCCTTGAAAAAGTTGTGGTGTTTCCAAGCATCTGAATCCAGATTTCACCAGAAAAAATATGATTTTTTTATCGTGATAAATTATTATTGTGATTAGAAGTAAAAACATGGTAAATTGTGGTTGCACAATAACTACTAGTCGTTGTTTTTGCATTCGAGGAAACATTGATTAAACGAAGACCGAAGTCAAATTTAAGTCTTTGTATTAGTTTTATTCGATCATAATAATTAGTATTGATTTGTCCCCGTTATAAATAATTAAAAGTTAATATTGGAAGTAAATAAACAATTATTTAGTAAAATCAGATCAAAATTCATAAATTCCTAAAATTTAAAATTTTGACATTATAATTATAGGGGGTTAAATGTAATTTGCCCCCTGTGTTAACCAAAAAGAGCAATTACCCCCCTGTGAAAAAAAACTAGCAATTTACCCCCTGTGTTATTCAAAATACAGCAAACAACCCCCTCACAGGAGGTTTTTTACTCCATTTTTTAAAATATAGATGGTAAATTGCTATTTATTTTTTTACAGGAAGTTTTTTGCACATTTTGTATATCACACGAGGATAATTGCATTTTCCCCTAATTATAGGACATCAGCTTTGCCGTAATCCAATTAATTAGTACTCGAATTCACATTGAGTTTGAACTTTCTTGGAAGGTACATAATTAGTTAATAAATTCATCGGACAAATATGTCTCATTTGTACAACATCGTGGGAATTAATTTGTCGGTAATACCTAAATTATTCACAACCATACATATAATTGTAGGACATAATTATAATTAAGGATCACCTAGTACCAATTGCATTTGGTATAAAGTTCAATCATATCTGATTAGGGGGAAAATTATTATTATTTTATATATGTACTATTTTAATTCACATGTTGTACCAAGTTGTTTAGTAGACATATATAGGTTTAATTGTATTTTTAATTCTATAATTATAATGATTTGACATTTTAGTTCTGTAATTTGTTAGAGTTGTAAATTGTCATTCATCATTAGTGTCATGAATTTAGGGAAAAATTTGCGGCAATTTTCAAAGTTGGCCTGAGTTATGATGTCAGTTTCTAGCCAAGAAAATTCCGTTCAAATTTTTTCTAAAATCGTGAAATTAAAAAAAAAAAGAAGTGAATGACCATTTTATAATCATAATATGTTACTGGATTAAAATGCCAAAAACATATAATTATAGGACTAAAAATCCAATTAAACCGACATATATATGTGGATGCTCACAAGATCAACAAGGTATTTGGCTAAATTTATTTAAAAGATTTTATAAGTTCGTACATCTTATAAGATATTTTTAGAGCTTATAAGATATAATTAAATTTTATTTTAAAAATAAGATCATGACATGAAGTGTTTAGGTAAAATAATATTATGAAACTTATAAGCTATTAGTAATTTTAAATTTGTAATTAATTTGAAGGAGTTAAGATCTTAAATAAATAAGCAACTCCTCACTTTCTTTTTTCTTTTTTCAAAAAGAGCTTATAAGCTCCTAAAATCTCATTTTTAGAGCTTATAAGCTCTTTTTTTGAAAAAAAAAGAAATATCAAACACTTTTTAGTATCTTATAAGTTGTCAAATATTTCATAAGATCAAGCGAAGTAGCACTTATGCCTTACGGCTCGTTAATTTTGTTTTTATATTTGGGTTAAAATCTTAAAAATCACAGCTTCAATTAATGTTCATCTAAGGATCATATTTAAATAAGTAATTAATAATATAAAATAAAGTTTATTTTTAAATATTTGCCGCATAATTATAGTTTAGTAAATATTTTGAAGACAAGCTAATTAATCTTGAGGAATATCAGTACTCCATGTATACTAGAGATATTAAATATTTAATAGTATTTCTCTCTAATAATTTTTTTTTATGATAATTACAGAATTAATATTCAACGTGGTACCAAAACATGACACTCAACTAACCCTTTCGAATCCCCATAGGAACATATATCTATGTTCTCGTCTCTATTAATGATAAAAAGATGTCCTATAAGTATGTAGGGTGGCAATTTTAGTCCTGTATGAATCTATTTTGACAATTTTATCTTATAAATTTAATAATTCACACATTGAGGACAAAAATAATCAAAATTTACTTAATTGCCAGTGAAGTGCATGTGACCAACTTAATTGAGTTCAATTTTTCAGCCATTATAGCAAATTCCGATTATTTTATCCTCAATGTGTGAAATTGTTAAAATTACATGATAAAATTGACAAAATAGATTCACAGAGGACTAAATTTGTTACTCATATACCAAGAGGACTAAAATTGCAATTTTCCGATTCTTAAAAGTGAAACTTTTTTTTATTCTTTGCATTTGTGTTTTATTTTTATTTTTTTGGACAAAAAAGAAAAGTAGAATATTTAAATTGATTAGTTATAAAATAATAATAATTTTCACCTTGACCTTGATTTTGCTACTTTTAATTAAAATAGAAGAAAAATATAATGACCCTTTAGTAGTCAACTAATTATATACCCAATAGATCTATAATGCATGATTAATTTTAATTCCCTCTTGATGATTACTTATTTAAAGGGGACACCTTAACTACATCAAATAATATTAATTAGGTGGACCAAATATCATTGTGATTAACAATTAATTAATTTGATTTAATTAATAAAAGTGTGGCCCACAAATGCAATATAAGAGAATCTTGGGCACAATAATAATTATTCCAAATGTTGGTTGAAGAAGGGACAAAGAGATCCCCATGGTAGGGACTTATCATCCCCCACTCAATTGCTTGGAATGTCTTTAGGCTTATTATTCCCACCTTCTTTATTTTCCCATCTAACACACGCTTTTGTGGTACCATTTCATTAATTATACAACGCAATAATTGTATTTTTCGTCTCATAATTTATGATCAGTATATTTTCAATTCTATTATTTATAGGATTCTAAAAAATAATCACGTAATTTGTAAAAGTCTCATTTTCAGTACTCATGCCAACTTCCATTGGGTGATTGACGCAAAAACCACGTGCAATTTACGTTACTGTTATTTTTTCAAAATGGAAGGAAATAGTCACCACGACTTGCACATGATTTTTTTTTTTTTTTGACAATTTTCTAATGCGGGTTAGTAGAAAAACAATGTGATTAAAAACATACAGAACTTAAGTTGTGGGACAATAAAAAGTATAATTTGCACGTTATACTATCTCTATGAATTGGGATCAACTTATAACGTTTTATTTTTTTTGTGGTTGGCCCCCCTCGAGAATTTGACAAATTTTGTAGTATTCGATTGATCCCTTTAATTAATTATATAAGCCCGAGAAAATAAAATCGTGTTTGGGGAGTTTTCTTTCTCCTTTTTTTAGTTTTACACACACACAAAAAAAGAAAAAATCGAAATAATCTAGAAACTAGTCACCGTTGTTGTATTACGAATCTAGAAATTAATCTATTAATTAATTTTACACATGAATCTTCTTTTTGCTAACACGTTTTTGTTTGTGTTTTGACGGACTATTGTTTATCGCAAAATTCCATCCGATTGACTGTTGTTTGTGCATTTTTCGGACCTTCTTTTTTTTTTTCAATAATTTTCATTTTTTTTTAGTTTTTTCTAAAGTTATTTATTATTTTATTTTTTTGGGTTCTAATTGACATTAGTTATGAATTGAAATTTAAATGGACGAACAATATTTACTTAGGTTGAATGACCAAATTTACTCAAATCAATGGACTAAATTACGAGAATCAAATTAAGAAGACTGCGTAAAAATTACAATAAAACCCCTCAAATATGTGGTCAGAATTGTTAGGATAATCAAGGATATGAGCGAAAACGTCAACTTATCGTACCTGCGGTTGAGCCTATATACATGCATTTTATAGAGAAAGAAACTTCTGGTAAAAGAAAAAGAATAGACAGCTCGTCAGTGATATTACGCACCGAAGATTATTCAAATTCTTATACTCGACTTTTTTTCTTTTTTTAATTAATCGATTACAATCACATCATGATCTTAACTGTAACAATTAATATACTAATAATCAGTATCGAATATATATAACTACCTATCACAACTACCAATTAAGTGAAGAATGAGGAGTTGCATGACCCAAACAAATCATGTAAAAAAGATAGTGCAATTTTCAGCAAATCAAACTGTATAATGTTGTGTGATATTTCTTGTCCCATATGGTATGAAAAGGGTGTTTAAATTTATGGATAATTACGCTACCTTCCTCAGAGATTTAGTGTAATTATATGTAGATTTTTTTGTAATTTGAGAAATTATATTTAATACCCTAATGAAAGTTTAGATACTTTTCTTAGTCAAAATTCGAGTTAAATGCAAAATTAGTCCCATACTTTAGGTCCATTTGCACGTTTGGTCCCATGCTTTTGAAAATAGTCAAAAGTAGTCCTACACTTTAACTTTTATTTGCAAAATTAGTCCCGCCGTTAAAATTCAAACAGAAGTGCCAAAAAAAAACTGTTAATTTGACTTGTTGAAGGGTGGGGTGACTGACAACAACAAGTTTTGGAGGGAAAATGTGTATAAGAGTTGTTTTGAAAGTAAATAACTCATTTTCTTCTTATCTTCATCTCCGTCGTTCTCTTCATCTTAACTTTTTTTGTTTTTTGTTTGTTTGTCTGGTTTTTTTTTTTTTTTTTTTTTTTTTTTGCTTTGACTGCAATATTCTCATGGAATAGAAGAGGAAAAAATGTTTTACTCTTCTATCGAATGGAAGGTGAGATTAAAATTTACAATGAAAAGATGAAGGCTTTGGAGGCACAGAATGCACACTTGCAACGACGGAGGAATTTATTTCTTATGTTGTTTATTTCTAGGATTTCTTTTGTGTTAAAGTTATTTATTTGAAGGATTGTAATGAACTGTTATTTTAGATGTAATGCACTATAGTCTTCAAATTTGAAATGTTAATTTCTTAAAATATGTTGCTGTAAAATGTGGAAGCAAAAAATGCACAACCTGTTAAAAAATGCACAAACTATTAATAACACATATTCAACTAAAATATAACCCCTTGACGATTTTGTGTTGTAGAAGAGGAAGACATTTTTTCCTCTTCTACTCCATGAATCGTTGCAGCCAAAGTCACAAAAAAAAAAAAAAAAAAAAAAAGGTTGAGATGAATAGAACGAGAGAGATGAAGATAAGAGAAAAATGATTTTTTTGCCTCCAAAACAACTCTTATACACATTTTCCCCCCAAAAACCTGTTGCTACTAGTCATCCCACCCTACAGCAGGTCAAACTAATGAGTTTTTGGCATTTCCGTTAGAATTTTAACGGCAGGACTAGTTTTGCAAACAAAAGTTGAAGTGTGGGACTACTTTTGGCTATTTCCAAAAGCGTGGGACTAAACTTGCAAATGGACCTAAAGTATGGGATTAACTCTCAAAATTCACTGAGTTTTTGCTAATATCAACAAATTTTGTGAATTTTGATTAACGAAAAGAATTTATTTATTGGACGAAAAGAAAAGTCGAGAGTGTTAGAAGAGAGTTTATATGTAATTATACTGAAACTCGGGGTTGGTGTAATTATCCATATATTATGTTAAATAATAGACGTGAAGGATCAATTTGGGGGTCCAAAAAGATGAGGTGAATCAGCTTCTTTCGAATAGAATCTGCTTTACAAGTACAGTTGGGACTAAGTTTGATATTCTAAGGATCTTTTCCCAATCAATCAAATTCTCTACTTGATTTTGTGTTGTATATATGACATCTTTGCCCTTTTCAGGTTATTTCATTAAAGGGTTGTTTTTAATTTTTTTAACTACTTATCGTAGCACGTTGTTTCTGCATGTATATAAAATAATATTGTACGCTTTTAAGTATATTGTGAAGAATTAAATACAGTTATCACCCTTGGAGTATGCACCCGCATCAAATTACTCCCTTAAAGTATTAAAACATTCGCAAACTCCATGACCTTTAAATTTTAGTTTGAAAAGTCTATTTTACCCTTACAAAAATTGCTTTTTGAAAAAAAAATTTAAAGGGATTTTAAAATGCCAAAGTCACCCTTTATCCTAACTTTGTTTAATTCTAGTTTCACTTATTTATCGAGCTCTTTTTATTTTGGTAATTATAAGTACTTGCAGCTTATTTTATGAAAATAAAAAGAGCTCGATTAATATGTGAAACTAGAATTAGACAAAGTTTCTACAATGGTTGATTTTGGCGTTTCAGAAATTCCTTTATTTTTTTTTTTCAGAAAACAAATTTAGTAAGGTAAAATGGACCATTCAAACCTAAAAATTAAAGATTGGGGATTTTATTGAAGATTTTAATACTTTAGGAGGGTAATTGAAGTGGGGCAGATACTTCAGGGGCGGTAACTGTATTTAACCCTATTGTAAATAAGAATATATATATATATATATATAAACCAACACATTATATTTCAAAAAAAGAAAGAAAGAAAATAAAACTAACTTAAGGGTATTATCAGCATAACAAACAAAATTAATGTCATGGTGTCATAAACTGGTATTTGTGAGTGGAAAAGAGCTTTCTTTTTTATATTAGTATAAATTATGCTCAATTTAATCATATATAAGTAGATATAGAGTGGGATGGGAAAGAAAATAAATTTTAATTGTGGGTTTATTAAAAATATGGAAGTTTGTGAGAGAAGAAAAACATGGAAAAGTAAGGTGGGAGAGAAACGTAGAGCAGTGGTTTGAGAGGAAAAAAAAATGTAATTGTGAGATTATTAAAAGATATTGAAATTACTAGTCTGACCATTTCTTTTAAGGGAATAAATGAATAAATGGTAAATTTGAGTACTCAAAAATTGATCGACAAAAGGTTTTTTTTTTTTTAATAATAATATAGATATTTAAAATTTTGAATCATAAGACTGTATAATAAGTTGTATAGCCACAAAAAATTTATTTTCATTCCTTTTTTCTTCTATAAAAACTATTTTTAACACAATAAAGCAGTACTTATTTTAGACATCATCATCCTTTTCATATTGTTGTATATGATTGCAATTTTCTTAAATTTGATAAATAATAATAATAATAGTTGCGAGTGAAAGTTCAGAATAAAAAAAATAATAGTAACTCAATTTGATATTTCAAAATCTAAATATAATATTACAGAGTTAATTTTGAATACGTAAATATAATTTCGTCAATGGTCAAAAGAGCCTTTAAATATTTTAATATTATGATTTGTATACACATTAAACTGTCGGGGTTTTATTGTAAGATGAAAAAACTTTGAAGGGGCAATCGTAATATGAAAGTCTTAGGGGATGTGTCTGTAATTTGAATAAAGTTCAAGGGAGGTTGTGTAATTACACATGAAGGACAAAAAAGTTATTTCAACAACATTAGAATTTTTTTTTAACATTCATTACTGTCGGAAGAGGCAGATGTGTAAATTTTCAAATTTGAAGGAGTCGGTGTATAATCAGACTAAACTTTAGGGACGAACATTGTAATTATTCATCTTTTAGAGCACATTTCACGTAAGCTACATATATGAGTACAATGTAAGTGTATAAGATCACTATTTTTAGAAAATAATCTATTACATTATTAAGTATTAATATATCAAAAAATAAATTAAAATATGTCAAAATATTCTATGAAAATGAGTATAACATACATTTAAAGAAAAAAAGTTTTATAGAATTAAAATAATATTCAATCTTATGATGGGACTTCGAATTAGAAGTGTACAGTCAGTGTTATTGTACCAAATTGAATAAAAAATTTGGTATGCCAAATTGGCTTAACAAATATCAAATCGAATTTCTTGATTTAGTTAAAAATAATGAATTTTTTTTGGTATGGTACGATGATTAAACAAATTAACCAAAAATTCAAAAACAAAATAAAATAAAATAAAAACCATCAAAATTATTTTATTTTATTTTATTTTATTGGAAGCGGTGAATTTTTATTAATTGAAGCATTTCTATCGAATATCAATATCGAACAAAGATAATTACAATAATCAAATCAACAATATCACATAAATAACACCTAACTATCACAGTTACAAATAATACCTAATATAAAAGTTCTATGCAATTTTTAAAAGTGTCAAACATGCATTAATACTTTCCCAAAATTGTAAAGTAAGTATTACATACATATATATAATAATAATTCAAAAATTTACATTTTATGTCCCATAAGTTATATCTTTTATAATTTTGGTCCCATTATTTTTTAATTTACCACATTACATCCCATAACTCCCAAATTTGAATTTTTGTCTCAAACATTACTGCCATTAAATTTTTGACAAAAACAACCTTAATTCCCCTCAAGAATAAACGGTGTCCCTACTATGTACGTGTTGTTTTCGTCATAAATTTAATGGTTGAAATTTTCTTGGAATTATGAATGCAATGAGGTGCATTTGAAAATAATGGAATCAAAATTACAAAACGATTAACTTATGGGACGTAAAACACAATTTTTTTTTATAGTAATTTGATATTCGATTTGATTCAACTGACTGTAATTGAATCGAATACAAAAATTCTAAAAAAATTCTACCCAAATCAAATTTTTGATTTAGTATTCGGTACAAACTGAAATTTCAGTTTGGGCACAATCAGTCAACTCCTACCTAAAACTCTAGGTAGAGAAGATATTAATATTGCATAAAAATGTAGAATTGCATGAATAATATGTCAGATAATTCAAGGCATGCACATGCAACTATATATGTAAATAATCAAAATTATTAATTAATACATATAAATTAAATGCTGAATTCAATAGTCTAAATCGACGTCGTATTCTGTTGCCAAAACCTGAGAATGACTGTCCTGGTCCTAAATTAGTCCATTAATTTCAAGACCACAAAATTCAGATCTAAAATTTCCAATTATTGTTAGAGAACAACTGTTGTGATTACATTCTTCACTCATCACATTCAGTCCCTGTTAGGAATTTAATCATATGGTTGACATTAATTGAAAAAAAACAAAAGGCTACGCAGATTTTTTGTGGATTTTTTTTTAAAAAAAATTCAGATAACGATGATTGTAGGAAAAATGCAATGAGGATGATTACAACACTGATGATGTTATTTGGTCCATCTATTGTTTTCGAGCCCTTTATTGCTTACCGACTCTTTGGTGCAAACCCTAACTTGAGTTTTCGACCCTCTCGTGTTCTATCTAATTTCTTATTTTTCTTTTTCTTTCCTTTTGTTGGGGGGATATGAATTTTTGGAGTTCCATTTAATTTTTTTTGCTGAATTTTGACTAACGAATAAGTCTATTTATTAAATCAAAACAAACATAAAAAATACTAAATAATTTTTCAAATAATACAAAATTTATATGTAATTACATTAAATTTCAGAAAAAGATCTTAACATTGATGACTAATGGTTGATGGTCCATCCTACATGCAATTAGGCCCATATCTTCTAGTACACACCTATAACCCAATTGAACTCTACTTTCTCATGTGCTATAAAGGTTCACTTTTTATTTTTTTTTTCCCCGGGTAGAAATTAATATCATATAATTATCGTAGCATTGTGTTCGAATTGATGGGTTTAAATTTGAAAAAGAACTTCAGATGGGTTCATATTAGAAAATCTTGAAAGTTATTAATATTCCACAAGATATAGTTTCAGAATGAGAGTCGAGGAATTTGATTGTAATACAAAATTATCAGAAAACAAAAAAAATAACTTAATATCCTTCAACTTTAATTTTGTTGAATGTTAATGAATTTTAAATTCTTTTTATATGAACTTTTTTCCAAAATCGTCTCAAATTCAAATCTTTATCCGCATATGGTCTCATTGAACATTTTAGGACATATTCTTGATAAAAATTGAAGCGCTTAAAAGAGATTTTTCGTCCTCTCTATCTATTTTTTTTTATTGTTCATTGTTATATCAGTACATACAAATTCAAATACTAATTCAATACATCAATATTTCTAAATATCATCGTATTCAAAAGTCTACAAACAAGCACAACACGCCAATTAAAATAGATTAAATTCCTACATTTATAGGGCTCGAACTCATAACCTTTTCGTATATTTTTAGTTAAAAGTGGTATAGTTGAAATTTACAAAGAATGATATTAAAGAAATAGACTGAAGAGTTGTTTTTTATATAAATTTCGATATAGGGTCCAATATAAATTTAAACTTAAAAATATTATGCTTGCGGCGACGGCTAGTTCCTACAAATTACACAACTACAACACACCATACAGCAAATATTGTAATACTAATTCCTTAGCTCTGGCAGTTGTTTTCCCTACTATCTTAGAGGCTTATCCGGCGTTTGAAAATATTGAAAATAAACACTTAACAACTTATTATTAAAATAAAATGAAAAAACATCTCTATTCTACAGCTTTTACTTGTGAATTGTTTAAATTAAGTTGACTTAAACCAAAAGCTATAAGTTGCTCCATACCAACTTCTGCAATTTATTTGTAAAATTGTAAATATTAAACTATTTTTTCAAATACTCCAACTCTATTTTTTGTTTTTTTGGCACTTTTAACTTTTATTTTCAAACACTCTCAACTTTTCTTATTGTTTAACTTAAACCTTTCTCTGTGATTTATTCCCGCCACAAAAATAGAAGCTATCGCAAATATTCCCGTTCAATAGAAGTTGGCTGTAGCTGATTCATAATGTCTGATATAGTGTAAACACGATTTAATATATCTAAGCATGTTGCCGGAATTCGGATGATCAAGTTGGGCAAATTCTCAGCAAGCTTCGGAATTTGCCACTTATAAAGATATACTATAAGCTGACAGTAGCTAGCCCATAATACTTGATTCGGTATAAATAAGGATTAAGATATCAAATGTGTTGATGGACTGCGATGATTAAATTGCATAAGCCCTCGATAAGCTTAGGAGGGAGGGAAAAAAAGGTAAAATTTCACTTTTCGTCCTATAATTATAAGGGCTCGTTTGGTTCGTATGATAGGATTAGACGTGATGGGATTGGGTGGGATGTGAAATTGAATGATAGTTAATCTCATCTTACATTATATGTTGTTTGGTTTGAGGTATTGTATGTAGGATATCCCATGTGATAATATATAGTATGATGTTTGGTTGACGGGATTATAAAATATGATTAAATGCAAAAAGACTATTAAGTGTATCCTCTTTTAAGTTATTTATATTTTTATATTGTAGCTTGAGTATAATCACAAAAAAAAAAAAGAAAAATTGTAAATTATTTATTGAAATACAATTGCTTCAAATAAAATCAATTTGTGGAATATTTCCTTTATTTTTTGTATTTATATGAAATAGAAGTTCAAAAACGCATTCAATTTAGTAATTAATTAAAACTCAAATATTTTTCAAAAGTCAAAAAAATAAGAAGTAATATTTTTTATTCTATTTTATTATTTAATTATTACAATTTAAAATATATTTTCTTAATCATGCATGTGATTCTCAAGTAACAAAAAATACAAAATTAGAAAAAAAAAAGTTAAAAGTCTGGTTGTTGTTCATGATGAGAAGAAATAGATAGAGAGAAAAAGAAGGGAGGGGGGGGGGGGGGAGGGGGGAGAGAGGGAGAGGAGAGAAGGGTCAAATGAGGAATAAAATTTTTAATACTGTTTATCATTTTTTGTGGGATTGTGTATCCCACTTTATAGGTGGTATCCATTATCCCATAAATTCTGATAAATAAGACCAGACCCGATATTAATACCGGGCTCTAATAATACTAACCAAACGTGTGATTAGATATGATAAATAATTTTATCATGCCTAATCACACGAACCAAACAGGGCCTAAGTGTATTGCACTTTTTGTCCTTTAAACACATTTAGTCCTGTAATTTATTACTTTTGACACTTTTAATAATGTAACTTTTAATTGAACAAATTTAGTCCTGTATGTATTTTACTAAAACACATTTAGTTTTGTAATTTATAAAAAGTGACACTTTTAGTCCTGCTTTTGGCCGAAAAAAATTGTGCGATGCTCACTCGCGAAAGATGCTGAAGTTGTGGGGAATAGAATAAAAATGCTTTTTCGTACAAGCCCCCACATATTATCAGACCGAGATTCCAACTTCCCCGTCCACTATGAAACCCTAATTGTTCATCCAAATTCACTAATGCTCATCCCATTCATGAATTGAGACAAAAGTTACAGTATTTAGGCTTTGCCCAAGTATTTTTGTCTCTACTCCGCAATATTTCTTCAAAATCAAACTTCCTATTATAGTCTTCGGTTTATGTGCCCAAAATCCAATCAAATTGATTTCTTTGTCTTCTTTTTGCTTGAGTTGCAAAGAGTTTTGTGTGTTCTTTTGTGAAGTTTTTTATGCGTAGTCATTTGGGGTTGGGAAAATTGAGGTTGAAATGAGGAATTAGGCTATGACTCATAAATTAAAAGTTTAAAAGTGTTTAGTAATTAACACGTGTTTTCATGTGTTTTTCTTCAAAAATATATCTCACTCTCCAGCATGGCAGGACTAAAAATTTTTCATTTTTTTTAAAATTGTACAACTAAATATGTTTTAATAAAATATATATGAGATAAAAATTGTTTTATCAAAAATTAGTTACAGCACTTATAAATATATCAAAAGTAATAAAATTATAAGACTGAATTCATTTATCCAAAAAATAAAGAACGAAAAGTACAATGCACATATAATTATAAGACAAAAAGAAAAAAATTACTAAAAAAAATTTAAAAATAATTACATCTACGCCCCTTGAATTATGGTTTCTTTTCTACATTAAAAACACACACACACTTGAATGGTGAGAGGGGTGGGGACGTGGCAAGATCATCAACACGCGAGAAAGTGTGGTTGTACGATTGGGAAAGTATCCTGTGTGTTCCGAGGAATGAGAGGTACAAGGGCCCTAAGCAGGCAGCCCGCTGACAACCAATACGTGTGAAGAAAAAGGGTCCACGCGGCATTAGAGACAGCGATAGTGTGCGACGCGTGGTTGGGTGGGTGGGGAGGTTATGAGTCCCCTTCTGTTTCATTATTGGCTATCTTTGTTCGACGTATTCGCAAGACTCGAACTCATAATTTTTTACCGTAAAACTTTGACTTCACTGTTTGAACAAAACTTCGTAAACATATAAAAAAAAGATTGTTTGGACAGCTCTGGAAAAATTCTAGTTCGGACTCAACTCAATCAAACTTGAACCGAAGATATAGCAAGTACAATACACTTGTTGTGTAATTGATGTACAATTCATAGAAAGTGACCAACTACATAGCAAATATATCACACTTACTCTGTAATTGATTTGATTCAGCCAAACCCGATCTGTACTAAAATTTTCCGTACAGGACTCCGATCATAGCTAAAATGTCGTTTGGACAGCTAAAATGCGGAGTGGATTTTCTATTATAACCCGTATTCCATCTTTTACTCTATTCAACATACACACACTATGTATATAAAGACGATGTTATATATTTTATTTAAAAAAAAATTTATACACGTAACATGTGTATATGGTGTAGTTTGAGCATATCTCAAAAATCTCAAACATATGGACTGCAACTAACAATATATATATATATATATATATATATGGGACCCTAAATGTTCATATTTCTGCTCTGGAAACAGATATGATACAGCTGACTACAAAACTTTCTATACTTAAATGAAATAATACCCACGCATTTATTGTAAGAAAAATTGTATTTTCTTTGATTTTTTCCCCTTTTCTTAGGTTAAATCCGTTTGTATTTAATTAGATTCGACAGGCTCTTTTTAGTTTTATTCGAAAAGAAAATTGAGATTTTGGTAGTAATTAAATTAAATGTTGAAATGAAAATCATAAGTATTATATTTCCTTACGATAATTATTTAAATTAAAATCAAAAGATTAATGCATTTTATGTCCCTTAACTTAGTCGTTTGCAATTCTAGTCCAAATATTACATACCTCATCATATTGTATCCTTTAACTCCAAAATATATGCAATTTTCACCCCGAGTGAACTCTCGATTAATTTCCTGACAAAATTAGCACGTGCTCCGTTAAAGTTGAGGGCTTAACAATTTAAGATTTTGTTGTTTCCATGTTCACAATTTGGGTTGGGGTGGGGTGGGGTGGGGTGGGGTGGGGGGGGGCAACCTTTTTATGTATTTAATACGGAGAAAAAGGCAATTTTTCGCTTTGTTTTCTCTCAAAATATTGTTCGCAAGACTCTCAATCAAATGCAGGTTAGTTTTCTTCCCTCTCAAACAGTCTAAGCCTCAACCTTAATCGAAGCACGTGAGTGGCACGTGCTAGTTCTATTAGGAAATCAACAGAGAGTTTACTTGGAACAAAATTTACAAACTTTTTGGAGTTAAATGATGCATTGCAGTGCGATCAATAATACTAGGATTTAAATCGCAAACGATGTAAGTTATGGGACATAAAACGCTCCCCCATTTCTATTATATCCCAAAAATCTGACAAAATCATTAAATGTAAGATCAAAGTAAGATAATTAAATATCAATTTAAAAAAAAAAAGAAAATAGCCTAAAAGAAGAGTATATATATATATATATATACATATATTGAAGACATAAAATGATTAATGTTGGTGTCAAGAACATAATCATACTAATACAAGTTGTATGTTTCTTTCTTGTCTGGGCTTTAAGAACAATTCCATTGCAAAAGCAATGTGGTCATTATTATTCCCTACCAACCTCTCTCTCTACCTCCACCTTCTCATTTTCTATAATAATATTAGTAATAATAATATGCTCATTTCTCCTTCAATTATAAAACTATGATATTGCAACTTAATATATATGGCAATATTTTTTTAGAACTTTTTATTACAAAATAATAAGTGATAATTTTAAAGTTGTCATTGGTAATATATATTAAGATGTAAAAGTTGAGAGCTTTTGGAAGTAATAATCATAAGTAGAAAAAAAGTTGATGTAGAAGTGTTTGGTAAAAAAGTTTGTGCATTACTAACTTATTTATGAAATTACCTAACTGGTTTGGTCAGTGGGTAGATATTAATCATAATAGCAACGGACATTTTCAAAACACAAAAAAAAATAAATAAAAAAATAGTCAACTTAAAAGCATCGTAAAGAAGTGTGTTTGTTTACAAAAATGCCTAAACTGTAATAAGCACATTCTTACAAATTCACAACTTTTAACTTATTTTAACTTAATATAAGCATAACTAGAAATTTTATTTCCGAACACCCTCATTTAGCTTAGTTTAAACTATACTTTAGAATCAATTAATTTAAATCTTCGCAAACACTCTCTATATCAACATGAACAATAACTCACTAAAATAGAGACGGAAATTCAGAGACTTTCTACTATCACTCAACAATAAAAATTCCATAGCTAAACTTCATAACAAATGAAGAAGGTGTTTGGCGCACTAAGCTTATTTAAAAGATCTTATAAGATATTTTTCTTTTTTTCTGGAAAGACTCTTATAAGATGTTTTTAGAGTTTATAAGATGTTAGATCTTATTTTAAAAATAAGTTCATTAAGTGTTTGGATAAAATAAGATTATAATGGAACTTATAAGATGTTAGTAATTATAAATTTGTAATTTAATTTGAAGGAATTTGTTAAGATCTTAGAAATAAGTTGACAACTCCTTACTGTTTTTCAGACCTTATAAGATCTTTTTCTAAAAAAATTACCAATCACTCTACAACATCTTATAAGCTTTAAAACACCGTGTAAGATGTTTTAAATAGCTCATAAACTCACTCAAACACCCTCGTAATTACAAATTTCAAGATGAAAAGTCCGTCTCTAAAATTCTTTTTTTTTTTTTTTCTAGAGATTAAACTTGCCAAGTAAAATATTTGGTTTGGAATGCTATAGATCTCATTGATGAGTTATTGTCACATCCAAACTTCAAAATTCATTTATTTATTTATTGGTGGACAGGAAATAAAGTATGAGTTGCCTAAACTTCATGGTATGTTTGATTTTGTTTGTTGTGTGTCCCTATCTTTGATGAGGCATATTCCAAATTCTAGTTCATTACACCTACTTTTTGTCACTCCCATTCATTATTTGCACCTTTTGTTAGACAATAGCTCATAAATAGCTAATAAAATCTCAATTTATATCCTCAATAATAATAATAATAATAATAATAATAATAATAATAATAATAATAATAATAATAATAATAATAATAATAATTCAGACTCGATCCGATTAAATTTTGATAGTGTTTGACTAAATTTATTTAAATGATCTTACAAATTCAGGCATCTTATGAGATGTTTTTAAAGCTTATAATTAAAATGTTAGATCTTATTTCATAAAGTAATTGGATAAAATAAAATTATGAAGCTTATAAGATGCTAATTGTCAAATTCGTAATTGCTTTCAAGGAACTTGTCAAGATCTTATAAATAAGTTAGTAAGTCGATCCTTAACTTTTTTTTTTAAAGAACTTATAAGCTCGTAATATTTTATTTTAAGAGCCTATAAGATCTTTTTCTAAAAAAGTTTGTCAAACACTTTATAGCATCTTATAAGCACTCAGACATTTTATAAGATTTTTTAAAGAGGTTATAAGCTCACTCAAACACCCTCTTAATCAATTACGTAATAGAGAAATACAGATTACCACATTAATTACAAGTGTGAACTTTTTAAATCAGTAAAGGTTTTTAACCTAACAACTAACGTTGAGGTCCTGTAATTTTATAAGCATGAATGAGGTTACGAGTTCGAATTCCACCATGTGTGTAGGTATTTTTTTTCCATTTTATGTGAATTTACTAAAATATTATTTGATAGTAACTAAAAGATGTATTTAATTCTCAATAGTCTGGAATTGAAAATTATAAAAATAATATATATTATTTTATAATTGAGTTAAGTTCAAACTAGTATATTTATCTAAATTCTTGTAAATCAAAATAAAATTAGAAATTAATTGATATTTTCCCTAATTGCAAAATAAAATTATCATGGCTTTGTTTTTGTGAACACAAGGACAATACAAGGAAATAACAACACACAGACAGCAAAACAAAGTGGCAGTTTGTGTAGGAAAACTTGTTTGCTTCTTAACATAAATTCCATGAAGTTTCATTTATATAACTTTTTGCAATAACAAGAAAACTATGTTACCAAAGTAATCAATCTCTTTTTTTATTCTTTTATTGGTCGTCGTATCACGTCGTCTTTGCGTGCATATAATAGATAATTTTTTATAATCTTAAAATATATCATCAGAAAAAATAAAAAAAATATAGATCAGCGAATCACATTTAGAAAGACCAGCACAAAAAAATAGGTGTAATAGTATTAAAATGCTATGGAATCACTTCGTAAAAAAAAATGTAACTACAATAAATTATTAAATTATCTAATTAGGGGTATAATTATCATATTTAAAAATTAGTTCATCAGTGTCATTAATCGTCATTTATGAGCATAGATGGTCCTTCTTTTTTATATTAGTATAGATTAAGTTGATATTGCATGAACGAATTTGGAGTCATAGGTTGGAGTTTGACCGAACGTGTGGATATTTTGTTCCACTTTATGTGAATTGATTGTAATTTATTTCATGATTCTTTGCTATATTAATGTATTGATCGAACCGAAGTATTGCTTAGTTTATTAAAATATTGATGTAATTATATAATTACCGCTTCTATAAAAATAAATCACTTTACCAAAGTAATCAATCTTTTTAATTGTTAACTAGGTTCTGAATAATTTTGAAGTCTAAATTTTCTTTACCTTGCAAGTAATTAAATACAGAATTTATTTTTTCTTCAGTGTCCTGTAATCATTTCAAAACTGGCATCTTTTGATAATTAAATAAGCAATATTTTATACAAATAGTAAAAAAGTACAACTTTCAATAAATAGTCATTTTTGTTTTTGGGTCGGGACAAATAATTGTTATATCAAAATATAATTAGTCAAAGTTATTGCATTCCACTACCTAAAAACTAAAGTGACTAAAATAAATTTTGTTACGTCTTTTTATATTGAAACTTCATGTCACCATATATTATCAATTTAAATTAAATTTGAATAAATAAAGAATACAATATATGTAAAATATATCTATATCTGTATCAATATTATTACGAAGAAAAGATGTGTTTTAGACAAAAAAAATGACGATTTTGAACCACTGCACCAACTTTCTGTGATATAAAAAATATCCTTTAATTGTTAATATATTTAACTTATTTAACTTCTCAACATTAATTTAATTATTCAATTAATATATTTTATTTTTATTTATAATATATTTTAAAGCAAGAATGATTATTTATTATATGTAGAGGGGACAGTTGGCTGAGTGAAAAGTAGTTAGCACATTGACACTTCTCTACATTCATATTTTACTCTTTTAAGCAAACCACTTTCCAACTTCACATTGTGACAAATGCAGTGTTGGATCAAACTTGGCATGTATTTAATATGATGGAATTGACAATATTTTTACTTTTGTCGTGAGAATAAGTTTTACGAAAAATTGTAAATTTATAAATTTAGCTGTAACAAAACTATGAAAACGTTTGAAAGCAAAAATGTAAAAAAAAAAAAAAAAAAGTTGAAGACAGGGTGTTTGGAGAAAAAGCTTAATATGTACAAATCGATTAGCTGAAAAAGTTGATCGCGGAGAAGTTTATAACTTTCGAAATCTACTTGTCTATTTACACAAATCATCTATATTTTTTGCGTAATGGAAACCATCACTTGAAACCAAAAAATAGGGTAGTTTGTGTGATTATGTTGAAGTTTCTAAAGGGCGTAGGTGTAATTTTTCAAAAAGTAGATGTGGTTTGTGTAAATAATTTTATTTTTGGAGGGTATATGTGTAACTTTTCAAAATACGAGAGTGATTTGTGTAAATAGACCATAAATTAGGGGCGTAGATGTAATTGTCCATAATATTAAGGGTAAATTACAGTGACATCTCCTAAATTTAGGCCAAAATATACAAACACCCCCTTTTTTTTAAAAAAATTATAGCTACCCCCCTAAGGTTTATAGTTGTATTGCGACTACACCCCCTATTCAAAGTCAAAATTTACACAAACAATCCCTGAAACATATTACATTAACGCCCCTCAAGAGGTGTAACTATAATTTTACGAAATATAAGGAGTGCCTATGTTATTTGACCTAACTTCAAGAGTGTCAATGTAATTTATCCTAATATCGTAAACGCCCTAAAGATTGACAAGAATTGTTAGGCCCACATGGTCATACCTATCCCATATCCAACACCCATGTAGACCCTCTCCTTTCACATGGCAGGCACCTACCCACCCCCCACAAGAACACATCTTGAGCATTCCCTTTAGATTCCTCATAAAAGTCTTCCATATGGGCGGCTGAGCTTGTCCCTCTCCTGTCCCCTGAAACCCGGAGCACTTTGTCTTAAACCTCATGCTAATGCTTCCGACACCTTAACCTCCCTTTGTCCCAACATTCATGCAATAACATACCAACACCAACATCAAACCCCAACTCCTTCTAAATACTATTACATCTATAAAACTACCTCCCAATAGTTCTTGTCTTATCATCTCAACTCTCCCACAACCCTCACACCAATAACACAAACAAATCTTGATCCTGACATCTCCCAAGAAACACAAACATACACACAAACCTCACAGTCTTGTAAGATCAGTCGTTTTGGCAAGAAATGGAGGGTGTCATGAGCCATGCAAGTGATCTAAACTTGAAGGCAACTGAGCTAAGATTGGGATTACCTGGCACAGATGAACATGATGAGTTCGTGTCAGTTGCGAAGAACAACAAGCGAGCCTTGCCAGATCAGTCTGCTACCGACAGCGGGCGGAAAGGAATTTCTTCTGGAAAATCCATTGATCATGAACATGAACATGAACCTGCCCCCAAGTAAGAGCTGTTTCCTTTATCTGTATATCATGAGCTTATAATGAATTGCAATCAAGATTTGTATTAGTAACTGACCTGTTTTGATTGGAATTCGATGGCAGGGCACAGATAGTCGGGTGGCCGCCGGTGAGGTCCTACCGGAAGAACAATCTCCAGGCGAAGAAAACAGAAGCTGAAACAGGGATGTATGTGAAAGTGAGCATGGATGGAGCTCCTTACCTCAGAAAGATTGATTTGAGTGTTTACAATGGATATGCAGAGCTCCTCAAGGCTTTGGAAAGCATGTTCAAACTCACCATAGGTAGGAAGATGTTTCTTCTCATGGGATTATTCTTTAGGGTAAATTATAACGAGCTCCCTGAAATTTGTCATAATTACAAATACTTACTTGAAATTAATGGTCGTCTAACAAATACTCCCTCATTGTAGAGATAGATTGTAGAGGGTATTTGTTAGACGGTCCTTAATTTCAAATGGGTATTTGTAATTTTTCAAACAACGACGGAGTTGTTTGTGATTATAACAAATTTCAAGGGAGCCCGTTGTAATTTACCCTATCCTTTAAGGATCTTCATGCAATTTGGGCTTCCAAGATTGTTTGCGCTGCTTCTAATATTGTGTGGTTTGTCTCACCAGGTGACTACTCTGAGAGAGAAGGATACAAAGGATCAGAATATGCACCTGCATATGAAGATAAAGATGGTGACTTGATGCTTGTTGGAGATGTTCCATGGGAGTAAGTTACCCACCTGTGTACACATATAGACAATGGAACACACACACAAACACATGGAAAATTGTAATAGTCTTGTATACTTATGTTGTTTTGGAATGTGTAATTCTTGCAGCATGTTCATGTCATCTTGCAAAAGGTTAAGGATCATGAAAGGGTCTGATGCAAGTGGGCTGGGGTGCGGCGTATGAGACTAATTACCTGGTGCTTGGCTCAGTTAGTACCGTGTGACAAAAAGAGACGAACATGATGTCTCTCAGGATGAGAGGAATCATATTACAGCTTGGGTTGTCGAAGAATTTAACGGTTTTCTCCAGACCTCACTTGGAAGGGGCGGTTCAACAGACAGGGATGAGACAATGTCCATTGCCCTTTTCTTGATACCATTACAGCATCAAAACCATGGGTGGTTTTCAGATCCTGTAGTGTTACAATAAGTTCCACAAAACAAGAAAGGCATATTTTTGCTGTCAAAGTAATTGTGCAAATTGATAACATATCTTTATTATTAGGCTTTTCACATGTTTCTTGATGGTAGATGTGTGTTTGATGCAATCATCTTGTTTTGTAAACCACCATTGTATTCTCCTGTGTCTGTCATTGGTTGACACACAGAGAAATGGAAAGAGATCATGATTATATTTTTATGTTTTTACAGCTAATTCGTGTTTTAGTTATCTCCCCAAGTACTAATCCACACAACTTAAGACCTGTAGATTGCTAATGTTCTAAATCTGATATTCTATTTGAGACATCAGAAAACAAGGATTTATTTCCCCACCTATTACAAAAGTATATATGTTGTTCACGGTCATTGTCCCAATCCTGAAAAATTCTTATAAACACTAAAAGATAAAGTTTCCTTCACACCAGTAGTGAGATTCACATAATGTTGATATGGTGCGCATACAAGAATTTTCTTTTCCATATCAATAGGGAGACGAGATCTATAAAGTACTAACATGGCATGATTACCGCGGGTTGGAGTTATAACACCGGGGGCGTACAAGAATTTTCTTTTCCATCTCAAAACTATTGAATAGATTGGTTTTAGAAGAAAGAAAACAGCCTGTTATTTTAGCTGCGAAACTGAACCACATACAAGTCAAAGGATAAGTTGGTGAAATATGAGGACATGAAGAGGCTAACAGAGCTCAAAGGACCTGCAAATTTTTGCAACGTGCAACTTTCAAGTCTAGGGGTCTGTCAGTATGCAAAATCTTGACACAAATATCTCCGAGAATCTTGAGGTTGAAGAATAGTTTTCACTATACTAGCTACTTGAAGAATATTATCCGGTTGGACAAAATACTAAGGTATCAACGTTGTTGACGTAGATTCAGACATTTAAGACATGAAGTTCCAGTAATGCTTTTGTTGTTTCCTCATCATTACTTACTCAAAGTAAAAAGAAAATAAAAGAGGGATAAAGAATATAAAATGCAAAAATCTTGATCATCAACAATTGCAGTCACAACCAAAGTAATACTTCAACTACAGTATAAGCGCAAAAAAACATAATAGCGTGTAAGAATGAGAGACACAAAGATTCCATTTGTAAACTTTTCATGTTATCTGAACATAGACCTACTGGATATTTTCTGTAAGAATCTTTTGAGCAAAGTTGAAAGCTTTTGTGCTTTGGAGCATTGAGGGTTGCACTATTCTGGAGCCCTGTGCTATAAAGCTAACTTTCCAGGAAAAGAGGTTATATAATATAGTACATAGTCACAATGGGGTTTGCACATCAGGGATGTGGTTTCAATTTTATTTTATCATTCTACAGTTTCAATAAATTTTCAGCCACTTAAATATGTTAGAAATGTACAATTAGGCAATGGTAGACATGTTAGAACTTTGGCAAACAACTAGACAGCAAGCTACATAAAGATTAATGATTCTGAAATCCTGAACCTCCATCTCAATTGGTAATAGCAACTTACTCCCATGTCTTTTTCCGTTTTTCCGGATACAACTCTTGCAGTTAGGCAGAGTGTTGTTTGAAACAGAACCAGAAGA
The DNA here is from genome assembly GCA_034509735.1 of Sesamum alatum. NCBI lineage: Eukaryota > Viridiplantae > Streptophyta > Magnoliopsida > Lamiales > Pedaliaceae > Sesamum > Sesamum alatum. The sequence goes on along the minus strand of JACGWO010000002.1, from coordinate 4,287,842 downwards.
ACCTTGAGTGAGTCTTTTGTGGTCTGCATTTTCATTATAGGAAGCACGTAAATATCGCACAAAGAAGGTCCTTAATGGGATGAGGCATGAATAAAAGGGCATCAACATTGGCTTCAATGTTATTTGTTCTTTACAATCAGTTACTTTCATGAATTTATATAAATAGTTATCCATTGAAAATGAAAGTAAAGTAGAGATAAAAATTCTGAACTGAAACCAAACATGCAAAAGAAGTGATGTCGTTTTAATTAATAAACCGAATCAGAAACATACCTGGGACCCATTGCTCTTATGCACCTTCTTTTATTGTGACGAAGCTTGTTTTATGGCATTGACAACCTGTAGAGGTATTCATCCCGTGTATGAACCATACTCAAGCCTTACAGATTGAAGCAGATAATAAATATACAAAAGAAAGATTACTTACACGTTACTTCTCGCAGTTGAAAGAATGAAGAGTAATCAGTCTTGCAATTGCCTCAACATCCATTCCCCTGGCCGGTAATAAAAACACCTTCTCTATTCTTGCTTGCTCAATCTCCAGAATCAGATGGTATAAACTATAACGTAGTTTGTGCATTACATTGGGTGCTCATTGTATCCCTTAAAGCTTCATGGCCTTTTAAACCAAGTCCAAGATATAGAGTAGCCCAATCTTGATGAGTAGCCCAATCTTGATGATACACTTATCTTGACAAATTCATGCTCTCAGGAATCTGCATCAATCCCAGTAGAAGAACCAAATTCTTTACTCCCGAGTTTGATCATCATTTCTCTGTCTCCACGTCCAGAAGCAATAGAAGTTCCTCAAGTTGTCTGGCTGAATCTAGATTATTTGGCCATAACAAATTTCGGCTACCTGTACAAGCCATCCGACACGTGCCCGTTGCTAGGTATAATACAAGCATTTTCAAGCAAACAATCACAACCAAGAAGGTGTAGAATACAAGTACAATGCTTCAATCAGTTTAAGTTCTAGTGTCCAGACATTTGCTAACAGAAACTTCTATCCACACCGATGGTGTCATTCTATGATCCCAATTAGTCAATATTCCTGAAGAACTTAACAGGTTATACGTTAGGCTTTTGCGTGTCATCAAACGAAGACATTGATTTCGGAACCATATACCAAGATTTGAAATACTTACAAGGCCCTCAGATTTTCCGAATTGTGGGTATCGTTCTACTTCAAGAATCTAAACCTGTTTCCTCCTCAAAGAAAAATTCAATCATCCTTGTCACTAGGAAAACCAAAGGAAATAATATCATCAAATCAGCAAGCCCCATCTCCCCCATTCTGCAGCTCAAAACCTTCAACACCCGATCAAATTGTTGGAATACAATAATGTTACTTCTAGTGCGTGATAAAGCACGAGAAAGGCTCCTTCAACCGATCTATAGTATAGATATTAGTTTGATTGCGGAATTTTGTCAAACAGCTTGCAGGCAGAGTCGATGGCGCTGAAACTCCATTCAGGGTATTTGAGGAGTTCTGCATGTCATGGCGCCAATCCAGTTTCCCGTTTAACGGTCACCTAAAGTCGCATGGCCTAACTTATCCTACCTCTCTTCAACAAACTCGCTAATACAAGACTAGTTTACCATTTTCTCTTTTTCCTTTTTTTTTTCTCTTTTTTTTTTGGTAAATTACAACGAGCTATCTTGATATTTGTTATAATTACGATTATCTCTCGTTATTTAATGAAATTATATAATTATTTGATGAAGGTTTAGAGTCGTCAACTTAACGTTTGTTATATTTTTTATTCTTTTTTTAAAAGAAATAGACAAGGTGCATGAAAAGTTTTGAAAATTTGTAAGAAAAAAATAAAAAATTTAAAAAGATAAGTAAAATAGTAATTTATAATCCACACTGCACATGGTATTTTGGTCAGCTTACCAAAAAGCTGAATGAAAACCTAAGAGAATGAGCTAGTTGTTAAATAGTATTAAGAAGATCATGGAATATTGGTAATTTCTCAAACAATAAATAGCATTTATGATTATGTCAAATTTCAGAGGAGCTAGTTGTAATTTACCATTTTTTAAAAGAAATAATAATTCTATAATTACATCAATATCAACAAATTAGTAAGTACATCGATTTGATCAATAAACCCATATTTAGTGAGACAAATACCTTACAATAAATTCATAGTTAGTGAGACAAATACCTCTTATAATAAACTCGCATTAAGTGAGATGTAGGTGAAGTCAAACCCATAACCTCGAAAATGGATTCACTGTTTGATCTTTTTTTTTTTTCAAATGCATAAAAGCATTATTTATTTTTATTAAAGTGATTATATTATATCATTATGTCAAGTATTTATTATGTATAATTAACTCTACTACACTTAGGCTAGTGAAATTCAAACCCATAATTTTCAGGCAATGGAGCATTAAACCTCCAAGCAACACTAGTAGGGCATCCAATATGTAAAAACTGGTTTTGCTTGGATATCTTCTGGATTTATTATTCTTTTGATATATAAAAAAAAAATCCTCTTAATTTTAGGGTTAATTACATTAAGATTTTCTTTAAAAATACGAAATTATACTTATACTCTCTTTGAGAATTCTCCTCCGTTAGAGTTTGAATAGAAAATACTGATCTCAACAAAAACAAAAATGACATAAATTTCTAGTTTTATGTTCCATTCAACGTTATGTATAAATTATTGACAATATGACTAATTTTTTTCATTCATCAACAGCTATCTTCTACACAATGACAATAATTTTATTACAATTACATTATTTTAATTTTATATACATTAATCATTTACCCATTTACAAGTATTAAAATTTAAAAGTATTAGTAAAATATCTTTGCCAATAAATTATACAAAAATGTTGAATAAAGATAAAATTATAAGCTTATATAATTTTTATTTTTTTTATTAACATCAGCATTTGTTATCAAAACCCTCCAACGGAAGAATTCTCATAAAGAGTGCAAGTATAATTCCAAAAGTCATTTAGGGAAAAGTGTAATTTTACATTTCGTGAGAGATTCTAAGTGTAATAAACCCTAAATTTTATTTTGATTCATTTCCCACCTACCCTAAATCCTAAAATTTTAACAATCACATTAACAATAAATAAGTCGCTTCTGCTTCCAATGGTAAAAACTAGGATTAGAGCAATGCAAGATGGAGAATCTGAAAATGCTTGTACAAAATGAAATACTCTACAGCTCTGCAGGTTACGAATACTGGATAGCAGAGCAAAAGACACGACTATCACAAGATCGATCACGTTGTCGAGCCGACGAGCAAGGAAAACAGTCGAAACTTTTTGAGATAACGTCGATAGTACAGTAAGAATTGTGATGTTGTCGACAGAAAAAATGGCGAGTACTATTACGATGCCTGTTGCTTTTTCTTCTTAGGTCTCCTTTTTCGTCGAGGTTTTCTAGCATCTGAGTTGGAGCTTAAGTTGCCACTGTTTCCAGTGGTTGAATCCATGGGGCCTCTCTTTCGGAAGGAAGATCTACCAATGCTACTGGATGTGTTGCTGGACGTGGATATTTCGGCTTTGTTATACGGTTTCTTGCTTGAAGATCCTGCGAATCTTGATTTATTCTTTGCTGAACTTGAAAACGGCTTCCCAGATGGACCCGGAGGTGGCATTAGAGCACGAGCAGAAATCTGCCTCTGTATAAGCACGACGTCAGCCGGGGGCAAAACCATCAGCTTTAGACATAAACTTACACAAGCAAATAGACAACTGAGTTTCTAACCTGGTTTCTTTCGTCACTGGACATCCCAGATGCTGCTTTACCCGAGGCGCTAGAGGCTTGATCCCTGCAGAATAAATCAAGAGTTCTCTAGATACAATTTGATGCGAAAAGGGGTCGTGCACAGTAGATATTCAAGTGATCTGAAGGGTTCTGCCAAGCAGCCTTTTTCATGGTAAACATAGACAGGTTTCTGTTTATTCAATTCAAAAATATGGAAAAGAAATGCGAGTAGACATATTAAGCTAATCATATTCAGTTTTTCAAAAGGTGTTCTGGTGGAGCAGTGGTCATAAAACACTCTGCGGCCGTGCTGGGGTGTTCAAGGCATAATTCTGGTCGCGCAATTTGATGCATATGGAAAATTTTGTGCTCAGCTACCCTTTTAAGATTTAAAATCGTTAAACTAAGTCACAACTATCATTGTTTGGGAAGGAAAAAAAAATCCCTGAAAGCTATGTGTACCTACAATGCTACAAATTTTCTACTTTTCCATTGTGTGACCTCTCCAAGCTTCCTGCTGAGTTAGAAGGTTTCTTGGCAAGAATTCCTACACTTTTTTTAGGTTTATCTTTTGTTAAATCACTATAAGCTCTAATTTCTTTTCTGACTTTTTCTTCTAAAAGTCATCATCTTTATTCAGGGTTTTAAATTTTGACGTTAGAAAGCAGTTCGTTAGGTTTTATTTCCGTAAGAGTGATACATGTTACCCTTGTTTGTTTACGCTACATTCTGCTTTTTGCATCTCAATTTTCCTCCTTCACTCTTTTTCAAGGGGTTCTGCAAGTTGATAACTTATTTTTAATTTTTTCAATACTATTTAATGTATCAAAACATTAACTCCCACACCTTGGAGCTTATGTTGTCCACACCCTAAGACAAAGGAAACGCCTTCATGTTTTCAAGCCCTACTTTTAGTTTTCTACCAAACAAGATTCTTTTACTGTGGCTGATACAGTGATCTATATGGTGTGAGTACAACATTCTCCTAGCCATTTTCTGCAATCTTATACTTTTTCTTCTTTTTTTTCCAAATAGGACCTCAGAAAATCAAGGACATAAACACAGTTTCCTGAGATCACTCAGAAGTAAAGCAAAACCAAAATGAAATACAAAACCTACTTCACTGGCAGTTGGAAGAGGTACCTTGCACTCCACTCGTCATCTGCATCAGCATCATCACTAGAGCTCCCATTTAAGAAGAAATCATCCTCACTGGGATCCAAGAGACCATCATCTTCACTTCCTGTTTCTGTTACAAATTCAAGCTAAATGTATAAGTCCTACGTGATAAGGGAAAAGCAAAACTAAGAAGATAATAAGACGTGCATGAGGTAATGATAAACACATTGTCCCTCCAACCAATGCCCAGAACTGATAAGAGTAGCAATTTGAGTTCCTTCAGTAGCATGTACCATTAACCAATTGGCATCAACAGTTAGGATTTTATGTACTACAGAAACAAAATGCTACTGCTTTACAGCTTTTAAGCAATACAGCTTAATAGTATCTCATTCACCAATTGAACTACAAACATCCCTTTTCTTATTTTTTATCATCCTTCACATTACATTTAAAACAATATCCTTTAACTTTCAAAAATAAAAGGACTACTGCTAATTATGATGATGCAGCTCAAAATGTCATCAGCTGTCCATCAATGTACAAGTATATGTTTCCATTTCTCCTGTATCATCCTTCATTTACATTTAAAACAATATGCTTAACTTTCAAACATTCTCAATTTTAAACAGAAGGCATTTAGAAATTCAGGATAGGAAAAAGAAAAAAAGAACGTTGCGACCGACAACAAAATAATACTTAAAACTTCCTTCTGAAGAGTCCAAATATAATTAACAAACCAAATTAGGTATGCTTCAGTATGTTGAACTGATCAGCGAGAATCACTTTTTAATATTAGATACCACTATCCATTCAGAGGTTATCTACTACTTCCTCTGTCTCTGTCCTATAATCTGGAAAAAATTTATGAAACTAAAACCTTTTGTAAAACATTCGGCTTTATGTGAATTTTGTACCATCCAGAAAACGTCTCTCCCATATCCAGTGGATTTAAGCTCAACAGTAGGTGAATGATAAAGAAGCAGATCTAGAATAATAGGAGTAAAATTTTGTCGGCCACAGCTGAAATGTAGAAGTAATATTTGGTAAACAAAGCAGTAACATAAATGCTTGGAAATGGGAGCAAAAGAATGTAATATTGCTAAATACATCTAACTTTTTACCAAAGCCATTAGTATGCACTTTTTTTCAAGGAAAAGAATGGATATAGAAGAGCATTATTGCTTGACATACTAATCCTTCATGGCTGGATCATAGGGCTAAGCCATCGAGATACTCTAAAGAGACATGCAAACAATCTCACACAAAATCATATTTCAGAAGCATAGGCACCAAAAATTTTAGGCTTTGGGGCCAGGGGTTCCACAATCCTCGACATTTATGACATTTTTCCAGAGAGAAAGCCAGCCCAGGAGAAATTTGAAGTCAAATTCAATAACAATGAACAAAACATATAGATATCTGTTTCCTAGAATACGCAAGCAAAATTAGTTGTAAAGTTAGAAGATAAAGTACCTTCCAGATCCTTTCCACTTGCAGCAGCAGCAATCAGATTTGCCTTAATTTGCTTGCGCAAATTATTTCTTTTTTCTACAATTTCTGCCTCATCACCTCCCATAAATAATGGGACATATTTCTCGGTTTTGGGGAAGAACTGCAATTAATAATTTAGAACATAAAGAATAAATGAGTATACAGGTACAATCAGGATATAAAGCAATGTCGAACCTAACTGTTCGGGCAAAGTTCCCTAGCAACCTTCCTTATGGGAGATCCAGTTTCGATATCATATTGACATAAAATAAAAAAGAACCAAAAAAGATAAAAATAAAAATAAAAAGAAGGCCAAGGGATTTCCATTCATTGGGTACAAAGATGGTGGTTGTGGGTAAAATACAATGTCGCTCTGATTTAGAAACATCACGCATTCCAGGCTTAACCAAACTGTTGACAACAAACATTACAATTTAAAGTAATCAAAGTAAATTTTGAAGCTGCTACAGTACACTTGTACCAACCACTTAAGTATCTTTAGTAAATGGTAATATCAGCCTACATCCATTGTGGTTCAGTCTGTCACCCCCCACATCAATAGGGGATAAAAAATAGCTCCTCTCTTTTCCATGTTAATATTTGTGAGTCAGATTAGTATAGGATATCTAGAACTAGTTTTGGTTTACAAGAGCGATAAAGAAAATGCTTGAGAAAGAAGATCCGATGCCAGTTAAAACACGCTGATCACATACTAAGGAGTGAAAACAAGAGGATAAAGTTTAAACTCTGAAACATTAGATATCATACCCTAACATATTCAAGATCTTCTTTCAATTTAGTGAGTTGCTCAGCAATCTCTGCCTCCTGGGCCTGACCAGTTGAAGCACGCTGCTGCTTCTCCAAGCGTCTTATCCTTCGCTCAATCTTTCTTCTCTCTGGGCATACAAATTCAAACTACTAGGTTAGTTACAACACTTTATAGCATGAAATGCAGTAGTAGGCAGAGGACTTTTGAAGTAAGATACAAACGAACTACTACTTACCAAAAAATTTGATCTTTCTGTTCCGCAAAAATATTTTACGCTCCACAGCAAGACGATTGTGAATCTCTTGTTGTTTCTTGAGTTCCTCCAACTTCTTCTCTTGAGCCTCCTTCACTTCATGTGGCAGATCCTGCATGTTGGGTTAGAATTAATTAACAATATCGTTCTGTAAATTCAATAACAACAAGATAAAGCAAACTCAATGTGTCATTAAACTTGACTGACCAAACCTATCCTATTCAAGGAAAAAAAAGATCTTATGAACAAACAACTAAGACTACTTCACAGCTAGAAAGTAAAATAAATAGTAGGACCAAGAAGCACAGAATTGCCATTCCATTTCTCACTGGCGTCACTTTTGTACACAAGAAAAATTAGAAAGAAGTTCATTATCAATGAAAGTCTAACACAACATTTCAGCAACCACAATCAGCTCAAAGTAATACAATCACGCCCCTTTACAACGACCAGCTTCAACAAAACACAACTCTACTACACTGCCATCCCGGAAACCCAAGAAACTGAAGATGACTTTTCATATTTTCAACAAGCTTATCAGTAATAATCATCCAAAAAGAACAATACTTATTATTTGAAAAAAGCACTAATTTCCTTCCTTTTATTTCCAATAACTATCTTTTGGCATGAAATCAAGCAAGAGTGGTCTTCGAGAACCTGATATCTATTCCCAAAAAATATAGGAGTCAGAAACAATTCAAAATGAAGCTCGGAAGAGCACAGCTCAGCGTACGGAGGCAGATAATCACAGTCTCAGCTTGCGAATTTGTACGCCACACAATACAACCACAAACAATACCGCCTCAAAGTAAACCAATTGAAATCAAACCTTTTCCACATATGCACATGAATTCTTACAGATACAAATACATAAATTTAGTGAAATTTGAGAGAGTGAACTACTTTGCGGAGCATTCGTTCAGTGGAGCGAATTTGGTTCTTGAGAGAGACGGATTTGGGTTTGTTGGCCTTAGATTTCTTGTCGATGGTTAGGGCTTTTGGCCGCCGATGGCCCGCGGGCTTCTTCCGCTCGGCGGCGGCCGCTCTGCGCTTCCCATAGCCTCCGTGCCCCATGTTCGATAATATTTTCTCGCAATCTCCTTCGTCTTTATGCACAAGCAATACGACGTCGTATCCGAAACCTATGTCCAATTACTGCAAATTAGAGAGCCATTAGTCTATATTACTTATAATAATACTAAAATATTATTAAAGTGCAAAAAAAATATTGAAAAAAGATGAATTACAACTACTACTTAGATTTGGAGTAATTATAAATATTTTATCGTTATTAAAAATATAAAGCATCCTTTTTAAATGAAAAATAACTATATAATTCGATACAATAAAACGAAAATTACTATTTTATCTAATTAAATTTATCTTTTAGAAAAACATTTCAAAATACATAAAAAAAAAAAAAAAACTTAAGGTGACTAAAGTAATATTTTATAGTGCATATTAATTCTTATAAGTTTTAAAATAAATATATAATTATAATTCATAATTCAAAAAATATTTTGGTCAATTCAGCACACAAAAATTTAGTGAAAGTTGATTCAATGAGCTCGTTATTAGACATGCGTTAAAATTATGGGTATTTTTAATTTTTTAAAGGTAAAATTGCAAAAGTAGTCATGTATGTATGGGAGTATGGCAAAAACTGGTCTTGTAACTATGAGACTGGCAATTTTAGTATCGTATGTTTTAGTTTTGTGGCAATTTTGGTCCTTCCGACTAAAATTGACCGAAAATTGAAAATACAAATTGGGGCTTAGGTTTCGACGACCTATTGGATAAAATTTAAACAGTCAACATCCAACGTGAACATTGACGTGGCGAAGGCGGGAACAAAATGCCTTCTTCGCACTTTTTTCTCACAAGTATCAGAGAAAAATGATTCTCCCTCTCCTCGTCTTTGCAAATCGAGTTTTCTTTCTTCACATTCAGCTCAATTTGCAGAGATGAGAAGGGAAATCATTTTTCTCCGCTACTTGAGAGAAGAAAGCGGGAAGAAAGCCTTTTCTTCCCGCCTTCGCCTAGTCAGCATCCATATTAGATGTTGACTGTTTAAATTTTGTCCAATAAGCTACTGAAATCCTACGCCCCAATTTGTATTTCCAATTTTCGGTCAATTTTGACTAGAAGGATCGAGATTGTCACACAATTAAAATATATGGGACTAAAATTGTCAATCTTATAATTACGAGACCAATTTTTCTACACTCCAATACATACGGGACTAATTTTGCAATTTTGTCTCTCTTAAATATTAAGAAGGTATTTATAATTCTGTAAATTTTGTAGGAGAATATTGTAATTCACTAAAAAAAATATTATTCTTTTTTTTTTTACAATAAAAAAGCGAAAAACTATTATTTTCTCTTGTAGTTGAAGGTTGTGGGATTCCAATTTAAGAAACAAGCTTCATGTACACTAAAAGACAGGAAGTACCGTTGGTGGGAATCAAATCCACGACCGCATGATTCAAAGTCATGCGCGCTACGACTAGGGATGCAAGATGAGCCAAGTCGGCTTGAGCTAGAGTCGAGCATGCTTGAGTTCGAGCTCACGTGTTATAAGTGTTCATAAGCTCGCGAGTTCACACACTTTTTTTATTATTATTTTTTATTTATTTGTATATTCAAAATTTACTATATATTAAAATTATTAGTTAATATATATACCTTATTTTAATTTTATATAATAATAAAATACGATAGTTTTATTTATTTATATTAATATAAAAAAAAATACATTTCTTAATCACAAATGATGGTTTATGACACTGTAATACCAACTTTTCGATTATGGTAAAATACTCATGTGTTAGATTTCTTTCATTTTCTTTCTTTCTTTTTTTGTTTTGACATATAATATGGTGGTTTATATATATATATATATATATTTTATTTATAATAATTTTAAAATATATAATATTATTTATTATGTAGATAGGGACCGCGTGTCACTACTGTGAGTATTATTTAAAAACGAGCTAATACATGTTGTCTTTTTTCTAAGTAGTTTTATTTATTAGTCACTATATATTGTCATCTTTCTAAGTAGTTTTATTTATTTTCTGTTCTACAGTAACAACACTTTTCTTTTTCAGTATCAGGAGGCGCCTCTCTTTCCCCATAATTCTCAAAATGTTTGTACAGTTTCAACATTCAGACACCACCAATTGTTTGCGCATATTGAGTTCAGCAAAACCCGCATCACTTAGTGTCGGGCTTTCAGTCACTCCACCAGTCAAGAAATCCAATAATCAAATCAAACGGAAGAAGCAGAAACAAGTTCTTCAGTGCTGTGGCCATGGCCATATGCCCAAGAAAAATGGTTTTGACAGAGCCCACGGAGGTAGAGTTGAGAGAAAGTACAGCTTTGGTGGCCGTTTTGGAACTCAAGGTGGTGGGTTTAATGGCAGAGGTCGGGTTCTTGAGAAAGAAGACGTGACTAAGGATGGTTTCTTGGTGAGCCCAGATAGTGGAGTTAAGAAAAATGGGTGCTTTGAAGTGAATTTGAGGTCTGCAGGTGGGGTTAATGGTGCGGCGGAGGAATTTCGTACTGGTAGTTCGTTGGCTGAAGGTGGAAAAAATGGTGTTTATAGGAAAGAGAGGGCGAAGAAAAATGGTTGTGTGAGAAAATTAGGTGGGAGTGTTGAGAATTATGGTAAAAATAGGGGTGAAACGAGGTTGGGTGGTGTGGTTCAGGAAATGAAGACCAAGTGTTCGACGAAATGGGCCAGATATGGGGGGTGTATTCCCGCAATGTTGGAAGCTGTGGAGACCGTTAGTGATTTGGATGTGGCTTTGAAGCCTTGGGAAATGACTTTGACTAATAAGGAAAGGACCATACTATTGAAAGAGCAGGTGGGGTGGGAAAGGGCACTGGAGATCTTTGAGTGGTTTAAGATGAAAGAATATTATGAAGTGAATGTAATTCACTATAATATAATGTTTCGGATTCTCGGGAGAGCTCGGCAGTGGTGTGAGGTCGAGCGGCTGTGGGGCGAGATGTGGAAGAGGGGGATTAAGCCGATAAACTCAACTTATGGTACGTTGATCGATGTTTACAGCAAAGGAGGGTTGAGGGACGTAGCAATGAAATGGCTAGAATTGATGAACGGAAGTGGGATGGAGCCAGATGAGGTGACCATGGGGATTATAGTTCAGATGTATAAGAAGGCAGGGGATTTCAAGACAGCGGAAGAGTTTTTCAAGAAGTGGTCGTGCAGTAACTCCGTGGTGGAGGAGCGTGGTAGTGCTATATCAAGGAGGGAACCGGGTGTTGATGGTGATTCTTCAGCAAATTTTTGTCTGAGCACGTACACGTATAATACTTTGATAGACACATATGGGAAAGCTGGCAAGCTGCAAGAAGCAAGTAAGACTTTTGAAAGAATGCTCCAGGAAGGTATATCGCCAACTACGGTCACGTTTAATACTATGATACACATGTACGGAAATAATGGCCAGCTAGATGAAGTTGCTTCGCTGATGCAAAGAATGGAAAAGGCTAAATGCTCTCCTGATACCCGAACGTACAACATTCTCATATCCCTACACGCTAAGCACAATGATATAGATTTGGCAGCAAGATACTTGACTAAGATGAAGGAAGCTTCTCTTGAACCGGATGCTGTGAGTTATCGGACTCTCCTGTATGCATTCTCAATAAGGCATATGGTTGCTGAAGCAGAGAAGCTGATTTTGGAGATGGATGAAAGAGGAATGGAGATTGATGAATTTACCCAGTCTTCTTTGACTAGAATGTACATAGAATCCGGGATGTTGGAAAAGTCTTTGTCATGGTTCCAAAGGTTCCATCTTCGAGGGAATATGACGTCCGAGTGCTACTCTGCCAACATTGATGCTTTCGGGGAGAGAGGGTATATTTTGGAAGCCCGGAAAGTCTTCGACTGTTGCCAACAAGTGAAAAAATTGACTATTCTTGAGTTCAATGTGATGATCAAAGCTTATGGTATTAGCAAGAAATTTGAGCAGGCTTGCTGCTTATTTGATAGCATGGAAGAACATGGTTTAGTTCCTGATAGATGCGGCTACAATTCACTTGTACAAATGCTTGCGAGTGCAGACTTGCCGCAAAAGGCGACATTTTATCTAAGGAAAATGCAGGAGGTTGGCTTGGTGATTGATTGCGTTCCATATTGTGCTGTGATCTCAAGTTATGCAAAGTTGGGTCAGATGGACATGGCGGTGGGATTATACAAGGAGATGATCGGTCACGGCATAAAGCCCGATGTCATTGTTTACGGTGTCCTAATCAATGCTTTTGCTGACACCGGCAGCGTAAACGAAGCAACATATTACGTTGATGCCATGAGAAATCTGGGCTTGCCAATGAATGCTGTCGTATGTAAGTCGTTAATCAAGCTATATACGAAAGTAGGGTACTTGAAAGAAGTGAAACAAGTATACGAGACGCTTCAGTCGTTTGAGGGGGGTCGTGATGTGTACTCCTCGAATTGTATGATTGATCTCTACAGCGAACGGTCCATGGTATCAGAAGCGGAAGAGATTTTCGAGACTCTGAAGCGAAACGGAGATGCAAATGAATTTACATATGCTATGATGTTGTGCATGTACAAGAGGAACGGAAGGTTCGTGGAAGCGTTTTGTATTGCAAGAAAGATGAGAGAACTAGGACTTATGAGAGACTTGTTGAGTTACAATCACGTGCTCGGGTTGTACGCGTCTGACGGGAGATATAGGGAGGCCTTAGCCACTTTTGATGAGATGCTGAAATCTCTCATCCAACCTGATGACTCTACATTCAAATCGCTCGGCATTATTCTCCTGAAATGTGGAGTTCCAAAGAATGCTATCGACAAGCTTGAACTGATTAGGAAGAAGGACACAGAGAGAGGCCTCCAAGCATGGACTTCAACCCTTTCGTCCGTCATTGACATGGACGATGATGTTACGGACGATGATTTCTAGTTGATGCTTGTGTCGAATCTAGCCTTACTCGCACAAGTTGGTATAAATGAAAATCGTTGCTCTCACCCTCAACTGAAGTGTATCTAAATGGGTTCAGTCACCTGGACATTTGATCTGTAAATGCGCAAGGACATGAAATGTTCGTTCTTTTAGGGAGGTTGGACGGGCGCCAAATAGAGTATGTATACAAGCGTTACAAAGATTCTACAGGTGTCGTGCTTGTGGCGGTTGTGTATGTCCTAATATTGTCCTTGAATTTACTTCTTGGTTCGTTTTAGTAGTGCTACGTGCATCATGTCGAGTTTATGGCTAACTGGAGGCGATGAATATGCTCTGTTTTCTAAAGAATACTGTCTCTATTGATATGAAGTTTGTTTGCTTTGTGATCACTGAAACAGTCTGTGACAGAGAGCAAATAGGTATCAGAGCGCTGCCTGATGGTTGGTTGCATATGTCAGTTGTTTTGGATGTCTGAGTTTGAAGTTGAAGGGTTGACAACTGGGAATCTGTCTTAGTGAGGAAGACCAAGAATTAAGTGCAACATGCCTCCCTGTTAATAGGTAAAAAATTCCGCCTGAAAAATAAAACACAACGATCTCCAGAAGCGGGAGGCAATGGATAATTTTGGTGGAAATCTTTCTTTCTTTCTTCCTTTCGTGGATGAACAATTTGGTTGAAATTCATCAAAGGGCCATCCTTTCCGAAAGGGATTCTGGAGATTGCGAGATTTGCAGTGTACATCTCTGTTCCGATTGGGCTGATGTACTTCTTCACCAGCAACACCAAGAGTCTCCAGTGTCATGGGCAATGTAAGAACATGTTTTGGTGAATACAGTCTCTTTTGTTTGCGCAAATCCTTTTTATGGATGTTTACGTCAAGGGTTTTGGTGGAAATAGTTGGAATTTTTAGTTTAGTTAATCTGAAAATGTCAAAGTGGTTATAATTCTTTGTGATCATGTTGGATTTGGGACTTTTCAGCTGGAGCAGCACGAATATTCAGGTTTGAAGTGATATTTCAGTTGCTGATAATTGCTGTAGTATATATACATTTAGTTGTCTTTTCGCACACACACAAACATGAATAATCTGGTTCACTCCTTCAAATTCTTGAAGGCCAGAGCCATGGAGAGTTTGAGAGTTTCTTTATATGATTCTATATACATACCTGACTTTGATATGCCCCCTGAAGCAATTTTCTGATGTATTATGAAGGGTCGATATGTGGTGTATCCACCTGAGGAGATGGCACGAGAATTAGCTCGCAAGAGAGACGGCCGGGCCGTTGATGGATCTCTGAGTCTGTAAGTACAGTGAAAGTGTCTTCGAGTTGTAACAAACAGGCCAAAATATCTACAATCTTACTGATAAACGACACAGGTTAGGACGAACTTGCTTATAGTTTTTCACATATAAGAAATTTAAGTTGAAAATTAGAAATTATTTTCGGTTTATTTTTAGTAATAAACTTATAAGCTCTTATTTTAACTGATTGCACACCCCAATAAACTAGTCTCACAATACCAGTATTTTACATGCAATATTGACGCAAGATATTATCTATGATGCATGGATACGGACACGACATGATACAGATACTTGAAAATTTTTAACATAGTACTGACACAATTATATATATTTTCAATTTCTCATGTGTTCCCCATTCGAAAGCTGAATCTGGCAAATTTCTTCCCTTAACCCCACGATAAGTATAAAAGGAGGGATGACAGAGGGTGGGGGGCGGGGGGAATATTTGGATGCAATGACGAGCTTTGAAAGGAATGGAAGAAGTCGTGGAAGCATCAAGCTGACTAGGAAGAACAGATTATAGTGCTTTCTAATCCTTTCCTTTGTTTAGCATTTTTCGTGATGTATTCCTTAGAAATTAGAATATTTATTCTTCTTGTTCGTCGATTTCATGGCCGAGTAGAGATTTTATTTTAGAATCATGTTGAACCCTTTGGTAGATTAATGAATTATTCTAGTCTCTTCTATCCTTGTGCAATTCGATCAAATTTAATTCCTGATACTTATTTGTCTTGTGAATATGTTGGTCATATGTTTGCATGTTTTAAACGTCTAGCAAATACTAAGAGGTGAAGTTCCATGTTAGAAAGTCGGGAATTAGACATAGAGATTAACCACGAAAGTAGCCGTAATTTCTATGAGGATTGCATAAATTATCATGATCTCAATGGATTCGATTTAATTCAATCTCCATAAAAATAGGTAGATTAGTTAATTGAATATAGTTTTCCACACGCTTGAAAGAGGCGAAACTGTGATAATTTCCTTTGTGAAAAGAATCTTGATAGGATCATTAATCGATTATTGTGGGGATACTTGATTCTAGGTTATCATATCTTATTATCTATCTACTCACTTCGAATTACATACTTTTCGGTTTTAATCAATCATCTTACCTGTACATCTCGATTTGACTAATCAAAACTGAATAAATTCGGTAATCGCAATAGTCCCTGTTGGATCAATATCTTGAGTGCTACAAAATACACCGTGCGCCTGTGGTTAGGACTCATCACTTAGCTGTTCTTGAACCCCAATCCGACACCCCCAAAATTCCTTTTTCATGAACCCTAATATAAACACTATAAGGAATAATGCTTGGATTATTTGTCTTTAACTGCTATTTAGAATATTTTTGAGACTGTTTTTAAGTATTTGATAATATGATTTTTATGTATTTAGTGACATGACTGTAAGATTTATTTATGGCTGCAATTGATGGTGTTGTGTTTATGATATTGTTTAGTGTTATGATATTTTAATTGGTTATATTTTAATTATTTGTTATCAAAGTTTGTGGAAGTTGATAAGAACTTAAATGGTTATTACTATGGTTGATTTGATATGCTTTTGAAATGTTTTTTAATATGATTTTTATTTCACTGTTGGACTAAGTAATGTTTTATTTTGGGATAAATGCAATTTTGGTCCCTAAACTTTATTACGAAGTAGTTTTAGTCCTCAAATTTTTTTAGGTAGCACTATTAGTCCTCAAACAAATATTTTCAAGCATTTTCGATCCTTCCATTAACTTTTCCATTAAACTTAATGGAATATTCATTTTTATTGTAAAAAAATGTTATTATACTCTCATTTTGTGCTATTTTTCAACTTTTAGTCTGATGCACTTGTATTTTTCATTTTCTTCAAACTTAAAGAGAGAAAAAACCAAAAGGATTAAATTTAAGTAACAAATTTGCTATATAATCTTCACAAATTTGTTTCTTAGATTCAATATTTTTTATTTTTTCTCTCTTTAAGTTTGAAGAAAAATGGAAAAAGTAAGTGTATTAGATTAAAAGTTGAAAAATAGCACAAAATGGGAGTAAAATAATATTTTTCTACATTAAAAACGAATTTTTCGTTAAGCTTAACGGCAAAGTTAGCGGAAGGATCGAAAATACTTAACAAATAATTGTTTGAGGACTAATAGTACAACCTAAACAAGTTTAAGGACCAAAACTACTTTAGTGGTAAAGTTTAGGGACCAAAATTGCATTTATCCCTTTCGTTTCAATTAAAAAATCAATGAATGTGTTTGGTGGTCCACCACCTTCCCAACAAAGACGCCCAAGTTCAAGCATTTCTTAGGGAGTGTTTGCGAGATCTTCTGCTTTTAAAGAAGTGATTTTCGTAAAAAAAATTGGAAGTTATAGCAGAATCAAAAGTGGGCAGTATTTGTAAAAAAAAAAATTAAAAAACAGATAAAAGCTAAATTGGTAGTGTTTGGGAGAAAAGTACTTCTAAAACACGTTTAATTGATTAAAGACCATTTGTTCCCATGTATTAAACAGATGATATTTTGCCTTAATATTTGCACTTATCTCTTGATTATAATAATTATTTTTTCTCAAAAAAAATATTTTTTGTTGCAATTAGTATATCTCATATTTAATTTTTTACTAAATGATTATATCTTATATTATTAAAATATTCAATATTAATAGAAAAACTAGATGTTTAGTTTAATAATGTTCCTATTATGTAATATAATTGTTCATTCATACACAATAAATAAACTTACAATATTGACAAATAATTATTATTTTTTAATTAATCCTAGTAATTTAATTTATATTTTTCTATAATTTAGGAATAATATCATATAATATAGAAAATAATATAGTAAAATTTTAAAATATTAAACATGTGAAATTATAAATTTTGTTAGTGATAAATTATTCAAAATATTTAAAATTTCTAACATCAACTTTAGATGAGCAATTTTGAAAATATATTAAAAAGGATAAAATCGAATTAAAATTATTATAATGAGGGTAAAGTAGTCTAAAAATAAGTTGAATTTATTTACAAAAAAGCCAAAGCAGCTACAAGCACCCTCTATGGTGCTTATAGCTTTTGGCTTAAAAGTGCTTTCCGTAGCAATTCCAGAAGCAAAAATTGGCATCCCAAACACCTCAAAAGTGTTTTTTAACATCCAGAAGCTGAAAAGTGCTTTTCAAAGCCCGCGCAAACACTCCCTTAGTATCCACGTAATTTTTTGTTTGGATGAATTACAATGACTTCTCCTGATGTTTTGCATAATTATTGATATCTCCTCATTATTTAAAAAACTACAAGTACCTTTTGAGGTTTGTAACCGTCTAACAAATAATCCATTTTTATCTATTTTTATGGTTGATCCGACCAAAATGCCCTTATACAAATTGAACTATTTTTTAAAACTTTCTAAATTTTTTGGGACAAAAATGCGTAGGGAGAAGTTTCTTACGTTTTTATATAGACGAGCAATAATGTAATTTATCTCGGCTGATTTTTCTACAATTTAAAAAAAAAATCAAGGGCAAAATGGATCATATCAGGCCCTTAATTAAAAATTACAAGCCTTAGGATAGTATTTGTAATTTTTGAAATAACAAGGGGGTATTTATAATTATGTCAAATCTCAAGGGATGTCATTGTAATTTACCCTTTTTTTTTCTCGCAAATCTATTAGTTTTAATAGATTCTTTATGGCGAAAACCAAATTTGATAAAATCTTCAAACGTGATGAACTAAGTCATGAAATGGAAATATAAGGGACCAAATTCGAATAAATGACATAACTGAGGAATCAAAAGTCATATTTACCCTTCAAGATATCCTCTTCTTTGTTTTTACCTTTTCCCTTAAACTCTCACATTAGCTGAAATTTGGGACTCCAAGTTAGGTTCGATCCAATTACGAAATACCCTTCCCTTTTTTAGAAATTACAAATACGCTGTGAAATTTGTAACCATCTAACAAATAACTCATTTCATCCATTTTTATGATGAACTGACCAAAATGCTCTTATTAAAATCAAATTATTTATTTATTTTTAAAGTTTTCTGAATATTTTTTGGACTAAAATGCAGGGGAGATGTTTTTTATATTTTTTACAAAGAGGGATAATAATAAGGGCAAAATGAACAATGTTAGACATTTGGTTAAAAGTTACAAACCTCAAGAGGTATTTATAATTTTTAAAAAAATGAAGAGTTATCCGTAATTATGTCAAATCTCATGGGAGGTAATCGTAACTCACCCTTCACAATATTATCGAAGTATGCTTCTCTTCCTTTCAACTAAGTGACAAACACAAAAATGGAAATGCAGTATCTATGGTATATAAGTTTGGCCGTCAGCCATGTATATACAGACGCAACCTGGAATCATTGCAATTTTTGCAACAACAACAAACTGCTTCCTCAATCAACCTATAAATTCCCTTTGTTATATATACAGTTAGCAAGTCATAGAATTCATTAAGACAAAGTAGTCCTAAAATTAATCTTTGAGATTAAGACATGGCTATCACCACATTCACTGATGAACACACCTCGCCGGTTCCCCCGTCGCGGATCTTTAAGGCCTCCATCGTCGATTCCCACAACTTGATTCCGAAGCTCATGCCACAAGCCATCAAAAGCATCGAAATCATCCAAGGCGACGGGGGTGCTGGAAGCATCAAGCAGATCAACTTTGCTCAAGGTAAAAGCTTTTTCTTTTTTTGGGGGTTCTCTCTCTGAAAATACGATATTATACTTTTCCCTAAAAAAGTTTTGACGCCCTAAATTCTATAGGCATAGCGCCATCAGAGCACACCATATAGTCTAAGTAGCCAACAAGCACCGGTTCTGCTCAAGCAGAAGAGCACACGACCGACACGTGCTGTTGCCAAATGCACAATGCTAGATAGGCTTAAATGTATATTTTGTCCCGTAACTTAGTATTTGGTGTTTTCGTCCTTTAACTTTCTAGCTAGCATTTTGGTCATGTATCTATTTAATTTTCTTGATTTTAGTCTTTTTCTTTTTGCTGGAGTTCACTCTTCTTTTCGGAAAAAATGCATGTGCCTCTCATGTGACATTTTAAAATTGGGGTGTTTGTTTCTATTTGCTCATTTCTGCCAGCATTTTTATCCTTTTAATTTTCTGGAGTAGTATTTTGATCCTGTATTTTTTTAATTTTCGCGATTTCAATCATTTTCTAGGGTGAACTCTAGCAAACAAAAGGACTGAAATTGCGAAAATTATAAAGACGTATGACCAAAATGCTACTCCAGAAAGTTAAACAACGAAAACGCCAAATGACATAAATTACGAGACAGAAAATGCATTTAATCCATGCTAGATAACACATTTAGCACGATTCGGAGAAATTCAAACTATATCAATGAGATGTTTTAAGTATAGTTCATCAACCATGCAGGTAGCCCTTTCAAGTGTGTGAAGTACCGTGTGGACGTGCTGGACGAGAAGACATTCACATACGGTTACACGTTGATCGAAGGCGATTCTTTGGCAGCAAATCTTGAGAAAATAACCTACGAGGTTAAATTCGAGCAGTCAACAGATGGCGGGTCCGTATCTAAGGTTACAAGCAAGTACTACACCCTGGGAGATTTTACTCTCAAAGAAGAGGAAGTGAAGGCAGGCAAGGAAAGGGTCTTGGCCATGTACAAGGCTGTGGAGGCTTTCCTAATTCAAAACCCTGATGCCTATGTTTAATGTACTCATGCTGTAATAACATATATGTGCTCTTCCAGATGTTTTCTGTTGTGGTTGTTTTCTTCTCTTTGGCAAGTGGTCACCCCTTTTACTCAAATCAATAATGAGCTTCTGTTGAATAAAATGTACTGTTGGATTCTGTGAGTTTGTGTGTGTGGATGGAGAAGTAATGTCTTATGTTTGTGATGGTACACAAAATAATATTCCATCAAATATATAATATAGCCATTCTTTCAAGAAAAATTTCTCCTTTTTACAATGAATTATGGACTATATATACTAGAATGTGGGGAGACGTAAAGACGATTTAGTCCCCCAAACGACCACTAACTATTCGTGCAACTGTCGGGAGCAATTCAGTATATTTCATAACCCTACTAACTTAGTGGATGTAACCGCCATGGGTAGTTTAGTAATTTCATAATACTTTCTCGGAAAATTGCATCTTGGTCCCTGGTTAAATTTTTTGCACCATCACCTTAAAACCTTGATCTAGGAGTAAATTTGTAAATGAATCGAGTTCAGCTGAACACGTCGTTACTCAAGTTTGTTTGATGTTTTATCAAGCTTCAAAGATTTGTTTGAATTTGTTTTATATCAAATTCAACTCAAGTAATATTTTTAAATATATTTTTTTATTTTTATCAAACTTGAAAGTTTAACAGAAAAAAAAAATCAATCTAAATTTGTTTTGTTAAGTTTAGAAAATAAGCTAAAACGAGTTTTTATCAATTGGTTTCAATTGAGTATAGAATAGTTTAATTTATTTTTCAGTCCAAATTCAAATAGGCTAAGAAGTTTTCTCCGGGCCCAAAACTCACAGCCCATATATATAATCCAGGACCGTTGTATGTATACTGATCAAAAACCTCCCACGTATAGCAATTCTCATCCTTTTGATTTTCTTGCTTTGAGGTTTTACTCTCTTCTATACTCAGAAATCTCTCCAATTGTTTCTGTTCTGCCCGAACAAATATAGATTTGCAAAGAGAAAGAGAACTTGATAGAAATGTCGTCTTTGGGTACATCGAAAGGGATTCTGGAGATTGCGAAATTCGCAGTGTACGTCTCCGTTCCGATTGGGCTGATGTACTTCTTCGCCAGCAACACCAAGAATCTCCAGAGAGTCATGGGCAATGTAAGAATATGTTCTGGTGAATACAGTCTCTTTTGTTTTTTGGATGTTTACGTCAAGGGTTTTGGTGGGAAGAGTTGAATTTTTGTAGTTTAAGTTAATCTGAAAACGAAGCGTTTAATTGGGTCAAAGAGGTTGTAATTCTTTGTGATCATGCTGGATTTGGGACTTTTCAGCTGATTCTTGTGATTATTTGTTTCATTTGTAATTGTATCAGTTCCCTTGTGTGTGTATGTGTTTTGATGCAAATTTGTGCGTCTATGGTAAAGGCAGCTTGCTTTTCTGCCTCGTTTGAGGGTTAAAGTTGATTTGACAATATACTATTTAATTTTATGAAACAGATGATATGGGCAACCACTATGGTAATATGTTGTTTTTTCTCCATTACTTCTTTTACCCTTTTGCTCCTGGTGGGGTTGGGAGGTTGAATTTGAGATAGAATATAAGGACAGCTGATCTGACAGTGAATGATGAAGAAATACCAGATACAAAGATTTACAGAAGTTTATTGCATAAACTGGGAGGATCTTTTATAAATGCACGTACTGCGTCCAGACAGAACTTAAAGTTCTTATTTCCAAGAAATTAGGGATGAAATGGGGTTGTTGTTGTGGCCAGACAGAGCAGTAAAGTTCTTAGAGTTTTTAGGAACAAGTTAAAATCTTGTATAAATGAAATTTATAATTTGGAGAGACAATTGAACTGGCAATATAGTTGCATATGGAAGGCTTCGGAGTTAAGAGAGTGGAAATTACATCAAGTATTTTGTTACTGCAATTTGTATAACTTCCTTGTGAGTTTGATATTTATGTCGAGCAGCACGAATATTTGGCTTTACGGTGATATTTCAGCTGCTGATAATTGCTGTTGTGTATCTTGAAATATAAATTCAGTTGTCTTTTTGCACACACACGATAATCTTGTTCACTCCTTCAAATTCTTTAAGCCCAGAGTTTCAGAGTTTCTTTATATAATGACTTGGATTCTATATACATACCTCACTTTGATATGCCCTCTGAAGCAATTTTCTGATGTATTATGAAGCGTCAATATGTGGTGTATCCTCCTGAAGGACCACGCCCTCCATCACCTGAGGAGATGAGGGAGATGGCACGAGAATTAGCTCGCAAGAGAGACGGCCGTTGATGGATCTCTGAGTCTGTAAGAACAACGAAAGTGTCTTCAAGTTGTAACTGGTTTGGCCCTTGAAAGTTTTAATCTGCCACTCTTGTGACCATATATATATGCATGTGTTGTTCCAATAATTGCATGCATCTGATCTGTAAATTTTATTGCAAGATTGACAGAATACAACCGGTTTAAAGTTAAATGAATATTAGTGTTACTGCTCTCTTTCTTTTTCAAGAAGATCTATGAACAGAAAAGCTGCCATTATGGAGTCTACACGGCTTCTGTTTCTATTAATATGTTCATGTGGTAGAAATGGATAACATTCTTTGAAGTTTGAAGATTTAAGCTCAAACATAGGGTTCTGAATAGTGTGTGTGTGTGTGTGTGTGTGTGAGAGAGAGAGAGAGAGTTGTTTTTTCATGCACTGCTAATCATGAGAACAAAAGGACTTGGGGAAATTGCACTTTTGACCCCACATGATAGAGAGTGTTGCACTTTTGGTCCCGCAGTTTATGGGTTTAGCACATTTGGTCCTGTAGGATAAAAGGTTGTAGCATTTTTGGTTTCACAGGATTAAAAATTATTGCACATTTGGTCTCATAGGATTAAAAAATGTATCATTTTGGTCCGAAATGCTACAATATGTTTTAGCTCATGGGACTAAATGTGCGAAACCTGTAAACCTTTGGACCAAAATTGCAACACTCTATTGTATGGGACCAAAAGTGCAATTTCCCCCAAAACTGGTTCTTCCTGTGTAGGGAAAAGAAGCGAAAGACTGCTTTCTTGTGAAATAAAGCACTAGATCCGTTGGAATACTTGTAGACACATTATGTAGTTATCAGATTTTGATTGAAACTGCATTATGATCATTCTCTTTCCATATAGCTGTGATGGATTGAAGATAGACACTAGAGCTATGTCTTATACTGTTTTCTGGCAACTTAGTTCTTGCTCTAGAAAAGATCTGTTAGCCCTGTCTGTCTGGGTGACACTCTTGTTCCTCTGACGACCGGCGCATCATATGTAGGATGGTGGCCAGTGACTGTTGGATTGTCGGGGTGGTTGGTTTTTGAACCCCCACTCGCTTTCATCCGACGGTCCAGAATAGATCGAGTGTGTTGCATCCCATCCATTTTGGGAATTATGAGTTATAATTGAATGGAGATCCAGCCCCCCCTCCCCCACCTGACCTTCTCCAGCTTCAGATATGGTTGCAAGTTTCTTTGCTAAGTGATTGGTAAAAACATTTTTCTTGCAGTCTTGGAAGTCAATGGTTTAGTTGAAGCAAAATACTAAAGAAGATGCTCTGAAACATATATGGAACTACATTTCAAATGAATGTTTGATATGAAAGTCCATCTGAAAATTTATTGGATGTTTGGCAGTTAATATTGAATGGACTTATAAGTCATCTTTCTTTTCAAGTCTCCAAAACGCACTTTCTGCACTTCTATCCTGTCCATTACTGACAATTATATTTTCTAATTTTGATTATTCAAGTGCATTTTTTATTTGAAAACATTGTTTGTGTTTTCATTTTCAGTTGTTAGTTTTTCAAACAGTAATTAAATTTAAAGCAAAAACATATTTGTTTATACGTATTTCTATTGGCAATCTATTGATTTAACAATACAGTTCAATATAAAACTTAATTTCATTAACTAATTCAATCATGTTTTCATTTCATACGAAAATGTATACAATATTAAAAATATATATTTTTACTGAAAATAAAAACATAAACAAAATGTACGGAAGCGAATTATATACACCAAGTTATAGTTGTATGAATGAGTGTAAAATAATTCTTTGTGAGCAAATACATCATACTTTTAACATTATTTTTAGATTATGTAAAATTATCTATATTATTTAATGGCAAATTGCATTTTGCACCATGGAATTAATTGAAATAGACACTTGCCAACTTTGAAAAAAAAATAAACAAATTGCAGTTCATTCAAACTTTTTTTTTTTTCCACATTGAAATATTGGTATTTTGCATGCTAAAGCATTGGCTGGGGAAGGGCATAATTGTCCTGCAAAAGAGTCTTCAAAGTGCTAGTTACATTATGCGTTTAATAAAATATTAACGAACTTATCAATAAAGATAAAATATTGACTAATAAATTAAAATTTATATATTAAAAAATAAAGTAATAATTAATACAATTAATCCTAAGAGAAAATTACAAAATACTATAAAAGCACGTTTACTTTATATAGAATAAAATAGATTACACATCAAACATATACTTTCCTTTTATACATTTGGTTAATTTATCAATAATCATTTTGAAATTAAGTTTTGTTTATCACAATCACATTTTGGTAAAATCTACCATTTGTAATTTTAGGTCACACTAATTATCTTTTACATTTAACGATCCATTATGTTCATAACTTTATTTTATTTTTTCAGGTTTTATTATCCTTAAAGATTATATTAATTTTGAATTTAACCAGAATTTGGTCTATAGCAACATTATTATTCCAAATGCCATAATTATATTTTCTAATAATCAATTATCTCAAAATCAATTATACAAAATTTGATTTTATTGCATAATATTACACCAATTTGCTTTTATATCTAGAATAATATATGATATTCTGATAAGTTAGTTAATATTTACTAAATTATTAACTTGATAGTTAATATATAATATTTGATACCGCAAATCCAAGAAAAAATAAATAATACTTTGATAAGTTAGTTAATACTTGAATCTTAGTTATTAGTTAATATTTTACCTTATTGATAAATTGGTTAATATTTTATTAAATGTATAATTTGCACTTTGGAGATTCATTTTTGGGATAATTATGTCCTCCCAATCAATACTTTGGCCTGCAAAATTTCAATATTTCAATGTGCAAAGAAAATAGGTGCGAACTGCAATTTATTTTTCTTAGGGCGGTAAGTCCTTATTCTAATTAATTTCAAAGTGCAAAATGTAATTTAGTCTTATTAATTTATAATTGTGAAACAACTTATAAATAACTATAAATAATAAATCTTATAATGTTACTTATTACAACTATAATCACACGTAATCATTGCAAGGAAGTCCCGAAAGGAATGGGTGGTAGGATTGAAGGAATTCGGACGAGATGTATTTTCAACTTACTGATAAACTCTTATTTTCACTTATTGCAAACATAAACAAGTCTCACAATACCAATATTTACATGCAATACTGACACAAGATAATACTATCATTCGCTATATAATATTTATTATCAACATCACTAGTTATGTTAAGAACTTACAACGCATGTTAAACAAATATTAATATCCATGTCATGTCATAGAATATTAACCAAGCTGTGGGTAATGTGGATTTTAAGTATTAAACTCACCATCCAACCCAAAAATGGTGTGTTTCAATATTCCTACCACCATTATAGTTTAACATTTTCAAAACCAATCAATTTATAGCGAATAAACGTATGAACCCCGCCCGTTGAGCTAGAATAAGAAACCAACAAAGCATACGCTACAAATGCAGTGAAACCGAGTGCGGAGATTAAGAGAGTGAGCAGAGAAGACATTCCATTGACGAATAGATAAGCATACACTCCCTACAGTTTGTGCATCTATAGCGAAAACTAATAATACACGATTTTACTTACATGCCCCAAATGCCACGAGCTGATGCAACTTTGTTGCTCGGTCTGGAAGTCAACTCATGTAATATCCGAGCAAATGTATCAGCATACCTTGTATCTGAGAAGAGTATTTCTGCGAATGCATTTTCATATGCTAGCAGCAGGGGCTTGTTCTGCGGCTCCAACACAAGATTCTCCAGAATTAGTGCTGCTTTCCTGCAAACTTCTGGAACAGGATGTGGTGTCTTGATCACCTTCAACAGCCGATCAACTGCCCTGAAATAGATTGCAGGCACCATTATACACAAACTTTGCTAGGAGATGAACTTGAAGTTACATTTGGATGGAAGGAGGGAGGGATCAGGATTTTAGGCAATGATTTCAAATGATTCTATATTTAGGTGGATTTCAAATCCACTGAAATGACTCCAAAATAAGTTTAGAATAAGAGTGCCGGGGTTTGAGATCCATTATAACATGAAATATTTAAGCTTTAGATATTTGTTAGTATGAATTTGAAATCAATTCAAACACAACATCATGGATTAAATTAAGTTCTTACCATCTTTCACTGGCAAGTTTCAACCGGCAGTCCATATTGACTTCTGCAAGGTTGTACAGTGCACCAACAGCTGCTGCTTGAGCATCACCGGCTGGAAAGCTCAGAATATCAACCAGTCGCTTGTAGATCTGCAGTTTTAATCAACTGTTCTTCAAGAAGCTAGAAGAGTTTATGGCAACCAACAGTAAAAGATGACAAATGAGAGATAAGAGTGGACCTGTTGAGCAAATGGCAGGAGGAAAGGCTCATTGTCAGGGTTAAGTATCATCCGACCGAGTAGTTCTGCAGCTGCACAATGCCAGCTTCTGACAGCAGAACCCAACATTCCCATGATGGCCTGGACAGCACGCTTTTCTCTGGAACAAGGTAATGAACAACAGGCTTTTAGATAACAATTTGCAGAATAATGATAAAACAGAGCACCGAGTCAAACCGTACGTCATTTTGATGAACGAAGGCTTTGATGAGCTAAATATTCGAAGGTCTAGCAGCGGGCCCAAATTCATGATTGTCTCGAGGGCATTTGTAACAAGTTCTTCATCCTCTGTCGAAAACATTCAAGCATTTTAGAAGAATGTCAAGTAAAGAATGGCGAAAGAAAACAAAACAATGCAGCATTCTGGGGAAATGTAGTTCTTTTTTCAGTCTTCTTCTGCACATTTTTAGGCAATCATCAGAATCCACTAATCACATATACCCCATGTAACACCAAGGGGGAGTGAGTT
The DNA here is from genome assembly GCA_034509735.1 of Sesamum alatum. NCBI lineage: Eukaryota > Viridiplantae > Streptophyta > Magnoliopsida > Lamiales > Pedaliaceae > Sesamum > Sesamum alatum. The sequence goes on along the minus strand of JACGWO010000002.1, from coordinate 4,260,311 downwards.
CAGTTAGCACACAGTAACAAAGACACAAGAGAAGAGTTAACAAAATATATTCACTTTTTGGAACCTGTAACATAATCTTCCAAACACTGAAACATTGTCTCAAGACAGTGACGATTCTGGCCCATCGCAATTTCATTCTCAGCCATAAACGAAAAGTTCCTAAGAATATTTGAAGCAGCTACAGCACACAGCTGCTTTTCTGCCCGACCTTCCTCGTCCATATTAAAGAGGCCGTCTTCCTCATACCACCAACCTGAAGGGCGAGGTTTTGTAGTACTCTTCTGTGCAGACACGTCTTTATTTGAAGAACCGGATCCAGCACTACCATGGACAGCAAATACATATCAGGATCCAAGACAACACCAGAAACTCAACAAAACTTGAATATCCTAAAGATATTATATGTTGCTTTACCTAGGATGCGGAACAGAATCACCAGAATTTAAGGTCTCGTATTCATTCCCGAATCCAGTAACAGCAGAATTAGCACCCAGCAGTCTTACCCTTGGTGTCTTTGTAAGGACCCTCGGTAGAGCTATGTCACGCCAATCATCTATCTGCTCCAATTGAAAATACTCCATGTTAAGGAACTAACAACAGAACATATACATTCATACACAGGGATTGCAACATACAACTTGAAGTAGAGCATCAAGTAATCCTGGAATCTTGGCAAGAGGAGTTGCATCCTTCCGGACTTCGTCTTTCTCTTTGAACGAGAGTAATGTGAGAGCATTCAACGCCCATGTCAACTCGCTCTTCAGTCCACTTTGAAGGGCCAAAACTATTCTTTTGTTATTCTGCTCTGGTAAAGTAGTTGCAGAAGAAGAGAGAAAACTCATCCATCTTACAAAGGTAAATCAGATGGCAGAAGGAAAACAAACACTTCAACAATTTTCAAATACTTATCACCATAGATTTCATACCCTACATTTAGATCAATTCAACCAACCAATTTCTAAGCTTGGAGCTCTCCCGCCCCTCCAAACTAAAGAAAAAAAAAATTATAATAAAGTTCACAAATTTATTTGAGGGCCCACCTCTACTCTTACCAATGGCATTCACAAAAAGCTTTCTTCCAAAATGCGGTGTTCATTACAGGTAAAACCCTCACACCCCTACAAAATCTTAACCCCAGGATATGCTAAAGCATAGTTTACATACTAGTACCAAAAACCCCAAATTGAAGCCAGCAAACCCTTTCAACAACTATAAAAACCATAATTTCCACGAGAAATCCCTTACACAAAACAAGTCTCATAGCTGAAAAATCACTGATTCACACATTTACGCAGCATCACAAACAAACACGTCGCACTTTTACTCTTATTTAAGCTTCCCCCACCCAAAGCTCCCACAATTAACAAGCCTTCGAGAGAAATTAGGGTTTTAAGAGAGCTACCCGCGAATGCGGAGTGGACCTGGAGGGAGGGGCCGAGGAGGGTGGATGGGGCAACGGAATCCCCAGCAGCAGCAGCCGCAGCGGTGGCTGCAGCGACTGCGGCCGCGCTGTTGCTCCCGCTGCCGATGGGCCGGCCTCTCTTGGCGGCAGGGGGGGCGGAGCCGCCCGCAGCTCCGCCGAGCTTGCTTTGATCTCTCTTTTGCATCTCTCTCCCGGAATGGGCCTAAACCGTGTGTGTACTTTGTATTTTATCTGTAAATGATGAACTGGGCCCATTTTCTTGGAAACTATTGGGCTTTTCTGTTACTATTGGGCTTCTATGGCTTGACCTTTGGCCCAATTTATGTATTTATCATGCCTTGGTTGGTTCTCTCTCTCTTTTTTTTTTAATTAATATAGAAATTCTAAGTATTAGACAAAAGATTAATCAAGTAACATTGTTAAAATTAGGATCGAAAATGATTCGATTCAAGTCGAAAATATAATTGTTCAAATCTGTTTGAATTATTATCGAACTCCAAAAATTACTTTTGAATAATTTGATATTTTTAAATATATTTTATTAATTTTGTACTAATCGAATTGAGCTCGAGCCGTATTCGAAAGTTTACTGAATAAAATATTTTGTTCAAGTTTAGTTTGTTAAGTTTAACGAATCGAGTCCAAACGAGCTTTTATCAATCAATCTCAATCGAGTATCGAATAGTTTAATTTTTTTCTATTTCTAATTAAAAAAATCAACTACTTTGAGTACAAAAACACAAACGTAGATGTATATATATATATATATATATTTGTAGACATATACATATACGTATAGGTATATTTTTTACACGAATGCATACAAGTATAAGTAGATCGTGAATAGACGATTATATAACCAAAATCGTGATTTGGGTACTTATTTTAAATAATTTCAAGAAATTCCATTGGTTTGGGTCGAGATCCATGTTTTAAAAATTGGATCGGATCTATTGATTCAATTGAGATCGGTCATGTGTTCGTGCCGATTCATAAACTCAAAACTGATAATGTCAAAATCGGTGTGAACCAATTAAAATCCGACAAAATCAGTTTTGACTATAGTTTTTTTTTTTTTTTTTAAATGTAGTGAAGTGCGAAGGCTTAAACTTTTTTATATTTATAACGTCAAGTGCTTCAACTTGGCTTATGATTTTTCAATTTGGGATGATAAGCTTCACTTAAACTTCTCCTGATTTATACTTAAAATTCTTAAACTTTTTAAATGTGGGACAACAAGTTATTTCTAAGGATTCTTTTTTCTTTTCTTCTCCATCTACTCCTTTCTCCTTTGCTCAAAGCTTCTGCAATCTTTTTTGGGCTTTTTTTTTTTCTAAAATCAAATTATATGAAGGCACCTGTTGCCACCTCTGTTTGGTAAAAAAAAATCAACTTTTTCCCAAATCTTAAAAGGTAATGCATTTTCTCTTTTTTTTTTTTTCGTTCCATCTTCTTCAATAATATGTATGCAAATATATTTGTTTTATTTCCTCTTCTTCACTATTAGGTATCCAACTTTATATATATATATATATACATATATATTAGGCTCCGAGTTAATCAATTTTTTGAATCCGTCTAACTGGTCAAACTAGTGACCTAATGACCCAATAGTTTGACTGCTGGTCCGATTCCGAAAATATTGGTCGAAATCCTCAATGACCTGATGGTGATATGGCGATGATCTGGAGTAGGGGGGGTGTAATGAGTATCTCAAACTGAACTAGTAAGGTTGGACTGCACACAAAATTTTAGGCTAGTTGATATGCCTTCAACCAAAACCCTCCGATACTTAAGTTAGTTTTGAGCGCGACATTATAAGAGTTTTCGATATGGTCATAATAATAAATGCATATCTGTCAAAATTATCCTTTATGCATTTATAAAAGTTAGTGTCGGAGACCGTACGGCACACATGTCCAATAGATAGCCATCGAATGATTTTCGAATCAATGACTGACAATTTGATCTGATTCACCCGATCCACTAAAAAAGACGTGGATCCTTGAAGAGTTTTGATCTTTTTCAGCCTTTAAAGAGCATTTTAGTCCCTATTCAATGTAATTACCCTATCATCCATAAAATTCGTCCAAGTATGAATATTGATTTTAGGGTTTGTGATTAATTCGTGAACATATTAATATAAAATACCTAGTCATTTTAGTATAAAATTAGTAAATAAAAAAAAAAAGAGTATACTATCTAGTGAACGTATATATATGTATGTGTTAATACAAATATAAACAAATAAGTAAGTTAGCATAATCTCTTCATCTTCAATTATTTTAATCTCATTAAAGCAAAAATGAAATTAGAAAACATAAATCCCAATTTTTTGCACATGACATATATATATATATATTAAATTAAATTAAATTAAATAAAAGATACAATTAATATAATTAAAAAATAAAAATATAGTCGGTAATAAACATTTACAAAAAAGGAAGCCCTTTTTATTTTCTTATTTACAAAAAAAGAAGTTCTTAGAACTCATTGCCAATATCTGATACCACACACTGCAATAATTCGTTTACCAAAAAACAGAAAAGATAAAATTTTCACGGTCTGTCCTAAAATAGAATATTAGATAGGAAATGTATTAAATTACAACAAAATAAATTTAATTATATTAATGCCATTTATATGGACACATTCATTCTACAATGGATGTTTTCGTACACTAAGTACGCATACAATCAGATAAATACAATCTATACAAATTTTAAAATCTAAGTACTTAAATATATTAAATATATAGTGTAGCATCTATAAGATTGAAGTGTAAGGCTTTGTTTTAATTTGTTTTCATTCTTAGTATATAATTTTCCAGTATTTTGAAGTAAGCTTTTGTGCTTGTATTGTATTTTGTGAAATAAAAATATGTTTGGCTTAGTATATTTTGGTATAGATTATCTTATAAAATACGAGATAGAATGAAACTATATTTGAATTAGGATGTTTCACAATATTTTTTTTATACGAAAAGACGTGATAGAATAAAAATGTATTTGGATTAAAATGTTTTGTGTTGGTTTTACTAAGAAAAGATGGAGTAGAATGAAAACGTGTTTGAGTTATAATGTTTTATGGTACTCTTTTTTGTATAAATATAAAGAGCTTTTATGAAATTTGACATAATTACAAAAATTTTCATTATTTAAAAAATTACCAACCCCATTTGATTTGAACGTCCATCAACAACTAACTCATTCTGTTAATTTCCGTTTGCTTATTTTGTGATCAATTGACCAAGATACTCTTGTGGACTATAAGATAATTTTACTTGTTTTTAAAAAAAAAATGCTAAAAGAATTTGTTATGAACTAGGAGAGCAAGAATGAAACTTGCTTTTATTTCACAGTTTTTGAATTTCTTTTTAGAAAATAATCAACTAGGGTAATGTGAATATTTCTAGACTTCCGCGCAATAATCATAGAATTTCAGAAAATATTTGGGTATATCGATAATTTTTCAAATAACGAGTAATATTTATAATTATATCAAATCTTACTCGTTGTAACTTACCCTAATTTTTTGTACAAAAAAATGTAATATTTTATGATAATTTGTTGTATGAAAAAAATGTGTTAAAATGAATTTTTTGAAATTTATAACCCACCCTTACAAAAAAAAAAAAAAAAAAAAAAGTCAAATCAAATATGAAATCACAATTTAAAATAGTAAAAAGAAAATTATAATTGGAACCGAACAAGTACAGTACTCATAAGAAACATCAGTCTCAGACCAGTGGACCCAAATAGTACCAAAATGGGTCCAAAAAAGGTCCGAATGACAGTGATCGGATCCGGGTACAACACAACAGCCTAATATTTGTAGGGTCTTCAAGAAAAGGAAAAAAAATACAAAAAAAGTACAATTATTTGGGTCAGTACAGTACTGATTCATCAATGCCTCATACATCTTATCTATCTAATAAGGTAAAGGTATTTTTGTTAAATTTACAATAATACCCTCAAACCCCCCTCCCCCAAAAACAAAAAAAAATTAATGTTGGTGGAATCTAAAATTACCATAATAGTAATAATAATAATAATAATAAGAAGGGTTAAATACATTTATCGTACTCTGAACCAATGTTTTAAAACCCGAATCATTGATCGAATCGAAAAATTGAGTGGGTCAAGGGTCACTGGTTCAATCGTCGGGTGAATCGTGATCGAACCAGTGATGTCATAATAAAAGTTAATATATAAAATTATATTAAAATAATAAAAAATACAAAAATATAAATAAGTTTTTGTTGAAGTTTATATAAGTATTAAAAGTATCTCAAGACTTGATAGTAAAATATGTATATTAAAGATTTAGGTTAAGAATAAAAATAGAAAAAATACGTAAATAACAAAAATAACGAATTATTTACCATTATAATTAAGTTATAACTAAATTTTATTGTCAATAAATAGTTAGCCCCTCCCCCCCAATTTTACAAATAATATATAAATCGTATTCTATTAATTATTTAATTAGAAACTTAAGTAATTATAAGAGATAATAATTTAATTAGATTACGGACTTGATGAATTTGTTCATTTATAAATATATAATTGAAGTAATTATTAAAATGCCGGTGTTGGTTTCTTGATTTTTCTCAATTTTCATATGTAATGTCATGATTTAATTTTAAATTGTATCAATTTTTTAAAATTTTAGAAAATTCATGAACCAACTGGTTTACTTGACCCGGGACCTGGTCAACCGGGTCACCGGTTCAACCAGCGGTTCGCGCAGTTTTCAAAAAATAGAATAGTTTTGAGGCTAGCCCGATTTTATGGGTTGGACTAGATCGTTTTAAAGATCGGATCACGATTTTACTGGTCCGGGCTGGAATTTAAAACACGGCTTTGAACTAAGTATAAAGTGCATTTATCACTCTCATGATATGGATCAATTTTCTTTTTTTTTTTTTTTTTTATGATGAAAATGTCCTTATTTTTTACACATCCTAAAATAGGTCTATTGCAATCATTTTCCTAAAAGGACAATTTGAATTGTTATAAAAATTTTATTTAAATTAAATACTACCAAAATTTATGATTATTATAGTTAGTATATAATTCGTATAAACTTTATAAATTTACAATCCTTATATATTTTATGTTTTTATATACAACTTTTGGTATCATAACTATCATAACGAGCTATACATTTTAACGATCCTATTGACTTAAGAATTCGAAAGCTATACCGTGGCCAGCTTCTAGTCCACCAAATTTGTTATGGTTGATTGATATTCGTCAAGATCTATTATTATAACCATGGTATTTAACTATCACAAAAAATCATATTTCTTTTAGTGTTAAACATATTTGTTTGTTCACAAGATATTGTTTCTTTAATCAATATACCTTTTAAATATTTTTCTGTTCATGCGTATTCAATATTAATTTATTTAGTTTGTCTTTATTTTTTTATTTAGTTAAATACCAAATATAATTGAAATTTATAGGGATAATTACACTGCCCTTTTCTAAAATTTGGTATAATTACACGTAATCCCCCTATAATTTAGGAAACACATCTAGTGCCCCTGATGTTTGTTGTCGTCTAACACATAGTTTCATCTTTTAGTTAGTTCACTGAATTTGCTGATACTAACAAAAAAAAATCTATATTACCCATGATTGATTTATTACAAGTCAAAAAAATATTTTTTCGATAAAACCATCTGTATACATTTCTTCACACCTAATGCATATGATAAGGCATATCTTTACATGTATAAGGATAATTTGGTCAGAAAAAATTTGTTAGACCTGCAATAATTCAGTCGGATTCGGGGGTAAATATGAATTTTATTCAAATATTTTTACTAATATCAACAAATTCAATGAATTTTAATTATAGAAGATATCTATTTATTAGACGAAAATAACTTTAAGAGTATTAATTGAATTTCTTACATGAACATAGGGGAGGATTACACGGAATGTGCTTCTACGATGTTGAATAATAAAACTAAAAAACACATAAAATTTCACCGTAATTTGTTTTATTACCAATGAAAGAAAAAAAAAATACTTGAAGAGAAGGCAAACACGTCAGAAAATGATTGAATGAATGAATTGAGAAGTACCCAAAATTGTTTTTCACCACACAAATTCTGTCATCTCAGATTGGAAAAGAACAATAAAATCAAAAGCCCTTAATTTTTTCTCACAAAGGAAAAATATATTCAAAAAAAGGAAGGATAAAGCAGCTAAGGAGACGGACAGCAGTGTATATTATATATACACACACACAGCACACGAAGAGCAGAGATCTGTTCAAAAGAATCTCTTCATCCTACGTCGATCCTCTGCATTTCTCTCTTTTCAAGAATCGAAACTTTCTGAGGTGAGTGAATCTTCTTCCCATTTCCTTCAAGAAAAATGAAAAAAATCATATATATATATATGTGCGTGTGTGTGTGTGTGTGTTGTTTCACTTTCACCCTGTTTTCTTGAGATTACGCTGGAAATTCATGTGTATGGTGGATGGCGTGTTTGGGGTTTGTGTTTTCTAACTTGGGTTTTGTTAAAGTTTGTGACTTGTTTCATTTTCGTGGAATTTTTGAGGGTGATGAGTTTGTGTGCTCTGTTTTTCTGGTGTGTGTGCTCTGTTTCTTGAAATAGTTTCTGGGTTTTTCTTGATTTTGATTTACTGTACTTGGAGGGAAGAATGGAGGCTGTGTTTGTGTCTGCTCTGTTTGATATAATCTAAAAAGCCTATTTCTTGACAGCTTATTTGTTTGAATTTATGTATGTAAACAGTGTAATGTTTAATTTCCTTATGGTTTTGCATACTTTTCTGCAGTTTTCAATCTTGCATAGGTTTTCGTGGGAGACGAGCATATGTTTGGTTTAGTTAATGAGATTGTGTTTATATTGAACCGTCTTATCAAATCAATATATTTTTAATGAAAATACGTAAATGTCATTTATTCAACCCCTTTTCTTTTATTTTTCAAGCTTCTTAGATAGCATAGCATGTATCGTTTTCTTGAGGTTGTTTTGTTTTTTGAACAAATCTTTGCTTCTTTTGTGCTGCAGCAGAGTCTATACTCCATAGTTCCCTTTATATTTCAGTAATTTTCTCTTTTAGTGACATATCTCCATAATGGTTGGTTTCATTCGATTGTATGTTTAGTTTCTCTTCCTTGCGGTGGCCGTTGTTTGGCTAGTTTCTTGATATGTTTTTAAGTAACCATTGGATGCGAATTCTGTGGTTATCCCAACGTATTTGATTCTATCGGGCTTTTTCAGTTTGAATCCATTGTGGTTTAATCTCTTTGTTGATTCTTTTTGTTCGTCACGTTCTAAAATTTTTGCGCCCGTTGGTTGGTAGCATAATGGGAAGCGCTGGTGACACCAATTATGGGGCATACACATATGAAAACCTTGAGAGGGAACCGTACTGGCCGTCACAAAAGCTCCGGATTTCCATTACAGGAGCTGGTGGATTTATTGCTTCACACATTGCCAGGCGTTTGAAGAGCGAGGGACATTACATTATTGCTTCGGACTGGAAGAAAAACGAGCACATGACTGAGGATATGTTCTGTCATGAATTCCATCTCGTTGATCTGAGGGTGATGGATAACTGTTTAAAAGTTACCAAAGAAGTCGACCATGTGTTCAATCTTGCTGCAGATATGGGAGGGATGGGCTTCATTCAGTCTAACCACTCCGTCATTATGTATAACAATACGATGATCAGCTTTAACATGATTGAGGCTGCACGGATCAATGGTGTTAAGAGGTACTTTTCCGTAGACCTACTGTCGTACTTTCTAACACGTGCAATTGTATGTTAGTGTTGGTGTGCCATATAATTAATGACGCGTGTACACGAAAACTGATCAACACAAAGCACCCGTAATCAGACAACGCTAGACGTTAATGGTTGTTTACTTCCGTTAACAAATCTACTGATTCTAAACTTATTTTTCTCGGAGACGCTTATCTGCATCTCTAGTGACTAATTCTTTTCAAACAATGTAAAAGTTAAAACGTCGGTAATCAGACTACTAGATATTTTTTGCTAAGGTGCTACTTAATATCTAGTATCCATAATCACGGTGTTTCGTTTGTGTTCGCTTATTGTTGATATTTTCCTTTTTGAATAGGATTCAATAAGGCATACATTTGGTTACGGAAAAATCTGAATAATGTTCATTTACTTTGTCTTTAGGTTTTTCTACGCCTCCAGTGCTTGCATCTACCCTGAATTTAAGCAGTTGGAAACCAATGTGAGCTTGAAGGAGTCTGACGCCTGGCCTGCCGAGGTTTCCTTCTAATAAATTACGCAATTTAATTTAACTCATATTCTGTTTTTCTATGTCATGAATGAGCTCTGTTTCGTTGTTCGTTTTGTGATTTAGCCTCAAGATGCTTACGGGCTAGAGAAGCTGGCAACTGAAGAACTATGTAAGCACTACAACAAGGACTTTGGAATTGAGTGCCGTATAGGGAGGTTCCATAACATTTACGGTCCCTTTGGGACGTGGAAAGGTAAACTTGAAGGCGCTGCTAGAAACGGATTTTCGTTTTGTTTTTCTTTCTACGTAAGTGTTCTCGTCGATTCGTTGACATCTTCATAATCATTGCAGGTGGGAGGGAGAAAGCACCGGCTGCCTTCTGTAGGAAAGCCATTACTTCTACTGATAAGTTCGAGATGTGGGGAGATGGCTTGCAAACTCGGTCGTTTACCTTTATTGACGAATGTGTCGAGGGTGTTCTGAGGTATGCTGACCTGATTACTATACGCGTCGTTATAGTTGCACTAAAGCTTAATTTTGTCATGAAGAACACATATTTAGGAGGTGAACACAAGAATGATTATTAGTTGAAAATAAATCAAGCTCTCGTTGATCGATTCAGAATCGATCAAGCTTGTTTGAACTTGATTTGTTGAAAACCTAACAAAACAATCTTGAATCCCTTTCCCGTTCTACAACATTTGAAGCTCGTTTCAATTAGTAAAAAAGTGCTGAAATATGTTTACATTATCGAGATAATTGTCTTGACTCATGTTTGTATCCGTTAAAAGCTTGTTCAAGGTCGATTAATCAAACCAAACTCAAATGTAATCGTTGAAACTCAATAAAAGTTCAAAAACATTTGCACAATAATGTGCTCAGCTTGACTCGACTTACATCCTAGAACAGAATGTTTCTGAAATTGTAATTGAAAAGGCTCTCGATCATCATTTTACCACCTTCACAATAGAGGAAACTAGACGTGACTGTTGGGTTCTTGACATGTACCTAGTTATAATATAGAAAGAAAGAGCTCCATTTGAATTCCTTGTGTGCTTGTGCAGACTGACGAAATCCGACTTCCGAGAGCCTGTGAACATTGGAAGTGACGAGATGGTCAGCATGAACGAGATGGCCGAGATTGTCCTCAGCTTCGAGAACAAGAAACTCCCTATCCATCACATTCCAGGACCAGAAGGTGTGCGTGGTCGGAACTCAGACAACACTCTAATCAAGGAAAAACTCGGTTGGGCCCCTTCCATGAAACTGAAGGTAGCCTACCCGTATCCCGTCTTTTCCTTTACTTGTACGAAACACCATTTTATGCCAACACATACATGACTGATTCACTGCTCCAACATATCGGTGATATAGGACGGACTGAGAATCACATATTTCTGGATCAAAGAACAACTCGAGAAGGAGAAAGCTAAGGGACTCGATTTATCCGCCTACGGCTCGTCAAAAGTTGTCGGAACGCAAGCGCCTGTTCAGCTCGGTTCTCTCCGAGCCGCAGACGGCAAAGAATGACGTAGTCAACTGAAAAACAGGTTCGTTTTAGCATGTGAGCCACTCTATATATGTATGCTCTACTATACACTGCTAGAGTAGGATATATCTACTTTGCGGGCTTTTTAGTTTATCCGTGATTGTCACAACGTGGTTGTATGTTGAGCGAACCCTCGTATTCATGTATCTCATAGCTAATCAGGATGTGCGCTGCCGGTATAACTCTTTGTTGTTGGAACATACGGTCCATGCCTTGGCAATATATCGAACTCCCATTTGGCTCTTGCGTCAAACCTTTCGTTCTGGCTGAGGCCTATCAACGAGTCTTAAAAGTGCGATATCGCGTAAAATTGTGAGTCTGTGGTAGGGAAAAGTTGCAGTTTTGTTTTCTAGGTGGTCCAGAAAACAGCAACCTTTGTGCCATTTGATTCGAATAAGGTAGTAAAGAAGCCATAGATGAGTATGGATATGCTTGTGTTATCCTATTGTTAGAAGTTGAGGTTTGGTTCTTGCAAGTTTGAAGCTTGTTTTGCTAAAATGTGTTATGGCTTCTCTTATTGGTATGTTTTCAGTTTTCTTTGTTTTGAGAACTACTAGAATTGAAGAAACATCACCAATCTTTCTGGCTTACATATAATAGGGATAAGTATCTGCACCCCATCGTTTATGATCTATTTACACAAATTATCCATTACTTTTAAAAAATTGTGTACACACCCACGAGAAACGTCAAAATAATTTACACAAATCAACCTTGCTTTTTTTTGGAAAACTATACATACACTGTCTAGAAAATGTCAATATTACTAAATTCAAAAAAAAAAAAAAAGAAAATCATTATTATTAAACAAATTGTTTCTATGATTTATGTTCTATTTACACAAATCATCTATGCATTTTGAAAAATTGTGTACGCACCGACTAGAAACGTCAAAACATTATTTACACAAAATCAGCCTTGGGTTTTTTCGGAAAACTATACATACACCGCCTAGAATGTCAATATTATTAAGGGTAAATTACAGCTATCTTCCATGAGATTTGACATAATTACAAATACTCCATTATTTTAAAAAATTATAAATACCCCCATAAGGTTTGTAACCGTCTAACAAATAACATATTTTCATTCATTTTTATGGGTGAACTGACGAAAATATTTTTATGCACTGAATTATTTTTTATTTAATTCTTAAATTTTTTTTGGACTACAATACGCACAGAGAGGTTTCTTAAGTTTTAAGTTATTAATTATCTAATTTTTTAGATAAAAATGAGTAATTACATATCCATTTTTTTCGTTAAAAAATATGATTAAAAATAAATTTATTTATTTTTTTCCTCAAAGTGTTTAACTTTTGGTTTATCATATATATATATATATATTGTCAATTTCTTGTCAAAAGTATATATGAGTTGTTGGGATATTATATTTATTGTGTATCTATTATATATATATATATTAACATTACTCCACTTTTAATTTAAATTCTTCATTTATTAAAAATTATTTAGAAAATAATTTGGTGATGATTTAATGTGCAAGATTATATTATATTGTGAATAATATAATTATTCAAGGCATGAGGGGTAATTTTGTCCAATCAGAAGGGGTAAGTGTTACATTTATTAGTTTAGGGGGTAAATGTTACATCACGAATAATTTAGGGAACAAACTGTATTTAACCCTAATAATATCTGTACAATTATTTTTGGGGGTGGGGTGGGGGGTTTGGTGGGGGAGGAGATAGGGAGAAAGAGATGAGTGTTGTTTAGAGTTTTTAATTTATATGATTTGTATTTTATATTAATATAAGATGAATAAGTTCAAATATATTTAAACATTTAACTCTTTGTTTTATTTGTGGTTAATTTTGAAATTATAAATGGGTGTAATGAGGACGGGGTTTTTAGTAATTCTAATTCGATTTTAATTTCACATGTGGACTCTCCTAAATAATAAACAAAAATAATAAATTTATATATTCATGTGATATGTATGCAACACGATAAAAATAAATTAAATAAAAAAATTAAAATACGAATATATTTGTTTGAATATTAATTTTCAAGATATTTCATAAGTATGTGTAATATGATCAATTTTATATGAATTAAAAAAGATTTTGTTTCCTGCGGTCTTCTTACATTTTCTCAATTCAAAAATAGATGATTGATAGGTTTAGATTGGTGTATCCATATCTCCAATCTCAATTATTAAACTTTAAACATTATCTTCGTACTTTGGTGAGGGAAATTGAATTTTTGTCCTTCTAATTTAATGCTTATGAAATTTTCGAAAATAGTCTCATAATTTTAAAAATTCTCATCCCGGTTCTCCTACCAACTTCTATTAGGGGATTGACGGAGAAAAATACATTCAAATCATGTGATCGTTTTCTTTTTATTCTGAAAAGATAAGCATCTGGTCGCAATTCCTTATCAGAAAATTGACAGAAACAATCACGTGTAAGTCATATGATTGTTTTCTTTCGTTCTGAAAAGATAACCACGTGACCGTGAACTTCCTAAAGGAAGTTGGAAGGAAAATCTAAAATGAGACATTTTGTAAATTATGAGACTATTTTTGTGAATTTAACAATATGACAGAAAAATAACATAGTATATTGTAAAAATATCAAACTCAAGCTTGATGTTATACTCGATTAAATTTCTTTAGTACTCAACTTATTTAAAAAGGATAATTACATTATTCTCTCTTGAAGTTTAGTGTAATTACAAGGTGATTTTTGTAGTTTAAAAAATTACATTTGGTACCTTTCCTTGACGTTTATTTCTATCTAGTCAGGAGATCCCTTTGTGTACATTGAATTTGCTAATATTTAAAAAAAAATTGAATAAAAATCTATATTTATCCCCAATTGACTTATTATTAATTTATTGCAGATCAAACAAATCTTTTCTATCTAACGAAGGATCTATTTATTAAACAAAAACAAACGTCAGGATTACCAGATGCAACTTCTCAAATCTCAAGGGGTTCATGTGTAATTACACTAACCCAATGGAATTATCTCTATTAATAATCAAACAAATCCAAATCCAATTTTAAACTAGAGAAAAGAAAAATTCAAACCAAGCATAAAAAATACCTTATTCAACTTGATTCGGTTCGTTGATACTTCACAATCATCACTGATCTTGATCCATTTTATTCAACTCGATTCGATTCATTTTGCACTGGCACTGGCCAATTCTTAATGATCCACACCATTAATCGTGTAGATTTTTGTCGGTGATAAATTTAAAAATATTGTTATACTGAATGTTGTAAAAACATATTGGTTGCATTAGAAATATCAATGTATTTTACAAAAATAAAAATAAAAATGTGTGGGTTCTGTTGTGGGCCCTACTCCGTTGATAATGTGGATCATTCGAGAGATTGGCTCCTCAGAATTTATCTGTTGAATTTGATATATATATATTTTTTAATATTGTTCCTATTTTTATTTTTTTAATGATTATCAAAAGATAATCCTCTCGTGTATTGGCCATTGATTAGGGTTTTAATCTACTTATGTTCTTTTTAAAATTAATTGAATTTGTAATCAATCTCCAAACATTGACTTAATGATTAGGGTGGGTTTGTTTTTCCATTTGAGGATTACTTGTTTTGAGGAGGGTGATTATGCTTTTTCCTTATTATTTAATTATTTATATTTATATTCATAATTTATGAATTTGTTACTTGATAATTAATGAAATTACTTGTAAGTTTGGCTGGATAGAATAAACTATCTACAACACTCGAGACTGGCTACTTCGGAATGATCCACATCATGTATGACGTGGAGCCCACAATAGACCGCGTGTTATGATCAGCATGGATCCCTCGGGATTGTGCTGTTAAGAGAGTGTTTGCGAAAACTAATACTTTTGGATGAGTGATTTTTGTAGAGAAAGTTGAAAGTTGTAGCATAATGTGATGTATTGATTTATATATTTTACTCTTATTTATAATACATTTTAAAGCATAATATATTATTTATTATATGTACGCAGAAACATCGTGTCATGACGACTAATAATAAAGAAAACAAAGTGCTCAAAAGTGAAGTTGAATTTACTTACCGGAAAAATCCAAATTAGTAGAAGCCTTCTATAGGTGCTTCGAGCTTTTGATCCAAAAGTATTTTATCAAGTTTCAAAAAGTTACATTAGTTTCTACCCGATACTCACAAAAATATTTTTCCGAAACCAAAATTTTATAGTACTTTTTGAAACTGCAAACCTTTCCTTGGACAGGTAAAAGAAAAAAGGTAGGTGTTCGCTTATATCACAACTAATAAACTAAATAAGCAATAAGCGTCAGGGTAAATGACATTAGTACCCCTTGAGATTAGAGCTAATGACATAAATATTCGTTACTTTTTATAAAATAACAACTACACTACTTGAGGGGATGTTTGTGTAATGTACCTTAGGGGGTGTTTATGTAAAACTTCGTCACTATATAAAGAATGTACTTACAATTATAACTTCAAGGGCTGTACTTATTATTTAATAAAAAATAAAAAATATTTTGATAATTAAATCTAATCTCTTGCTGGTGTGAATATAATTTACTCAAATAATTAAATGCAATGAAACATTTGTATTTGAGGGGAAGTGAAAAGGGGGAGACCGGGAAAAATTAGATTATATAGGAAAGCTACAATATTTAAATTGCTTGATATGATTCAAACAACTAATTTAATAAAATAAAAATAAATTAAGAGGGATGAGAAGATTAATTCTTATAATTTTATCCATTGAATCTTTTTTTTTTTTTTTACTCTTTATGATAGCTAATGAATAAATTCAATTAAAATAATTAATCATATGAGTTCATAAATCAATTAACTTGAAATTTTTTTTAGCATTAGCAAGCAAAAAAGTAAGAAAAAGTGACCTTATTTTGGGCTAGGAAGAAAGAAACAAAAAAGGATAATACATAGACACTATTTTAGTGGGAGAAGAGATATATGAAATTGAAAAAATAAATTCAATAGACTACCATTTTTCATCAAATAAAAAAAAATATTCATTTGACACCACTTATCAACTTAAAATGCAATTTTATCAATTAATTCAAATATATTACATTTCATACGAAAATTTATACAAAATTAAAAACACATTTTAGATCAAAAATTAAAAATTAAAATTAAAAATAACACCAAACATGCCCTAATTGTTAGCATGAGGATGAGAGCATCACAACATTCTTCTTTCTAGTGGTTGAAAGCCCTAAAATATTTTTTTTTTAAAAAAAAATCAAAATTTAATCTTTCACAAGAAATCTCAATTCCAAAAACCATATCCATACTTTGAGGAGAGAGAAAATCGAGAGAGAGAGTAGGTGGAGAGTTGCTTTCACAAAGGCATTATTATTTGTCAAACTTTAGGGAATTGCTTTTATTATATATATATATATATATATATATATATTTGCTTTAGGGACAGGGCCTAGTGTGGGGCCCCATTTCACTAAATTTAAAGAAAGGAAAATTAGGGTTAAGTGGCCCCCACATCTTTGCCAAGTAGGCCCCACCCATTTTGTGTATAAGATTAAGCATACATTAATGTAATGGATTGCATGAGGGCCCACATCAATAGTTGATTGTGATATATATATATATATTTTATGTGGGTTGTGATATACATAATATTATAATATTGTAAATATGTGGTGTTTGATTAGGGTTTGATTTTATTTCTAACAGTGCTAAATTTAATAGTTTTTAGAAAAAAAAATCTCTATTTTGATATATTATTATATATAGCAAGATGATAGTTGACCACAATAGGTTAATTTTGACCAAATTTTAAAATTTTAGAATTTTGAGTTTTTAATTAAATTAAAAAAATTCTATTGGTTGGACAATCACTTGTTCGGTCTTCATGTGGTCATTATGATATGTTGCTTGGTTGATGTAATTTTTTTATTTACTACAAAATTATGCTACTTCGTTTAAAGCCAAACTAGACACCGTGGCACGCAGTACCTACGCGCATATTTTTAAATAATATTTTTATTTTATTAAAGCTCATAATTTATTTTTGTATATTAAAACTTTTTATTGTCTTACAATCTCACATATAAAAGCTATTCGATAACATTTTCTTATGCATTAATTATCAATAATTATTTTACTCAAATTAAATTAAAAGTTGAAAATTTTTCCAATATCTGTTATTTCTATTTCAATCAACAATAAGCTTAAACAAAATGAGAGTAAATTTAATCTTGTTGAGTATATTAATTGCATGGAATTAATTTTTTTTAAAAAAAAAACTTGATTGGGTATTTAATTCAATATAAGTGGGGAAGTTGAAGGGCATTTTTTGTATTATAATAATTTAGTGTAGTGGTATCAAAACTACCACTTTGAGTCTATAAACCCGCTTCTCTTTATAATAATATAGATTACAATTCTATCAACATAGTGTATATTTTATCTATGAATTTTATATGTTGTTCAGTTGTAATGCATCATTTTTTTCATAAATTTTATATGTTGTTGGTTTCAGTTCAAGGACTCCATGATACTTGAGTTAATTTCTTAGTCAACATGAATTTGTGTGATTTTTATTTATTTAATTTTCACCATTAATTTTTGTGTGATTTTCATTTATTTAGTTTTCAGCATCAATTTGCGTGATTTTCATTTATTTAATTTTCGAAAAGAAAAATAATGGGTTACTCAGTTTATTTGAAATCTTTTAATTGTCATACTTCCCTCTTGATGTTAAGTTGAACAAGAATTATCTAAATCAATTGAATTTTTAGAGTTATTTTTTATCTAAACTAAATATTAATAATGTTTTCATATTTTATTTTTCTAAATTGGCCAATATTTTTCATGATTTTACAAGAATTTGCATTTCTTTAAATGGAAATATATTAGCTTTCTAATTTGATGCACTAATAGAAAGCCTTGATTAGTTTATGTAACTTTTTTCTTTTTTGATATGGGCATTTTCGTCCAAATTATAATGGGAGGGGGTTAGTCCTAAATGAAAAATTCTTACAGGGGGTGTAAGTGCAATATTAAAAGTTTATTTTAGAGGAAATATAATTTGGTATTTTCAAATGAGATTTAGGTGTTCATTTTTATTAATTGAGACGCATGCGGTGACAAAAAGGACAGATGATACTATGTTAATGTTAGGTAATTTCCTAATTTTTCCAATAACAACACCATAAGTCAAACTAAAATATTATAAATATAACTTATAAATTACAATCAATATAACTTTTTCATCAAAAGAAAAAAATTAAATACATAACTCTTTTAAATAAAACAGTCTGTCCTTATCAATTGAATTAAAATGCATCCATGACAAAATAAAAAATAAAAAATAAAAGATGCATTCAGTACCCTAAAATTTACTTCTGTCTAATAAATAAATGAATTCTAACGATTTGTTCTTTCTCAGATCTCATACTGCATCAATTGGATATCCTTTGAGAGACCTCGACCTTGTATCCCGGATCAATATTGAATATTGAATCTAATTAATTGATTTGATTTTTGATAATTTATAAACCTTTATTTTAGTTATTCGATAAACTAAATTTTTTGTTAAAAAATAATAAAAGTAGTTGAAAAGTAAATATTAAAAACAATAGTTATACTTTTTATTTAATTTTTAAATAAGTAAATAACAAAAATAATATAAAAATAATTAATATATAAAACAGATATACATAAAATAAATACAAATAACATTTCATTTTTGTATTTCATACGGTTTGATAAATCAACATTAAAAATTGAAACTGAACTGAATGCCGAATTTTCAAAAGAATAATAATTAATTATCAAATTGAATTTTCGGTTTGAAGTCGGTTTCTACCAAATTTTAATTTTGATTTAGTTGGATCGTTAATCGAACTGTGAACACTTCTACAAATGTTGTATCTGAGTTCGTGCGGTCACTATAACAAAAAAGAATATTAAAGAAAAAATATTAAATGATAATTTAAAACTTATTACTAAGAATATATTTTAAGTACGGTTTTGATTTTATTACAATATAATTATTAGTAACAATAAATGTGGCTTAGGTTATTACTACATAGAATTAGTAATTATGAAAATTATTCCAGTGATAAAATAAAAACTTTGTCGCTTAATATATATAATTAGTGATAATTTTAATATGCCACTTAATCTTTTGTGGCTAATTCTCTCTCTCGATCGAGCTCAATTTGGGTAATGATGAAAATTCGAGAGTGTATCCCTAACAATAATTGTTCGATGTCAATGATTTCTTAGTTTAGTGGTTAAGGTTGTTCGAACTCGGCCAATGTATGGAATGTTGTTTACTGTATAGTATGTATTGTTTGT
Organism: Sesamum alatum; assembly: GCA_034509735.1. Classification (NCBI taxonomy): domain Eukaryota; kingdom Viridiplantae; phylum Streptophyta; class Magnoliopsida; order Lamiales; family Pedaliaceae; genus Sesamum; species Sesamum alatum. Next base: position 4,240,756 of record JACGWO010000002.1, on the reverse strand, counting down.
ATACTGTAATAGTTAGGTATTGTTTAGATTTAATTTATGTAATATTGTTGATCAAGGTATGATTGTTGTAATTGTCTCTGTTAGATATCGATATTCTACAGGACTGATTGTAATCCATTTATTTCAATTAATAATTATTCATCGCTTTCAATTTAAAAAAAAAAAATCTTTCGATACTTGAGTTAGTTCAAGTAGTAAGAAAATTAAGTCGTAGAGTTGGAACTCAATAAATACAACAAACAACGTAGGCTCGGTCACGAACTTGTGCTTATTCTTGAGGGTAGATTTGTCTGTTTCATGATTTTTATCATTTAAAAGTTGACTTTCAAAATTTAAAATTTTGATCCTAATCAAACTTGACTTTAATTGAACAATATGTTGTTGGTAGAGCCATCTTCAATAATAAACCTTGGACCTATGTAATGAGATAAAAATTGAATTTATTGTATAAAGATTAGCAAAAATTTAAAACAAGAAATTTAGTGGTTGAACTATTTATAATTTTATACTGGTATTTCACTTAAATTAGTCAAATCAGGAATAATACGTAGAAATGACGGTTGCTAATGAGTTCGCTGGAAATTTGGATCGGCCCATGCTCTATTTAAATGGGTAAATTTACCGATGATACGTTGCCCGAATAATGAGATTGAGGTCCCATAATTAAGAGGTCGTGAGTTCGAGTACTATGAATATATGTAGCTGTTTAATTTATATGATAATTGTGTTATTCCTTTAATTGGTGTTGGTAGATGTAGATATATTATTATACCCACTACAAGAAAATAGAAAATTAGTAACAAAAATAATAAGTGATAATTTTAATATTGTCACTAATTATATATATTTAGTGACAAGAATATTTATTTTGTCACAATAACGAATTTTATGATTTTAATAATTATTATTATTTATGAAAATAATTATTAGTGACAAAAAAATATACACATAATTGTCACTAAATACAATTAGTGACTCATGTATAGTGACAACCTAGTGACAATAAATAATTATTATCACTATATTATATTGTCACTATTGATGTGTCACTAATGGTATTTAGTGACAATTTTATACACAATTTTTGTCACTAATAATTATATAGTGACAAGATGAAAAATATTGTCACTTAATATATATTTTTAGTGACAACTTTTAAATTATTATTTGATAGTTTGTCACTAATATCACATTTTCTTGTAGTGACCGTGGACTGAATAGATGTTGTTATACTGTGGAATGAATATCGTAATAGTAATTAATCGCTTTAGAAATATTGTTGTACTTTCAAATTAATAATTCACCGTTTATTATAAAACAAAACCGGGTGAATTTTTAAACTAATTATGTTATTTTCTCTTATTTTTTTACGTAATTGTAAAAATTAATCCTTGCAGCAATAAGGAAGGAATAGTTGTGTATAATCCAGTCGATGTTTTTGGAGTGTATGTATAATTTTTTTAAAAATAAAAATAATTTGTGTGAATCATGTTGATATTTATGATGAATGTATATGTATTCTAAAATAGGGATAGTTTGTGTAAAGAGACTATAAGTCAGGCGTATGTAATTATTCTAAATTTTTGTCATTAACATAATGTTGATATTCAAGTAATTATAAATGACCCGTCACTTTGATGTTTTTTATTATTTTTGAATAATAATTATTTTACCCTTATATATTAAAAAAGGCACAAATTTAGCCCTATCACCCTAAGGCTTTCATTCTCGTTGCCCACAAATTTCACTAAGAATTTTGCACTTTTCCCAACAAAAAGAGAGATTAAAATGTATGTCCCTTAATGTTTCCCTGCTAGGGTACAATTGGATATGCGCGCCTCTCTCTCTTTATCTCATGTACACACGTGTGTATTTTTTATATAAATACTCAATACGTTATTTTTATGTGTATATAATATAATTTTACTTGTTTTAAAATTATTTATAAATAATCATATTACATGTAAAAAAAAAAAAGAAAGAAAATTCACTTAGGTGGTACTATCGACCGACGTAACAAAAAAATTGTAATCATAATGTTATAAACCGTCGAGAAAGACATTTTCTTTTTATGTTAGCATAAATTATATATTTTGTACCCATGCGTATTATTGTATCAAACAAAATCATACCAGAAACCATCTCTTGCGTTTGGTTTTGTTTTTAAAATATTTTGTTTTGTGGAGATAAAGAGATAAAAATAAAGATAAATAAGTGTGTGTTCAAAATATGGTGTATATTTGGATTTGTTTATAGAGTTAATTTTAAATAATGTAAAAAATATATTGTATGCATTGTGTTGTATATTGAGAGCCAAAAAGAAATTATTTATTGTCAAATCATGTTTTTTTATATAATTTTATAAATATATATAATAATATTTATTTATTTAAAGGTGAATGTATGTATAAATAAGAGAACGAATTAAAACACCCAATAAAAATATTTTGAATAATGTTATATTTGATTATATTTTCTCAACCAAACAGAGCAATCCATTTCCAACTCACCCTATTTTTGATCCATACAATCGGATCTGTTTTGGACCAGACTCGTGAATGTAACCCACTTTCAATTCGATCCAGATCCACCCATTTGCCACCTATACGGCTCCCTTATTATTATCCCCATTTATAACAACAACCAACTATTGTGATTTAGGGGTTAAAATCGAGAATTGTCATAAGACTTGTGTTTAAATTATTGTTTAGATGGTCCGTGGAGTTAAACGTTGTGTCCCAACCTATATATCGATTTCTACATAATTAAATCTTAATTCTTAGCCATAATAGATCAGAGCATGCACAGAATTTTTCTTGATAAGTTTGGGAGCAACATTCCTAGGGATGAGCCGAATATATTGATTATTACGATCAAGGTATACTTATCATACTTCTTGTTAATTGCATGAAGGTCTAATATTTATATCCTCAAACAAATTTTTGCACAAAATAATAAAAGGAAAATTTTTGAAGATACATAACACATTCCAAATTACAAAACATTACAATCACCCAAGATTTATTAAATTTCTATTTTATATTATTACAAAATGATGATTGTTTTTACAGCTCTTTTTTTTTTTTTTTTTTTTCCCTGGGATTTTTTCTACATAACCCTTCTGCATAAAATAGAAGGGCCAAAAAAGAAAAAACAAAAACAAAATCCCTCCGATCATCCCTCTTCCGACTCCGATTTATAGACATAAGGATAAGGAGATTATGTATATATATATTCTTTTATCTACTTTAGGGAGAATATATTTTGGCAAAAGAGAAAGGAGTTAGAGAGAGAAACTTCTGGAAAAGAAACAAAACTTATCTTTTATTTTTCTTCTTTTTTCACAGTGGTGGTTCGCTGAGGAGAGAAGCTAAGCCTGCTGTGACCACCACCCTGTTATGCCCCCTCTCCAGACTCTTCGGCTTCACCGCCGGTAGCTGCCACGTCATCGACGGCGTCGAATCGCCGGAAACCTTCACCGGTGACTTGGGTTCCTCTAGACCAGGTTCATAAGATGGAAATGAAGACGTCGTTTCCTCTCCGAAAATCAGATCTAATTCTCCACTGTCACTCGGTAATTCGATAACCTCGGGTTCGGGTTCGGGTTCCTCTACGGCGTCGTGTTCAGGTGGGCTAGTTGATTTTGGCTGCGTGATGCGTGTGTGGGGGCTGAGCCATTTAGATTTCATGTATTCGGCTTTACGCCACGGCGCGATGTGCATGCCCTTTTTCTTTAGGCTCTGCCGGGCGGCTTCCGAGACGATCGAGAGGATCTGCAGAAGCCGGTCGGTTTTTCCGACGAAAATGCACGGCAAACACTGTAAAATCGCCTTGTAATTGCTCGTGGATCGAGCTATTTCGAACTCTGATCGGAAATCAACATCGACTATTACCCTCTCGCATTCCATTATCACATCAATGTACTCATATTCACCTGTAGATCGACAAAGCCACAAAGGAAAACACATCAGTTGCTGGACGATGAATCACTCAACCGAACATGGAAGGAAGAGTTCGAATTTGAAAAAGGAATTTTGCTGGGTTCATTGAATTCTATCGGCGTTTTATTGATCAGTATTAATTTCTATTGGTTTAATAATTAATTCTCCACCTGAAAGACAAAAGGATTTTGCTACTTATCGGAAATTCCCACTTCGATTTTAAAATATTTCAAAATCAGACAAAGAACTAAGAATTCGAAAGCGGAAATCTGTCAAATTTTACAAGGCTGGTGTTTAATATTTCGAACTGTCTATTCAATCAAGTGAATAGAGATTAACACGAATAAGGATTCAAGAGATGACTATGGAAAGAGATTAGGAAAAAATAAACACAAAAGTAGTAGGCAAGTCTTGAGAGTTTACCAGCAGGAATAGAAGAAGATTTGTCCCATTTGGATTTACAGACAGAGGCGTTATAACCAAGAGCAATTAGACCATCGGTGACGATTTTCCTCAAATCGTCTTTTCTTTTGCAAGTTTTGCTGTTCTTTTCAACGATCTTTGAACTGTCTGCCAATAGATTTCTCTCCGCCACACTCGCGCACGGTATCAAACTCTACAACCGAAAAATCGGAAAAGTAAAAACCAATTGGACAGAGAAAAAAAAGGAAAGCCTTATCAGCGAAAGCCAAAAATCGAAAAATCGGTACCTTGAGAGTATCGGAGGGGTCACTAAAAGAAGAATTTGCTGTAAATGAGTCCGAGAAGAAACCGAACTCGTCGTCGGAGCTGTCGTTGCTGTTGCCATTAAAGCAATTGCAGCGGCCGCATTTCGCCGCGACGGCAGAGGATTGTTTGTCGTTGTCTTCAATGAAATTCTGAACCATTTTATCTAAATAAACCGAGCTCGGTTCAAAATCAGGCACAGCCGGCGCCACACCTCCGTCCTTTTCTCCTCCGGCAACCTGCTTCTCTGCCGATGAAATCCTCAGAACACTGTTAAAAGGACGGTCAAAAAGCCGCCTCAGCCGCGATTTCGACACCGGCGGCTTAACGACGTCGTTAAGGATCGCATCGATCGGTTGGATTCTCATAGGAAAAGGCATTTTTTTCCCCAAACCAAAAACTGTAGAAACCTATCAACAACAACTTCTTCAAAACTCTACCAATAATTCCTTCCAAAAAAAACTCAATGCCAGTAAACTAAACAAAGCATCCAACAACAAACGTCTCAAATACAGCCTGCCTTTCTCCCTCACACCAAAACACACATCATCCGATCACCATCATCTCCACACAAAAACCAAAACGATCACAAAAATACTCCACAGTCCACACCAACACTTACTCGCCAGAAACCGGAGGAAAGAAAAAAAAGAAAAAAACTTCAGTTAGGGCTTTTCATGGAATACATGACTATAGTGAAAGGAGACACAAGCACTGCATTCATAGGGGAAGACGCCGAATCCATACGCCGGAACTCTCATTTTCCGGCGAGGACACAGTCGCCGGCGGTGAGATAAAATGGTTTTGGTGTGTGAAGTCTACGTTTTTTCAGTGGATTGATTTTTGTTTTTTGTTTTCTTTTTCAAATGTGAGCTAAAGAAATGAGTGAGTGTGTGGGGTTTATATAGCAAAGTGGTCTTTTCATGAGTGGGACTTTTCTGCCACGTGGAGCCTCGCGTCTCGTGGATGGCCCTGTGCTCCAGGCCATGATCTACTGTGGTCGACCGTCCTGTGTTTCTGATGCTCCTGCTGCATGATCTGAACACGTACCATCGGGCCCATTAAGATTAATCATGATACTCTTATGGATAACTTTTTATCTATAATGTACGGGCATTCCAAAAAATCACCAATTACAGGATCAGATACGAACACAACTCAGATACATCATAAATAAAAAAGTAAAACGGACACATTTTGCATGTTTAGGATAGTTTTTATAATCTTAAATTTTTTTTGAATGTCTTTAAAAAAAAGAGTTTTTGGTTGAATAAAAAAGAAAATGAACCAATTCACTTATCTTAAATTAAAAGTTTTATGATGAAATTACTAAAAATTCGAATATGGTCGTGGTGATCTAACTAATTTGGATTATTGGAAGTTTTTTATTGCGTACTTTTTAAAATAAAAATTATGTATATTTTTTAAGCCATGTATTTTGGTTAAGAATTTGAATATAAGATATGCTTATATTATGTTTTATCTTAATATGTATTTTTAATTGCATATTTTAATTTGATAAGAAATTGAGTATATATATAATAAGAAAATATATTATATATCACCGTGTCTGTGTCCATGCATCACAACGTCTTATTCATTTTAACTTTTTTTTTAAAAAAAAATTTAGATATTTTTTTTGAATATTTAAGCTGACTTCTTCTTATTAAATAACATTTTTGTGGCACGTCACGTGCTTTTTGATGCGTACCGGGGTTCAGCAGCACCACAATAAGTCGAGGGATCTTCACTAATTAACTATGATTGTGCAATAACTATTAGCCGTTGCTTCTGCAAACGAAACCAATATATTGGCAAAACTAAAAATCATAGCAAACGCTTTGACTATAGTTAAAATCATGACAAATTTCATTATTCATAGTCAAATTTTAATGTTTTACATTGATTTTGTTTGACAATAATGAATAGCGTTAATTTATCATGATTTTTATGTTGTTGATGTTACAATATAGGAAATAATTTATTTTTTAATTTAGCATTCATTTCTAAAGTTAATTAAAGAATTAAAAATTTTACATTGATGTTTTAGTATATATATATATATTATTACTATCACATGTCTCATACTTTTCCATTGCGTAATAAATTTACGATTGACCATAAAAAACATTATGTTTATCAAGAAATTAACTAAACAGCTCTAAAAGTAATTTTCAAACATACAAAATTCAAAAGATAATAATTTCTTTTCACTGAAAGTCTCTAAAATTAGACGACTTCAACTTTGAAAATTATCTCTTAGATTAAAACTTATGTTTCACTAAAATAACATGGAAAACATTTTATTAGAAGTTTCTCCGTTCAAGAATGATAAGAAAATATATTCCTCATTGTCCTCTAACTAATTATATTTTTTCCGCTTTGTTTTTGGTAAAAGAATCACATTTGATGTATGTCGTCGGCAAGCATCCCATCGATTGCAAACAAAAAGTTTGAGCAGCTTATAAGCACAAATACCTCATTTCTCGCCCATTATAAAATCGTGAGGCTCATACTAAATTAAAACAGACAACCCTTACGCAATAGGACGCTAATTGGGTCGCAAACTGCATCATTTGGCTTCATTTGTTGGAACGAGGCCAAGCGCCCGTCTCAAGCCCCATATCTAGGGGGGTTGGTGATGTAGGTAAACGCCCCACATCAGTTGCAAACGAAGAGTTTGAGCAGCTTATGATCCCTAATGCTTCATCTCCCTAGCAAAATACATTTTCAGAAATAAATCGAGAAGCCCATACAAAGCTAGAGCAGCTTATAACCCCTAATGCTTCATCTTCCTAGCAAAATAAATTTTCAGAAAAAAATCCAAAAATCCATACAAAACCAGAGCAGATAATATCTCCCACAAAATGACACCAATCGAGTGCCAGACCACATGAATGTATAGATTAGTTATGCATATGCCCTTTCAAAAGGAAAAAAAAAGTTATGCATATTTGGGATTATGTATGTGACAAATTATTTTAGAGAAAGTAAATAGTAGATGTTACTAATCATCCAAGAATGTTAATTAAATAGTAGATGTAATTAATCATCCAAGAATTAGGAATGAAGATATGTAAACTACAGTACATTGCAGACTAATAATTAAATTAATTGAAAGGTAAATTACATAAATAGTCTTGAAGATTAGATCTAGTTACATAAATATTTTGTCTTTTGTAAAATTATAAGTACACATCATGAGATTGTGACTGTATTTTACACAATCTTGAAATAAATACCATCGACTCTCCCTTGAGAGTACATGCAATTTCATAAAAGACATGGGATATTTGTATAATTATACGTAATCTCAAGAGGGTCAATGAATTTACTCTTAATTGAAAGACAAATATACATGATTTAAATAGTTGTAAGTTGTAACTAATAATTAAAGATAGTTTAAATAACATCTGCGCACACTGAAGTTCTAATCACGCAAACACACCCTATTCATTATAAAATTACAAGAACAACTCTAACCTTATAATTGTAATTTACATCGACACTGTGTCAGGACCAAAAGCTTTCACAAACGCCTCCTGAAATAAATTTCATCGATACTCCTGCCTCTCAATGTAATTTATAGGAGTATTTCAAGAACTTTTATTTTTGTGGTGAAAATAAAAGTAGAGAAAGTCGCAAATTTAATCGTAGTGAAAGTTTAGAGTGTTTGAAAACAAAAATAATAAGTTAAAAAAAATTAAATTAAAGTGTTTAGGAGAAAAAGCTTAATATGCACAGTTATCAATAATTACAAAAGTTGATCGAAAAAGCTTACATAACTTTCAGCTTAAACAAACTTAACCAGAGCAGTTTAAAACATAATCTTAAATTAAAGTAAATCATTTCAACTTATTTTCAGTATAAAGCTTATAAACACTGAAACTAATTAATCAATTACAAACACCCCTTATACTTCCAAGTTATGTTCGCACGACTTAAGTATGTTTGACGATCAATTTATCAACACCATACACACGACAAATATACATAAAGTTACGTTGTACATACGTAATATTTACTCTTTTCCCTTTTTATTTGTTCACTTAATGGATAAGAACTTATATCGTTTACGAAACTATTTTTTTATTTTATATTTTATTGAAATGAGACATTAATGTGCCACTTGCTTTCACTATGACCATGTACATAGAGGATAAATTCTTACCACAGAAACATATGAATGCTCCAATTGTTGTTAAGGAACAAGGGGAGTTGTAACTCTTAGGTTCACTTAGACTGGTCCGAATGGCACTTTTGTGGACTCTAAGAAATGTTCTTTTGTTGCATATATACTTCCAAAAACATCACAAACATGAAGGGCTATATCAAACTACTCCACTAGGGTGTGTTTGTGTGGGTGGATTATCTTCTCCCAACTCCCATGCATGAATTATACAAGTCAAAATACATAAAGTTGCTACTATCTAGTAACAACTTTAGCGGAAAAAGTTATATTTTTCGTTCTATAACTTACACAATTTGTGCTTTTGATCCCATTAATTTTTGACGTGGCAATTTTAGTCCCGTAAATCCACAAACTTAACGGAGCACGTGCCTCCATCCGTTAAGTTTTTAACGAAATCTGTTCATGGGACTAAAATTGCAATATTTGTGGACTTATGGTACTAAAATTACTACGTCAAAAATTAATGGAACAAAAATGCAAATAATGTAAATTATGGCACATAAAATGCAATTTTCCCACTTTAGGATGAACTATAGTAATCTAAAATAGCGAGGAGTAGAACTCCATGATTCTAACTATAATTTTGATTAGGTGGGCTTATAAATTTTTTAAAATATTTTATAAAAATGTTCGTGAACTTACAGAATATTATAAAGTATAATAGATTTGGTAAACTTTTAAAAAATGTAGCTTATAGTATCAAGAACAAGAAGTTAATAGCGTATAAGGTTATTTGTAATAAAGTTAGGGTGAATTACAATAGGTTCCTCTAAGATTTGTCATAATTACAAACACTATCTTATTATTTAAAAAATTATAAATACACCCCTGAAATTAATAATCATCTAACAAATACCCCCTCGTGACAACCCATTTTAGGGGGGTATTTGTTAGACGATCATTAATTTTAATTAAGGAAATATTTATAATTTTTCAAACAACAAAAAAATATTTATAATTATGACAAATTTCATGAGAACCCGTCGTAATTAACCCAATTTAAACAAATCAGCCCAAATGCCCTCTTCACTCTTTCTTGATTTTGTACAACATTAAAATCATTTTTAGCCATTGTGATATAGACACATATATATATTTAATTTTTGGCTTTATTCATAGTTTTCATATAATGGAATTTCCATTCACATTTCACACTTGTGGACAGATTTTCAAAGCCACCCGTGTATACATACGTACGTACCCTAATTTCACCGGCTATTTTCTCATGCAAAACAAACGCGGCCTTAGCTATCTTATCTGTATACATAATAGATATAGAAGGAGACATGTCAATATATAGCTGGTTGGTGTGTGTGTGTGTGTGAGAGAGAGAGAGAGAAGGAGTCAATTTTAACTTATACAATTACAATCGTCACTAAAAAAATTAATTATTCCCTATATTATAATTAACTATAATTTAAAAGTTATAGTAAAGTAATATCACCAACCATAGTAAAAAAAATTATATGAAAATTTATGTTTTGACCAAAGTTAATTATTATTTGCCATGTTCTTAATTAAGCCCAAAGTATTATTTGGCATGGTTCTTAGCTATAATAAAAGATATGGGTAAATTTTAATTACCTCATCTGAAATTTGATATAATTATAAATATTTTTTCGTTATTTAAAAAATTATAAATATCAATCTAATTTTAATGTATGTCTAATAACGAGCCCATTTCGATAGATATCCATCCAATTTTTGTGATAAACTAACCCAAAATGCCCTTTCGAATTATAAGTTATAATTTTATATATTTTTTAAAATTTTCTAAGATATTTTTATGCATTAATATTGTCTATCAATTATTCATTTTACCCATCATTAGATTTTCTTTTACATTTTTTAAACATGTTTTTTGAAAAAATAAAAAATTCAACAAGGGCAAAGTAGTATTTTCACATGCCTGTCTAGGGACTACATAATTATATTCAATTTGAGGGGATTATTTATAATTTTTCAAACACGTGTCTTTTTAACTATGCAAAACCTCGAGATGTAGATATAATTTACCCTAATAATATTTGTCATAGCTTTTACTTGTTACTAATGTTTTGGTCTCGCCTGCTCAAATAGTATCCAGTACCCGTTATGCCATCGTAATTAATTATTATTATTATTATTATTGTTATTATTATTATCATAATATGATTTTTTACTTTAATTATAATAATTAATTATGAAAAAAATTCATATTTCTTGCAAACTCGTACTAATATTTTATTTTCAGAGCTTATAAGCTCTTTTCCTATAAAAACTTATCAACCACTGTATATCATCTTCTATGCTCTCAAATATTTTATAAAATATTCTAAAAAGTTTATAAACTCACCGAAACATCCTCTTAATATTCTGTCACTAATATTATCTTTCGTTGTAGCTCTAACCACCAACATTAATTAGGTAAAAGCTACAATTAGAGTGGTGGAATTGAGATATATATTTACAATGATCTTGTACTTAGTGGTTCAACTATACTAATTAAAGCTAAGTTTCATTTTCCACTTATTTTTCTCCTTATCTTTTGCCATCTCATAAATGATTTTGTGCAATTCCACTTACTTATAATTAGTTAACTAGACCACTCACCTAAAAAAAAAAATAATAAATCTATGATATGTCAAGAGAATTCTTGAAATTAGGCAAATATATATAGTTTAAAAACATTATATTATACAGATTAAATATTGTATTAGATACAATCGACTACACGTATATATAATTGTGTTAGTAAACACTACAAGAAATAGATTATTTACTACATTATAAATTATTGCTATAACTTAAAAACTATAATAAATCAATAGTTTCTAGCATGATCTAATAAAATCAATGCAAAGATTTAAGTATCAGCTACCATGGTTAATCAACAGGCATAATTATATTTATATCCTTAACTTATGGTCTATTTACATAAATAACATCTATCTTTTGCATAATTATAAAAATCACTCTGATAATAAAAAAATATGGGTAGTTTGTGTAATTATGTTGACATTTTAGGGGGGTGTATGTATAATCTTTCAAAAGGTAAGGGTGATTTGTATAATTATTCAAAAAATAATGGTGGTTTGTGTAAACATACCATAGATCAGAGAGTGTAAATATAATTATCTCTAATCAATATTTATCGTAATTTTTAGCTATAATTAATGTATTGATCTTACTTACAAAAATAAAACTGATAGCTATTGTTAATTAGCATTTACCATGATTTTTTATTTATCCATGATAATTAACCATACCAAGAATTCATATATATACTTTTTAATGATATATACCTAATATTTAACTTTACCAACCTATATAGTCATTTATGTCGAAATACTTTTATATTCGCCTGCAACCCTAGTGAAAAAAAAATAAAAAATAGAAGAGTGTTGTGTGATCCTAAGTACCAACTTGTGTTTCAAGTTTCATTTTTTTGGGAAAAATGTAATTTTAGTATGTAATTTAGGGGTAATATTTTTGGTCTTGCACATTTTTGCAATTTTAATTCTATAAGTCAATTCATGCAAGATAAAAAATGCCCACCCAACAATTAGTGCTCGATCAGAAATGCCAACAATCCTTAAGTTATAGGACTAAAATTACAATTTAATTGGGTTATGTACAGGTCACGTTTAATGTTCCGGTCGAGTTGGCCACGAGTTAACTAATTTTTATTTGCTTTTTAAGATTATAAGACTAAATTGTAAAAATCAATTCGTACAGGACGAAAAATACCAATCCCTAATTATATAGGTCTAAAATTGCAAGTTTCCCCATGTTTTGCATGAAATGTCATTTCCAATTAATAAGATAAAAATTGGGAGCATATATAGGCTGCAATAATTTTATTTGACCATAGTACACATGAATGAACATATATAAATGAAAGGCAATTATAAAGTTGTTGGAAATTAAATAAAATTGTGTACCAATAAATAGGTCACCCACACCCCACCCCACCCCAAATAATTACTTGAATTTGAATAGTAGGGGACCTCTGTAGTAGTCAATGAGAAGGCAACAAGAAATTTGACCCAAACATCATGAATTGGCTTCATTACAATTTTATCAAGGGCAATTTATGTTTGTGTGGAATAAATGGTTGAAAAGGTCAGATTGGATAAAATATGGAATATAATAATTTAATAATTTTTATTGGTGTTTTATCTGATTGAATAAAATGTGAGATTATGATAGAATTATAGTACTATTACACTCCTAAAGTAGGATAAGTTATAAATTTATTCAGGGCCTGATGGATTACTATCAGACCGCCATTTTCTTGTAATAAACCAGGCTAGTAAAAGGCCCCTTACTTGACTAAGGTAAATCTCAAATAAATACTTTCACCAGAAGAAATATGACTTTTTAATATGGTTAATTACCATAGTTAAAAGTAAAAAATTATGGGGATACTAATTAACCATAGTTGCCCAACGACTATTAGCTGTTGTTTTTTGAGCAAGCGAGGTCAAAATATTTGATACAGCTAAAAGTTGTGGCAAATATTTTTATCATTGGTAAAATCATAACGATTGTTGATTAACCGCGGTCAAAACTTAAGTTTCCGCATCGATTTTGTCTTATCGTGGTAAATATTCTTGATTTACTATAATTTTTAAGCCATAGTAATTTATAATGTAGGGAACAATCAACATTTTTGTAGTGTTTTCACCACTTTTTATTTTTTCTTCTAATAGTTTATGATGATTGAAAACTTTGTAATTTTCATAGTCTCATATTGTTATGTTTAAGGAAATAGCAGTTGATGATTAGTTATGTCATGTTATTATTTAAAACGGGCAATTTACAAATAATTTTTATTCTAAGAAATAAAAATAATAAAGCTTGTAGGATTCTAGACTTAGTCAAGTTTCCTAAAAAAATTAATTATATCCGATACGTTGCTCATTTTTTTATTAGCGTGTACATGAATTTGAGTTAAATCGCATTTAATTAATACGCTATACATATTTGATTTTAATAATGTACGTGTTAACTTATCATCATACATAAATCAATTAGCTTGATAATATTCTTAAACAAGAATAATAATTTTCTAAGTTAGTGACCCTTATCTTGATGAATCCTTCAATTGAACATCATCGATGAGGTAGAAATTACTAGTCTTATTATTTGACACGTACAATATTTTGATTTCTAGAAAATATTTTGCGTACTATGATTATGTAAAATTTATTTTTAACAATTGGCGTATACTAGAAAAAATAAGGGTTTTTACTATAGTTAATTATCATAATTAAATTAAAGTAAAAAAATAGTGACAAATTCTAATAAATTATGATTGCGCAATGACAATTAGTCGTTGTTTTTGCAAGCGAGACCAAAATATTTGTTACAGCTAAAAACTGCAGCAAATATTTTAGTCATGGGTTAAACCATAACGAATATTGACTAACTGTAATCAAAACTTAAGTTTTCGCATCGATTTGTCTAACCGTGGTAGTTAGTATTGATTTACTACGATTTTTTATAATCATGATGATTTATAATATAGGGAATAATTTTTTTGTTTTTTTTGTAGTGGTAGGTGTTATCAATGGTTCTCTTGTATTACAATATAATAAGAGTAGTTTACGAATCGATGTTTATATATATATATATATATATATTGAGAATAAGTGATAATTTATGTTATTTTGTTTGTAAACACAAATGTAAATTATAATGAATTTTCTTGATATTTGGTATAATTATAAATACTCCTTTGTTATTTGAAAAATTATCATTTCCTCATGATATTTGATGAAACTACGTAATCCTTGGATGGATCGGGACTTGAAAATGCCCACTTTGCCCTTGTTGATTCTTTTATAAGACAATTTAAAAATTTGAAAAAAAACAAAATTGAAGAGATGAAATTTCCTTTGCCCCTCTGTGTTGTGGCATGTAATAAGAAAGATTAGAATTTCTTTTTTAAAAAAGTAAAATTTTAACTCATAGTCCACAAAGTCATTTTGTCCAGTTTACCACAATAAAAAATTGACGAAAACCTGAAGAAGACTAACAGAATATGTTAGATGTTGGATGAACGTTAAAATCAGGAGAATATTGATAGTTTTTCAAACAACGAAAGGGTATTTATAATTATATCAAATCTCATGAAGGCTCGTTGTTAATTTACCCTAACTGAAATTCAAACGTGAACTTTCTTTAGAAGTTAATAGATCATCGACCTAGTGCCTAACTAGCTAAATCTATTGCGACCATTGCATTATTCTTTTTAGAATCACAACCCTTAAATTTGAAATACATATAAACAATAATAACATTTTTCTCCTATTTTTGGGAATTCTTGTTTCATAAATTCATATGATGAAAATCTCATGGGATTTTAATGTAAGTTGAACATAATATTGTCATTAAAATTTCAAATAAGTTATGAATAATAATTAATGTGTTTGGTTTTCTGTGCTAGATAGAACTTTAATGAGAGTTGAGAGCTTTGATGATGTCTTGAAATTATTGAATATATTAAGTGCTCATTAATTATTATCTTTTTCTTTGAAAGACTTTTTGGGAACATGGACTACTTATTAATTTCAAGAATCCTTTGCCTTTTATTTTACTTTGTGTGACTTTGATAAAAGTTAAAGACATTTACCAAAAATTTTGCATAAAAGGGCCCTACTATATTATAATTATTACTTCATAGAAATTAATTAATACATGTCTTGCATTTGATTATTTTTTTGAAAGAATTCAAAAAAAAAAAAAAATTTTTGAATCGGTGGAAATTGTGTGTTTTTACTTTTTATTAAGTAAGTAATTACACCTTTTACTTTTTTTTTTTTTAATTTAAGTTTTCAATTTCAGCTATCTTTTTATTTTTTGTTCTATCTATCATTGAACTTTTGATCTATCCACTAAAGAAATATAATTTTTTTTGTCATGGTCAAAAATAAAAAATTATAAAAAAAAACTAATTAATTATGAATCGGCAGCGGTTATTAGTCATTCTTTCTGAGGCAAGGCAAATGCATCAACCACATTTAAAAATCATGGCAAATATTTTTACCATAATTAAAATCATGACAAATATGGATTAATTGCCGTAAAAAATTTAAGCTTTCGCATTTATTTTATCTGATAGTGGTTAGTAGTATTGATTTACAATTATTTTTCAATCGTAGTAATTTATAATATAATGAATATATATATATATATATATATATTGATCTTTACAAATGGTTTAGGTTTCAGTACAAAGAAATGATGAAAATTAATTTAAAATCCTAGATGAAGAAAAAATTATTGAGTTTAATATTTAGATGAAGAAAGAATTATTGAATTAAAAAGAGTAATTGCTAAATAAGTATTTTCAGGGGTATTTTTATCAATAAATATTTTACCAACCAAGTAATTATTATAAGAGTTTCACCTTAATAAATAGTATAGATAAATTGCATGATACCGCATTTACACCGATTTGCTAGCTCAAGCTAGTAAAATTTTCTTATTCCCGGATAAAATATATGTAACTAAATAATGAAAAATAAATCATATAAATATAACATGATGTCATCAACAATTGTGTCATGAAAACATGGATACATGATTAATTACATAATATTAGTGATTCAAATTTCGAGTATGACAACGATCGACATTGGTTTACTAATTATAATCTTGGCCGAAATATTCAAACTTTATTTGCATAAACTTACACTGCACCTCATCATCTAATAAGAACTATCACATTCAACTTACACGATATGAACAAACTCGAACTATCCAGAATTTCCAACACAAACACAAATATTTCTCACATGTAAAATTTCAATCAAGAACTAAAATATGGTTTTCAGTACAACACATGATATTGCAATAACTTTCTTTGTCTCTATCCCACAATTTTAAAACTTCAAGAACCAAAATAGAAACAATAACAACAAAATAAATAATCTGTCACATGTATGTTTCAAGCCTGGACAAACTTCTCTTAGCCAAAAAAATAAATAAAAAATAAAATAAAATAAAAAACTAAAAAAGAGAAAAAAAGTTTGATATTTTCATTAAAGGCTAGTCATGAAACTTGTGGATGTCCTACATTTTTGGAGATATATATATATATATATATATATATATATATATATATATACCACAAATTCCAACACTCAACTTCTTGTTCATTTATGGAACCACACATTTGCTCACCAGATATAGGAGGGGTGGGGTTTAAAAATCAATGTAATTTTCTTGCTAAGTTAATTACAAATGATTTTAGGTGAAGTTATTTCGTTTAAGGATAATTATATTTACGTTTTCTGATCTATAATTTATTTATACAAACTATCATTATATTTTGAATAATTACATAACACCAGTTGGAAGTGTCAGCATCATTTATACAAACCACTACTATTTTCTGAAAAATTACATGTACACCGGCCAATGCCTCAATATCATTACACAAACGATTCGTATATATTTTGTGGCTATCATGAGTGGTTTTGTAATTATACAAAAGATACGTGAAATTTGTGTAAATAAACCATAGATCAGGGGTGTCAATGTATTTATCTCCTTTAGTTTATTAGTATGTGTGGGTCATGTGTTGCTTATCTTATATAAGGTGGACAAGGCATCATAATCCAAGTTGAGAATTCTTATGCTGCTATTTTATTGTATATCCCATCACATTTATAAACCATGGGGTCCTCAATTATTGGCCACCAATAATGTGGATTTATAATTATGTGTAAGTCTTTCTTTTTTATGAAATTAAGTTTTTTTTTTTTTTTTATGTGGATATATAATTTCACAAATATTGAGAAAATATGTACTTGTGTCGTGTTTTGCAAGTATATATTGAAAAATAGAGTAAAAGTAAATTATAAATCTTCAGATATATTAAAAATTTCACGTGTTCTAAAGATGAACAATTTGACTCCGAGCGAGAAAGTACATTTGTTATTATACATTTTGAGATATGAATACTTAATATTTGGGTAAGAAAAGTATTTAACAGGAGAAATAATATTTTACGTCTCATATTTTAGGATTAGTACATTTTTCATCCCATGAGTTGCGGAAATCTCATTATGATTCCATAAATTATAAAAATTCTCACTTTTAATCCTTTAGTCGGATTTCATTAGTATTTTGATAAGACAAGCGCGTGGTCGTTATCCATTAGTCATAGACACATTTTTGGAATATGAAACTCCACTTTCATTAACCTTCCATCCTAATTGAGCATGACTAATTATTTTCTATATTTATTTGTCTTCGTTGGACAAATACTTTTCAAAATTACAAATAGGTATCTATATTATTACACACTATTTTTTATATTCACATTTTACTATCTATCGTACATCTTAAAGTACTCTCAATGTACTTGTCAATTACTGAATAATTTTCAAGATCGAAAAGCTAATAATGTTGTCACATTAATGATTTCATAGTTTTAATAATGACTGTTGTTTTGTAGAGTTATTATTATTGAGAATTAGTGACGAATTTTTTTTGCATAGATTAAGTTGTCACTAAAGACAATTAGAGATACATATATATACAGTGATGGCTTAAAGTGACAACAAATAATTATTGTTGTTATATCATATTATCACTATAAACATGTCACTATTTATCTATGTTTTTATCTTATACACAATTCTTGTTACTAATAATTATACATCGACAAGGTAAAAATTATTGCCATTTAATATATACTTTTAGTGACAACTTTAATGTCATTACTCGATATTTTATCATTAATATTGTATTTTTGTAGCGAGTCCTTTTATTTTTCTTCTTATTTCTATTCAATCATATATTGTACGATCTAAATTAAATAGACAATGAGACAAGTAAAAACAAGAGACGTATGTTGCATTAGCAAATGAATTCAATGGCGGGTGGAATTAATATATACTTTTAGCAAATATTAGACATTGGGTTATTTCTCAAAATAATGAAACTAGAAATAACCAAAAGTTATTTTGTTTTAAAGAAGTAAAATAAGTGTTTGATTGACCATACATTTGTTTAATTGCAATAATCTTAAACAAGACATTGTTGTCTTCTAATGAACAAATAAGGCTTCCACCATATGAAATTACAAAAAATAAAAGCATTTGTTTTCAAGTATGATGAGTTGTTTTGCTTTGTAATTGTCAATGTTTCTTGGGCACTTAGAAAGTTCTCCAAGATAATGTTTTTTATTTTCTTTCCTTCTTTGTATTAATTAAAACTTTATGATGATGTGTGGGATTTGCAATATTTAAATCATGGTAATGCAAGTACTCAAACTTTGCTAACTTTTTGAAGGGAAAAAGACCATCATGGTTGATGAAAAAATTGATTACAAACTCAGTATATTTTGGCATATTAATTTTGATTATGTACATCATATTTATATACAAAATTAGAGATAATTATTTTTTCTTTAATTTTACTCTTTCTGGTTTTTTTTTTTAATAGAAGCGATAATTACATAATTACATCAACATTTCAATGAATTGAGTTATTGAACAATACATTAATTCGATCAGTACATCAATATGATCAATAACTATAAAAATAAATTACAATAAACTCGCATAGTGATGGTGTGAGATTCGGGAGACGAGTAGCCTAAGCACGTTGTCTCAAATTAAAACAAGGAAATGCAAAGATAAAAGAAATAGAAAGTAGAATTTCTATTAATGATGTTCAAGTATCCTACAAAATGAGATTCGCCCTTATTTATAGTAAATTTCAGAGGGTGGAAATACAATATTAACCCTCAACTTCCCTCAATCCTACGATCTAGATTTAATTGGCGAGGGCATCTTTGTCATTCCACGTCCCCCACTTTCTTTGCAACTTCCTTCAAGTAATCGCCGCCAACTTCCTTCGATGACATCACCGTAATTTCCTGACATCTTGAGGGTATTTTCGTAATTTCTCTCACTCTAATTTTCCATCATTATCACATAGTGAGACAAACACCCACACGTCTGGTGGGGTCAAATTTATTCATAGGAGCTTAGCCTTAGCTACTGAGTTAAGATATCATTGGTTTTCTGTTTTGAATTTATTGCTCACATTTTTTTTCCTCAAAACATTCCGAGAAGAATTACTTCCATTCTCGAACACAAAAACTTATTTTCTTCCAAAAACATAATTTGATGTAAAGTCGTACGTGATATGATACTCCCATCCCCTATTTTTAGGGGCAATTATTGTAAAAAAAATTAAAACTTTTTTTATTAAAACCCATGTAGAACTGAACGAGATATTGTTAATTTTAAGGGTAAATTATATTAACACCTCCTGAGATTAGATCTAATTACACAAACACATGCCATTCGAAAAATTACAAGTGTACCCCTTGATACACCCACTATTCTGTGGTCATTACACTGACACTCTTCAAGAGGTGTATATGTAATTTTACAAAAATCAAAGCATACTTGTGTAAGTACGCCTAATCTCAGATTGCGTCCATGTAATTTAACCTAATTCTAAAGAGGGAGTAAGTACACACTACTTTTTTCTTTATTTACCAGTAATAATGGAATAGAGGAAAGCTAAGACTATTTATGAGTGCTATTTTACAGTAGATTTGCTAATAAAGAAATAAAATAGGCCAGTATCTACTCCTGGATTTAAATAAAGTTTGTGGCATAACATGAAGGGGAAAAAATAAATAATAAAGATAAAGATTGAAATTAATAAAGATAGTGATAGATAAAGACATAAAGATGTTTGATAAGAAAAGCTAAAGAGTATATGACATGATGCTGTTTTTCTTTTTTAGCCCTCCTACCTAAACTTCTTTCTATGGAAAATTATGGTGATTTGATATCTATATTTTATATATTTTAATTTTTTTTCTTCTTTTGCCCATGGTATTGCTAAAAGTCAAGGAAGATATCAAGATCATTATACAGTAGAAGAGGGCATTTTATACCATCACTATTTATGAAATAGATAGAATGTATTACGCTTTATTCAACTTAAAATTTCACTAGATATCATCGTTGGATTATAGTTTAGCTTTTTGTTTTTTGGCATTTGGGTTGAACGATTTAAATTTTGAAGCTCTCGTGACAAATTCTTTGAATTTATTTGGATAATTCTAAATTTAAAGGATTTTAAATAATTCCATTCTAATTTTAATTTTTTTCAAATTCTTTTCAAATGGAATCATTTGAAACCATTTCTCCAAATCCATTAATAAAAATGCCTCCTTGGGTTTATGAACTGGTAGGTTCGGGTGGGTGGCGATCGTAATCATCAAAAGTTCATGAATTTTTCAAGAGAGTACTTTTTTTTTTCTCATTTCATTTAATATTTTTTGGAGAAATAAATCTCCTAGTTCCATACAATATAAAAAGAAAGTTGTTTAAGAAATAAGGCTAACTTGAGAGTTTCGACAATTATGTCTTGTATTCTTTGTGCTTACTGTTTTGTAGCAATGAATTTTTTCTTCTTGCCCATACACATAAGAGAAGCATACAAATCTCATCACTCAATAGCAAAATCACATTTTAAGTCAACACTTAATAAGCATATGTATAATGAGTAACACTTAACATCAATTGGAACGAACTCGTCCTGAACGATCCATAATATTTCGGGGATCTTTATGTTGTGTTAACTGCTCCGATGAGTAACACTTAAACATCAATTAGGACAAAGCAATCCCGAACGATCCATACTATTCTGAGGATCTTTTTGTTGTGTTAATTACTCCGATGAGCAACAATTAACAGCAGTTGGAACGAGTCAGTCAGTCCTGAATAATCCACACTACGTGGAGTTTTTTTTGTATGTTTCGTACCATCAAATGTGTGGATTACTCATAACGGACTCCTAAAAATTTTCCCTTGATCAACCAACTTCACTGTAGTTTCAAAGTCTAATCAGAGAGAAATAAAAGCTAGAAATATGTGGGAAAAAAATCAAGAGCAAGAAGTAGGTTGTATTAGTGGTTTGGGAGGCTTTGATGTCACATGTGAAACTTCTGTTGGGATGATTTTCAGCAATGGAAAGGGAAGTGAGCAAATGAGGGACCATAGGCATTATGAAAATGTTTTATGAACAGTTTGAGCCCTTTCAATTGTGGCTATAGTTTTGTTGTGAATTATTTGAACAAGAAGAAAGAAAAGCTTGTGGGGCCATAATTCAAGAACCCCATGGAGCCTACTCTACTTTCCCCCCCAACAAAAAGCCATGACTGTTGCTGTTTTCTTCTAATGAGTGTACTTGCAAGTGGCCAAGTTTGGAAAATGCACCTTATTACTAGTGCAAAACAATAATTCCAATAGTACCCAATGTGCAAGAAATCACCATTCAACACTCAAAGAGAATAATGGTGTTTTGTCAAATTATAATGTTGTCTATCTAAAGTTGATATTGAAAATTTGAGATAGAGTATGATACTTGTGTGACGTTTTATTTTGTAGTGAAAAAAAGAATAGGAAAAATCATCTTCTCTAAGTTTCTGTGCTTTTTGTGCGTGTGGCATCACATAAGTTTTTGTAACTACTGTCGCTCTTAGGTCCGTGTGCCATAATTTTAGGCATGACGGCCCTTATTGGGTTGATCCAGCTAATCACATGACGAGTGTATTACACTAACTATGTGATTAGGGTACAATTTAAGACGAATGATCAATCATATGACAAGTGCAAAACAGTTACAGTCGGCCAAAATTGGTATTAATTGGCTTATCGGCGATAAAAGTCATAAGAGACATTCAGTTTCATGGTGAACTCCACAAGAAAAATATCAACTTCATGGTGAATTCTAATCTTCTGTTTCACAGGAAAATAATGAAAAGACAAAATCAGAAAATACAAAACGAATGAAATAAACTAAATATCTACACCAGAGAAGACTCTTGAGTCATGGTAAATTAGTGAAAGTATATAGAGTGCTTTCTGTTCCATGCTAAATATTTTACTTGGCACATATGAGTACATCAAACCAGCTAAATAAGAGGAGGTAAATTCAGAGTAAATTGCTCAACTTGAAATTTAGTTTGGAATAGCATACAGTAATTCTATTTCAGGATCTCTCATTTCCATACGTTCATCGAAACACTCGTTGAAAACTGAAGATATCATGACCACAAGTAGCCTAAACAAGATTAGTCTTAGGAAATATTATTTGCAGCCTAGATTAGGAACCATAATTAATTAAATAAACCCTGTCATTATTGCCGTAATGAAAGTATGAAGAAAATGACAAACCTGTCAGTTTCAGTTTCGTCGGGCAATTCCAGGTCTCCATGGCTTGGGGCTCAAGACCTGATCAAACAGCCAGTTATTTCACTAAATGGTGCTTCTTTTGTCAAACTGGAACCTGTTTAATTCCTTTCAAGGGGTCAATCAAAGAAAAACTATTAGTATGATGAGATCACTAAAAATAGGTACATGGGAAAGGCCAAAAAAGGAGTAAAATGTAGAGAATACCGTAGAACAGATCAACGTTGACAGTCGTTTGTAAATCTTGGCTAATTGAGCAAAATGATAGGGATATCTCAAACGAAAGGAAGCTTCTATATGAACAAGTCAGAGTTGAATACACCACTGTGTTTGAAACTTTGAGATGGAAGAACGAAGTTAAAAGTGCATCTCAACTTAGGCCCTACAGTTATATTTGCTGTAAAATGAAAAATGCTACTTAATCCTGGGCTGCCTTAGAAAGGACAAAATCCGGCAACTCGAGTTTGGAGTCGATGGGACTGATTTGAGTCATCATCTTTCAACTTCTACAGCAACGACCCGATCATTGCAATGCTAGTGCTACGAATAGCAGTTGATGGATAAATGATTTCTAGGAACCAAGCCACATCGTACCCAAACAAGCAACCGTTCATGGGACATTCATCACTTGAATAGATTGCAATGTGTCAGAAACAGCGATTACCAGGTCACCCAATTTTATCATTCCCCGAGCTTTAAGCAAGGAGAAAGTCTTGTTGAGGTTGCTGTCTGAATCATCAGAGCTCACACGGAACGGTATTAGACCCCATTGCAGGTTCAGCCGCCTACGCACAGACGTAGTTGTGGTAAATGCAAAAATCGGACAGTCAGGTCGGCAGCGGGACAGAAGAGATGCCACGTGACCAGTCTTTGTGTAAACAAAAATGGCATCAGCCTTCAAAATGTTGGCTGCAATTATAAGATCTCAAATTAGAACCTAAAAGTAGTAAATACCAATATGAGGATGAAACTAGAAAGGATGAGCTTCAGATTTTTAGGCTCAACCATATCAAGTAGTCGTTCTAGAGGCCATCTCTCATTTATTATGTTGGAGACTGTTATGACATAGCATCTCCAATCCCAGAATAGATTGAAAGTTCTCCCGTTACAGAATAAATGAAGTATTCTGTATGTGCTAATTTCAAGGAATGTGAAAACAAATGTTTCATACCCATCTTAGCAGCAGAGTTGCATATCTCTTCTGAAATGCTGTCTGCAAAAGAAGATGCTATGCCAGGGAGTTGCATAGCGTCACGGTGTTTCTCTTCTCGCCACCATTTTTCAATTCTCAGGCTAACAGTCCTCAGTACAGTCAATGCTTTCTCAGGAAATTGACCCATGGCAGACTCACCAGAAAGCATTAAGGCATCTGCTTGCTGGCGAACTGCCTCAGAAACATCAGCTACTTCAGCTCTGGTTGGGGTAGGGTATTCTATCATAGATTCAAGGAACTGACTGGCAACAATAACAGGCTTATTAAGTTTCCTGCAGACCTCGACTATTTTCTGCTGTTGTGATGGAACCTGTTCCAAGGGGATCTGGGCACCGAGGTCTCCTCTTGCCACCATTGCTCCATCTGATGCTTTAATGATATGTTCCAAGTTGTTCAATGAGTCAATACTTTCTATCTTTGCAATCACAGAAATGTCACTGATCACCAGATCAACTTATGTTAGTTACATGAAGAACACTTTCAAAATTTCAAATAAAAAGTTCATATTGCAGTATAAGTTGACCATGCTTGGGGCACATTCAAATAGCATTCTGACAAAATGGGGTTTATAGCAGAATGAGTGTAGAAAAGCATGAACAGTACAGTACAGGCCTTAAAGATTGCTTAAAGATTTGACATTATGTCTGGGTATAAAATTGAGAATTGGATAAGAATCTTAGATGAGCATCCCTGAGGCAATGCAAATGCGGGAGGATGGGGGAGCTACCTTGGCTTCAACTTTGCCATGAAGAGTAATATAATTTGAATGATTGAATATATAACTCACCTATCACGAGCTCGTGCCTTAATGTAGCTCTTAAGATGCTTTATAACTTCGGCAGACTTGACAAATGATATAGCAATAAAATCAACGCCTTCAGCAATCCCAAAATCAATGTCCAACCAATCCTGAGCAATAATGCTAGAGAGTGAGGCGAATGAACAAACATATACATGTGGTCAAAGTAAGCTCAATCAACAAACAAATTGTAGGTTACCAGAACTGAACAACGGATGGCATATTAAGAATAATAAATACTCACTTTAGGATAATGATCTATTCTATCAATAACCTAAGATGGGTAGAGTTGAGTCAACATCAACCCACTCATACCAAGCAGACTTAACACAACTTAACTTGGTTCGATGTGCCTTTTCCTCAATGTCACCAACTTTATTTCAAACAAATTCATAATGGCAGAATGGAACAATGGCATCCATATTAAGAGCTCAAATGCTGTACCAAACAAGAATGGCGATATTTGGAGCTAAATGCATTCACTTGTTATATTAAGGACACAACAGATCGAGAAGAAAAAGTTACTGCTACTCTTGCTTAAGCCCCAGACTCAATTTGACAACCTAATCCAAGCCAGCTTTAGTCAGAAGTGCTGTATCCCATAATTTTTTTTTTAACTGTGTCAGGAACACTCCAAGGCAATATAACTGCATGCTTATGAACACTTCTTAGGTATCACCAAATTATGTGCTATTATACTTGCAACTTAGCTTCACTATTGTTTCTTAGACATGTCCCGAAAGCCAAATCAAATACGGCAATATGGTAAATGCAAGAGTGCGAATTTTTGCAAAACATTTTACAACATTTTAAAAGTCATAAACATTTATTGAGGTTCAAAAGAGTCTTCTATCTGTTAAGGTACTAAAAGGCTTATAAGCAATGGCTAGACTCAGTGACTTCTCCTTCATGGATGCCGTAGGCTCGTGAATCAGCTAGAAAGGACACTAAGTAGGTATTTTGTCCTAAAAGTTTCATTTGCAGTAGATCTTCCAATGTACTGGATGTAATCTGTAATCTCAATCACTCACACCATCACTTTTGTCAAGCGCAAGCCCGAGAACTTTAGATACTTATCCAAGTGCTTGAAAGTTTGCATCTGGCAGCATCCAAGCTTCTGTAACTAGCCTTGCACAGTTGTTGACATGTGCGGCTCAGGTATAGCCCAAACTTTTGAGGGCTGACAGAAAATACAGAAAAGTAAGTGGGGTAAACAAGCATTACCAAGATAAGAGGCCAAAACCTGAGGCGATTTCTTGATGCGTGATACCCTATTTAAGAGATGCTTGGTATCCCTAAATACCCCACCAACTTAAGTGCAAATTGATTCCCACAGCTCATGATGGAGAACGACTAGGGCCTCATGATAATTCACATAAGCTCTTGATATCCTAATCAGGCACCAAAACAAACTCCCCATCCCCTGCTGCTCACTTTTGCACTTCTTGAACATGGAGGAGTAATACAAGCCATGCCTCAGGCCCCAGCGCACAAGATGAGACTTGAGGGGACAGCTACACAAGTCAATTACTTGCGCCTCCTACTTTTCCTGAATTGGTAAAACTAATCAAAGCATATGACAACTCACTAGGTGTGTCCAGGTAACATAACACCGATGTTGAGCAATAGTCGAGAACTAAGAGCATGGTTAAACATAATAAATAACAAGATAGATTCTTTAGTATATAGAACAAAGATAGATTCTTTAGCATAATAGAACAACAAAGAATAACTTTTGCTTATAATAAAGTTACTACCAAAATATAAAATAAAATAAATAAACCATATTATTTATCTTGGATGCCAGCACAGTAGAAGATGGACTTCTAGATATGCTAGATATGCTAAAGGACAATCATGAAGCGCCGTTGTATCAAACTTAGTCGACAGCTGGAGGTCTTGATGACAAAAGCTTTTTCTTTCTCCAACTTTTTGACGTTTTTATGAAACTTAACTCAGAGTCTAGGGATGGCAACGGGGCGGGTCTAGGGCGGGTTCGCCAAAACTTGGGACCCGCCCCACCAAGAAAATTTTGGACCCCAACCCGGGACCCATCAGGTTGGACCCGGTAGTCAGTCCCGGTTAATATTTTGCAATATTTTAAAGATAGATTATTATTTAATAATATTACCAAAACTTTATAAATATGATACAATCATATTATTGAAAGGTTATTCTTTTATACGGAATTATATAAACATTAAAACGTTTGTAATATTTATATCATTATTTTAATTTATAAAAATATTAAGTTTATATATTATACATAAGTATAAATAAATTATACATAACTTTTATATATGTACAAATATATTTTATATAAGTATAATATAACATAAACAAAAAAAATAAAAAAATAATTGGGGTGGGTTCGGGTCCAGACCACTAAGACCAGGACCCACCCCAGGACCCGCTTAAGGCTTCAAAACCCATCCCAACAGGGACGGGCCAGGGGCCAACCCAGACCCATTGCCATCCCTTCTCAGACTACATGTTAAATCCATGGTTATGCTGCTACCCGCATATGTTTCAGTTGTGGCAGAATAATAAAATCAAGGGTCAAAATTTTCAAAAACTAGACCTAATAAAGTGGAATGGATGACCAGTGGTTAGAACTTAAATTTGATCTAAAGGAAATTATTATTTGAAGAAAATGAGTTGCACAAACCTTTGAGGATATTGTAGGTAGCATAGCATTTCGTTCCTGTACTAAGCTTCCATCCCGCCAGAAGGTAAGATTAGCCCGAGGTAATAGAAGTCCAGGATCAGTACAGCGACACTTGACATCTGGACCAATTTTCTCAATCACCTCAAACCTCACCATTCCACCATCCACTACAAGCTCATCACCTACTTCTACATCTGTTACGTGAGAATTGACCACCGTATTAGCATCATTAAATCCTCTTGTGCATGAGATGATAAGAGCAAAAACAATGATTGGAGATGCTTATTGTGTAAAATGTATGCTTTTAACCTTCAGCAAATCCACCATAGTTCACATTAATTGTGTGCTCTGGAAGAGCTGAACCAAAAGCTCGAACACTGAAAGTCCATATTTGACCATCCTGCATAAGATAGAAAAAACCACAAATTTAAGCTTTAGACATGAATCATGATAAAATTAAATTACGAGTTCAGAAGCTAAATGCAATTCGCCATTGCATATCAAAGATAAGAAGTACATTGCATATATCTGAAAAAGAAAAACGTCCCTCAGAGTAAGAGATTGTTTGGCTAAGCTTGAAATAAATGTTGTAAAGTTGGACGTTGTATATACTTTGATTACTTAATATGTTTGATTATCTCCGAAAGTTCTTAAGTTTTATGGAAAATTTAAGCGTTGGGAGCTTATAAAATGATTTAAGCTTATTACTATTGCATCCTGTCACTAAATGTGACAAACTAGATGATATTGCTAGATCTCAGAAAATAAACTGTCTACTTTTTTCTCAAAGAGCTTAAAAGTTCCGAGCACCTTAACTTAAAATTTTAAAACTTCAATGATAGAATTTTTCCAAGCACTCTATATTTTGAACTCTTTAACATCCTATAAAAACTTAAACTAGAAAATAGCTAAATGTAAATCTCCTCATTCTTTCATTTTCCTTTATTAGTCAGTATGACTCGTACATTTGATATATCTCAGCAGGTTTGTAAAATATTAGGATAAAAGCCCACATGAACCCACTAGTGAAAAGTACGATCCTTGATATAAAAATAGACAAGCGTAAAAACAAACTAGAGAGAGAAGAAAAAGTATGATGGACAAATCTCTAAAACAGACCAAAAGAATACTGTAACCGTATTGAAGAGAAATGAAAGATACTATCTTAAGCAACAGTTATCTTTGGTCATTTGGACAATGCGGTAATTTCACTTCTATTCTCAACACCCCCTTATTTCTGGTCATTGTGGGTGGTTGGAAATAAATTGAATTCCATTTGGAGATGGTCGTTCAAAAAGCAAAACAATGAAGAAACCAATAGCTAGTCGGGTCATCTATCAATTGGCATCATAAAAGTAATATATATTTTGAATTTCTATCACAATATCAGAATTCACTTCACTCTGCATCATTAAATGACTCTAAATAAACACAAAATCAGAGGCTTTTGGTCAACTTCCATATAAACCCTCCTGAGTTTAATAGTTCTGACAGCAATAATTTTAACTCTCCTGAGTTTAATAGTTCTGATAGCAATCAGTTTAACCCACCTGTGTTTAATAGTTCTGATAGCAATAGTTTTTCCTTTTAAAATAAATGAAAGATTTTTAGCAGTCTATTGCAGTCAGAATTAAAATCATATTGCTTGGAAATTAATGTTTTAACAAAACTAACTAAGTGCATAAAAGTAGCTGAATAAATCAAAGAAATTTATCTGATAGCCATCAATGAAAGTATTAGGCAATTGTCAATGTCAGAATTAAAACCATATTTACTGGAAATTGACAATTTTGAACAGAACTGAATTAAATGCAGAAATGTAGCTCAATAAATCAAATAAACTTACCCAAATATATCAGGAAAAGAAATTATAGTAAGAGTTATAACTTTGCTTCAGCAAGTATACACACATGTATCTCATAAAGATTACCAAGACCAGAATAAGAAAAGATTGTATAGAAGTAACTTCACATAAACATTGTTACTTAACATATGCGAAGTTCAGAACTTCGACATCAACTATTTCTTCCCTAAAATCCAGTAAACAAAACCCATTGAATGATACCAGCATCACTGAAATCCCACGGGTTGAAACACATACTGTAATCAACTGGTAATTCAGAACACAATTTAGGCACCATTCCTTAGGAAATTATAACTCCGGTGTAGTGATGATTGCTGACGCCAGATATTTCTTATAATTACACGAACTAGTACGCAAAGTGTTTTTTATTTTTCTAGAGTTCCATCCGTGCATTGCCATTATTAAATCTTTTCCATTGTGCATTTGGTGTGAACTAAACCCTATTACACAAATATCACAGTCCCATTATAAATATCATCTGAAGCTGAACTGCAGTCCCATTTCAAAAATTTAACAATTTTTCCCACAGCAGAACCCTATAATTCACAACCATATATAAAAGAAAAACATCGCATTTTGTTTCAGCAATTACACCTCCACTTTTTCCTAACACCCAAATTTTGTTTTCTTTTAATCAAATCGCTTGAAATCAAATCAATGTAATTCCAAATTAATCCTATGCTCATAATATTTCTACAATACCTCGGCTTTGACAGATGAAGCACCACCGAGATCCCCCATATGAATCTCACTCCCCTCCGTATCCATCATAATCGCCACCGCATACCCCTTCTCCTCATTCAACCTCCTCACGCGGTGAATCACCTCCCGATGCCACTCCCTCGTGCCGTGGCACATATTAATCCTCGCCACATTCATCCCGCCCACAGCCAGCGCCTCCAATTGCTCAGGCCCACACGTGGCAGGACCGATCGTGCATATCAGCTTCGTCCGCCGCGTGCTCCGGAACCCATTCTCCTTGAGCTCCGCCTCCGTCGCCGCGTCAACCTCAATCGAGCTGGAATCCAAAACAGCAGAAAAACGACCAGCGGAGGAAAAATCCCCAGCTCCGAGTTTGGATGTCAACACAGAAGGATCATGATTCGATGCAATAGCTTTGATGCATAGAGAGGTTTTGCCAGGGTTCTTCGCGAGGGCGGAACCGGAAACCGCGTTAGGAAAAGGAAGGGAAGGTTTTGGGGATCCGGAGACGGAGACGGAAATGGAAAGGTTGAGAAACTGCGCCATGACAAGGCGGAGCTCCGCCGTGGACTGCCGCTGAGAATTTTGGTGGAGAAATCAGTGAGAGTGAAGGTGTGGGAGTACAGTAGTAGGAGGAGAAAACTAGTAAAGAGGCACGAAAATGCCGTTGGACTTGGACGTTCATGATTGGAGGGAATACTTCTCGCGTGTGTCCGGTCCACGTGTAGCTTCAAATTAAATATTAAATGACTTGTACATTTTCCTTAAGTTCTTACAAAATTTGGTATAATTATATATAAATTTTTTATAATATAATAAAAACATTTAAATAATTTTTTTATTAAATTATTCTTTTAAGAGTGAATGTATATTTTTTCATATGTATTAACGGTTGAAAATGTATAAGAGTAATTTGGACAAAAAAAAATTTATTTAATCTGCAATAAGTTTGTAATAGAAGAAAATACAGTTTTGATTCAATTTCTTAGAGACGGTGGCATTTTTGATCCAAAACTATTCCCAAATAGCATTTTAGGACTGTAATTTTGAGAAAAGGATAATTTTAGTCCAAAAAGCCCTCATTTGACCGAAATTCCTCACTTGGGCCACATGTGACCTTAAAATTCAGGATTTTTTTAATATTCCGGCCAACTTTGCCTACATGGACTAAAATAATCTAGTCTAGCTTATGTGGCAATGGTAATATGTTTACTACATTTGCTAAATCAGGCATTTTAGGATAATGTCCATTTTAGCCCTATCTCCACCTACCCCCAGCCCACCTAACCTTTCCCCACCACCGCCCACTGTAGAGAGCGGCGACGGCGACTATGGGCGACGCCGCGGTCTCCCTTCTTTGTGGGCGTCGGCAACATTGTCCCCTTCGCCCCCAATAAAAATAATGTCGGAATCGGAATGGGTGATGTCGCGAAGGAGGAGATGATGTGGGAAATTACAATCTGGTAACCAAAATGGATGGGTATAATATCAAAATGATAATCGTGAGTTGTGGAGTATTGGTGGTGGTGTTACAGAAAATGGCTTTCAGACGGCAGCGAATCGACGACGAGAAGAAAGGGGGATCCAAGGTTAGGCTGAAATTAGTTGGTTGCGATTGAGGCGCGTCTCTTGTCCGATGAGGACATGCGCGGTGGAGCTAAGGTCATTAGCGGTCGGCGAGGTGGAGGGTTGTGCGCGTGGCTGAAAATTCACCGTAAAATATTTCAGGCACCAGCCGGCGACGACGCGTTGGCGGAGCTGCAACGGCAATGGTGAAGGTTGTAGTCAGTGAGGTGGTGGTGGGTGGTGATTATGCGATGCTGTCTATTTTCCCTCCAAGGACCAGCCATACGTGGCCTGGCAAGGGGAGTTGCCAACACGTCACCCCTCCTACGTAAGCACATCTTAAACAATTTTATCCACATATGCTAAGTCGCTGGAATTTGGAGAAATTCCCAAAATGTGGCGGTTACGTGCACATCATGTGCGTGATTCTGGCTAAATTAGGATTTTTTGTCCTTAAATTGCCATTTTGAAATTACTGTCCTGACTCGTTATTTTTGAAATGGCCCTGAACCAAAAGTTCCACTGCCCTTAAGAAACTGGACCGAAATTGCATTTTCCCCTTAGCAATAAGTCAATTGTGGTTAAATGTAGATTTTATCATTTTTTGTTTGTTACATCATCAGATTCGTGCATTTTCACTAACGGAGTGACCTATTTATTAAATGATAGCAAACATTAGGGATGCTAAATATAATTTTCTAAATCATATAGAGTCTACGTATAATTTATAAAACCTCAAGGGAGGACAGTGTAATTATCCCTTTATTTAATACTAACTACTGTGACACGCAAACTTTGCATGTATATAATCAAATAAATACGACGGATATTCTACCAAAAAAAAAAAAAAAACCAATGTATAATTAAAAGCAAATCGAGTAATTAACCTGAATGGAAGTTAGGTTGAAGATTCTAGCACATTATAGGCCAACTTCTATTAAAGTTCACACAGTTTTTAGAATTTGGAAAATTGCTTGGCAAGGGAGCTCAATTGTTCAACTCAGTTGTTGTACATTATTATTTTTTTACCTTAATGAAATTTACCTTAAAACAAAAACAATTATGATAATATATCAGCAGTTAAAAGATAACGGACTATATGAAACAAATAAATAATTATATTGGTACAAACATTTAAGGGTATAATTGATATTTTACAATCTAGTGTTATGGTATCACAAATCGTCAATAATAGCTAGGTGAAAAGTGGTTTTTCTTTTCATATTAGTATAAATTATGTAAAAAAATGAAAATTTGTTTGATTTTGTGTGTATATGTGTTTATCTTATATATAAGATCGAAAGTGGAAATGAAAATATATTTAGTATTTGATTATTTGGAATTAAAAAATTATTGGATGAATTTTGGGAAATATGGTTACTTTCCGGTGTTTGATTTCCATTATCGAAAATTTCATAGAGAAATTTGGGATAAATCGGATCCATGGTATTCTTCCTCCGAATACTGATTACGAAGAATTTGAAGACAAAACAAATAGATTTGATAACTATTTCTAATATAGTACTATCATTTTTTTTTATGTATAGTCGATCAAACTATGCATGAGGATAAATTATTGTGTAATTTATTATGAGTTTTACTATTTTATTATATTACACTAGTTTGGAGTCGTGCTATACTCAAGAATAATAATTTCAAGAAAAAAAAAATCGGGTAGTAACAATATGAAACAATCACTCGTCAATAAAAATATAAAATTACTGGTAATTGTGGAATATCATAAATAATCTTAAATTATAAAAATACGAAAGGAATTGAATAAAAAAATGAATTTAAATTATTTTACTAACTATTTACCTAAAAAAAGAAGTGAGTCTTTTGGATAAAAAAATAATTATACACTTATCTAAATTTAAATATAAAGTAAATGATAATTTTTTAAGTGGCAAAATAACTAAGTAAATAAAATTACAAATAATTCAAACTTTAAAATAAAATGAGTATATCATAAAACAAAATCATTGAGACTATCTACCCAAGCGCCACGTATGTGCAGATGTGGATAGCCTCAATGAGCTATATTCTGCCAAATGGAATTTAACAACTTTTTAGATAAAAAAGAAAAAAGAAATATTAGTATTTATTTAAAAGAACCTAATCTATATTATATATTTATATACTTTTTATAAGTAAATAAAAATTATATTTATCCAATATATATGTACTTATTTTGTATAGATAACATCCAATAATTTATCCATAAAAGAATTGTATTTTTCAAAACTAATTAAATACAAGTATATGTAATTTTATAAATAAGTAAATAATTAATACATTAAAACTTGAATTAATTATTAAGAAAAATGAATACAAAAATGAATTTAAATTAGTGTACTAACTATTTACCTAAAAAAAGGAATGAATCTTTTGAATAAACAAATAATCGTACACTTATTTAAATTTAAATATAAGGTAAATGACAATTTTTTAAGGGGCAAAATAACTAAGTAAATAAAATACAAATAATTCAAACTTTAAAATAAAATGAGTAATCTATATATAATAAAACAGAATCATTGAGACTATCCACCCAAGCGCCACATATGCGCAGATGCGAATAGCCTCAATGAGCTCTATTTTGTCAAATAGAATTTAATTACTTTTTAGATAAAAGATAAAAAAGATATTAGTATTTATCCAAAAGAATCTAATCGATAATATATATTTATATACTTTTAATAAGCAACAAAAAACATATTTATCCAAGATATATTTACTTATTTTATAGATAACATCCAATAGTTTATCCACAAAAGAGTTGTATTTTCTAAAAAATAATTAAATAGAACTATATAATATTCTTTTAAATATAAAATTAAGTAAATAATTAATATATTAAAAATTAAGTAAATAACTATAAAAATACGAAATTATATTAAACACGAAAATGAATTTGGATTATTTTACTAACTAACCTGAAAAAATGAGTGAATCTTTTGGATAAACAAATAATGGTAATCGACAAGATACATGACAATCTTTTAAGTTCCAAAATAACGAAGTAAGTAAAAATTATAAATAATTCAAAATTTAAATCAAAATGAGTAATCGACAAAATTCAAAATTTAGAAAAATAATTAGTGAATTTTAAAAATATAAGAATATTATTTAATATTAAAATAGTTTTTAGATTAATTGTATCCTTGACTAATTTATTTTTTGGATACATTCAAATCATTTATCAACACTAAATAAAAATAGAATATTTTCTTACATGGCAAAATAAAATTCAAATAGACACCAGAGAGTTATGGTTTATAAAAGCTAATAAATTTTTTTATAAATAAAGTAAATTTTTGTATGTAAAAAAATTTAAATTTAATAAGATAATAATCACAAATAAAAAAAATATTGAAAGATGTAAAAATAAGTTTGAATTTTATATTGTATCCCTAACCAATTTACCTGAACAAATTTATAAATCTTTATAAAATCAAATAATCTATCATTTATCTAATTTAAATACAATAAAATATTTTTACAATTTATAATCAAAGTGATTAAAAGAATATAAGAATTTATGATTGTATGGATATTTTTCTAAATAATTAAAGAAAACTTTTATTTTATATATTTATTAGAACTAATATAAAGATAAATAATTTTTGTTCAACTTTAAAAGTATATATTTTCAAATTTATTATTATAATCACAATTTAAACTGAAAATACTCCCCGTGCCTTGGCACGGGGATTGTACTAGTTTTATTATATGACACTAGTTTGGAGTCGTGCTATACTCAAGAATAATAATTTCAAGAAAAAAAAATCGGGTAGCAACAATATGAAACAATTAGTCGTCAATAAAAATATAAAATTACTGGTAATTGTGGAATATTATAAATAATCTCTCACGCATTAAAGTATATTATAAATAAGAGCAAAATATATAAATCAAAATATTACATATAAAAGAAAGAAAAAAAAGAAACTAATTTAACAGTTAATGAAAAATTTAAAAATGTGAATAAAGTAGTTATCTTATTAGTTGAATAACATTTTTTTGTATCTCAAAAAATTGGTGCGGTGTTATTAATCACTATTTGTGAGTAAAAATGATATTTTTTTTTATATTAGTATATATAGATGAAGAATACAAAAACGAAGAATTACCTTAGATGGTGTTGGTGTGAGTTTCCAAGTTTTTTTAAGGGTAAATTACATCTACCTCTCCTGAGGTTTGGCATAATTATAAATACCCCTGATGTTTGTAATTTTTAACCAAATACTTGAAATTGACCATTTTGCCCTTAATTTTTTTATTAAAATTGTAGAACAATCAGCCGAGACAAATTGCATTATTGTTCCTCTGTGTAAAAAACTTAAGAAACCTCTCCCTACACATTATAGTCCAAAAAAATTTAAAAATTAAATATAAAATAATTCAGTGCATAAAGGCATTTTGGTCAGCTTACCCATAAAAATGGATGGAAATGGGTTATCTGTTAGACTATTACAAACTTCAGGGGGGTATTTATAATTTCTCAAACAACGAGGGGGTATTTATAATTATGCCAAACTTCAAGAGAGGTAGCTGTAATTTACCCTCTTTTTAAACGTCCTATAAATGCATTAGAGTCTATAAAATATTGCAAAGTGCTTGGTAGCTTCTTCTTTTTTTTTTTTTTTAAAAAGAACTTATAAGACCCTAAAAGTAAGGGGCTTCAACTTACTTTTAGAATCTTAACAAATCAGTTAGATAACTGTAATATAATAAAAAAAAATTCAAAAATTGATGAATGTGTAGGTTGGTTATTCATGTATTCGGTGCACAAAGTACACTGTAGGTATTTAATTTAGCATTAGAATTTAATTTTCAAATATTCATGTTGTCTAAGTATTCTTTTAGATAGTCACAATATTTGGAGGGTGTTTGGACGAGCTTATAAGTTCTTAAAAAACATGATGTTGAAAAGTGTTCAGTAAATTTTTTAGAGAATGCGCCTATATAATTGAAAAATAAGACATTAAGAATTTATAAGTTCTTATCAAATAACGTAGGGTAAATTATATTGACACCCCTTAAGAAGGTTAGATCAAATTATACAAACATCTCTCTGTCTTTTGTCAATTATAGTTATACCTCCCGAGAGGTGTTAATGTAATGTTTTTCGAAAAGTGTTTGTATAAACTTTACCTTTGAATTGAAGATATAGTTGTAATTACATTAAAAATGTATGTTTAGTTCAACAATACGTTTTGATAAAAATTTGAATCCTCTATATTAATCAGTACGAATATAGTGGCAATAATAACAATGATAATAATAAATTGTTCGTTTTAATATATTAACTATAAAATAAAAAAATTAATTATATTTTTATGGTCAAGATAACTTATAACACAAACAGCTAATGATCATCACTGATGGGAAATAAACAGAAAGCTTGTGATATCTAAACACATTTCACATGTCGCGATCTAGAAAATCCTTTTTCTTCTTCTTCCTTGCCTAAAGCCCCCTTTACAATGATACAAATAGAGTATTTATACTACTTTAGGTAATTAATGCTAGGGGTATAAATTCATTTTTACCCCTCACCCTCCACCAACATGTGGGTGTACTTCACTAACTAGGGGTAATCTAGTAATTACAAAATAATTAAAAAATATGTGGTTTTGATCTCTTAATACTTTCGGAAATAACATTTTTGTCGTTGGCCAAATTCTTCCTCCATCAGTGGCCCCCCAACTCCTAAATACTTTAGGAGAAAATATTTAGGAGTTAAGTTAAATATGTATGCTCTGTTGAGTGCAGGATTGGCCCATTCAATCCACGTATAAACTGATTGCATCTCCTTTAGCTGAATATTCTGTGACAACATGTTTGTCCATATTCTTCTGCAAAATACTATTATCATTTATCAATAATGAAGTATAAATAAAAGACTAACTAAAATAAGAAATGTTCACCAAAAATAATAAAATAGGATGGTGTTTTCAGACATGCTTGGTGCTTAACTCAAGTAATATGAATTGTCCTCTTTCTCAAGGGGTTTTTATTTTTTTTTAAATATATATGTATATGACCAAATTTGATTTTTGCTTTCCTTTTCTGCCTCGACCAGATTATGGTCTGCGCCTCGGCCCATTTGGCTTTTTATCTGGTCGAGGCATCTTGCCTTGACCAGACTTGCATGGTAGCAGCGAGATGCCTCGACCAAAATTTTGGTTCCGCGTCCAAGATTCCTCCTCGATTATGCTTATCATATATTTCATTGATTTTGTCTCTTGGTAGGTTGCGTTATAACACCTTGAGGAATTTTTTTTATTATTTTTTATTTTTTTAATTTAGGGGTGTCGCTTATGAAACCTTTGGGAAATCATCTTTCCTTTGACTTTGGGGTGTCGTAAGCGACACCTCAAGGAAGCCATTTTTCTTTTGACTTTGGGGTGTTGCGTATGACACCTCAAGGAAGCCATTTTTCCTTTGACTTCGGGGTGTCACTTATGGCACCTCGAGAAAGCAATTTTTCTTTTGGCTTCAGGGTGTTGGGTATGACACCTCAAAGAAACCATCTCTGCTTTCTTTTGACTTCGAGGTGTCGCTTATGACACCTCAAGATAGCTAATTTTTTTGTTGACTTAGGGGTGTCGCTTAGGACATCTCAAGGAAGCCATTTTTCTTCGGGGTATCGCTTACGACACCTCAAGGAAGCCATTTCTCTTTTGACTTCGGGGTGTCGCTTATGACACCTCAGGGAAGCCATTTTTCTTTTGACTTCGGGGTATCACTTATGACACCTCAATGAAGCCATATTTGCTTTCTTTTGACTTCGGGGTGTCGCTTATGACACCTCAAGGAAGCTAATATTTTTTTTTCGACCTTGGGGTGTTGCTTATGACACCCCAAGGAAGCCATTTTTCTTTTGACTTCGGGTGTCACTTATGACACCTCAAGGAAGTCATTTCTCTTTTGACTTCCGGTGTCGCTTATGACACCTCAAGGAAGCCAACTTTTTTTGTTTGTCTCAAGAGAGGCGTAGTAATAAAGACTATTTCTTGGATGTTGAGATAAAAAGATTGACATTTTGTTTCTTGGAAAGCGATTTAAAGAAATTGATACATATCGATTCCTCTAAGTACTAAACCTCTTGGCCTTTGACCCTTCTGCCCTAAATATTTGCACCATTGATGTGCAACCTCCTTTACTCGGTCATTCTTGTCGCCTGGTTCAGGATATGGTGCCAATAATTCCTGTTGTTGGGGGGTCTCCACTGTCTCGTCTTGGTTCTTCAAAATCGTTCATTTTTCCACTGTGATTCAGAAATTACTTGAAATGTTCTTTCTAGATCAACCTTTCCACCTCATCTTTCAAATTATAACAATCTTCTGTGCTATGCCCCCAATTTTCATGGAATTGACAATACCGATTAGACTTCATCCTCTTAGGGTTGTCTTGCATGGGTGGCGGCCGACGGACTAGACCCCATTTTTTTGCGACAGCGAGGATATCAGCTCGTGAAGTGTTCAACAACGTATATCGTGCTAAGTTGTTTGGTGGCATATGTTTGCGCTCACGTCTTTCTCCCTCAGCTTTTGTAGGCATAACCCCCATTCCTCATTCGACCTTGTGCCCACAACCTCTTTTATTCTTATGTATTTTTCAGCCCTTGCCAATAATTCTTCCCTAGTAGCTGGGGGTTTCCCCAATATCGATTCCTTGAATGTGCTCCTCATTAGGTTCTGTTGCATGATATTTGCTAAAAGTTCTAGGTTTACGTGTAGGACTTCAAGCACAGCCTCTAGAAACCTTTGGACATACTCCCTAAGACCTTCATGTTCATGCTGGACTATAGTGAACAAGTACAAGGCAGTCTTTGGATACCGTTTGTTGATTGATTGCCAAGTGGTGTAGGAAGCGTTGTGAGATGTCAAAAGTCTTGATAGATCTGGGAGGTAAACAATTAAACCAAGTCAAAGCTTTCTCAGAGAGAGTTATACGGATTAGCTTGCATTACGCGACTTCGCTTATGTCTAGCAAGTATGCTCTAGCTAGGAAATGATCTAGGTGGTCTTGCAGGTCTCCTACCCCATTATACTCGTTGAGGTTCGGGATTTTAATCCCGAGTTGTATAGCTTCGTCCAATATGTGAGGTGCAAAAAGATTGCGTCTTGGTGGTGCAACCGCTAAAGGGTAAGTCGGGAGTTCCCCCGACCTTGCGGGGTGGACGAATCTGGGTGGAGGAGGTGCTTGACCTCCCTTCTCCCTTTGAGACTCTCCTCTTTGCGACCACACTCCTTCATGGGGGACGGAGGAAAGTGGTTGTCATCACGGAAACCTCCCCTAGAGGATGGTGGGAGGAAATGATCGCCTCCGGATTGAGAGACCCTACTATTTACCTCCTCATCGTGGTTCCTCTCTTTTTGGGCGCCCTCGGGCCTCTGCTCGTGATCCTCGGGAGCCAATTGAGCGTCTTGACCTCTGCGAGGATGGTGAGAGGATCGTGGGGGTAGCCTGTGTTCGGCAATGTATGGGGCCACCGTCCCAGTTGCAGCTTGGGCAGAAACATCCTCGACTAGTTGGCGAAGCGCTTCTTGAGTCATTAGAACTAGTGGTGGTGGAAGCGGAGTACCAAACCTCTCCTGATCTCGCTCCCCTGCAGCATGTACTTCCTCATTCCGGAAGTTGTTAGTGGGGTGGGGGGGGGGGGGTTCGGTTAATTAGTTGACAGCAAGAAAGTGATCCTCGCCCCTTCCCTCAACTCTTCCACGCCCAACATCTCCATTTCTAGCTCGCGATCGGGTGTGCATCTTCAGTGCTTAGACCAAGTTTCCAACAGACGGCGCCAAGTTGATGGGAAATAAAATTGTGATCTAGACACACTTCACATGTCACGATCTATAAAATCCTTCTTCTTCTTCTAACTTGCCAAAAGTCCCCTTTACAATGATACAAATGGGGTATTTATACTACTCTAAGTAATTAATGTTGGGGGCATAAATTCGTTTTCACCCCCCCCCCCCCCCCACCGCTAACATGTGGTGTAGTTCACTAACTAGGGGTAATCTAGTAATTACAAAAAAGTTAAAATTATGTGGTATTGATCTCTTAATTCGTTCGAAAATAACATCTCTGTCATTGGTCAAATTCTTCCTCCATCAATCACAATAATAATTATAATTACTTACTTGAAATGATAAAATTTACATTAATTTCAAGTATTGTATTTAATATTTTCCTATAGGTGAGCTTGAGTCCCTGGCCAAGCTAATGTAAGTTCAACCATAAATTAACCAAGCTTGAACTCAATAATATTGAAATAAGTTTGAACTGAACCCAAATATGTAAGTTCAAAAAAGCTCAAGCTTGAATTCGAACTTAGATTTTGTGACGCTAACTTGAACTGGAACCTTAAAGTTTCGATGAACTTGGTTCGAGCTCACTCATTCACAATTCTACCTTTAGCAATGTTTGATCTGCACTGGTTGATTCTAGTCCCTGCGAGCTTGGAATCAAAGATACGGAAATAGATGGTCGAAAGTTAGAGTTCATTGTAATATTAGTTAAAGTTGTATAATGAGTCCTACATCACCTCATATCTAGAGCTAATAATTATAATTTAACTATTTCAATCGTTCCTTTTGTACTTTATAATAAGATCAAAAGTTTAAATTCGAATTTGGGTAGTGGAAAATAGAGCTGGATGATGGCCATCGGTGGAGCCCTCTTGATACTAAACCTGATGTACTTTATGCTGAGGGTTTGAGATGTAGACACATATCCATTACAAGGTATGTAAAAAAACATCGAAAGCTCTTTGGTGCACTTTCAAACAGACCCCCAACAATGGATCCCCACCGTATTAATAAAAAACACTCCATCTATCTTATAATTTAATTGTTCCAGTTACTTCTTGAACACCTTGTAATAAGATCAAAGTCCGAATTCGATTATAGGTCATGGAAAATAGAGTTCGATAAGGGTCCCGCGCGGGGGGGGGGGGGGGGGGACTCAATGGTTCCGATACAAAACTTTCTTATGAGGGTCTCGTGTTCGAATCTTGGGTGTGTGCGTGTGTTGAGTTGGATAAGGGTCATCAGTGTGAAGTGTTTGAGATGTAGACACATATCCGATTAAATATATACACACATCAAAACAGATCCCATCATTGAGTCCCATAATTCCGTCAGTCTTACATATTTATTACTTTTGTTATATTTTGAACTTTTTGAAATAAAAAAAAAAAGAAAAAAGAAAATGTATTTTGATGATATGTTTTAGGGATCTATCTCTAAATTTCACAACCAACCAATATTTTAGGAAAATAGCAATTTTGATCTCACAAACAATATTCCAATACTTTTCAATATTTTGACTCGTCTCTCTCCAAAAATTATATATATCGAAACACACCCCCTCTCCCACCCACCTTTAACAATAATATCATTCACTTTGAAGGAAAGATCGTTGATATCCAACCACCAAAGCAAGATTACTAAAACCCATATTCTTTGTCGAGCATCAGTTCTTCTCCATCGTCAAGAACGAATCGCAGTTGTTTCAGAGAAGGTGCGAGTCTACGATAGATTTCATTTTCCGATTTCAAGAATTTTTTAGCTGTTTGCGTAATAATTTTTGTTGGATCTTGATCGGTGGGATTTTATGGATTGCAGGGAAAATCGATGGGGGCACTGATGTCGAGGATGTGGTTCATGTTGTTCCCGGCGAAGGAGTACAAGATCGTGGTGGTGGGCCTGGACAACGCCGGGAAAACGACTACGCTTTACAAGCTCCATTTGGGGGAGGTGGTTACCACGCATCCCACCGTTGGCAGCAACGTTGAGGAGGTTGTCTACAAGAATATTCGGTTTGAGGTAGTGTGTTCGATGCTTTTCTTTTTTACGTTTGAAGGCATATTTTTTAGCTGAATTTTTATGGTTATTGATTTCAAGCGATTACGTTCAAATGCTAGGTGGTATGTTATGGAATTCATTTTTGGTAATATTATTGATTAATAATATCATGTTTGGACCTGGATTTTAGCAATGAAAACCTAAAGAAAGCATCTTTTCTTTGGTGAGGGAAATGCTTGTCCAAATGTGTTCGTTTATATATGATATATATCAATTTCATCTCTTTCTAAATTACTCAACTACAAAGAGAAACAAAATTCAAAATGATAATTTGTTTCTGTTGGATGATAGTCCCAAAATTAATTAAATAACCGCATTGAAGAGTAAGAAATCCTTTCCATCTTGTTGGTTTAAGAATTAGACAAGATGCAGGATTCCAAAATGAGTGTGAGAGGAAAAGAATTGGAGATAAGAATCTTGAGAGAGAGAGAGAGAGAGAGAGAGAGGCGTATAAGATTCTTCCTTAAATGAATGAGAGGCACAAATTTCTGTAGAGGATATCTATTGAATCACAACAATATCAAGTTTCTCAACTTAGAAAACCAAAGAAAAACTATTTTAGCAGGGAATCAAAGGTCTCATGTATTTTTCCCCTCTCTCCTCTCAAAGCACTTCCAAACTTTCTTGGTTGTGGAGAACTCTCTTCCCTATTGTTCTTTTACTCTCTGTACTCCTCTCTTCACGTGCTCTTTGAAGAATTGCATTTTGAAAGATTTCCTTTTTGATTTATGCATTTGGATCGCTGGCTTACTACTGTTAATTTATCAATTGCCAATTGAGGAGCTCAGTCATTGATATTCTTGCCAAACTTGGGGTTATTTGGTAGCTGGTGGCCCTAGTTGCAGAGAGGTCTAATTCACCATCTAAGCAACCAAGATGCAAAAAGGTTGCCAACCGTATCTATATTCTTTGACTTACCCTTTTCTATACACATGTGGGTGGCCCAACCCATCAATTCTCTCTCTCTAATTCATGTGGGGCTCAACCAATCTCGCTTTGCTGTTGTAGACTTCAAGCTTATCCTTAGGTAAAGTAATTTGTAAGCATATCCCCACCATTTTCATCAATATGAACTTTTCAAGTTGCATTCACCTTTTATCAACTATGTCCTCATTTTCAGTGATCTCACATCGATGTGTTTTAACCTTGCACGAAATTCAATTTTCACTCGACTACATAGTGCCCCAACTGTTACAGTAGAGCATGCATTGTTTGGTTTCAACTTGACTATTGTTGAAATTTCTTAAACCACAACATAACTTTGCACTGTTTAATTATGATAACATACGCTATCTCAATTGTGGATAATGCCACGTCTTTCAAGTTTGTTCCTATTTTAATTCAGTAGAAGGAAAAACAATTTATTTGTTTTCGCTACTGTACATCATTTGTTTTGGCACTTTTACCCAACAAGTGACATCAGAGCCACTTGGTTATAGTGAAAGACGATAATTTACACGATGGATGGCTTGTCAA
The DNA here is from genome assembly GCA_034509735.1 of Sesamum alatum. Classification (NCBI taxonomy): domain Eukaryota; kingdom Viridiplantae; phylum Streptophyta; class Magnoliopsida; order Lamiales; family Pedaliaceae; genus Sesamum; species Sesamum alatum. The sequence goes on along the minus strand of JACGWO010000002.1, from coordinate 4,196,513 downwards.
TGACAAACACTTCAGGGTACAATAATTTGACCGTAAAGGGAATTTCACTCTTTGGTGAAGAAGGGTACATGATCTGTTGATGCGAAAGGGCATAGCAATAGATTGAAGGGAAATTGGGAGGAAGTCAGCAGATATGAAGTATGTGTGGTTGCCTAGTGGGAACATTTGGAATTGCACTTCGTTAGTGATTCCATGCCATACTACGACAACATTATCAATAATTTGTGGATGATGATCCTAATAACTCAGTGCCGGCGTAGGTATTGAATAATATGTACCTTACGAAATTTGTCCACAAAGTTGCTTCTAAAGCAGCATTTGTATAGGCTTAAGATGTAAGAGAGTGAGAATCAGATGGATAAAAGTTGATATGAAACTGAAGAAAGAAGATAAAGTCCTCTTATTTCATAAGTGCCTCCTGAATTCATGTGATAGTTTAGTGACGATATCAATGTATTACAAAAATACATTGGATTTAGAACATCTAGAAGTGTTATTCTTGTCCCATGATAACCAAAAGAATGTGAATTAAGATGTGGGACAAGAATCAGGTTGGTTTGTTCAAGACATGAAGCAGAACTGGAGGAAATCCAGTGGTGGATGTCCAAGCAGTAGGTAAAATCCAATGGCTAGAGTAAGGATAAAAGGTGCTATAATTATCACGAGAAAGGCTACATTAAAAGGAATTGTCCTCACAAACAAAGAAATGAGGATGGTGAAAAGTGGCAATATGATGTGGATGTAGCAGTTGCATAAAGTGACGATGGAGGTACTATCGCAAAATCTATATGCATGAATACTTCTACTCGTGATGTTTGGATTTCAAATTCCGAATGTGTAACACATACGTGCTTCAAACAGGATTATTTGAATTTGACTTTGTTGAAGACTTTTCTTCTATAAATAGGGAGTGTGTGCTGCAACTTATGTTGCACAGATACTAAATGGCTCTGTGCAGTATTGGATATTTTTTGAATATGGATACGAGATGGATGCATATCCGATACGTTTTTGGAGTATCTAGAAATTGATGGGGAAAAAAAAACAAATTACATATCAATAGGGTTGGAGGAGTATCCGGTAAATCTTACAGATACGTTTTGATTACGGCAGGATAGTTTATTTATATATTGTTTATTTTGAAAATTTTGGGGTCTTTTGATGATTATAATAAATTCTATATACATTGAAGTGGGAATCAGAATGTTGCCTATTGCCTGCCACAGTTGGGATATCAGAATTTAAAGTGGCAAAACTGAAACTGGATATACCTTAAATTTACTTAATCAAAATATATGCTTGATAATGGATAGCATTGCTTCTGTTATTGCTTATGGTAGATTGAGATTTAAATTGGAATTAATTAGTAGAACTTAGTAGTAGACACGGGAATACTCAGGAAAAGTTTAGTCAGAAAAACTTTAAGAGTCTACTATAGTTGTAGATTTAAGGTTATGTGGAGAGAAATATATTTCCTGAATAAACTTCAACCTAAACCTTCTCATATTCTATTGGCGTATGTTGGGTTCAAGAAGTTATGTGGTGGAAGGGAATTGGCGTTGGATTTAGAGGGTCCGCTTCATAAATGTTCTCTGCATCTAAATATTATATCTAAAGATTCATTTACATGTTTCCTGGAACCATTAAGGAGTTGTTTATGGCTTATTTGATCTCCGTATGTATTTAGGTTTTAGAAAGATGGGAATGTCTGGAGTTATTCTTGAGGTTGATTTTGGATGCTTTTTGGAAAATGAATGTGATTTCTGGAGAACTTGAAGAGTGTTTTGGAGAATCTGTTTGGTATTTGCTATTGTTCTGAAGATGGTTGAAAAGGATAGAAAATTGATGAAATATGTTGGTATTATTTTTTGAGACAAAAAAGTCAGTATTGATGTCAAATCATGGTTGTTTTGATAATGGTCTAGAAGTGTTGATATAGACAGAAATATATTTAATATTTGTTTTGATCAAACAAAAGTTATTATAGATGTTAAAATCATGTGTGCTTTATAATTTTATTTTTATATAAATAATATAAGATCGGGCAGGATGGACCCTTGATCTTGGACATGATAATAGCGGAGATGTAAATGTTGATGGCAATGGTTCCTATTAACTAGGCTATTCTCCTCACTTAGATTTCTGGACAATTGACATTTTAGGGCAGCAGAGTGTACCTTATTATATGAGAACTATGGGTTTTAGGACAGGAGGCCGCACCCCTTTATTTAGAACAAGGGGGTAATATGAAGATGCTTCGATTGATAAGTTAGTATTCACCACAATGATATGTTTCTGTTCAAGGGCGCATATTATCGTTTCTTCAATTAATTCTGTTGGTTCGTTGCTTGGAAACGGTTGCTGATGTGGTTCACAACTTAGCTTACTTCTCAGTTCCACTTGTGTTTGAACTGCGATGTAATTTGCACTTCGTTTCTTGTTATCAGGTATGGGATCTTGGCGGGCAAGACAGGCTAAGGACGTCATGGGCAACTTATTATCGTGGGACACATGCTGTGATAGTAGTGATCGACAGCACCGATAGAGCTAGGATCTCCACAATGAAAGACGAACTATTTAAGCTACTTCCAAATGAGGATCTTCAAAGTGCAGTAGTACTTGTTTTTGCAAACAAACAGGATCTCAAGGACGCTATGACACCTGCTGAGATAACTGATGCACTATCTCTCCATAGCATCAAGAACCACGATTGGCACATCCAAGCTTGCTGCGCCCTCACCGGTGAAGGCCTTTATGACGGTTTGGGCTGGATTGCTCAGAGAGTTGCAGGGAAAGCAACAAGCTAGAAACGGTAAAAATCCAAAGCAGAAATTCATCTTAACGTTTCAAGTTCGATGAATACTTACAATATCATGTATCATCTAATCACCCAAAATCTTGCAACCGAACACACTTATCTGGTTCTAATGTTGTTTCTGTTGAAGGAAGGAGTGGTCGGCACATTACGTTGCTCCGTTTGCTGATACCTGATCACACTTCAGCATATCTATAAATGATGTAAGACTGATTGTTTGAATAGAGTAGCTGAATTTAGTGGTCTTTATTAGTGTAACTGCTTATCCATAGAAGCACTATAACTCATGTTGTTTACTTCAGTTCATCGCTCGTTTTTAAGAATTCCACTTCAAAGCTTCTGTTGTTTATGGTCTGTATCTGCATTGACATCTGTGGTGTGGAATGGGGAAATGGAAGAGACGAAACAAATAAAATTATAGGTAAATTACAACAAACTCTTATGAGATTTAACATAATTACAAATACTCGTCTGTTTGAAAAATTACAAATACTCCTAATGTTTGATGAAATTATAGGAGTGCTTGCACGAGTTTTGAAAAAGCACTTTTCAGCTTCTGGATGCTAAAAAGCAATTGAGTCAATTCTACGCGCTAGCCTCAACCTCAACTTTCTCAGGAAAATTAAGGCTCAAAAAACAGCAAGATGAAGAACATCATCATCATATAACAAATGGAAACTATCATTTTAAGTACATTAAAATTTCCAGAATGGAAAATTTTGGTGAAACATCTCACCCATTCAACACCCTATTCCTCCTAATGACAGCTAATATCCGACACCTTAACAATATCAATCTGCTGGAACGACATCTTCTGCACATTCGAGCCTTCACTTTTCCGGACCACCTTGTACCCAATAGCGTTCCTGTCGTAAGAATACCAACATTCCGTTCTTGGAAACTGCTGCAGACGTTATAGTATCCAGCACCTGCATCTTGAAGAATCTTGCGGTCCTTCAAACCATCGATCCCAGATTGGATTTACCGGACCGTGCGTTCTGGAAACCACGTATAAGCAACCTTGAATACTACGTTGTTGATTTGAAATGTTTAAGATTTACAAAAACAAGCAATACTTCTTACAATGGGAGTAGTGGATCTGGTCTTGTTTGAATGTTAATCAGCAACCTGGTATAATATACATGTACTGTTAGAGGGTTGACGATGGGCAAAAAGCAGAAATTTGGCACGTTATATGTATCGTTTCACTTACTCCTTACAAGCAACTGATGCTTTCTCTGTTTTCTCGAGCTGTTCTAGTTCTTCCTGAAAATGAAATATTAGAGTCAGCAATTAATCGCCCGTAACAAATTTCATGGAGTAAACAAAGTAAGAATCAGAATGAACACTATCGACAATAAGAACTTAAAGAATGATGACTGAAAGAAAACAATTTCGTCTTGACGGGCATTCCTCGTACTAGACATCTTAAAGCAAGGGGATCTAATTTTGACAGCATTCCATGTTCAAAGTTTCTTCATCAATTCAGAACTTTAATTCTGAAAACATCAATATGAAACCATCCGAGTAATCTTTTAGCAGGGTCGTACAGAAACCGCAACAACAGATAATAGATTTATGAGAAATGCGCAGAAGAGGTTGGCATTACATCATAGAAAATTACGAGCCAACTAAGGAGATTTGATGGTTTTTTGAGTAACATCAAATTTATTTTGTTTCTTATATAGTATATGGTTTAGCATGCAACAAATACGATCTCGTTAAAACTTTAACAGGACGGCACCTGAATAATATTCGGACTTGCATACTTTTATATCAAGAATAGTCAACAAGTTTTGCTTTTGCAACCTTAAATATTTGAGCTCGAATGGCATCAAGATTGCATTTGCAATAACATAGAAAACGACAAAGATGTTGGATGATCTCAAATTTTTGAGTATGTACTATATAGGCATTCGACATTCATAATGAAAATCATGTCTATCATATCCCATTAGTAGCGTCAACTAAACATAGTTAAAAAGAAAGAAATAAACTGCGTTTTTAAACTTGTTTTGTAGGTTTGGTGAGTTATACTGAATGCTCCTTAATCGGAAATAAAAAATTAAGAAGTTACTATCAAATGAACTGTTTTAAGTTGTAAAATTTTTAAACACTAAGAATACAAAAACGCGTATATGTTGTATGCTACGTGAGAATCAACAACGGGAAATGCCTTCACAAACAAACTCATATTGTTGCAATCTGTACAAAGTTTTACAACTTCAAACCCGTATTAGTTTCACATTCATCTCCTTAGACTTTATAATTTTACAATTTGGAAACCCCTAAATACTCTATCAGTGCTATATCTATTCAACAACTCATAAATACCCCGTCTTGTAGTTGCTACATCCTTTGTTAACTAGTAGTTAGATGATTGACACACACCTCACTTTTTAAAAGTGAAAGGTGTGTCCCCACGCCTATTTCTTTTTCTTTCCCCAGCCTCGGAGAGATGCAGAACTCTTTTTTCCCACAAAAAGAAAATGACAATCATCCATACACCCAGTGCACAAAATACCGGATGTAGCATGAACTTAACCTAAAGATCCCCATCTCAGCCTTCTTTGGATAGTGGTGGGTAGTCCGACCACATGCATAGTTTGACCGTGAAAGCAAAAAAGAATTTCTTTCCAGCCGGTCACATTCACTACAGCAGTAAATAAGTTTAATACAAAAGTCTCCCAACTTTTTCCCCAGTCTCTAGATACATGAGCACCAACAAGATCAAGGACATCCTTCAAGGAAATATACACCAAGAACTGTTTGCATTTATTGTCAAGATCGTACTCAAAGTTTACGATGTTTGCATGCTCCCAGAAGGGAGATAACTTGTAATTTTCTAACAGAGGAAATTTAGAAAGGATGTTTTCCATTTTCGTAATTCCGAAAGGGAGGGACATGCATTAAAATGATTCCCAACGGAGATCGTTGTAGTTAACCTTAAAAACTATGAGCCACAAATTTCACTCCCCAATTTTCAGTTTGCTGTACAAGAACACCAAATGGCTTGTGCTCCCACTAGACTCCACAAATAGAAAGCTTCCAAATCTTCTGGAGAAAACAATAAAAGACAACCAAACAGTCCCTCATATAACATTCATCAACAAGATTACAAATGCTTGGGGAAATAATAGCTTCTCTTTTCACTGTTGTAGCCTAAGGCTCCGATTACTTTGTGATATGAGTTATTTGGGTGACAAGACTAAAAAAAGCCTTGTATTAACTATACTACGTTTATCTGGACTGTTTCAGTTAAATAACTCAACCCGCCTAGACAAGTGGGTTGAGTCATTCAAGAGGATAAAAATCTGGACCTCGTAATGCAAAGTAAACACCTTACGAGAGTGTATCAGGCAGTTTATTCAACCTAATAATGGAAAGTAAACGGAGCCTAATACGAGTAGAAAACAAAAGTTCAATGTTCCACAGCATTTTATCATTGCTGAATGAAAAATGCACCAAAACAGACATCATACAACATCAAGATTTCACCTTTCACCATTCAAACTAAACAAGGGCACTGAAATTCAATATCCCAGATAACAGAAACAGCAAAAGACTTATAGAAATCATTAAACACAAGTCAAAATGGTCGAGTTCGTAGGAAAAGCCAACACAAATAGAAACAAACCTCCAAGAACCGAGTTTCTTGCTCGAGTCTCTTTAATTCAGCAGAAATCCTGTGCTTCCCTCTTGTATCTGCTGCTCCCACCACTGATCTCAACTCCCCTGAACTCCCTGTTTGCATTTTCACTTCAGGGCTGCAATGTATTTATCTATTTATTTACTACAATCAAACCCCAAAACAAATTAAAGAAGATAAAAATTTCAAAATTGGAGCTCAAAATTTAGACTAATGGCCATTATGGGGTGTTAAAAGATGCTAATTCTCTAATGCTATCTCATTAAGATTGCAAATTTAAATTAAGGGAAGTGCAAAAGGGGGCTTTTACAGTTTGGATTTTTGTGGGCGTCTCCTTTGTTAAGGTATTGAAAGGAAGCTAAAAGGAAAAAAATAAAAGAAGCTTTTTTTCTTGGGGTGGGGGGTGGGGTGGGGGGGGGGTGAGGTTCTTTTCTGGTTTTGTGTTGCATTTGATTTTGTCAAGAATCAAATGATGAAAGGGGTGATTTCAACTTTGCAAAAGTTGCTGTGGAAAAAGTTAATAGAGCAAGCTGTGATTTTAGTTGTAATGAAAATTGATTGTGTTTGAAAAAAAGGAAAGGTTAGTGTTTGTAAGTCTTGAAAATAAATTGAAAAGAGTTTATGTTTTACAATATATATTTTTTAATTATTTAAATTAAGTTGATTTAAGAAAAAAGTTTGAAGCAGATTTCTACTCATTTCTGTCGTTTATGGTAAGATTATAAATATTAAATCATTTTTTCAAATATTTTAATTTTAATTTTCTTTTTTACTTTTAATTTTTATTTTTTAAATATTCCTGATTTTGATTACTGCTTATCCGATAACTTATTCTCTCCACAAAAGTAAAAGTTATCACAAACACCCTTTTAATTATAGTGATAAAGGTAATTGATAATTTATATTTAAAATTATTTTTGCATAATCATGACTTTGAAGGAAATAATATATGCATTTGTAAAAGTTAAAGCTCATGGCAAATCAAGATTTATAAAATCAATTATTTTACAACTAATTATTATAAAAAAAATTATAATCAATTATCCAAAAGTAGGCCACATTCACCCTAAGAAGTGAAAAGAATTGAAGTTGAAGCATTTCAAAATAAATTATTGTATCAACTATTTTATGATACATTGTATGATTTACTACATTTTGTGTGACAAAAAATAATAATAATTTGAGGGAAGAAAATGATTCAACACATTTTTTAAATATTCAACATTTTACCCAAATATTGCAAGAATTACTCAATTGGCCAAGCCCGAATTAAATAAGTCCATTAATTTAACTCTAAAATATTTTTAAAAATATTCAGAAGTTGGGGACTATTGATGAAGGAAGAAAATTACTTAAAGGGTAGAAAAGATTTTTCACTCGTGAGGAGACTAAAAAAGGACGACATAATATAATTAGAGGGTAAAATAATACTTTTATAGCAAGCATTATAAATGTGTTAATTCATTATTAATACCCCAAAATGGAATGTAAAAAGGGACTTTTGGCAAGAAATAAGGAAAATCAAGAAACTTGAATTTGTAATTAGGCAATACAAATACTCCTATTAATTTATTTTCAATCAAAAGCAAAAATTTACTAAAAAATAATGTTTGCAAACATACTCGAATTTCACCCACGTTTGAGTTGTTATTCTATTTTTATAATAATTATCTTTTTATTTTAATAGTAATTATTGATTAAATATAAATATTTGTACATTTATAATTAAGTATATTGATCGTTATACTTATCAATGATTGAGACCATCATGATTGTAACTTATTTAATAAATAGGGTAAATTACAATGACCTCCTCTGAGGCTTGGCATAATTACGTATATCTTTTTATTGTTTTAAAAATTATAAATACCCCCGTAAGGTTTGTAATTTTTAACCAAGGGCCTGAAATGATCCATTTTGCCCTTGATTTTTTTTTATAAATTTGTAGAAAAATCAATCGAGGCAAATTAAGTTATTGCTCCTCTGTGTAAAAAATAGTAAGAAATCCCTCTTTGCGCATTTTTATCCGAAAAAAATTAGAAAATTTTAAAAATAATTTAATTTGCGTAAGGGTATTTTGATCAATTTACCCGTTAAAAATGGATGAAAATGAATTATTTGTTAACGATTACAAACTTCAAAAAAATATTTACAATTTTAAAATAACGAAAAATTATCCATAATTATATCAGGCCTCAGGGAGGCACTTGTAATTCACCCTAATAAATAAATAAAAAACACTAGAAGTAGAGGTAGGTGGGCTCTTTTTTTTCTTATTTTTATTTTTATATTTCCCTCTCCCCTTGTCATTCTCTTGTCTCTTTCCTGTCCAAAAAAAAAAAAAAACATCCACCCTCATTTAACATTTGAATTGCAGGAAACATAGGATCCACTTTCTCTTGTTTTGCCTTTTGTCTTTTTAGTGGAGCAAGCAATCAACTTCCCTATGAACTCATGCTTTGCAAATTTATAGGGATAAATTCAAGCAAACTATCTAAAAATTAAAAAGGCACTTTTAACATTTTAAAAAAATAAATAAAATCAAATCCGTTATGATCTCTTAGCCGAGTAATTAAGGATAAGGTCCAATGAATGAATTTGATGCCGTGAATTTAAGTTCAATCGGATGTATGAGTATTTGTCTCTCTTTATGTAACTTATTATAATGTGTTTATTGTTCTTAGTTATTTTAATGTATAGATTAATTGATGTGTTGCTCAGTTTATTGAAAAGTTGATATAATCATGTAATTACCACTTTAAAAAAAAATCTTGTTGTGTCTCTATCTCACGCAATTTACGATTGTCTTTTTATATTTTGATTTGTATATTATCTATTTTTTTTTTCATCTTTTATTTATTATAGAAGCCCGAATTTTCAACTAGCTAGCACTTAATTTGTTTTCTTTCGATGTCAACATCATTCTTTAGCATGGTGGAACCGGACATAATTAAGTGCTAGCTCAATATTTTTTATAATGAGCGATGAACTATTAATTTGAAGTGCAATAATATTTCTAAAGCGACCAATCGCTATTACAATATTTAGTACACAGTATAATAACATCTATTCACTCCACTGTATAATAACAAATCCACATCGATCTACTAACACCAATCAAAGGAACAATACAATTATCCTATAAATTAAACAACTCTCTACATTCGTAGTGCTAGCCCAATACTTGAGGTTCTATAGTTAGTACGTATATAAAGACAAAATAGATAATATGAAGTAAAAAAACATAAAAATCAGTCACAAAACATAGTGAGTAAAGAACATGGCAACATAGAGGGGATTAATTATTTCTTTTTCAAGTGTTTTTTAGACTTTGTTTTTTTTGGGGGGGAAGTGGGGTTTAGTGATGCCGTATCAAAGTATTATATAAAAAATATTATTAGTTTTAAATTTAATGATTGAATTTTTTTTATATGTATGTAATTATAAAACAAAGTAATGATTGAGAGAAAATGATAATAAAATATTTTCAGTGAAAATACGTATAAATAAATATATTTTTACTTTAATTATTATTTCTGAAATAGAAAATTGAAAACTGACAAAGCATTAGTGTTCTTCTGCAACAAGAGTTTTAAAATATTTTTGGTCTATCGTTTCTCAAAATTTTTAGAGTTGTTATCTTGAGAATAATGGATAAAATTTATTTTAGTTCTCGATATTTGATTTTAACTTTAAAATAGTCATTGTCTTTTCAATCCACTTAAATAGTCCCTCCAACAAGTAATTTTTTCATATTACCCATATAAAACTTTTCATTTTTATTACAAAAAATTATTTTAGTATTTCACTTTTCATTTTTACTGCACTTCGGTCCCTCATACAAAAACTTAGTATAATAATTATTTTAATTGAAAGAATTTATTAGTGGAAAATTATTAAGATGTTTGTGCACATTTAATTTTAAATTTTACAAACTAGTTATTGTTTTAAAAAATATATATGTTAATTGGATAATTAAAATATATTAAAAAAGTAGACAAAACTTATGAGAAATTATTGAAAAAAAGAGCGGAAAAAGAGAAAGAGAAATAGAAGTTGAGAAGAAAGAAAAATATAAATTAATAAAATAATTTAAAAAATAAAAAATGACAAAAAAATTGAAGACAAAAACACTGGTGATCTCCAGTTATATAAAAGTATAAATAATAATTTGATTAATGACATATCAAAATAATTATCATTAATTTATTGAACTTCTTGATTTTTCAAATAAGAACACCTGAATGAACAAGGGGTTTGATAGACCCCATTCTTCAATATTTTAATTGACATATTTATTTTCTTATTTATTTTTTAATTTTAAAAGTTTTTTGTTTAAATAATTTTGCTCTATTTTTTTATCGAAACTTTTTTCTTCCAACTTATTTATTCAAATGTTTTTTTATTTGAAAAACTCAATATGTTCATTAAATTCTCAAATATTAGGTTACTACATCATCCAACGGTAAAGTATTCCAATTAAATGGTAATATTTTTCTAAGTTTGAAACTAGAAGGACCAAATTATAATTAAAATTCAGAAGTGAATGACAAATGATTTTATGTAGAAAAAAAAAAAAGGAAATAGAAGAGTTTCATAATGGTAATGTAGAAAATTCACTCATTGAAGGAATTGAGTTGAAACGATTTGAACTATTCTAAAGTTAAAAGCAGAAGTCAGGGACTAAACAAATTTTACCTTGAGAATAATAAATCGTTATATTTTAAGACGTGATTGTTGTTAAACCTAATTAATCATTAGTGCGCTGGACAATATTATTGTAGGCATGCAAAATTTATTGTCAATTATTATATTGACATTTACAATATATTATTCCATCAATTTTATATTTTTTAACTAAAATATTAATTGGTGGATAAAATTAAATATTACCATGTATAGACTTGAAGTATTTAAGAAAATCTAAACCTTGTCTTGCCGACAAAAGAAGCAAATACCAATAATTTGGTAATTCTAGATCACACCTTGTAATTAATAAAATAAATGTCAAACAAATCATGAATAACCAATCAAATCACGACATATCCTTAAGTAAACATGACAAAATCTTCGAACCTACAACTATTAATAGATGTGCTTTTCCAACAATTGAACACACTACTCAAGAGACACCTCAAAATCCAAGTGAAAACATAAGTGAAGATGAATCAAGAGATAAAAGAAGAAACAATACAAGACACAAGTGAAGACAAATTAAGAGACAATTGAAAATACATTTGAAGACATGCAAGAACGCATTTAAAAAGTCCCAGATTTTCTTTAACGCAAATCAAGATCCTTGATGTTTAAGGCAAAAATTAAAGAAGATTGTTTTTAGCATTAATTTATCTCCTATTGTTTTTTTAAAAATGAGCAAAATGCCTCTTTCCTTACGCGATTGGTGTAATTACACATGTGTTATTTCTTGTTTTATTTTTTATTTTTTATTCGTGTCTTTATTTTACAATTGTTGGATCTCATCCTTACATATATACGGTCCAAATTCAATTTTTTATATATATTATATACAAAATTATAAAATATCTTTTTATAAATTATGTATAATACATATATACATGTATAATATAAACCAATGCCAAGTTAATCTATAGATCATGTGATCACTAATTATTTATACCGACTATTTTTAATATATTTTTTTGTCATTAATAATTATATTGTGATCAAACTAATATTGTTATCACTCACTACAGATAAATTGCTCAATAGCTATAAAAAAAAAAAAAAAAGTCGAGTTAATTAAGAAGTATAATTTTTGTTGTCAATCCATATTAATTATTTCATACAAAAAATTTATTTGCTAATGGATTTAAAAATAAAAAATTACTTGTTAACAAATTTAACAATGAATTATTTAAAATATATATTCTATAATGTGGATTAAAAACAAAAAAATTACTTATTAATTAACTCAGCGTTGATTTCATCGTCAACTTTTTTGTAGCTATGGAGTATTTTTACTTAACATATATATTAGCAATAAATTTTAAATTATAATTTGGTATTTTACCATTAATATTAATTAAAAACATGCATTTTTGCATGGCATCCACGTTGACGTGCCCTTTCACTACCACGTTTACACATACATGTATTATTATACGAATATATATATATACATATATTCCATTTAATTAGTAATAAATTGATAATAATTTCACTCCATCAATTTCTTCAACCTCTCTTCAAGCAGAGAAAATGAGCGTATACTCAATCACTTCCAGTTCCTTCAAGAAACCCTTCCACACCCAACGTGTTAGCCCGATTCTCGCTTTCGTTTCAGCCCGGCTACCGGGCCATGACCCGTCGGGCGTACCCGGGACTTCGCCGCCGGGGATCGTGGCTGCGCCGCCGCTAAACAATCCTGGCCTGCCACCGGAGCTGCCGCTGATAACCAATGTTTGGGAGTTTGACACAGTTCCCACGGAAAAGCCTGCAGACCCGCCACCCGTCTCACCTGGGCCAAACCCAGGCCCAGAATTCCCAGGCCCACCAAGCCCGTCTCCGCCGCAACCGGAATCGCCACGGCCGCCGCTGCCGTCTCCGCCTGGAGAGCCAGAGGCTTTTCCACCACATGGGCCGGATGTTATACCGCCGAACCCACCGGAGCGCGGCCCATCCCAACCGATAGAGCCGGATGTTCCGCCGCCCTTTATGGGCTCCGATGGGCTCGTTTTTTACTAGCGTGGTAGGATAAACAAATAAACAAATATATATATATGTATGTATGTATAAGGGATAAGTGAGGTGGGCATTTTTGTATTTTATTTAATATATATGTATTGTTTTATTTTATTGTATTTTTTTATTCTGTTTAATATATATCTGCTGCTGCGTGAAAGAGATATTGTCCTAAATAAAATAGAAGACGTAATTTTCGACACAATGATGAGTATATATTTTAAAGGCAAAATTACGTTTTGGTCATGTAACTTTGTAGCTTTTGGTCATGTGATTTTTTTCTATTTACACAATTAATTATTTTCTTGGATAAATTTAGTGTTGAACATTATTATTTGGTCTCTCTCTTTTTTTTTTTTAATAAATTTAGTTCTATGTTGGTAATTTTGGTTCCCTTTAGCGTGGAGTAGATCTCGCTTTTTGTAATTATATATCATTGGGGATAAATTTGTCAATATATGATTAAATTTGTTAAGAAAAGATCAAATTTGAGACGCGCAGAACTAAATTTATCAAAAAAGGGACTAAATTGTAAAAATAAATAAATTACAGAATCAAAAGTACAAACCATCTAAAGTTACGGAATTAAAAATATAATTTTATCTATTTTAATTGAAATTTGTAATAGAAAATTCGGTAGGGTCCACAGTAGTCTCTGCTTAGATGTGTTTTCTAGTTTAATGAGTTCAAGGACATGTGCATGTGTTGTTAAGAAAATTCTTACTCAATCATCTCTGGTTGAATCAAACAAGTGTATTAATATATTGAATTATTGAGTTATTGATCATTTTTTTTTAATTGTATACTAGTCATATGATAAATATATTATATTTATTATATAATTAATTTATATTTTAATCATCTCTGGTCGAATTAAACAAGTGTATTAATATATTGAGTTATTAATCATTTTTTTTTAAATTGTATACCAATCATACGATAAACATATTATATTTATTATATAACTAATTCAGATTTCATCAAACTCAGATCGAAATTAAAATTTGCAGTTGTGTTCCATTCTTGTGTACATCTCTTTCCTTGGTTTATGGTGATTGATAAGGAAATAATTATTTAGTAATTTATTTATTAATTTTTTTTAAATACAATGATATTATTAAAACAACCAATAAATTATTACAATGATCAGTGCGTATTAATCGTAGGGTTCGAACTCACAACCTCTTACTTGTGAGGCTTCAAGCCCACCATTCAGACAAGGAATCATTGGTACTAGTTTTTTTAGATAACCTTATTCGGTCCGATCACGGGCCCGGAGATTGAAGAGCAGGCAAATCATTTTGCAAGTAAATATGAGACTAAGTTGGATTAGGAGTGATATTCAATCAAATTTTTGCAAGTAAACGGGGCCTAAATGTATTGCGAGTGAAGAATAGACCTGCGATTCTATGGGAAGAATACTTTAGGAAGAATGTTTTTTACATTTGTAGACAAATAAATTTTGCACCCAATCAAATGACGACAAATGGAAAATATATATTATTTATCAATTATATTCTATTTTTCTATTTATATTTTGGAATTTACTAAATTAATTCTAAATATAAATAGTTAATTAACTGATATTTTAATATATATATATATATATATATATTTCGTCATCAAATCAACAGTCGACACGTGTCAAATTATGGTGTTCCGGCAATCAAATCAAAACAAATATTTCTTATATTATCTCTTTGAAAACATACAAAAATTAAAGAGATAATATTGAAATTGACCAATCATGTAGTCCCAAATATTTAATGTATTTATCTCTTTGAATTAAAATAAAGGAATAATACAAAATAAGTATTCAAGTTCACCACAACTCTACGTCTTTGACAGCTATATGAAGAGGTCATGGGAACTCATTCAACACACACACATATACAAGCAAGAGAGCATTCAAGAAGTTTCGAAATCCTTTCAAGCACAAATCAAGGAAGATCCACGGCGTTCTAGGCAAGATTCAAGGCGTTCGTCGCGGAAATCGTCCAAAGTCAGCGTTTGATTCGACGAGAAGTCCGAAGACCGAAATCCACCTTGGCGGAAGATCAAAGTCTCAAATCCACCAAAAACATTCCAAATTCAAGTCAAAAATCGTCAAGTTTATAGCGTTTGATCCAGGAACAAGTCAACGACCCCCGAATTAACGTTATTTAAAGTCAAAGTCAACGTCAAAGGAGATCAAACGTCAAAGTTTCATCTCCGAAGTTACCGAAATCAAAGATCACGTTCTTGAAGAGAAAGAATCAGAGGTTTCAAGTAGAGATTTCGCACCCACAAATATTCAATTCAATTCAAGAATTCATTTGTAATATTTTCTTGTTTCAATAAATTCAGGAACACGAAAATTTGTTTACAACATCGTTTGATTGATTTTTTTATTTATTAGATTAAATTCAATTAGCATTATATTTTGATGAAAAAGCTGTATTTTGCGATAATTATATTTCGGAATAAATTCAATCACAATTATGTTGTAATAAATTCTGGTGAATCTATTTTAGTCCCCAATTTTGTATCCGTTTTCAAATTAGTTCCTATTTTTTTCTATTAATTTGGTCCGTTTGATCCATGTGATAGGATTAGGCATGATAAAATTGGTAGGATGAAAATTTGAATGATAATTAATCCCATCATCGATTATATGCTATTTTGTTTGATGTATTGCAATATCTGATATTCCATGTGATAATATAATCTGGTGTTTTGTTGAAAGGATTACAAAGTATGAGTAAACGTAAAAATACCATTCGGAGAATCTTTTTTAAGTTATTTTTATTATAATATTGTAGTTTGTGAATATTAGAAAAGATAAAAATTACATCTCAATGTCTATTGAATGCAATTTTTAAAATAAAAATTCTTGTAGAGCATTTTTTTTTCCCTACATTCATATAGAAGTCAAAATAGATATTCAATAAACTAAACCAAAAAAGAGTGAATGTTTAATTTTTTAAAAAAGTATATAAAAGTATGGCAAAATTTTACTTTTTGAAATTTAATAAGTAACCAAACTCAAATATTTTGCATAAGTTCCAAAAGAATAAAGTAATATTTTTTTTATCATATTTTATTATTAAATTATTATAAAAGAGGAGAGAGGTAGATGATGGAGAAAGTAGGAGGATATATATATATATATATATTATCTAAGTTAATTGAATATATTTATCCATTTGTCAAGAAATGCATAAAGTCTAATTCACTGGTTGTTAATAACTTCTTCTTTTTTTTTAAATGCCTAAAATAAATTCTTCATGATTAGTATTTAGTTTGTATATATCATACCTATTTATTACTTTAATTTGATCTATAATGCTCAAGTTATTAATTACTCTTTCTATAATGTATGCGTCATAAGGGGTATTTGTGTCCCAATAATTAAATCAAGTGGGAGTAAATATTACATGTATTAGTTTAGAGAGCGAATGAAACTCAAAGTATAGGTGGGGAGGTCAAGTGTATTTAACCCTTATATTTAACCTAGAAAAAATCAGAAAGGAAAAAAAATAGGTTAATTGCAATCAATTCCCATAAAATTTGATATTATTACGAATACTTTCTCATTATTTGAGAAATATTATACTCCCCCAATATTTGATAAAATTATGATTCTTGGATAGATGATATTGTTAATTTTGTTTTTGATGTATTTTTTTTTCTTTTTTCCAAAAAAAAAATTGAAAATCTGTAAAAAAAAAAAAAAAAAGGTGGATGAAATTTTTTGAAACGTTGTAAAAAAAAAAGTCTACTTAACCCATAAAAAACTTTTAGCAAATTTTTATAAATAAATAAATTTATAATTCATAATCTAAAAGAGCATTTGTTTCGATTCAATAATAAAATTGAATAAAAATCTAATAAAAATTAATAAATAAATTAATTATGAGATGATCATTAAAATTAATAAGATATTAATAATTTTTTAAATAATTTATTTCAAATTTTGGAGAAGCTCATTGTAACTTATCAAAAATACAAAACAAATAGAAGTAAGAGAGTAGTCTTTGGTCAGGGATATCAGGGTTCTCGCCAGTAAGTTTACGGCAGTAACGGCCGCGTTTTGCTACCGAGAAGGAAATAGAAGTGCAGATCTCCTGGCTCGAACTTCTTCTTCATCAAAATCGCACTTGCAGATTTTTTTGGCTCCTCCAGGGTTTCTGCTTCCCATGGTGGAATCTGATAAGAATTTTACATGTACACGTCTTACAACGTCTCCTTGTATTATTAGTTTTGATCCGGTGAAATAATACCCCTTCTCGTTTTATGTTAAAAAAAAAAAAAAAAAAAAAGAGTAGTCTTTGGTCAAAGTTTTCAGCTGACAACTTAACTTGATTTGATTGGACATTAACAACATAAATGTCACCGTCTGAAAGAATCAAAGAAACTTTGTACTTAGAATTTGAAGGTAAGGACGCGTTTGGTGATTGCTGCATTAAATGATATTTGGGAAATTCCAGCCTTCCAGAAACCAATTAATATGCAACCTGGCAAATTGAATAATTTTACTCTATTATTCACTTGAGAATTATCCAATCAATGAACCCTATCTTTCTAGCCAATTGGATACGATTAATGCAACCATACGTCAAGCTCAATTGTCGAAATTGAGGCTCCATGATCTCGAGGTTATACGTTCGAACCCATCGAATGTGTGGGATGTTATTCTACTGTATAGTAGGTGAATGTCTTTCTACTGTAATCAGTAGGTGTTGTTTGGATGTAGGTGTAATTGTTTAGATTGTTGATCAGGATATAGTTGTTGTAATTGTCTTTATTCAGATATTGATATTCGATAGGATGGATGGTAATAAATTTGTTTCAATATTTAATAATATTTCATCACTTTAATTCACTTCAAAAAAATAAAAATAAAAAATTGGAGAGCATAATTCTATTTAACAATTAATGAGAAGATGACGAGTTAATTACTACGGGGTGTTTGCAAAAACTTAAATTAAGTATTGTTTTTTTAAATTATAGTTTAAAATAAACTAAATGCATGAATAGGTGTTTGGAAATACGATTTCTACTTGTACTTCTCTCGAGTTCAGCTAAAACCGGTGAGAAGGTGCTTATTGCAGGTTAAAACGTTTTTGTTAATAAGTTGACAAATAAATTGGTAATACACCGATTTTTTACCAAAAATTTCCACTCCAACTTTTTTTTCCACTTATAAATATTATTACTTCCATAAACTCTCAACTTTTACATCTTAATCATCTATTCACCTTTTCCAAAAATTAAGCACTTTTAAAAAAAGTAAAACACCCCCTAATTGTTTTATTATTAACATAATTAATTACGAATTTAGTCGAGTTGGCTCAATTTGATAATTCATCTGAGATAAGTGTTATAGTAGTTGTCTTGCGAATAATTTAAATTTTGTTAAGTTTGAATCTCAATTAAAATTCTTCTGGTTTTAAACATTGATAATTCAAATCGACTAATACATTTAAACGAGACAAATAAACAAAAACATGCATAGAAGTAGATACAAACTTATATTTTACGAGACTCGAACACTGAATTTTTTAGTTGTGATGTCTCAATCTTACCAATCGAGCAAAACATCTTTAGCTGACATACAATTATTACACTTGAATCTCTTTTACAATTGTGAGCATACACTTATTTTCTATAAAGTTTCACAATTACACTTTCATTCCCTTCAAAATTCTTCGTTTACAACTGACATCTTTCGTTAAAATTTGAAAGAAAAATGCTGACGTCAGCAAAAAATTATATAAACTTCTACTTCTAACCCTCACTCAGCAATCCTTGTAATACTATTTTTATACTTGTAAGAGGGTAAATACAATATATTTGAAATCAAAAGAGTGTAAGTGTAATAGAATATTGGCCATTGGATAAAAAGTAGCCATCTATGATTGCAAAATTTAGTTTTTTCATACTTTTTTATTTTACTTTTTAGGTATGAGGTGGGGTGATTACCATTGTTGCATTTATTTGTTGAAGCACTACATGAAGTACTCGAACAAGATATTTTCAGAGAGGGTCTAAATATAATTTCGCATTTCATTGTAGAATTCTAGCATTCTGCCTCAAATACGTAAGATATGCTTCAAATCTTCCTATAATTAGATTTACAAGGCAAAGACATTGTTAGATACACAATGAGAAGGTTTCAATTATAATAGTCCTTTGATACTTAAATTAGATAAGTCGTAAGCGTGTTTAAGATCGTAAGAAATGCTAGAGTAACAAAAGTTGTACCTGATGTATGGATGACAACTATTTGTAAATTCTACCAATTGGACGATTTTATATAAACCATATACACAAAAATGATCGTATAATTATGATGAATCCATACATATTAGGATTCTAAAGATATGAAGACAGAGTCGTGACGACCCAAAGTAAATGGCGGGGGTTCAAAGCTGACCACAGTTTCACAATGAGCTAAGGTTAATGCCTTACAACGACTTTCACAAGATTAACCCAACGTCAGGGTGTGTCCACTACATTTCTTGTTTTGTATTATTTTTCTTGGAATTGTTATAAGTAAACGATTTAATTCTTCACTTTTCTGATTTTCCTTTAAATAATTAAATCAGACACTTTTCAAAAAATAATATATTCAATTAGTTTGGTGTCCGCCTTTTGGAATAAAATTATAAACAAGATCTGTTGAAAAATTATTTATAAATTTGTGAATATTATGACTAACGATGGATCTATTTGTTAGACGAAAATAAACATTAAAAATATTAAATATAATTTCTCAAACTATAAGGCCCCGTTTACTTTAATGTATTAGTATGGATAAGAAAATTAGTATGAAATAATATCTTGTTTACTTTTATGTATGTGGTGTTACTGTTACGGTTGCATAATTTATACCACCAAAGGAGGTGGTATAAGTTATCATGTGAATAATACAACAATAAATGCTCGAGGCAAGTGTCCTTTTTACCCTCCATATTTGTGGTAGATGGCATGAGTGAAGGGCTAATGCGTAATTTTGTCATCCAATACAAGTAAATACAACAAAATAAACACTTCACAGATTTTATCAGAATTTAGTGGTACATGTAAGTAAATATATTACAATTTATACTGGTCTTTTTACTTGATTTAGTTCAAAATAATTTTATCACTCGTTTAATTTTATTTTCAAAATAAACAGGGCCTAAGAAAACTACGTGTATTCACATTAAATCTAAAAGAAAGAGCGGTGTAACGATCCCAAAAATTAAAATTGAATAAGAAAAGAAATTATATAACTTTGAACTATAATATGCATGGACAGATGTCGTACAGGCTTGTACCTCGTTAAGTGAGCAAAACCGCGTTTGACAGCCAAGCACATTTATGTCGTCTTGATCTTGTAATTACAACATTAATTACTTTTTTGGTTTTTAATTAAGGTCGCAAATTCTCATGAAAATTAAAAGAATTTTTGAGCTCACTTCCCAAACCACTAAGCTGTAGTGTACTAATTACTATGATAATTGTCATTACTGCGGCGCTCAGCCCAAGTTTAGTTGCTTGGTTGGAATGTTTAATGTGAGGGCATTTATGGCTTTATGTTTTAAATATTTGGCAACCCTAGACAATGGCATGCATGATACATAATTAGGTTCTAATTAAGGATTTGAAGGTATATTTTAGGGAAAATTGCAGTGACACTCCCTGAGGTTAGGCTCAATCACACAAACACTCTTTGCTTTTTGCAAAATTACAGCTACACCCTATGGGGTTGTAATTGTATTATAACTGCACACCCTATTTAAATGCAAATCTTACACTAATACCCCCTATAAAACATTACACTAACACCCCTCAAGGGGTGTAGCTGTAATTTCGCAAAAGATATGGAGTCTGTGTAATTGAGCCTAATCTTAAGGGGTGTTAATGTAATTTGCCCTATATTTTATGTATTAAGCTAAGAAGATGACTCCTCCGTCTAGGCACAGGCGATCTTTATTATGGAAAAAAAATAGATTATATAGGTTTTTTTTTTTAAAACCCTAGATAAAGAATCATTAATCTTTAATTATTCGGATATTTCCAACAGTTACAAAGACCACATCAATATCAGTCTAATGGTTTTACTAAATGTTTTTGAACATTATGGGTGTTTGCGACACTGGTTATACTTTAAGGGTGGTAAATGTTATTAATCATGTATTTTATGTATTAAGTTAAGATGATGATAGTTGTCTAGGCGCGGACACACTATAAAAAAAAGATTATTCCTTACACTATAAGTTATTGTAACTTAAAAATAATGGCAAATCAATATGATCTACTTCTGTCAAACAAAATCAAATTCGAGAATTTAAGTTTCGATCACAGTTAATCAACATTAGTCATGGTTAATTTTGCGTATTGGCAAAACATTTGACATAAATTTTAGATTTAGCTAATGTTTTGGTCTCACTTCAAAAACAACTGTTAATAGCCGTTATATATCTATAATTGATTAGAGTTCACCACGACATTTTACTTTTAACCAGAATAAGGATCATTAATCTTAAAGGGTCTTAGGGTTTTTTGAGTTTTGAAAGATCATAATTAGTTATGAAACAGGGTGTTTGATTCAATGGAAATTGAAGCTACCTCATAGTATTGTAGGGGGCTTAATTATGCAATATATGTTTCAATTAATTTTAGCAAAAATAAAAAATAAAAATCCACTGTGATTAAGTTTCTTAATTAATGGGTTAGTCATATTATAAGAAATGTGACTTTTTGTTATGATTAATTATTATCTCGTTTTTGCTCATACCGTGGTTAATTAGTGTTCGTTATAATTTTTCTATAGGCAAAACCATTAAAACATTACTTATAGTTAAACTGTGATAAATATTGATTAATAATGATCAAAACTTAAATTTTTACATTGATTTTATTTTTATCGTGATAAATACTATTTTATTTTACGATGGTAAATACTATTGATTTACCATGTGGTTTCTTAGTCATTTATAATGAAAGAAAACATCGGTTCTTTTGCAATGTCGCAATAAGTTCAATTATCCAATTAAACTTAATATTTTATTTATAAAAGAAATTGTTATGCTGGTTTTGCACTTAATTAGAGCTCACACTTTGACATAGATATATCGTGGGAGGTTTGTGGTATGATCACTGACATAGAGATAATTAAATTAATAAATTATTCTCTAATTAAAAAAATCGTTAATACGAAAAATATGCTAAACCTAACGATGCATCTTCATCATCAACACATAATTAAGAAGCCATATACATTTGAAATTCAATGGATTATGATACATTAAGTTAATAGTCTATCGAGGAACATAATACAGAAATGACATTTACGTGCAAATCACGTGCAACTAAAAGTACTTAGACATAATAGTATAAAATACGATGGCCCTCGTGCAGGCAACGCAGCGTGCCGTTAGGGCGTAGAGTTAACTACGGGCAACAAAAATGCACACTACACGCCTTCCCATATATACTTCTTCCCCTTTGGACTTTGAAAGCTCTCAAATGTCCCCTAGACATCAAACCATACAGCTGTTATGAAAAATTATCTAGGAATTCTTCTCCAATAGTTGTTGTTTTCTTACACTATAATACACAAATGTGCATGTAATAAACAAGAACCTCAATGTGAACATGGAATGAGGTCAAGGCAGAAAATCCAAGGGGACAATGTTTGAAAAGGTCAAGGGCATGAGTTGGCTAGCTAGAGTTGGTATATATGAGGATTAAAGTGAGTAGGGGACCTAAATCTTGTCAAAATACATTTCCAACTTTGACCCCTTTTCATTTGTTTTGAGTATGTCTTTCTTTTTTAAAAAAAAAAAATTATCAGAAAAATAAGAGTATGTCTTTTTGAGGGAAGATGCAATTTTAGTTCTGTAATCAGGAGGAGTGGCATTTTTTTTTCCTATACAAGTGGATTTCGCAATTTAGTCTTATTATTTTAAAATTTTGGTAATTTCAGTCCATTTTTTCGATTAATTTGGCCGAAAAATTGCATGTGAATTGCACATACCCAATCAAAATGCAATTTTAGTCTTATAACTTAGGGAGTGATATTTTTGGTCCTATACAAATTGATTTTCTCAATTTAGTCCTGTAAATTTAAAATTTTGATAATTTTGATCCTTTTCGGCCAATACCTCTAAATTGACGTGACAGTCCAGTTGGGTTGGCATTTTTATGATGATGTGGCAGTCCAATTGGGTTGCTACTTAATCATAATGGCTGTGAAGATCTTATAATTAAGCTCTTTAGAAAAAAAAAAAAAATCTCCCAACTTTTTTTATTAACATCTTATAAGCTTTATAATATGAATATCTCATAAGACAAAAATATTCTTAATGAGTTCTCTTAGATATGCTCATAATTAGGGGAAGTAACATTTTTCAACCTGTAATTTAGGGTATTAACTTTTCAAAAGTAGCACTTTGATCCGATGATACATTTCAGTTAAATATTTAACAAAAAACGCCACATGGCTGTAAAACTTTTCAGATTGAGCACTTAAAGGCCACTGCTAAGAATGTGATCTTAATTTGCTATTAAATATCTAATCGAAGGGTACCATATGACAAAAAATACTATTTTTTTATGTTACAAGATCAAAAATAAAAATTTCATATTCCATAGAATCAAAAGTATAAAAACCCTAAATAACAGAACGAAAAGTGATATTTCTCCTCATAATTAATATAGATTACTAAGTAAAATATTGACCATACTCAGCTCACAACCTCACACTTGACTCCCATCATTGATTTTTATAGTTTTCTTGGTAAACTTTAATGAAAATGGAGATGCATTTACTACCCTTTGTTGTCCCATTCCCATTTCTACATAAAGCCAGCAAGGTTTGAGCTTTACTCAACTCTCTCTCTCTCTCTCTCTCTCTCTCTCACACACACACACACACACTAGTTGCACACACATCATTGTCCCTTGGAACTTAACAGTACCTGAGAGGAGGAAACCTCATGGAAAACACACTGGATGAGGAACAGATTGTTGAGTTCCAAGAAGCCTTCAGTCTCTTTGACAAAGATGGAGATGGTCAGTTTCTTTCATCCTTCTTTTTCCTAGTCTTTGCATTCTGTGTCCAGTTCAGACAGTGATTCCTAGTACTGTATTATGATGACTACATAGTGCTAAGAAACCTTTTTAAGAAGCTTGTGATCGATTGACAAAAAACGAAACTGCAGGGTGCATTACTGTAGAAGAACTGGCTACAGTTATAAGGTCTTTGGATCAAAACCCCACTGAGGAAGAGCTTCAGGACATGATCAATGAAGTAGATTCAGATGGGAATGGAACCATTGAATTTGCTGAGTTCTTGAACCTCATGGCCAAGAAAATTAAGGTATGGATGATTAATCTTGTTTTTTTCCAATGATACGCGCTTGTCATAGTTAATTATTATGGTTAAAAGTAATTAACAACGGCTTTGCATGACTGTTGACCGTTGTTTCATGGGCGAGGCCGAAACACCAGCCATAATGAAAAATCATGACAAATATATTGTTTTGGTCGTCGTAGTTAAAATTATAGCAAATGTTGATCAAGTATGGTCAAAATTTAAGTTTTCGCTTTAGTTTGTGTGGTCGTGTGGATAATATTAATTTTTCATAATTTTCAAGGTAACTTAAATTGGCATCCCTGATATTAGGTTTAATTATACAAACAACTCACATCTTTTGTAAAATTATAAATACACCCTCTAAGGGAATGTCCATGTAATGTACCTTAGGGGCACTTTCTGTAAGTTTTCCTCCACCGTGAAGAGGTGTTAAGTAATTAACAATTACAATTTTAAGGGATGTATTTGTAATTTTATAAGGTGGGATAGGTGTTTATATAATTAAGTTAAATTCAGGGGGTGTCGATATAATTTTTTCTAATTTTTAAATCGTAATCATTTGCATAAATGAAAGAATCTATTTCTTATAGTAGTTTTAACATATATACAAAAAGTACTTCGATTAGGAGAAAATTACATGACAACCCCATATCCTACAAAGTGCAATAAAATTTTTCCAAATCGCATGCTCCGATTTTTGCAAAATTACATGGCACCCCCTGTCGTCATATTTTACATTACAGATTCTCATCTAGTTATAATACATAATCAGGGGTTGCAATACAATTTTTAAAAATCGAGGGTTTGTTTCTATAATATGTCTAAACCTTGTGAGCATACATGTAATTATTTATTTTTTATTTTTTATTATTTGCAAAGAGATGTGATGGATTATTTTTATCAGGAAACTGATGCAGAGGAGGAACTTAAAGAAGCTTTCAAAGTGTTTGATAAGGATCAAAATGGTTATATTTCAGCTAATGAGGTGAGTTTTAATGCCTTGTTTGGTTTTATTTGCGTTTTCAGTTTTTGAAACAATAATGACAATAGAAACACGTTTATTTATAAGTACTAAAAAAATATATATGAACTGTTTTAGAAACATTAGATATTTTATATTTATACAATTAAAATTCTCGACTTAAAATAGTAAGAATATCCCCATAATAAAAGTACGTTAGAATTGATTCGTTTTGCAGTCAAACAATTTATTTTCAAGAATCCTATAAAATTAAAATAATAAAAAAAGTTGTCAAATCTTTATAAAAATAAATAAACCCATTGAAAAATAATTTTGTGCATATTTAAAATAGAATTAATACATTAGATTAGTAAAAACGATCATAAACATGAAAACTCGAAATTTCATAGTACTACTAATTTAATAAGTCAATTTATCTTAGTGGTTAATGCAATTTAATTCAGGGTGTTATTTGTTAAATTTTGCTCCTAAGACAGACAACAACAATTTCAAAGACCTTATTTCTAATTTTGTAAAAAAAAGAGGCAATTTACGTAATAAACGTTACTTCAGGGATGTTGATGTAATTTACCTTAAAAAAATAATTCTCCTTAATCATCTTATAGTACGTTGACATGTACTATGTGTACTGTGATCTGATCAAAACCAAATACTAAAATAGTTAATAATAATAATAACAATAACAATAATAATAATAATAATAATAATAATAATAATAATTATTTATTATTATTATTATTATTATTATGTCAATGCCCATTTTTAAATTTATTTTTGCAATCCTCTGCAGCTGCGTCACGTGATGATCAATCTTGGGGAGAAATTAACAGATGAAGAGGTGGAGCAGATGATCAGAGAGGCCGATTTGGACGGTGATGGGCAAGTGAACTATGATGAATTCGTGAAGATGATGATGACCGTGGGATAGAGGATCACCACTTTCAATTTCTTTTTTTTTTTCTTTTTTTTTTTTTTTGGGTTATCTGAAGTTTGATTAATTTCCCACCTATTATTTCATTATTATTGTTAACATATCTAAATCCAGTCACAAAAAATAGGATCAATTTTGTTTTTTTAATTTTTTTCCTTTTACTAATATTCCAAGTTCATGTGCTATTTTTGCTACTCGAATAGATTATTTTCATGATTGTATTCTTTAATTCTAGTTCAAATTCAAATTGAAATTCCTTTGATCTTTTGCTTAATTCGATTTTCTTTCAAAAAGTCGATTATTTTTTTGTAATACCTGTTTGATTTTATTTTTTAGTTCCTGAGTGGAAAAATTATATAGATTTTCGTGTGAAATAAGATTGTATTTGAATGCATTATTACAAAATATATATTATTAAGTGGGTTTAATGTAATTTACCCCATTGATATTGAAAATGAACAAATTACTCCTTATGAAAAGAAAATAGCAATTTACCCCCCTGTGTTTTCCAAAATGAAGCAATTTACCTCCCAGCCTAGGGAGGTAAAATTGCTTCATTTGAAAAACACCGGGGGTAAATTGCTTCATTTTAAAAAATACAAGGGAGTAAATTACTATTTATTTTTTCATAGGGGTAATTTGTACATTTATAATTTTTGAGAGGGGTTGTTTGCATTTTTCACATTATTAAGTTAATGAATGCATATTTGTACATATAGAAGAAGTGATGATTGAAATGAAAAATATGGTGAAAATATTTTCAATGAAAATGCGTAAAAACAAATACTTTATTATCTTTTCTACTAGATGAATATTAAAGCTAATGATTCTTAGCTTAGTCGTCGAAGCTGGGGTCATCTTCATCATGTGTTCAAGTTCCACCAACGTGTGGATATTGGTATATTTTAATAGCATAGTTGATCTACTGTAATAGTAATTACTGAAATATTGATAATCAGCGTTTATTGAACGTCGATTGAAAGTGGCGATATAATTATAACTGATTCACTCGAACAGAATTTCACTCCATATAGATAGAAGCCACACAAAGTTGATGAGAATATATATACATAATCAAACAAGGTCTCAAAATCACTGTATACACAAATCCTGGCAGCTACATATTGCCACCTTAAACATCTCTTTGTCTCTCCAAGCATTCAAGAATCTCCCCAAACAAGAACACAAAAAAGATTAGGAAAAAAGAAGAAGGAAAAAAATAGTTCGTCTCGAAATCGACTCCCCGTCGATATTCTCCTCTCAAACAGCTTAAACACGGAACGAAAAACGAACCCGAGAACAAATCATGCAAATGAAGCTCAGTAAGAAGTAGTGTTGTTTTTCTTGCAAGAAATTGCATTAGCTGATTGCTGCTGTGCAGCATAAGCATGTAGTGAAGAGGGACGGCCTCGGCCTACGTTTACCGTTCTCTTTTGGTGAAACGATGGCGCGATCTTCGCTTGATGCAGAGTCCTTTAGGCTGTTCTCATCAGAAGAAGCTGAATTCTCTTGTTTTGCTTTGATCATGGTATCCGATTTTGCGTTTTTGTTCGGAAGGTTTAAGGAATGAGTTCTTGAACTTTCAGAATGGCTTCTTTCCATTGTGATTGTTTTTTCTTCGGCATCTATTGCTTCATACTGCAAGGATTTGCCTAAGTGCTCAGTTTGGACACTTCTGCTCTTGAACCTCAGGGCCGAGCCATTGGAGAAGCTTCTCGTTGCAGCCCTGTCCTGATACAACAGGGGAGTTTGATCAGATTCTTCGGACTTGGTGTGGAACGCTAGGCCAAATTCGAAGCTTGGAGACTTTCTGAGCTCAACTTGAACGCTCGGATTTGAGTCCACACCGATGCTTTCTGATGTTTCTTGATGTTCCTTACATTCGGTATTGTCTGATGTAGGTGCTCTGCTGTTGGAGTGTTGGTCAGTAGACGGGCTCGTTTGAATCAGTGCACTTTCGTCTGTTAACTTGTCGTCAATCGATATCAAACCCTCCGTTTGGACTAATCCAACGTCGTTCAAGTCTTCGTTAGTGTCCTTAGGTTCTTCACTTTGGACCAGTTTGAGGGAGTTGCTGAATCCAATTTGATCTGTTTCTTCTTCTGCTGAAGCAGAAAATGAACTGGTTTCAACTGCATTTTCGTCTTTCTTGACACCAGATTCGATCGTCTCTGGTTGAGCATGGCTGCAACTCAAGGGCTGGTTGATTTCTGCACCGGGAGGCTGAGATTCATCGACAGGGCTCGTATTATCACCGTTTCCTAATTCGTTCACCGTTAGCTTCTCTTCAACATCAGCCAAACACTCATTTCTTGCAGCAGACATATCTAGCAAACTACTGTCATCAGCAGGCATTACAATAGGAAGCTCGGTTTTATGCGTACACGTTTCTGATAACGCGCCATTAGCCGAATCCGTATCAGAAACGACTAAGTTGTTTTCGTTCTTCTCTGCATCATTATCATCAATGCTTAAAACAGCATTTACGCCTAAGTCTTGCACTGCTTTGGTGTCGGACAGGCCACTTTCCGCCTCAATCGGGTAGGCTTTAACCGATCCAAGAGTTCCGGCTGTCTCTTCTTCGAACATCGTCTGATCTTCTTGTGGCTCTGAAGCAATGTAGATAGCTTCATGAGGTAAAGAGTTCAAGTCTTCGACAGGCGACATGGATTTTGGTTCCAAAATCGAGCCGCTCCTCTGTATCTCCTCTGTTGACAGTTTTTGAGTGCACAACATCAGGAACTTGCAAGAATGATTGTGAATCATATGCAAATTAAGGGCCTTCGGACAAGTCATGTAGCATGTCGAAGTAGCTAATGTCTGCAGAATTTATACAAAGAATACTCTTTTTTGTCTGAAGAAGTTTCTTGGTAATAATTGATGCAAAATGGGAACTGACCTTCTAAATTGCATGGTAATTGATCATGCACTTGATCAACCAACATGGATTTTCCTCCCTCCGAATTCGGCTCTTCCATCTCCACACCGTTGCTCAAGATCTCAGGTAAAGCAGACGACGTATGAGGTTCGCGTTCCTCATTAAGGTATCCGTTCGCTTCCTCTGAAACATGTAAGAATCCTAAGCTTCTCAAGAAACTGCAGGGCTAAAACGAAAGAAAACAATGAAACGATCGATGTTTTACTAACCCTTTTCGCCATTAGCCGGTGTCCCGACAGGAGGACTTACATCAGCTCCAACATCATGAGAATCTGATCTATCAGTTTTGTCTTGAGAATCTTGTGTTTCATGTTCTTGAGTTAGTACTGCATTATCTTCCTTCAAATCATGTCCGGAACTAACTTCTTGTGCCTTTCCAACTGACTCATTCGCGCCTTTCTCGTCTGCTGCAAACGATAACGGATTCTTACAAGGAAAACAATCACAAGTTGGAAAGGTTCATTACAACAATTGCATAATCAATCATACCTACAATCCCTGATGTGTTCTGATTCCCCATCTCTTCACGCATGTTCAACGGTCTCTACTCCTGCACGAAAACAACGTTAGCCTGACATCTGACACTGATCAGAACCATATGAACCACATTAGTCCCAAATTTGAAAAAAACGGACTATAATGCAAGAATTCAGACCATGATGACGACGACGACGATGACGATGACGATAAAAGATTTTCTCAGATGTTAATATGATATGAAAACTTTAGAAGACAGCTTTAATGCAGCAAGAATGTGTAGTGCCAGAGTGGTGGTACTTGATTAGTACAGCAACTTTTGGTCATGTTTTTGCTTAAAGCATAAGCCTTTAGACTTTGTTTTTCTTTCATTCTTATTCCACACATCTGAAGTACAAAAAAGGGGTCTGAATTGGAGACCTTTTACACTGTTAGAAGGTGTTTTTTAAGTACTTTTGTAATGATAAACTATAGAAAAGAGGTTGTCTGATGATGTTCTTTCGGCCCGGGGACAACTGTGGAGTTTCTAAGGATAATTTTCTTAAGATGTGAGGAAGGAATATGGTGAAGTGATCTATCTATATGTCCTAGCTGCATTTCAGCCCGCCAAAAGAGCGGATTAGATTTGTTGTTGTAACGTCTATTTCATCTTTTATTTCATTATATATATACACGTTACATGTATAAAATCTTTCCTTAAATAAATACATAATGTCATCTTTATACACGCCGTCGTGTGTATGTTGAATGAAGTAGAGGATGAAATAGACTTTGCAACAGAAATTTCGATATGCCAAAAGAGTACTTGTGTGCCAGAGAAGGTTTGAATTGAGTTTCACAGCTTCTTGTTCTGTTTTACAGGAATAGGTCTATCGGATTGGATTTTCTATTTCAAATCATGTTGTATTTTCTATTCCATTTAATATATACACATCTTTATCTAAATAGAACACATGATGTCATTTTTATACACATAGCGTGTAAGATGCAATAGGATTTTGAATAGAAAACTCAACCCGCGATCTGAGGTAAGATTTTTTTTTTTTTTTTGGGGGGGGGGGGGGGAGGGGGGAGGGTAGGGTATAATTTAAAGGGTGGGCCGAATTGAATTTATTGTGGCTACCTCAACTAAAGAAATAAAATTGTCAATTCTTTTTTGGAGTAATTTAAAGGTTTAAATTAGGTTGAATTTTGGTGGCTATCCCTGGTTAAAATAAATAAATAAGCGAACACGGCATAATGTGCTTTTTGTCAAAACTCGGTGTAGCATTGTCCAACTTAGTCATCGTAGCTCTGTTAACAGGCTAGGTGTATTAAGCCTAGTGAAATTGAATTAAGCATTATGCACTCATATAAAGTGGAGAGCTCTACGTTCTCAACATTATATTTGCAACATAGTCCCACTAATAAACCAGAGCTCCGTTTCCATTATTATGTTGGATAAGTTGTCCAATGCACTCTTATAATGTGTTTATTTTGCATTATGGAGGAATGATTTTCGTCGCCAAGCCACCTACAAATTACTATTCTTTTTGAGTAAGTCAATCCACCTACTCAACCCACCTAAATAATTGAGTTATTCAACCCAAATAACCCAAAGTAAACTTAAAATAATTAATATAGGACCTTTTTTTTATATTGTCACCTAAATAACCCATATTACAAAGTAAATGGAGCCTAAATATATTAAGTTCGGTAAGACTAGATTAAGGGGTGTATGCAAAAAGTTATACTTTTTCAAAAGTGTCTAATTTTAAAAAAAAAAATGTTACGTGATTAAAATGTAAAAGTTGTAAGTATTTGAAATTAATAGATATACGTAGAGAAAAGTTGATGTAAAAGTGTCAAATAAAAGTTGATGTATTACCATCCTATTTGTGAAATAACCTAACTCTCTTGGTAGGTGAGTAGATTTTAACCATTACTGAAATTGAATATTTTCGCAACAAAAAATAGTTAGGTAAAAAAGTCATAAAAAAGTTTAACTTATTCACAAGACTGCTTTAAAGTGCAATAAACACGTTCTCACCAGCTTACAACTTTTAATTTACGAGACGTAATGACGTGGGCCTAGGACGTGACAGTTTCACTTAAATAAACATAGTGTTCCTCAATTATTTAGCTTCATTCACATGATTCCTTGTCAAACAATTCATTATGTCATCTTTATATACGCAGCGCGTGTGTTGAATGGAGTAGAGGATGAAATAGACTTTATAACAGAAAATTATCGATCTGCCAAAAGAGTACTTGTGTGCCAGAGAAGGTTTGAGCTGAGTTTCACGGCTTCTAGTTATGTTTTACAGGAACATGACTATCGGATTGGATTTTATATTTCAAATCCTGTTGTATTTTCTATTCCATTTAATATATACACGTCATTCTCTAAATAAAGCACATGATGTCATCTTTATACACATAACGTGTAAGATGCAATAAGATTTCGAATGAAAATTCAATCCAATAGGCCTGTTCCTGGGTAGGTTATAATTTAAAGGGTAGGTCGAATTGAACTTATTGTAGCAACCTCAACTAAAGAAATAAAATGTTAATTTTTTTGGGGATAATTTAAAAGTTTAAATTGGCTACCCTTGGTTAAAAAAAAAAAAAAAAAAAAAGCAAACGCGATATAATGTGTTTTTTTGTCAAAACTCGGTGTAATATTGTCCAACTTAGTCATCTTAGCTTGTTAACAGGCTAGGTGTATTAAGCCTAAAATTGAATTAAGCATTATACACTCATATAAAGTGGAGAGCTCTACGTTCTCAACATTATCGTTGCAACATAGTCCCACTAATAAACTAGAGCTCGGTGAGACTAGATTAAGTGATGTATGCAAAAACTTATACTTTTTCAAAAGAATCTAATTTTAGAAAAACATGATACATGATTAAAATGTAAAAGTTGTGAGTATTTGAAACTAACAGCTATGCGTAGAAAAAGATTGATGTAGAAGGGTTAAGTAAAAGTTGATATATTACCATCCTATTTGTGAAATAACCTAACTCCCGTGGTAGGTGTTTAGATTTTATCCATTATTGAAATTAAGTATTTTTCGTAATATATAAAAAATAGTTAGGTAAATAAATCATAAAAAAGTTTAACTTTTTCACAAGAATGCTTTAAAGAGCAATAAACACGTTCTCACCAGCTTCCAACTTTTAGCTTACGGGACGTAATGACGTGGGCCTAAAATGTGACAGTTTCCCTTATATAAACATAATTAATGTTCCTCAATTATTTAGCTCCATTCACATGATTCCTTGTCAAACAATTCCCCATTATGAGAAAGGGGCCGCCATTGCATTAGGACCAGCCTATTTAGGATCAATGAATGTCTAATTACATTAGATGTAATTATCTAATTTAAATATGCAATAAATTGGATTGGATGTGTGAACGAAATCATTATAGTCAATATTTGGAAATTCTTTTTTTAGGAGGAATAAATTCTCCGGGCAATGGTGGTGGTGGAACCCCAAATTATTGTGCCAATAAAGCTTCGGAAATTATGGGACTATTCATGTGTTTTCTTGGTGTCAAAGCTTACAATGTCCTAAAACTCATCATAAGTATCCAATATTTTTAATTTAATTGTAGAACAATTGAAGCATCATATTTGAATGTGATCGATCTATATTTATTTAAATTGTAGAACAATTAAAGTGTCATGTTTTGAACATGATCGATCTGTATCTGTTTAAATCGTAGAACACTTAAAGCGTTGTTTTGATTTTGATCCTATCAAAAGTGCAGTTGCTGTCACACAAAGCCGAGAATCACCTTTTCCTACAGTTGCCATGAGGCTTGTTTTCGGATTTGCTTTGATAGAAATTGTTGAACTAAGGGTTCATTGTTGTGCTTAAAGTTATAACTGTTAGCAATGATGCAATTCAAATATTTTAAATCGTACAAACGGTCGAAACGCCGTGTTTGGACTCTGGCACACAGGGTTAATTACACTTAGATTCCGTCCAAAAACGCAAATTATACTTTTTTTCCAAAAACGTTTGAAAATTCTTTATTTACAATCGTATTCCTTCCATTAGAATTTGGATGAAAAATACTGATATCGGTAAAAAAAAATTATATAAACTTTTCATTTTACCCCTAGTTTGGCAATCTATATAATTTTTAGAATCCTCACAGCTAAGATATAAAACTTTATTGCTTCCCGTATTTAGTATAACTTCACAAACACTCCCCATTGGTGTTTTCATTCTTTTCTATTCCTCATTGAATGTTTCACTTAAAAAGAAGGAATATTTATATTTACACCCTTGATCAATGGTCTCTTTACACAAATTATTTATATTTTTTGTATAATTACAAAAATCACTCCTAATAATCAAAAAGTCTGGATAATTTGTGTACTAATATTAACGTTGAGGGGGTATGTAATTTTTCAAAAAACAGGATAATTGATGTTGACGCTTCTGATGATGTGTGCATTTTTTCGAAAAGCATGAATAGTTTGTATAAATAAACCATAGATATAGGAGAGTAGACGTAACTATCCCTAAAAAGAACTTGACAAGAACAAGATCATTCACCCCCGGAAGCTCAGAACAAATCTGATCAAGTAGTTCAGGGGAGTATCTAACCTAAGATCAAGTCAGAATCAAGTCCCAGAATCCTCAATCAGTAACATATCTTCTGTAAGAATGTATGCAGAAAGAACTATGAAAAGAGTGAGAAAAATTAAGTATAGTACGAGGATCAGCCCCTTGTTCATAAACGCACAGCAATCATGTCCGATCCTTCTCAAACCAGAAAACACAGTATCATACAATGTGCACAGCACATACGACTGCACGACTTTCGCCTGCTGTTCAAACCATATTGTTACAGATTTGAGGCAAAGAAGTTCGATTCTTCTCAAGACACGCCGCCTCAGATGGTATTATTTTTTAAACTAGAAGAGACGTTGTTCGTTAAGTTTGATGAAATCACACACATATAGTACATATGGGGAGGTACGAGGTTTCTCCCGAGCATATTTACAAATGTAATAGTTTTTCAAGCTGGAATAGGTTCAGGCAGCCTGCCATTCTCGGATGGACTCAAACTATCGTAATATTCGACCAAGACTTTCCAGCCGCCCGGACACATGAAACCGTCTGGAGGGCTTTCCCTGTTCTTTGCAAGGGTCCGCATCTGGAGCAACGAGACTTATTAGACAATGAAATAAGCAAAATGTTGCGAGAAACTAAAGTAGGAAGCTTGTACGAGATAATCATAATGACCACCCTGACGTTAAGTATACTAGCAGTCGAGCACAATCAGATGCGTGTGTAGAATTAAAACGACTAATATTCGTGTTTTTACTTTAATTATAAATTTATAAAGGCAAAAAACTTCAGTTAGAACTATATATATATCTTAAACTAAGCTATGAAATTATCTAAATTAGAATTTTACAAATTTTCTAAAATATTTATATTTTCTTTATAACAACGTCCATCCAACATCAGATTTTTTCTTATATTTTTTCAATTTTTTTAAAATTAGAATTTCAATAAAAGTAAAGTTGACGTTTCCACCTTCCAGTCCAAAGATTACATAATTATGTCAGATATTAAGAAATATG
The DNA here is from genome assembly GCA_034509735.1 of Sesamum alatum. Taxonomy (NCBI): domain Eukaryota; kingdom Viridiplantae; phylum Streptophyta; class Magnoliopsida; order Lamiales; family Pedaliaceae; genus Sesamum; species Sesamum alatum. Next base: position 4,161,079 of record JACGWO010000002.1, on the reverse strand, counting down.
GTATTTTTTCAAATACCGAGGGATATTTCTAATCAATTTCCAGTATTGACATACCTTAGTGCCAGATATGAAGAGAAAATCTTGAGCCCTTGATGGATCAAAGAATGCCATTTTGCTCTGAGTCTTGTCATAAGCAGCCACCTGAAATAATTCCCAACTCCCTATTAAACTTCAAGATAATTACTCTACTTGTGATCTTATATCACAAAAAGCTTCATTTTTATCTAAGGTAAATTATAAAGGTCTTCCCTGAGGTTTGTTGTAGTTACAAATATCCCCTCACTGTTTGATAAATTACTAACACCCTCTTGGACTTAACAGCCGTCTAATAAATACCCTTATAATGGGTTGTCACGAGGGGTATTTGTTAGACAACCATTAATTTCAGGGGGTATTTTTTTAAATAACCATTATAATTATGACAAACCTCAAGGTAGCCTGTTGTAGTTTACCTTTTATTGAAGTTTAGAGTAAATCCTATATAACATCACAAAAGATGCAACAATGTGAAGGGTGTTTCTTTACCTTGAAGGGCAGAATGTTGAGCCGCTCCAGCCCGGGAGCCATGCTCAGCACCTTCTTCCCGTGATCAGCATCGTAGAGATCTCGTTTCTCAAGCGGGTGGCTCATGCCTGCTGGATCCCGGCCTACGATATAGAAGTTCGCTCCCGCGTTAATCCTAGCCTTAGCATGCCATTGCACCTCAGTCGGGCCGGCATAGTGCATTGGCGATGGGAATATAGACACCACTGTCGTCTCAGGGTCCAGAATGCCGTCTTCAAGCACCTACAAGAACACATGAACGAATACTTCACATCGCCATACTGAAGCTTTTAGTGCAAAACAATGTCTTACCTAAGAAAAAATATGATTTACAATTACAATAATATAAAGAAAAACGTTGCTTTTTTTGTTACGATAAATTACAATGGGCTTCTCTGAGCTTTGCCATAATTACAAATACCCATTGGAATTAAGGACCATCTAACAAATACATCCCTACAATCGGCTGTCACGAGGGAGTATTTGTAATTTCAGACATGAAATTTTTTTAAAAAAGTTTATACTTCTATCATAGTAGAGATTTATTAAGTAATAACCAAGTATAATTTAAGATGTGATAGTTAATCAATAGAAATATGTTATAGTAGTAACTATTCTAATTTTTATTTATCGTGAACTACTTCCACGACAAGTATTCTAAAATTCCGATACTCAAACCGCCGCCCTGCCCCGTCTGGCCGCCTCTTCCGCTTTATGTGACTTAGGTTTAAACATAAACATCTGAACTATTGCAAGCGTTAAACGTCGACTAACCTTCTCGTGTTGCTTCATTCGCCAATTAAGCGGGACATCATCTGCTTTCGTGTAACCTCCCAAGGGATGGAGCAACAGGACCGGATTCTTATATCCCATCTCAAGAAGCCGGCGCCTGGTGTCGGTCATCAGCAGAGCGTGGCCATTGTGCACCGGATTTCTCAGCTGGAAAGCAAACACGGCGTCTGCATTTCGTCTCTCAAACTCGGCCCGTAGTTGTGCAGGGGAAAGCCGGAAACGTTCAAGACCATCGTCGTACTTGACGGGATTTATGACCTCTAGATCACCACCAATGAGCCAGTTTCCGGCATGGGTAATAGCTTCCTCAACATAGGGCAGACCGGGTGCTGTGGTCCCCCAAGTTCTTGCTATTCTTTCTTCTTTGTTGTGCTTGTATATTTCAATGCTGCAAGTACATATAATTCAGTATAAAGAGAAGGTTTATATAACTAGAATAGTTCGCCAATGACATCTAGCTCAATTGGCGAAGCTGACGTTCCAAGAGTTCAAATCACATTAATGCGTGGGATGTTGTTCTACTTCAATAGTATGTGTTATATGATACTTTCAACAGATATTTGACATGAATGATTGTAATTGATTTATTTCAAAAAATAATAATTCATCACTTTCATTTTTAAAAAAATGTAACTGGAATAAACAATATTTGATAGAAATTCCACATCTAACACATTTCTGGACAAAATTAAGGGGTTTAAAGCAAATCACAAACCCCCCACCCCGTCATATTTGAAAATGGGCAAATTACCTTCCTTTGAAAAAAATATACAAAATTACCTCCTTGTGTTTGTGAAAATAAAGCAATTTACCCCCCCCCCCCCTCCAGCGTGTTTCGTGTAGTGTCACGATTGTACTTGATTTTTTTTAATTTTATATTCACAACATCATTTGAGAGCCATTGGATCTGATTTAAATCTAAAATTCAAATTTAACTAGTAGATCAATAACTCAGATCTATCTTACTTTAAATCAGCAATCTAGATTAATAAAAAAAAAATCAACAATCTAGACTTAAATTTGTAAAATTACCTAATAATATTTACACAAATAATATATGTATATTAATATATATATATATACACATATATACGGAGAGGGAGAGAGAGAAAGACAGGGGATTGAGGGGCGGCAACTGGAACAGGGGAAGGGAGGCACGACGATGGAGAGTGGTGGTTTGGGCACGACGACAAGCGAAAGGGGCAAGGGAAGGGAGGAGCGGCGACAGGCAGGATCTGGGACAGGGAGGACAGTGCGGCGACGAGGGGTGGCGATGGGGGCTCGGGATGACGTGGTGGCGTAGGCGATGTCAGCTGGGTGGAGGTCGACGACAACAATGGAGGTAAATATATTTTAAAAAATAGCATTTATACTTTTTAATAAATATTTTAATTATTAATATATATTGTATTATATAAAAATAATATTTTATTTTTAAAAAAATCATGCCTAGTCGCAAAAGGGGCGGGTGCACCATACACTCCCCTTTAAGGGTCTAAATTGCTTTAATTTTTGAAACACGGGGGATAATTTTGTAATTTTTTTTATAAGGGAGATAATTTGCTCATTTTCAATGTCATCGGAGATAGTTTGCATTTTTCTCCAAAATTAAGTGTTAGATTTTCTCCTAAAACATATTTACACATTTCCAATCATTCCAAAAAAAAAAAGGAAAATATCAACTGTAATCATTATATTTTATTTTTTAACATCTTTTAAATATCATAACAACTATCATCACGACACTTTTATCTCATATTTAAATACTCGTGCAAAAAATTATTTCCATCTCATCCAAACTCATGCCACCCTATTTTTCTACTATTTACCAAAAATTAATAAAAAAATTTCTCTAACTGACTGGGCAACCACTTTCAATTATCAAATTATTATTATCACTAATAGCAATAATTTATTTAGTTTAAGACAACATAATCCCCAACTATAGAAACAAAATGTCGGAGAAACGACAAAGTTTCTGAGTGTATATCCATAATCTAATCACATTTTTAATTATTCCAACGAGGCAACCATTAATTAATTCAGATGCCACTCAGAAAATTGAAATTACCAAAAAATAAAAAAAAAAATTAATACAACCAAACCCAAACAGTCAACTATGACAACTATCGTGATTCTGTCATTTTTTTAATTTTGTTATTTCTATTTTTCCCTCAACTTCCATATTTTCTACTTTTTTTATTATTCACTTAATATATACATTTTTAAAGTAATAACTGTATTTTAAAATATGGAATTAATTGTGTATACATATTTAAGTGAATAAATACATTATTTTATTAAATAATACACCAAAAATTAATTATTTAGAATGTTCACATGACAAGGAAAAATAAACATGCGTAACTAATTAACTCAAAAGATCTTCAGACTCGCATACGTTTCACTTTTAAATTATATTCTAATTAAACTATTTAAAGAATACGAATATCATATACGGAGATAATACCAAAATGTGATAAAAAAATTCATACTGAACGACTAAATTAAATATACAATTTTTAATTATAAAAGCATTATTGCAATTAACTGTAACATGCATGATGCATACAACACATATAAAGAAATCAATCATTGCTAATAAACGTACAAACAATAAATTAATTTAACAATTTTATTTATAAAAAAAAATCTACACCTATCTTGATTTCTTTAATTAAAACTTTGATTTTATGCCTCGTTTTTTTTTTTTTTAATTTAAAATAATAATAAAAGTAAAAATACATTTGTTGATACTTATCTATGATATTATATGCAGAAAAGTGAAATGACTAAAGTATCCTTACTCGTTCAAAATGGCAACCACGTCGTCCTGATGATCAACAAGCGCGACGCTGGTAAACGACCCGACCCGGCTCTTCTGGGCGTCATCGACGGCGAGGACGATGGGCACGGACATATTCACGACCGACCCGTTTTCGAGGCGGAGCGAATTGAAATGAAGTGTTTGGAGGAACTCGGACTCTCTCATGAACCCCTTCAACGGGCTGGCCCAGCCCTCGCTGAGCACCTGCACCCATTGAAGATCAATCCTCGAGAGCTTGATCTTCGGCAGGCTCGACGCCTGCTGCAATTTCGACTCTTTCTCCGCCTCCTGAACGAAGAGTTCCACGAGCTTTCCGCCATCCGGGTCGATCAAGGAAGCGCAGATTCGGGTCGCGGATCTGGTTCTCGGAACGGGGAGCAGGCGCCGGCGGGGGAGATTCAGAGGCGGAGCGAAATGGGTTTTTGGTAATTTCGGGAAAGAGTGAGGGAGTGGGGTGGAAGTTTTGAGGTAAAGAGAAGCCATGGCTGCCATTCTCGGCTCTCTCTCTCTCTCTCTGACAGACACTCTTATTTCTTCCCACTGTGATTATAATGTTTTGAGGGAGGAGAGAAAAACACTTTTACGTAGGGGTACTTTGGGTAATAAGACCAAATCTGTACGAGTGTTTTTGGAAATAGAAAGACAACCGACAAATTTTTAAATTTTTGTGCAATAACACGTAAACTCTGTATAATTTGAAAAATTATATTTAATATTCATGTGATTTGCTTTCATCTAATAAATAAATATATTCGTTAGCCAAAATTTATCAATTTTTTTTATATTAACAAAAATAGTAAATAAAAATTCATATTTATCTTTAATTAAATTATTACTAATTTATTGAAAGTTAAATAAATTTTAACTTACTCTCACATTCTTATTTCTCCCCATTCTGATCATGATGTTTGAGGAAGGAGAGAAAAACAAACGAGGGCACTTTTAGGGAGAGCTACAGGGAAAAACACATTTTATGTAGGGGTATTTTGGGAAATACACCAAAATTTAGGGGTTGTGTTGGAAAAACACTTCTATGTAGGGTATTTTAGGTATTTTACATAACGCGCTGCAAAGTGGAGAATTAGAAGAGGTTTTGGATGGATTAAGGATGTTGGACATTTTATAAAGTGGGAGAGACTTTGGGAGGTGAAAGGACGAATCTAGACATTCATTTGGCTGTGGGCACTCCTAATCTTTTATTAGGAGAAATAAGATTTTTTTATTATAATTGAAATAAAAAAAAAATACGGCCAAAACAAACTAGCAATCGATTGTTGTTTTTGCAAATGAGATAAAAATAAACTAAAAGTTATTCCAAGTGTTTGTCGGAAATAGTGAACGATAAATTAAAAAAATAAATTTAATTAATAAATATATTTCAAATGAATTAAATCATAATAAGTGATTAGTTAAAATATACGACACATGACAAGCTCATGACACGTAGATGATGGTTGATGGTGTTCGATCATCATCACATCGTGTTCAATCGACAGAACATGTGTCAATCACTGAAATGGTGTGTTCTTCAATTGAAATTATGTGGCTATTCTGCAAAAAATGTATGTCCTTTAAATAAAATAATGTGTCCGATTTGGATTAAATGCCTTAACTTGTTACGTATAAACATGTCTTTTTAATGGCACATTTTCAACTTTTATAAATAGACATCTCCCGTTTCCCAAGATTTGTAGTGATGTTATCTTCATAATATTAGGTTGTTTGTATCTTGTGAGACAAATTGCCTGACTGTTAGCACCAATATGGCGTATTTTCTTTACAAAAAAAAAAAGTCTAGCTCTTACTTCGATCGTTTGTTAATACACAACTATATGCTTTATTTTTTCACAATAATATTTTGACCACAATTAAAACCATGGCAAACGGTGGCTAATCTATAGTCAAAATTTAATGGGGCGTTTGGTTTTATTTTCAAAAGTCAAGTTTCTGTTTTTCACTATTTTAAATTTTGGAAGCTTGTTTGTTTAGTCCAATCCCATCGAAATTCAATGGAAATTTGCGGCCTAGTCTACTAAAGTACACTTCTCAAACCATTCTTCTAGACCTCATCATTGTCTAGTAAACGAGGACATGACATGACATGATTGAGGGGTGAATTTGAAAAAAAAATTCATATCAATACTCAATAAAACATAATTCAAATTTAGAGTTGAAGAATTTGAATTCCTAACTTCAAAAATCCATGAATCTAAATATAATCTAAGAGAACGTATCATCCAATTGTTATACTAAACTGCAATTGGACATTTAAATAAATAAAAAAAAGAAAACAAGTAAAATATTCTTGAACCTTTTTTTTTTTTATTTTTTAGGATTTTAGCATATAAAGAAAAAAAATTGGATGCTGAGAGTGGAACTAGTCGCTGGAGGGTATTATAGTCCAAAAATAATTATTCAACGTCACGTCGGTTAATTGTAAGAGCGTTACTAATGAGAGATAACGGCAGGGACCTTTTCATTATATTTTGAAGTTCAGGGGGGTGTTTGCAACTACGAGCATGATACAGTAATATAAAATGTATTTAATCCTAAATTACATTTAATCCTTTCAAAAAATAAAAAAAAGGTGAAAGAAGAAAAAAATAATAATGTCAGTATGTGCGACGTAAACAAATTTAAACTACTCGTACTACAAAAAAATAAATTATTTCTATATTATAAATTAAGCAATTTAAAAATGGTAAAAAGTATCTATTAAAAATAGGAAGGGATTTTTTTAAAAATTGCTTAAGTTTTTAACTTACCCCACTATAGTATTCCTATGTTTTTCAAAAAATAGATTATTCCTATATTATAAATTACCACCATATGAAACAACAATAACAAAAAAAAATAGCAATTTAACTCTATGTGCTCATAGGGGGTAATTTATTCATTTGCAATATCAAAGGGGGTAACTGCACTAAACCCAATTTTTTAGCAACGACTAAATGTTTCAAGGTCTCGTCCGCAAAAACAACAATTACTAATCGTTGCGTAATCATAATTAATTAACATTCATGATGAAATTTTCACTGATAATTATAATAATTAATCATAATAAAAAATGATATTTTTGGTGCAGCCGAACGTTTTTTGTCAATTTATGTCCCTTTCTATTTGTTTCGTGTTATTGTCATTTTTTGCTGTTCTATTTCCGGAAAAATCTCTTCATTGGGAATTAACTAAAGACCAAAGAAGCCATAGAAATATACTTAACACTCCCATTTAACTGAATCTTTCTCGTATCAGGGCCAGATTCATAGGTCCAAACAATCGTACTAAAGACAAAATTTTCTCCATAAATTTCTTTTATTATACTACATTTTTACAAAAAGCAACGGGTGAGTTACGCGACCTCTCGCAGGGTCAATCAGCAAGGCTGTCATCCACGCTGTCCAGATACTTGATTTAGTAATTTGTCCCGGATATTATGATTCATGAGAATAAAAAAAACGTCAGGCTAGTCGGGATGGTCTCAACGAAGACCCTCCAATACTTAAGTTAGAATGAATTTGAGATAGAAATATGCGATCTAGAATAAGTAAAGCTATAATAAATGCACGTAACTTGTAATAAATGAGAGTGCAGAGTATTTATAGGGGTATGTGTACGTAGTCATCTGACCAACGTGGCACAATCCTAATGATTTCTTGTCACAGAATCGACGGCCTCCATGAGGTCCACGTTGTCGGGTCGTCAGTGCGGGTCGCCGGCCTGACTTAAAAATGTGTGGATCCTGAGGTCATTGGCATAATTTCTGACTCTTTTAGGGTATTTTGGTAATTGTCTCAAGTACCCCCATCAGCAACATAAGTAAGGTTTGCTGAGTTGGCGAAGCTGAGGCCCCATGATCCTAGAGATCATAGGTTCGAACCCCTGCGTGGGTTGATGTTATTTCTACTGTATAGTATGTATGATTTGTTGCTGTAATAGTTAGGTGTTTGTTTATGTGATATTATTGATTTGATTGTTTGTAATTGTCTCTATTTGATTTGATAGCCGATCGGACTAAATATAATCACTTTACTTTTGATTAATAAAATTTATCGCTTCTAATTAAAAAAAAAAAAAAAACCAAACTAACAACACAAGTAAGAACTCAATTATTGCTAAGTTCAATTATTTTTATTTCTAATGATTGAGGAAAAGTGAACGACAAAAACACCTGAATTGGCCGACTAAGGTAGTCTAAGGCCATCGACGCAAATGGATGATTTTTAGCTTCGTATTATTTGAATTTGAGGCAAAAACTCGCATGGGTACCCACAATTTAAGGTTTTTTTTTTTTTTTTTTTTCTTTTTTTAAAGGAGGTATTCACAATTTAAAGGAGGTACCCACCTCTTTAAATATGATTTTTTTTGTGCAATCAGTAGTATCGTTCGTCTCATAAGATTAACACAACTATCTCTTAACACGTGAACTCGTGGTAAAAAATTGAAATAACACACTATAATTACTCAAATGAGAAGGAGCAAGAACGGGAAGAAAGAGAGAGGGGTTTGTGTGTGATTTGAAAAATCTGAGCCCTATTTATAATAGAGAGGCTGAGGCTCTTTCAAATAAGCTGAGCGGAATTCTCGGGACTTGGATAAATATTATCTTTATTCAAAAACTAATCACCTATCAAGAATCAGGAAACATAGACATAGACCTTCAATCGGATGAAAAGAGGTTATTTTTTAAAATATACTCAGATAATAGTATTTTGATAAAAGATAAGTTCGATCATTTTAAAAACGCATCTAGATAATCAAAATTAAAGTATATTTTCTCCTAAGGATTATAATATGAGGTTTCAATATAAGCTCAATGAGAGTAAGTTATTTTAGCAATGTGGGGGCAAAAAAGGGATTTAATGCTATTTACCTCCCTATGATATTGCAAATAAACAAATTATCCCTATATAAAAAAATTAGTAATTTACCTTTCTGTGTTCTTTAAAAGGGAGTAATTTATCCCCTATCTAGCTAAGAAGGTAAATTGCTCCATTTTAAAAGCACGGGAAAATAATTTAATTCGTTTTAAAAACATAGAGATGTAAATTACTATTTATTTTTCATAGGGAGGTAATTTGCACATTTATAATATCATAGAGGGGTTGCTTACATTTTTCCCGACAAAAAAATACTAGTAGTAGACATTCCCAACAACGTCAACTTATACGTTTGTACTCATCATTTTTATAATGATCTTTGTTTATTATACTTTTTTTTTTGTATTTTCTAATTTAATCCACATTTGATATTTGAACATATGGGAATGATCTAATATACAATATTTATTAAAAAAAGAATATGTAATTATAACTATATATGTATTGTCACTATCATTGTATCATCAATTACTGAGTAACTATTGAAATACTTAATGTGTATGCTTGAATTTTCATGATATAAAATTATGAATATGAATCACTTTCGGAAGAGATTACGTGAGGTAGTTGGTAGAAATGAGGTATGTTTTTTCTTTTTTTTTAGAATTATAAAAAAATTGAGTGATTTCGACTCCAATCATCATCACAGATTAAAATATGTCTCCAGAACCATAGATTATTAATATAGATAGTTACAAATTATTCACCAACACAATATTGCATTAGCAGAGAAAAAAAAACCTACAATCATATACGAAAAGCGTACTTATCAATTAAGTCAACAAGCGTTAGGCATGTTGTTTAGAATTTGGACATCCACTAGTGTCGAAAGCATACAAGGTTGTTATGTTCCTCGACAGCAGAAAAGAAAATAAAAAGATTAATGATAAAAGAAATTAAGCGAGGATATTAGTATTATTATTAACTATATATTATTTTTTTTATTTTGTCAAGATAATTTCATTTTTTAATAGTAACAATTATTTAATTAAAAATTATCATGAGCAAAAGGTAATGATAAGAAAATGTTATAATATTAATGAGACATATATAGTGATAACTCAGACGATACAAACATAATTTTGTTATTACATTATAACAAAATATATTATTAATTAAATTTTTTAAGTGATAATTTTAAAATTATATATCACTAAGATATATTTTAAGTGACAATAATTTTGATATTGCCACAATATAATTATGAGTGACAAAAATTGTACATTAATTTAACACCGAAGACAATTACCGATATATCTACATTGACTAATGACAAAACAAATATCATGATACTTATATTCATTGTCACTACGTTGTCAATATATATATATATATATATATATGAAACTAATTATTTATAATAACAACGTTATGTACATATAATTTTTTGTCACTAATTATACCTAGTGACAATATTTACTTAAAATATTGTCACAATTAAAATTATAAAAGTCACCGTAGAACAAAATAAAAATTCTTTTCAATTATTACATATAACTAATGATAATTTTAATATCGTCACTTTTTTTTTATCGCTAATATTCTCTTTTTTTAGTGTTATATTTATGCCGTTCGTCACTATAAATGTTTCACTAATTACATTCACAATATTTTACTTTATTATAAGAATATAATATATATTTTCATAAACATAAATCCATATATATAAATGAATGTTATATTTGTATATAAAAATATCAATGTATGTACACAGAAAATACTTTCATGGACTTATTTACATGCAAATTTTACTCCTTTGTCGACCTGCATAATTACATATCAAACATTTTCGAAGAATTTTGATTGATTTCACTGCTTAAATACTTTGTGCTATCCAAATATTTATAATAATATAAAGTTTGTAAAAATTAAATTTCATGCAATTAATTTTATTCTCACCAAACAAACAGGGCCTTGTATTATTGGGATCTATTAAATCGCGAATACCCAAGAAAATGCTGTTCCAACATATTTGGGTCGAATTTTTGCAAGCAGATTTTGACTGAAAATGGGCCACCAAATGGGCATATCATAATTTTCATTGGACGTCCGCGCAAAATTTGATAAATTGTTCGAGTTTCTGCTCCAAATCAATCAATAAGTTCATTTTGACCAGGATTTGTCTCAGAAAACAAATCAAACTCAGTAGTTTTATTTCTTTTTATTTGTTTATTTAAATTAATTATTTACAATTACATCATAAAATTTTTAATGGAAACACTAATAAATTTCATAATCAACAAAGGACCGCTTAAACAGCAAGAACCCAAGGACCAACTGAGCTGGTTCACAGTACATCAAGACGAGAATAAAAATGAATTTTTTTTTTGAATAATGAGCGATAAATTGTTAATTTGAAAATACAATAATATTTCTATGACAAATATTCAGTCCATAATAGGAACTGATACACAGAACACTCCACCACAATGTGCCGTATCAAGCGTCCGCAAAGCTTGGCCAGTTGGATGCTACACACCATGGAACCTCAACCAACGCTGAGCACTGACGATAAAAATCACAACGTAAGAATGCGTGTTCCTCGTCTTCAACCCCACTGTTGCAAAGGGGATAAATCATCTCAACCTCCATGTTTCTTCTTTTCAGATTTTGAAGAACTGGCAGTGCTCGCATACACAACCTCCAACAAAAATGTTTGATTTTTCCAAGAAGCTTAGCCTTCCACAGAAACGCCAGTAAGGCCAGATTGAATCGACGTAAATCTCGAAAGCCAAACCCCACCATAATGATCCCTTCCGTGGCCAAGCTACCTAATGTATCCGTCTTTGTTTTGGTGAACTCCACCAAACATCTGCAAAGGCTAATTGAATCTCCCGAGGCAAAGAAGCAGGTAAGAGAAAATATTGCATAACATAATTGGGAATGGCTTGGAGGACTGCTTTAAGAAATACTTCTTTACCCGCACTAGAAAGTGATTTCTCAGACCAACCCATCATTTTGCCCCAAATGCGATTCCTTAGACCTTGAAAGACCTCAACCTTTGCCTCTCCCAATCACTGACGGTAGGCCTAAATACCTTTCTAGCTTCAGCACCACATCCACATTCAGAAATCAGGCCAACTGCTGCTGTCGTTCAACCTCAACATTTAGGACTAAAAATAATATCTGATTTCTCATAATTTAGCTTCTGGCCAGATGCTATTCCATATATGTTAAGAATACCACCAATGCCCATCACCGTCTCTTCCGATACTTTGGAGAAGATCAAGGAATCATCTACAAAGAAAAGATGAGAGACCCATGGAGCCGGACGTGCAACAGCTATGCCTTGAAGCACCCCTCACATTTCAGCATCTTGCAATAATAAATTGAAAAATTCAAAAAAAAGTATAAACAGATGCGGTGAAAGCGGATCACCCTGTCTAATCCCCTGGTGCGGTTCCAAGAAGCCAAAGGTATCTCCATTTAACACAAATGAAAAACTAACTGATGAGACACACATTATCACCAAATTAATGAAACCATCAGCAATATATGTCAATTATAATGTCAAATATGTAAAACTTGTTGTAATTGATATTTTATAATGTTAATTTGTAACAACAAAGTGTTCTAAAATATGGGTTCAATTACATGTGAAACCATAGATTAGATGGTGAGAGAAATAGAGAGATTACACTTGTCTCACATAGGAATATGATGGGAAAGTGTGGAGCTTTGATAAGCATATAAGGTGTATGTGGGGATGAGTTTTTACACTCAAAGTTGTCCCACATTGAAAGTTTAAGGATAACTTAAACTCCTTATATTAAGTTCAATGTTCAATTAGTATTTGAAGTGTTATGGATACTAGAGTGAACATGGGGTTGCCCCACACGCGCGCCGCTGCCGTCCGACCAACCCGAGCGTTAGGGCAAATGTCCCAATCTTAGTATCTATGTTTTTGCAGCAAAAATATTTGGATTATCTAATAAAACCCGGTGCACTTATGACAGTCAAATGGTTTTAAAATCTGTTTTAATTATTTTAAAACTCATTTTAATGGTGCTTTAATACCAGATTTTAAACCTGGATTTAATGCTGCTTTATTACAAACCTGAAACTCTTGTATTTATGTGGCGGTTTCAACTGGTTTTAATGTCTGGTTTTAATAGTATTTAATAGCTTTTAAACATGTATTTAAAACTGTTTTAATGCTGTTAATGACTATTTATTTCAGCCTTAATGGTGGTTTAATGCTGCAGTAATGATAGTAATTAATGCAGATGTTATAACCGTTGATAGCCTTGCCTATAAAAGGCTGCACAGGCTCTCTTCAAAGTATATACAACACTACTCGAATTCCTCTCTCGTTTTCCTCTCTTCTCTCTCGGATTTCTCTCTCAAAATCCGAGTTTTTGAGCTTAAGTTTTCCAAAGGCTACTGAGTGTTGTTTCAAGGTGTTCTTCAGTAAAGTGCATATCGTTATAACTGAAACCGTCTTATCATGGAAGAAGTTGCGTAGTACCCGTGTGCACATTCGGAATGGGACGTATAAATTTCTTCAAGACAAGCAGATTATATCTGTGATTCGGTTTGGTCAAATTATTGGACCGAGAATTGTTACAACACAATTCTCATTGTAAGTTTTATTTTATCGTGATAACAACATTTTTAACTGTTTCTTTATAAATTGGTTCCAACGCGTTTTCTTGTGTGTTGCTTCCAAAACTATTTATCAAACCTGATTGTTATTCAAAACGATTACTACGATTGTCTGTATTTAACAACTTTTTCCAACAAAACTAATCATTAACAACTACTGCTAAAGTTTAATAATACCTACACATTAGTGAGACTTATGAAACCTCAACTTTGTCAATTAAGTTAGGATCTTCAACAAAAATGAAAAAGGTATTATTTTTATTTAGCATTTTTCGTCAATATGTGGACTAAATGTGCTATTTTTTTGTAATTATAGTCCTCAACTGAAAATTCAAAATTGGACAGGACCAAAAAGTGTCACCACCCTAGATATAATTATACAGACCAGGAAATAACAATTTTGGTCCTATAAGTTAGATCCATTTCAATTTTCGTCTCATTCTTTACGGGATTAACACTTTTGGCCCCGTAACTTACAACGCACTTTTGGTCATCATCTATTTTTTCCTCTGTAATTTAACGGCGAATGTCACTTCCCCAACACGTGGTTGTTAAGTAATTTTTTTTTAGCGAAAATTGGAGCATTTTCCAGGTTGGCAACAATTTTGGGTCAAAATATAACTACCTTTGAATGTTTTTTTTTTTTTTTGAAGAAAATTAGGGCAAAAACAGGGGATTTCTCTCTTCTGTCATAAAAATTGAATCCAACCTTTCCCATAAATTTAATTTTTGTGAGAGAAGAGAGAAATTACCCTTTCCTTTCCCTAATTTCCTTCAAAAATTTGTTCTTTTTCCTCAAAGGTAGTTATATTTTCGGCCCAAAGTGTTGCCAAGTTGAAAAATGCCCAATTTTTTCTCCAAGCAAAATTACTTAATGACCACGTGTTAGGCACGTGACCTTCGCTATTAAATTATAGACGAAAAAGTGGATGAGGACAAAAAATGGAAATTTTTGTAATTACGCGATCAAAAATGTCAATCCCGTAATGAATGAGACTAAAATTAAAAAGGACCTAACTTGTGGAACCAAAAATGTTATTACCCAAAAACCAAAATTACATTTTTTGTCCTTACGTTCTTCGTAGTCAAATTAGGAAAAGAAGTGTCGCATCAGTAAAATTGGCCAAAAAATTAAAACACCCCAATTTAAAACAATCATGTGGCATGCACGTGCTAATTTTTGGTGATTTATTTTATTATTTTTTTAATGATATTTGAACTAAATGTACTATTTTTTTTAAAAAAAAATTATAGTTCCTAATTGCAAATTCAAAATAAACAAAAGACCAAAAATGTATTTATTTATTTTTCCTGAACAAATTAGTAATCTAGTTGGACAATCAAATTAGGTGGTTCTCATTCATTAATATTATTGTTGGTTGCAAAAATTCTACTACATATATACCCTTAGCTTTGCTTTACTTTCACCATCACCATTAATAACTTACATAATTAAATGTGATAGCTGTGGCCTCTTTATTACACATGTCGATGTCAACATTTCATTTCCATACATCATCGTCGTATATGTCACATGAAATCTTTGGAAAAAAATGTTTTATTACATATGTCGATATTAATATTTTAATTTCATACATCGTCGTGATTGATCACGTACATGAAATATTCCATCTATATTTTAACCTCACTTGGCTCCTCATGAGTGCAACATTCCTCAAATAAAATGTAATTATTATAAGCCTACAAAACTGAAGACATTTATCAAAAATAATTAAGGAAAAATACAAGCAACTCCTGTGATATTATAAATAAGCAAATTAATCCTATATAAAAAATAAAATAACAATTTACCTCCCTGTATTTTTTAAAATGAATCGATTTACCTCCCCGTATTTTTTAAAACGGAGCAATTTACCTCCTTCTCTAAGGGGTAAATTGCTCCATTTTAAAGATCACGGGAAGGTAAATTGCACTTTTATTTTTATAAGGGGTAATTTGATCATTTGCAATATCACAAGTAGGTAAATTGCATTAAACTCCAATAAGTAATGGCATTCCGCCCCCTCGCACGCGCGCACATATATATATATATATACATATGTAATTAAGTTGATTGCTTAAAGTTTTTTTTTTTTTTGAAAATAGTTGATTGCTTAAAGTTAAAAATTACACTACAAGAAAACAGATAGTTTGGACGGATTTCCAATAAAATAAGTGTGATGGATTTTGTGACAAACTTAAATTCGTATCAGTAACTTCAGTTGCAAAATTGTCGTGACGAAAAAGTACACTCAGAAAATTTTGCAACAATCTCAGAGGTCTGTTTCAAAATCCATCATAAAATCCATTTGTTTGACGAAAGCAAATTTCATCTTATTTTTTTTAAGGAAAAACCAGATATTTTATAACTTTCAAAAGATAAACAGTATAAAAACAGAAAAGAAATTCATTTTGCGATGAATAATTGTCAAATTTTGAAATCAATTACTGATGAAATTTTGTGACGTACATGTATCATCGCAAGTTCGTCACAAAATGTTTGGTACGAATTTGTTATGACTAGACAACTCACATTCGTCACAAGTATAACGAATTTTTGGACGAATTTGCGATAACTACAAAATCTGTGACTTATTTTGGGACAAATTTATGATGAATTTTGTTGTGCATTTTTCTTCCAATTGTTTATAATTGAGGTAAATAACTGTGTTAGGGATTTTACGCGCGGTCAATCATAATAAGCAATTGTTTTCTATTAAATTTCTTCATGGAATTGAGTTTCAGGAAACCATAGTCTAGGTTGGATTTGGTCAAATTAAACCAGTTTAGGGAGAACGAACAAACACCATCACGAGTGTAATTATACTTATTATGTTATTAGTTCAGTTCGATCAAATCTGATCTAAAAAAGAATTTTTCCAAAATTTCCGATCCTATCAATTAGATGAAAGGTAGCATAGATGAAGCCAAATAATATGGACACATGCATCTTAGAATATATATAAATAATTAGCTAGACCATATATCATAATTAATAAGATCTTTTTCTCTTGTTCAAAATTAATTTCCTATCTTCAATAAACCCTAGAAAACATTAATTAATGTATGCAGAACTGAAGGAATAAACTCTATAATAATGCTAAATAAATATTGGAAAATTCGAGGAAGAAAATCCGATTTGAGGATGAGAACAAGGCAGAGGGAGGAGGATTGCTGGCTAGCTTCGGGTATTTTCCGAAAAAGGCTGGCTCAGATCCAGGCCGACAACTAGTCTTTTGTTTATGTCGATATACACTATGTCTGTACGATGAAAAAATTAGGTAAGGAGTTAGAACTGCAAATTCGTTAATTATGGGATCAAAAATTAATTATAACAATCTTAACAAAAGAAAACTTAACCATTGTTGTAATAAAATTAAATATCAATATATATTAATTGTGTAATTAAAACTAACAAAAATAGGGTTATGAGTTAACCAGACAGAAATCATAACTCAGAAAAAAGGGTTTCTTGAAAATGATATATTAAGTTACAGATCATATATATAAATTAACATCGGAACAAGCTAGAAATTAATTAACTCAGGGAGTTTTCCAGAAATTAAAGTCCCAGAATGAAATAAAAATAACCTACCCATCAAACGAGTAAAAGCATGAAATTCAGACAAAATACACACGAATTATACAAGAAATTAAAGAGCTGGGATTCACGTTACGTACCATTCCCGACATAGAAAACCCTAGAAACTTTATAGGGATGGGAATAATTCAGCTTCTGATAATAGGGTTCATGAAAGAGATTAGGGTTTCCTTCGTGCAAACGGGAATCGGATGAAGCTACCACATGATCTGATATTTCCTCGACTAATTAGGGGGAAGGCTCAGATCATGCTGGCAGCTTTACCAGATACCACTGCACGGCGAAAAAGGAAGAAAAGCTAGCGCACAAGCCTTGAGAACTCATCTCATTAGGGCTAACATGAAAAAATTAAAGCCCTAGCTATAGCTAGGGTTTTCAATTCTTGCTCTGCAAATTAAAAGGTTTTTGCCTAGAGAAGAGAGTGGCATGTGGGGGGTATAAATAGAGAAATATGAGGGGAATTCGGGTGTAAAAGATAAGGTAATTGTGAAGGGAAAAAGCTATGGAAAATGAGTAGTAGTAGAAGTAATAAGAAGAAGAAGAAGAAATAATAATAGACGTGGGGGGGGGGGGGGGGGGTGTTTAGGGGGTGGGGTGGTCCCTATGGATGCAAATTGAATATTGTCACGCCAAGACCTCCACCATGACCATGCAGACTGCAGACAGAGTAGTGAGAGTTTCTATATTTTGTAAGAGCATTTATTCACTTTAGGGTTGGAGGGGTGGGGGGACCTTATACATTTCACTCTCAAATATACACACATATATAATATATATACGTGTAGGTATTTGTACGTATGTGTACATTTTGTTGTATGCAACATTAATGAGTTTAATATATAGTTTTATTAATAATGTGTGATTCGTATCCATCGCTTTCGGGCTTAAATGCATTTATGGTACCATAACTCGGGGTTTTTTTTAGTATTTTCATCCTTGTAACTTTTTATGGTAGTATATTTTGGTCCTGCATCTTTTTAATTTTGTTATTTTAATTATTATTTTTTTTCGGAGTTCACTTCCGGCGACAAGAAGGGTGAACTCTGGCCGGAAAAAGGACTGAAATTGCGAAAATTAAATATTACCCTAGAAAGTTAAAGGAAAAAAATGAGCCAATAAGAACAGTAGTCCTAATTTTGAAAGGTCGCGTGACATGCACATGCATTTTTTCAGCGAGAAGGGTGAACTCCGGAAGAAAAAATGACTGAAATCGTGAAAATTAAAAAGATGCAAAACCAAAATACTACCCTAGAAAGTTAAAAGGACAAAATGGCCAAATAACACACTAGAAAAAAATTATAATTTAACCATGGCTAATTATCATAGGTAAAAATAAATAGCCGTAGTAAATAGTCATTAACCACGGCCTTGCAACGGTTGTTGGCCGTGAGTCTTTGCGAGTGTGGCGAAAACATTTACCATGGCTAATAGCCATGACAAAATAAGTTTTCATGGTGGATAATCTAGATTTTTGCAACAGTTTTTGTTTAACCATGGCTAATAATAAGTATTTGCCATGAATTTAGTCCATAACTAAGACCTTGTAGCCAATAATAAAAAACAAAAAAAGAATGACATAAGTTACTATACCAAAAATGAATTTAAGCCTCTCTTTCACGTAGTTAATAAATAAACGGGAAAAATGCACTTTATTATGTCCCACAAGTTATGTCCTTTTGCAATTTTGATCCCATTATTTTTTAACTCACCACGTTGCTTACCATAACTCTAAAATATTGCAATGTCAGTCACAAGTCTTAATTTCGTTAAATTTCCTGAGAAAAAAAGCATGCGCATGCATGACACGAGCTTTTTTAAGTGTCAAGGGAAATTAAGGTGGTAGCTATAAGAAATTTAATGAAATTAAGGCTTGGGACGTAACTTACAAATTTATTTGAGTTATAGAATGCAATGTGGTGAGTTCAAAAATAATAAGATCAAAATCCCAAAAAGGCTAATTACTCATGGGACGTAAAATACAAATTTTCCTTTATATAAACTGAACTGTCGTTAATTAGAAAAGAAGATGGTATATGTTAGTCACTAATTAAAAATCCGAGCAACAATATGTAAAGTACAACCAATTATATGTGTTAATGACAAAACCTTTTGTTTTGTCATAATAATGATTTTCACAATTATTGTTAGTGACAAATTAAATTTATGTGAACAATTATGTAAATCACAACTTTTTTTTTTTTTTTTGAGAACGTAAATTACAACTATGTTATATGTATTAAATGGGAGATTCTTTTATTCATAATGATAATCCTTACAATTTTATTAGTGACAAGAATTGTAAATAAGTTATTATATTTTTTATAGTTAGTAACCAAAAAAATTATGTATAAATTAATTATGATAACAATTGATAGCGTACATATATATATATATATAGGTAACAATCCAATGATAAAAAGTATAGTTGCTGAATAAGTTGAATTATTACTAAATTGCTACTGTACATGTATAATTAATTGTAACAAGAGTGACATCTTAGGCCCAACTCTCGTCACTTTTAAATTTTTGTAAATCATATTTTGATAAAACAAAAATAATTGTTACTTAAAAAGGACATCTTGTTTTGTAATTTATTTGCAATTAATATTATGCTTTTTTGTAGTATAATGAATATAAATCACACAATGATAAAGTATATACTATATACCATGATGCACGAAAAGAAAACTTAAATGCATTTTTCGTTTTGTATCTTTTGCATTTTGGCATTTAATCCTTTATCTTTCTAAGTTAGCAAAAAGGTCCTATAACTTTTTAATTTTTCACAATTTTGGTCCTTCAATCACCGGAGTTTGCAAATGTTATCGGAATTTTTTTTAATTTGGGGCTTTTGTTCCCATTGGTCAAATTACTGCCATCATGGAACCAAATTTCCATCCTATATTTTTTATATTTTGATGTTTTAATCCTTTTATCTTTCTAGTGTAGCAAATAGATCCTGTAACTTATAATTTTTCGTGATTTTGGTCCATTAAATTAACCAATGGGAACAAAAGTCCTAAATTAAAAAAAATTCCGGCAATATTTGCAAATTTTGGTGACTGAAGGACCAAAATTGTAAAAAATTAAAAAATTACAGAACCTATTTGCTACCCTAAAAAGATAAAAGATTAAAATATCAAAATGCAAAAAATACAGGACGAAAATTATATTTAATCCCGAAAAGAGATATGTACTAATTAAATCACTTAGAATATTCTTTTTATGGCTCATTAATTAGATGCCATACATTCCCGAAGACAGATTTACACTCTTAGTCCCATAGGATAGGGGTTAAATACTTTTGGTCATATGCTTTACGGAACTTTTAAAATAGTCTCAAAATTGAAAAAACTCAAGTATTTAGTTATCTTCATTACAGAATTTTCAAAATGGTCCCGAAATTTACAAAGCTCGGTACATTTAGTCCCACATCAGAGTTTACATCACAAAAATAAACGGTAAAAACACATACAATGCGCAAAAACGCACTTATACATACGTAGAGTGGTATATATACTAAAGTCTGGTATCATGATGACAACTCTCTCTGTCTTTCACACAATACTAAATATAAGTAATGTATGTACGTGTGATGTAAGAAGAGGATCTTTGAGGGGCCAAAATGAATTGTATTTGTATGCAACAAGCAAGAGGGGACCATAGTTTTTCATGGGTAACTTTGTTTCTAAGTGATGGATTGAAAGATTCACATAAAAGAGGAAATTGAAAGAGCATATCTCATCACCCCCGGACAGCCACCACTACATATATACATGTAGGAAAATGTAATTTTGGCCCACTAATATAAGGACGATTACAGTAGTTTTATTCCACGTTAATTCAAAATTTATGATAAAGGACTGTAATTTATAAAAAATAATAATTTTGGTCCAATCAATCCTAATTTGGCCAAAATTGTCACATGGTCTACACGTAACACTTAGGGGTCGTTTGATTTTCATTCCAAATGCATTTTCCAAATTTCCAACTATTTGGAAAGTTGGGAACTTGTTTGCTTTTGCCATTTCCAGTGGAAATAGCAAACACTATTACGAAATTCATTATCAAACTTATTGAAAATACTCATTTCTAACGTAATCATCTAATCTGTTTTTCCTTACACCACCTATCTCTGTACCCTTTTTTTCACATTAAATTCTCATTTTCAACATAATTATTACTCTATTTTTTCCTATACAACCCGCCTCTGTAATTTTTCTTTTCACGTTACGACAAGACACATGTCTTGCAATCAATCCGGGGTCGAAGTACAACTTTGAAAAAAAAAAGTTATTTTAATATTTTAAAACTATAAAACACCATTACAAAATACAAATTCAAACACATTCTCATATCCCAAGCTATAGGTCTATGGTTGAAAACATAAATCCAAACACGTTTTTAAAATTTGCATAAAAACCAATAAAACATTTCTACCCCCATTGAAAACGCTGGAAACTAAAATAAGGCCTCAAAATAAAAGTAAGCGCCCCCTAAAAACTTCGGAATGTTTTAACTTATAGACCAAATTAGGGTTTTTTCGGACAAAAATTGTGATTTTTTATAAATTACGGTCCTTTATTACAAATCTCAAAACAACATGAACTGAAAAACTATCACCACTCATATGTTAGTGAACCAAATTTGCATTTTTTTCCTTATATATTATTTGAATTTATATATACATATAAGTTTGATATATATATATATATATGTATGTATGTGTGTGTGCAATTAAGGCATTCTCTTTTAGCATCTTTTGTGAGTTAAGTTGGAGTGGCCTTTTCCTTCAACAATTCCCATTTCTTGGAAACTTACACATCATTCATGTATATATGTACAATATTACATCTGATTTGGAGCCAGCTGTATACTTATAAATCAATCCCTATACTTATAATTAAAATCAAGAAAATGACTTGTGATGGTGAATCTTGTTTCTTGTAGTGTGTGTTGTGTGTTTTTCTTTTTCAAATTTTAATTAGTTATTGTAGCTAGATGCCTTTGATCGAGAACGAGAATAATTGAAATCAAAAGTGTTCTTTGGAAATTAATTAATTATATTTTGTCTAAAGATTATTGGCTGATCACAAAGTTAAGCCGAATATTAATCTTTCTCCCCCTTTTTTAGACATATTCCATATATATATATATGAGATTCCTAATTAAATATGAACTTTAATTACCAGTCATTGGAGATTTTAGGTGCTATAAGAAAATAGTTCAGTAGCAGCGAAAAAAAAAAGTGTCGAGTTAATTAGCAAGTAAAATTCTCGTTGTTAATTTATATTATTTAATACAAAAAAATTTGTTTGTTAATTCATTTAACAACAAATATTTACGTGCTAACGAATTTAGCAATGAATTGTTTAAAATATAAATTAAAAATAGTGTAGATTAACAATGAAACTTTTACTTGCTAATTAGTTCGACGTTAATTTTAGTACCAATTTTTTTCTTAGTTATTAAATCATTTTCTTGTGGTGAGGGAATTCGAGTTTCAAATTAATGAGCTAATAATTATATTCAACCTTGTGACACATGATTTTCTAATGTGGCACATATAGAAATTTGTTTTTGGGATTAAATATATAAAATGTAATGAATGAGCCGAGAATGATGGCAAAATATTTTTAGTGAGAATATTTATAAACAAATATATTTTCATTTTCATCACTGTTTTAAAAGTTGAAAACTGAAAATCAAAACATAAAAATAGAAATTACTTTTTCTTGCAGTTTAATCATAGTTTTAATTAGCAAGGGTAGCCCTTAATATACTGTATAAAATGCTTGAAATGAATCCTGTAACTCAATTATAATACGATCATATTATTCTAAAATTACCTTAAGCATAGCTTAATTATTGCACCTAATAATTAATCACCACGAAAGTATAGTGGATACAATTAATTGAGGGCATAATTAATTAGTGAATGAACACAGGAGTTGACCCAAACATTAAAAAAAAATGGATTAATTAATAAGTTGGAAAATGATCATCAAGCTACGGAGACACACACACATATATATAAATATAAATGATCCCGAAAGAAAATTTCTAACTCCAATCAGGTTAATTTAGTAAGATCTGAACTAATTATATGGCAAGTGTAATACATTTATAATGTTATTGGTGTACAATTCAAGAAAAGTGACCAATTACATAACAAGTGTATCATATTTGATATCATGTGAATGATTTGATTCGCAAAACCTAATTTGAATAAGAATTTTCGTTGAAGAAGTTGCTAATAAGCAAGAGCATATATATATGCCATAAATATATGATTCCTCCCTGAAGGAATAGAAGAGTACCCTTTAGATACCATTTGAAAAAGAGGCCATTAAAGAAGCAAATTGCCCATTCTTTCCTTCTTTCTTGTGTTGCAGACATGTGATTTCTGCACCTAATCCTATCTGCTAATTAGGTGGTGACAAACAACATCCTTTCTCTGTGCACTGTGTGTGTTCTGTGTGTTTATTAACTCTACACACACACACACACACACAACACACTCATCCATGCAGCACACCCCAAAAAGGTGTAGATGGTGGTCCTTAATTTGGTGCAACAGGTTAACATAAGAGGCTGAATTAGGTGTGATTATGACACACACACACACAGAGACACACACTGGTAGTAGTAGAGTAGAGTGGTCCTCTGATTATCAAAAACTGCACACATTTTGCTGTGAGAGCTGTAAATGTATAAATACAAGTATTTGTGCGGGACAGAATTACCAGCATTTTCTTGCAGAATATATATTGTTAATGAAAACTTTAGAAGAAAAGACATGAGAGGAAGATGAAGAAGATGAGCGTAGAGGAGGATAGTTCTAGATTCTACCTACTCACTTTATTAATTAATTATAGCTCACTCTCATTTTTGGGTTCTCAACTCATCTTTAAATTTTCTTTTTTATTAAAAAATTATCATTTTTATTTTTTGAACTATTTTTTTTCTCAAAGGTGACTGTCCAATTAGGGCCGACCTACGTCACTTGATTGGGAGCACCAATTCATTATCCTTTCACTACAGAGAGCAGGAGGTAGTCGCTACCTTGTGAAGCCAATTTGGCGTTGTGCCCTCTGCTCTAAGGCCACGAAGCCGAGCCAAGCCCGGACTCTGAGACCCAACTCCCTGCTTGGAATGGGCAGACCAGCAAGTTAACAACTTGGATCCAGCCACCTGTTTCGGTCTAACGTTCAATCACCTTAATGCTCCCCACTTGGGTCACAAGCCTCCATTACAAGGCTCGGCAATTATAAATTACTATGTAGATAGATACCTTTATCCATTTCATTGAGAGTAGAATTAGGATTGCAAGCAACACTCAGGTGAAGAAATTAGGGTTTTGAATCTTGAATATATAGTTGTGCTGCAATTAGGGTTAGAATATCCCCGCAACTAATTAGGGAATTCCCCCGGGGTCTATTTAAAAAAATGATTTTTCAAATAGCATTATATTAAATTCATTCGAAATCCATCATGATGGTCCTAACTATAATTCAAAAATGAGAATTCAAATGTTTGAAGATATTCTTGATAATAGAGAATTGTTCGATCAAAAAGTACGATAAATTTATACATTATAATGGATTTCAAACCCTTATTTTCAAATACATCCATCCAAATTCGACGTTATTAAGGAAATTTTCTTGCAAACATAGCATCCTCTTGTACCCAAAAAAACAAAGAAAAAAGAAATAAAGAAAGAAAAAAGAAAAAGAAAAAGGAAAAGATGGGCAGCTTTTCTTTGTGTTGCATGCTAGGGCAGGTAGATAGGATTAATGATTACAGCAATTTGGTGGTTGTTGCCAAAATTTGAATAATGATGCATTATTAGTTTGTACCTATACCTTTATTTAGAAGCCTTTAAACAATTAATATTCTCATTGTAGCTCTGATCATGGTTTCTCGAGGGTGAAACTTTTTTATGTAAAAAATTGCAACATTTTGGGTTCATTAAACATTATTAAATTATGAAAGCAAACTTGAAAAATTATAATATCTTATATATTATATATGTTTTTAAAGCATAAAAATTTAAATGAGTGAGTCGATTTCAGTCAACGGCACATGCCTCAAGAATCATAGTCAGCTCTCACGGCACATGCCTCAAGAATCATAGTCAGCTCTCACGTCGATAGAGAAAATTAAACATATTTTTTAGTTTAAAGCATTTAACCTCTATGATAATCAAAATGTTTAAAAAAAATTATGTGTTAATTAAAATGATAAAAAAAGAAAAAAAAACCCTTGTAGACTCAGTGGGGTAATTGATGGTGTGCGACTTATTTTTGCCTCTTAAATTACAAAATTTGTCCCCCTCCTCCACAAGTACAAGGTATCAAGTATAAGACAATCCTAATTTTGGTTTCTCTCATTTGTTTTTGCCCTTTTTTGGCCCTAGTGTTCTGCAAAATTTGTTCAATTCTGATCTTTCACATACTTAAGACCTTCTACTTGTGAAAGATGGGGGCAATTATCATTTGACAGGAAAAGAAAAATTAAACAAGTTGCACACCAAGCACAATGAAATTGAAATAAAATAAGTAAAATTAAAATCAAATAAGCTTCAAATAGTTTAGAATTATAAAAGTAAAAGAGCTCGATGAACAAATAAAACTAAAATTAAACAAAACTTCAAATTAAAGTGATTTTTATAATTTAAAATTCCTTTAATTTTTTCTTAGAAAGCAACGTTCAATAAGAGTAAAATGACCTTTCAAACTTACAAATTAAAGGAGTTTGAAGGTCAAGATTTTTTTTTAAAATTTTAATACTTTAAGTGGATAATTACCATGGAATGGATACTTCAAAAATGTTAACTGCATTTAACCCATTGTTGTATTATTAAGACCACATGGAGTTTTTTTTTTTTTCTTTTAAACATTTTATTGTAAGGGGTAAAATGCTCTAAACCCCACAATTTTGTCAAATAATCCAGGCAGGTGCATATCTGATCAAGCACATGATATAGGCAAAAAGAGGAAAGATACTCTTTAACTATTCTAGAGGGGGCAGAATCAAAGCTGTTTTCTGATTCAGGTCCTTTTCTGATGAGGAGAGAATACACCCATAAATTGATAGGTAAACAAAATAAGGAAAATCTCAGTGAATCAGAGCAGACCCAAAATACAGGCAAGTGATTTTGTCATGTTTCCAATGAAAAAGACTACACAAATAAATTACTGGAAATGAAGGAATATTAATTGGCCTAATAAGAAAATAATGCAGGGAACACCTTCATATTCAGTATGTATTAGAGGATTACCAATAAAATATATCGGAAAAATATCGCAACAGAATAATGAATGAAGGCCTTGATCCAACATTAATACAATGAAATTTACAGGTACAAATTATACAACAGAATTAGAGATTAATCCGGGCCGAAAATGCTTCGAGAATTCTTGTAATTGTGCATCCCCATTACTAAGAATAATTAGCGAGGTTGTGAACCTAATCAAATGTTTTAACATGGTTAATGCGGTCTGGACTATGTTAACCTAATGTTAAACTTAAACCTGACAAATTCCTAGGGTAACAAATTCTGGGGTCTATGTTAAAAGGAATACCTGAAAGGAAAACTACTCCTGTTCTGAGCTTCTTGAAGCTTTAACTGACCTTTCGTGGGCGAGCAACATATTGTAGATGTTCTTGGCGGATGGACGATCGGATGGATTCTTTTCTGTACACTGATGGTAAAGTTTAGCAAGAAATCGAAGGGTTTCAGAGTCAGTCTCAAGGTCGGTCTCAGATTGAGCCAACGCCTCCAGCTCATCTGTCAGTTTGGGTCGTTCTCCCATCTGCATAGATTAAGGAAGATTGTGGTTGGTGCTTGTTTCTAGCTCCATTTTCACTAATGAAGCAATAATTTTAATGCATACAATTCACTATCATACTGGATCAAAACGAACTCCTGAACAATGAGAACTTCTGCACATTTGTTACCAGCTATTGACATGTATTCAATACACAATTGCACCCCAATAATGTTTTCAAGGCAATGAGATATACTTGTGACAGGCAGTCTTCAGAGCACATCCTTACTGTCCACATCTTACACTTAATTGTTGATTTATTGAATGAAGAGAAGAATAGCCTTATACCTGCAGAAACCGGTGGATTTCGGGTTCTGGCAATTCAGAATAAGGGACTTGTAATGTCAACAATTCCAGAAGCATGCAGCCAAATGACCAAATATCCACTTCCTATTTGAACACGTATCAGGGAAAGCCTTGTTAGCCAATAAGGAAAAACGAGTAGCTATGCTTTACCGAGTAATGACTGAATAGCTAAAATTAGTGGCAAATACCCAATTCTCAGTTGTTCTATTATCACACGCAAATCACTAGCACACTGACTGGGAAAGAACTTACCAACCCATAAATGTTTCGCTTATGCATTGCACAAAATACCTCAGGAGCCATCCATCGAGGAGTGCCAACACAGATATCAGGTCGAGGTATTCCAACATGTGCAATGCAGCATGTATGCAAGTAAGAATGAAGGGGAATGGCCCTATCAAAATCACATAACTTCACTATAGGTGTGCCATCTGGCTGCTGCTTCTCAAGATCGATCAAAATGTTCTCACTTTTTATGTCACGATGAATGATAAGTCTGGAATGTAGTTCAGTTAATGCGAATGCTACATCTCTGGCAATAGCTAGTGCCAAGTCGGGAGCAACATGCTTCTCACCCGCACTTGATAATTTCTCTACATAGCACTGTCAAATTGAGATGATTTGGAAATTAGACACAAAACTGTATGAAGCAATCAAGCATGGACAGACAACCAGAGATTATTGAACTCAAAATTTCACCTTTAACGAGCCTCCTCTTATGTACTCCATTAATATAGCAGACTGTAATATACGGCGTCCAGAATTTCCATTTGTTGTCTCAGGCCACTTGGATGATATTTGGTGACCATAACATTCTACAATGCAGGAATGCTTCAGGACACTCAACATCCTGACTTCCCCTAAACAAGAGAACTCAAAGTTCCGGACTTCATCAGCAGACGCCTCACTTACGTCAATAGTCCTCACCTGCATATTGGACAAGTTAAATATGCCACATGCCTAAAGTGCACTTGTTAATGAGAATTGGTAGGATAATCGAACTGAAAGGTAACAATTAGCCCATTTCCAAACAAATGCCACTGATGAATGTCATCAAAAGAGAGAATTTAAAAATGAACATGGTGAATAGCGTGACTAAGATAACTGAACAATGAAACCTCTGAAGTAGATGAGATTATAAGGATATGCTGGTAAAAGAGCAAATGGGAAAAATACCTTCACTGCAGCCTCCAGTGATCCAACAGTACAGCGCATCAGAGATGTGGATGCCAGTTTCCCAATTTCATCACATACAGCCAGAGAAGGAAATGAACAATTAGGACTAGCATCATGATCAGTCACAACAGAAGCACACACCCTGCTTAACGGAATATACCTACAATGAGACCCATGCATTAGAAGCTTAGTATACTTTTATAACAATCTCCATTCTTGTAACATTTCTTCTTGCACAAAACACCAGACTTCACGTACACCTAGTTTCATAGCCAAATAATTTTAACTGGATCATTGAAATGTTTGAAGATATGATGGCACACTGCAAAACTTAACATCAAATAAGAGCTAAAAGTTGACATAGAAAAGAACTTATTTCTGAACAGCATGAAACAAGTAACATTTTCACGGCTGAATAATGAAGTATCCTGAAACAAGAATTTCACTGACGAATATTACAACTAAATAGCCAAAATCTTATTTCACTAATACTACAATCAATAAAGAGTTCAATACACCCAGACCAATCACATGTAAAACAAAGCTATCCTGGAATAGAAATGATAGGCATGCATAAAACTATGTACCAATAATTAGAATACTGAACTATTATGGAAATATAACTGATTTAAACTGCCAACCTGCAAAAATATTCAGGGTCACTTTCTTCCCTGATGTCATGGGGATGGCATGCATCAACTATCATACGGACCAAAGACTCACCCCTGTTAATAACCATTACATTCCAGGCATGTGGGGAAAAATCCAAGTATCCCCTGACAAGCTCACAAGGGATTTGAGGCTCAATCCGATCACACAGATACTACAGCAGACCAAAAGGATAAATTTTCAGTTCATAAAAAACGATACATTCATTCAACTGGAAAGAAACATGCCTAATAAAAGTAGCACCTTCATCAGCAATGCTCTATGCCTACAAACACCAAACTGCACACCGCCAATAGGAACTATAATGGAATTGCGCCTTTCTTTTATAGATTGAAGAGACTTTTCACAAATATCATGAAAAACAACACCTTCTGCAGTGTGTACACCCTGCCTAGCGGCTTTACTAGTATCATCAATGATCCCAGTTGCACATGTACAAACAAATGGTTTCATGTAGTTTGAACCAGAAGCAGTTTTTCGTGTCCTCTGAATAACAGCACTTTTATCACTTCCTCCAAAATGATCCGATACAAAAAGAGCAAGCAACGAAGCCATCTGCAAACTATCTAATGCAACCTCTTTATGGTCATTGATGGACTTGTTAAACTGCTTAAACTGATGCAAGAATGCTCGAGCACGTAACAGAATGGCGTCCAACTCTTCGTCCCTTTCCCTGATCATGAATTTGACTAATTATTTCAAACGGTATATTTATTACTATACTAACTTTTAAGTTGTTTTATGACTCTTTTACCTGAGTAGGTCCACTATGTCATGGAGTGCCTATACTATTCAGAAAGATGCTTACCTGTCAAGAAGAATCACTTCCCGCAAGTTAGCATGCAGTTTTTTCTCATAGCTACCCAGTGGCATAAAGGGACGATCTCGTCCTGCATCATAGAAGCCATCGGGTAGATGATCTGCAACTCCACAAAATGATCTTTTACTATATAGGCATGACAAGTAAGAAGGATCATTGGTTGGTCTGCGGGATTTGGTGGGCTTGGGATTATAAAGATCCTCCTCGGAGTGCCTTTTTGGCTTCTGTACACAATGAGAATACTGAGAAGATGAGCCTCCATCCAATACCTCAACATTATCAGAAAGAGAGCCCAATGCTGCATTATACCCGACCTCTTTGTGTATCCCGTCAGAATCAATTGCTGGACATGAACATGCCTTCACATATTCTTTAACTGGGCCAAAATCCTCACGTCCAGGACCGGTAACTGAGTTTCCCTGCACCTCACATTCTGGAGATAAATCTTCATTGCTAAGCTTCTCCTCTGGAACAACAGATAAATCTTTTGATGAGGCATTATCACTATGGCCAGACACTATGCACGTCATGCATTTCTCTGAAGAGCTTTGTGCAGCAGCATCAACTTTCCACTTCCTGCAGTAATTCAGTCGCTCCTGCCGAGCTTTTGTTTGCAAATTGTACCGACGTTTCCATCCGTCTCCCCTTCTTGCAGCTAAAGATCGATTATTAGGTGATAACCCACTTAAATTACTCAATGGCGCAACACATGATCCTGCAACATGTCAAGCCATTAACAGTAGAACATTACTGTATGACACGAAACACCAACATATAGACACAGGAAGAAGGTGTAATACATAAGCGCAACACACACATTTGTGAGGTGTTTGTGGGGAGCATGTGGGGACGGGGGGAGAGGGACGCCTCTTATTACAAAGACTACCATGAATCTCCTGGATGACACCGTCATAAACATCCATCTCAGCAGATTCATCATTTGATAGATCAGTGACGTTCCCTCCCAAGTTGCAGCATATCCATGAAGGTATTCGACATCTACGCAGTTGATTATGCTTCAATAAGTATCAAGACAAAAAACACATTTCATCAGGTTTAGATGATTTTTAAAAAAAATTATAAAAAAAAAACAGAAAAAAGGGAAAAGAGAGAAGATAACAAATACTGATCCGCACAGGAATAGAGATGCCATAAGACGGTATAACTGAGTTGATGTTAGTACCAATCGTAAGCACCTGAAGATTTAGAATCCGAAGGTTATGCATTGATTCAAGTTCTGAGTACTGCAAGGATGTCAACCGGTTATTTGACAGGTCCAAGATCTCCAATCTTTGCAGACACGAGAGTCGTAAAGGTAGATCAATCAATTTATTATTAGTGACTTTCAGGTGTATCAATAAGTTCAACGAAGTGATTTCATCCGGTAAATTCCTCATCTTATTAAATGAAAGATCCAAGTACTCCAGATTATTGAGGCAGCCAATTTCTGGAGGAAGGTATCTGCAGGAAAAGAGTGCACGTATAAAATAATAAGTTACTCGAAACTAATTCAACAACACACAGCCACAGTTCACAGTGAACTTTTAATAACTAGTGATTCAAATTCAGGCACTTTTCTTGATAATTCAGATACATCAGGAACTGGATAAAGATCACGACTAGCAAAATGATGTTTTAAAAACTGCATCTTGAGGTGATAGTTATCATATCTGAAAAAGGACTCCAATGGGGAAAGAAAGGAAAGAAAAGCATAAGTATTTTGCTAATTAATTACTTTGTAATATGATTAAATGAAACAAATTTTCCGATTGACCATGTATTTATCATTTAATACGAGCAAGAAGTCATCATAGTGCATTCCCTCATGCTACCTAGCTTTACCTTACGTTACATGGACTTTTTTATTCAACAGTGACATCGATATTGGACATGATCGCCGTTGCCTTAAGCAATGAGTTCAATCATTGACCCAGTCAGATGCTTGAAGCATTGCAACAGAGAACTAAGGGTAAGAGAATAAGTGGAGGGGTAGGAGCAGGAAGAGGAAATGGGGGACAATAAAGGTGTCACATTTACCTAGATGAACAAGTTTTTGCTAGAGACTGAAGAAATTACAGGACGAGATGTTAAATGAAAAATTATAAGTCAATGCTCTGTGTTTTATGAAACTGTGCATTAGCCAACTTCATTACCTGTATACAAAATACCAAGGCAGTAACAGGTATGTGAAATTATGCAAACTTAGAAATTGTGCTTTTAGTTATATATTACACAAAAACGAAGATATTCCCTAGTCGTTCCAGTTGTCACCAAACCATATCCAATCGACAGACACTTTTATGCAGGACTATGGATATCCAACATTTAGAAATCACATAGCCCTGAACCTGGATTAGATAGCCAGACAAGATACAAAGTACCGAGGTTGGTTAACAGGGATGTTTCATTGCAAAAAATAGCTTATATCTCATTAGTGCTAGTAGCTACCGATTCAGAGTTATAACTTGAAAGACCCCTATACAGTCATTTCACACAGCTGAAACCTACAGAGATTCTCATAATTTCCATTGATAAAAATCTACTCCTATGTCTATCTTGAACATAATTTAGCACCCGGCATGACTAGCCCCAATTAACCTGTAAGCAGAGAAATTATCCATCAAACTTGAAAGTAGTTTCACACCTCTTTTAGCCAATTAATAATATAATACACCGCCTTTACTTGTTGTGCAATGAAGTAAACAACCAATACCCTACCACACAACTTTGAGCAATTGCCAAGTCAATTTTACATGCAAATCGAGCACCACCCTTTTGCACTTCCAACAGAACACAGCAAATGCGCATCCATAATATATCAGAAATAAACATAAACACTTCCAAACACAATAGTTGTCAGTAATCAGCAACAGGCATAAACACATTACTATGAAACCATAGGAAGGACCTACTACCTTATGGAGAAATGACAAACAGAAAGCCTAGTCAAGCATTTAAGCCCAGCAATCTCACTCAAAAGAGGGAAAGCTGACAGCCTTGGTGGCACTCTACTAAGCTCCAGTTCTTTCAGATTCGTCAATTTACTCAAGTCCAACCCGTTAATTCCTGGTTCCGCGACTTTCACTTGCAAGCATTCCAGCTCAACCAAATTACCAAACTCCCGAGGAAATAAATTCACCGCATTTGAGAAAAACTTCAGAGTTTTCAAATTCTTAAGCCTCCCCATAGCCGTTGGGATCAAATTCAATTCATTCTTGTACATATACACTTCCTCAACCGAGCGTTCTTCGCCATTAATCAGAGGAAAATCCAATGTCTTTCCAGAAACATCAATAACGGAGTCCAATTTGAAATCTTTTTGGCCACAATTCTCTTCCAAAGCATCCGATTCCTGGATTCTTCCGGAATTTTCTTGCTTCTTGTAGTCTGGAGTTTCAATTTGCTCTAATTCCTTCAGCTGCATTATCTCTTTTCCCTTCAAACTCTCCACTGCAAATGCATGAATCCTTAAGGAAAAAGAAGAACTACTCGAAATTGAGGGTTTCTTTCGGAGAAATCAAACACAAAGTGGAAACTAATTTATGTATAAGAAAAAAGAATAGAGTATGTATACGTATATACGCAAGTGGGTGTGTGTGTGTATATATATATATATAGAGAGAGAGAGAGAGAGAGAGAGAGAGAGAGAAAGAAACCCTAGAATCTAGAGGGAGGAGGAAAGTGAGGTGAAAGCAAAGTCGAATTATTATTTATAGGTAATGCTTTATTTGAAAATTCGAGGTATCATTGAGGGTATTTTTGACTTTAGATCCCTTTTCTTTCCTTCCACTCCACAGCTTCCAATAGTTTCTGTTTTTGTGTGAAATGAAAATATATATCGATAAATTTAATTGTATTAAAAATTAATAATATTTAAAATAAAATAAAAATATATATTAAAATATTTGGAATAACAATTAATATTTATAAAATTACAGATGATGACAGGAGACTTGAATATCATTTTTGGTTTAACTTAAGTAATTTAAAAGTATAGATATAAATAAAAAAAAATATTTTTTTAATTTATTTTCATTTAAAAAGATCATAAAAAATATATAATAAGCTCCACAAACGTAAAGGTGAAGTAAGACTTGTTTTCGTGCTATTCAAATAGATACGTCTGTAAGTAGATTCATTTTCATGCTCGACTGTCTTTCGAGATGAAATGGTTATTTTCTTGTAAAATTTGAATATGCTAGTTGAGATTTTTTCGATGTGAATGAACTGTATGTCTGACCTTGATACTATATTAAGTATATTTATTAATATTGGAGTATTTTTTTCGCTTTGCGAGTTATTTTTTTTTTTGCGCTTTTAAGTAGCAAGGCACACATTTCTCTTACCTTCCTTGTAAGACGGTGCCATCTATATTTAATAAATCTCCCTATTTTGAGGTGATACGGTGCAGTGAATATTTTGCTCGTAGACGAGACTGACTAAGATCGAATTCAATAAAACCTATTTTTATAGAAATATAAAAGAAAAGTTAAGATAAGGTAGTGAAGTCGTCGATCGGAATAAGAACAAAAAATACTATTTGAAACAACTATAAATAATGCATTGAAATATATTTTATGAAACTTAATGATCAAAAAACAAAAAGATTTGCCAAGAAATATCAAGGTTAATTTGTAATTGCTGAAATTTTGAGTTGAATTTAAAAGAAAGAAATTAATATTTGGCTTAATATCACATTCATTTTTTTATCATTATTATTACAATGGTGGACATAAAGTTATCACATTTACACACTTAACCTAAACAATTAATAGGCCGACAACGTTGTATGACTTGTAATAGCATTTTATTCTTTTAAAGGAAATTTGATTGTATTATTTCAAAAACAATATAAATAAGAATTTTTGGACTAACTTAAATAAACTATCACATAACTTCATTATCTTAAAACACTAGCCACCATGGCACGCAATACTTATGCTCATATAATTTAATAGATATGACATAAATTTTGAAAATAAAAATCAATACATAATTAAAAACGAGCAAGTTATGAATATGCGTGAAAGTGGACGATAAACATGATAGTATAATGGCGATTAAAAATACATGGATCATTTGAAATAAATATAACTCATTATATTGGTGCAAATATTTAATAGTATAGTTGATATTTTAAAACTTAATATTGTTGTGTCATAAATCACCAGTCGTAAGTGAAAAGCGATTTTCTTTTTTTATTATTATCAATAAAGATGATGTATAATAATGTCACGAGTTGATAAAATGCAATATATGGAAAAATCAAAATAATCAATAACCGCAATATTATCAAACTTACCACCTAAAATTTTGTTATTATTTGATTTGTTGTCAAACTAATTTATCTCATGTTTGTCATATGCTATGCCTATTTAGTCTTACGATTGAGCAGATTACTTGGCACTTGAAGATGTGGTACGTTTACATTTATCAGGTGAATTTTATTTTATTTTACTTTCAAAATTATATTTTATATTTATTTTATAATCTTATAAAAAGTTGCAAATAATAAATAGCAGTTTGCTGAAAGAAAATGATTTTTCTGGAAAAAAATTTTAAGGCTGTAATTTTAAAATTGTTTTCCAAAAGCATCTGATTATAAAAATGTATTGTTAGGGAATGTTGCAACTTTTGGAGTAAAGATGTATAATTGAATAGATGCATATTTTCTAAAAAGGCATTTAAATATGAATATATAGATGAAATCAAGTGCCAGAATATAAACTTTAATAGTCCTAAGGTCTTTCATTTCATATTTTGGTTTTCGAGTTGTTTGTGAAAGGAGACTTCTTGAATTGTTGTCCGGCAAGTCTCGGCTAATTTTGTCATATCCTAAAAGTGAGTTTGGTTAATTCAGCAACAATTTTACTGTAGGGGTGAATTTCATTTTAGGTGCAGCGAAATCACACTTCAAAATCTTTTCAGAATTCATATATCGCTAACATTCTTAAAGTAAATTTTTTACTGTGTTGTTGAGGTGGAGCCTGGTTCAAATATTGGTATCAAGATGATGAATCAAGAGTTTGTGAAGCTAAGTTGTTTCGATGGAACAAACTATCTGTATTGAAAGGACAAGATGATGTTCTTGCTAACTTTTCTAAAGATCGCTTATATACTAGACGTTAATTAAACTGCTATGGAACTAGGGTTATCAATGGGTAGGGTCTTACCCTACTCAAACTATGCCCAACAAAAATCCATTCTATTAAATAATGCCTAGACCCTATCCACCCCCCTCAAGACCCAATGAGTCTCAAGACCCAATGTCATTTATTTTGGACCTGAATTTTTGGGTTTGGGTAGAGTTAGACCAATTTTTTTTTTCTTTTTAATGTTGTCGGATAATATTTGATAATTTTATTTAAGATAAAGTAATTGATAAAATGCTACATAAATTTTAAATTAAAACAAAAAAGATAAATTATATTAGGTACATATTTAACACAGATTACTCAGATCAAAATCGCCAAAGTGAAACAAGATAGATAACTATTTATATTTGAATTAAATATAAATGATTATAAAACTAAAAAGTTGTGTTTTGAGTTAGTAATAATATACTATATCATTTACTATATAAATTAGATTTATCAAGAAATTTAGGATCATTGAAACCCAATTCACAAATAACTTTTTTTATAGAATTATTTAAAGAATATATCATTTATCATTTCGTTTAAAAAGTAATATAATGAAAATATTAAATCTATATATTTCATTGCAATCGAATTTAATATTAGAGAACATTAAGCTTCTATTTTATCACTTCAACCAAACACTACTGTCTATCAAGATGTTGAAAAATATACATAACATAATTAATATATTTAGATAACTAATTTTTTGATTATTTATTGATTAAAAAATGTACATGGTTAAAACTTACATGATAAAAACTTTTATGACGTTGATGGTATAAAAATAATATTTTTTTTTTCTTTTATAATGAATTGACGATCTATTTATACTCAACTCGTGAATGTGAGGAGGCGTAAAGACAATTTCGTTCCCCAACGGACCACTAACTATTGAGTGCAACCGCCGGGGGCAATTCGGTAATTTACATAACCCCACTAATTATATTAACTATTGGGTGCAGCCGCCGGGGATAATTTGATAATTTTATAATACTTTTGAAAATAACATCTTGGTCCCTGTCAAATTCTTTCTCCATTAGATATCTTAAATTTTTTAGATTTGTTCACTTGAATTTAGATAGATTGATGGAGAAATTGCATAAAATCTCCCTGTATTTTTAAAATTAAACTGAAAAGTCCCCATTTTTTAAAAAACATAGACAAAAAATCCCTTGTATTTTTTTTAGATGATGCACACACTCCTCTGTCGTTAATTTCCTTTAACAGTGTTAAACTATTTAATGATTTATCCGTTTGCCCTTGTTTTATTTCACTCCAATTTCTTATTTATTTTGAATTTTTCGACCCAATATCTAATTTGTAGTTCAGTATTAAATTTTAATTATTTTATATTTAGGTCCCTTTAATTGTTTATAACATGTCAATTTTGTCTTCTTCCATCACAGCCATTTGGTTATGTGGGTTAAGCAATGGAAAAATTGATGTTATTATTTATATAATTTATTTTATCTATAAAGTAAATAAATTTGGCACGTGCCTTTTCAAATTTATACTATCTACATGTATAAGTGATCAATCCATCATCTACTTATCCTATACACAAAACTAAACGAACACAAAATGCATTGGTTACACTATACAAATGTGGATTGATCTAGAATTATCAGCGTGATACTCTTCTCACATGAATTATGAACTAACAAGATAAACGGTATATAATTTTAACCAAATAACTCAAATGCATCAATTGAATACCTTTTTTAACGAATTGTCATAACCGAAATTTAAAATGCACATTCTCACATCCAACAGGCTCGTGGGCCGGGGCATGTCAGTAAGTCAGCATCTAATGTTATCAAGAATGTTCTTAAGACAACTCAATATAATGTTATCACAATATATATAAATGTGGATCCATCATCAAGAGGACTATCAAAAATACAAGTAAGATTGCTGTTTGTACGAACTATACCTCTTTCTTCCTGCTAAACTAACATTAAGGTGAGCCCAGATTGATGAGGAGAATACAGCTTATCCTAGTTGAGGAGTTTCATCAAACACGGTTATATGCGACCGATTTGCTGAACAAGCGACGGATGAACACAACCTGAAGCCCACTTGCAAGAGCCAGCAGAAGGTATTCTCCAACTGTGTAGAATATGACCCGCCTTCTTGTGCTCTCGTTCGCTGCACCAAGAAACATCGACAGTCATGTTACTGTTAAGAACATACAAGATTCCTTAGTTCTTCGTCTGTTATTGTTTCACTTGTTAGATAAATGATTTTAAGGAGGAGATCGTGAAAAAGATGGAATTCCAACACTTTGAACCCCTCAATCAACCGTATCTACATGCAGAAATAATCAAACCAGTATCTACTTATTGCCAGAAAATATGGTTCGGATACCACCCGGTACTGCAATGCGAATATTAGTAATCCAACTTTTTGCAACTTAAAACTGACAATTATCTATTAATATAAGCTTTTTTTTTCTTTTAAATCGTTATAAGTCAAACTGATCCAGGAATTGATGTTATACATTGCAAGCAAATTTTGCCCATGTCTATATAATGCATCATTAACTCTGCTGAGAGTGATGCATGTTGAAGTAAGTAGTTTTGTTTGATTTAAATTTCCAGTTCAACAGATTCATAAACTTTTCAAGAATGTGGCAAATAAACAGACATGATAATGCACATGCAGTCAAAGACAGATGACGGAAATGCTCTTCCAAAATCCATGCACATCAAGGTACAGAACCAGAGAAAGGAGAAGAAAAAGGGTCTTACTATGACGATGACGAGCATCACGTGCTTTAAGATACCTCTGCTCCAGGGTAACAGTTTCCAGAGCCTCCCTCAGCTCAGCAATTTTAACATTAATTGGGTCCAAATGTTCTGCAAATTTATAAGGGGAAACAGAACGAATATGACCACATCACAATCAAAAGGAACTATCACCTGGGTCAAATGCAATATAGAAGAGAACAAAAGGAATCGAACAAACCATCCTTTGCTA
Source organism: Sesamum alatum (assembly GCA_034509735.1). Classification (NCBI taxonomy): domain Eukaryota; kingdom Viridiplantae; phylum Streptophyta; class Magnoliopsida; order Lamiales; family Pedaliaceae; genus Sesamum; species Sesamum alatum. The sequence goes on along the minus strand of JACGWO010000002.1, from coordinate 4,121,911 downwards.
GGTCATGTTCACTGGGAATGTGCCCTGTATGAATGTTGAAAGAGACGGTTTCTGGTGTAGAAGAAGGATTATGGAAACAGAATTTGTACATTCCATTTGTAAGGGCCTTAAACTCAAATTTGTCGCCAGATGTTCCCTTCAATGTGTGCACCGTATGACCTCCAGGAGCCGTCACCTTCATCAAGACGGAAAAGATATAAACATACACACACACACACACACAGAGTATCAACAACATCGAGTAATTTAAACTACTGATCCACATTGAGCATTAAAATCAGTTCACCAGCTTTCTCACAGACCGAATTAAGATACACAAGGCCATGCAATCACCATCTACAGTGGCTCAGCAAAAAAAAACATGCACTCTGGGAAACCCGGGTCGAAAAGCAAATACACAAAGTCACACATTGTAATACTTTTGAACCATAAATCGATTGTAGATAATCATCCAACTTGCATCAACAAAGCTGGAATAACATATGATGTTTCACTATTTTTAATCTTTTGCCTGAAAACAGCATAATTGCCATTAGTGTGGGGAAAGCCCTTTGACTTTTACAGAAAATTAAATAGTCATAGAAGCATTTCAGCAACTAAAGAACTTGAAAACTCTTTTCTCATAAAATAAATCCAAATCCCTTGATTGTCTCAAAATTTTAATTTTAAATTCCCCGCCACAACACTGAAACTAATCCTTAATCTAATTACATCATAATCTCAAAAACCAACGCCAGAACAAGACATACAAAACCCCAAAAGAAACCACTGTAATCACAAATCACAAACAACTAAAAAGGCCAGAAAATAAAAACCCTTCATCACTGGTTCCAACTAATCGACCAAAATTCACCCATTTCCAATTTGCAAAGTAACCAATTAACACACACATATACACACACTCACACACGCAAACAAACGCACACGAAACCTAAACCCCTACAGATTATTTCAATTTTTTTTCCTTAATTATTACCTTCCACAAAATCAATATAATTTTACAAATCATTCAATATACACTGACGCGTGTGTGTGTTTAGAAAAGGAAAAGAAAGTGTAATACGGTGAAGTCGACGCCGGATTGATCGGAGGAGCTCCAGTAGCCTTGATCATCGACGACGAAGTTCCCCGAAACGGTGTCGCCGTCGTAGAACACGTACTCGTATACGCACTCGACGTCGCTCACCGTCACCGAGAGCGCCGACACGCGGCTCAGCATGCTCAACAACAGGAGGCCCAAGGCGGCGTACGCCGCCCCTCCACACCGCATACCTGTTCCCCTCGTCTCCATGTAGAGTTCTGCGGGTTCCCGAATCCGGGTCGGGTCTGGGTGAGGCAACGAAAATCCGAATTTCACTGTTTCGGGTTTCTGAAATGTTTGTGAGACGTCAATCTCTCTGACTATCAGTTCAGTCCTCCGTCTTCTATATATAGTGACGTGTTTGGATGTTGATGCCTCGGTGTACTGTGATGACGTGGAGGAATATTATTGGATGGAGCACCGCAGCGTGTCGATGACATGGCTGGGCTTCTTGATTTTGGTCAAGTATTTTGTATCAGACATTGATTTAGGGTAAATTTGGTCTACGCCCCCAAGTTAGGCTTAATTATTAAAATATATATATTTATTTTTTTAAAAAAATTACAGATAAATCTTCCGAGCAGGTATCAGTAATTTATCTCAGGGTATATTTGTATAAAATTTTATCGGTGTATTTATAATTATAATTACAACTTTAAGGCATGTATTTTTAATTTTATAGAGGATGGAAGGTGTTTCTGTAATCAAATGTAACATTTGGGATGTCAATATAATTTATGTTTGTCCCCTTGAGATGTGTACGTCAAGGTGTACAATGGGTTGGGCCAACACGAGACTCCACGAACCAACTCAGGAAAAGCCCGATCCAATATTGTTCATGGCGGGTCCTAGAGGAGTTTTGGGCCTTTGGAAGGGGCCCAATTAGGTCCATTTTTATACTTAGGCTTAGTTAGGTTGAGGTTCGGACCAGACTCAGACTAGGCTTAATTGGACTTGTTTTATTATTATTTTTATGATATTAAGATATTCTTTTAATCAATTAGTTGAATTTATGATCGCTTTATAAAATAAATAAATAACATATTAAATTAAACAAAAAATTTAATAAAGATTTATAACTAGTAAAAAATTAGTTAAAAATACATGATGAAATTAAATAATAGGAATAGTTATTCACACTTCCTCATCTATTGTCATTTTACATAAATCACCTATATATTTTAAAAAATTATGAAAACCATCCTGACAGCCTTTAAAATTAAAAAATATTCATGTTCATTGGGTCTAACTTTAATATAATTTTTCAAGGATAGAAAATCCCCTCAGGGGTGTTTTGGTAATTACCAAAAGATAGAGGGGGTGTCATAGTAATTTTTGGGGATGGGTAATATGACCTCATATGTTTTCATTATTATTTATACCAATTTTTAGTTTAAGCTTAAAATATTTTATTAACTTTTTTAAGAACTATAACTAACAAATTTAGCAAAATTTAGTTATAAATAAAATAGAGGATAAATTAATCTTTTAATTTTAAGAATTTTAAATAATTTATAAAAGTGTGATAATGTTTTATATAAACTTTTAATCTAATAACTAATTTTTTTAATATATTAATTGAATAGTTTAATATTTCAATTATTAAAAGGGGTATATTATATAGAGATTCAATTAAAAAAATTAATAAAATAATTTAAATTTAAATTAAAAAATTGATATAAATAATAAGAAAATATATATGAGGTCATATTACTCATCCCCATAAATATTACTTTGACACCCCATCTATCTTTTGATAATTACATAAACACCCCTAAGGATGTTTTTGTTCTTGAAAAATTATATTAATGTTTGATCCTATCAACATGGGCATTTTGGGGTTCTAATGTAGTCAGGGGTGGTTTTTATAAATTTTTAAAATACAAGAGTGATTTGTGTAAAAGGGCAATAGATAAGGGGTGTAATATAATTATCCATAAACATTAATTTGACTAACAAGTTTACAATAATAAATTTAGATAATATAGAGCCCAATAAATACTTAAAATAGATTTTGAAAAGATAAACAGAGAATGTTAAGGAATTGATGTACTAAAAATTTAGAAATAAATAATTAAAATAAATTTCTAGATTTTCATAAGCTTAAAAAGCCTACTAATATAGTTAACTTAAAAAAATCAAACAAAAATTATATATCATGAATTATCTATACTATTATATAAAAGAAACCCTTTTTTTACTCACAAACGACGGTTAATGACACTATCGTACCACTTTTTTATAATGCCAAAAATAACCCTCAGCTGATATGATAATTACTTTATTTAACTTTCGAAATTTATATTAATTGATAAATTAATTTTTTTTTAATGTGATGTATTAGTTTATATATTTTACTTTTATTTATAATATATTTTAATATGTAAAAAATTATTTATTATATGCACACAGAAACGACGTGTCACGACGACTAGTTATTAAAAAAAAAAAAAAAAACGCAATTAAGTTGGCTCACTAGCCTAGACCAGGTCTGCCGAGTCTTGGCCACTAGATTAGACTGGTCCCAATTATTGATATCTGGGACCATTCTAGGACCAATTCAATTCCAATCAGGCCTGGGCCGGACTGCCCCTTCTTCTATTGGGCCAATTTGGGCCTGGTTTAAATTGATCCACTGTGCATCTTAATGTTTACGATATATTATCCTATTTTTAAATTCTAATTTAATTTAATTATATTTGTTAATTTTAGAAAGAGGTATGTATTGAAATGCTATAGAAGATTCGGTGAGAATTATTATGCTCTTTGGTGTTTCCATCGAGTTGATTGCTTGACATTACTCTACATTGCGAGTAATGACTAGACAATGGGCCCAAGATGGGCACACTGGAGAGCTAAATGTCCATGTTTGGATTGAATTTTCTATTATAATTTTTGTTATATATATATATATATATATATTTTATATTTGTGTCATGCGTATAAAATTTATGTATGTGTCGTGTATATATATAAATAAAATATAAGATATAATATAGATTGCAATAAAAAATTTAATGTGGTCAATGTTGGCAGTCGATGTTTGAGATGGCATAGTGTTGTGGACGCAGGCAACACCCGACGTGCGAAATGGCATAGTGTTGTGGACGCAGGCAGCACCCGGTGTGTGAACGAGGTAGGCATATGATGGGGAAATATAACTGATGGGGAAATATAACTGATGGGGAAATATAACTGATGGGGAAATAATCAAGGAGGTTATAATCAGGGCACATTTCACACGTTACAAGCCAAAAACTTCAGGTCTCCTTCAAATTATCCTTCCAAAAGTCCTTTCTTATAATGAAGTTACGGACAATTTATACTAGACTAATTATAGATGTGGAGATGCATAAGGAAAATTTTGTCCCCTTACCAAACACTAGTTAATAAATATAATTTAATATTTAGGGATAATTTAGTAATTACATGCAATTGAAATTATGTAATTTTCATTCCTCATTGCTCTGTATGGAAGGTTTTAACCTGATCTTGTCTCCATCAATAACATAACTTATTATTTTGTTATCGATAATAGTTTAACAATTATTATTATTTTATGTAAGCAGCAATTACATACTTAATAAAAGAAAAAAATTGGAAAAAATAGAAATCATCTGACGCAAAGGAAGAATTAACTTTCGAGCATTTGCACTAACTATTTACTACTTTCGGTGATTCTCGTCCACAGTTTTTGTAATATTTCAGCATACATAAAATAAGGAGAGCTAAATGCAATTTATCCTTTGTGAAACAAGAATGAGTAAAATACACCCTTGTAAAAAGGAAAAAAAAGTAGCGAATTATCCCCCCATAATTTTGGAAATGAGGCAAAAACATCTCTAATGCGTTTGGTAGGTTACACGCGCTGTTTTTCTATTCTTTTAATTTTAAATTTAAAATGACATTTATGCTTTTATTTAAAAAATATTGGATCTTGATTTCAATCTAAAGTTCAAATTTAACTAACATATCAATGGTGTAAATTTTATTTAATTCGAATCAATCATTTAGATTGATGTCCCAAAATTACACTTAGCCCAACAAAAAGCCAGCTCGAGTAAAGCCCAATAGGGAGCCCCTAAGTACATGCATCCCAAGAGGGAAGGACCTTTGGTCCAAACACTCGCGAAAAGGTCCTTGGGGGAAGTAGGTTGTATTAAAGACTTGCCAGTCCACGAGGAAAGATGACCCTGTGTTCATTTGGCCGCCGGTGTGTCTGCAAGCCCATGTGATAGGAGACCATTTTGGACACGAGGGGGCCGAATATCCACGTGGCGTATGACTAAGCCCGAAGACCCAGGGGGATTCCCCGTGCATCTCAACTATTCCCCGAGAATCCATGAGGTAATGTTGTCATAAGGCTTATTCAATTGCAAGGACCCCTCATGATCCTCATTAACCGTTCTCGAATTCTTAATAGGTCTACCCGCAACAACCATTGACCTAAGTCCCAAAGGGTCACACTTCTGCACCCCATGAGGAAATATGGCTATAAAAGACTACCTCTCCCCCAATAAAGGGGAGATACCAACACCGGCAAAGGAGGAGGGGAGGCATCGACGACATGGGTTGGGGAGGAATAGAAGGGGTGGCAACCTTGGGGGGGGGATGGGGGGGAGGGAAAGGGGTGCAGGAGGGAAAGGAACGTGGAGGGTGGCGATGAGAGGAGTGGGCGTGGGCGTGGGCTGGGACGGGGACGGCTACGGTCCGACAAGGGGACAAAAAGGAATAAGATGATTTTTTTTTATAAATAATATATATTGATATATTTAATATCTAATATTAAATTTGTATATATGTATGTGTGTAGAATAATATTTTATTATTTAAAAATTATGCTAAGATGCAAGGGGCATGTATGCTACACACTAGCCATAGAAAGTGATGCGAGCAAAAAATGCTCAATCAAAGTTGTCTTCTTGGACTTGAATGGAGTGAGCCTGAATTTTTATGACTTTGGACCAGGAACTTGCAAAAAAAAAAAACGTTAGCACTCCGACGCTCAAGTCAGTAAACAGTTTTGGAATAAACAAGCTTGAATGCGAAAATGAATTAGTGATAATAATGAGCATAAAGTGTGCCAACTATAATTCAAAGAGGAATTCAAAGATTTAGAGAGTAGAGAGACGTTACTTGTCTGGTAAAGAGAATTGGTATTTATAGGGAGGGTTCTTTGAGATATGAGAATTCTGGGGAGCTAGGACTCTTTGGGGCTTGGCCGACGTCTCCCTAAAGTACTATCACGACTGGACTCCTAAAAAGTGGGAGGCGGTTGCGAGATCTGCCTTAGATAGGAGGGAGTGTTTGAATAATCCTTATCCAAATTCCTTGACTGGGTTTATCTCTTCTTCCACAAATCCTTCCTCCTGGGCCCGAATGGGCTTCCTTCCCTTACAAGGGCCTTGCTCCCTTTACATGGGCTGGTGTTGGGTTTTTCAGGTGGGCCTGAGAGGCTACTGGGCCCTTCTCTTGGGTTCATCCTTGTGAGTGGATTCTCCTAATACTTTTGTCGTGATTATGGCTAGTCTTTTTTGGGCACATTAGAAGGATATTATGTTTTATTTTTAAAAATATACATAATATGTTGATTTTTTTTTCATAAATTAATTTTTACACATTTTTCATATCACAAGGGATAAATTGTATTTTCCCTAAAATAAGAATGGCTTTGTTTGTATTTCATTCTCGTCATTTCTTTATTTAATATCTTTTCAGTTAATTTACTTCAATTTCTTCTTTGTTTTTTTCCCTGGAAATTGGATGAAAGAAAAAGAAATAGATAGAACAAGAGGCATCATGTCTCTATCATCACAGGCACAGCATTAATTTCCACCAAACCCAAGAATTCTTGTGGTTGTTAGGCAGAATGGAGCAGAATTCAGAGATGCAAGTGCCAAGAGTGAACTTGGGTGCCCAAGGTTTGCAGGTAAAGATTAGCATTCTTGAAATTTTCTTGAACCTATCGCCAAAAAGTGAGGATTTTTACTGCCAAAAGATTGTTTTCCTGTGATCTTGGGGTTCAAGAAGATATGGGTTCTGCGTATCTGTTTTGCAGTTTATGTGTTGCTTTTCTTGTTGAGACTGTTTATGAGTAGATTTTAATGTTCGAAGTTAGGATGAGTTTTTTTACCATGAAAATTTTGACACTTGTTTTTCCAGTATGAGTGCTTCCTCCCTTACATACACTGTTACTGCTAAATTTCTAGCTTTACCCTGTTCGAACTCTGTGTGTGTGTGTGAGAAAGAGAGAGAGACCGGTGTGCATTGGTCCTTGCCATCGTCGTCCCAATCGCAACATCTCCTTTTTTTTTTTTTTTATATATATATATCACGCAACACACAGATTATATGATATCCCATCATCAATAATATCAAACAAAGCACTGCTCGTATGACATGTTATGTCATCAACCATAGTACACAACACGTAGCTCGTGTGATATCACGTTATCTTTGTTGATTGATTGACTACACACAGCTAGTCATCGATCGTATTATAGTAACAATATGCACAGAGAGAGAGAGAGGGAGGGGGAGGGAGGGATTTCGGAACGATTTTCTAGTTTTGCTGGATTAGCTGATGATTATTTAGCTTCTCCAACGGATTGCTTCATTTGTAATGTTTGTGATAAGAATATCATGTTATGAGAATGAAGGTGAAACAGACAAGTTTTCATTTGGATTAATCACATTTCGGTTTGGTTAATGAGAGAGAGCTGATATGATTTCTGTTGTCCAGGTTTCTAGACTTGGCTTTGGCTGTGGGGGGCTTTCAGGCATACTGAATGCTCCTCTGTCGCATGAAGATGGAGCAGCAATCCTCAAAGAAGCTTCCAACAAAGGCATCACGTTCTTCGACACTGCCGATATCTATGGGAAGGGGGGCGATAACGAGATCATGATTGGCAAGGTAACTAATTCTTTTACCTACAAAGCCAATTACATAAAAATTGAGTTCTTTCTTGGACAAACTAAAAGGAAGATAGAATAGGCTTGTTGCATGTGGGCAGCGGCCCGACTTGATTTTCAGTGTTAGATCATACATGATGACGCCAGCACTTCACTTTATAACATCATAACTACTGATCTAACAGTTCATACCACATGTGGATTATGGCCAACATGAGTAGCACAAAGTTGTTGGAAGCTATGGTGGGTTCAATGTTTATGTCCGTGTGTTTGAAGGAAGAGAACTGGAGTATATCTTAGAAATATTGTACTCGACATTGTTCATCACTATTCACTTGAATAACATCAGATTACAAGTCCTTTTATAGGCTTAAACATCTCCTAATAAACATAGAATTCCATATATAGAATAAATGCAAAAAGAGAATCATAAACATCAAACTCTGTTTCTGGCAGTCATTGGTAAACAGTCATAACTCTACATAAATTTCCAATGGACTTGAAACTTGCACCATTTAAAACTGGACTCACAGAGCTTTTAATTCCAATAATATTCACCCAAAACGACAACCGTTTGCATTCTGAAAACACGTCTGAACGTCTGCTGAAAAACTATGACCGCTGAAAACTAGAAGACAAGTTTAATTCTTTTAGGAATTCTCAACCAAAGTCATCCGTACTAATAGATATGTAGAAACCTTGTATGATTTTATTGAAGATAGGAATGCCAATAATACACATTGGATTCATTGGCAAAATCTTACTTTTATTCTCAAGACACATTTTTCGAATTCTTTAATTATCACTACTAACATTCGATAATCAGTTCAGGCGTTAAAAGAGCTGCCACGTGAGCAAGTTCAGATAGCGAGTAAATTTGGCATTTATAGGCTTGATGGTATCAGTCAGGTTCAGGTCAAAGGAAGTCCTGAATACGTCGGAAATGCATTGAAGCCAGTCTTACGCGGCTTGATGTGGACTACATTGATCTGTATTATCAGCATCGCATCGACACATCTGTGCCAATAGAGGAAACTGTTAGTATCAGAAATAAACCGCATATGTTACTTTCTATTACTTAACTCAATATGCATCGTGCTACAATTTCGTCTCTCTAATATTTTGCAATCCTTTGGTCCTGTGTTTGTGAAGATGGGGGAACTGAAGAAGTTAGTTGAAGAGGGGAAAATCAGATACATTGGCTTATCTGAAGCTAGCACGGATACGATCAAGAGGGCACATGCCGTGCATCCTATCACTGCTGTGCAAATGGAGTATTCTCTGTGGAGTCGTGAGATCGAGGATGATGTGATTCCGCTTTGTAGGTCAGTTTGAAACTTGGTTTGGCTCATTGTGTCGATGAGATATGATCTGGTTTCTAGATCTTCGTATTTAAATCCTAAAACTCAAAACTAAAAAGCTAAAAGTCACCTTTTTTTCGAGCTTTTCTAAAGAAGGCTTTATGTATCTTCCTTTTTCAAAAATGATCACTGTTTCCCGATATAGGGAGCTTGGTATTGGGATAGTAGCATATAGCCCTCTTGGTCATGGATTCTTCGGTGGAAAGGGAATTGTGGAGAGCTTACCCTCCCAGAGCTTGCTGGTATCATTGTATATGGTTTTCTCGATATAGTTTCTTAGCTGTAGAAGGTGTTTGTATAAGTTTTTAAGCTCTTTAAAACATCTTATAAGATTTTTGTGAGGTTATAAGATGCTACAAAGTGTTGGCAATTCTTTCATGAGAAGAGCTTATAAGCTCCAAATATAAGACGTTATGAGCTTATAAGCTCTTCAAAAGAAAGTAAGGAGCTGCTAACTTATTTGTAAGATCTTATCAAATTCCTTCGAATTAATTACAAATTTTTCGGTCCTAACATCTTATAAGTTCCATAGTCTTACTTTACCCAAACACCTCATCAGCTTATTTTTAAGATAAAGATCTAACATCTTATAAGCTATGAGCACATCTTGTAAGATGTCCGAGCTTATAAAATCTTTTAAATAAGCTTTTAGCCAACACTCTCTTAATCTCATATGCATATAACCTTTTTCTGACTGGTCAATTACATTTTACTCCCCCTGTGAAAACACTAATAGGCACAAAATCCCCTTAACGGAGAAAAAAGGGAGCAACGAATCCCCTTAACTTTTGGAAAAAAAGGATCTTAGTACTTCTCATATCAGGGTCGCGTTGCCCTCTTTTTTAAAAGTTCAAAGGGTCGTGTTGCCCCTTTTTTCTTGCTCAAAAGAGTTTTGTGCCTGTTACTTTTCACTCCGGGGGCTTGTTGAATTTAACTCTCTTTCAATATTACTCAAATACAACTTGTTTTCTCGAGCGAAAAACTATGGTTTTTACTATTGTTGCTACCGTTGTCCTCTTAGGAGATGCATCCCAGGTTCACTGGGGACAATCTAGAAAAGAACAAAGTCTTGTACACCCGGTTCGCCAGTTTAGCAGCTAAGCATTCTTGTACTCCTCCTCAACTTGCTCTCGCTTGGCTTCTCCATCAGGGCAACGACGTGGTTCCAATACCTGGTACGTATGGAAGAAACCCTTGTACTTTGGAACTTGAACTTCTTCTGTTTCGTGTGTTGGGAAAATCTTGTTGCTCAACTGCCATAGACATTGCATGTCGATGTTGCACGTTTGGAGTGGTAACTTTTTTTTTTTTTCATGTGTGGTTAGAATATGGTGTTTTGTAGGGACTACAAAGATTAAGAACCTGGAAGCTAATATTGGCTCCTTAGCAGTGAAGCTGACAGCCGAGGACTTGAAAGAAATTGCTGCTGCAATTCCTGTTGATCAAGTTGGTGGTCAAAGAGAATTAGCCGTCTTGTTAAAGTATTCCTACAGATTTGCAAATACACCACAGAAAAAGTAAATTTTTTTTCTCAAATAAACAACGGTGTCATCAAAAAATGTGATTGATTTTCCGAATTTGCTCTTTGTGACTTGTCCAAATTTCAGGGGTGTTACTGTGAAGAATTAAGGTAATATTGGTTGCGTTCTGAACTTGTTGGATGCAAACTTGATCTTGTATTCTTATGAACTTGTTGGATGCAAACTTGATCTTGTATTCTTTTAAACTACTTTTGGGTTGATTATACAATATAGATAGACATTCTCTGAAAATGCAAAATTATTGAATTTTTTTTTAAAATTACAATTATATCCCTTTCAAAAAATCTCCAATTACACATGAGTTCATTCTGTTAGGTTTGGACAAAACACGCTCATTCAATATTTTCCTAATAATATTTTTATACTTATAAATGGACAAACGAAATATATATATATATATATAAAGTCAAAAGAGTGTATTATAATAAAATATTATTGTCAAATTATAGTCATTGGATAAAAAGTAATCATAAATAATGAAAAAATTAATGAAAAAATCAATCATCTTCAGATATCTTTTTAACATCATTATTACACGTTTTCTTTTAAAAATATTTTGTTCATGTACTTCATCCAGTGCTACGTGGGATGCAATACATGTGAATGGAAGGGTGTGGGGATCCAAATACTAAATATATGGAGGAGAAATTCTTCTACTTGAAAAAGAAAAAGGCATAATCTGCATGAAATCAATTTGCATCTGCTCATCAGTCAGATCAAATTCTTTATATGGTGCATAGGTTACATATGTACTCCTTGTGAGTACGGCCTTCATGGCAAAACGTTCAAAATGCCTAATTGGGATCACAGCCCCTACTAGTTGGATGTGTGTCTGTTTGATTTCTCTGGAACATATACTGCAAATTTGAGAATCTTCTCTTATTCATTACATTTTCATATATCCCATTAATTATAGAACCAAAACAAAAAAGGCCTATACACTCAGCGATATATAAACATATAAACGAATCGAGAAATTTTCTACTCTTTTGTGTGTATGTACATTAACCTGATGTCTTCAGGTGGACTCCGGCTCTACGCCTGAAGTGCATTTTCTTTCGGCTCGATACTTTGGAGCTTCTCCATCTCCACCCTGTTGTCTAAGTCCTGTATTTTAGGAAAAGTAATCAGTCATGTAGCATAAAATGTAGGACCATCGTTCTATAGCGTATTTTTCACTATATTTTGGGCAAAACTAGTCCCAGAGAGCAGTCGATTTCTAATATAATTTGATTTGCAGATGCTAAAGAAATTCATTTTCACATCATAACTCGATTCTACGTTGTAACGTTAAGAGCTTTAAAAACGCATAAAGCTTTTATAATTAGCAGAAACACAAGTGTGCAACTAATGACTCGCCACACAATAGCCGTCTATACATGGCGAATCATCAACTGAACTAGCAGCGTTTCAAACAACAGAAGTTGTTGATAGAACATATGAACCAAGATAGTAAAGAGTCATGCAGAAGAATAAGGTTGGTCCCCGTGCAGCACAAAAGAACAAGAAAACCATTACAACTTAATGGGAAGCGAACTTACTTCTACAGGTACTGGGAATAAATTTATGCTGCTGGGATTGAAAGAGAAACCGCTGCATAGGAATTTGTGAAAAACATATTCTAATCAGAAGCGAGTTGAACACCATATATACTGTAAAATCTGAACATATGCAATAGCATTCAGAAAAGCTACCGGGGAGCTCGGAATTAAAACCGACAGCCTCACATAAATTGGATATATCATATGTGAAAGTCGCAATGTAGATATAATGACAAGGGAAGCAGAAAGCATAAATTGGTTTTTGAATATCTTTTTCATGTTGCAGGAAGTAGAAGTATACCTGCCAGACAATATCAACTGCCACACGTATGGAGTGAAGAACTCCTCGGGATGACTCTCTTGTTCGTAGGTAAAGCGTAATTGTGTAAACATCTTTTCAAGACCAAAGTGTGGGGTTAAGATATAAAGCATCAGAAAACATTGCAAAACAGAAGTTAACTGGTCAAGTATTTGCTTGATACCTTCATGCCTTCACCTCTCCAAGATCGGCAGTTGTTAATTATGACTTGAAGCACCTTCTCCACCGACCATTCGTCGTCCATTTTCTGAGCATCCATACGGCTATTGAAGAAATCCAAAACCTGTAATCAAAGACAATTCAGAGTAAAATTGCTACGTGAGAGGAAAGATTAAAAGCTTCTCCAAGACCACTATCACCTATAACCCAGGCTCGATTTTCTTTCCAAGTCATGAGAAGAATTTATTACTGAAATTGAAATATTCTCCATTGAACACATACGGTATATATGTTTTCTAACAGCTCATTAAAACGTGGATGATTCTTGAAAGGTAGAAAGACTTCCTGTCTGTGCATAATTGCATAAACAACCTGAAAGTTAATGGAAACAATTAGCAAATCAAGTGATATACCCTTGAGATTGAAAATATCAGATTAGCAATATTTGCTTGAATAATCAAATGCAATTTGTAATACCTCAGGATTTCTGGGTAATGTGAAAGTGAGGACTGAATTTAGTATCTCCAGCACAAGTCTCAGGAAGTCAGTATATATATGCAGTTCTGATGACTGCAGCATAGATTGTAAGGGACAATAAGTACCCTAACATAATCAACTGAAACTGAAATTTAAAAAATAAATAAATAAATAAATGATAGCGTAGCGGAGAAAGGGACTTTGTTACCGGATCCTCTGGAAGGCTATCTCCCTCGAGATCACCATCTGTCATATTCATCTCATCATTTCTAACCTCTGCGAATTTATTGTACCTGAAGATTCAAGATATTAAACCACAAATAGGAGAGAGAACCCAATCCTGATGCATCCTGATCAAGTACTATACAGACAGTAAGATGTCAAGGACATAAACAATAAAGATGAGACGTACTTGCGTGAAAGTATATCAAAAAGGCTAACCAACTGCTGTGATGCATATGCACTCAGGCGGTGAACATGTGGTGCCATATTTGCCAAAGTTGCAAGACAATTTGTGTGAAGATAGACATCCTGTTGCACTAGAAGCATTAAAATAATATAACCATAAATTGGCAAAAACTTTATCATTCGACGAGTGTATTATAATTGTGGTGATTTCTGTTTATATTACGAATATCTACATTTGTTCAAAATGACACTCAAAACAATTTGAGTTTTTATGGTAGTAGACTTAGGCACATCTTTTTGATAATTATAATCACTGAGTAGATCTAAGATGCTACTGTTCACGCCATAAAGAGAAAAACATGGTGCAAAGCTCAAATGTCGACTCCAAGCCAAGGAAAAAATAAGCTAGAACAATTGCATCAAGTCTTACCCTCAGCTTAGAGAGATTATATTTCACAGTCCTGATTAGAATTATGATCATGAGGGAACCAAGAGAAGTTTGATGAAGAAGGCGTTCTTGATACCATGGCACATTAGGAAGCATCTGCAAGCATATTGAATAACTTAGGTGAGACCTTAGAATAAGTAAAACATATATGGGTGCATAAAAATTATCTTTACCAGTTTGTGGACGCTGGCATTGAAAGAGGAATCTTGACTTAGTATAAGAAGGATAATCAGCACCATATAGATGTGATTGGACGTTCTTTTCGGAGCATTATATAACGTTTCCAACATGGGCATCAACTGTATATATGTCATTTAGAAAAAGTCAAGATCATACCAAGATTTGCAGTGAAACAGAACATGTGCAAATACAGCACACCAGTGACCATAGAAATAGTCGTGACATCCTTCCTAAATATCACTAAAGTAGCAGCGTTACCTCACTCTACAATTCGTACTTATCCTCACCTTAAAAAGACAAATCCTCGCAAGAATAAATAGTCGTCAATAAATACTTTACACAAAGGAAAAACTGATAAAAGTTGGGCAAGTGGATATCGCAGCTTTTCTAATACAATAATAATCAGGAAAAAATTGATGACAACTCTAACTCATAAATAACAAAGAACATCAAATTAACTTAAGAATACTTTCATTAAGACTTTTTTTTCAGTTATTATTATCTCCTCTCTAATCTAATATTTACATTCACTTTTTCGTTGTCAAATAGAGGGCCTAGTGATGGTTTCATCAGAAAAAAAGACAAGATGTTCTTCATGTGAAATTAAGGGTTCATACCAGTGTATCCATATCTGCTCGCACCAAAACATACTCCAGAAAACATGAATTCCCGTGCACCAGAGAATAAAGCAACAAAACAGATCTTTCATCAGCCAAGCACCTGAAATAAAAGACACCAATGCTATAGAATCCCAAAATAAAATTATATCCATAGTCAAGATCAAGTATTGTCATGTGCTGTCTCAGATAGAGATATTTCTAGCATGTAATACTATCCTGGATTCTGCAATCATCTAAATCTCAATAAAAACATAGTTCCATCCAGTATTAGTAAAAATGAAGTAACCTAGATAGAACAACTATATTTGAAGAGAACTGATGCAGAAAATGTGAAACTAAATCATATAAGGATGTAGATGTTAGGTTATAAATTCTCATAACTAAGAGTTCTGATGGGAAATCACCAAGAACCAAGCTCTAGCAACTGAAACTATTGGAGGCTTGAATACATTATTTAAGCATTTTACATTTTTTCTTTCCAGAACATTAATTTCAATAGATAAAATCCAGTAGAGGATTCAAATTTAGCATGTCGAGTTACAGTAGAACTGATATATTGAACTTCGCATGTCAACGGAATACTCACATGCCAAGAGTATCAAATAGAGAAGCAAAAGGTAGCCTCACAAGCAGACCATTACGTGCATTCCCCTCAATATCAATGCGATTAACTGTAGGCAGACCACTCAGACTTAGGCAGTGTTTGAACATCATAAATCTCAGTCTAACAAAAAACAGAATCCGGCAATTTGCACATGTTCATACATTCAATATCCCGAACATTTTCTATTGCTCTGCAGAAAGGGTTTTCCGAAAAATATGTTTCTTCTTTAGGGAGAGACTCTGAACTGCTGTTGTGACTTTTATCCTTCACATTGTCCACCGAAATACATTTATGGTAATGACAAAGAATAAGTAAGACATTAAGACTGTTTTCCGCCAGTGGACTTCTTGAAGCTTCACCAGTTGAGCTGACTAAGTAATTAAAGGGCAATAGCATCAAGTTTGCTGCAAGCAGGAATTATATTTCAGTTAGAAAATCAAGATCTATCTAAAGGCATACAAATAATAGCTAGATTGAGGGGAAATGTACAGCTATTTTATTTAAAGATGCATATAAAAACCTATAGTTGGTATTATCTCTGATGCATCGTACTCCTCAATGGAGAGCAAATGGCAAAATAATACATAATAACAAAAGCGCAAGTATTGAGTTGAACCAAATAAACAAAAATAACAACATTGTGCTCCAAGAATTTCTTGAGAAGAATCAAGCTACAACCAAAACAGGAAAGGCAATAAAGTGCTATCACATATAAGTTAAAAGTTAGATGACTGGCATGTTTGTGCCACGCTATCATACCAGCTGCAGAGCCAACTCTTCTCAGAACACCAAGCTGGTTTTCTTCAGAAAATATGGTATAAAATGAACTGTTTAACGGAGCCCCAGGGTGTATTATGTAATTGAGCAATAACTTGTGCACAACTGAATCAACCAAAGAAGTTTCCTGCAGAAACAACGACCAGTTGATATGGAAAAAGAATTAGATGATTAGCATTGAAGTCAGTAAACTTCTCTGACTCACCTGAGCCATTGCTGCGTCTATGAAAGGGTGTGTATCATTTGGTCCTGGTGATGGCCCGGAGACAAGTTGAGTTGACATGGCAATCAGCATGAAGTTAAGCAGCTCATAATGCAGAAGGTATGTTCGAGGACTTATCAAGAAAATTACAAAAATTAGGGAAACGCAAATACAAAGCAATGCATCAATTGACATCTTTCACCATCAACGCATACCTAATATCAACTTTGGCAATAAAGTTAAGCACACTGTACGTAATGAGGTTTCCAACATCTTCACCTGCTTTGAGAAGGTGGAACAAAGTCGAGTATAAGTACAACCATCAGGAAAGGAACTGGTTCAAGATGGAGCCGAAACAGAGAAGATGTTGAGCAAACAATTAAGGTTTTAAATACTCATTAAAGAATGCCGACGAACTGGACCTCTAACTCATGATATATAGATGTCAACTCAACTTGGTAAAGGTCATTTTAACCAGTGTTCAGCTGAACAGTAAAGTAGAGTTCAAATTGTCAGAGCAAATTTGGTATTCATTCACAATATAAAAGTACAGAAAGGATCATATGCTTTACTAATGACTAGATTATTACCATCCCCACATGGAGGAGACACCTTTCTCAAGATCACAACACATCCAACCACATGTTGGCTTGAAAATATTTCAACTGAGAACAAACAACTAACATCTTGATCATTAAGCAGTAGCATATAGGTGATTTAATCACAACATCATAGAAACTGAATATTTATTTACCACGATAAAAACACAAATGCCAAGTCCTGGATTTTTTGTGGACAGATTGTTCAGGGAAAATGCAAAAAAGAAGAAAGTGATAAAATCTTCTATTCTATTATTACCAGTTAAACTTTAGCAAGACTACATACGGAACCTCTTAATTGCAATTCAGGCATTGAGTAAGTATAAAATTGCATTTGCTTCCATCCTAAGCATTATCTTCTGAATATGATGTTTTGTTATACAATCATATTCAAAATGCCAAGGTTTCCTGTCCAAACTGTCAACCATTTGAAGAGGATAACTCAAGGCTTGTTTAGTTGTTCAACTACAATGACACAGATTTAGCTTACTGGTAAATCTGATAATCTGAAAAAATGGAGAGTGGAAAGATGGACAGGTTCAAGAAGGGTTTCTGAATTAGGGAAATCAGATCCTTTTGGTAGCTGGACTGTGTTTTCAACCAAAACATGACCATAAATCAAGATCATAGCGCATGAAAAATCCTAGCCAGTACAGTAACAACTTCTGATCAGTTAGCCATTCAGCCTTGTTAAAGTCATGGCATAATCCTCTTACTATCCTTTGGAATATTTGAGCACCAGCAAGTCCCAATGTCAAAGGAGGCATGATGAAACACACATGCATGCAAAATTTGTTTATTGTGTAACATTTTTCATTATTTTCCTGTCTACATTGATTTGATTCCAAATCAGGAAGTACCAACACAATACCCCAAACATAGCAGACATGACAGAGACTATAAATGGTTAAACCTAACACAATGAAAGTGATACATGCTAATTACTTGAAAACAAAAAATTGATTGTGCAGACAACCAGCAATTTTTGGGAAAATAATTTACACAATATAATAAAAACCAAAATGTTATGAAGGTAGGAAATATACAAACATGAGCCATACAAACTGGTTTAAGTGAAAGCATTAAATATGATGTAAAAAATGGAACCTTTGGAGAAATTATTTGGCATTGGCTCAGATTCATCCATAGATAGGTATAGTTCTTCAAAGTTGTCACTCTTAGCATTCTCAATCAGATACTTTAGAAAAACGGATAATAGAAATAGTGCATTGAGAGCCTTTGAGATAGCTGGAGATGCGACCCCAGATGCAGAAACACACTCCTGCAAGCACCACGCTAGGTGAACCAAAATCTTTGCAAGGTGCCTCGTATTGCAATTGTTTATTGCTGCATGCAAACAAGCCAAAAGAGAATCAGACTAGATAAAAATATATCTGACAAAGTATTTATTGACCACATCAAGAACATTATATAAATTAATTTCTCTTTTTAGCTCTAGATACATCACTTTAGGATTAATGGCATGGCCGTGATTTTCATGTTTCTGTAAAGGAATAAGTGAATAGCTGCCAAAATATTTAAACGCTAAATTCCTAGCAAGATGATAACAGAAAATCGTATACAATCAGCAGGGATCCTCAGGAGCTTCTGTTATTTAGACTTACTTCCAGGCACAGCTGAGATAAAAGCATACTTTTCTAAAGCATTGTGCCGTTACAGACCCTAAGAGAATTACAAACATATAAGTAGTACCAACATCATGATACTTGATGTTCAAATTCGTCGAATTTGTCCTATAATAATTTATACATCATAGGACATCCTTCTCCTTTGCATAAGATACGAAAAGTATAGGAATGTATTGTTGAGAAGACCGTGTACCAAGGGACATGCATATTCCCATAACAGCTAAAAAAGACTATATATGGAAAAGCATGTTTCCAAAAGATGACATAATGTTAAATAGCTATAAGATATACGTTTTTACCAACATGTTCATGAATAAAACACAAACAAAAAATATGTCCTTCAACCAAAAAAGAGAAAGTGCATCACCAGACAGGAAAAAGGTTGAAATGGGAAAGAATCATTACAAGCTCCAGATTATTTGCATGTGATGAGCATGTAAAGGTAACATTCTGGCATTTAATTCTTTGGAAAACATCTCCATAACCATCATAAATGTCATCAATACAAGTTCATCAAGGCAAGGTTTAGTTGCATGAGCATGTACAAAATGATATTTAAGCTTCTATTGACCCTGAGCAACTCCCTATTTGAACCACACACATTCTTAAGAACCAAGACAGATATCATAAGCTCACTGCACATCCCCATGAGATTGCTTTTGGATTATTAAAAGACGGTAACATGTGAGGCTGGAAGAACATACCCCACCTTCCACCGAACAAAAACAACCAAAAAAAATTAAGATAAAAGAACCAATAGGCCCATGTAGATGCATAGGACACCTCATTGTTGCTAAATATGGGTTCTTTGGTTAAAGCATTTATTTATATAGTCATGGTACTAAGTTGTATTCCTTCTATTCCATCAGGCCAAAGCTCAGATATCTGAACACCTATAGCTAAGTGAGTCTCTTGCAAAACTTCTTGCACACTATAATTAAGGCATTCTTTTGCTGCAGAAGTTGCATAGCTCTTTATTTAGATTAATAATCAATAGCATATATGTTACAGAAGTTCACAAGAATTTGCACTTTGAACTTAGAATATGATGAAAGAAAAATAACATCAATTACATAATTCTTTACTGCAATTTGACTGCTTAACCTTAAAGAGATCATCAAAAAGAAGATTTGGGAAATGATACTGGTAAAAAAGTATGAAACTACACTATTATATAGAGAATCTCTGCTTATCGCTAAGAACATCAAAGCTTTAATATTGCTTGAGAAATTTGACATCATGATATTTGACATGTTTTAGGCACTATAGTATATAATCCACAAGAAATTTTCTGAATTCAAACTCAAAACAAAAAGCAATGCCACACCTACTCTAGAATTTCGAGCACGAATACATGATGCAAACCAATAACCACCACCGCCACCAGATGGAAGGGAAAACAAAAGCACATACATACACACACACGCAAGCTGATTTCCAGAAAGAAAAGATATGAACTTAATCTCAATTCCAAAATCAAATTCGAAACAACTCAGGTTTCCGCACACGAGACAACACAATCAAATAGACATTTCTAAATGCAAACTAACAACAAACCGCTTATCTCAGTCGCAGAAAACACGCACTAAATTCAGTATTTCAAAAGTAAAGCAAAAGGAGAGAATGCACTGACCGAGGAGGTGGCAAGCTTGGTTAACGCGATTAGAAGGCCAGCGAAGATCGAATGAAAGCTCTAGAAGCTTCTGCCAGTAATCCGAGGCAAGAGGAAACGATTTCTCACCGACAAACGCCCCAATTAAGCTCTCCGCCTTCTCCGGCAGCTGCTCTCCGCCACCTAATCGCGGCGTCGATGGCACTCCGCCCATAGTCCGTCAATCTCGCACCAGCAATACGTATAGGTGCTTGTATTGAACAATGTATCTGGATCTGGAACACAGATGAGGGAGAGGAGTGCTTGCGGACGAAGGTTTTGATGAGAGACTTTGGAGAGTGGAAATTTATGATGGTTTTTCATTCGGTACTTTTTATTCAAGAGGAAACAATGGATATAGATTATCATTGTGATGGTAACAAACAAAAACAGAGACTCACAAACTCTTTCTATTGACAAATTTACCCTTCAAGTCTTAAGACCTTGTTTGTTTATAGCTTATGATGAAAATAAGTTTTAAAACAAAATTATAAGTTTAGTGAAAGTTTGGAGTATTTAAAAATAAAATTTAGAGTTTTTGATAAAATAGTTTAATATTTATAATTTTACAAAATAAATAGTAGAAGTTGATAGTGGATTTGCTCGTAACTTATGGAGAATTTACATTAACATCCACTGATCTATGATTCATTTACAAAAATTATTCATGTATTTCAAAAAAATTACACATACATGACCAGAAACATCAATATCATTTACACGAATCATCAAAAAATATTAACATCATTACACAAATCACCCTTATTTTTTGCTACTAGAAGTGGTTTATGTAATTACGAAAAAAGAAAAGGGATAAAAATAATTTATGTAAGTAGGTAATTATCTCTATAACTTAACTTTTCAAATAATTACAAGAAAAAAACATATAAATAAAAAATACTTTTTCAATTTATTTTGAAGAGAAAATTGATTAACACTTATTTTTTACTGTTTGTAACACTTATATACTTTTTTTTTATAGTGGATTTGCTCGTAACATATGGAGAATTTCAATTAACATCCGTTAATCTATGGTCTATTTACACAAATTATTCATGTATTTCGAAAAAATTACATATACATAATCAGAAACGTCAACATCATTTACAATAATCATCCAAAACATTAACATCATTACACAAACTACCATTATTTTTTGCTGCTAGAAATGATTTATGTAATTATGAAAAAAAAGAATAAAAATAATTTATGTAAGTATAGTCGTAGACCATATTTAGGAGGTATAAAGGTAATTATCTCTATAAATTGTGACTTTTAAATAATTAAAGAAAACAAAACTTATAAATAAAAAACGCTTTTCAATTTATTTTCAAGAGAAAATTGATTAACACTTATTTTTAACTATTTGTAACACTTATGTACCTTTTTTTTTCTTCTAGTAAATGGACCACATCAAGTTGGACATGTACACTAGGAACAAAACCCTAATCCCTATTAAATCAAATACTATATTAGCCAACAATATACTAGATAAAGCGACAATTTTACATCATCTATGAAATTCAAACGCAAAAGAAATTTTTTTTTATGAAAATTCAAACTCGTAACATTAAAGTGAAAATTAGTGAACTAACTACTAGACCATTGCATCACATTTTATGTTACAGACTACACATTTCGAAAATTAATTTTATTAGCATAAAATTTTACCTTATGTATTATGCAAGAATAGTCATTTTGTAGCATTTCATTGACTTTTCTTTTCAATTTTTAATAAGGAAAATTTGCAAGTACAAGCTATATCAGAAAATAAACCCAAAATTTTGTAAAATAAATGTAATTCAAGATTGAGTTAGAACAAAAAATAAACAAAATGACCGATGGTGTTTAACTTTATGCTGATTTAAATTAAATTGGGCAGTTGTATCTGGGGCCTTAGGCATTTTTGTCGTTTGAAACCCACACTTTGATTTTTTAATTTAAAATAAAATTAATGAAACATTATTTTTTATTTAATACTTCAATTATATATATAGATATACTTTTAAACTAAAATTAAAGGTTCAAAAATAGCAAACCAAGGGTTAAAATTAAAAGGGCAAAATGGTCATTTGACAATGTATTTGGGTAGACTTTGAGCGAGATGCAGTTCGCTTGTCATTAGCAGTTGGTCTTCGAAGCGTTCGTCGTAGAGGAGGTGACGTGGCAATCTCCTCGCTCCTTCAGCAAGCATCAATTAGTCAAGACCCACTCGCTGCTTTGACCGGTTGTGTCACGCTCCAAATCGGAATTCCAAAAAACCGCGTTGTGTATACGACCACGCGCTGCAGAAGCGTGGGCAAGGCCTCCAGTTTAATCCGGTGCGACGTGGTTTACGAGATCAAACTGTGAGTTGACTTCGTCACCGTCGGATTTTCCACTTTCATCAATACAACGTTATCAGCAGAGTGGTGCATACGACATCGTAGCGGTAAGCAATCAAGAAGAGAGAGACACATTAAATATCACTATTAATTTTTCACCATATTTTTTTTTTCCTTTTTTGTTAAAAAAATTATTTTTCAGTGCTTGATCAAAATGAATGAATTGATTATTCTTTTTCTTTTTTACTACATTTGTGGAGTTGCTAGAGATCTTAAAAAAAATAAAGAAATGGTAACTAATGATATATATATATATAGGTGGCATTTTATTGTATTAGGGTGGAGTCATTAAAATAATATTATTATTGAAAATAAAAATAGTATATGAATATAATATTTTAATTTAATTTTATGTTATCTTTATAATAAGGGTAAGTTCCAGCTATTCCTCCCGATATTTTGCATAATTATGAATACTCTTTCGTTGGTTGAAAAATTACAAATACTCCTTCAAATGAAAAATAATTATGAAACCACTAGAAAAAAATGACTATTGCCTACATTTTTAATGACTATGGCTAAAAATCATGGTAAATACCTATATTAACAATGGTTAAATTAAAATCGATGCAAAAACTAATTTTTCACCCGAAAAAGTATTTTTGAAATTTCTAAAAAGTATATAAAATTATAATTTATAATTCAAAAGGACATTTCGGTCAATTCACCACAAAAATTGAATGAAAACTTAATGGCGGCTAATAAAATGAGCTCTTTATTCGATGGACATTATAATCAGGGGGTATTTATAATTTTCAAACAATAATGAAGTATCTATAATTATGTCAAACTTTAGAAGAAGTTAATATAATTTACTCTTATATATTATCAACCACTTGTGCTAATCTAAATTGTAGAATTTCTTTCTTTTTCTTTTATTATTTTGATAAATATAAATAATTATATTATTTAATAAATTCAAACAGATATATTAACAATTTTAGAACAAAAAATAAATTCGAAAGAAATGAATAACTATCACGAAACTATAGCTAGGTATACATTTATATTCATGGAGTCAAATATTTCATAATTTTCTAATTATGTATGTAACTTTAACTTTATCACTCGAATATTTATCATCGATTATAGAAATTAAAAAGGCAAAAATCAAAAGGATTTAATTTCCATACTACCATTTTAGCCTAAATTATCATTATAGCACATGTATAATATTGCATATACATCACAATAGTCATTTTTCATATTTCACTTAGTATATATATTTCCTAGTGATCACATAGTACTAGCCTAGTTAACTTATTGATTTAGGTTGCCCTATCTACATGTATACATTACCCATCTTTTATGATAACCATTAATTGTAATTAATTAATACAAGTTGGTAATTAATTAGTTATAACACTAAAAGTACTCTCTACTTTCTTGTTAAATTGAAGAGACAACAATTGTTCTAAGCAAAGGCTAATTTCTAGCATGCTATGAACCCTACACAATTTTGACTAAGTTTATTTTAACGGATAATTTCATTTTTTGTCCACTAAGTTAGTTATTAAATTATTTTTAATACTTAAGTTTCAAGTTTATTAATTTTGGTCTCCAAGTTTTCTTAAAATGATTCGAGGTAGTTCTAATCTTTAACTAATCGTCTCAATTAATGGAGGAATTTTTTTGGTCAACTAACGATTATGACTGACTTTGATCATTCTAAGAAAATTTGGGGACTAAAATTGATGGACTCGGAATATGAAAAGTGATTTAGTGACTCACATAAGAGATCAAAAATAAATTTATCTCAATTTTGACTATTTTCACAAAAAAAATTGTGTCCTGCACCCCTGTTTCCTATGGTAAGTATTGCGCTGCTAATTTTTAGCGACTAACTTTGATTATTTTAATAAATATGAAAACTAAAATTAATGAGGTAGGAGCATGGAGTGCCAAAAGTGATTTAGTGATTAATTTAAGGAATTAAAAGTGAAATTATCCCTTATTTTAAACAATTTAGTATGTCATTTGAACATAGTTCTTTTTTTAGGGTAAATTACAGTTAACCCCCCCCCCCCAGATTAGGTTACACAAACACCCCCTGTCTTTTACTAGATAACAACTACATCCCCTGAGGTTGTAATTGTATTACAACTACACCCTTTATTCAAAGGCAAATCTTACACTAATACCCCATGAAAAACATTACACTAACCCCCCTCAGGGGGTATAGCTGTAATCTCGCAAAAGACATGGGGTGTTTGTGCAATTGGACCTAACCTCAGGGGGTGTCAATGTAATTTTGCCCTTTTCTTTTATATAATTCGATCCAATACAAATTCATTCAAAATCGACCAACCTCTAAATTAGTGAACTTTGATATTTTATGTTCGTTCAATAACGCTCAATGGGCGAAGTTGAGGTCATGTGTTCTAAATCCACTAACATGCGGATGTTATCTATACTATTATACAGGGAAGAGGGTTTATAGACTCAAAGTGGTAGTTTTGATATCACTACACCAAATTATTATAATACCAAAAATGCCCTTCAATTTCCCCACTCATATTGAATTAATTACTCAATCAAGTTTTTTTTTTTAAAAAAAATAATTCCATGCAATTAATGTACTCAAAAAATTAAATTTACTCTCATTTTGTTTAAGCTTATTGTTGATTGAAATAGAAATAACAGATATTGAAAAAAATTTCAATTTTTAATTTAATTTGAGTAAAATATTTATTGATAATTAACGCATTAGAAAAAGTTATCGGATAGTTTTTATATGTGATATTGTAAGACAATAAAAATTTTTAATATACAAGAACAAATTATGAGCTTTAATAAAATAAAAATATTATTAAAAAATATGCGCGCAGGTACTGCGTGCCACGGTGTCTAATTCTACTTTAATAGTAGGTTTCGCCTTATTTTAATAGTAGTTGTTAATTATATATAATTATTTGATATTGATAATTAATATAGAATTATTATAGTTGTCGGTAGTTGTTAGTATGTTAGATATAAATATTTGATATTAATAATTATAATCAATTTATAAAAAAAAAAAAAAAACAAACAAGAATACTGAGTTCCAATTTTCACACTTTTTTATAATATCATCTATACTATATATAATTGAAGAGGGGTGAATTGGTGTCTCAATTATTTTGGCATGTCAATTTTAATATTTAACTTAATTTATTAATTTATTTATTAACTTCCCATCCACTCATTCTTCAAAACCCCCACCCCACTATCTCTAACTATAACATTACCTTTGTAAATATTTAGTGTTAGCTATTTTTATTTTTCTTTCTCCCACTTCAAAATTTTCTCTTTCAAAATTATATATTTTTATGTCAGTTATTTTTATATTATTATTTTATCTTAACATTTATTTAATCTCTCATTTTAATATTATATTTATTTTGTTTTATTTATAAAAAAAATTAATTAAATATTTTTACACATACATCGAGTGTGACACATACCTCTAATATGAATTAGTCTCGCCCACGTACGTTCGCCCGCTTAATGAAAGGCATCATTATTATGTACGTGCAACATACGTGCATTTATCTAAACAAGGCGTACGGACAATTTTTAGTCATAGGATAATCGAACAAAATACTTAAAAAACCAAAATACAACTGTAATTTATGTCCATCTATTTTTATTTAGTTTTTGATTGCTAAAAGAGCAGGGGAAGGACGAGCAGTACTGTAACAATCCTCTCTTTAAGTGTAATTACAAGTAATTTTGGTAACCTATACGTGTGCAATTTTTATAAATATTATTTAAAATAAAATATTATTATTTAATAAATTTTATATAAAATAATCATTTAATATTAAATTTATAAAAGAAATTATGGTAAAAAAAATGAATGAAAATTAAAAAGAAATTTTTTAAAGATAATGGAAGAGTGAAAAGTTAGATAAAAAAATCAAATGTAAAATAAAAGAAATAGAATCAAAATAGGAGAGACACAAAAAAGATGATCTCCCTTACGCAACGGTATATAGTATAGATACGAGTTTGTCCTCTATTTTGGAACTAATTAATGTTCGATTTGAGCTATTATTAATTACTATAAAAACTAATTAAGTCTATCACTATTTCCCATAAAAAAATATAAATTAGATTATAAATCACTATTGTAAGATAAATTATATTTGAATAATTTAATGCCATGGCCTGTGTTAGAAAATGGTGAATGACAAATTAAACAATAAATTTATTTAAATTTATGTCTATCGAATTAAATCGTGACAGATGGTTGGTTATGATGTGCGACGTATAACAAGCTCGTGATACGTGGATGATGGTTGATGGCGTCTAATTATCATCAGATCGTGTTTAATCAACTGAAAATGTGTTTTAATCAACTGAAAATGTGTTTCATTTGGCTGAAATGATGTGTCCATTAGGTGAAACGCTTTGGGTGAGACGATGTGTCCATTGGGTGAAATGATGCGTCTATTTGGATGAAATTCATAATCTTTCAAAGATATTTTTTTTGATTGGACATGTCCATTCAATGATACCTTTTCAACTTCTATAAATAAGTCCTCTCATTTCATTACATTTCATTCGATTCAATTCATTCCATAACATTCTTAAGCTTTAAAGCATCTTCCAAGTATAGTTTAGTAAGAGAGTTCCAAAATATTGTTTGGTTCAGCGTTTCTCAAAATTTGTAATGCTGCTATTTTGAGATTGTAAGTCGTTGTATCCTGGGAGACAAGTTGTCGTTTTCGTTAGCACCAAAGGGGGACAATAATTGTCTTAAAGATAAAGAGTCCAACTCTTGTCCCGATTTATAATACACTATTTTCGTGTTTCCTCATTTCTCCCCACAAGTTTAAGACAATTATTTGTTGTTTTGTATTATGATTTTTTGAGTTAATTGTATCCGGTTACTATAATTGTTCCACCAGATGTGGCACAACCTATTGCAGTACGAAATAAAAATTACAATATCAATTAATATAAACACACTATGTATATAAAATCTTTATTTAGGGGCAAAATTATAATTTTAAGTACTGTATGTTAAGGGGTAGCAACCATCGTCCTATAAATAATGCATGAGCAATTTTAGTCCAACAATTTATAATTTTGTGATAATTTTAATCTTTCCGACAAAAATCAACCAGAAATTCCCGAAGCAGTTGGGGATTTTAGGAAAACTGAATTTTAGCCCCCCAAAATGCAAAAGAATTTAAATATCCAAAAGAGCAAGAAAATTACCTTTAAAAATAAATTATCAAAGAAATAATGGTACCTTTTAATTAATAAAGTAACGACTGTATATGTTAATTAATAGGGATAATTACACCCTTCCCATAAGTTTAGTGTTATTATACGTAAACGCCTTATGGTTTGAAAAATTACATTTAGTATCACTGAGATTTGCTTCTATCTAATAAATAGGTCCATTCGTTAGTTAAAATTCACCGAATTTGTTGATATTAGGAAAAAGAATTGGATGAAAATATTTATCATCGATTGACTTATTATTGAATTATTGTAGGTTAAACAAATTTTTTTATAAGACTTTCCTTATACATGCTTCACACGTTAATGCAAATGATGAGGTGTATATCTTTACCGTATAATTGTAGTTTAATTAATTAAAAAAGATTTGTTTGACCTGAATAAGTTAGTAATAAGTCAATCGAAGGTAAATATCGATTTTCATTCAATTTTGTTTTTTAATAACAACAAATTCGGTAAATTTTGATTAACGAAGGGACCTATTTATTAGATAAAAATAAACATCATGAGTACTAGATATAATTTTTGAGTGGAGGAAATTTATGTGTAATTACACCAAATCTCGTAAGAGTGGAATGTAATTATCCCTAATTAATATAAATAACAAAGATAGGATAAAAGATTTTCAAGCACAGCATGTGAAATTCTATCCTATGTGTAGACGGTCAGACATGTTGACAGTATTCAATTCAACTCCAAATGGTTCTGATCTGCACTCCCAAGAAATTATGTGACCTAGCTTTTATACACCAGAAAGAAAATTTACTATTGTCCAAATTTTAATGGCTATTAATAAAAAGTTTTGATAAATAATAATTATTAATTATAATTAAATATCGATATAAAAGCTTAGCTTATCCTCATATTAAAAATATTTGCCAGGACTTTTAATTATGACAAATATTTTAACTACACTTGTAAAAATTAAGTCCAATAAATATTGCGTGATTGTAATCAATGATTATTTACTACGCCTAATTATTTTTAATTAAATATTATATTTTTTGTAGCGATGACCCAGGTTTATAACAATCCTAATTGTGTAAATAATTAATGTGTTTGTGTGTGTAAATCCTTACCATCCATTATTAATAGGGTATTTGAAACATCTTCTAAACTCTTATATATTATAAAATATTTTAAAAATTAAGATTAAAGATATTAAACCTTATTTTAAAGATACGCGCTTAAAGTATTTGGATAAAAAAATGTTAGAACTTATAAGATGTTAGAGTGTTTGATATAATAAGATTTTCATATCGTAATAAAGACCGAAAAAGCCATCAAATTATCTGATTTAAATTAAACTATGTAGATAGATAATTTTACTTTGGGGGAAAAAAGACTCATTATATGAAGGTAAAGTGAAACACTAACAAAATTGCGAGTATGATTTTGTTTATTGGAAGTTAAGATTTAAGAGCCTATAAGATGTTTGAAAAAAATTTGGGTGAACTCAACTTTTTAAAGAGCTTATAAGATATAAAACATATTATTTTTTTGATTTTATAAGCTTTTTAAGAAAAATTTTGCTAAACGTTTTCAAGAGCTTATTAGATCTCATCAAATATCTTGTAAGATGTTTTCAGGAACTTATAAATTTGGCGAAACAATCTTTAGATATGATGGTTTGTATTAGTTAGTTAATTTATCTCTTCTAATAAGGTAGAAATAAAACATATTTTTTAATTAAATTCATCTAACACTGGTAATAATCCATGTAACAATACTATAATTTGAAAATGTTATAATAGGAACATTAATGTAAAAATTACAAGTTAGTCACAATAATTAAATAATCTAACTTATATAACACTTAACGGTTGAATTACACTCGATGTCACTATAAAAAATATGACATGTAATCATGGCTAATTGTCATGGTTAATACTAAATAATCATAACGAATAGTCATTGACTATGGCTACGCAACGGTTGTCGGCCGTGGTTTTTGCGAGGGTGGCTAAAATATTTGCCATAGCTAAAAGCCATGGCGAATGTTTTTGCCACAACTTTTAAGTTTTTCATGGTGGAAAAGCTAATTTTTGCATCGATTTTTATTTAACCGTAGTTAATATTAGTTATTGGGTTAATTGCAATTTTCATCCTGTAATTATAGGTATTTGGCGTTTTGGTCCATTAAGTTTCTAGGGTAGCAAAATAGTCCTTTAACTTCTTAATTTTCGTCCTCTGGTCGCCGGATTTTTTAAAACTCGCCGGAATAATGGCACGCGATTCACATGTGAGGCTTTTAAACTCACCGGAAAAAGGGGCAACGCTTGAGTGTAGTAGTATCACAGAAGAAGATCAACCTAATCGCGTGCCATTATTCCGGCAAGTTCTAAAAAATCTGGCGACCAGAGGACGAAAATCGCGAAAATTGAAAAGTTAAAGGACTATTTTGCTACCCTAGAAACTTAAAGGACCAAAACGCCAAATACCTATAATTACAGGACGAAAAATGCAATTAACTGAAAAGTTAAAGGACTATTTTGCCACCCTAGAAACTTAAAGGACCAAAACGGCAAATACCTATAATTACAGGATGAAAATTGCAATTAACCCTTAGTTATTTACCATGATTTTTAGCCATGATTTTTAAAAATATAACTAATATCGATTTTTTTTTCTAGTGTGAACGTGCATAAATTACACAATCCTCCCCTCTTAATTTAAAGTTTAGAGTGAGCCCATATTACTTATCTTCGACTAACAATCATACCCTTCTGACAATTAACTTAACAAAATTTCATGCCATCATCATTGGAACTCTTATAAACTTATAAAAAATGTCATCAATTATTTGATATTATCACATATATATTTTTCCAACATTATAAAACACATTATCCAAGTTCCCATAGTTCATATATATATATATATAGGGGGTCTTTCGTAATTTTGATAATAATAAAGAAGACTGCATTAACCACAAAATAAAACTTTTAGCGCATTACTTGGACCAGAAATAATTAATTTTTTTTTAATAAAAACCAACATTCTTAAAATTACTAAGAAACTCAAACTCTTCAACTTCTTCCTTATAAAAATGTCTCCCGAAAGGCAATCCAACGATTTTGGTACGAAAATCTTGTGTGCGAACTTGAATGTGTGTGTGAGTTGTGTTCGAAACTCAAACTCATCAACTTCTTTCTTAAAAAAGTCCCCTAAAAGACAACCCAACGGTTTGAGTTCAAAATTTTCTACGATAATTCTTGTATAAGAATTTGAATGTGTGTGAGTTGGGTGCGTGTGTTTAATAAAAAAAAGAAAGAAAGAAAAGAAAACTTCCTCCTTAAAAAAGGAAAATTAACAAGAACAAAAATTACAATATTAAGGCAAGTCAAGGAATTTCACTACTTCATGGAAATAAACATAAATAACCATTCATTCATACACTTGTGTCTATTAGGTTAGGGATACCTAAGATTCATTGTCCGAACCAAACAAATTAAAGTTAGAAATCAAACTCACCAAACACATGGTAAGGGAAATTTTAGTTTCAATCGGATTTGGTCAAATTTTAATCAATTATGCACTTATCATAAGAGTGCATAGTTTAAAAAGAGTAACCAATCACAATATCAGTATATATTATACTTACAGTGTGATTGATTCGATATTGCTAGACCTGAATTGGATTCACATAACTAGACAAGAATGACATTCTTGATTGTCATTTTACTCTTATCTTGGGCTAGAACCCAAGAACCCCATTTGCTCAGCCAAAACATCCACACCCTCTTCATCAAATCCCCCCTCAAAACCAAATGTCCTAATCCCATGATCTTGATCAATCCCATCATTTATCAACTCCTCCCAAAACCCTTTATCAATTGATGACTTCTCTTCACTATCAAACCTTAATTCTTGATGATCAAATCCACTCATGTCACCATACTCTTGAGCTTCAACCTTGGCATAAATGCCACCAACATCCTCAAACACTCCAACTCCAACGTTGTCGTCGTATGCACTAATTGGACAACCATGATCGATTTTCTTCCGTCTCTTCATGCTTATTTCCTCCTCGAGTTCTTTCCTCTGGGCTATTTGCTGCAAGAAAGTGGGATTCTGTAATGCCCTTGCCAGGAAACTCATCGTTTGCTGTTGTTTGAGTTCGGTCCCTTTGATCCTTTGCTCGAGTGCTTTGAGGTATGACTTTGTGTTCTGCTGTTGTTGTCTGAGTTTCACAAGCTCCACCATCAAGACATTCTTGTCCCGTCTCAACCGATCGATTTCTGCGTCCAATCCAAACCTTCCCACCTCAACACATGAGTCTAGATTGGCTTGGTTAGAGTTGGAAGTGGATGGATTCTTTCTCCTCCTTATACTCTTCAAAAGATGCCTTTGTCCCCTCAAAAACCCTTCGTTTGCAAACTCCCATTTGTCTGCATCAACCTTCCTAAACCCCTGCAAAGATTTATTACATCCTAGCCCTCATTACACAACACACACACTCTAACACACATATAATCTTGTGGGAGGAATTGTTGCAAATCAAAAGCATGTGATGTCTCATGAACTTAGAAGATCAAGAATCCACACATAAAACACACACACACACACACAAATACATACATATATATATATATCTGATAATCTTGTGGGAGGATATATTACAAATCAAAAGCATGGTATGTCTAATGAACTTAGAAGATCAAGAATCCACACATTATAAACACACACACACACACACTTATCTATATAATCTTGTGGGAGGATATGATTCAAATCAAAATCATGTGATGTGTTATGAACTTATAAGAAGATCAAGAATCCACACATAGAACACACACACAGACACAGTACACACACATATGTATATATATTTGGGCACAAGGAGAAATAGTAGTGCATATAGGAGAGATCCCACTTGGATTCATTACACAGACAAAAAGGCCAACAGTATATAAGAAAATGCCAACTTGGCATTTCTTTACCTATTTCAAGACAAAAATAGTAAAATAAACACCACATTCTAGTTGCTTCATGAACATGTATCCAATAAAGGCAAACAAATCTAGGGCAGTACTCCAAACACAAACACACACACACACACACAGAGAGAGAGAGAGAGAGAGAGAGAGAGAGAGAGATAATTACTTACATAAGTGTTGAGCTGCCTGACAAAGCTTGAGAAATTGTTGTGTTTGAAGTACCTAGGAAGGAGATTGATGGCAAAGGTCTGAGGATCCCAGACAATGAAGCTGTTGTTGCCTCTACTCCAAGAAACAATCTCATTTGTGGTCGGATCTTCGACCAAATCATAAGTCTTGCTCAGGAATGGTGGGGGGCCTGTCTCATGTAACCCCTCCATTGGTTCAGGAACACTAGTACTCCTCCTCCTGTCTGAAAACCACGATGTTGAACTTGATCCCAAGTACTCCTCCTTTATGGATCCCATCATAACTTCTTCTTCCCAAAACATAAATCTAATTTCTAATTATGCACTAGCTAGCTACATGGTTTTTCTCCAAAAGGTCAAGAGAAAATTATCAAGATTCATATGAAATTAAAATGGAGAGATTCTTGAAATAACAAAGAAAGATGGGAAATTAATGAGGGTTTTGGGGAAAGAAGAAATGAAAAACCTGGGAAACAACTATGGATTTTGCAAAGTATGAACAGGTCCGTTTGTTGGAGTGATTAGGCTTGTGGGAATAAACATTGTTTATTGGAAAAATTACTGTCGAAATTTGGACAGGTGGAAAGTTGTGAGGGAAGCTGGCCCAAAATGGTTTTCAAGATATTTTCATGTCCCCTTTTCTTTCTCCTTTTGGCAAAAAGTATACAATTAAACTATTGTTTTTCATTGGGCAAATTCAAGTGAAATAATTAAGTGTGTAGCTAAGGAAGTAAAATTGCAATATTAGTCCTAAAGATTGGGCAATTTCAACTTTAGTCCCTTATTTTATGAATTTTTTTGTCCCAATTAAGTTTCATTAAAAATTGCATTGTTGGTCCAAAATCAAAGTAAATTTAGTTCCTTATTTACTCCGCTTTAGTTTCACTACCCACGTAATCTTCACATGGTTGTTACCTGGTGATATTCGCGAGGAAATATCATCACATGAGCCTCCCATACAATAAAAAGCCAAACCAACCATACCATTAATAATTAAAAAACAAATCTTATATAAGCGCTAAATCATTTGTTAATCCTCTCGAATCCCTCCAAATTCACCCAATTTTTCCTACGCAGGGCACTTGAAGAGGAAGACGTGGAGAGGTTTTTGAGAGGATCAGTGGGCGATTTAGGGCTTATGATTTTATTTTATTATTTGTGACTATTATTTTGACTTTCTACTGTATGCACGTGAGGGTCATGTGGTGATTTTTTTTTAAAAAAAATCACCAACTAACGGCCAAGTGAATATTACATTGAGTGTGCCATTAATTTATAATGGTAAAGTGTAAAAAATAACCAAATCTGCTATGCTTTTCAACTAATATATATATATATATATATATATATATGCAAATTTTAACTGGACTTGGGGCTAAAAAGTAAAATTCCATATATGCATGGGACTAAAGTTGAAATGGTCCTTTCTGTAGGACCAATGTTGCAATTTGCCTGGTTAAGGTTGAGTTAGGTTATCTTTTAGAAATATAAATCATACTAATTAATTGGGATATAATTTAATTTACTCTAACTTAATTACAATAGTTGACACGTTTTAGGGCGGTCGAAATATTCATTTGTTTCTCCAAAAAGAAAACCATATCCCAGAATAAAAATATCGGAATTGAGCTGGGTTCGATCTCTAGGATCTATATCTCCCTACATTTATAGGGAATAATATAGTTGGCATATATATGATCATCTCGAAGATTAAAGATTAATTAATCCACAATAACATTAGAAGAAATATGATTTTTTGTTATAATTAATTATCATAATTCAAAATAAAATATCATGATAAAAACAAATTAATCCACTACAAGAAATATAAATTAGAGACAAAAAAATCAAGTGACAATTTTAATATTGTTACTAAATATATATATAGTGACAAGAATATTTATTTCGTCAAAATAATGAATTTTATGATTTTAATAATTACTATTATTTTGTAAAAATTATTATTAGGGACAAAAAAATGTGCATAAAGTTGTCACTAAATACAATTAGCACTAGAAAAAAAAATCAATATTAGCTATATTTTTAATGACCATGGCTAAAAATCATGGTAAATAACTATTATTAACTACGGTTAAATAAAAATCGATGCAAAACTAGCTTTTCCACCATGAAAAACTTATTTGCCACGGCTTTTAGCCGTGGTAAAAACATTCGTCATGACAAATGTTTTAGCCACCCTTGCAAAAACCACGGCCGGCAATCGTTGAGTGGCCGCGGTCAATGACTATTTGCTATGATTATTTAGTATTAACCATGAAAATTAGCCATGGTTAAATGTCATATTTTTGTACTGTAGTGACTAATGTATAATGACAACCTAGTGACAACAAATAATTGTTGCCATTATATTGATCACTATAAATGAGTCACTAATTATATTTAGTGACAATTTTATACACAATTTTTGTCACTAATAATAATTATATAATAACAAGATAAAAAATATTCACTTAATATATATTTATAGTGACAACTTTAAAATTATCATTATATTTTATCACTAATATCATATATATTTTCTTGTAGTGATCACGAATGCGTAACGATTAGTAATCGTGGTTTATGCAACCAAAACCAAAACATCAAATACAATTAAAAACTATCGTAGTATTAACTGAACTTAGAATTAAAATATCATAGTAATAGTAAATAATTTTAAAAAGTTATCGAATAAATCATTTAAAACTATAGAAACTCTTAGTTATACAAAAGTAAAAAAAAAAAAATATTACTTTTTAATAATTATGAATTTTTCATATTCTTAGTTCCTATAACTCTTTACTCCTCAATGGGTGGATATATAGTTCTAGCTGTTGTAGAGAACCATGATACATTAATAATATTGGTGTAGTTTAAGTTCCGACTATATTACATTATAAGAAAACAGGTCATCAGAGAGACGAAAATTATAAAGAATTTATGTATAATTATATCAAAATTTGGGGAGGATAGTGTAAACATTCCTTAATAACGTTGGTGCAGTTTTTAAGTTTGGGTATGGTTAGAAACCTTCCTCAAAAATATCTTGGGCTAAGGTAGAAAATATCAAGAAATATCTATACAACTATGTAATAAAATAATAAGGGTCTTAATAATTAAAGTTTGAATGAGATAATTAATTAGGAATTCTTGGGGTGGTGCACTTAGCACATCTAGATTCTGCATTAAACAAATCCATATTTCGGTGTTGTTTGACATTGAAAAGTGCAACATTAGAGTAATATTTAAAGTTGAGGTTAGGGCAGAGGTTTTTTTTTTTAAAGTTTTGTTGCTGTAAAAGTTCAGCACTTTTATGTTGAGAGTAGAACCAAAAGTGCAGAAAAAATTAATTCTTTTCTTTTTGTAATTAAAGAGAGATATATATGTCCAAAGGTAGTCTAAATATTGGTGTTTAGGGCAACATTGGTTTGTGTTTGATTAATTAAGGGATAATTACACTCCCCTCCCCTGAGATTTGGTGTAATTACACATATATCCCCTAAGGTTTGAGAAATTATATCTACTACCCCTGAGGTTTGCTTTTGTCTAACAAATAGGTCTCTCCGTTAGTCAAATTCACCGAATTTGTTGATATTAGCAAAAGAAATTGAATTAAAGGTGAGATCTATCATCGATTGACTTATTACTGACTTATTGTAGGTCAAACGAATCTCTTTATGACCAAACTACCCTTATATATCGTCACACGTTAATGCATGAAAGGAAGTATATCTTCACTGTTATAGGAGTAATTTAGTCATAAAAGATTTGTTTGGCCTGCATTGAGTCATTAATAAGTCAATCGAGGGTAAACATCGATTTTCATTCAGTTTTTTTTGTTAATATCAACAAATTCGGTGAATTTTAACTAACGGAGGGATCTATTTGTTAGACAAAAGCAAACCTTAGGGGTAGTAGATGTAATTTCTTAAACCTCAGGGGGTCTACGTGTAATTACATCAAACCTCAGGGGAGGGGAGTGTAATTATCCCATTAATTAATCGTTTTATTATTGCATCATAAATAATTAATGGAGAATGTCTTAATAAACTTTTAATCTTTTTTGAAATGTGATAAACTTTTAATTACTGTAGTAGTTTTATGTATTTTTCTTTTAGGGTAAATAGTATAGTTGGTCCCTTTAGTTTGCGTTTAGAATTACTTTAGTCCATCAGTTCATTTTTTGACTTTAGCATTCTTAAACTTTAATTTTTGTCTCAATTTGGCCTTCCTAACAATTTTTTCAGCGAAAATGTGGCAAAAAAATGACCATGTGACAGGCACATAACTAGTCTTCTAGGGGCAGTTTGTCAGTTTTATATATATTCTTTTTTTTAAAAAAAAAATACGACTAAGTCATGTTCAGAGACACAATCATGTTTTCCGGACAACTGCACATTCAGGATCTAGATCAAAGGTTACACGCCTAGGCCATGATACAAAACATGTTCGTGTTCTTCAGTGTAGAAATTCAACGCGCGAACAGACAAGAACATGCCTAGGTCGTTTTCCACCTCTAAGGCAGTGTTTTCATGTTTTTGCCGTAATCCTTCTCCCAATCTTGATTTGATAGACTTTTCAACTATTTAGGGGTGGATTTAGATGTTTCTAAGGGGGAAAATTATTTTAGCTGAAATAGGTTCATTCATTACATCACATACATAATTTTCTACAACAGTTAGTTCACATACAACATGTACTTCGTACGACGTCTGTATTTTTAGCCCTTCCATTATATTTTCTACAACACAAACACTAGTATACAAGCTAACACCAAAAACATCTTCATACATTTCTGTATTTTTCAAAGCCTCTTCAAATTTCTCACTTTCCTCAGTAAGCAAAGCATAATTTGCTTAGGATATCCGCACATCAGGTGGTCATGCCATATAAAATATTAGCCACATCCTCCAACTTCCGACATTCAAAAACTTGAAACGAATCTCTATATTTTAAACTAACATGAAAAGTGAAAAAAAAATATCGTACCCTCGTATATTTCACAACCAAAATACCTTCGTCCTGGGTCTGTGTCAGTCCAAGAGAACCGTACTTTGAACGGTTGCCACAAAAGCATGTAACAATAGCCATTTCTCTCAATTTTAATTATTAACTTTATCTCAATATTTTGTTGGCCCCCAAATGATGACACGGGCCAATAAGGGCCAACATTTAACATTTTTTTTTGGGGGGGAGTACTTTGCCCACCCAAAAAAAGACTAATTAACAAGTTTATAAATTTAAGGGATTAAAGATAGAAAAAAAAAAATTAAGTTTTACCGTTCAAAAAGTCAAAATCCAACTACTTTATTGTCGGAAAATGGTCAGAGATACCAATATGGGACTAAAACTAAAATTTATGGATTACGAAATGAATTTGAGTGAGTAAAGTGATTCTAAATGCAAACTTAAGGGATCAACTATAGTATTTACCCCTTTTTTAGTGATGATTATTTTTATAAATATTGAGAAGTAAATATAGTAAAAATATCAAAATAATAAAAATATAATAATTTTCATAATTGATGCCCATAACAATGGGTGGGCCAAAAGAGGCCTAAACGATTCAAAAGAAAGAAATAAATCGAACGAGCTTAACGGAATGCAAGGATGAAGGTGTCCTCCAAGGGGCCCAGTTCAGGTGAGGGTCTAAGGAATTTTAGTCCAGATAGAGCCCCCAGTGAGACCTCCAGGAGACACCCCTAGAAAATAAGTTGGTCAAAGAAGCCCAATTGACCTACATCCAAGGAGCCCCAGATCCAAGAGAGCCTCATAAGCTACAAGAAAGCTTAGGGCCTGAAATCCCCCACCTAAAGTAAAAGCCCATGTCACATGGCGTCCACTAGGGGCCTAGGTGGCATCCACGTAGAACCTTCGAGGGCACACCTCACAAAACCAGATAAGGGCCCCATGGTGCCTCCCACCAAAAATTTCCTATAAACTGTAAAAGTTTGGACTCTGGCTGGGAGAAGACATCTCCTCAACCACATCGCCAAAAATTTGGGAAGGCATCCTTATCCACAGAAGATACCCTTATCCGCAGCGGATCCAACCGCCCCCGAGAATTGCGGGTCTCCAACCGCTAGGAGATAAGCCTCCACCAAATTCAGGGGATCCTCCAACCGCAAGGGACCTCCACCAAATCCGTTACTGATTCAACTTATCCAAACACCAAATCTGTAAGGATCCTCCACCAAATCTGCGGGAGAGATTGGTCTTCTCCAACTGAATGATGATTACCTATAAATTGAGAGCTCCCCCAACGAGAAAAGGCAACTTGAGCCTATATACTACAACTTTCACCTTCATGCTACTACTTTAGTTGAAAGGAACATTTGAATTTCGTACTTAGAGCTACGTTTCAATATCAATCTCTCTTTTGTACACAAAAAATAAGAACAACACTCTCAATTTTATATTTTTACACTATTTCATTTCTTAGCATTTTTCTTCATTGTTTTGCACCTTAACTAGACCGAGCACTATATTTCAATATCAAAGTGAAGTGACTATAATAAAGACAAAATATATCGATTGATATTTAAATTTTTATTTAGTATATTCATTATTTTTTATTTTAATATCTAAAGCTAAAATGGGCCATAATTACCTAAAAAGATAACATAAAAAATATTAATTAGGTACCAAATTGATATAAATGGTGAAACTTGAGTACCAAATGAGTCATTTTTTAGTTATTCGAGTATTAAAAAGATATAAATAGCAAATTTCAGGTACTAAAATAAAACTTATCCTTTAGAGAAGTGATTATTTGTAAAGAAAATTATGGAAACATTTAAATGTAAAATAAAAAAGGATATTGTTTGGAATTTTTTTTTTTGTAGCATTCTTCAAAAAAATTTGCACTATTTTGTACAAACTATTCCAAAACACTTCCTTGAACTCGCTAATTATTTAATTTAAAAGAAAAGTAAAAGTATCTGTACCACAAGTGCGTCGGTGCCGTTGGTCCCGAGGTCTTCTTATTTCTTCACCCACATTTTGTATTGGTTCATCTTCAACATTATCATCATTGTCGGCATTCATATGCAACCGACTTGATGATGTTGCAGAACTAGGCTCCCTATAATTACGATATGCACCAAATGCTGAAAATGGAATTAGTGAGATGTTATACTCTGGTGCATATGTTTGACTCGTGTCAAGGCCAAGATCAAGATCAACATGTCCATAATAAGCTTGT
Source organism: Sesamum alatum (assembly GCA_034509735.1). NCBI lineage: Eukaryota > Viridiplantae > Streptophyta > Magnoliopsida > Lamiales > Pedaliaceae > Sesamum > Sesamum alatum. Next base: position 4,081,434 of record JACGWO010000002.1, on the reverse strand, counting down.
TGGCTTGGCATGCATGGAGCTGAATCAAACCAATCACTTTGTTGGGGCGGTTGAGGTACGTAGCAATCTTGATATACATTTAGAGGTGTATGCACTGTGGATAGACCAGCTATATCTGCTCCAACAGTATCATCACCTCTAAGTGAACTTATAGACATTCTGTTACTGTTTCTCCTTCGTCTGCGGGACGTAGACGGAGCATTATCATGTGGCGTTGTTTGTTCTTCGGGCTGATTTTTCCTCGGAAGACGAGAAAGCATTTCACGATACTGGCCCATTCCGATATCCAGCTGGTCATATATTTGCATAGCCTCTTCGAAATTGGTTGGTCGAGGTCGCATGCTTAAATGAAGAGACTCTGCATATTGCTCATGAACCAATTGAAAATAATGAATTTAAATGTAAAAGAAAAATGTGTGTAACATGAATCATGTTTTATTGCACAACATACAACATATTGTATACTTGTTGCATGTCCTGGTTGATAGTCACTCTCTACGCGTCTATCAGTAGATGATGAGACGAATCGACGAGTTATTCTACCGTACCAATCCCAATATTTGTTTTCTGTATCTCTTCCATTGGAAACGGGTGGTCGCCGCACAATCGTTTCATGTCGTATATCCCATCTACTAACGTATATCGCGTGATGAATCTCCCAATCTGTGCCCCCACGTGCTCTATGGGAGATATTATGGAAGCTTATTTTCTGACTGTCTGTACCCTGTGGGATGTCTTGCCTCATTCCGAATTGGAAAAGTACCCATTCGGGATGATGCATCTCTACAATTTGAGTTCGACTTGCACTGTTGTTGTTATATTATATATATTATTTTGTTAATTTTTTTTCCTTAATATTAATATAATAAATAAGCCTATTGCTTGGCCCATTTTTAGGCTTTTTCAATAATTTTATTCTTTTGTCCCTCATTTGAGATATGAAATCACAAATTATATTTTAGTAACTATTAATTTAAAATTAAATATTTTTTTCATACACTTTCCCACCCCTGATAAAAATTATAAATTATATGTGTGTACTGTTGTAAATTACAACTTACGAAAATATGTTATGTTACACTCAAAATTTGTGCGTGTATTATGGTAATTTAAAATTAAACATTATTTTCGCAAGCTTCGTTTTTTGTTTGAAAATTTGTGTGTACTATTGAGTGTATAATTATGAAAAAAAATATATATAATGTGTATGTGATGGTGTGTGCATATCCATTTTCATAATATATAAAAAGATATGAAATATATATATATATATACACACACAAACAAACATAAGGTAAAAATATCACCAAAAGGATCATTTGGAATTTTTTTACTTCTATTACATCAGTTGTCCTATAATGTAAAAATTAACGAATATTATAGTTTACAAATTACATTTCTAAATCAATGTTTACAATATTGCATAAATTTTTTGCAATTATCCTATTCAACCATTTTATTCAGTCGAACTTCAAAAATAAACAACCCCTAAATATTTAGGAGGTTGTGTTGCTCTTTCACTAAAAAAAAAAAAAAAAATAGCTGTAATTTCTTTTTATGTTTTTTGCAGATTTGTCAACACCAAGTAAGGCCCATATGTTGGAGGATAAAGTCAATCGATGCAATAATATCATGACCCGAAATAGCAGTAAGGTATTCATATGGCTAAATGTGGAGCACGCACTGGCGAAACCAGAAATCGGGTTTAGCCCTATCAAAATTTAATAGTTATTACAAGTTAAAATGCATGCAATAATATCAATACATCTAATTCTTATAAGTATCACTCCAATAACGAGAAGGCAATTAAAATTTACGAGTCAGCATATTATGAAAATATTGTAAAATCACTTCATCATTGATATCAACATACCTCTTGCTCAATACAAGAAATCATCAAGTTTTCATCTATTCATCACCTATCTTATTTCACACTTTAGTTTTGATGATTTTCATTGTTGAAAACACACTTTCTAAAAATGTTGTTGTCATCAGTAATATCAATGCCAATTCAATCAGACAATATGTAAAAATCACATGTTTTCTAGTTTCAACCATCTTGATAAAAATAAAAATAAAATAAATAAATAAAAATTGAAAGACCATGACAATTTAAAAACCTATCATAGTGTTTGGTTTTGTTTTTAGTTTGTTTTGTTTTGATTTGTGGAGATAGAGAGAGAAAAATAGAGATAAATAAGTGTGTGTTAGAGATATAGTGTATGTTTGGATTTGTTTTTGAAGTTAATTTTAAATAGTGTAAAAATATATTGTATGTATTATATTATATATTGGGAGACAAAAAACACTGTTCATTGTCAAATCATGTCTCTTTTATATATTTTTATATATGTATATAGTAATATTTATTTTTTATATGTATTGTGTTGTATATTAGGAGACAAAAAATATTATTCATTGTCAAATCATGTTTCTTTTATATATTTTTATAAATGTATATATATATATAATAATAATAATTGTTTATTTATAAATGAATGTATGTATATATAGAAGAACGTGCCAAAACACCCAATAAAGATGTTTTGAATAATATTATATTTAGTTTTATTTTCTCAGTGTCTCAAAAACATGTGGAAAATAAAACCAAACAAAGGGTATAACTTTGCCTCATATTGAAAATATATGTTTCAAGGTAGTTTTTCAATAAAATAATATCACAAGAAGATAAATTATAAGAGGGATCCAGACAAAACAACCTCCAATATCATTTGCTGCGAGTTCCTCTGATTCAGACATTGAACTCAAATCAAAACAAATAAACAAAAAGTGATGCTAAGGGATGTAATAATATCTTTTTGCCTTGGGAAAAATAAGGAGATAATAGGCACACAGCAGGAACAAGTTCCAGAAGACACCACAAAATCTCCAAGTTTGCTAAAGCTACTGGTTCGATGTCGACGAATACATCTTATTAGAGGAAAGCCATGAGCCCAAATAGACACAACCGGTTCCACATATCTAAAGGGGGTTTTAAGCAGCAGCATCGACTGCTTGACCAGCACCTCCCTTCTGTACAAAAGTTTCGACGTACTCTTTCCTGCGCATAAACACCTTAAAATATCAACCATCTAATGTAATTGTGTTTCGACTTTCTAGTTGTGTGTGGGTAGGGTGGGAGGGGGGGGGGGGATATGGACCAGGTACAGGTGGACTATACCGTGCAGGAAGATGATCATGAGGGCGATTATATGGAGTCCAAATAGGATCACCAACAAAGAGTCGCATTGCCTGCAGATATAGACATAATAATGATAAGACACTCGTGTCGACAGCCACCACTTATATATTTGTGGCACCAACTCGGCGCTTGTTTTATTTCATTCTAACAATGAGAAGAAAACGACATCGAAGAAACCAATGCCTATTCACTATGGGTTGCTGATGTGAATGGGATTGCATTTGCTCAAAATGTTCCACATCTTAACAGCTCCCGGACAGGCATCTTAGTTTTGTTTTTGGTTTTCTTTTCCTTCTTAGGTTGAGATACGAGAATATATTCAGCACAACATGCCAACAGATCATAATTCCGTATACCATAAACTTGCAAATGTATTAGTTTAAGCTAATACCAGTTGTCAATCAAGCAAGAATTCTTCTGATCATGCTAGTGCAAGCTCTTCTAATCCGTACCTTAATATAGTTGTCTGAATCAAGTGTAAAGCGGTGATAAATTCCAGCTGGCAGAACAATCATTGCCCCTTTCTTCACCCAGATGCGAATCCACGCTTCATCACGATCACGTACATCAAAATAACCTTCACCACAAATAAGTTTTTAGGCACCATGATAATCAGTAAGCACTGCTCAGTAACCATGCTAGTTAGTAATCATAAACCTACCGCTCCCTGCAACACAATAGCGGATCTCCTCATCTGTGTGCAGATGCTCTTCATAGAAGTTCTTGATCTTCTCTTCATAATTGGGCAGTTTTTCTGGGCAAACCTCGCAAAAGTCCTAAAAGGAAATCATACATTTTTAATCTGTTTATCTTTCGTTAGCTAATAACTATGTTTGACAGAAATAGCCACCTATAACATACTACCATCCGTCCGTTTTATGAACTAGCATACCATGTATGAATATCCACGAGCTTCGCGTATTTTCTTCAATTCTGGATCTGTTTCATAGTTGTCAGCATCTAACCTCCAGCTTAGCACTCCAAGCTCTGAAGAATTGCAACACAGATAAATAAGAAGTTGAGAAATATGCGTAGTAAATTAAATGTGGATATTTAGGGAGATCAACATCAATATGAATTATGACTCGACCAAAAGAAAATGTTCTAGAAACTCCTCAGACCAAATGGGTCAGAATTGACATCTTGTCTCAAGGCCTACGCCAGAGAGAATTTGTATGACAATATAATGGAGACCTCGGAGAATTTGTACCGTCAAGTTTTTCAAAGGAGACAAACTCCTTTGGATTCCGGTGATGAGGGAGTCTCTGATCCTCATTACTGTCATCCATGTACCATGCCTGAATAACTTCCTCCCTAGGATCCTGGAAGAAAATAAAATTGTTCAGGCAGGTCTTATTCTTGAAAATGATTTTAATTTTAGTACTACTAGCATAGAGCCTTTAAATTTGGCAGGTAGAAGAAACTTAAAATGGCAACACAAAAACAAAACATCTACTGAATGTCAGTTTAATTGTCTCTGAAACATAAAATCACCAAATACCCAACAAGCTAGGAAAAGGAGAATCAGGTGTCCTACTAATAGTTAGAGAAGGAAAGAGCAAAGAAAGCATGCCACAGTCTTTCGTTGATTCTTGAAGAACTTGCTCAGCTTTAAGATTAGCAGGCTAAAACTCATGTCTGAATCCATTGACATTCTATTCATTAAAAATTCAATGTCCACTGTCTTGCACCAGTGCACAATACAACAAGAAACTCAAATACGAATCAGCAAAAGAACTTCACATTTCATCTAAAACAAGAAACAAGTAAGGACTTTTACTGAAGAAAAGGGCAATAAATTCTTGATTCTGCACATTGTTTGTCCTTCAAGTTATCAGAAAAGTTGAAACAAACAGTTAGTAAGCATGAGGAAGGAACTGACATGCAACTCAGCGAGCACTATCCAGTAAATTCTTTCCACCACCTCTTGTACTATGCACGCAACTACTATGAGCAATTCAGCATGTAACTCTCTCACAATTCGCAGGTTATTATTCAAATAACCCCACCTCAGTTAACTTCGACCTTTTCTTCTATTACATGCCAGAGTAGCCTGTTCAAGGCTCTACAAATTGTCTATCTTTGCAAATTCCAAATCACCTTCTACCATATTAATAAATCTCAAACAACCTAAGCAGTCCAAGAATCTAACAACGTGAGAGTTCATCAAGTTAAAAGAGAAATCTACTCCCACCCGTTCTTCCCAACTCATCATCTCCCCAACAACCATCCCAAGCTGAGGTAAAACCGTTATCAGGATCAATTTTTAGATAAAACACAACCAAATTAAACTGCACTAAGCAATGAAGCAAGAACTGGAACAATATACTCACTCATGATCATCTATGTTTCGCAAAACTCCAAGTCAAAGTTATAATCAATCAATTACAACCTCCCAGCCAATATCAATTGAGGATTAAAAACAAAAATTCTCCATTTCTTGCAAAAAAATTAAATTCCAAAATTCAATTTCCAACAAGAATCCAAACACCACATGCGCAGACAAACATATACAAAATTATCCATACACACAAACATTGATCCTTGTTAAAGAAATTTGCTACAATTACAGCATGCACACAACCACATAACATCAGAAAGAACACAATCTATAGATAGTAGAAATTCCATACCTTGCTAAGCGAACCCATTTCTCTCTCTCTCTCTCTCTCTCTCTCTCTCTCTCTCTCTCTCTCAAACGATGTTAGCGTGCGATGAATTGAAGGCGAATAGGGTGGAAAATATCATCTTAAATTGGTCTGTGTACGATGGTGAAAGACCAATTTACCCCTCGACGTAGAGTATTTTGTGCGTCCAGGTTAATTGAATCGGAGGAGAGTCAAGAACTCTTTCGTCATTTCACGAAAGACAGAATCAGATTTGATTACGACAGTCTAAATGGATGAACAGAAAAACTTTGCACGTTTTAGAATGGCAATTGTATTTTGCCCCCTTTAATTATTTTTTCTTGCATTTCGCACCCTTAACTTGTAAAAAGTAGCAGTTCGAACCCTTCAATTACTAATTTCTTGGCAAATTTCACACTCTGGCACTTTATATTTGAAATTATTGTCGGCAAAATGATTGGGGCCATACTTTGAGGGGTAAAATAGGTAGTTATTATTTAGGGATAGTTATGATCCCCTCCCCTAATATTTGATGTAATTACACATAAATTCATTGTTATTTAAAAAATTATATCTAGTAAATATGAGGTTTGTTTCTGTCTAACAAATAAATCCCTCCGTTAGTCAAAATTTATCGAATTTGTTAATATTAACAAAAAAACTAAATATCAACGATATCTATCCTCGATTGATTTATCACTGACTTATAGTAGGTCAAACAAATCTTTTTATAACCAAACTACTCTTATAATGGTGAAGACATACATTCTCACATGCATTAACGTGTGAAAATGTATAAAGGTAGTTTGATCATAAAAGATTTGTTTAACCTGCAATAATTCAGTAATAAATCAATCGATGGTAAATATTGATATTCATTCTATTTTTTGTTAATATCAACAAATTCGGTGAGTTTTAACTAGCGGAGGGACTTATTTGTTATACAGAAGCAAGCCTCAGGGGTATTAGATATAATTTTTTAAACCACAAGATATTTACGTGTAATTATGTCAAACCTCAGGGAATGGGGTGTAATTATCCCTATTATTTATTTCCTCTTTTTTTTTTTAGTGGGGATTGATTAGAATTACATCATAAATTTCAGTAAATTAGAATTATTTATTTCAACAATCAATATACATTAATTATCAATATCAAATATATATAACTAATCAATAACTATTATTACAGTAGACCAACATTTACTATTAAAGTGTCAATGCGGCCTAGCTCAGTTGACGAAGCTGAGGCCCCATGATCCTAAAGGTCATGGGTTCGAATTCCCTGCGTAGGATGATTTGTTTCTACTGCATAGTATGTTTATTTGTAATATTATTTCTACTGTATAGTAGATTTACTTGTTGTTGTAATAGCAAGATGTTAGTCTGGGATATTGTCGATATGATTGTTGTATTTGTTTTTGTTCAATATTGATACTGACAGGAGTGATTGTAATCGATTTATTTCAATTAATAAAATTCATCGCTTCCAACTAAAAATAAATAAAATCTACTATTAAAGTAAATTAATACTCAAACATTGGTAGGACTAGAACTCATGACCGAAAAATCATGGAACCCCAATTTCGCCGTTTCAGCCCATAAGAATCTGTTGTAATTGACATTTATAATGTTAATTTGTAACAACAAATTTGTTCTAAAATATGGGTTCAATTACATGTGAATCCATAGATTATATGGTGAGAGAAATAGAGATATTACACTTGTCCCACATAGGAGTATGATAGGAAAGTGTGGAACTTTGATAAGGATATAAGGTGTAGGTGGGGGTGAGTGTTTTACACTCAAAGTTGTCCCACATTGAAGGTTTAAGGATAACTTAAACTTCTTATATTAAGTTCAATGTTCATTTATGTTTGAAGTGTTATGGAGATTAGAGTGAACATGGGGTTACCCCACATGCGTGCCGCCGCCGCCCGCCCGGCTCCGGCACAGGCACGAGCGTTAAGGCAAATGTCTCAATCTCAATATCTATCTTTTTGCAGCAAAAATATTTAGATTTATCTGATAAAACCCGGTGCATTTATGACAGTCAAATGGTTTTAAAATCTGTTTTAATTCATTTAAAACTCGTTTCAATGGTGCTTTAATACCAGATTTTTAACTTGGATTTAATGCTGCTTTATTACAAACCTAAAACTCATGTCTTTATGTGACAGTTTCAACTGGTTTTAATAGTGTTTAATGACTTTTAAAACTATATTTAAAACCGTTTTAAATGTCGTTAATGACTATTTATTTTAGCCTTAATGGTGGTTTAACATTGCACTAATGATGGTAATTAATGCGGATGTTATAACCGCTGATAGCCTTGCCTATAAAAGGCTGCATAGACTCACTTCAAATGATATATGAAATACGAGATATAAAAATACTCGAATTCCTCTCTTCTCTCTCGGATTTCTCTCTCAAAATCGGAGGGTGTTGCCCTCATATATTCGAGCTTTGAGGTTTAGTTTCCAAAAGGCTACTGAGTGTTGTTTCAAGGTGTTCTTCGGTAACGTGCATACCGTAGAACTGAAACTGTTTTATTCTGGAATAAGTTGCGTGATACCCGCGTGCACATTCGAAACGGGACGTATAATTTCTTCAAGGCAAGCAGATTATATCTGTTATTCGGTTGGTGGCATTATTGGACCGAGATTTGTTACGATACAATTCTCACTGTAAGTTTTACTTTACAATATTTCTAACTGTTTCGTATAATCTGGTTCCAACGTGTTTCTTGTGTTTTATGTTTCAAAATTGTTTGTAAAACCTAATTGTTATTTCAAAACGATACTACGATTGTCTCTGTGACAACTTGTTTTTCCAACAATCTTCAAGAAAATTATAGGTTTTGAAAAATCGGGTTTTTCCGTTGGAACGAAAACAGTTTCTGTTTTGCGGTTTTAAAAATTCAGATTTTTTTTTTTTTTTAAATCTATGATTTACTATCGGCCATTTTATTTATTAAGAGGCAGAAAGTGAACTCGAAAACCATCGATAAAGGCAAAGTCAAAGCCATTGAGTTATGTAATTAGATAATGTATAATTAAGTTATGTCACTATGGTTATCACTTCTCTAAATAAAATAATAACGTGATGTATTTTTTTAAATTATAGTTGGATAATCACAATTTATAAAAATAAAAAATAAAAATTGGTGAAGTCGAACTCTTTGAGTTCGACTTTTACCATTGTTGTTATATATTATATATTATAATTATTTTTGTTATTTTTAAATTTCTTAATATTAATAAAATAAATAAGCCTTGTGTAGCATTCATTCACATATATCTATATTAATTCTATACTATTATGAAAAGAAATTTTATTTTTACTCACAAAGAGCGGTTACTTACACCGCGACACCAATTTTTGTTATGGCAATAATATCCCTAAATTGATTTTTTTCTTTTCCTTTTTTGCAATGTCATGTATTAATTCATATATATTTCTATTTATAATTTATTTTAAAATATAAAATATTATTTATTATATACACACAGGGACGGCATACCATGTCAACTAATTTATATTAATATAAAGAAGAAAATCACTTCTCAACCAATTGTGACACCGCAATATCAAATTTTAAAATATCAATTATACTATTTTTGCTATCATAATTACTTATTCATTTCAAATGATTCACACATCATTTTGTAGCCATCAATATACCATAATATTTATTCATTTACTCATATTAATCACTTTATTTTTTTTTTTCATATATTAATTTTTGTTTTAAAATTTTTATCGTATTTATTTCATTATATACACACAAATGTCTAAGTTATCTAGTATATATATATATATATATATGGGCGTGCAGCACAGGTAGTGATGAAGTGAAAGCAAGTACGTTGGTGTGGGTTATGTAATTGGGCCCCGCCCTGCTAGGCCTGTGGCTTCTCGAGTTATTATTGGGCAAAATAGTAAAATTAATCCCACAATTTAGGGTTATTTTTAATTTAATTTTGTATTTTATGAGATTTTAAATTTAACCTCATACTTAATAAAAAATTGTAAAAAAGAAAAGAAAAGCTAAAGACGTTGCCAAAAAAGTCACAACACTAGTGGACTCTAAAACTAACGGTAAAGAACCTACGTCAAGTCACGTGCACGTTGGTCAAAAAATGATCAGTCGTTAGGGGGCTCTTTTTGCAATTTTTTTTACAACTTTTAACGTGACATGGGGTTAATATAAAATCTCATAAAGCGGGGATCAAATTTGAGATGACCCAAAATTATGGTTGATGCGAGCAAGAATCGCACATTGAAGGGACTTGAAGCTTTCGGGCCAAATTCTTTGCAAGCCTGAAAAGAGAACCTATAAAAAAAATATTAGCACTCCAATGCTCAAGTCAATACATAATTGAGAAAAGATAAAATTTAAGAAAAATAATATAGCAATGAGTGCGTGCAAGGTGAAAGGATGATATGTGTTGGAGTGCTTAGTATGTTTGTATGTGTGTTAATGCAAAAATGCTTTATGCTTAATTGTGGGGGAGAGCTTGGCTTTTATAGCCGTAGTTCCCCAGCGAACGAAGAAGTGTACTCCCTGAAGACTTGAGTTAGTAGTTGCTGAGGAAAAGTCCCCCAATTTCTGGAAGTTGTTAGCACAAATCTCCAAAAAATCCTGTCGGATGGAGGAGCTCCGATCGAATAAACCTTATGGGGGGATAAATCCCAAATTCCCATGAGGTGGTTGGGGGGCCTTATCTTCTTGCCTTTGTCATGATATTGGTGGATGTCTGCTCCCTCTCGAGACAAATGCTCTTCCGCTACTTGGGATAGTGGCTAGTCTGGCAACCAAGTCGGCCCTTAGCCCTCTGGGCCAACGGGCGTTTAATCATGGCTCACTCTTCTATAAATCCATGTGTGGATGTCTGGGCCATGGGGATTACTCCCTCTTGGGAAGTGTGCTTCTCAAGGCTTCTTGTCGGGCTTCGATCAAAATTGGGCCTCCAGGTCAGTACTACCTCTTTCTGCGCCAAGTACAATTTTTTGGCATCAATGGTACCAATTTTGCAATTTTTTTCATTATTGTTGAAAATAAGTTGAAATTAATTTTTTTATTTACAAATTTTGATTTTAAATTGATTAAATTAAGTTGACTTAAATGAAATGGTTCATTACTATATGTTTTCTATTCATCAACCGCTATTTTTCTTATCCAATAGCTATAATTCGGGAACAATATTTAATTATAACACACCCTTTTTACTTTATATATATATATATATATATTACATTTACCCCCTTACAATTATAAAAGTATTACTAGAGAAATGTTGAATAAAGAGTAAAATTAAAAATTTATGCATTTTTTGCCTAACATCAGCATTTTTCGTCCAAATTCTAGCAAAAATGAACAATTATAAATGAAGAATTCTCAGAGGGGGTGCAAGTATAATTTTAAAAGTTTTTTTTAGAAAAACGTATAATTTCATATTTTTAGAGGGAATTGTAATCCCAAACTAAAAAGCTATAAGCTCTCCCTACCAACTTCTGTGTAGCTTATTGGGAAATTTCTAAATATTGAGTTGTTTGCTAAAATAATCAAACTTCAAATTTCCACTTATCACTTTATTTTCAAATATTCACAATTTTCACTGTTGCTTAATTTATAATTTTTCCTTCAACTTCATATCACAAAAGCAAAAATTATTGCAAAAGCACCCTAAAGATGTTATCAGGACAACATTTGCAATATATGTTACTTTTATAGTCAAAATAAGTTGTAAATAAAATTTTAATTTTAATTACAGTGAAAATTGGAAGCGCGTTGAAATAAAAGAGTAAAAGTTGAATTTAAAACGTTTAGAAAAAAGACATTTTACTATCCACAACTTTACCAATAAAATGCAAAAATAGATGGAAAAAAGCCTCATAACTTTGGCCTAAACAAGTTCAATATAAACAACTTAAAAACATAAGCTATAAATTCAAAAAAATAAAATGTTGTTTCAGTATATTTGCAAAACAAAACAAACTGATAATTGATGACATAACTAGGAGTAAACCAAATTAATATTTCTATATTTGCACCCTTATCTTCATTAAAATTCAACCCTAGTGCAAAAGCAAATAGTATTAATTTGTACAAATTAAGGACAGTCCTAAAGCCTGCACAAATCAATCAATCCTTGTGGGACCCTTTCCCCCCTTTTTTCTCCATAAAATAGATCAAAACAAAACAAAATCTATCTAAATCACCAGTTTTTTGGTACACCCTTTTTCCTTTCTCTAGGCATTACTAGGGAGACCAAACCACATATACCTTATTTTATTTTATTTTATTTTTCTTATCAAATAATTTGTGCAAAAAAAGTATCTATTTTAATCAATTTAGACCTGTTAATGAAGGAACAGAGGGCATTGACCGTTCACTAATGGGGAATAAAAAAGAATTTGTGATCTAAACACACTTTACATGTCACGAACAAATTTTTTTTTTCTTTTTTCATTGCCAAAAGTCCATTTTTTAGTTGATCTGTATTACTAAATTATCCTTAATTAGTGAATTACGCCCGCATGCTGACGACTTGTGAGGTGTAAAAACGTGAGTAATATAAAGTCCCTTTTTACAAATCGTCAACACGTGGGTGTAATTCATTAATTAGAGATAATTTAATAATTACACATTAATTAAAAAATTGTGGTATTAATTTTTTGATACTTTTGAAAATGATATTTTTCAAAAGTTCCTCCAGCAATAGTGAATACCTATGTCCAAATTCAATAATTTCACATTGGACCCAACCCAAACCCATATAAGCTGTAAAGTTGAAATAAATATTTTCAGTTTGAGTAAGATTTATATGCTAGAATACTTATGGGTATGGGTAAAATTTAGTTACCATGAAATATTTGTTATAAGTTCTTGCAAAATGTGCAACCAAAAGAGACTGCATAATTTCACTCTGATTCGGGTCGTTTACCTCGAGCTCAATTGTTCACCTTATTCGAGTACTCTTACGGTCGATTTGGCAGGTTTCCCACACTAGTAACCTGAGAAGAAACAAGCATGTTAGGCTAGTCGGGAGCGTCCCCAGCGTAAATTCTCCGATGCTTAAGTCAGACACTGATCGAGATGGTAATATGGCGATTAGGTAGAATAATCTGGTCGAATTTCACGAGAATAACTTACCTTAAATGCTGTGGGGTAGGCATAATTATAGCACCAAGTCTCCGTACTTGCGTGGCCCACGTGGCATCGTCCTCCAAGTCTAAGCTACTTCCGCATCGAGGGTTTAAATCTGGACACTTGACACATGGTACGATCCGGGTCTCTAACGTGGGTCGGGTCGAACGATCCGACCCATCTAAGTTGTGCGTGGATCCAAGGGTCTTCTGGTGATTTTGGGCCCTTTTAAGGGGTATATGAGTTCTTTTGTCATAAATTAGGTTACACCCCATCACACTCTATAATAGAGTTGAATTATTGATTGTTTCGTTGTAATTAACTCTTCGTTTATATTAAAATACACCAATCAACACAAATCCTTTATTCAATATTTTGTAGTAAAATTGATGTCAAATACATAAATATATATATATATATATATATATTTATTAGAAAAATAAAACAATACATTTGATGTGCGTAATTTAATTTTAGAGTGTATTCACATCATTCAATGCAATATGTTTCGCAATTGATGTGAATACACCCATATTCTTCTTTGCAGAAGATTTACAAGGCAAAAAAGCGTGAGAACCATATCGCTAAGGCTCGGATTATAGCTCTCTAATGATAGCTCGTAGAGGAAGCTTAAGATCTTACGAAGTATTAGAGTAACAAAAATTGCACCAAAGGCATGAAGAAAAAATATTTATAAATTCTTTTAATTGTAGATTCCACGTGAATGACATATTTAAAAATATCGAGTTGGTCACACGAGTTCATATATACTCGAGTTTAGATCGAATCGACGATCGCGATGAGAAGCGCAGATCTTGTCACGTATTTCGCTTAAATGGAACTATGGACATTAGATCTTTGTACGACTTTCAGTAGATTATCCCCACATGAATAGTAACACGTGATAACCGCAATATTTTTTAAAATAGGAACATCGATTTTAAGATGGATGAAACATTATAATTGTGTAAAAATACATTTTACGATGCATGGACACGGACACGATACGACGCGGACACGGTATAACAGAAAATTTCAAAAAATTATGACGCGACACAGCACTGACATGGTTAAATATAATATTATATATATATTCTAAACTTCTCATAAAATTAAAATATTAAATATGAAATATGTCAAGATAAAACATTAAATAAGCATGTCTTATGTCTAAATTTTTTAACCAAAATACATGACTTAAAAAATATACATAATCAATTTATTTTAAAAAGTACGCAATGAAAAAAAACAAACCATCCAAATTAGTTAAATTATGATGACCGTCTCTCGAATTTTTAGTAATTTCATCCCAAAAAAATTTTAGTTTGAGAAAAGTGAATTATATTTGTTCTTTTTTATTTTGTCTAAGACTCTTTTTTTTTAAAAAATTAGTACAATTTTTTTTAAAATTATAAAAAAAAAATCATAAACGTGTCCAACACTCCTTCAAAACGTGTCGAACATGCCAACGGGCGTGTCCGACACCGTGTCCTTTTTTTCTTTTTTTAATTATCAAACACGCCTATGTTGTGTCTGATGCGTGTCCGAGCTGTGTTCGTATTCAACACGTGTCCAACACTTTATTAAATAATTTATTAAAATGTCCGTGCATTATAAATACATTATTACGTAAATGGAGCACGAAATCAGAGAGAAACACACTTGAACTGTCAAAAAACAGTGTTTTATTAATAGTTAGTAGCAAACGTTAAAGTAAGAGCAAAGTCAACCGGAACATGCAAAAAGCCGTCACTTTTTACCTTCCCAACCCCATCAACTGCGGTCACGTATGCTTTGAACTTCAAGCAAAACAACAAAAACCTTCTTACTTCTTTTTCTTTTTCTTTTTATTTTTAATTAGAGTAGTTTTTTCTGAAGTTTGGTATAATTATATATACTCGCTTGTTATTTTAAAAATTATAAATACTCCCTTAAAGTTTGTAACCTTGTAACAGATAACTCATTTTCATCTATTTTATGGGTGAAATGACCAAAATGCCCTTATGCAAATTAAATATTTTTAAAAAAAATCTAAAATTTTTTCGACAAAAATACGCAGGGAGAGGTTTCTTACGTTTTTTTACACAAAGGAACAATAATGTAATTTGTATCGGCTGATTTTTCTACGATTTTCTAAACAAAAACATCAAGGGCAAAATGAATCATTTCAGGCTCTTGGTTAAAAATTGCAAATCTCAAGGAAGAATTTGTAGTTTTTAAAACAATGAGGGGGTATCCGTAATTATGTCAAAGCTCAAGGGAGGTCATTATAATTCACCCTATTTTTCTAAAGTGGAAGCAATGAATATTATTAATTGAACTAAATCGATTACAATCACCCCTGTCAATTACCAATCTTTAATAGAGACAATTACAACAATCATACATTGATCAATAATATAATATAACATAAATTAAATCTAAACAACCCCTTACTATTACATTATACAAACAATCCTACTATACAGTAGACTATCATCCCACGCATTGATAGGGTTCGAACTCATAACGTATAAAGTTATAGGACCTCAATCTTAATCCCTAGATCAAGAAATCATTGATTACCTTCTTACCTATTTTCTTCACCATAATATATCTACCACACCCTCAATTAATATTTATATATATATTATATATATGGTCTTGTGATTGAACATGCGATCAATTCTGCATTTTGAATATAAATGTAATTTTTTGTGATGTCTGATTTCTATTTTAATAATTATTTTGAAATTAAATTCAATCATTTTTTTAAAAAATAAAAGTTACGATTTGCAATTTCTAACTTCTCCACAATTATTATTTCTTTTTTTTTTTTATCTAAGTATTCATTATGCCAATAAAATAATTTTTTTGGTTCAACCACTAGCCTTAAATTAAAATGAAATTGGTTTTGGAATTAGGTTGCAATTTGCATTTGTATAATCATGAATTCAAACATTTTAAACATTTTCTTTTGTAAATTCAATTAATCTGAAGTTAAAACTCTCCCAATCAATTATATTATATGTTTCGTTTTCATTTGGATTGAATTTGGTTATATTTAAGTTAGTTTTATAACCAATGTAATGTATTTGTAATTTGATTGATGCATAATTTAAGAAAAAATAATTAAATATATAACAAGTACAATAATATACCATGAAAAAAAATTGATGCGTCTAACATAGGAAAAATGCTGCAAAATTCCCCTTTTGCCCTCAAAATATAAGAAGAATGTTTAAACAGATCAAGATCTGCACACTTTTATTCGAGTTGTGGACGACCAAATCCAACCTGATCTAAGAGCTTAAATTTGGTTGTTGATAATTTGACAAATGGCTGCAGATGGAATGGCCAAATGGCAATAGTACGATATGTAATTATCTTTTTTTTTTAAAAAAAAAAAATAAATATTCAACCAAAATCAAATTAAGTACACCCTTTTTAAAACTTAGCAACCTTTCAAATTTCATATCTCAATCTTAAGATCGAGGGTTTTAGCAAGACCCTGATCAAGTATTTTTCTTTCAAATCACAATCCAATATGTACACGACTTGAAAGATAGACGAGAGGGAAATCACAGTCGTACGATAACCGTTTTTTTTTCTTAATATTCGGCCAAGAATCAAATTAAGTACACCCTTTTAGAAATTTATTTACAATTTCGAATTCCCACTTAATTTAGCTTCGTAGCCAACTCGATCATAGAGGATTTTCATAAAATTTTAAGCCAGTATTTTGTTTTCAGACCACAACTCATTATACGATTCAAAGTGTCGATGATAACCGAATCAAACCTGACCTGAGTAAAAATTAATCGTATATAAATATATATGTACATTGTAAAAAGCATAGTACTAGCAACACAAACAACTAGTGTACAATAAATTGTTATTTTCCTCCTTTTTGCCCATATGAACCCACACATAAAAGTCCCTTTCACTATACCTATTTTCACACACAGACACACACACAAGGACAGACATGTTTTAATGTAGTATGTCTCTTTGACTTGGACTCCCTCACTCTCACTCACACTCTCACTCATCACACGCTTGCAAATCAAACACTATCAGTAAAAAAAACACACACACACCATCGATCTCACACACTCAATTTTACACATCCGTTTCTTGCTCAGCAGTAAAACGAATTCTCCTCCCACCACCACCGCCGGTGATGGGCACACTACGCCGCCGCCGCCGACTGTCGCTCTCCGTCGCCACCGTGGCTTTGCTCCTCCTAATTGCGTCGGCCTCGGCTCTTGCCGTCAACCCAACTCGCGGTTTCTTCAGTAAGTAACTAAAACGACTGTAGTTTTCAGAAAAAAAAAAAGGGTTTAATTTGCTAACACACAGCTATGGGTTGATTCTTGCAGGTGTTGGGGTGAGGAAGATTGGGGAGGAGGTGATGGCACGGCGGAGACTCGGCGGGCCGGGGTCGTGGCCGCCGACATGCAGATCCAAGTGCGGGAGATGCGCGCCATGTAAACCGGTTCACGTGCCGATTCAACCCGGGTTCAGTATGCCATTGGAGTACTATCCAGAAGCCTGGAGATGCAAGTGTGGAGACAAGCTCTTCTTGCCTTAGAAAATTCAAAAAAAAAAAAAGAAAAAAAAGAGAGGAGAAATTATGAGTGAAAATCTTTTTTTTTTTTTTGTAATTTTGTAATATTTTGGGGAATTATTATTATTAATTTTGCTATATAGATATAATAATGCAGAAACACAGTGTAGTAGTACAGTAGTGTTGAGATAACAAACTGTTCAGTGGTTCAGACTTTGAGAAGACTTAATTTTCTCTTTTTTTTAAAAAAAAAATTAAATAAATATATATGTTTTTGTGTTGCTATCTTACAATTTGCATAGTTTTCAGTTCTTGGTGGGTTTTTTTATTTTGTATTTTTAATATTGGAAGACAGATAAGAACTTTGGGAATGTAATTTCTTGGGTGAGATTATCAAGAGTGGTTCCTCTCTTTCTGTCTTTCAATTTATTTTTTGGATAATAATATTTCCATCCCTAATTTATGTTTTATTTACATAAATCATTCATATTTTTTTAAAAAATTATACCTACGTTATCAGAAATATCAACATTATTTGCACAAATAGCCTATATTTCATACACCTCAAAAAATGTCAACACCATTACACAAACTATCTTGAATTTTTTACTATTAGGTGTAGTTTCTGTAATTATGCAAAAGATAACGATAGTTTGTGTAAATAGACTATTTATTAGAGGATGTAAATGTAATTATCCCTTTATTTTCTAAAACAAAATTCCATCTTTTTGCTTGTATGGTTCTTTTTTTGTTATTATTATTTTAAGAAAGATTAAAATTATTACCCCAACTCCCTTTTTGGGACTCGAATCAGTGACTTATTTATCACAGATTTAAAATGCTAAGTCGGGTCACTTGATCTTCTCTTCTTTTGATTTTTTGTAGGGATGGTCGGGTGAAAGATTTTTTATCCTACTTTTAATGTTACACTGTGATGTGATACTTATGCATGTACGACATGTTGTCTTATTTTTAAATCACAATTTAGTTTAATTATATTTTCTTTTAATTTTTGAAATGGACACATGTTAATAAAATATTAATGTAACTTCAAAATGTGATAGAAAATTGGGATGGGGGTCTGTTTAATCGCATTAATTATTTAGTATATAATTAAGAGTTGCATAAATGCAGGTGATGGTATGGGACAACATGAAAGTAATAGTTGTAATAAAGGACAAACACAGAGTTGAGCTGATGTTGTCTAAGAGTTACTTGGCTATGGCAACACCATTAATATATTTGTTTGTTTCAGGCTGGAGTTACTTCTAACTTCCCTAGCCAGCAGAATTTTGAATTATTTTACATAATAATAATAATAATAATAATAATAATAATAATAATAATAATAATAATAATAATAATCTCGTCATTAAGGTATAAAAAAAATCATTTATGTTGTGTTTGGAATGATGGATTTAAAGTTAAGAATTTTAATTCGTAATAAATTCAAGGATTAATTATATTTACATCCTATGATCTATTGTTCGTTTATACAAATCACTTATGTTTTTTGCATCATTACAGATTTCACTCATAACAGTAAAAAAGCAGGGGTAGTTAAGTTTTGGGGGTGTCTGTATAATTTTTCAAAAAATAAGAGTGGTTTATCTAAATGATATTGACGTTTCTGGTGAGTGTATGTATAATTATTCAAAAGCCAAGAGTGTTTGTATGAATAGATCATAGGTGAGAGGATGTAAACGTAATTATTTTTGAATTCAATGCACTTGTTTGGTTGATTCTATGTTATAAAAGGTGTGGATATCCTTTAATTCTCATTTTGAGCTATATTTAGTACCATTATGATGGATTTCAAACAAGGGACGGTTAAGTGGTTCAATATTAACATCTTATACCTATGAAAGATAGGTTACTGGTTTGAGTTTTCGGAGAGAAGTTGGGAAATCAATTGTCTTCCTTTAAAAAAGGGGGGGGGGGGGGGAGATATGATAAATTTATTTGAAAATCTTCAATCCCTCTGATTTTCAATCATATAAATTATCACATATTGGTGGAACACGTTGCCACAGTCACGAGTGTATGGTATGTGATTCCACTTTTAATTTATAATTTAATATAATTATATATTGTTTTTACTTTTTAATGTGACACGTGTTAACACACATTAGTGTGACCACAATACATGATATCAAAGTGTGATGGAATACTAACTATACTTCTCATTTTCTTTAATTTGGAAATCCTTTATCATAAATTAATATTATATTTTGTACTATATTTATATATATAAATTGATTGTATACAATCCACATCATCTATAATTTTATACATGTTGTTTATACATAAAGTATAACATGAGATGCAATACCAAAAAAAATTCTCCTGGAATTATGTAAATATATTCTCACACACACATATATAAAATACAATAGAAATATGAAAGTCATTCAAGTTATCAACGTTATATATGTGCGTATATAGACAGTTTCTTTGAATTGTACTCTCTAGCGAGACGTCCTTTCAAAACAATCATACGAAGTAAAAGTGAAAAATAGCTCGTGTATTGGATTGAGTCACAAGCCGCATAATTTGATGTTGTCTGTTGGGAATATGGGCATGTTGCCCCTCCCAAGCCTCTCGTTTGGAGGGCTAAGATACATGCAAACGTTCCATATTGGTTGCAAATATTGGGTTTGAGTGGTTTTTATGTCCCAAGACCTACTCCACCTAACAAGACGGATTTTTAAGACAAAATCGTGAGGCTTAAACAAAATCAAAATAGATAATACATCTTGCAATGAGTCACCAATCGAATCGTGAGTTGCATCATTTTGCATTGTCTGTGCGAGCAGGGCCATGTGTCCCTTTCAAGTCTCTCGTTTAAGGGGCTAATGATATAGACAAGCGTTCCAAAATTTGTTGCAGATGAAGAGCAAGTGGCTTATAAGCCTCAAACTTTTCTCTCTTTAACAAGGCATCTTTTCAAGAAAAAAGAAAAGAAAAGAAAATTCCAATCTTGGTCCCAAAGTATAGAGTGGTTCGCAATTTAGTCATATATTTCTTGAAATAGCCAATATTAGTCCCACACTAACTTTGCAACGTTTTTCTAAAGTGTAAGACTAATATTGCAACAGTGGGACTAATTTTACAATTCTTTCCTAAAATGTACGACTAATGTTGGTTATTTTAAAAAAGTACGGGACTAATATTGCAAACTACCCTATATTTTGAGACCGAAATTGTAATTTTTTCAAAAATTATGAGGCTCGCACAAAGTCGAATCGGACAATCCCTTTGCCACAACGGATACCAATTAAGTTGTAAATTGCATTATTTGTATAAATATACATTGAATTTATGTAATAAGAAAAAAGTGAATGGATATATTAGGTGAAAATGTGTAGACAAGATGTTGATAAGAGTGGGAGTAATATTTAGTTTGAGGCGCATGAATTGCTGCACCATATCCACTGTAAGCAATAATTACTGCCAGATGATCCCTTTCTACTGTTCCTCTGACCAAATAATAACTGAATCTTTCTCCACACTACCTCTGTTAATAAATGCGGTAGATTTCTTTTGTACTGTTTCCTCTTTATTCAAGTATCATAATAATTAAAAAAAATAGTGTGAATTCTTTTATATAATTATGAATATTCCATCGTTGTTTAAAAAATAATAAATATGCCTATGAAGTTTGTAATCATATAATAAATAATCTAGTTGCATCTATTTTTATGGGTGAACTGACCAAAATGACATTATGCAAATTAAATTATTTTTTAAAATTTTCTAAATTCTTTTGACAAAAATGCACAGATTTTTTACGTTTTTTATACAGATGAGCAATAATGTAATTTGTCTCGCTTGATTTTTCTATAAATTTTTTTAAAAAAAAAAATCAAGGGAAAAATGGAGAATTTCAGGTCCTTGGTTAAAAATTACAAACCTCAGGGTGGTATTTATAATTTTTAAAACAATGATAGGTATTTGTAATTATGTCAAACATTAAGGGAGGTCATTGTAATTCACTCTAAAAATATCAAATATAATATGTGATTTATATATTAATTTTTTATATAATTGCAGTTTGAAAATACTATCGTAAATATAATTATGTATTTTTGTTATTGTTTTCCTCGTGTTTTGTTAGTAACAAATGATGTATTATCTGGTGAATAAAAATCGATCTTGTTTGATTTTTTTTACATTTTTCTACGTGTTTTATTAATTAAATAATATTTGAATTTTATACACGCATCGAATTTGTTTCGATCGCTGATATTTATGACATTGATGTTATATTTAGAGGGAAGGACTTGAGTACGAGAAAAGGATTTGAATTAAGAATTTCAAATGACTCCATATTAAATGGATATAAAACCTATTATAATGCCATAAAATATAGTTCAAAATAAAAATTTAAGGATTCGAAATGCTTTTGTGACTTAAGTTTATCCAAACAAATTCGATGCATTTATTTTATATGGATTTAAAATTTTTAAATATAAATCCATCAATCTAAATGCTACATAAATATATTTTAACTTTTACTTTTATCAAACATTAGTAAAACAGAATAATATGTAACTTCTTTTTAATATATTTTTAACTCTTATATAAAAATTAATAGAAAAGGAAATAATAGAGATATTTTCATGGGGAGGGAGAAAGTGCACAATGTTTCTGGATTAGGTGAGACAAGTTGGTGCAGTACAGATGGCGGGGCCTGATTGGACACCTAATTTTCAGCAAAACCCAAAGGTCAAGTCAGGTTTGCCCATTCTCCTAGGCCATGCACACAACATCCGTAAACTATAATCACCTATTATTTTAGATACAGGAGTGTTTGTGAAAATTTTTGCTTTTAAAAAAGTAATTTTTGGAAAAAAAGTTAAAAGTTGTAGCAAAATTCAAAGTGGGTAGTATTTGTAAAAGAAAGTGAAAAACAGATAAAAGTTAGATTGGTAATATTTGGGAGAAAAGCACTTCTAAAATACGTTTAATTGATTAAAGACCGTTTTGTCCCCATGTATTAAACAGATGCTATTTGCCTTAATATTTGCACTTATCTCTTGATTATAAATATTTCCTCAAAAATAATAATTTTTATTTCAATTAGTATCATATTTAATTTTTTACAAAATGATTATAATTTATATTATTAAAATATTCAATACTAGTAGAAAAACTGTATATAATATAATTGTTCATTCATCCACAATAAATAAACTTACAATATTGACAAAATAATAATTATTTTTTAATTAATCTTAGAAATTTAATTTATATTTTCCTATGATTTAGGATTAATATAATATAATATAGAAAATAAAATAGTAAAATTTTAAAATATTAAACATGTGAAATTATAAATTTTGTTAGTGATAAATTATTCAAATTATTTAAAATTTCTAACATCAACTTTAGATGAGTAATTTTCAAAATACATTAAAAATGATAAAATTGAATTGAAATTACCATAATGAGGGTAAAGTAGTCTAAAAAAAAGTTGAATTTATTTACAAAAAAAGCCAAAGCAGCTAGAAGTACCCCCGAAGGTGGTTCCAACTTTTGGCTTAAAAGTGCTTTTCATTACAAAAGCAGAAGTTGGCCTCCCAAACACCTAAAAAATACTTTTTAGCATCCAGAAGCTGAAAAGCGTTTTTTGGAAGCGAGCGCAAACACTCCCATAATTATAAATATTTTCTTATTATTTAAAAAATTATCAATATTTTATATTTTTAATGTCTATATAATAACTAACATAATTTATTAATTTTTTAAGGTTTTTATTATTTTTTTAGTGAATTGAGCAAAACATCATTGTGGACTATGATTTATAATTTCACTTTTTTTTATAGACTAATTGGATAAATTTATTTATAAATTTTCCATCTATCTCGTACAATTTATTTTTATTTCTTTAAAAGAAAATAATACAACAAGGGCAAAGTTCACTATTTCATATTTTCATATGAAGATTACATATTTCATCAAATACTCGGGAGATGTAATTTCAAACAATGAGGGTATTCGTAATTATACTAAACTCTAGGAGATTTTGTTATAATTTAGCCTAAATGTTATATCTGGTGCAAAAAAGACTGATTAAGTAGATGATTGGCGTATATTTTATTTTCTAAAATCAGGGTGTTTATAATTCACCCATACATTCAATGTATGGAGCACTACGGGGGGGGGGGGGGGGGGGGGGGTCTTTGGCAAACACTTATTTTATGCATTTATCGGCTTATTGCAAAAAAAAAAAAGCTGAAAAAAAGTGTTTCTATTTTACACCTTTTATTTTTGAACTGTTTAACTTAAATTGGCTTAAGTAAAAAGTTATTAGTAATTTCCTACCAATTTCTACAGCTTGTTAGTAAACCTGATTATATGTTATTTGTGGTTATTATTATTTTTTACATATATTGAGTGTGTGGTGTGAAAATTATGTCAACGGCTTCTTTGTAGTTAATTTATTTTAGAGATAATTACATTTACACTTTTTTGGCCCATTTATACAAACCGTCCATATTTTTTCTTATAAATAAAGATGTTGTCTTCAATGAGGAAGAAATGCCATGTCTTGGTGACTCACCAAAAGAACAAACCACTCCCTTAGAACCAGTGTTCAATCAGGTAGAGGAGAACCTAGAGGAAACCGAACAGGTAGAGGAGAATCCTGGAGAAAATTCCAGTAACACTAGGTCTGAACCAGACCTGGATCAATACCAATTAGCCAGAGATCGAAACAGGAGAGAACGTAGAATTCCTACTAGGCTCACAGATTATGAGACAGCCTTAAACACCGAATCACATGAACCTAGTACTTTTGATGAGGCTCTAAAATCTGAACATTCAAAGCAATGGCTTAGTGCTATGAGAGAAGAGATGGATTCTTTAAAGAATAATAAAACCTGGATTTTAGTGCCTAAACCCCCTAAGAGCTCTATTATAGGATGCAAGTGGGTATACAAGATTAAACAAGAAGAAAAATCCCAACGTTTTAAGGCTAGACTTGTTGCGAAAGGTTTTACGCAGAAAGAAGGGATAGATTACACTGAAGTTTTCTCACCAGTTGTTAAGTACACTACCGTGCGTATTTTGCTTGCACTATCTGCTCATTTTAATTGGGAACTTAAACAAATGGATGTGAAAACTGCGTTCTTGCATGGAGATTTAGATGAAAACATTTACATGTCTCAGCCAATTGGCTTCATTGATAAATCGAAACCTGATCATGTATGTTTATTGCAAAAATCCTTGTATGGTCTTAAACAGTCTCCAAGACAATGGAACAAAAAGTTTGATATGTTTATGCTATCTTTAAAGTATACAAGGAGTAATTATGATCATTGCCTCTACTTTAAATATGATAATGATGTTCCTGTCTTTCTTGTCTTGTATGTGGACGACATGTTAATTGCTAGCCCTAGTTTAAAACATGTTAGAACGTTACAGAATCACCTATGCAAAAATTTTGATATGAAAGATTTGGGAGATGCGAAAAGGATTCTTGGCATGGCCATTGATAGAAACAGAGACCAATCCACGATTTTTCTAAATCAAAGTACTTATATTCTGTCCATGTTACAAAGATTTTCTATGTGAGACTCTAAATTGTGCTCTGTTCCCTTATCTGCTCACCATCAACTCAGTAAAGACCAGTGCCCTAAGACTGAAAAGGATAAAGAGAAAATGGAAAAAGTTCCTTACTCTAATGCTATAGGGTCAATTATGTTCCTGATGGTTTGCACAAGGCCAGATATCGCATATGCTATAAGTTGTCTTAGCAGGTACATGTCAAATGCAGGCCCCCCAGATTGGGAAGCTCTAAAGTGGCTTCTAAGGTATTTAAAAGGTAGTATCAATCGTGGTATTTTGTTTTCAAAAGGACAGTCTGATGTTAACCTTGTTGGGTATGTAGATTCCAATTATGCTAATGATAGGGATAGTCGAAAATCCACTACTTCATATATCTTCACCTTATGTGGGTCTTGCATAAGTTGGAAATCCCAATTTCAACATGTAGTTGCTTTGTCTACTACCGAAGCCGAGTATATAGCGGCTACTGAAGCCTTTAAGGAAGCCCTATGGTTAGCAGGGCTGGTTAAAGAAATCGGTTTTCTAAAGCAAAAAATCACAATTTTTTCCGATAGTCAGTCGGCCATACAACTTTGCAAAAATCCTATTTTTCATGATAGGACAAAGCATATAGATGTTCGTTATCATTTCATTAGAGACATTGTAGGAAAGGACCTTATTAACCTTGATAAAATTGATTCTGAATCAAACCCTGCAGATATGGGGACTAAGTGTCTTCCAGTTGATAAGTTCGGTAAATGTTTAGAATTTTTGAAACTTTTATAACTCTGTTACTAATCCCGTTTTCGAGCATTGTTTCTCCACTCTGCAGGTACAAGGAAGAAGGCAAAGGCAGTGATGATATGCCCGAACCAGTGCTTCCCTTGGATCAGTCGTTTCCTTTCATTAGGTCCTGGTCCAAGGTAGAGAATGTTATAATTTGGCCCATGACCTTTTATCAGGAATAGGCCCAACAGATCAAAGGACGGCCCAACAGGCAGTAACCGGCAACCCACTTAGTGTAACCCGACCCAGAACCGAGGTGCCCCTTATTTAAACCCTCTAACCCTAACCCTAATCCATTTCTCTGATTCCTCTCTTCTTCTCTCTCACAATGCGCCACTGGCCCCTCACCCTCTTCCCTTCTCTAAGTTCTTCTTCTTTAGGTATGGTGGCGATCTCTTGCCATAGATCGTCCACTTACCATCTTCGTTGCCAAAGGTTTCCATCCAAGTGTTGGATGGAAGATGGCTATAAATAAACCGATATCTCTCCACCTAGAAAATAAGAATCAGTTTCTGTCCTTGCACTTTCTAAAGAAGAGAAAAACCCTTCGTGATATACTACCCTACCCTCTGTGGGATCTTTGTGATATCTTAGTGGTCGGATTTGTTGCCGGGAAATTGACCTACGGTGCAACCGGTCTGTTGGGTGCCGACTTTCTGTAGTCGTGAATGCCCACCACTGGTTCGTGGCTTTTCTGAGCCTATCTTAAGAAGGATCTGTTCCTTCTCATTGCTATTGTTGCTGTTTGTGTTACACAGTATTTCTAATACTCAACTGTTTATTTGTCGGCTTTAATATACTTCTTGTATTCATCCCCTGGTTTGTATTAAAAGGGTGATAACAACCATCCCCCCGCTATAACGATTATTTCTAGTTCTAATATCTGTGATTCTGGCAAGTGGTAAGTCCACACTCAACAAATATATTATTAATCTATAAAACTGATTATTGTAACTTTTTTATTGTATATTAATATATAAAAAAAACTAACCATCGAGCCGAGAATGGTAGTGAAATATTTTCAATAAGAATATATATAAATAAATATGTGTTTACTTTTACGACTGTTTCAAAAATTAAAGCTAAAACTGACAATGAAACCAGACAAAAATCCAATGAAGTTCAAATCTTTTAGAACTGTTAGGCCTCCGGCTATTATTGGGCTGGGCCAATACAAGCCCAAATTCTTAATTTGGGCCTTAACCGATCTGCAAATATTGGGCTTTTGCGGCAGGATGTCTATCACTAAATAAGGCCCATTCATAAGAAGAAACAGAAGAGCCGAGGAAAGAGTTGAGAGGATCAAAATGAAATAATCACATAAAGTAAACCAAAAGCATCGTAGGTGACGTGTCCGACCCGCAGACAAATAACATCGCCCTCCCGAGATTTGTTATAATTATGCATAAATTTTTTTGTGATTTGGAAAATTATATCTAGTGTCCTTGACATTTTTATTTCCATGCATCTGACAAATAGATTCTTCTATAGTCAACATTTACTAATTTGCCGATATTAGGAAATAATAATAATAATAATAATAATAATAATAACAACAAATATATATATATATATATTTATCCCTTGATTTACTATTGATTCATTGCATGTCAAATAAATTCTTTTTGACATAATTGCCCTTAAAAATGTAAAGATGTACCACCTCACATGCATTAGCGCGTGAGAATATGGATGAGGGTAATTTAATTTGTTTAACTTGCAATAAAAAAGTCAATTGAAAATAAATACGGATATTCATTTAATTTGTTTGCTAATATTTGCAAATTTCGTAAACTTTGATTCATGGAGGAATTTGTTTTTTGATGAAAACAAACATTTTGAGTATTATATGTAATTTTCCAAATTATAGGAAGATTATGTATAATTACACCAAATTTTAAAGTAGGGCTGTGTAATTATCATAAAGATTTATCATTTTCCTTAAACTCATTAGACCTTGACTTCGAGACGAGTCAAATCCCAAGTCCAAAAAAATTCTTTATAGGGCAAATTTTAAACTTGATAAAAACCCGTACCATAGATGACCTGTTGCCATCCCTTAAAATTAGCCTTCTCGTAGGAAGGAAGGGGATTCGGCTACCTTTGACGTTTCAAAAAAAGTCATTCTTTCCCTATATTATAGCTAATCATACATTAAAAATTATGGTAAATTAATACTATTTACCTCAATCGAACAAAATTAATCCAAAAATTTAAGTTTTAATGTCCACAATTAATCAAAACCTCTCAAGGTTTTAGTTATAATTAATGTTCTGACCTCACTAGCAAAACAATATAAACAATGATCGATAATGGGAAAATTGAATTCTATGTCCCACAAGTTAGTCATTTCGTAGTTTTGGTTCCATTACTTTTAAAATCACGACATTGCATCCAATAACTCCAAAGAAATCGCAGTATAGTCTCAAGCGTTAATTCTATTAAAAGATTTTATGGAAAGAACACGGCATGGAACGAGCTCCGTGCTTTTGAAATAACCATATTACATTCGATAACTTCAAAAAAAATGGCAATTTTTAGTTTCAAACCTTATTTCTGTTAAATTTTTAATGGAAACAACACTTCTATGGCACGAGCTTCGTCAAGTCTTGAGGGGCATTGAAGGAGCTCGTGCAATGAACGTGTAGTTTTCGTAAGAAAACTTAACATAATTAAGGTTTGAGACTAAAATTGTAAATATTTTGGAGTTATAAGATACAATATGATGAGTTAAAAACCAATGTGATGACCAGTAAATCACAAAAGGACTAAATTGTATGATGTAAAATGCAATATTGTAGCTGTGCAACCGCAGTTAATCTATGTTCGTCATAATTTTTTTTTTAATCTTTGATCATAATAATTAACTGTGAGAAAAGTCATATTTCTAATGAAGCCATCCATTTCAAAAAGACCACATGGTTATTGCCGTGTATCTATAATATATATCACTAAAAGAAAATTTACTATTAGCTACAATTTATGGACTATGGACTATGGACTATGGACTAAAATTGAGGTAGATAATTATTATTATTAATCATGATTAAACAAAGATCATTCTAAAACTTAGATTATCCACTATGAAAACTAGTTTTGTCATAACTATGAGCCATAACAAATATTTTTCTCATGACTTTTAGCCATGACAAATGATTTAACCACATTCGCAAAAACCACAAGTAACAACTGTTGTCTGGCCGTGATCAATGACTATTTATTACGATAATTTATTTTTAACAATGAAAATTAGCTATGATTATATATTAAATTTTTTTCAAATATATTTATTTATATTATGTATTAAGGGATAACACCTTTTGGCGTCTTTTTTTTTTCTACTACCCACTAACTTTGACGGTTCCCCACTATCTATAAGTGTAAAACCATTTTTTTAAATGCTTATTTATTTTTAATTAATATTTCTTTTCTCTCATACTCTAAATATTCTCTTTCAAAATTATTCATTTATTTTATCATAATCATTTTTAGACTATCATTTTTCCTACAACAACAAAAAATAGTAAAATCATACATAATTATTTATATTTTTTAATTTTTTTGTGCATGTGCATACAATATGCTACGTACAGCTAGTTCATCTAACTTTTTAATTTTCCATTATCTTTTGATAATTATTTCTTTTTTTAAAAAAATACTTTCATGCATCTTTTGTATCACCATTTTCTTTATAAATTTAATATTAACTTATTATTCTATTATTTATTTTATTAAATAATAAATATTTTATTTTAAATAATATTCATATGGTGCGCAATAAATTACTAAGTACTTATAACCGGCTTGAGATCCTCTATTCCAATTTTGTATTCCATCTCCTATTCTACCTACAAGAGATAGACATGTGGAAAATTTAAATAAAAAATAAAATAAGTTGTAAAAGCTGTGGGCCCAGAGAGAGAAAAGCAAGTAATTTCATCCAACAAAACATTAAAAAAATATATATGAGAGAGAATATTATGAGAATAATAATTATTTTTTATCACTACAAAAAAATAGAATTATCTACAAAAAAATATTTAATGAATTTTAAATTTTTAGTGGAAACAATCTTATTTATATTTATTTTCAAGAATTTTTACTTTGTTATAATAATGAATTTTTCCATATCTATAAGTGGTAAAAGCTATTTTTTTAAATGGTTATTTATTTTTAATTAATATTTTTTTCTCTCATACTCTGAATATTTTCTTTCAAAATTATTCATTTATTTTATCATATTCATTTTTAAATTATCATTTTTCCTACAACAACAAAAAATAGTAAAATCATACATAATTATTTATATTTTTTAAATTTTTTGTGCATGTGCATACAATGTACCACGTACAGTTAGTTCATCTAATTTTCCAATTTTCCATTATCTTTTGATAGTTATTTCTTTTTTTTGAAAAAAAAAAGCTTTCATGCATCTTTTTTATCACCATTTTCTTTATAAATTTAATATTAACTTATTATTTTTTTATTTATTTTATTAAATAATAAATATTTTATTTTAAATAATATTCATATGGTGCCCAATAAATTACTAAGTATATATAACCACGGTGACTCCCCCTTATTTCGGCCTTTAAAACTCCCCACCATTTTCCCTTTCGTCTTCCCTTTCCCCATTGATCTTCTGTCAAAATCATATTCCAATCTACATTCACACACCAAACCCTTCCACGAAAATTTCACGCACTACACACACTAGCCACACAGTCGTATAATAATTCTTGCCAAGAAAAATAATCAAGAATCAGAGAAACAATTAGGGAAGAAGAAGAAATGGCGAAGAGTTTCGGAATGAATAACAACGTGGACTTGGAGGCGGGAGTGAAGCGAGGGAGTCTGTATCCGGGCATGCAAGAGGATCCAAGGCTGAGATGGGCTTTCATCCGTAAAGTATATTCCATCCTGTGCCTGCAGTTTATGCTGGTTGTCGGGGTGGCTTTCGCCATGATGCTAACCCCATATGTTCGCTATTTCTTGCGCACTCCCAACGGCAGATACGTCATGATTGCCTTAATTATTGTTACGTTTATATGTGAGTAGTCAAACGATTCTTGTTTATTAAATTGCTTCTTGTGTATATATGTGCCTGCCTGCCTGCATGCATGGGCTGTGTTCTTGATGATTTAATTTCTTTGTATTAATTTGTGTTGATTGATTCTTCATGTGTGTGTGTATGCATGGGGTGTGTTCTTGATGATTTTCTCTGTGTTAATTAATTCTTCATGTGAGTGTGTGTATTCTTATATATATATATATATATATTCATGGGGTGTGTTCTTGATGATTTTCTTTGTGTTAATTAATTCTTCATGCGTGTGTGTGTGTGTATTCGTATATATGCATGGGGTGTGTTCTTGATGATTTTCTTTGTGTTAATTTATTCTTCATGTGTGCGTGTGTGTGTTCGAATATATGCATGGGGTGTGTTCTTGATTATTGTCTTTGTATTAATTTGTGTTAATTGATATATTCTTCATGTGTGTGTGTGTGTGTTCGTATGTATGCATGGGGTGTGTTCTTGATGATTTTCTTTGCATTAATTTGTGTTAATTTATTCTTCATGTGTGTGTGTGTGTTCGTATATATGCATGGGGCGTGTCTTGATGGGTTTCTTTGTATTAATTGATTCTTCATGTGTGTGTATTCGTATGTATGCATGGAGAGTATATATTATGTGGGATCTTTTTATTTTTGTGGGTAAATCTCATTTTTTATTTCATATATTAGCTCCAGTTCAATTTTGGTCGCAATTATTGCAAAAATTTTAATTTCAGGATAATATTTTTCAATTTGTCTCAATTTTAGTTCCAACGTCAGAAATTGACGAAAAACGTTAACTTCCGTTAAAATGAGGTACGTGCGCCTCACATGGTTCGTATTTGGGGGAAATATAATAGAAAAGGAGGAAAAAATATCAAATTAGGGTTCATAGACGATTTTTTCTCTTCCTTCTTCACTCAAATTCCGCTTCCATTTATGAAAAAATGGAGTCAACAAGTGATTCGACTTCTACCTAAAGATCTCTCATGTGTTATTGTGGTAAGAAAGCATCTTTAACACGAATTCACATCATATTTTTTTTCAAATTTCAACAAACATCAACATATTTTTTGAAAAAATAAAGAGGAAAAACTTACGATAATCGGGTAGGGGAAAATCAT
The DNA here is from genome assembly GCA_034509735.1 of Sesamum alatum. Lineage (NCBI taxonomy): Eukaryota > Viridiplantae > Streptophyta > Magnoliopsida > Lamiales > Pedaliaceae > Sesamum > Sesamum alatum. Next base: position 4,049,388 of record JACGWO010000002.1, on the reverse strand, counting down.
TGAACTTTGGATTTCGAAGGCTCATTCTTCTCGCAAAAAACTGCTGCTCTTTTACTTTTTCGATGGGAGATTCAAAAAAAAAAAGAGGAAGGGCTTACAAGGGTTTTTTGCAGAGGAAAGGGCAAGAATTTGGGGACGAAATTAGGATTATAAATCTATTATTTTTCCCCAAATACGCAAGTTATACGAACCATGTGAGGGGCACGTGCCTCATTTTAATGAAAGTTAACGTTTTTCATCAATTTCTGACGTTGGGACCAAAATTGAAACAAATCAAAATATATTATCCTAAAATTGAGATTTTTGTAATGACTAGGACTAAAATTGAACTGTGGCTAATATATGGGACCAAAAATGAGATTTACCCTATTTTTGTTGTGATTTTATGGATATTATATGTGTGTGTGTGTGTTTTGATGGTTCTTGTTTACAACATTTTCTATTTCATTTTATATATACAGGTCAAGTGTGTAAAAAATTACATCATTAATCATTTAAATAAAGATTTTATACACGTGGCATGTCTATATATCTGAAATGGAATAGAAGATGCAACTGAAATTGCAATAGATACTTTAATTTGGGCGATATATATATATATATAGATAAGTGAATGGAGGTGTGATGAATTTAATTAATATTATTTAAATATATATGTGTAAAATTTGAGATATAAATGCTTCAACTACAAATTTATTGATGAACATTTCCGTCTTTGATATTCTTACAGATGGATATGTAGGCTTTAACAACGGACAAATCTGTATCTGAAACCTTGTTTTCTTGTAAAGCGTGAACTAAGGATCATAAATTTGCGGATAGTTGTTTTAACTTTTGAAATTAAGAGAGTGTCTGCAATAATTTTAAAAAATATTTTGGTTTTTCATTAAACAAAATACTTTGTGTTTCAAAAATCATTTACAACTGTTGAAAGTCAAAACAGAAAAGAAAATAAAATTTTAGGACCAAAAGCTAGAGAAGCACCTAAAAGGGATGTTTTTAGGTGTTTCTAGTTGTTTTGATTATTCTTTTTCTTTGGGAAATAAATTCAATATAAGATTTTTACTGTTCTGCCCCTCTTATAATAATTATTTTTAATGAGAAGTTAATTATTCCGAATTAACACTTCCAATAAGCTTTTTCCTACTTTTGACTGTTCTTTACAAACATTTCCAACTTTTGATTTTACCGTATGTAGTTTTTAACTTTTCTGAAAAATAATTACTTTTTCAACAGCAGAAGCTCTTTTCGAAATGAAATAATCTGCATGTGGTTGTTTTATTCTTTGAAATTGTACTATATGCATGTTGTTTTATTACAAGTATTTAATTAATAATTGATGATTTTAATTACTTGAATGCAGTATGCATACTGATGCATTACTTTAGCCAAAAGCATCCATGGAACTATCTTCTTTTGTTTCTCTTCACCCTCTCAATGGCATTTATGGTTGGTGCTGTTTGCACTCAAAGCATAGGTAACATTTTTTTCCTTTTAATTTCCAATTTTGATATTGTATTTAAACGACTTAAATATATTTTTGTCCTGTAATTATGGTACTTTGGTATTTTTGTCATTTATTTTATTAGAATTGCAAAATAAGCCAGTAACTTTTTGACATTTTGCAATATTAGTCCTTCTGGTGCCGAATTTTGCAAAAATTGACAGAATAAAACATGTGCCACTCTTGATTTTGTATTTTTATCCTTTATCTTTCTAGGGGTTACAAAAGAATGTGCAAAAGTTGACGAAGTAAATCACATGCCACGTCATTTTTTTTGTCCATATTGGCAAAAGTGAACCAATCAGAACAAAAGTTTGAATTTAAATGAACAACATGACGTGTACATGATTTATTCCGACGAGTTTTGCAAAATCCAGCACCGAAAGGACAAAAAATGTGAAATGTAAAAAAGTTATAGGACTCTTTTGCAATCCTAAAAAGTTAAAGTATAAAAATACCAAAGTGTCAAAATTAGAAGATCGAAAATATATTTAAGCCTAATTAAAAATATATGCAATGCTCATCCTTATGAGTAGCATATATAATTCTTGGATTTTGTTAAGATTATGATTATTTACTTGATTCGCTTAGTATGAACATGATTAATGTATGTGTACACCAATCATATAAAAAGTGTAATATACTAATTAATTGATTAACATGGGCGTGGCTAACAGTTCAAGCTAGGGTTTCAATCTGACTGACATATAGCCTCTGACATTTAATATAATTACTGATTGTAGTTCTTATCTTTTTGAAATTACAAAAATTGCTCCTTGAGCTTTTGCTAAAAAGAGCTTCTAATTAGTTCTCTTAGGCCTCATTTACTAAGTATGATATTGGAATTATGGTGTGATAGATTAATGAATGATAATATAAGAGATAAGTTGTAGGATAATATAATATCTTATTTATTTGATTTGACCATTATTGTATTATTGTAAAATTATTTTATGTAGTGTGTAAAATTATACAAGTATACCTCTTGAGAAGGTGTCGATCGATGTAATTTACTTTAGGTGATATCATGTAATATTTTACCCCTGAGGGAGTATCGATGTAAATTACAATTATAATATCAACGAGTGTATTTATATCTTTGCAAAAAGTACAGGGTGCTTGTGAAATTAAACACAATCTCAGAGTATCTAGATATAATTAATTATGTATAGAATTATCCAAACAAATTTAAGAGATTTGTTATTACGGACTAAAAATGGATAATTTCAAATCCATCGATCCGGATACATCCTTACATTATTAATCTAAGGGTTAATTACACTTAAACCCCATTTGAAAATGCGAAACTACACTTTCCCCCCAAAAAAATTTAAAATTACACTTACATCCCCTCCAAAAATTCTCCATTTACACCTGGACCCTTCAGTTAGGGTTTGGACGAAAAAAGCTTACATAAACAAAAAGAATTACATAAAATTTTAATTTTACCCCTCATTTAACATTTTCATGTACATTTTTGTACTTATAAGGGATAAATGTGATATATACATATAGAGTGAAGTTAACATTATTATAATTTTCCCCTTATAAGTACAAGAATTATTACACGCGAATGTTAAATAAGGGATAAAATTAAAAATTTACGTAATTCTTTTTTCTCACATCAGCATTTTTTATCCAAATTCTAATTAAACATGATCAGGTGTAAATGGCGAATTTTGGAGGCACTGTAAGTGTAATTTCAAAAAAATTTGGAGAAAAGTATAATTTCGTATTTTCATACAGGATCTAGGTGTAATTAACCCTTAATCCAAACTACAAAGATATGTTGTTTATATAAGTAGATATAATACTAGTAATGATGGTTTAGTTTCTTACAGGTCAAGCTGTGATAGTGGCTGCTTCTCTTACACTTGTGATAGTGGTTGGTCTCACTATGTTTACCTTTGTAGCTGCTAAGATGGGCTACGACTTCCACTTCTTGGGACCCTTCTTGTTTTGTGCTGTGCTATTACTCGTTGCTTTTGGCCTTATGCGGGTGTGTTTTTGCTTCTCCCTGCTATTTAAATATATTGCGAAAAGATCCCTCAATTTTTTAAAATTACATGACACCCCCTACATTTTCTGTTACACATTCACCAGCAAATTAAATGGTTGGCAGAATTTGTAATGTAGAATATGACTTTATAGGTAGGAAGTGCAAAATTCAAAATCATAAGTCCTCTTTTGAAAGATTTTAGACCTTATACGATGGGAAAAATTGTATTTTACGCCTATAAATTAGTCTCTCTGTAATTTTTTAACTCACCACATTGCATCCTATTACTCAAAAGGAATTATAATTTCAGTTCCAAGTTTTAATTATGTTAAATTTCTTACGGAAACAACTCTAATTCCTCTTGAGACTTAATGGAGTTTGTGCAATGCACGTGTTATTTCCGTTAGAAATTTAACGGAATTAACATATGGGTTGAAATTGCTATTCTTTTTTAGTTGTGGAATGCAATGTGGTGAGTTAAAAAACAATAAGAGTGAAATTGCATAAGGGCTAACTTGTGGGACAACATAAAGTGCAGTTTTCCTATACGACAGCGTCACTACAACAAATGATAATACTAGTCATAAAATATATATTAAGTGACAATTTTAAGGTTGTCATATATATATATATATATATATATATATATCGAATGATAATAATTTAGATTTTTCCACAATAATTAAATTTATTAGTGGCGTGAATTATGCAGAAAATTATAGGATAAATTACAATGACCTCTCCTGAGGTTTGACATAATTACGGATACTCCCTCATTGTTTTAAAAATTAAAAATAACCCCCCGAGGTTTGTAATTTCTTAAGAAATAACTTGTTTCCGTCCATTTTTATGGGTGAACTGATCAAAATGCCCTTATGCAATTGCTTATGTAAATTGAATTATTTTTTAATTTTTTCTAAATTTTGTTTGACAAATCCGCAGGGAGAGGTTTATTATGTTTTTTACACAGAGGAGCAATAATGTAATTTGACTCGGTAGATTTATATATATATATATATATTGTTTTTTTTTTAAAAAAATAAATCAAGGACAAAATGGATCATTTCAGACCCTTGATTAAAAATTACAAACTTCAGGGGTATTCGTAATTTTTGTAACAACGAGAAAGTATCTGTAATTATGTCAAACTGCAAAGGACGTCATTGTAATTCACTCAAAATTATAACTATAAACAATAGGTGATACATCTACAGTAACAACTTAGTAAAAACAATAATTATAGTTGTTGTCCTAAGTTCATCATTATACATGTGTTATAATATATTTATATATGTGTGTTTGGTTATCAGATCATATTTCCTATGGGGGAAATGGTACAACAGGTGATTGGATGCCTGAGTGCACTGGTGTTCTCGGGTTTTATCATATACGACACTGATAATGTAATAAAACGCTTCACCTATGATCAGTACATTGATGCAGCAGCTTGTCTTTTCAGTGACATGATCAACCTCTTCTTGAGTCTGCTTTCCATTCTTGATGGTGGTAGATGTTAATTATAAGCTTAATTATTGGGTCAACCCAAATTATAGATATGGTTATCCACACTTCCTGATGTTATGTCTAATTATACAAATATTTTTTTTTTCAGAATTTTAAGTACACTTTGCTGATGTCAAGGGTATCGTTTAAGCTTTTTTCTTGATGCGGGGTCGAGGTAAATTACAATTCCAACCTAGAAAACGTGTACTTGTGTTTTGTAAAAGGTAGAGATTGTTTGTATAATTAAATATGACTTCAGGGGTCGTTGATGTAATTTCCCCAATAGGTGTAAAAGTAGTGTTTGGCAGGATAGTTGTTGTATAGAAGAGTGTAAGTATGGTATTAAGGTAAATTTTGAGGAAGTGTGGGACCTTTAATTGCGGAGGTCCAGAAAAATCACTACTATACATGTATGATAAATTTAGTATGGATGTTATTAGATGAATAGTTGTTGCGGAACTCAAAATCTCTAGATTTTCTGAAGTTGATGTGACATTTTTGTATTCGTTGGAAACTAAAAAGCATTATGTGCATTGCACGTAGGGGTGCAAGTTGAGCCGAGCCGGCTCGAGCTCGAGCTCAATTGCTTGTGTTCGTGAGCTCGCGAGCCTCTCACCTTTTTTTTTTTTTTTTTTTATTTATACATATATTTATATGTTTAAGTACATTTTAGTATCATATTAAGTTTATAAAATTTCACTATATATTAGAATTATTAATCAATATATCTTTTATTTTAATTTTATATAATAATAAAATATGGTATATTTATTTAGATATTCTAAAAACAAACTTAAGCAACAACTTAGTACGAGTTTGATATTTTCTTAAATAAATATTCAATACAATTCATACGAATTTTATTGTTACATTACAATATTCATTGCAACAAAATTCATTTGTGTCGAAATTCATCATATAGTAAATTATAGTCAATATGTCATATTTTAGTTTTATATGATATTAAACTATGATAATTTAGTTTATATTATCCAAAAACAAGCTTAATCAACGATTTAATATGTTTTGATAATTGTTTTTAAAATAAATATTCAAGACAGTTTGTATGAATTTTATCGTTATAATTTTAATATCTACTACAACAAAATGCATTTGTTTTAAAATTTACCATATATTAGAATTATTACAATATCCTATATTTAATTTTTAGATGATATTAACATATGGTATTTTGGTTTATATTATCTAGAAACAAGCTTAATCAATAATTTAGTACGTTTTAACAATTTTTTTGTAAAAATATATTTAATACAATTCATATGAATTTTATCGTTATAAATCCAATATCTACTATAACAAAATGCATTTATTTCAAAATTCATCATATATTAGATGGTGTTAAAATATGGTATTTTAATTTATATTATCTAAAAAGAAGTTTAATAAACAATTTAGTACAATTCATATGAATTTTAATATTATATTAAATATCCACCACAACAATCCACTACTTGTTAGTTTGAGCATTGAACTTAATTCTTTTATCATATGGCTTTTTTTTTTCTTTTTTCTTTTTTGCTTTTTGTGAATGTTTTCTTTCTAGTTCATATTAAATTTTTGAATAATGTATTCCAATATAGAATAGTCCATATATTTTTGTTGTTTTAGAAAAAAAAAAATCGAGCTCATGAGCTGAGTGTGAGCTCGAGCACCTGGTCTAGTACTCGAGCTCGAGCCTGTATGATACAAGCTCGTCAAGCTCGACTTGTTTGCACCCCTAATTGCACGCACCACAAGAAATATGACCTTTTATCATTAATAAATATTATGATAAAAAAAAATTATAATTAATAGTAATTAATCATGATCACACAATGACAATCTATCGTTATTTTAACAGATGGGGTCAGAGCAATAGTTATAACTAAGAATCCCATTACATCAAATTTTCATTCTAAAAATCCCAACTTACATCAATATTTAAAATTTATCAAATTTATTTGTTTTTTACTTTGAAATTTTGAATATTTTTTGTTTAATTTATTAATTAAAAAAATTAAGAATATCTCTGATAATGTAATCTAATTCTCAAAATATTCAAAGAAATATTTTTCTTCAAATTTTCTTCACGTGCTTAAAATTGATATAAGATTTATCAATATTGATTTTTAATTTAATAGGGGAACTTTTGTTTTGAACAGTTTGGAGAATAAATTATATTAGTACAGACAATTTTATTTTTATTTAACTGAGTTAACTGAAAAAAAAAAGACTAAAAATCTCATAGTTAAAATATTAATTTAGACAAGTTTTGCAACAAATAAGTGAATATTCTCAGGAATTTTTGCTAATGAGAAGAAGCTTTTTACACTGCACAGCTGTTTCCCAAATCAAGAAACAGTTTTTCTTTCTTTCTGTTGTTTTTAAAGGAGTAGTTTACAATTATATCATAAATTTCAATAATTAAATATATGATAATTATCAATATCAAATATGTATAATTAAATGACTATTATTCTTACAATAGATCAATAATTATTATTAAAATAGATTAGTACCCACATATTGATGACACTCGAACAGTTACCTCAACTTCATTAACTGAATTAGGCCTCTTAAAATATGAAATCATCATAATTATCGACATAACTCTTTTTGGAACAAATTACCAATTAAAAATCTAAAATAAATTAACTAATAATTGAATTTCAAATTAGAGTACAAAATAAATTTGGGCTTTACATATATTCAAGACGACAAATTCACATAAGCGTCGGTAACAAATTCGGGTCTTATGCATTTTCATGGATCGATCCAAGATAATCCAAGTTTTCTTTTATTTTGGATTGACTAACTTGATCAAAGCATATTCAATTACAATCCGTTAGCTGATGGGTCCATATCAAAGCCTATAGTGTTCAATTCCAACAGGATTACACGAGTGAGCCAAAGCTACCTAAAACACTGCTCACACCTATAAAAAAAAAAAAAGAATCTTCACCACACAACAAATCAACACACAAGACACAAGACACAGCACATAACAAATCAAAAGGACTCAAATTCAAATCTGTCTGTCACGAAAAACTTTGTAACAATGAAGGTTCCATGTCTTTCTTGACATCAAACCTCAAGGCATTAAGGTTTGTTCCACAAGTCGAAAGACATTACGCTTCATCATTTAAGTACAAACTTCAAGCCCTTGAAATAATATTCAATGCGAAAAATCAGAGATTGTAATATTTTTCTTATTTAAATTTATAAAATTCATTTTTCCATATATTTCTTGTCTTGTAATTTATTTTTGCAAACTCAAAATTTTATGCTAACAATAATCTACATAGCAATCCTGGTATTATTTCTAAATTCTCATCACTACAATCTAACAACGGAAATTATTACAAAAATGCACTAAATTACAAACAGATCTATTACACAAAACACTAATTACAATAAAGCTACTTAATCAGAAACCCTAATTTATACCCCACCACCAATTAAAGGCAAAACCCCACATGAACAAACTTTGCTCTTGTACATATAATTCTTTACTCACAAATGTGATTTCCCCCAATCTTTTTTGACCAAACCCCAGTCCAAGATCACCCTTTTCTTCCCCACAAAACAAGAACAAAGTTTTGGATCACATGGTTTTCTACTTTACTTTTACACACAAAATCCCAATACTACATTGTACAAAGCAAAGATGAGACCCCATTTGGGAATAACTTATAATTTCAGCACCCCTTTTTACATTTTAAGACAAGAAGAAGAAACAACCAAACCTCAAAATACTATGATTAGTCCCAAAAGGGACATCAGATTATGTGTTTGTTGTTCCTCTCAGCAGCAATTGTGAGTAGTCTTGAGACACCTTGAGTCCATACATCATGCTCTCTTTGGTTCTTGCACTCGAACTCAACAACCCCTCGTCCCACTGTTTTCAACGCGAAGTATCTCCGGTGCTCGCCGCCTTCGAGCAGGTGGCGGCCGGGCCAGGCCGGAATGTCCTTTAAGACTTCCAGCACTACATCTGAAAATTTCAAAAAACAGAAGAAAAGATAAAGATGGCAATTCTTTTATGCTTTTCTTCTTTCTTGCATGCTGCTTTCACAAATCCCCAAATGTCTTCGTCTCATCATGAAGACAACGATAAAATAAACTACTTACTCTTTTTCTTTTTCGTGACGGTCCCAGCGACGTGTTTGCTCTTCATCTTCAGCATCACCTGGAAAGAATTTCTGATTTAGATCACGACATAAAGTGATCAAGAAAGCAGACGATAGATTGATTCGTATTCATTATAATGATGAAGAACTTTAACTTTTTGTCTTGGATTTTAGTTTCATCGATGTGTGTAAAAGGTAAAGTGTGTGTTGTGTGTGTGATGTATCGGAGAAAGTTCGGAGCGGGTTTGATTGTTCAATCATGGAGAGGAAAAAGCTTACCTGACCCATTTTGTTAATGTAGACAGACACTACTTTCCAATGAAGATCACCTGCATTTATAGGGAATCCAAGTATATGTCAAGCAACTGTGTCTGATCATCAAAAGTTGCTAACTGCAGCTTAGGTTGTAATAACCATAACTGATGACTATAAGTACTTGTTTCTAAAACATGATGAGATAGTTAAGAGGATGGAAAAATTACCCTTTCGAGTTCTCTTGAGGAGTTCACCGCCTCTGGCGAGCAATTCTCTACTGCAAATTCCGAGGAAGTTCTCTTCCGGGACGAGTTCTCCACTAAAGCTACCGTTTGAACTTCCATTGCTCCCGCCATTGCCACCGTTAGTAACTCCCATCACTTTGTCCACAGGGATCACGGCTGCAATATTCCATACTTCCTTCAGTGCCCTCGCCTTTAACGTGGCGGCACCGCGCAGAGCTGCAAAAGAGTAGTCGGACAAATTAGAAAGACTCTGATGAACAAACACAAAGGGCGAATTCATCGTTAATAGAAAAATTAATATTGGATAAGACTCTTCTTTGATCTAAATGTTGAAATTGACATAATTTGGCTAGAAAAAATCAAGTATACATACCTGTAGCAGCAGCAGCTGTCAAGGTCATGATGTCACCTGCTGACCGAACATTGACAGCTGAGCTCACAACCGAAGCCAAGTGCTCGCGCTCAGCCCCCATCACCTCGGCTGCTTCAACGCATTGTGCAGCCACCAATGTGGCAGCCGATGCCACAGCCATGTCTGTCTTGGCCATTTGTTCGTCTTTTCCTGCCCCTGAGGAGGCAGCCGTGGCTGCAGCAATTGCAGCAACGGCAGCTGCTACCCCGGCAACGGAAATGGCAGCATGGAGCTGGGCATTATGTGCTCTCACCTCCTCTTTCTTCTTCTCTTTCCGATCCTTCAACCATCTCCCAACTGTTTTCCCTCCAGTTAAACCAGTGCCGCCAGCAGCACAGCTCTTGTACTGGCTGCTGCTTACCGGATTGCTCAACCGACAATACTGCATACATAATAAACCTACGTCAGTGTCAACATTACGAGCTTCTTCATATTCTACGAGCTAAAACATATATTCATGTGGAACACATGATGAAATTTTTTGAGTTAGATGTTCATAAGCCTAGCTAGAATGCATCATCCACCTCTTGCAACTCAATTAATGAGACCATTAAAGGGCACCCCACCACAAGAATGGACCACTTTTTCTTGTCTAATAACTAGTCCATATTCTCAAAAATCAACATGAACCACAAACTAAAATTGTCACTGCCATTCATGAAAAGCTCCTCATATTCAACAATTGCCCGGAAAACCAACCCACGAATTCGTTATATTATATGCCAATTTATAAGGATCAATATAAAGATCAGATGTACTGTAAAATATCGATTATTCAATACTCTGGAGGACCAAAGGCTACATATTTTTCTAAATATCATCTTATCGACTAACATCACACACAACGGTGCTGACAATATCTCTGCAAAAGAAGACATACACACATATACATATATATGTTTCAAATTACAATGTAATTTCTGCACTTATTGTAATCTAATGTCTTCCATGCTCATGAAATCTGACTGAAAATATCATAAAGAAGATATGAAATAACCAAACATGTGATTAAATCTGGTACAATTTTTACACACTCTAGGTATGTTGTTACTTATTGGTTAAAGAGAAAGCTGAGATATGCCTCTCTGCCCTCAGAACTTGTGCTTTGTGACCAAAAAGAGCACAACAAACATAATCACAAGACAACCAAAAAAATCCAAACTCCAAGATTTTGTAAACTGGGATCAGTCAATGAATGCAAAGCAAGAATTATATAATCAAAATTATAAAAAAAAAAAAAAATAAAGAAAAAGAGTAATGGACCTTGGGGTCATCCATTTCAGATGGGGAGAGTGGGGGGCTGTCAGTGAGAGAGCCATTGAGAGGTCCACTGCTGTGTGATAGCCTTCCTGAAGTGCGTGGTGATACCTCCTGCTGCACATATGGTACACATATCAGTACTATTTATATCCCAAATTAAACATAACTCAACTCACATAATTGGAAGTACTAAGAAAAATGATGTCTTGAATGTATGAACTCAACTAAAACTTAGAGACCAAGACTGCTCTGTCTCTGTTCTCATCTTGATAAACAGTTGATGTCTTCTCCAAACAGACATGAGCTCTAACAAGAAATGACTCTATACTCGAACAAAAACAAGAAACAAAAAGAGAAGAAAAGAGCATCAACAAGAATCAAATTTGTTGATAGTAACTTAACTTCCAAGACTCATTAAAGAACAAAAAGAGAACGAAAAATTCCAACCATCACGAAATAATTCCAAGAACACAAGAAATCAGTTCATCAGACAAAACCAGATAGAATATGGACAAAAAGGAATGAACTTTAGGCACTATGTGGAATAAGTCCAAGATAATTATCTTTCAACCCCATTTACACACACACATAACTATACTATCTCAAGTAGTAACATCTAATGAGTCATAAAAACAAACAGTTGATATCACTCACTCACACACACACACACACAAAGAAAGGGGTGAAAGCTCGAATCTTGACTTACGGACTGAGACATAATGCGTTCCATGACAAGCTGAGAAGTCTCAGAAGAAGCAAAGGAAAAAGGGTTCCTAGAAACGGTGGCTGAGGCAGCCTCCTCCTGCAACTCAGCCGTGATATCTTCATGAATAATTTCGCCGCCGCCATTCTCAGGAATGTTCTTGGGCAGAAGGTGAGGCAACTGCGGCGGGGTTAAAGCCTTGGAGATTTCAAGGGCCGAAACACTCCAAGAACGGGATAGAAACTCCATTGGCTCTCTGGGAGTCTCAGGAGGCCTAAGGAACATGCGCTCGAGTTGAGCTCTCTCCATAAGGAAATCAAAATGGTGGGAAGTTGTTGATTGCTGCAACTGTAGAAGAGGTAAATGGGATCATGGGGAGGGGTTAATGAGGTGAGCAAGTTCTTTATAGAGTGCTTACATGTTAGAGAGAGAGGAACAGTCTGAGTGTATGTGTGTGTGTGTGTGAGAGAGAGAGAGAGAGAGAGAGGAGAGAGAGAGTCAGTATTGTCAGCTTAAGGCTTTATGTTGAGAGAGAAAGGAAATATCCAAATACTTCAGAGATTATTTTTCATTCTGTCCCGTGTATTTTTGTGTAATGACTTTTTCACCCTTTAACACACACTAGGAATATCGAATTTTTTGTTTCAAAGTCTATTCCATCTTCTACTTCATTCAATATACACACGCCCCATGTATATATTTTTTTCAAAATAAAATATATGATATAATTCTTATACACGTGGCGCGCATATGTTGAATAGAGTAGAAAATTGATTAAAATTTACAACAGAAAATTCGATTCAGAATATAAGACCTTCCGTAAGAAATTTTGAGCCCAAATTATTGAATTGTCCCCCACGAGACAAATAATTACAGAAAAAGTTGTAATTAGTGGTACTGAAAATTAAAAGCGTTTGGTACCCTTTGTTTGGTTTCATTTCCTACGTGTTTTTGAGACACTGAGAAAACAAAACCAAACATAATATTATTCAAAACACCTTTACTGGGTGTTTTGGCACGTTCTCCCATATATGCATACATCCACCTACAAATAAACAATTATTATATATATATTTATAAAGAAACATGATTTGACAATGAATAGTATTTTTTGTCTCATAATATACAACACAATACATATAAAAAAACAAATATTACTATATACATATATAAAAATATATAAAAGAGACATGATTTGATAATGAACAATGTTTTTTGTCTCCCAATATATAACATAATACATACAATATATTTTTACACTATTTAAATTTAACTTCAAAAACAAATCTAAACATACACTATATCTCTAACACACACTTACTTATCTCTATTTTTTTCTCTCTATCTCCACAAATTAAAACAAAACAAACTAAAAACAAAACCAAACACTATGTACAATTTTATCAATAAAGAAGTTGGTATGCAGTTGGTTATAGGGGTGTTGCACTTAAAATTATCAATTTATTTCTGAAAATATTGATGAAAAGAAGATTTTGTTTACAACTTTTGCTTTTGAAAACTTAAAATATAAGTAGATTTAAGTCAAAACTTATAAACATCTCTTTACCAACTTGTGTTTTGTCCACTTTTCACTTTTGTTTCCAAATATTTTCAATTTTTATTGTTACTTAACTTACAGCTTATTTCCACTACAACAACAAAAGTTATTATAAAAAATTAAAATGCACAAGTTCTTGCAAACAACCTCAAAAGTTACAAAAAGATCTCACTCGATCTCAGTATCAATTACTTGACAAAAAATTACCCACTACAACAAAATATAATATTAGTCACAAGATATCAAATGACAACTTTAAAATAGTCGCTAAATACATACATTAAGTGACATTAGTTTCAATCTTGTCATGATATAATTATTAGAGTCAAGAAACGTGTATAAAATTATCACTGTAGATAATCAGTAACACATTTGTAATGATAATTTAGTGACAATATAAATATAATGATAATAAATAATTATTGGCATTAAGTTGTCATTATACATATATCAATACATTTTTTTGTAACAATTTTATTCATATTTTTCGTCATTGATTCTTGCTAATGACATATTTTTATAAGATAATTATCACTATCAAAACTATGAAAATAATTATTATGGCAAAATAAAAACTTTTGTCACAATATATATAATTACTAATAATATTAAAAATATCACTTAATTCATTCTGTCGTTAATCTTCTTTTTTTCCTCGTAGTAACTTCTATCACACATTAGTGCCACATCAATATGCCACATGTATTATTTTTTAAAATTAAATAAATACAATTACACTAAAAATGTAAATTTAGAAGTATGATACATACCATAAACAAGTTCATCGTATAATATCAAAGTGGCATAGAAGATCCTTCGCAATTACTATGTGGTAGTTAATTTACATGCATGGACTAAATTATCCCTTTGTTAAAGCATTTGAGCTCAATCCATCTCTCTTTTTTTTTTTTTTAAATTGGAAGCGATGAATTTTATTAATTGAAAGTAAAGTGATTATATTTAGTCCTATCGGCTATCAATATCGAATAGAAACAAATACAAATAATCAAATCAATAATATCACATAAATTAACACCTAGTTATTACAGTAGCTAATCATACCTACAATACAATAGAAATAACATCAATCCACACAGGGGTTCGAACCCATAACTTCTAGAATCAGAAGACCTCAACTTTACCAAGTAAGCTAGGCCTCATTGACAATCCATCTCCTCCTTTCTTTCTCTCTTTTGCAAACGTTACCTTCTCTGAACTTCGCCTTTTCTTGCTTTTGATTATTTTTACTGGTGGAAAAGGATTTTACAGCTTGCTTTTTTCTTTTTTGGGAGATAAATGTGATATAGTGTTTACCAAAATTGCCCTTCCTGCCCGCTCGAGGCAGCTTAAATTTTTGGGATTTTTAGCTTAAAATTATTGATTAATGATGGGTACAAGTACTAGTTTGTAATTGAATTGGATTTTATTTCAAAATTTATTAATTATTTATTTTATTTAATATATATACACGTTATGTATACAAAATATTTTTTTAAGTTAAAAATAAAAAAAATATACGTGGCTCGTATATAATAAATAAAAGAAAATAGGATTTGAAATAAAAATTAACGCAATCTTGTACACATTGTGTTTATATATATTAAACAGACCAAGAAATGCAATACATTTTAAATTAAAAAAGAAAATCGGTTTTCTTATAAGCCTACATAGAGTACAAAATGAAAGGTCATCTCTATAATTGATTATCATTTGAACTTTTAATTGAAATAATAATTAACTTTTGAAGTAGCAAGCTTCCTCGAATATTCTAAGTTGTGCTTTTTTTTTTTTTTTTGATAATTAAAAAAATAAAAGTAGATAATTGACATAGTACCCTCTTTCATGCGGGAAAAATAGGTCATTTTCCATATTGCTCCTATAAAAACATAAAATTCTAGACTCAATTGAGGATCAACGTATTTATGTGAGAGGTCGGGGCAACTCGATTCACCTTACCCATCAACCTGATATAATAGTCATAGATAAAGGAGGGGTCGGGGCAACTCGATTCACCTTACCCATCAACCTGACATAATAGCCATAGATAAAGGGACACGTAGCACGATCTAGGAGTCTCCAATGTAATTTATACGAATAATCGAAACTTATAAATACTGCTCCGATGTAAGAACTAGCAAGCAATGGGGTCAATCCGAGCTTATGTCTAATATTTGGTTTGTATTTCACAATTCAGTATTGTCACACTTCAGTGGATAAGTTTATGACTATAGCACTTCGACACTCAAGTTATTGATTGTAAGTCTTAAACACTATAGAGGAGGTATTGATTATGTAATGGCGTTTTAAATTATTAGTCTATTTAATAATATTTCACTTGAACCGGACACATGGAAGGATGTAAGATTGAATGTCGCTCACCTAGTGAACGATCTATTAAAATATTTATTTAACCTGCAATAAGTTAGTAATAAGTTAATCGAAGGTAAATATCGATTTTCATTCAGCTTTTCTTGTTACTATCAACAAATTTGGTGAATTTTGACTAATGTGGGGACTTATTTATTAAATAAAAGCATACCTCAAAAGTACTAGATGTAATTTTTTAAAATCATATAGTGCAATCTTAAGGAAAAGCCACGTAATCTATATTATTATAAAAGAAAATCCTTTTGTCGTACCAATTTTTGAATGACCCAATTTACCTTTTTTTATTCATTCTATTTCTTTTTTAAAATAGTCATAATAGTAATTTCAATGTCTTTTAATAACTCCACAATAACTCATTACCCACGTTTTTCTCAATTGGCTCTATTTTTATTTCTTCACACTATGATTGTTTTTTCACAAATTTATTTTTTCCCTTTATTTCATATCATATTTATTTTTTATATACTCTCAAAAATTGCGTGCAATGACAACTGATTATCTAAATAAATTAAGAGAGAGAGAGAGAGGGAGAGAGAGAGAGAGAGAGAGAGAGAGAGAGAGAGAGAGAGAGAGAGAGAGAGGTGGGGCACCAAGAACCTAATATCCCTATCCATAAGAGAAAAGAATTAATAGAGGGGGAGGGGCCAAAAATCCAAATGATATATAGAAGTGGGAAAACCTGAGATAGAGGCAACCCAAAGTGGAGCCCACCCACAAGAGAATGAGTGGTGATGATCAATGATTGGGAGTTGTAACCTCCGCATCTAATGCAAATGTTTTCCTCTCCTGTGGGTCTCAAACCATCCAATCCCAATCCCAATCATTCACTTCTCTAAGCTGGAAATACGCGCCGCATTTAATTCAAATGCTAACCTTGCTACCCCATGCCCTCGAAATTTTAATTTTAGTCATCTACGAATTTATTTTAATAAATTTGATTATTTTTATTTTTAATATAGGATATTTTTAAAATTATAAAATAAAATTATCAAAATAAATTTGTACAAAACTAAAATTATTACATTTCAAAATGCGCAGTAGATCGATCAAGGCCAGCCTAGCATGGGACCGAATCAGCCAATTTGGGGCTCATTCACCTAGAACCATCTTGGGAACGATTATAAACACTAGTGGACTATATCTGGGCCAAGTTTTTTCAAATTGGTTCGTGTTGGTCCTAGTCGACTCGACCTACTATGCATTATCCCGGTACCTGCAGGACTAAAATTGGGATTTTTTCACCCCATACCCTAGCTCGACTTGAATTTATATTTTAATTTTTCGAATTTTTTATGTTTGATATGAAATGTATTGTTATGCTTATTGAATGTATATAGTTATTTCATTGTTGATTGTATTAATATATTCTTGTTAATATATTGTTGCCGTGGTTTTTTATATTATTGTTAAATGCAAAGGTAGTCTCACATTGTTTATATTAATTCATTATTATCACTACTGCTGGTCTTATTAAGAATAATAATGGTACTATTGGTAAGAACGGCTCGCTTCAAGTCAGATGGTTTTGAGTTCAATTTTTTCTGTTGGTGTGAAGTTATTTTGATGAATAATTTATAAGTACCTCTTTGTCCCGTGGTGGTGACGGAAGGTGAAACTATCTAAACTTTTTGTAACATAAAAGAAAAATTAATAAAATTATAATTTCAGTATAACTAAACATATTAAATTATCAAAAGCTCTTGAGGTGATTGGCACATTTTCGAGTATTTATATCGCTCGAACTTAATTAAGTTAGAAAAGTACATATGTTGTGCACATGATAGGCTAATTTAAAAAATTTCAGCCAATTTTATGAATTTACAGTCATAATTGTTTTCAAATTGTCAATCCTTTTAATTGCATAACTAAATTACTAAAATTGAATTTAATAGAATTAAAATTTTCACCCCTTATACTTATAAGACTAACATACAACTTTCCTTTTTAATCATTACTAGTTGCTTTGAGCAAATTTAACTTAAATAAAAAGAGATAAGTTCGAGTGATTATGATTTGACGTATCACCAAAGGTTGTATCAAACTTGTATCGAATATGACATGTTATTTATATTTAATATATTGATTGAGTTATCAAGGCAAATACTTTTCGTCTCATAGTACATTTTAAGTATTCTATTTACGGGACTTTTAAAATAGTTCTTAAATTAGAAAAAATCGATACATTTAGTCCATTGTTTTACAAGACTTATGGACTAAGTGTGTCGAGTTTTTCCAATTTTGAGACCATTTTGAAAATCACCTAAATATAGGACTAAATGTATTGAACTTTCTCAATTATGAGATCATTTTAAAAATTTCATAAAATATATGATCAAAAATGTTGAACCCTCATTTCCTACAGAACTAAAAGTATAATTTCGCAGAATTATCAGTATTATTTTAAGAATGACGTTATCATCACTTCTTATCAAAATGCGATTGTTTCACAAATTATATATTACAATAATTAGGTAAAACTCATAAGAATTTATGTATGAAATTATAGACTATATCAATAAATTTCCACTTTGCTTATATTATGATTTTTTGACATTTTTGTGCTACAAAAATCAAATGCATGATCAAGGAACCTCCGAGTTCATGGACTTAATTACCATTCTTCCCCTTATTTCTATTAGTGCCATTCTTGCCATCCTGTCGTTACACTATATTCAGACGTTTATGTTCAGCTTCGAATATATCAGACACTTAAATAATCAGCATAAATATTAATAATTAAGCCAAATTCGAGGCGACTACATTATCTGGGATTTCAATTTAAATCACCACCAAACGTGTCAATCTATATAAATACTATCTCATCAATTCATTCAGACAAAATTGAATATTACAATCTAGACGTATTAGGACCGGACAGTCTGTTCGTACAACAAACAAATTCTTCAAGTGTGAAATTACTTAAAGACCCTTGAGATCAATTTTGTAACATTAAATACCATCCAGACCAAGCTGGCAGCAATTTCCATAGTCGAAAAGAAAAATAACAAATATTTACGACAAAATTAAAAATTTTGTGTAGAATATCGATCCCAAAAGGTTGAAGTGGGCCCCGGCGAGTGAATTAGTGTGGGCCCGTCCGTACAATTAAGGGGTGATCCAAAAGTGGGCCCAGCAGGTTTGTAATAAAAGGTTAGAAGAGGCAGAGGGCCTTTGTTCATTGTAATTTTGATTTTACCAAAGAGAGAGAGAGAGAGATCCTGCCCGAAAAGCTTTTGCTCACTTCTGAACCCGACATCTGTACACAAACTACTGACCGAATTTTATCTCTTCTCTTCACTAGATTTCTTTCGTTAAAATATACGATGTAGTTTGCGATTTGATGTGTGCGCGAATTATTATTTGTTTTGATTATAATTTTATAATTTTATCTTGAAAAAATAACTCATTAAAAAAGGGGACTTTAGAACTTATTAAACCACTCAATCTCCTCATTTACACTGATGTGGAACACTTGTCTATGTTAAAATATAAAAGATAAATACATTTTTCTCCTTAAAATTACAAGTTACGTCGCATATACCCTCCTAAATTGTTTAACATTATTTATCCTGGTATACAATACTTACGTATATATAATTTGATAGATTCGACACAAATTTTAAACATGATATGAATGAAAGTAGAGGATATATAATATCATAGTATACTAGCGATTATAAAATAATGTGGACCATTTAAAATAGATATAAATCGTTAGTTGTGATGTAGGGGTGAATTTTCTTTTTATACTAGTATAAATAATATTTTTCTTTGCTCAATTTTAAGATCAAAGCTTTGACCAACTAACGATGTCATATTTTTTATGAAATTCACAATTTCATCCTTCTACGTGTACAAATTTATATTTGTTTTTTTTAATTATTATTATTCTTTTTCGATCTAGATGTATAGATCCTATTCACATATTAAGGATAAGGTGCAAAAACTCTATTTGCCTCTTCCATTTTGTGTATATCTTCCTTCTTGCGTATCGATCCACTAAAAAAAATATTTAATTATAATTAATTGTCATAGTAGAAAATAAATAACCGTAGTCAATAGACATTGATCACGATCATACAACATTTGTTGACTGTAATTTTTATGAGCGCGGCTAACATTTGCCTTTACTAAGAGTCATCGAAAATATTTTTTTCATAATAGATAAGTTAGGTGTTTTGATCGATTTTATTCAACTATGATTAACATATAATAGTTATTTACTCTCGATTTAATTGCAAATTGATCACGGTCAAATATCAGGGAAAAATTAGTATAGCAATTCTTTTTTGATATAATTGTCGGAGTCCTCCGCTAATATGGAATGCGGTGTCTGACCTACTGTTATACTTAGAGAGTGTTTGCGCGAGTTTCGCAAAAGTGCTTTCAGCTTCTGGATACTGAAAAGCACTTTTGAGGTGTTTGAGATCGCAACTTCTGCTTTTGAAACTGCTACGAAAAAAGTACTTTTAAGTCAAAAGCTGGAAGCACCTTGGGGGTGTTTCTAGCTGCTTTGGCTTTCTTATAAATAAATTTAACTTCCTTTTAGACTACTTTACCCTCATTATAATAATTTCAACTCGATTTTACTCTTTTTAATTTATTTTCAAAATTGTTCATCTAAAGTTGATGTTAGAATTTTCAAATAATTTGAATAATTTATCACTAATAAAATTTATAATTTCACATATTTAATATTTTAAAAAATTTATATTTTGTTTCTATGTTATTATATTATTCCTAAATATCACAGAAAAATATAAATTAAATTGCTATAATTAATTAAAAAAAGTAATTTTTTTGTCGGTCGTGCAAGTTAATTTACCGTGCATGAATGAACAATTATAATATATAATAGGAATATTATTGAATTAAACATCCAATTTTTTTATTAGTATTGAATATTTTAATAATATTATAAATGATAAATATTTTGTAAAAGATTAAGTATGTGATATACTAATTGAAATAAAATTTATTATTTTTAGGAAAGATAATTATTAGAATCAAGAGATAATAGCATTTTTTTAATATATGGGTTCAAAACGGTCTTTAACCAATTAAACTTGTTTTAGAAGTAATTTTTCTCCAAACACTACCCAATTTAGCTTTTATCTGCTTTTCACTTTTTTTACAAACACTACCCACTTTTGATTCTGCTACAACTTCCAACTTTTTCTATAAAAATCACTTATTTAAAAGCAGAAGCTCTGACAATACTCCCTTAGACTCATTAATCATATATTTTACTCCGCATACTGAGCTCGTACACTTTATTATTAGATGTAAATCTATAATTTTTATAATATTTTACAAGAATCCTAATATGAGTGCCATTTTATTATAATTTACACAAACTTGTTATGTGAAAATAGATATTGGACGACAATTGCATAGACTTTTCTACGAACAATGGAACTTAGTTGAAAAGAGTGAGCGGGCAATTTGGTGTAATTACACGTGAATTGCTTATAGTTTAAAAATTATATCTAGTATTCTTAATATTTATTTCTGTCCATTGAATAGATCATTTCATCGATAAAATTCACGAAATTTGCTGACATAAACAAAAAGTTAAATGAACATCCATATTTACCTCGAATTAATTTATTATGAATTTATTACAGGCCAACCAAATCTTTTCTGACTAAACTACTCATATTTATTTTCACACGCTAAAGCATGTGTGGAGGTATATCTTCACTCTTATAAAGATAGTGTGGACATAAAGGATTTGTTTGACCAATAAGTCAATCAGGGCATGTATGAATTTTCATTCAATTTTTTTCACTGGTCTTAACAAATTTTGTAAATTTTATAAATTGATGGATCTATTTCGTGAACGAAAATAAATATAAAAAATATTAAATATAAAATTTTAAAATATAAAAAAAAATTATATATAATTATTACCAACATACCGTACTATAGACGAACAGCCACGCCTGTTGGGCGCAAGTTAGACAACTTTTTACTACGGATTATGGGCAATTGGAGTTTGAAATTCCAGAAACAAGTTGATGAAGTAATGATTTTACTGCATGGTGCATGCTAAAGTGCGCGTGGGTGGCAATCCCAGAGTACGTCATCCATGCGCCCTTCTCAGTTCTACCACTCCATAGCCATAAAAGTTAAAACAGAAGAAGAACTTTTGCAGAAGCTTCTTCGTT
This sequence comes from Sesamum alatum, assembly GCA_034509735.1. Classification (NCBI taxonomy): domain Eukaryota; kingdom Viridiplantae; phylum Streptophyta; class Magnoliopsida; order Lamiales; family Pedaliaceae; genus Sesamum; species Sesamum alatum. The sequence continues at coordinate 4,027,261 of JACGWO010000002.1, read as the reverse complement.
TTCGTTTGCTTATTTTTTCTCGGCATTTTCTTCCCTTTTCTTTTTTTTTTTCCTTTCTTTTTCAAGGATAAAAAGTTAAATTAATTTAAATTGTTGTTGGATGCAAATCTTAATAAGCAAAATATGATCTGTTCTTTCAACTGTAATTTTACAAAACAGATCACTGTTAGAATCAGACCGAGAATATTCTCGTTATAATCGAGAAATCTGTCATGTCATAGGGGAAGTAAAGGCTACGTGACGGCGGTTATCTCTTTATGTAAGTCTATAAAGAGAAATATGAGTGCATGTCGTAAGAAATGCTAGGATTTCAAAAATTGTACATGTTGCATGGAGAGTGACTATTTATATATTGCTCTGTACAATTTTACGTGAACTACAAATAACAAAACGATCCAATTGTTACGGTGATCAGTCCATACATCTTAGGGATTAGGTCCGGGCTGGGTTGTAAAGAACTTAAATTAATATAATGGATCATGAATTTGTCTGAGGATCGTAAATATTATGTCGGAGGTCTTGGCATGACCTTCATAAAACGTTCTGGGATAGAAAAGTTATAGAATTTTGACAGAATTCTACCATTATAAGGATGAAAATTTACCTTCTCACATACATTAGAATGTGAAGATGTATAAGTCTAATTTGGTCAGAAATAATTCTTTTGACTTGCAATAAGTCAATAATAAGTCAATTGAATATAAATATGAACTTTTTATTTAATTTACTAATATCAATAAATTTGATGAATTTTACCTAACGGAAGAATTTGTTTGTTAGATGAAAAGAGTGCTTGATATAATTTTCTAAATTATTTATATATAATTACACTGAATTTCAAAAAAGACGATATAATTATTCCTTATAAATACGAGGATGTTTGACTTTAACCACTTATAAATAACTGGTTATCCATTAATTATAACACAGATGGAATTGTTGTGGGTCATAGAATAGTATTATTACTTTGGGATCAAAGAAATGAATCTCTTTGTCATCATTAATATTATATGTGCTTTTTGAGCATCCTATATCGTTAAGTCCATCAGAGTAGATTGACACAGATGTTACATCAACCATATAAAATTCTTAATATTAAAATATTCAAAAAAAATTAATTAATATATATATATATACTATATAGTTCTAAATTAGAGAATACTAAATATTAAAAAAATTACTTAAATATACTCGATAGTTTAAATGAAGAATGCATCGAGAATAAAGAAACTACTGTTAAAAGAAAAGAAATGGGCACATGTAGGTCCAACTTTATTTTAATAAATTAATAATTTTGGGATTTTAATTTTACAATTTGAGCCTAATTTTATTTCATAATTTGTTGTCAGTGTATTATCACTATACATGTATAACTAATTATTTTGAATGACAATTTCGTATATAATCTTCTTGTCACTAATTATACCTAATAACAGCTTTTACTTAAACATTCCCGCTATCAAAAATATGAAAATCATCATAGTTAATAAATTTAATTAATGATAATTTTAATATCGTCGTTCAATTTTTTCTTTATCACTTTTTTAGTGATTATAGATTTAAGATAAAATAATATTACTTAATTATATATCCCATGGTTAAGGCTGAGATCCTACAAACAAGTTTAAGGTTGCGTTCGAGCTAGTCTCACTGAATGTGTGGACATTTATGTCATTTTATATGGACTTATTATAATTTATTTCATGATTCTTTTTTATATTGATACATTGATCGAATCGATATATTGCCCAATTATTTTAAATATTAATATATTCATATTATTATCGATTTTATAATATTTATATATCCCAGTCTTGATCTATCATGTCAAGATGCACATTAATGACCCATTGACAAAAAATAATTCCCTATGTTAAGTGAAAAAGATTTAAGAGGATCAAAGTGTAGATATGGTTGGGGCCATTCCATAAATATATAGTAGCAAAGTGTAAGGTGGGATACAATGCAATGTGTACATAAATTGATGGGAAAATTAGAGAGTGTAAAAATTGAATAATGCATGAGGGGACACACAAATTAATTTGATGTGATATTAAATCCATCACCAACTTCCAAAGTGTTGGACTCTCATTTGCACCATTCAATTTGCTCTCAACCCTTTTCAGAAAAACCAAAAAAAAAAATTCACCATGTTTGAGAAAGAATTAAAGAAGGATTTGTTTTTCAATTAAATTTTAGTGTAAGAATATTTATTTTTTAAAATTGATTACATATATCACTATATTATGAATATTATAAAAAATATCAATTATCAAAATTTAATAATAATTTAAAAGTAGCCGGCATCAACTATTGACGTAAGCAAAGATATATCTGTCTAAATGTACTCTTAATTAAGCAAGAGAGGCCGACAATAATTTTCATTGGTTGGCAACACGTGTATGAAAAAAAATACCATCAAGTTACTTATTTTTCGCTATAATTTAAAGTTATTTTTCTATCAATAATACTTTATTCGTGCATATTTAAAACTAATAATTCATTTTATCAGCTATTTATATTTTTTATTTAATTAAATAAATGTGAAATTATGTGAACGTATTGAGTGTGCTTCCATACTATTATATATTGATGAAACTCAAATCCAATGATCCAGTATAATTTAGGATCTTGGTTTTGCCACTTAAATTATGTTTCATTGGCGAAAAATAATATTTTTATTCATCCCAAAACACATAGCCCTTTACATTAAAAAAAAAAAAAAAAGACCTCACTTGTAAAAATATCTATAATTATTATTATATATTCTTTAATTATTGTATAAAAAATATACATCTTTTAATCAATACATGAAATATAAACTATATATTTACATGCAATTATTTTCTCCTATTTCATAAAAAAAATGACATCACAAACTAACTATTAGCAGCAATATTTCCAAATATATTCATTCAAATACACATTTTATAGCACAAATATATATAAATTCTTACAAAACAAAAAAATAAAATTTTGGTGGAAGACAAGACATCTACTTTGCTTTATTGAATTTTTTATTTGGTTCCCTTAGGTAATGATGATGAAAGTAGGATCCTAATCTTAATTCATTGGGCACTTATAATTGGAATCTTTGATTAAACCCACTTTTCCTAGTTTTTGGTCAACAATCTCTTCCCCATTTGGGACCCTTTTCTAAAAAGCAACACCTCCAAATTTCCCATTTCTTTTTCTTTTTGTAATTTTGTGCATTGGGAGGGTAGTATGGGGAATACACTTTTTTTATTCTTAAGTGAAAACGATGAACTATTATTATTCAAAATAAATCAATTTCAATCATTTTTGTCGAATGTTCATATATTGATCAATAATATTAGGTAAATTACATCTAAACAACACCCACTCTTATAGTAGAATTACCACACATACTATACATTAGATAACATCGCACGCATTAGTATAGTTCGAACCTATGACCTTAGAAACCTCAACCTTAACGCTAAGAGATTATTGGAACGGAATACACTTTCTTAAATACTAGTGTTATGAACTATGTCTATGTGGCTATAATCATACAATCAACCGACATATATAAATTGGCAATACAATTTCAGATTCAAGAAATGTATCTAATAAGTATTTGTAAGGGTGTAATAGTCAATTTTACTACAAGGCATATAATCTCAACATTATATAAAAAAATTTATTCTTCTTTATGAACTTTTTAAACCATGCATATTCACTATTTATTGACAAAATAACTCACCAATTTAATATTAGCAAAACCATCCTTTTATCTAACATATTATTTCTCAGATTACGAGAGCTCTCGCTGAATTTTAATAAAAAGTTACTGACACTTGTCGATAACGATAAGGTTATAGAATATAAAACTTTATCATCAAACTAAAACATCATAGTTAATAGTTCTCCTTTGTTTTAGGCATTGTTTACTTTGGTTGATTCCGTACTATATTCTTGTCATACTTATTACATTCATTATGTTGGATCTACAAATTTATTCAAGTTAATGAAATATTACGTTTTAAAACTCTCTCAACTTGCATCGATTAGAATTCTCTTACACGTTCCGCTGCAGTTGAAACGGCAATCAACAATCATGCACCCATATCTTCCCTTTTTGTCCATTTCTGGCCTTTTGTTACTGTCACCGTTAAGAATGGCAAACAGGACGGATAGAGTAAGGCTTCGAACCGGACATCAACCGAATTTGGTGCAGTTCTTGTTTGAGACCCATCAAAAATAATATTTGTATTATTTAATTTAGGAAAAATCGCATAATACCCCCCGTGTTACAGGAAAATTGCTACAAACTTACCTGTGTTAATAAAATAACAAAAAAAAACCTGCCAAAAAAATCCTTTCCGTTAAAAAAAAAAAAGGAGAGTGGCCTACACTCGCTCAAAATGCGAGTGGGATATGATTTTGACCTATTTTCAACCTTTTGACCTTGTTGAAAGGACAAATTACCCCTATCTTATGCTATTATTTCCTCTTTTTATTTATTTATTTTATTAATTTCTTTAACTTTTTCATATTTTACTAAAGAATATATGCTAAATACTAAATAATTAATATTCATTAATATTATATGAAAAATATTATTACATCAAATTAAATTATTACATATAAATATATATATAAATATGATATTTTTAGGGACTTTAATATTTCTAAATCTTATTTTAACATTTTTATACATAATAAGTAATTCATTATTTTAAATTTACAAAATTAAAAAATACAACAAATAAAAAATAGAAAATAAAATAAAAGTACAGGTGTCGTCTTTCCCAAGTCACCAAACCCCCCCCCCCCACCTCGGCCGAGCCTACGCCAGCGCCTCCCACCTCCACCGCCACCCCCCCCCTCGTCTCTAGTTCCCCACCACCTCCACCCCATCGCCTCCGCTCTCCCCCAAGCCGCGACCGCTGGCCGTCCAGATTTGGGCGGCGAGTGGTCCCGGCGCCCAAATCTGGGCGATGATGTTCGGGGCAACAACACCCGTCGCCCATAAGCTAACGGCCGGTGGAGCGGGCGACGACCCTCCACCAGCCTATATATATACATGTACTATATATAGTGTAATTGTATGTGTGTATATATCTATATATTATATTTTTATGATAAAATATTTTTTTATTTTATATATAAATGTAAAATATATTTTTAATCTGGAGCGTTCATTTTAACTATTGAAATCAATGGCTATTAGAATCTGATTAAATTCTACGGTTCTGATGCGATGAAAGAAGATCCAACGGTCATTGTAATAATAATAATTTATATAATATAAGGGTATAACGAGAAATTGTGCAAAAAATTAACGGTGTTAAGCAAATCAAACGGTAAGGGGAGAGTGTGCAAAATTTCCAAAAATACAGGATTTTTTTTACCTATATTTTTAACACAAGGGGTTTTTAACTGAATTTCTATAACACAGGAGGGTTTTATGCAATTTACCCTTTAATTTATTCTAAAAAATTAAATTTTAATTAATATGTATTTATAAAATAAATAATATTTTTAACATGACAATAGCTTATTAGAATTTGTAAATGTAATCTTCTTTTTTTCGAGAAAATTATATGATTAATTAAAGAAAAGAAAAAAAGAAACCTTAATCAAGTTTTGTGAGTTACACTTGTGAGATCCAGAGCTAGATCGAGGGGCTGATCGAAACGGGACAGGTCTCTGATCCAGCAAAACCCACCCTCCACCTCTATTTACACTCAGTCTCACCTTTATTGTTGTTGTTGTTGTTTTAATTAAATATATATATATATATATATATAATATTCAAAAAAAATTGTCATATAGATTTGAGCTTGAATTTTATATTTCATTTAATGGTTATAATATGATGTTTTCTATTATTTTATACACTTTTAATGTAGTTTTAGAATATTGCTTGTTTTCTATTATTGCTTATAATATATGTTTTCTATTATTGCTTGTTTAATAATAAATAATAGGGATAATACATTTATTTCCTTGATATATAGTTTATTTACACAAATCATTCTTGTTTTATGCGTAATTATAGAAATCACTACTGACAGCCAAAAATAGGGAGATAATGATATTGACGTTTTTGAGGGTATATGTGTAATTTTTCAAAAATTAGGGGTGGTTATTTGAATAATATTGATGTTTTTTGTGGGTGCATGTATCATTTAAAATGCGTGAGTGATTTGTGAATTTGTGTAAATAAACTATAGACCAATTGTTATTAATATAATTCTCCCTAAATAATATGTTTCATCGTCTTGCCAGCAAAAAAATAAAAAGTTGTTGTAAAAGTTAATTAATAAATTCTCTAAAAAATGCGTGCTTCCGGTTTGAGTTGACTTGACCGGTCAGCCAATATTTATGGTAACTTTTTAAATCTAATTTAATGAATTAATTTTATATTAAATTTATTAATCACAAAATTAAGAAATGCATGTCAAGTCATTCTAATTTTTATGATTTTTTCTTAATTTTAATAGTACATATTTTTATGAGAACTGATGTGACGATCGCATTTTTTTTTAATGGAAAATCATAGAATTAATGACGAAATACTCAAAAATTCATATTGCGTGGGTGTTTGCAAAAACTAACAAAAAAAGTTATTCTTAGCTTATAGCTTAATTTTATCGAGGAAAAGTGTTTGAAATGACAACTTTTACTTTTCAATCTCTAAACTTAAGCAAGAAAACAAGCTAAAAGCATCTAATCCTCCGCTTCTCCCATCTACTTCAACTTTTCAACTTTTTTTTTAATCAACTTGCAAATACTCCCAACTTTTATTATTAGCATTTTTTTAAAAAATTACTTAAATTTATTTTAAAAAGTTCCTTTTCAAATGTGACGATCACATCTAAATTCTTGAAAATGGCAAAGTTGAGCTTAAATATAATTTGAACGACCAAAGTACTCGAAAATCCAGTCACTATCTATTCGGGTCAACCCAAATTAAATTTGGTCTTATAATGTACTTCATAATCATTCGATTAAAGTTGGATAAATAATTTATTTAAATCGTTCAAGATGGTCATTCCTATAAATATATAGCTACTAAATGATAAGAGCAATTTCTACTACTTTTAATACTCTCAAATTGCATTTCTTCCCAACTTTATTAACTTAAACATCAAATTATTATAATTAGAGTATGCTTGATATTATTCTTACCGACCTTTGTGGGCACATACGAGTACTGTAAAAAAGCTTATGTGTTTGGGTCATCTCTTGTTCTAAAAATTTTATCACTTTTTTGTTATCTTAAGTACCCAAACAAACATACACGCAATCACGTGTTACTCCACAACCCTTTGTCCCTATAGTGTGGTACTTAGAGAGACAAATAATATATTGTCATTATTTACCTTTCTATCACGATTATTCGTGGTCTAATTATTAAGGTCGAATGTTACTACATCTAGGATATGAGTTTAAATTATTGACAAGACATTTGATAGGACGATAGCAGATTATTTGAGGAACCCTGATTGATTGTATGTGGGTCCCACCCATGCTTTCCCATTTTCGTTACCAAAAAAAAAAAAAAAATTTAAACCTTTCTATTATAATTTTTTAGGAGTGTAATTCAATTAAACATAAAAAGAGCTAATTTATATAAGATTTTTTTTTGGAAGTTTCATACATTTTAAAAATAAAATTAAGATGGGTTTTTCTTTTAACATAATATATTAAAACATCGTACTATTCGTGTAATTGTTAAAAGCTTTTATTCCGAAATTTTTGTCAAAACTGAACTCAAGCTTTTAAACCTTTGAATATCTCATAAATTGTCGCAAAAATAAAATAAAATAAAATAAACACTTTATGGATATAAATAATTTAATCAAAATTGCTGGTCAAATATATTTTTAACCAAAATTAGTAGAAATATTTAACTAATGTCCAATATCGATATGGAAAATATGTAATAGTCGTTAATTCCTGTATCTCATACTTATTATTCTCATAATTTTGCATCTGAACTCTCAAAATAATTAAGTTTTATATTTAATTAAAAAAAACCATATTGTAACTAAAAATAATATATATACTATATACCTAATTATAAACTAGTGAAGAGTCTGAAGACCATGATGGAATTTGGTAAGCTTATCAACACCTACTATTAAAGTAGAACGACACATAACATTTCACATTTTGGTGGAATTTGACCCATGACCTTAGAGTCATAAAATGTCGGCTTCGCCAATTGAGTTAGGACTCATTGGCTTATCTGAAATATCTTATAAGCTCATGCATATGATAATATGTTTTTGAGCTTACGAGGTATTAGTAATGACAATTTAGTAATTAATATGACCAAAGTTCAAGAATTTTTTTAAAATTTTAAGAATCAGTTGAGAACTCTTTACTTTTTCGAAAGAGCTTATATGCTCATAATATTTTTATTATTTTTTTATCTCATAAGGTCATTTAAAAAAAAAGTTATCAAATACTTTTAAACATCTTATAAAATATTTATAAGCTCACATGAACACAAGTTTTGAAAGCATCTAATAAATGATATAGTTTATAAGATATTTTAAATAAATTTAAAACAAACAGTAATCTCTAAATGGAATGTGTACTAATCAAATATATAAGATTTTTCTTTTTAACTCATTTTGAGAGTGATGGTCAAAATTTGTCTTTAGATTGGGTAGGGATAATTTCCCTTTTGGTCCTCTTAATTAGTTAGTAAATCATTTTTGGTATTCCCGTTTCGACTTTACCAAATTTGGTCCCCAAGTTTTTATTTAAATGATCAAATTTAATCCTCTCTATTAGTTGAACGTGTAAACTAATGCCTGGATCTTTTTTGTCAGCTAACGATCAAGATTAACTTTGATAATTTTAATAAAAACTTGGAGATCAAAATTGACGAAGTCGAAATAAGAGGTGCCCAAAATGTTAGTGACTAACTTCGAAGACCAAAAGTGAAATTCTCTGAATTTTGGCTCTTCTTCACCCAAATGGTGTCTCACGCCTCTTCTTTTCTATGACAGGTAAATGGTTGTTAATCTTTTGTTTTTGTTGTAGGTTTGCTGTCTTTTTTCCCGCCAAAAGGTTTTTTCGTTAGTTTAGTGGGTCAATTAACGGTCAAATTTAATTTTGAACATGTACAAAAAATAATTTAGTGACTAGTTTAAAGATCAAAAGTGAAATTATTTCAAATCGGCAATGGAGGTAATGTTTGGTTCATCGGAAATTGGAGGCAGTAGGTCCTATATTTATTATTTTTGTTTTTTGGAAACTCATATTTTTTCGAAATTTTGGAATAATTGATGTTATGCATTAATTTAAGTGCATCTAATCAATTTCATTGTACTACTATTTCTGTTGATACATCAGATTTTGACTGATGCTTCCATTCGTGGTCAACTCATTACATTTGATTGATAAATTATTTATTTTCTTTTTTAAAAATTCTAATTACATATTAGTTCAAAATCAATAAATTCACAAATATGTCGATTGGATAAATAAACTCATAATATAATAAATTTAAATTAAGTTAGATAAATATACATTATAATAAATTGATGTACAATATCAATAAACTGACAAATATATCAATTTTATCGATAAATTTATAGTACAACAAACTCAAATTAAGTGAGGCAAGCACGCACTATAATAAACTCACATTAAGTGATACAAACACCCATACGTTTGATGGGATTCGAATCTATGACCTCTACTTTATTTATGGGACCTCAGTCTTAACCACTTGACTAAACCGCTAGGATAAAATATTTGATCAATGAGGTATAATTTAATTTAGTTGGTGAAATTGAGGCCCTGTAATATAAAAGTACGAACTCAAACTCTTTAAATAAGGTATACTCTAATAGTAGTTATTAAGGCCCCGTTTACTTTAAGGACTGAATTAAACGAGTGATAGGATTATCTTGAACTAAATGAATGATAAAAATGCCCTGTATAAATTGTAAGGTGTTTACTTACATGTAGTACTAAATTTTGATAAAATATGTGAAGTGTTTACTTTGTTGTATTCACTTGTATTGGATGACTAAATTACCCATTAGCCCTTCATGGACTTTACCTCTTGTCTTATTTGAGGGTAACATGGACTTTTGCCACCTGAATTTATTGTTGTACAAATTACATGATAACTTATACCACCACCTTTGGTGGTATAAGTTATGCAAGTGTAACAGTAATTAGTACAAGGCCCTATAATTGTACAGGGCCCCCATACATGAAAGTAAACAATATATTATCCTATACTAATTTTTTTATTCATCAAGCTAATACCTCAAAGTAAACGGGCCCTAACTAGTTACAAACTTAGAAATATGATATTAGTAATTGCTATATTGATTATTAATAACTTAAATTTATGATGTAATTGTTATCGATTTACTAAAATAAATTGACGTCGAGTATTTTACTAACTTCAAGAAAATAAATTTGACAATACATAAAATTCTAGATGAGGATTAAAAATGGAAAAATCGCAATTTTCATCCTATAATTTAAGGGGTATGGTAATTTTGGTCCTGTACGAATTGATTTTCGCAATTTACTTCTGTAACTTTAAAAATTTGGCAATTTTGATCATTTTTTGCCGAAAAAACACATGTGACGGGTACATGACCTTGACAGTCGGGGCTTTCCGACGACATGGCACCAAAATTGCCACCTCCCTAAGTTACAGGATGAAAATTATAATTTTTCCCTAAAACAATCATATTTTTTGCTGAAAGATTTCAACTTTTTTTACTCTTCATAAAGAAAATAAATTAATAATAATGACAATTGAAAATTTAGAGTCTTAAAAATAAAATTTTCAAGCTCTATAAATCAACATGCTCTCAGTTTGACGAGGATTGTGTTGAAAAAATAGACTATAAAAATATTATTTTTGCTAAAAAGTCACCTATTTTTTTCTCTTCTTAGAGAAAATAAATGAATAAAGTCATATTTCAAAAATTAGATCCAAAAAAATTTAAATTTTCAAACATTGCAGATCAACATACCCCCAACATGGAACATATTCAGGGAAGTGCTGAACAAACAGACTACAAAAATTCATATATTTTGTTGAAAATTCCACTATTTTTTATTCATACAGAAAATAAAATAATAACGTCTTTTAATTAAAAAATTAGAGCCTTAAAAATATATTTTTCAAGCTTCGTAAATTAACATGCCCCTAACCAGGGGTTTGTTGATGGTAGTTTTGAACAAGTAAACTATAAAAATACCATTTTTTACTAAAAAAATCACTTATTTTTTACCCCTTAGAGAAATGAATTAACAAAGTCTATAATTCAAAATTTAGAGCTATAAAAATATAATTTTTAAACCTCACGGTGCTGAACAAATGGAACAAAAAAATAGAAAAATTGTATTTTATCTTGTAATATGGGGGTGACAATTTTGATCATTTTTCGATGGAAAAACGCATATGTTGGGCACGACATTTAAAATTGGAGATTTTCAGCCAAATTAGATCAGAATTGTCAAAATTACAGGACTTAATTATAAAAATTAATTCGTGTACGATGAAAATTATCACTTCCTGAATTACCAAATAAAAATTGCAAATTTATAATCCACTTAAGTGCGCTTTTTCACTGAATCACACCACAAAAATATCCAGAACAAAGAAGAGAAAGTTGGCACATAAAATTCAAGAGAAGTAAGGAAAGAGAAGCGCATCTTCACTTCTCGGAATCGCATTTCAGCCTTTCCGTCCGTCGCGTGAAAGGAAAGCTTTCAATTCAGAGCAACAAAAATCGAGGAGACGAAAGGGAAAAAGAAAGCCAATCAAAGGGCTGAAAAGCGGGCAATAATTCAAACACGATTTTCAAAGAGATCGCAAAAATTAAAGCGAAAAACAATACTGATGTGCTTCTGATATATATATATCGAATTCCAAGGCAGGAGCTGTCGCACGTGATTTTCCCACGTCAGTACGGTGGCGCCGCCGTACGCTGCCGGTGAAGGGGCCGCGGCCGTAGGGAGTTGGGTGTCTGTCTTATCCGGGGTATTTCTTTGTTCATTCTTGAGATGGTGGGTGCGATTTTATGACGGGACGTCTTGGGAAAATTTGACCCTTTGATTTTGGCAAAGTTTTTTTTTTTTAATTAGTTTGTGATTTTGTTCTCCATGTATATAATAAATAAAAATAATTGTATTATTTTTAAAATTTGATATAATTATATGATTTTTTTTTGGTTTAAAAAAATAAAATTTTCATTTCTAAAGTTTGTTTTTGTCAAATGATTGATCATTCGTTAATTAAAATTAATTTAATTTGTTAATTTTAGCAAAAAATTGAATGAAAATTCACATATAGTTTTAATTGTCTTATTACTGGCTTACTGCATGTCAAACAAATTTTTTTCCGACCAAATCACTTTTACACATATGATGAGATATATCTTCACCCTCACAAGTGTAGTTAGATGAGAAAACATTTATTTGACCTATAGTACGTCAATAATAAGTCAATTAGGCGTAAATATGAATTTTTATTCAATTTTGTTGCTAATACCAGCAATTCGATTAGTTTTTGATTAATTGATGATTCTATTTGTTAAACTGAAACAAATGTTAGGAATATTAAATAATTAAAATTTTAGTATTTTATATTTTTTTTGTTTTTGTATTACAAATATAAGTTCACATGTGTTCGATTTTAGTCAAATTCTTTAATAAATTCATATATATTTAAATCTCTTGAACCTACGTATTTGCAAAATATGATTATTTTGACTTAATTTCGAAAGAAAAAAGTAAAAACTTTTGTAGGGTTTTAACTATATTTTATTTAATTTATCCGCATATTATTCCCATCGATTATATTATATTTTTATTTTTTAATTATAATTATATTATATTTTTCCCTGTATACATTTTTTTTGGAATTATCGGATTACAATTATAAAAAATACTTTACATCCCATGTAATTGAAATTTAAGAAAAAAAAGAGAAAAAAGAAATTGAGCCCAACAAATATATACATATCACAATTTTCAGCCCAAGAAAGGTGGGGTTCAAGATCAACAAAATGCGGCCCAAGCCCATTTGAAAAGTTCGGCCCAGTTTAAATATAGCCTCCTATTAACTGTCAAATGAGGCTGGCCCAAGAGAAAAAATCCAGGCCCATCAGAATCTGAATTTGATACTAATTTTGCTTTATAAAATGACATATCTTTGGCCTTTAATACAACAACACAGATAAAAAAAAATAAAATGGAAAAATGCCTATTAGTATTCTTGATTTAATGGCTAATTATTAATAAATGACTAGTATTATTGATTGGGAATTTTTTCACTTTTCATCCTGTAAGTATAGGTGGCTTGCACTTTTGATTTCATATCTTTTGGAAAAATACATTTAGTCATGTATATTTTATACATTCGACACGTTTATTTCTGTAACTATTGACTGATCAATTTTGGTTCTGTATGTATTTTAATGATATACATTTAGTCTTGTGATTTAAAAAATGTAACACTTTTAGTTTTGTTTTTGATCAAAACCAAAAAAAGGTGACTGGCAAAAAAAAAAAGCGTGATGCTCATTCGCGAAAGATGCTAGTCTGATCAGAATAGAATAAAATGACGATTTTTTACAGGAATCTCGTACATTCTCGAGCCAAATTCCAACTTTCCTCCCACTCCAAACCCTATTTTTTTTTTTTTCACCCAATTCTTGTCCCATTCATGAATTGAGAAAAAAATTATCAAATTCATTTCTTCCCAATCATTAATTTGTCTTAAATTTATCGTTTTTGCTTGAAATTATAAAAACATTACAAGATAAATTAATAAGCCCCTTTCATTGTAGAAAAAAGGTACAAAAACACACATTATTCAAAGCCATTTTGAGGAACCTTAAAATAGTTTTTATTAAAATAAAAACTACCACCCTAAATTATTTTTATATATCATTTGATATATATTTTTATATCCAATAATATAAGATATTTTCTTGAGCATATATTATCAAATTGTTGTCTTCATAATTGGAATCTAAAATTGGATAAATTTGATATGGTTAAATTTCTACTAGGAAACCTTAAGTCTCATCACAAGCCACTAACCACAAGCATGTAATAGGGGTCTGCATGTAATTTTCTTAAAATTGAGGAGGTGGATTGTAATATAACAAATTCTCAAAGGGTCTATTTTGTAAATGGTCCTTTAGAAAAGTTCCAATAGTTGGGCGGCTTCTTTTTCTAAAGGGTTTTTTTTTTCACATTCTGGCCCAATTCATCTAAGCCTATAACAAGATTGGACAGGCTTGTCATCTTGGCCCATTTGCAACCTTCTAAACCCTATGAACACATGTTGTGCACATAAAATTATGTTATTTATCTATAATCTATAATATTATAAAAGAAATTTTTTTATCGTACCAATTTTTGAATACCCAAATTTATCCTTTAATTTATTTTTTCTCTTAAAAATAAAATTGATCAAAATAGTAATTTCAATATTTTTGTCTCTCAACCCACACTAACCCACGTTTTTCTCACATCACTCTATATTTTCACGAACTTCTTTCTTTCTCATTTCCTTACACCACGATTATTTTTTAAGTATTTTTTTTCCTCTCTTTACCTCACACCACAATTTTTTTTATATGTTCGAGGGGACCGCGTGCTACGATCACTAGTTTATTTAAAATACTAACCGTCGTGGTACGTCAGCTCTGCATATATAATAAATAATTTTTCACACTTTAAATTACATTATAAATAAAAAAAATAAAATGTATTGGTTGGGCAGTTAAGTTATTGTAAAACTTGAGAAGTTGAATAAATTAATTATTCTTAGCAATTGAAGGATATTTTTTGCATCACAAAAGTTTAGTGCAACAGTGTCAAAATCGTCACTTTGTGTCTATAATACCTCTTTTCTTTATAATAGTATAGATTAACAACGACTATTGGTTGTTGCTTAAGTAGGTGAGCCCAAAAAACCAACCGTAATTAAAAATCATAATAAATACTTTGATCATAACTAAAAATCATGTAAATACTTTGATCGTAACTAAAATCATGACAAATGTTCATAAACTATTGCCATAACTTAACTTTTATATTATTTCTTTGATTGTGATTTATAATATTGATTTACAATGACATTTTAACTTATAAATCACTTTAACGTAAGGAATAATCCACTTTTTATTAGTGAGTAAAAGAAATTAGATTATGTAATTTCGAAAGTAATTTTGAAAGCATGCTTCATCAAGAGCTACGACTGTTAACAATGGTGCGATTCATACTTTTGTATCGTGCATCAGCCCAAGTGCTATTTCAACGTTCGATCCAACAGTTGATATTGATCAAGGTCATGCGTTCAAATTTCAAAGAAACAATTATCGAGGAAAGAGTTGTTGGACTGTACAGCAAGAATGCCCATCGTAGCAAATATTGGGGAGAGGAATTAATTATTAGTTTCTGCAGTGGCGATTGCTCTTATAGTGGAACTACAGTCAAAACGTATCGTTTGAATTGTTGGACAGTTTAAAAAAGATATGTGATGGAGATTAATTTGGTCATCTGTTACATTCAATCACCTTATTTGTTCAATGGAGATGCATTGAATGATCACTACACTCTTCACATGATATATAACTCCAAATATATATATATATATATATAAAGAATTATACATATTTTGTGGATTTTAGTACATTTAATGGCACACAAAAGTCTAAGACAATGTTTGGGACCATACTTGCAAAAGTTATAATGTGATGTGGACTTGGTGTGCATGGTACGGTGATTGATTATTATGCTAGAATAAATATGACTTATCGTTATGATTAATTACTATGGTTAAAAGTAAAAATTTGTGGAGAATACTAATTAAATATAATTGTGTAATGGCTATTAGTCGTTGTTTCTACAAGTAAGGACAAAATATTAGATACAACTAAAAGCGATAACAAATGTTTCGGACTTAGGTAAAACTATGGTGAATGTTGATTAACCATGATCAAAATTTAAATTTTTGCATTAATTTTATTTGATTGTGATAGATAGTATTGATTTGTTATAATTTTTAAACCATAATTATTTATGTTGCAGGGAGTATTCCATATTTTTGTAATGTTACTTAACTTTTATCCACCATTTTTTATTTTTTGTTTTTAGTTTTCTCGAAGGTGACTTCTCATGAGTTCACATACCTTTTAAATGAATTATTTAGGTATAGTGTTTCCATGCTCAGCCCCAGACGAGGGGTTTGGGAGGAGCACATGACCTCATTCACGTAGGCAACGCCAAGTAATGCAGCTTGTAACTCAATCGGTGCGCGGGTATTGTCCCTTTTGACTTCGTACGAGCATCCTGAAATAGCGCCTTGCTAGGCCCTAGGTAGAGCAGATTTTTGGAGTTTATAAGTCGCTCAAATTCCTCATTTACAAACTTATGTGGGATGCTTGCCTATTTTAATTATATTTATTTCTATAATTGATTATTATTGGTTATATAGTCACAATTAAATAAATATTCAATATCTTAATGATCGCAGTTGACAGCAAAAGGTACGGACAAACAATATATTAATTTCATACTAATTATCAAATGAAGCGAACCACATGCTTTGTAGCAACTGACGTCCAATATAAATTGGATTGAATTATTTATTTTAAACGTTAGTGTATCTTTTTCTATTTAATATATATATATATATAATATTATTATGTTTATAGAAATTGTATTATTTATTTTATTTAAACAATACTCACATAACATATATACATTAAATAAAAAATATAATAAACCATTATAATAAAAGAAATCAATCAGAATATAAATTACTAAAGGAAAAGATTGCAATATCCACCACACCACATGTGTTTCCTTTTCTTTCTTTTTTATTTTTATTTACAATATAATACTCATATACTTAATTCGACAATCTTGTAAAATATAGATACATGTATAATGCTATTCAATATATTCAAAAATCAAATTTAAAAAATTCAAATTGGTATCATTAACACAATTTCTATACTATTATAAAAAAAAAATTTGGAATACCAACTTTTGAATACACAAATTTACCCCTTAATTCATTTTTTTCTTAAATAAATATTGGGCAGAATAATAATTTCAATGTTTTTTTTTTCTCCCAATTCACTATTTTTTTCTCATTTCTTCACAATTTTTTTTTTCTCTCTTATCTGATACCATGGTTTTTTTTTATATGCTCGTGGAGACTGCGTACAACGACGACTAGTATATATATATGAAATACAACTGATGGATGTGCTTATAAATAAAATTTAAAAAAAGAAAAAGAAAGAACTCCAACAGAACAACTTTAATTCGACTACGAAGACACGACCGAGGACATGTTTAATCACCAGCGAGCATAATTATACTTATATTGTGATTGATCACTCTTTTTTAAATATTAATAAAATCATAATCATATATAGAGTTTAATTAATTTATTAAACTCAGAGGCTAGTTTAATACTGTCTAATTTCTATATTTATATATAATATAGTAATGATCGACTTTTACAACCCAATGTCAATTGTTGTTTAGGAATGATAAAACAGTTATGGGTATCAAGTACATTATTGTATCGAATCTTGATCGAACTCGAACGGAAATTGCGTGCATTCTTGACAAAGCTTAAAGACGTTAAAAATTCCCTCATCACATATATATACTAACCATCGCGGCATGCGGTCCCATGACCATAATTTTGGTAAGTTCAAATTGCAACTAACTAAACTGATTTTTTTAAATAAAAAAACAAATCATAAACAAAGCATGTGATTGCCAACTAATAAATTGTGATATGATCATCAACCTAATTATATATAATTATAGTGAAGCAATTATTCAACATTAATCATATTTGCTTCAAACCCAAAATTAAAATTTATATTCTTGCTAATGTTATCCAAGGCTTTCTTTTGGTTAATTTCTCTACTCTTCTTATAACTTTTGCTTTTCTTTCTAGTGTATATATATATATATATATATTTATTCAAAGGAAAGATATATTTTAAAACTACTAACTATGTTTGAAAATCTTTAATTAATTGTGCGCACACACTTGAGTGTGCCGTGGACACTGGTAATTAACGCAGTGTTGGCTATTTCTTTCATGAATTCATTATGTTAGACTACAATTTCGCACTAAATTTACAAAATTACGATGAGTACTGGAAAATGTGACAAAAATATTAATTTTCTTGAGTAAATCGATTATAATTACATCATGAATTTCAATTATCAACAATCAATATGCACTAATTAGTAATATCAAATATGTATAACTAACCAATAACTACTATTAAAGTAGACCAACAATTATTATTAACGTAGACTTTATCCTAATATATGGTAAAAGTAATTATTGAACATTAAATATACTATAATTTACTAAGGCTATATTTAGATGGAAAGATTTGGATTTAAAAAATGAATTTGGAGAAATGTTTTCAAGTGTCTTTATACTAAATAGATTTGAAATTCATTACCATGTGATGAAATATAACTCAAAATAGAAACACAAGAATTTGTCAATGAGGCCTAGCTCAGTTGGCGAAGGTGAGGCCCCATGATCTTAGAGGTCATGGATTCGAATCCCTTGAGTGGGATGATTTGTTTCTACTGCATAGTAAGTTTATTTGTGATATTGTTTCTACTGTATAGTAGGTTTATTTGTTGCTGTAATAGAAAGATGTTAGTTTGTGATATTGTCGATATGATTGTTGTATTTGTCTCTGTCCAATATTGATACTGACAGGACTGATTATAATTGTTTTATTTTAATTAATAAAATTTATCACTTCCAACTAAAAAAAAAAAAAACAAAAAACACAAGAATAATTTGAAATCTTTTGCAAATGGAATTATCCAAACAAATTCAAAAAACTTATTACTATGAATTCGAAATCTTTAGTTTCAAATCTTCTGATCCAAACTGAACATAAAATTATTTATTGTACTTAATTTTAAACATTATGTGATTTATTAAAAATATTAATGGAATGACCTAATACAAAAAGCTAAAATTCAGGGGGTGGCATGCCATTTACCCAAAATTAATTGTGTACTTACATATATATTATAAATGAACCTATTAAATTTTTTTAAATTCTGCCATTTCTCAAATAATAAACTATCTTGTATTGATATAAATCAGAAAATATCTTTTTCCCTTTCAATATAAATTTCCATTTTTCTCCTAGCAAATTATTAAAAAGACATTTATATATAAATTACACAAGACAAGTAGTCAATATTCAATAGGATTTTCATATCATAAATCAAAATCAAAATGCCTATCATTGTGGAAGAATGTGTCCATGGAATGTCGCTTGATGTTAATGTTTTACTTGTACATACATTACATGATCATTATTATTTTTCAGCAATTTCTGCAACTTTGAGATACGTGGAAATCGATTATAGCCCGTCAAATCAATAATAAGAAGGATAAATTAATTATATCGATGCCCATAAAGATTAAATTTAATTTACATAAATACTTCATATTTTTTTATAAAATTACACAAATACACGTGTTAGTGCAATGTAATCAGCTGGGTCCATGGAGTGTTTATATAAAATTTCACCATTTAATTTTTTCTCGACCCAATCCATACATAACATACCTTGAGAAAGTAAACCCTAGTTTGGTTTCGTTTTTGATGTGGAGAAAAATTATATTTACAAAAAGACCCTCCAATTTGTGGGTAATTATGCAAGAACCCCAAATAGAAGTTGAAGGAGGTTAGAAGAGAAGTTGAAGGAAGTTGAGAGAAGAGAAGTTAAGAAAGAAGTGAGCAAGAAAAATGACGAAAATACCCTCAGCAGATCAATTTTAGGCCGTAGGATCAAAGGGCAACGTTGTAAATTCACCCCCAAAAATTTACTATAAATAGGGGGGTGAATTCATTGTAAACTTATCTTTTTTATGAATAATATAGCAACTTCACACATTTCATCACTCTTTTTTAGCTTCCTGCATTGATTTGGTGCTAACGTGTGTAGACTACGTTCATTTCGAATTATTCACGATTAGTTTTCAAAGGCTCGTCTCAATTCTATACTAATACTATTTTAAATTGAGATATTATATACGATTGGACCGTTTTTCGTTGAATTGGACCATAATTTTTAAAAAATCCATTCTAAAAAGTGTTTTTTTCATACAAATAACTATTAAAAAATATTACATCTTTTCATATAACAACAATCACAAAACATCATAATCCAAACTAATTTTTATTTTATCACGTATTTTCTTATAAAAATTATTACAAAAATATCATAATCTAAACACTTATTTTATTCTACTTCATCTTTTCGTAAAAACAAAATATCACAAACATCATAATCCGAACATATTTTTATTTAAAAAACAATACAAAAACAAAAATTCATTTGGAAATATCAAAAATAGAAAATGAGAATGGTAACAAAACCAAACATTTAATTTTTGAGAGGTAAAATATAAAAGAAATAACTTGTAAAAGCAATAAAATCCAATAATGTGCCCATCACACATTGTTAATTACTTTTGTTGTTTGCCAATGTCAAATTTAGCAAGCAAAGTGTAAAATGACCTAATATATGTCCTCAACGAAAAGGTCAAAGTAACATGTTTGTACACTAGGGATGAGTGTGAAAATATTAAATCACAGGAATCGTGGCATATTAGTAATAACATTTTATAATGTACTGACGTGGTATGATTCACGTTATTTGATATTATCATGTTCAGTCCATACGAGAAAATTGTGTGTCCTTCGCGTCATTATGTGCATTCACACGAATGGAACGCATCATTCAAAGTACAGCTTTGTTTGGTTCAATGAGAGGAGAGTGAAAAGGGGAGAGGACGGAGGGGAAATAAGAATACTTTTTTTTTAAAATTGTTTGGTATAATCGAAAAGAAAGTAAATCTCATTTTTTTTTATTTGCATAAAAATAAAGTGGGAACGAAAAATTAATTTTTGTAATATTACCAATCAATCCGTTTTCTCTTCATTTTGAACTAGAAAATAAATAAATTATTATTAAAATAAATTTAATTATTTAAAGAATAAAATTAAACTTGAAAACTTATTAACAAAACACATAGCAAAGCAAGAACAATAAAGAAATATTTTTCAGATGGCAATATCTAAACATAAAATGAGTTTTTCTTTTATACATGAATTATGTCTATAAGTAATATAGTAAATAAAAAATAAAATGGGTATTTTCTTGTCTTTTTAAGCTTGTATTTCTACTTTTTCGTCCAATTTTAGACTTAAATAAAATTAAGATCCAGACGAGTTTTATATAGATTCAGTTTCACTTCTCTTTCATTCATTTTTTCCTAAATCAAATAATTTTTTTTGGGATATTTATATTTTGACACCCTGACCTATAATCTATTTATACAAACTACCCATATTTTAAAAAATTATACATACACCCATCAGAAACAACGTCAATATCATTTACACCAATCGCTCCTGTTTTCTAAAAAATTACACATACCTCCAGGACGTTAACATCATTTACGCAAATCACCTTTACTTTTTAAAAAATTATACATACACCCCCAAAAACGTCAATATCATTAAACAAACTACTCCGATTTCTTACTATTATGGATGATTTCTATAATTACACAAAAAATAAAATATTTTTTGTAAAAAGATTAGAAATAAAAAATATTTATATAATTATTCATTTTTTCTTTTATATATTTAATTTTCATCCGACCCAAACAAGCTTTAAATGCAAGAGTACTAGACTAGGACATAAGAGTAAGTGAGTGGTGAATAGAAAATAGGAATGATGAATTATGGGATGCACAAGTTGAGGGTACATTACATGTATGTCTTGGATCTCGTGTGATTTTGTTTTACAAGTAATTTTTTAATAAAGATTTCAACAGCTGGGGGAAGTATGATACCCATGTGCTTGTGCTATGTTTAAGAAATATCTTCGTCCATCTAACAACGAGTCTGTTCGTTAATGTTTTTTTAGGTTTTTATTTATATTTTGGATGAACTGATTATAATATATTTTGAATTATAAATTATAATTTTATATATTTTTTATAAGTTTTATTTTTTTTTTAAATTTTTATGAATTGGCCCAAAATATATTTTTTTATAATATATTTTTAAAAAAAATCAGCAAGTATAAAATAGTAATTTTTATTTTACGGTTTAAGGGCCAAATAATTATATTCCATTTAGAATAAAAATAATGGGAGGGTATTCATAATTATTTCAAATTTAAAAAAGATTAGCTATAATTTACAACTCTTTAATACAAAATTTTCAATACTCATTTTGACCTATATATCTATAAAGATTATTAAATTAGACACACGTAAGTACATATTTTTTTAAAAATATTATATACTTTATGTTGATATATATATATATATATATAATTCTAATAAATATTCAAATCACTGAAAATCCTATTAAACAACTATGATCAATCGAGCCAAGTCCCAATCAAATATTTATGTTATTAAAAAAAAAATAATCTTCCTACACTGACAAGAGTATTTTACAAGAATTAGCCATGTTCCTTGACCCCATTTCACATGCTTCCTTATCACCCCTCCATCCTCTATTAAATTTTTTATTGCAAATTATGTTTTTATCTTCTATTATGTTTAATATGTGTAAACTATGTATATAATTTTTTATAAATAAAATAAATAATGTCATTTGTATATACATAATATATTAAATGCAATATAAGATACAATTAAAATAAAAAATCCAATTTGTCACGACCCGTACAATCCACTGTCACTATAAGAAATTTAACATTTAATCATGATTAATTGTCATAGTTAAAAATAAATAATCATTGTAAAATAGTCATTGACCACGGCCACGCAACGATTGTTGGACGAGATTTTTGCGAGTGTGACTATACCATTTGTCATGGCTCATAGCCATGGCAAAATAGTTTCCACGGTGAATAATATAAGTTTTTGCATCAATTTTTGTTTAACCATAGTTAATGATAGTTGTTTACTACAATTTTAGTCCATAGTCGATAAAATTGTAGCCAATAGTAAATTTTCTTGTAGTGTGGTAAAAGATTTTCTACCATACTTCTATATTACACACCAATATCATACCTACGCGTGTATTGTATGTGATCCATTTAAAAAAAAAAAAAACACGTGCCAATCATTGGTAACATTAATATGTGATACGAAAGTGTGATAGAAGATTCAAAGCGGCTGCGAGCCACCTGTTTTATTCATATGAATCTTCTATAACACATTCGTATCAAATATTGATGTTACACTAATCAATAATTGACATGCCTTCTTTTTTAAATTAAAAAATATAATTAAGTTAAGTTATAATTTTAAAATGGAACTGCATATAATACACTCGTAAAGTGTTACATCAGTGCGTGACACATCAAGTGTGATAGAAATTCCTTTCGCCTTTTACCTAGTTGGAATTTTTCATTCCAAATCATGTCGTATCTTTTATTTTATTTAACATATACATATCGCGTGTACAAAGATTACATTTTTATTTTAGGTATAATTACACTGCCTTCCTCTGTCACGCCCCGAAAGTGAGACCCCAACTTTAGGCCATATTCTCAGAACTTTAGGCCCTATTCTCGAAAGTTTTATTTCACTCGCAACACGTCAGTAATAAGGTAATCGGTGGTAAATATGGATTGTATTCAAAATTTTTTAGCTAATATCTACAAATTTCGTGAATATTGACTAATGAAGGGATCTATTTGTTGGACGAGAACAAATATTAAGGGCACTGGATATAATTTTTTAAATTATATGATATCCACGTATAATTATACCAAACTTGAGTCCTAAGGGGAAGACGATGGAATTATCTATTTATTTTATTTAAAAATATATTTTATACACTTTATGGTAAAATCCAATCCACTTTTACCCCAAGAAAGCACCCCTTTTCACTCTTTTCACTCCCACACCCCACAAATTTGTCACTTTAAAGCAAGAATGTCTTTAGCCCACTCCAACAGGTAAAGAATCAAAACTCCCTCACTTCACTGTTCATTCCCTCTTTCTTCTTCTTCTACAAAACACTATATATCAATCTTCTCAGTTCATAAACAACGGAAGAGTTCAAAAAATGATTGTGTTTAAGGAACAGATCGATCATATGAACAGACTGGAACACGTAATTGTCCGAGAAATGCTGTAGTTTTCTGTCTCTGATCAGACAGTGAGAGGAGATATGGGGAAGACAGGGCGATGGATAAGGAGTTTCCTGACAGGGAAGAAAGAGAGTAAAACTGCCACGGTTTCAGCTGACAACGCCGCCAATGAGGATCGCCCCGCGACTCCCCTCTTAGTCCCGCAGCCCACAACGCCTAAGGACAAGCGGCGCTGGAGCTTCCGCCGCTCTTCCGCCACCGTGCCGGGGCGGCCGGACTTGAATTTTGTGGAGAGTATTCCCATCATCAGTACTACTACTACTACCTCTCATGTGGTGGATCATCATCATCATCATATAGAGGATGAGTCCAAGAAACACGCGTTGGCGGTGGCTGCGGCCGCGGCTGATGCTGCGGTGGCTGCCGCCAAGGCGGCGGCCGTCGTGATTCAGCTGACGGCCGCCGCCTCCTCCGGGAGGGCCAGTGCAGTGGAGGAAACTGCTGCCGTCAAGATTCAGAGCGTTTTTCGGGCGCATTTGGTATGCATTTCTTTATAATTTTTTTCCCAGATGCAGCCTCTGTTTGGTTTCATTTGGTAGAGTATTTTTCTTTGTTTATAATTCCGACTTCTTAGTATCTTCAGATTTTGATGAATACAAATTGAATTTTTATAGCAATTCATATTGCAGTTTTAGATTTTATTTTATATATACGAGCCACGTATAAAATATTTTCTTAAATAAAGTTGATGTCGTAATTTTTATACACATAGCGTGTATATGTAAAATGAAATAGAAGATGTAACAGGAATAACAACATGAAATCTAATCCTAGGATGAATATATATGGTAGATTATATTGTTATTTATCATTCCTAAAATTAGGTCTAATCCCACAAATACTCTCTTCCCTTTGCAAAATTATAATTACATATTTTTTTCAATAGCGAAACTATACACAAACACTCCCCAAGTATGTTGCACCGACACTCATCAAGGGATGTATTTATAATTTTATAAAAAAACAGGGATGTTTGTGTAGTTAAATCTAAACCTTAGAGGGTGTTAATATAATTTACTCTATAACTAGAATAAGATTTTTTGTTAAAAAAATATTTGTGATGAATTTTGTTCAGGCAAGAAAAGCTTTGAATGCATTGAAAGGATTAGTGAAGCTGCAGGCATTGGTTAGAGGGCATTTGGTAAGAAAACAGGCAACTGCAACACTCAGGTGCATGCAGGCACTACTGAGCGTTCAGGCTCGAGCTCGAGCTCAAAGACTGTTAATGGCCGACGAAACTAAGTCCATTGCCCAAAGGCAATTTACTCCTAGGACCCCTTTGCAGGAAAATAAGTTCAGAAACTTCAATCAAGTAAGTATGAGATGAAATTGTCTGAATCCGTTGGATCTTGGTGTCTGTAGATGTCTGAAACACAAACTTCTCAATCTGCTTGTAGGAATTCGACAGGGGACACGAAGACGACATTAAGATTGTAGAGATGGATCCCGGCAACAACAAGCCGGTTGCGAGAGCCAGAAACGGTCACTTAAACTACACACAATTTGACATAGCGGAGCACGAAACGACCACTCACAGCACGCCCGTCAAGCAAGAACATCAGCAGCTCTCACCGTTAACCGATACGAGTCCAAGAACGCGCAGCAACCATTTCGAGGAGTACTTGTGCAGTGCAGCACTGAGCAGCCCGCAATGCTGCTCGATTGTGTCCAAGCCCGATCAAGAGAGGCGCCAGCCGTTTTCCTATCCTCGGTTGGAATACGCAGAACCCCTTTACAACGAGTACCCGTTCTACCCCAACTACATGGCCAACACCGAGTCATCGAGGGCTAAACTCCGTTCCCATAGTGCCCCGAAGCAACGGCCTGCTGAGACGTTTGAGCGGCAGACAAGCAGGCGGAGGGCTTCCTTGGAAGGCAGGAACTTCCCCAAGGCCGTCAGGATGCAGAGATCCTCGTCCCATGTCGGTTCAACGGGTCAGAACTATCACTATCCGTGGTCGGTTAAGCTCGACAGATCAACGGTCTCGCTTCAGGCCAGCGAGTGCGGATCGACTAGCACTGTGCTTACTACCACCAACTACAGGTACTAATTTCTTGTGGTTCGACGAGAAATAAGACGATCAAAGTCCCTACAACTCATAAATCAAGAACTTGTGTAACATTTCTTCTGTTCTTGGATTGATGTTGAGCAATGTTTTTGGAGCTCTTTGTATGTAGTTTTATTCTAAGTTGTTGATTTTTGATGTTTGTTGCTCATTTGGGCTACAGCCTTTGAGCAGTGCTTTTGAGGCATAATTTTGCAAGGCAACTAGATTCAACTGTTAGAAGTTTAAAGCTGTTGAAAATAGGGTAATTTTAATGATCGTCTAACAGCGAGCCCATTCCGTTATACTCCATTGGGTTTTCATCTAATTTTTATGATGAATCGTTCAAAATGCCCTTTTGAATTATAAATTATAATTTTTTATATATTTTTTTGAATTTTTTAAAATATTTTTATGAACTGATATTCTCTATGGATTTTTTATTTTACACACCCTCAAATTTCTTTTACATTTTTTCTTTTTTAAAAAAAAAAAATCCAACGAGTATAAAATAGTATTTTTCACATCCCGATATAAGGGCTACATAATTATTTACCGGTTGAAAATATGTTAGTTTTGGAGGATGTTTCTTGAATCAGGCAAATTAAGGGTAAAACACTCTTACATAGATGTAACAGAACAACTGAGCAGGTGCATATTATGCCTCTCATGGGAAGAGTTGAAAGCATCATGCATACTTCCAACTTAGTACTCTTAGGGCAATCAATGATTGGTATATAAGAATGAAATTGAACGAAAATGGAATGAAATTGAGACGGAATAAAAGTAGAAATGAAATGATTTTGGTATGTCATTCTTATGTTTGTATACCAAAAGAATGAAAAAGAGAATTGAATCAAAACTAGGAATTGAATCAAAACTTTCCAAATTACTCATATATATGTTTTCTAAATAATGAAACTTACAAATTAAAATAAAAAAAAACTAAGCTACATCTCATTAATGACATAAGAAATATTATTTTGAAATGTTAAATTAATTATAAATTTATAATATATATATATATATATATTATTGGACGTTTTTCATATATTTAAATTCTTTTAACAAATACTTATTATTTGGTTAATGATTTATACTTATAGTAATATTTGGTAAAATGTCTATAAAGATGTTATAATTTTATATTATATTTAATAAAATATTTAAGAATTTATTTTTTTATATTATATATTTTATATTTTGGTAACACATATTTAAATATTTTATATTGATATTCATTTTATTTAATATATTCAAAATAATATATAATTTTGTCGCTATAAATCTTGCAACTATAATTTTATTAAAAGTTATTTTATAAATATATATAAGAAAATATCTATTCTCCATATATTAAAAATAGCTAAAACCATGGTGAGTGAGAGAATGCCTAATCCCATACTTATGGAAATGGGCATTCCCAAAGGAATGACTATTGCTATTTCAAAATTATACCAAACATGTGTTTGGAATAAGATTAGGAATGTTCATTCCATTCCTAACACATTCCCTTATACCAATCGTATCCTTAATGCCAAGAAAACCCCTAGTGCTGCTGGAACCGGAGGAATCATAAGAGACTGGGAAGGCCAATATGTGACGAGTTTTGCTAGACACATTGGAGTTACTTGGAATAACAAGGGAGAGTTGTGGGAGGACTGCAACTGGCATTAAAACATGAAACAACAAACCTAATCGTAGATACTGACATCATGTTTCTTGTCCAAAGTTTCGACAGGCATTGGCCTCTACCCAACAAAATGCTCGAAAGACTACTTCTAGTTTGTTGGACGATATTGACTAAGTTCACTCTATTTCGACTGAATTACTGTTACAGAGAATAAAATCAAACGACAGACTTTCTTGCTAAGTTGGCGGCCGACACAAACCATATAGGTGTTTTTTATGAATGTCTGAATCTTTTGAAACCTTCTGTCTATTCAAATTTGCTCAAAACTTTTACTAGATCATGTATTAATCTCTATAACTGACATATTGATCTTATATGATGCAATATAATTAGTTATCTATTAAAAAAAAGAGTATCTGCAAAAATATAAACTAAGCACTGGTCAGCTATTTGCTGAAATTAAGTCAAATTGAGTGTTTGAGGTTAGCGATTTTTTATTTTTAAACTGTTTAAATTAAGTTAAATTAAGTATCTTCTCACAAGCTTTTCCTCCTTAGTGGTAAAATTGTAATATTAGGCAATTTCAACTTTGCTTTCCACCTTTCATGTTTTGTTCTGAAATGCTCCCAATTTTCACTACAACTAAAATTATACTTTAAAAAGTTCATTCAATTAATTATAAATTTATCATTACTAACATCTTATTACGCTCTATAATTTTATTTTATCCAAACACTTCATGAACTTATTTTTCAAATAAGACCTAACATCTTATAAGCTTTAAAAACATCTTATAAGATCTTTTAAATAAACTTGGCCAAACACCGTCTAAGTTGTAGTTAGTACTTAAGGAGCGAGCATGTCACCACAATGCATCGGAATGTGAAGTGGATCAAAATCACTCTTTATAATGAAGAGGGTGTTTGGACAAGCTTATAAGTTCTTCACAATATGTAATAAGATGTTTGAAAAATGTTTGGTAAAATTTTTAAAAAGTAAGCTTACAAGATCCAAAAACTCCTTAAAAAAATTAGAGAGTTCCCTACTAATTTTGGTCATATTAATAACAAAATTGTCATTTCTAACATTTTATATCCTTCACAATTTTATTTTGTCCAATTAATTACAAAATTAATTAATTACACCCAATCTTTTAGGCAAAAAGTGAAGTCCAAGCCCAAAAACTTGAACTGTAAATTACCAGCCCAAAATTCCAAAGGCCCAAAGAAGCCCATCAAACAAGGAAGCAGCAGAAGCCCAATAATATAACGAGGGATTAAAGCTCCAAACCCTATATAAGTCGCACGCAATCTCTAGGGTTTTTGCTGAGCGCGTTTCGTGCAACGAAGTACAAGAGTTTCCTCCTTCTGTCCTCCGAAGCTCAGCAGCTCCGTCCACCATGGCCGTCGGGTAATTTCTCACTCTACCCGCCGAAGTTCAGCGGTTCCGCCACGATGGAATATTCATGACAGTGTTTTGATTCAAATTGAGTTTCTGATTTTTTCGGGATTTGGATGTTTAATTGGTGTTTTTTATTTGACGCAGCAAGAACAAGAGGATTTCGAAGGGGAAAAAGGGAGGCAAGAAGAAAGCGTGAGTGCCTTTGTTCAATGATTTATGTGTTTTGGGGTTCTAGCTGGGAAATGTTTTTGTTAATTCGGCACTGTTGTTTCTTGTAGGGCTGATCCGTTTGCAAAGAAGGATTGGTATGATATCAAAGCGCCGTCGGTGTTCAACACCAGGAATGTCGGCAAAACCCTAGTTACTCGTACTCAGGGTACCAAGGTACTATTTTTCTTTTCAGTCTTCATGATTTCGATTTAAGCATAAGTCAATTTTGCCTTTTGTTGTCTCTACAATTTCAGTTTGTAATGGATGTATATATGTATTTCTGTCTGAAATTTTTTATCTTTTAAGCTGGTTGCATCAATGTATTGTCTTTTCTCGACTAGTAATAGTCGGTTCTGGTTTTACTTAATCTCACATTTGCTGTATTGTTATTGTTTGTGAAGTTGCAATGGCGACTAATTATTTTCTGGTTACAGACTTGTGTTTCTTATGTGAATCTTGCCTTTAGCTTGCAAATCCCTTGGTATTAGTCCTGCTCTGTTTCTCATTGAAGGATATGACAATGATTTCTTGTGGCCTTGTTTGGGTTTTGTTAAAATCTTGAGTTCAAGCTTTAAAGACATAATTGAAGGCATATATACCATCAACTTATTTGTTTCCTTATATTTGCTGCATTGCTCCAGAATCCTTTTAAAATGAGATTCTCCTAGACCAAATGTGTGGGCCGATTTGGACGCTGGAACTCAATAGCCAAATGGATTCTTAAGTTTGTGTATAAAGGAATGTGAAGATTATAGTCTCTAACACTCCACTGTGGCACTGCTTGTTCCTTCTGTTTCAGTAGCAAAATGATCTTCCTTAAAGTATGGGCCAGTGATGAAAGATTTTGATTTATGGCTAAGATGGCGTAAAAGGCTAATATTTTTGGTATTGTGTTTCATCTTGCATAATTGTTGCACCAATGGAAGCTGAAAACATGAAATCCAGCAAAGCCATTAGCTAAAGAAAAAATATCTCCAAGAGGATTATGAAGTTGGTCGGCCCTTATTTGATGGTTCTCTGAGTATGTAGTTAGAAACTATAATGCATAAGCTCATGCTAATGTAATTGGTTGTTTCAGCAGTATAATCAGTTGGGATGAATTTGAAGTTCTCTGCATGTCCAGTGGTTCTTTGTGTGAATCCGTGTCTCATGCTAATAAAATTGGTTGTTTCACCAGTATCATTAGTCTCTTTTGAAGGATTATCTAAACAATTTTTCTGTATCAGATTGCTTCAGAAGGACTCAAGCATCGTGTGTTTGAGGTGTCTTTGGCTGACCTTCAAGGTGATGAGGACCACGCCTTCAGAAAGATCCGGTTGAGAGCTGAGGATGTCCAGGGAAAGAATGTTCTCACAAACTTCTGGGTATGAAGAGCTGAAGCATTTTGTTGTATGCATTTGTTTTATGTGCTCGATTGTTTTATAATTTATAATATCTGGCCTTTTCTATTTGGAATTGCAGGGAATGGACTTCACCACTGATAAGTTGAGATCACTAGTCAGGAAATGGCAATCACTGATTGAGGCTCATGTAGATGTCAAGACAACTGACAACTATACTTTGAGAATGTTCTGCATTGCATTCACCAAGAAGCGGGTGAACCAGCAGAAGAGGACATGTTATGCACAGTCAAGCCAGATTCGTCAAGTAAATATCAAAATTTTTTCCATATAGAAGTTAAAACACTGATGTAACATAGATTGTCTCTGGTATTTATCTCTCTCTTTCCCCTTTGGTTAGATCCGGAGAAAGATGCGTGAGATCATGGTTAACCAAGCACAATCTTGTGATCTCAAGGATTTGGTTCAGAAATTCATCCCCGAGTCAATTGGAAAAGAGATTGAGAAGGCAACTTCAAGCATCTACCCCCTGCAGAATGTTTTTATCAGGAAGGTTAAGATCTTGAAGGCACCCAAATTTGATCTGGGCAAGTTGATGGAGGCAAGTTTCTGTTTTTCCTTTTCCTGTATCACTTATCACACTATTATTATGTTATCTGCTAATTCCGTAGTCTTGAGTTCTCTTGTAATTTCATCACTTTGATGTGCTGTGGAGCTTAATACCGAACTCCAACTTTAATGTAATATGTGCGTCCATTTGTAGGTTCATGGCGATTACAGTGAGGATGTCGGTGTGAAGTTGGACAGGCCGGCCGAAGAGCCAGCGGCTGAACCAACTGAAGTTGTTGGGGCCTAGATGGATACATGTTAAAATTCTATCTTGTCTTCTCTTTTCTCCGCTTTCTTGTTTAGTTTTACCCTTGAAAGAGACAGGAATGCAATATGTAGTTGTTTTTGGACCCATTTAGGAAGAGATTTTGCTTTTAAGAGAGTTCAAAATGGCCTTTCTAGACAACCATTGAACATGGCTTTCTTGTTACATTTTACATTGTTTTTGCAGCTCTCTTATATCTTATCTTATTTCTTCCACTAACCGTCCGGTCATATTAGTCTCTTCACTTAACTTGCTGTTTTCTCCTGAAATGTTGTTCATCTACTCTATTGGCCATTTGGAATTCAATCCCCAGACGTGGAAGCCAGTGCATAAATTTTGTTTTTTGGATTTGTTATGCACATTAATATATATTCTCATATAAATTAAGGGTAATTACATTGTCCTCTCTCTCGAGGTTTAGTGTAATTATATGTAAATTTTTTGTGATTGGAGAAATCATATTTATATTTATGAGGTTTGTTCTAGTCAAAATTTGTTAATTATTGATATTAGTCAAAAGTTGAATGAGAATTATA
The DNA here is from genome assembly GCA_034509735.1 of Sesamum alatum. Lineage (NCBI taxonomy): Eukaryota > Viridiplantae > Streptophyta > Magnoliopsida > Lamiales > Pedaliaceae > Sesamum > Sesamum alatum. The sequence continues at coordinate 3,995,012 of JACGWO010000002.1, read as the reverse complement.
TTTACTGTTGATTGATTTGGCATGGATTTATTACAGGTCAAATAGTTTTTCGTAATCATTTAGTATTTCACACGTTAATTCATGAGATTTATTTTCACTCTTTTAGGAGTATTTTGGTCAGACTTTTGTTGTGAAACAAACAAGTAGTTAGTTTAATTATAAATAATCGCAACAATCCAACAAATGAAAAATTACTTGCGTTGCAATTGTAACAACGACGAAACTTTCTTCTAGGATTATTTGGAGTCCATGAAGTTCGTAGAGGTGTTGGTTTACGCCAGTCGCGCAACTTGACATTAGTAGATGAAAATACAAAACTTAAAAAACTTCCGTAAGCAAAAAAATAGTTTGTGTTGGATTCCATCCTTCTAAAAAAATATTGCACCAAAAAACAATTGTTGAAAATAAATAGTTAAAACTTGAAATTCCATTCCTCAAACTGAACCGTCGCCCACAAACAACTTGTCTACAGCTCCCTTGTTGGAGTTTGAGGAATAAAATAACCGGATAATTATATTTACATCTCTGATTTATATTTATTTATACATATTATTTGTGTCTTTATATAATCACATAAATTACTCTTTTCGGTTAAAAAAAATGGCTGGAACGTGTAAAAAGACATATTCACCTTTTCGCCGAAAGCCTTAAAAAAAAAAAGAAAATCACTTAAATATATACTACTAAGTGTATTGACAATTTTACACCTGTTCAAAATTTCAAATTATGAAAAGTTTCCCAATTTTTTTTTTCTTTTATATGTATATATATTTATACACACATATATGTATGTATATTTAAACATACAGATAATTTATCCAGGCAGCGATCGAAGGATGAGTGATGCCATAATAGGTACATGACTGACTCCATCTCTTTGCAAAGGATATATAATTAAGGGATAATTATACTGCCATTTCTTGAAATTTAGTGTAATTACATGTAGATCTCATATCCAGTACCATTCATGTTTGTTTCCATTCAATAGGTACTTCAGTTAGTCAAAATTCACTGAATTTACTGATGTTAGTACAAAAATATTCATATTTAGGTCAAATAAATCTTTTTCTGACCAAAGTACCCTTATATATCTTCATACTTATAAGGATAGTTTGGTCATAAAAAGATTTGTTTGATAGTCAATATAGGGTAAATATGGATTTTCGTTCAATATTTTTGCTAACATCAACGAATTCAGTGAATTCTGATTAACGAATGAATCTATTTGTTACATGAGAATAGATATCAGGGGTACTAGATATAATTTATCAAATCATAAGAAGTTTGTGTGTAATTACATCAAATTTCAAAAGAGAACAATATAATTTTCCCTATAATTGAGTACATAGACATGTTACTGGCCTTAGAATTACTGTTTAAACTTCATTTTTTGTTGAACCTAAAAGCTACCGTTTGAGTTTGATTTGCTTGTTAATTGAATCCAACTTAGTTTTTTTAAGCGATGAACTATTGTTATTTGAAATAAATTAATTATAATCATTCCTGTCGAATGTTAATATAACAAAAACAACTATAACAATCATATATTGATCAATAATATCAAATAAATTATATTTAAATAACACCTACTCTTATAGTAAAAAAATACCACACCTATTATACACTAGACAACATCCCACACATTATTGATGTAATCGAACTTTAGTTAATTGAAGAGTAGTGTGATTTTTTTTATGCACTTATTTTTTTTACTTATTTACTTGTCGATCTGAACCGTATCTGATTTCAAACTTAATGATTGAGAAATCACGTGCTGGGCTTGTCATGTTCAACTTCAAAAAATTGTATGCATACGATTTTTTATTAATCAATCCCAAATCGAGTATTAAGTAGTTCCGTTTGTTTTTCAGCAGCCTAAAACTTGAGATGTGGCCTTTTTTTTTTTTTTTTTTTTTTTCTCCAGATAGCAATGGATATGTGCAAAGATGGCAAAATTGTAATTTTAATCATGTATGTTTGGGGGTGATGATCGTCTGTCCTGTAAGTAACGCACTGACAATTTTAGTTCTAAAATTTACGATTTTGTATCCATTTTAGTCCTTCCAACATAAATCAATCGAAAATTTGTCAGAGCAATTGGGGTTTTTTCGCCAATTGGACGCCAAGTCTGGATTGGCATTAGACCTAGACATTTTGGAGGCAAATTTTTGGACGTTTTGCATATAATCACCATTTTTTTCTTCATTCTATTGTACGACAAAGAGTGCAAAAGGGGTGTTGATAGGCCTAGTGCCACGAAAACTGCCACCTTCAGAATTGACGCCCAATTGGCAAAAAAATCCCAATTTCACTAAAATCCCCAATTGCTCTGGCCAATTTCCAATTGATTTCTGCCGTATGGATCAAAATTGCCACAAAATTGTAAATTATAGGACTAAAATTGCTAGTGCGTTACTTAGAGGACGACGGGTGCTACCCCTTAACATACAGGACTAAACTTACAATTTTGATCGCAAAGATTGTTGATGTTGGAACTTAAAAGACAAGCCTAGGAAGCCACTGAGACATCTCCGTTCCATTGTCTGAGCTTTGATGATGCTTACCTTGTATGCAAGTCTTACAAACTTGTAGAATTATGTTATTAGCATCATTCAACATAAGCCACAGAAACAACATAGGAATAGAACTTCTAACACCATATCTGTAAGAAGAAACAATAGAGCACAACTGCATCCTTCTCATGGGCTAACAGAAAGAAAACTCTGCATAGTCAACAGGAAGCGAAAAATCAAAAATGCAAGAAGCAGATTGTTGGAATTAGATCAAATCTAACCCTCACACATCCTAGACCAAGGAAATCAGTTTTATCCGACTAATTAACGAGACGTCCTACCGACATCATACAAGAACCATACTTGCCAGTCAAAGCCAAATTGCAGTTGTAAGAAAAAAAAAAAAAACTACGAACCGTTTTCATTTCTACTAGTTGATTGCCTAAAACATGCACAACGAGGAGCCTTCTTGCGTCGCCCGCTGTTCTTCCTTCCGTTCTCAACAAAGTCCCTCATGATAATGGTTTTGCTCTTGAAGAACTTGTTTCTCCCTTTGTTTTTCTTCTCGTCCTCCAGTTTCAACAGGACGTACTGAATCTTCTGAACCTCTAATTGCAATCGGCCTATCCTTTCCGACCCTTTTTCAGCCTGTTCCATGACTTTCCATCTCCATGTTTTCACGGTCTCTCTCAGCCGGGGTGATGCCATTTCATCTGGAGGACACTCTACTATGTTTTTCACTAGTTGACCGTTCAAATCTACTAGATGTACGAGAGTATCCTCAGCTTCGATCAACTGTTCATGAACTGTTTCAAGATCAACATTCTTGGCCTTTCTACTCTTTTTGTTACTCTCCAGTTTCTTTCTTAATGTTCGCACTGTTGTCTGAAGAATCTCCAGTTTCTGGGCATCAGCGGCAAGCCCGTCCAGGATCTTTCTGTCATTCACTTCTTTAATAGGCTCGGTGCTTCTCGTTGACAACTCCAACTTATCTACACCCAACTCTTTCTCCACATCTGAATCAGTAGAGGGAGGGCAAGACTTCCCTTTTACATTCTTTTCCGTCACTTTGTACGACATCCTAAGTGACTCACCGATTGTCTGATCTTTGTTGCAGTCCTCAGCAGTTTCCCACAGCTCAAGCATCTGATCGTCGGCTGCAACATTACCTCTAGCTCGCACTACGCGTCGTGAGCTATCGGAGACTTCATCAAGAGGAATATCTTTCATTAGCATCCCATTCCTGACTTCAGAGGCTTTGTTTTTCATTTTCTGCAACTTGGGAGAATCATTGAGCTCATTTCCATACCCTTCGTTCCTGTTATGCCTGTGCTTGTCTCTATGAAGGCTACGGCGTGGTTTTAACTGGTCATTCTCACTTGTAGCCAGTTCTTGTCTGTCATTGGAATTTGATCTTCTTGGCAAAACAGGTTTATTCATTTCTTCCATCAACTTTCCAACTGCCTGAACTCTCATCCGCAGGTTCTGCAAGCTGAGAAGAGATTGATCTTCCCGCAGTATTTGAGAAGTACCTTGACTGGGATGAGTATCAACTCCCAAGAACTGCAAAGATGCAGACATTCAAGTTTACATTAGTGAATGCATTTGCACGAAAAGACTGAGATACTGGCACCGAGTTTTTCGCCTTATATATTTTAGCTAAATACTTTTATGTTATATCATTTCCAAAATATTATGATGTGTAATTTACAAATATGTAACATCACTAGGCAAATAAATCCCATTACACTAGGCAGATTTTAAATTCACTGCTTCAGTCACAACTCGCAGGAAATTCAACCAAGTATCTTTAATAAAATGCCGAGAAAATTTATCAAGTATATAGGCTTCAGGAGCTAGGAATGTCCTTGTGCCATCGCACCGGTCACTTGAAATTGTAATTTTATTGCGTACAATGTGAAACTCGAGATTTTCAAGTCTTCCTCCTGATTAGTACTAGTGAACGAAAGGACTGTATGTGCATTCAGGCATCTATCAAATATAAGCTGAAAAAGTAAACAAAACAAGCTCTAGAAACTTTAGAGATGAAAACTTAATCAGCTTCAGATGAGAGAGTATTACCTCTGGTTCTTGATTATGGGCTGCTTTAAGCTTTGTCTGAAGTAGTGCATTATGCTCAAGGAGTGTTATATCCTCTCTTAGCGAAGCTACAACGGGAGCATATGCATGTAGCTGGGATTTCAAGTCACTAATTTTGTTCTCCATGAAACAAATTTTCCCTTTCATTTGTTCAATCTCTGACGTTTTTTCAGCATGTTCATTCTCAAGATTCTGACACACCCCAGTAAGCTCCTGCACCTTATTTTTCAACAAAACTTCATGGACAGACGAGACCTGAAGATCAAAACAAAAAGTCGCTGCTTCAGCCTCCCAGAGTTCAAATTCATTGTTCATGTCCTGGAGCTCCGTACTCAGAGTCTGCTCTCTGACTATATTTTCTTCTATTTCTTGACGAAGTAATCCAAGTTCAGACTCTAAATTTTTGTTGATTGTGTTCAGGCTCTTGATTTCCTCCTTGTGAATGGAATTATTTTCAGAAAGCTGGACCATATTCTTTTCGAGATTTTCTCTTATCTGCAGTGACTTCTCAATGTCAATCTTGAGTTCGTCCACTGTGCTGCACAGCGTCGAGTTCAACTTTTCAGCGTCTTCAAGCTTCATTTCTGTATCCAATAGCTTTGCTTCTGTTTGAATTAAACTCTCTTTGCCATTTATTATGTCCTGGTTCATTTGAACATTATATTCTCTGATCCCTTGCATCTCTACCTCCAAGCTACGAACGGCATCTTTAAGGGCTAAATTTTCAGCCTTTTGCAACTCCAGCTTCTCTCGCAATACGCTCATTTCCTGTTCAAGGCTACTGTTAACCTCACGTTGTCTGTTCAGGTCTCCAAGAAGCAACTTCAGTTCCGAAATTTTCTGTGTCCCAAAGCTCCTCAAGACTACCGATTGGTTAGCAGTTGCTAAGAGTTCCAAGAGAGCATCATCATTATGCTCGTCCAGCTGGTATTTCTCCTCTTTCAGAGCAGAAAACTTCTTCAGCAAATATGTATTTTCCTGATTTACTTGAGAGAATGCCTCCTGTAATGCATTATAAGCTTTCTGCAAATCAGCTTGTTTAACACAAAGACTCCCCAATTCGGCCTGAAGTATGGCAGCATCTTGATGACCCTCATTCACATCTGCCTTCAATTGCCTGTTTATCTGTAGGAGTTCATCTTTTTCGTTCTTGACAATAGCCAGCTTTTCGGCCATGATTTTGGACTCCTGCTCCAAGTGTAGCTTCTGTGACTCGATTTCCATGCCCTTGGACTCCAACTGCTCAAGTAGAGCCAGTAGAACTGAGTTCTCAACTACGAGCTGCTGCTTTTCATCCTCATGTTTAGAGATGGAACATCTCATATCATCAATACTTCCCAGAATATGATGGATAAAAGTTCGCTCGTTTTCAACCTTGTCCTCAGGACCACAATCTGGACCAGTTTCCAGGGCCCGGAAAATTTGGTATATGCCCAGCCTCAGTCTTTCAATCTCATCCAACAGCAGTTCAGCTTCTACCTGCTGCTCAAGACTTTCACTCTCCAGCTCTGATATCAGCTTCTCTGCCAATTTGGATGCCTCAACATGTTTTTGGCACTCAATAATAAGCGAGTAATTTTTTTCTTCCATATCTTTGATGAATTTCTGCAAGATGGAAATCTCGAACTGGGCTTTTAGAGCTTTATCAAGTTCCTCTTCGGATTCCTTTTTCTTCCGTCTATTTTCTTCTTGCAGGAGATTAATCTGGTTTTCAAGTCCAGCCAACCTGGTCTCGCTTAGGAGCTGGGAGCTTGTTCTTTCTTGCTTTTCGACACCTAATGAAACCGTGAGTTTTTCCACTTGACAGTGCATGACTTCCTTCTCCTTCTCCAGGCCAGCACACTTCTTTTCCAATCCCGTAAATCTTTTCTCCAGGCTTTCCAGTCTTCTCTCCACATTTTCCAATTTAAGAACCAAGTTACCCCTTTCAGTCAAAAGATGAGACCTTTCGTTTTTGAGCAATTCACAGATCTCTCCTAACCCCTTTGATTTTTCCCTCAAGCCTTCAAGCTCAACTTTTGCAGTGGACAGAGAATTCTCTAGAACAGCATTTTTTTCCAATAACGTGTGCATATTCTCAGTTATAGCCTGTAACTGGGATATAAGAGAAGCTTTCTCAGCAACAAGACTGGCCTTTTCTCCATGGAGGAATTGGCAAGATTCTTGCAATGCCTTCACGTTTTCACGTGAGCTTTCCAGCTCACTGTTCAAGTCGGACAGGGAGCTTTCAACATACAACTTTTTATTCAAAAGTTCTTCCATGTTCTCTAGCTTCTTTGACAGAATTGCTTTCTCATTGCTGCCTTCCTCACATATCAGTCGCAGCCTTGAGTTCTCATCCTGCAAGCTCTTCAGCGAAGTTCCAATACATTTTGGGTTCAGACCTGCTGCTTCAACTTGCTCAACCAAAGCCTGATAGCTTCCATTCAAGCCTTCAATTTCCTCTTTCAAACACAGAATTTCCTGCTGAAGGCAGATACTTATGCTCATGTGGTGTGATACTTCTTTTTCAAGCTTCTCTTTAATCTCCCTCAAGCTAAGGATTTCGTTATGCATATTCTCCATAGAAATGGCTGAAGACAAGTTTGTTTGACTCAAACTATGATTTTCATCCCTGACCTGCTGAATTTCTTTTTCCAAGCCGTTTTTGCTTATTTCCATGTCTTTTAGCATTTGAAGCATGTTTTGGAGCTCCAGGGCCAGAGCCCTCTGATCTTCCTGAGATTGAGACTGCAAACCTTGCAGAGTCTGGAGAGTGGCTTCAACTTGTGCATAACGCAAGTGCTCCTCTTGCATACAAACCTGAAGTTTCTCCAACTCCTCCTGCTTTTTGGAAAGTTCTTGATCTTTCATTGCAATCTTCTTTACCAGATTATCCGCCTCAACCCGCAGAGATTGATTAGACATCTCCAACACATCACACTTCTCTTCAGCAGTCTTGAGTTTTGCAGTTCCAATCACAACTTCATTATTGAGGCGCTCGACATCATCTTTGGCACTAGATATCTCTTTCTCAAGCTTGGATATTGTTTCCAAGCAGCACCTGTACTGGAGAGCTGAGGCTTCTTTCTCCTCGTTCAGATCAGCAAAAGCCTTTTTCAGTTCAGAGACTTCAGTTTCAGCTCTTTCTGCTTGCTTCTTAAGCAGTCTGGCCTCATCTTCCATAACAGAGATGACGTTCTCTAAGTCTGATATCTTTCCAAGACACTGTCTGTACTGATGAAGGGCCGCTTCCTTTTCACACCCTAATCTTGACATTTCATCTTTAAGAATTTGAGCTTGACTTTCTGCTTCATTGGCTCTGTTGTCAAGCCCTGTCATGTCTTCTTGGAGTTGAGAAGCCATAGCCTCCAGATGAGATATCTTTTCCAAATACTCGTTGTGTTTGACCAAACCAGCATTCTTCTCAGCCTCCAACTGAATAAGGCCTTCCCTCATAGTCTGGACTTCAATTTCCGCCATGCTGGCTTTTTCATTGAGACTCATTGAATCCTTTCGTGCATTATTCAGCTCTTCCTCTATTTTAGATAGCTTTTCCAGGCATTGTCGATACTGGAGAAAGACATCTTCCTTTTCAGCTTGCATATCAGCAAGGGCTTTCTTTAAGCCTTGAGCTTCAGTCTCAGCTTTTCCTGCTCTTTCAGTCTCCTGAAGAATCTTCTCTTTAAGGTTCTGATATTGAATTGCCAATTGCCGCAGTTCATCATGAAAGCTTTCTTCGCTATCCCTTTCTTGCTCTGGACCTGTTCTTTCCCTTCCGTTGGTGGATTTTGAACCCCCGGTCGCCGCTTCTTTGCCTCCAAACATCTCATGCAATTGTTTCAAACCCCTCTTTCTCATGCCCCTTTCCGGATCTTCCTTATGAAGTCCGCTTGTCTTTATGGCATGCATATCGGACGTAGAAAGCACCCGTGCATTCTCAAGCAAGTCATCTGCATCGAACAATGCACGCACCGGATGCTTTATTTCTGGCGTGTTTGGGTCTTCGCCCGACGATTTCGAAGGTGAATCTTCTACAAGTTCAAAAGGTACTTGGTCAGGAAATGCCTGTGCTATGGTTCGATGTGCATGACGGAGTTCCCCCGTGGCATGATTATATCTTTCGGCTAATGCACGGTAAGCCCGGTAGAACTCCTCCACCAATTTCATCAACTCAGGCCGTTTCTTGTAGTACATCTCAGCCCTTCTTGCAAATGAATCTGCATCTTCTTCGATGAGCTTGATCATAGATTTGACTTTGCCGTCCATATCTGTTAAAACATTTTCCATGTAAATCGATGCCATTATTGCAAACTAAAGAAAAGATTCAGTCTCATGCAATCTTAGAAGAGTTGATCCGAGAAGGTAACTAACGATTGCCATAAGAATGTGCTGAAGGCCTCCGCCAACATGATAAGTCACTTTATCATATAACAGAACAGTTAGAATCGAATATAGTTAACGACAACCTATCAGTGGATTCTTATAACTAATCAGAGGACAATATGAAAATATGTTATGATTTACATCGTTTTTCACAAATCCTAGTTGCAACTAAACAAACATAAAAAAGAAAGCATAGTAACACAAGATCCATGTCAGACCAGGTGACTGGTCTGAACGTCCACAGAAGTTTCAAGCACTACACTGCTACAGAGTGCAGTCTTATTAGGGTGGATGGGGACCACATTTCGTAAGCATGATGTCTGGTTTTTGGACTTCTATACTTATCCAGCACAATAGGCGTCAAAGTCATAGTGATCAAGCGACGAGCATTTGGCAAAAAGAACGAATAGTGCAGAAACAGTAATGAGAAACCACAAGAAAAATGAATTCTCATTTGAGTTAGAGTTGACGTGTTTGTATCCACGGACTTAAGGCAAGACATATGCAACTATGGATCAAGAAACTATCATCCATCATTGTAATGATGCACCGATGGTATGAGCATAAATTTTACTTGCACAGCCTGAACCAGAAATCTATTTGATACGTGCATGTGATAGCAAAAGAACCAAAGATAATCACAATCACCGGATTCTGTCATCGCAAGAAGTTGATTATAAGTTAAATAAATGGAGGAAAGAGTGAGGAAGAGAAGTATCCACCTTTAAGATTTTCTTGGAGCCATTTTGAGTTCTTTGGGGTATTGTGGCTATCCCACCACCAAGAATACAATCGTCTAGATTCAGAATGTAATAAGGTCGCCATAACTCCAGCGAAGAATAGAAAAGCAACTCCCTTCGACCTTGGAAAAACGAGCCCTTTATTCCAGTGATGGACCGACAGGTCGTGGATCCAGGCCAGTATGGAAACACACACCTGGACCAAATGGAACAAGATGCAACAAAAATGAATCACATTTTTCCCAGGTTTGTAAGGTAATTACTACTGAAACATGATAGACAAAAACGAGACAAACTCTATCAAGATCACTGGACACATGCTCATATATCAATGGTCCGATATCTTAACAATCATAGCATAATGTGTTACAGCAAACTATAATCAGGGCAGCCTCTATTCACAGAAAATGACAAGAGATCAAGTAAGTTCTTAAGTCATTCGACCCTCAGATGAACTTGAAAAAACATCAGATTTGACAGTCACAGGACGAAAAAACACTAGACCTCAAATTGACGTATATATACTTTTTTCAAACTTCACATGCCTACAGCAACGTTTACTTAGGCAGCCCCTACTCACAGAAAAGGATAAGAGAACGAGTAAGTTCTTCAGTAACTTAACCATACTCGAACTTGAAAAACATCAGATGTAGCGGAAGCACGAAAGACTACAACCACTGATCAGTTCGGTTAATACTTAATATAAATCTTAGTATAGCTTTACCTGCAAAACATTTCCAGTAGATTTACAAAGAAGAATTCTTTGTAAAGGGCCTAAAAGGAAAATGAAATGAAAAAAGTAACCTTATTAGGAAATCGGGGCGACGAGGAGTGAACTAATCAGAAAACAATCAGCAAACTTGGAAAGATTTCAACAAGTCCCATTCATATGTCCATGTCAAATAAAGATACTATTATTCATTGAACAAGACCAGATTTTTATGGCAAAGACAGGCAGTAATTCATGAACTTATGCAGATAAAAATAGTTCAAAGACATTCTAAATTAATGAAATTAAAACAGAGTTGATATCAGCAAAGCACACAAAAAGGGATCCCAATCCAACAAAGAAAAAACAATTGAAAAAAAAAAGGATTGGTTTCAACAGCAATAGGCTTCCCCAAAACTGCAAAAAATTGTGAATCTTCAGTCACAACTCAATTCAAAAACTCCAGAAATGAACAAAAATCAGGTCATACAACTGAAAAGCAACAAGATTTACACAAGCCCACATTCTCATAAACATCCAATATTTCCACCAAATTCAAGAACATCATCACATTAAACCAAATGGGCATCCCAGAAAACTTCAAAAGATTGAATCTTTTGCAAATGGGCCCTTCACAAAACTTCAAACACACTGAATCTTTGCACTCCATGACAAGAACCCAAAAACAAAATGAACATCTACACCAACCAAAACTTACAAATCAAAAGCAAAAACACAGAATCTTGATCAGCAGCCGCCGTTCTGAAAACCACCCCAGCTGCTTAAATTTTCACTTTCACCCCATTTTTCGTTCTCCTCTCACCTACTCTCACAAATGTCCTCCAACTTTCTTCTCTCTCTCTCTCTCCTCACTTTCTCTCTCTTTAATGGCCCATCTGCATTTTCTTCTCGGGCTATGGATTTTTGTTGGTACAGAACAGTGTCTCAGAATGACAAACTGTAAAAGTGGACTTGAAAGCTTTATCTTCAGACCTCCTCACCATTCGCGTACATACATGTGTGTATGTATGTATATGCGAGAATTTACAACGTTGCCAGTGTGTACAAATGTGAATAGAGGCTTATAAATGTGGATATAAACGTTATTACTTCCTCTAATTGCGATTCTGATAATGGAACATTTTTTGCGTGAGGATTTTCAAATCATGGTTCGAATCCCCTGTATGGAATAACTTGTTTCTACTGTATAATAGATTAATTTATTTCTACTGTATAATAGGTTATTTATTGCTGTAATAGCACGATGTTAATATACGTGATATTATGGATAGGAATGTTGTATTGATTATATTCGTTTATTTCAATTCATAAAATTCGTCGCTTCCAACTTAAAAAAAAAAAAAACAATTACATAATAAAAAATTAATTTATACTAATAATAAAAATTATATTATATTGATGCGATATAATTCAGACCCTTTTTAAAATTTTCAAATTCTTTGCATATAATTTTTATTTTTAAATTTTCTTCGGACATACAAAATATTGTGTGGTTATGATAAAAGGGCATTGAGATAAACTTATAAATTTTTAAAAATACCTTATAAAAATTTTAAAATCTTATAGAATGTTGAACAATGTTTGATAAAATTTTTAAATAATGAATTTATTAGATTGAAAAATAGGATGATAGGAGCATATAAGCTCATTTTAAAAGAGTAACCAGTTTTCGATTTATCTTATAAATTTAAACAAAAAAATTATCATAATAATCTTACAAAAATAGCATTATGACATCTTATAAGTTTCATATTCTTATTTTATACAAACACTTTCAAAACTTATTTTTAAAATAAAATTTAATATTTTATTAACTCTAAAAATATCTTATAAAGATATTTTGAATAAGTTTAGACAAACACCCCCGAAGCATGATTGGAAAACTAAGAAATGGGTACATTTGTTGACATAAAATAAACAAAAACAAAAACTAAAAAGATCCTAAAATTAGTAATCCTTGAAAAAACTTAAACAAATTGAATTTTTTTTGTACATAATATTATTAAGAGTAACAAAAAATTGGTAAAAACTGCATCAAACTATTTACAAATTAATCTTGTTCATTTAATTAAATAAATTCCTAAACTTTTAAAATTCTTCCATGGGGCATGTGCTTTAGATTGCCTACTAAAATTCAACCAATTGTTGAATATTTGGCAGCCCTATAAATGACTTCATTTATTAGACCTACAATTTAGTGGGGCAATTGTAGAATTATCCATCAAATAATATTATTTATTAAAAAATAAATTTCGATATAGGTGTGAATTATTTTTCCCATTATTTGTATCACTGGACCAAAGGCTTATCATCCATGTGCCAACTCGTACGAGAAGAATACTAAGCACTTGAATTTTTCATTTCAACTCCTATTGCATTTCTATTTCATTTAATATATAATGTCCCATATATAAACATTACGTTAGCTACTTTATTTTAGGAAGATTTTGTACATATAATGTATATATATTAAATAAAATAAAACATGTAATATGATTTTGAAATATTAAATCCAATCCCAAAAAAAAAAAAAAAAGTTCTATACATAGACCCGTGTGAATCTAATTAAAATAAAATAAAAAAAGATTTCAGAATAGTGGGTATTTTTGCGTTTTGTATTTTATTACTATTTATTTTCATTAGGCTTTAGAAGAGAAAAGAATAATAAAAATAGAGCATTAGAAGCTTTAGTTCTGGTTTTATTAATTTTTGTCTGATACAAAGTAATTGCATGACTTGTTTCTCCATCTTTTTGTGGTGATTTGGTGATCAACTCTCCATTTCATTTGAATAGCATGAATTCAAATATAGATATCACCATCTAATCTGAGTGTCGGTAATCAGTTTCATAATGCTTGATTCAATAAAAATGGGCTTGATCGATAAATTATTGGTAGAACTACAGTGATCAAGTTGAGCAATGTTTTGACGAATTTTGACGAAAGAAGACTATCTAATGATGCAGTGGCCACCATTTTATGTGAGTGTATTATGAAATAGCGATAGACAGTCTGGTTTCCTTAATCAAATTAGCCTCAATAAGTTTGATGGGGTCTAATAAGGAAGATACACAAAAAAGCAAAAATACCCCCATAGGATTTCAATTGTCCAAACGTGATATAAATTCGCACACTTTTATTCAAGTTGATCGGGTAGAGTGAACGACCCAAAATCACCACCATCGATCATTAACACTTGGACGGCGGAGCTTTCGACACATAGATTTGTACAGGTACAGACATTTGATCATTGAAAGAATATTCTTCTCTTTTTCTATTCAATCTTGCACCCGAATTAACTTAACTATCGAAAAGTTTTACCTAAAGACCTTCGAACAAGCCAAACATATTTACTTGTTTTTCTCAAATTCCAACACTGATCCGGATTGAACTATTCCTTGATGTCACTGCAATCTCGAACACGAATCAGAGTTCATCTCAATCCATCCTTTTTAATTAGAAACAGAAAAGAAAAAGAGAAATCATTTTTCTTTATTGGTACTATTTTGGTTAATAATTGAAAACATTTTTATAGGAAATAGTGTGTCGGCAATGAATAGTAAAGAATGGAATAATACATTGCCAAACTTTTTACCAATTGCTACCAAAATTACAACACCAATTGTACAAAGATTCCTCTCAATAATTTTGCACTAGAAATTGAATAACATTGAAGTGATTAAAAAGGTTGTGGGACTTCATAAAATTTTGACTTTTTCTACCAAAAAATTTCAATGATATGGAAATTTTGACTTTTCATCAAGTGTTGTGTGCTTTTCTTTCTTCTTTCTCCTCTCCTTTTTTTTCCTTTATTGATCATGTAATTATTTGAATTTCAATATATGCACGAATGGTATTTTCCACAATATAAAAAAAAAAAAAAAAAACAATAAGGAGCTGGAAATGTATTCATGGTTTCAGAAGTATTTTAATAAATGTACTTTTTTAGGAAAAAAAAAGAATATTAATGAAAAAAATTAAGTAATGTATTAATACTGTCGATATAATATATATTAAGTTGACAAGAACTTTAAATTCGGTCACGATAACAACTTTATAGTTTTGATAGTGACAATAATTAGTTGTATAAACGTTTATTATCAGCAACAATTAGTGAACGAAAGAATTGTATATAAAATTGTCCATATAAACAATCAGTAACAACCCAACGACAGTAAATAGTAAATACAACTATGGTTATATCTTGATTGTTACTAAAATGCCATGTATCACTAATAACCAATACTAACAACGTACATAAAATTCGTGTTATTAATAGTTTTTTGAAAACTATTGTCATTTTAATATATATTTTTAATGAAAATTTTAAACTTTATCATTTGATATTTTCTTGTTAATGTAATTTTTTCTTCTAGTGTCTTTTTTTATTTTAGTGATTTATATCTCCAACTAATTAGGATTGAAGTTTTTCATTTTATTTATTTCTTGGTATAAATTCTTGTTTAGGTGTGATGATCATGAACATGCATACATCAAAGTCATCTCAACATCAAAAAGACTTAAAATTGAATAGTTTGCACATGGAAGATGCAGCTTGATTTTTGTAAACAATATATTGAATTAGGGGTCCACTAAGCATGTGGATGTCTCATCTAATTATGTCATCACCTTAATTGATTCCTTAAGTACAAACTCTTTTAAAGGCACATCTTCAACTGGATCTTAATGCAATCATCATACACATCACTATTTTCATATATATATATATATATATATATATATATATACATACGTGTGTGAATCTACTGCTCGTAAGAAGAAATACGACTTTTTGTTATGAATTAATTAGGGTTAAATGCAATTTTGATTTTGTATCTTTTTAATTTTTGTGATTTTAACTCTTTTTTCGCCAGAGTTCACTCTTCGCACTGGAAAAATGTATGTGCCTCTCACGTAACATTTTAAAATTGGGGCTTTTCTTCCTATTGGTCCATTTCTGCCGGCATTTTTGTCCTTCAACTTTTTAAGGTAGCATTTTGATCCTGTATTCCTTTTTTCATCGGAGTTCACCCTTCTCGACGTTGGAGGTGAACTCTGACGAACAAAAGAAATGAAATCGCGAAACTTAAAAAGATGTAGAACCAAAATACAACTCTAGAAAATTGAAGGACAAAAATACCAAATAATTGAAGTTACAGACCAAAGATGCATTTAATCTTAATTAATTATCATGGTTAAAGATTAAAACCAGTGGTGAACACTAATTAATCACAACTTTGTCGCGGTTATTAGCTGTTGATTGTACAAGTGATATCAAAATATTAACTACAACTAAAAATTATGACAAATATTTTTGACATAGGTAATCCAGCAACGTCTCGTTATAGCTAATCAACAACTTCAGATCAATTTTCGTGTAACATTTTAATTGTTTATTTTTTTGGAGTTGAAGCTTAATTATGCGAAATTTTGGGGTAGATGAATTATTAATTTCTTGATGATGAAAGCATATTATAACTCGATCAATTCAAAATAATTATGGGGTTTTGGGGTAGAAAAGCATAAGGTAATAATAATTAATAATTAAATAAAAGGAAGATGTTCTAAAAAGTTAGAATGATTTATGGAATTGAGCTCACGAGACACCATCATTTCAATTGTGTCACTTTTTCACAAAGTTTCCACTTTTGTTATTAATTAGGGTTTTGGTTCTCCAGCACCAAATATGCTCCCATTTATATATGCTAGTCGATATTATCTGTTTTCATATAATAAATAATATTTTATATTTTGAAATATATTATAAATATATATATATATAAATTGATACGTCACATTTAAAAAAAAAAAAAAGAAAACAATTTAGGAGCATCATTGACATAATAAAAAATTAGTATCGTGTTGTAAATAATCACTATTTGTGAGTAAAAACATGGTTGTTTTTTATATTAGTGTAGATATATAGCTCAAATTAAATATATTGGTCACTTATCTTAAATTACATAACAAATATAATATGCTTACTATATAATTGGTTCAAATCTAACAAACACGATTCGGGTAAAATTTCCCCCTTGGAAAAATTGGAGAATCAATTTTCAAATTTGTCCAAGCAATTGCTTTAACTTGATTTCTAAGAGGTGTACGTGTAATTTTTCAAAGAGTATGGTGATTTATGTAAATAATGTTAACGTTCTTTGTGAATGTATGTTTAATTTTTTTAAAAGTATAAATAATTTGTATAAATAAATCATAGATTAGAATATACAGGTGTAATTATCCCTTATTATTATAAATTGGAACCATATTCTATTATTTGAACATTATATAATATTATTTTGAGAACGTGCCCTTAAATATTATGTTTCGAAAATCCTCTACCTAATATGGAAATCTTTAATGAAACCTCACAAATATTTCTCACCAAACAAGATTCTTAAATTTGTTGTACGTAACAAATGAAAAGGTTGAGAGCTCGCTCTTCAAAGATTATGGATTCGAATTTCATAAATATAAATTTATGTCTATTTTTGTAATAGTTTTTATATTTTAAATTTTTTTTTATAAAAAGAAGGGTAAGTCAATTGAAATATATTAGACTAATTCAGCTAAGAGAACCTAACTATCATAAAATATATATTTTTTTCAATCAGAGTTTATTAGAACATTATCCATAATACACTCACATAAAGTGACGAGCTCTATCTCCTTACTGAAGTTCAAACTCATGACAGCTAACGACTTAGCCCTTAAACAACGATGATCGTGATAGCAATTGTTCACCTACTTTTGCCATTTGGTATACTATTCTCATAAAAGCAAATGAGAATATTTGTTGGAGTGTGCAACTTCGAACAATTTTAGTTCAGATCTGATTCGATCAAATTTAAACCAATTATACGGCAAACGTAATACACTTGTCATGTGATTGGTGTAGAGTACAGAAAAAGTGATCAATCACATAGTAAGTGTATCACACTTGCTCCATGATTGGTTTGATTCGACCAAACCTCATTCGGGCAAGAATTTCAGTGCAACTTGCCCCAATATTTATCCAAATCTCAAGAATTTTTATTAAACTTGACAATACATGATAGATGCCCTTATATAAATAGTTAGGGGTAATCTTGTCATTATTTTTTTATGTATTTCTTTTTCCACATTTTCATATACACTAAACGATGCCTACCAAATGTTGGTCTTGATTTTTTTTTTGTTTATAGAAATACATCGACTCGATCAATAAACTCATATTACAGTAAATTGATATTATAATAAATTTATATTAAATATATATTAATTCGATTAATTTATATTAAGTGAGACAAATACCCATAAATCTAGTAAAACAAACGCGAATTCCTAACAATTGTTGGTCTTGACGAGGACCAGAGTTTGTACAATGGGGTTGATGTCTAGCTGGAGTTCAACGGCACATATAAAGTCATTAATTCTCTCTCCAATAATATATATTTGGTGTGGAAATTTATTAATTTAGGTAAGGGACAATTTTATATGGACCCTTTGCATTCATGGACTTTTGGTACCTTTATCATTTATAGGTCTCCAGCACGTATGGACCTTTTTAATTAGATTTAGGACTTTCATAAATAATTTGGTTAAAATTAAGATAAATTTAGAAAAAAAGAAAAAAAAAAGGCAAATAATTCACATTTCTTGAATTTTACCTATGTTCACGAATAAATGTTGAAAGACCTAGAACTCATATTAAAAAATTAATTTTATTAATTTTGAATTATATTCAAGAAAAAATATAAAAGATATCTCGCAGAACTGTTGGAGTGTTGGAATCTGATGATACAGTGCTAAATCTATGTACATCAATTGTAAATCTAACCCTATATACAATGTTGTTC
Organism: Sesamum alatum; assembly: GCA_034509735.1. Taxonomy (NCBI): domain Eukaryota; kingdom Viridiplantae; phylum Streptophyta; class Magnoliopsida; order Lamiales; family Pedaliaceae; genus Sesamum; species Sesamum alatum. The sequence continues at coordinate 3,976,727 of JACGWO010000002.1, read as the reverse complement.
TCAGCGTAAATTTTTTTGTCAAGGATAAATTTTTATTTTTATAGTATTTTACAGGAGTTCTAATATGAATAATTGATGGGCAGCCAACCGTCGATAGTTTACAAAAATCCATTCACGTGAAACTGATTTTGGTCGACTAAGGATGTAAAATATCACCAAACCATGCAATAATGTCTTGCGTTTAATTCTATTTTTCTTATTTTCTGCACACATTTTATGATTTGTCAGTCGATTTGCTATAAACAATAAGACTACCTCTCATAATTAGAATCATATTTTTTTCGAGAAACTGATGCACCATGACCATGAGTTCAAGGGTTCAGAACCTACCAATGTACGGGTGCTAATCTATTGTAATAATAGATTTTGATAATTACAAATATTTTATATTCATAATTTGTATATTAATTATTAATGACCGAATTTATAATGTAATTATAATTCAAAAAAGAAAGAAAAAGGATAAGAACCATATCACAACTATTGCCAATAATTGCCACATTGATTCTCAATAATTTGGTCAACATGTAGACATAGAAATCCAATTCCCTCCCACCAACCCTTTAGAACAATTAGAACAAGAAAAGCCCACGATGCCCAGCTTAGTTGGTGAAGTTGAGGCTCCACGATCCTAAAGTTCATGGTTTCGAACCCCTATGCGAGTTGATGTTGTTTCTACTATATAGTAAGTATTATTTGTTGTTGTAATAGCTAGGTGTTAGTTTATGTGATATTGTTGATATGATTGTTGTAATTATCTTTGTTAGATATTGATAGCTGACATGACTGAATGTAATCACTTTACTTTCGATTAATATAATTTATCGCTTCCAATTAAACAAATAAATAAAACAAGAACCACTAATTATCTACCAAGATCAAGAAAAGGCATTTGGTGAAGAAAGTAGAGGGCATGGATGGAGTGGGGGTCCTTACAAGCATGTAAGAACATAGGTGATATATAACAATCCAAATTGAGTTTTTGTTTCTTAGTGTATTGTCCAACTATAGAAATCTATGTTCCCCCAACAATGTCTCAACCTAAAAAATTGTAATAATTTTGGTGAAATGAAGAAAAGGATGAGAGGGTTTGAGCCCACATGACATGCCCCATTCTCATCTTTGTTATGTCCTTATTGCATATATACTTATCCTATCCCCATGTGAAGTTTGTTTGTCTTCTTTTGTTATTATCTTTTTATTGTATAAAATATTTATAAGAAAAATGGTTATTTTGATGACTTCTTGGTTAAATTATTTAGCCTCAAGACTCCTAGTCTCAAAAAAGAAACAAAAAAGAAAAATTATAATAATGTCGCCTATTGTACAATATTTGAAATTATACTAGAAGAAATATAATTTTTCGTTATGATTTATTACTTTATTATCATAGTTAAAAGTAAAGAGTCATTATGAATACTAATTAACCACAACTATGCAACGACTATTCAACCATTGTTTCTATAAATGAGGCCAAAGGATTAGCTACAGATAAAAACCATGACCATTATTTTGACCATAGGTGATAAATATTGATCAATCGTAGTCAAAATTTAAGTATTTACTTCGATTTCATTTAGTCATGGTAAATAATATTCATTTTGCCATGATCTTTAAGTCGTAATGATTTATAGTGTAGGAAATAATTATTTTTTTCATTAAACGCTATAGATATGTGTGTTTTATGTATTTCTTTCTTCATTTATTTCTTTTACCAAAATTTAAGGTTTGATTCTAGCATATTTTTATAACTCCCACTCATTGGTGATTTTTTCTTGGTATATTATTGGGCTTGAACACATAAATTCGACCCATATAGAAGTTCATCCAGCAGGCCATTTTAGACTGCAAAATAACCCAATTTGATATTTAGATGACTTATGAAAAATATAATAATTAGATATTTTAGATGAATTAAGGGATGCCTGAGCGAGGCGTTTTTTATTTATAATTTTTTATTAATTTTTTTTTATTGAAGATGAGTTGGAAAAGGTGGTTTTTATTTATAATTTATACTTTGGAATTGTTTAAGTTAAATGATTTATCAAAAAATATAGGATTAATTACAACGCCACATGAGATTTGGTGTAATTACACATAAATTTCTTGTAATTTGAAAAATTACATATAACCCCTGTCTTTTGCGAAATGACAGCTACACTCCCTGGGGTTATAATTGTATTACAACCACACCCCCTATTTAATTCAAAGACAAAGTTTACACTAATACCCCCTGAAAAATATTACACTAACACCCCTCAAGGGGTATAGCTGTAATTTAGCAAAAGATAAGGGGTGTTTATATAGTTGGGCCTAACCTCAAAGGGTGTCAATGTAATTTACCCTAAAAAATAAATAAATAAAAATCTACATTTACCCCCGATTAACTTACTACTGATTATTGTAGGTCAAATAATTTTTTTTCTTTACCAAATGCCCTTATACATCTTAACACGCAAATACATTTGAGGAGATATATCTTCACCCTATAAGAATAGTTTGGTTAGAGGTTTTTTTTTTTTTTTTTTTTTGCCTGTAATGAGTTGGTATATCAATCAGGAGTAAATATCAATTTTCATAAATAAGAAAAAAAAAAATTTGTTGCTAATATTTGCAAATTGAATGAATGTTGAGTAATTATAATTCTCCAAACCACAGAGAATCAACATATAATTACATCAAATTTCATAAGAGAGTGGTATAATTACCTAAAAATATAAACAACTTCTTACCAACTTCGGCAGGTTATTAATAAAATTATTGATATTACGTTGTTTTCCAAAGTCTCAGAACTTCTAATTTTCTTTCACTTTTCATTTTTGTTTGAATTTTCACTATAACTAAAAAACTTTATTTGCTACTTATTATTCCCATCATAGAAATAGAAATTATTGCGAACATCCCTTGAAGTCATCAATTAGGATATAGAAAAGTTTTAATTTTGAGATTTTTCAGTTTAATTTTTTTTAATATTAACTAATACAACACTCTTAACCGAATTTCAATGATATTTCTCAAATTTCCTGCCATGGCTGGTTATCATAACATTCATTCAAGTATACATGTTTAACATTTCAAGAGTCAAGAATGCTTAGACACTGCATTTAACATTTCAAGAATCAAGAAACTAATTCAATCATACACTGGATTCTTGCAAGAGAAAAAACATGTAAGAATTCAGTCAATAAAACAAGTGATTTTATTATGGAAACAACAACAACACTAACAACTACCAAAAATGCTAAACCCTTAGCCAGCCCAAGAATAAAGACAACATTAAACCTACACACTATACCTACAATGGAGACTGAAAGAAGGATTGATGTTCCTTCTTGAAACCTCACCCAAAGAAGACAATCCCTTGTCTCACTGATTAGTAGTGAGGGAGGGGAAAGACGGGATCGACCGAAGTATCAGCTTCCGGCTGCTCCTCAGGCCGGGAGACGTCTCCACGCGTTGAGGAGGAGAAACCCTCTTCCGGTTAGGGGATGAGGACTTTATGCCTCCTACTGGAGATCCTCCTTGGAGAAACTCGGGCACTTCATCTTCCATAACGGTTTCAAAATGCTGATCGAACTTTGGTGGAGGCAGGAAGAAGCTCGACTTTCCGAACGGTTGGCTGGCCGGAAAACCGGAAGAGGAGCTGATAGAAGGGAAGGAGGAAGATCTAGGTGGTTTTCTCTTGGAGGAGAATGGCTGAACCAATTGCCTGGAAGAAGATCAAGAAGAAAACTTGAAATTCATATGTTGCTATATAGATAAACATGGCAACTAAAGGAAGAAAAAATATTAAGATGATCCGGCGTATTATTATAGAAAACCCTAATTCTTGAAATTACCCTGCAACAACTGCAGTCATATATCAGATTGGATTTTCTGTTGTAAAGTTTGTTCCATCTTGTACTCCAATCAACCTACACACGTCACGTGTACAAGGATGACACCATGTACTTTATTTTGAGAAAAATTTTATACATGTAGCGTGCGTATGTTGAATGGAGTAGAAAATGGAATAGACTTTGTAACAGAAACTCCGATCTGGTATATACAGTCATATTTTACACGACAAATTCGACCTAAAGATCGATGGCGGGGGTAATTGATGTTGCGAAACCGTGATTGTGGGCTTACCAATATAATTCTCCAAAATGGAGGGGTTCTTTTATAATATCTCATATATAGTCATATTTATATGGCAAAATCCCCCTAAAGGTCGATAACTATGGGGTACTCTACATTATAAAACATGACGTACGGGTACCAATATAATTCTCCTAAAGGAAGGGGTTCTTTTACAATATGCCCAAACCTTAAGGGTGTTTACATTAAAAAGATCCTAATTCTTAAACATTACACAGCAATCCTGGTAGCCATATATAGTCATATTCTACATAACAAATTCCACCTAACACCAGCTAGGGGGTAATCTATATCGTAAAACATGATTATAGAGGGAGCAGTATATATAATTCTCCAAAATGAAGGGGTTCCTTTATAATTTGCCCAAACTTTAGGGGTGACTATGCAACTATCCGTAAAATTTAAAACCGTGTACCTTCCAGTCCTTAAAGGTGTTGCAGGAGGCACAGAATCCATGTTTTGCTCGATATCACTCTGTATCGCCGTTCTTTGGGAAGTTCCGTCGAGCACAGCCCTCTCGGTCGTATCCGTTTCATCTTCTTCGAATTCATGATCAGTGCCTAATATACCAGAACCTGATTCATGTTTGCTAAATGTTAAATCATAAAAGGTTAAAAAGAGTTTTCAGTCTCAAAATGTACACTCACCATCCTTTCTGCCGAATGCATTTTTACACCCTTCACATCTGCAGTTAATCGAGCACCCGACGCCACCCTTTGAAGACACACAAATTTCGCCATTAGCCGACAAAGTAAAAAGAAAGCATACCAATCACAGAAATAGGAAAGAAACCTGATAGCATTCACAGTATTTCTTCAGGCAACCGGACTTTTTGCAGTTGCATCCTCTTTTATGCCGAGCAGAAGCAGGAGTTTTGGTGAAGTCCTCCTGCAAAAAACGATTACGAATACATATAAATGCTTGTAATTAACCACTGAGCGAGAAAAGATAAGTCCAGAGTCCGGCTTCTAACCCCTACTTCTGATAGAGAATCGGAGGACCTAATCACTTTAGGAGCAAAAGCAAGAGGATTTCTCGACTCAATCTGTTTACGTGTTGCAAGAACAGTGTCCTCATGGACGGGCTTGTTGAAGCAATCGATACAGGCACATGGCTCCACACAGTAGACACCGGCAGCAAAGCATTCACAGTAACTATATCCACAATAAAAATCGACCAAGATTATTATGCTGAGCAATAAAATGGATTGTATATGCATTGGCCGATAGGAACTGACATATTGTTTGTTAACTGAACATGAATTCATGGCGCTAAAGAATGTTTGTATTGTTCTTTGAAAGGCAAGGAAGGAAAATCAGTGTTCTGAAAATCAAATCAGAAAAGCCCGAGTACTCGTTTTAGCAGTTTATGACAATGATTTTATCACCAATGCATATTTGATACCACAGACAAATACCGACTCGGAAAGAGTAAGAAATGATTAAACTATGAGCTTAAATAAAGAGTGCTTAATTTGACAACTCTTTGCCATAGGCAGCTGGTAAAGAACGTAGAACTTACAGTTTCAAACATTTTGATTTTTTGCAGTTACATCGTTTACAAGCTTCAGCCTCCCCACCTTGTTCCAACCTACGCCTGAAAATCCAATTTGAAGCCATAAATTGAAAAGAACTATGTCGAAAAGCTAGATCTTGTAATTAGCTCGTCGGGAGAAAGAAAACAAGCAGAAATACCTCTTCTTCTTTGGACTACACTGATTGATCTCTTCGTTTGCCATGTATCCAGATTCTTGGCAAGGATCTTCCACAGGGAGACCAACATTTTCCACGGTATCAATTTCTCTTTCCAGTAAGTTGTCAGCCAAAATATTGCTGAACGATTCTTGATCAGAATTTGGACGATGGAAATTGGCAGGTCCAATCAATAGTCTTCCAGAAGCTGAAGCCTCATGGTTGACAATTTTATAGTCCTTGGGAGTTGCCGCCAGAGCATTTAAATGCAAGCCAATGCCAGGTAAAACACGACATGAAGAATCATTTCCCCTTTTTGTCGGAACTAGTTGCAGGTTGGAAGTAGTATTTGGCAACACAGAAGAATCAGAACCTGAATTCTCCTCCAAATGCTTTTGGCGCACTCCCGCCATCTCAAAAACCAGACAGCGTCTCCGCATACCACGGTATAAACCAGAAAGATGCTGCAAGAATAGAGAACAGAAATCACATTGTGACAAAATATATAGATTCAATCTTTCATGAGATACGTATGTTCAATAACATAGAAAAGAATGCTAATTTCTATGTTTAGATGCTTGAAATGATAGCCTTTGTATTGGAGTTCACGAGAACTCAGACAATTTTTACCTCATATTCCATCTTTTCAGTAGGATCTGTAATTGAAGAACCAGCAATTATGTCATGGCTCTCAGCATCCATCGACTCATGTCCTTCTCCAGGCTGAATCAACAAGTTTTCAGGTTCACTTCGCCCTCCAACTTGTTCGCCCGAGACCACCGGACAAAGAGAGTGCATATTCTGCATCGCATTTTTAATACTTCTATAGAAAGTTGTCGCAGGATCGACTGATTTCTCAAAGGACTCTGCATCATTTGGAGATTCAAGATTTAACAAATCCGAAGCGTCAGAAATCAAACTCTCCCAATCGCAGGATGCTGCTTCTTTGTGTTGATCGATTTGGCTTACCCCCTCTTTATTTACTTCACTTCCATATAATTGCCTCTGAGAGGTCTCTTCCACCAAAGGAACAAGTGTTGAATGATTATAAGCATGCTCCGCCACATGTTTGTCTTTGAGACTATTGCGATCATAATTGAAATTTTCATCAAACTCGCAGGATGGCTCACCAGCCACTTGACCATTAGATGTCCCTGGATCAAGATTTTCCTTCTGTTCATCCAATTTCTTAGTATCCATTTTCCCCTTGTTTCTCTCAACTACACTCCCATTATCAGAAGAAAACTCGGGTTTCGATGGATCTGAAAGCTGATGCCTGAAAGGAGAAAGCAAAAGAATATTAAACAAGAAAAGCAGAAAAACGGAAATGGCCAGGAACGAAGACGTAATATTTTTGACAAGTTCACTGTGTTTACCTTCGAAGAAATCTAGATTCCCTGAGCGAACTAACATGTGGTGAAGTGAAAACAGATGGAAGGGATGCAAAACTAAGAGGATTGATCGTCTGAGTGATGTGTATGGATTTCACTGGCTTGATAGGGGAAAGACTGTTGAGGAAATTAAAGACGGGGGAATCCTGCATGCAAAGAGGAAAATCAGAAGAGGTCAATGTAAGCAATAGAACCATAACCAAAATACCATCAATTTCAAAACAAATGAACCTCAAGCAAATCAACAAGCATTTGTATTACTTTGTTCATTAGAACGAACCATTTTCACTTGATTGTAAAGAGAAACGGTGCACCGCCAGTTCAGAGAAAGAAAGGAAAATGTCAAGTTAATCAGGGAAGAAGCACAGAGGCGCGAGCATGACCATATGAAATGTTATGCTCATGAAAGCTTTCACAAAAGAAGAAAAGAGAAGAAAAAGAGCAAAAATAGTCTCGTAGAAAAGGTATTAAAGGCAGAATTGTGAATGTAAAAGAGGGGTTTAAAACACTAAAGGAGATTCTCCTATTGGAAAAATTGGAGGCTAATCTACTTTTCGATTTTACCGAAATCCAAGAACATGGACAATTAACATGTTATGCATAGCTTGAGAAATATCTCAATTAGACAACAAGAAGTAAATACTCAAGCAATTAAAGAACATCATCACTAAGAAGATAGACAAAATAACAGTGAAAAGAACCTCATAAAGCATGCTAACCATAAAAACTGGGATCTGTTTACCCTGAGCAGATTCTTCAAATCCTTAGAGAAAGCAAAATTTTACAAACTAACTATCACTCACAGTCTGAAATACAACGTAACTATGAAAAAAACAAGAAATAAGAATCCAACAAACAATGGAAGATACTGGCCCGAGAAAATTTCTCTATTGACCAAGAAACACAAGATCGATCCCGAATCCATGCTAATGCAGAAGGGACTTCCAATTTCATGCAGTTCCACGACATACATGGAAATTTGAGAAAAAAAAAATGGAGGAATCAAAATTCCAAAATCTGGAAATGATACGAGTAACAAATCATTTCCACATGGGTCCAAGAAACTACGAAGAAGCATAATTAACCAACTGTTTCAATAGCAAACAGAGAAAGATCACATTGCAACGAGGGCCGAAAAGAGAGGAGAAAAAAGGAAACAAGAACCTCAAAAATTATATAATTTGTCTCAGATTTATCTTCCAAGTCTCTCCAGCAATCCAAGAGACAATTCAAGAACAATTAAGCAGAAATTCCAGAAAATTAACAAACTTTTGTGGGAATTAACTCATATTCCATACACCAAACATCACAAATCCAATATCAATTACCCACAAAACCCAAAAATCCAGGGCAAAAAAAGAAGAAGAAAAAATGCATTCTTCTACAGAATTAAGCAAAACACCACGCATTCAAGATCAGTTAAGAGGGCTAACAACACATCCTTCAACAAAAATCACTAGAAACCCACTTCAGAGAGCACTCAAAAACATGAATTCAGAACCAAAACAAAGAAATTCACAGACCCCAGAAACCCATTACAAAAGAAGTCAACTAAAAACAATAAAGATTCAAACTTTGTGGGCAAAATGAACCAAATCAAACCTCAAATTTGCTAATAGATGTTGTGATCTGGCTATTCTTGCCTCTCTCTGGTGTATCCATCACTTCCATCTCTTCCTTACTAGTCTCCTCCCTCATATCTATGTATCTCCCCACCTTTCTATATCCTTCTGTCTCCCACACACACACACACACACAAGAAACACTTTTTTTTCCCCTTCTGGAGATTGTAAGAAACAAAAGGGGTCAAATAGAAGTGGATGGAATTCAAGAAGAAGCGGGAAATGCGAGTAAAGAGTGTAGAGTGAGCGTGCAATGAGGAAAAAAGAATGGATTTTTCTCAGGAAAAAAGAGACCCCACCACCCAAAAAAAAACACACACACACAACACACAGTTGTTGTTGTATTGTGGGTGAAGTTATATGCAAAGCAACAAGGGAACAGAATTGCAAGAAAAGGGCTGGTTCTTGGGAGGGAAAACACACAGACAGTAACGTAAACTCTGGAAATCTCGCTCCTATTCAATTGGACATTATTACCTGAAATGTCCCTCCCCTTTTACAGCAATTCTTTTATTGCCTTTTATTTTTATTTTTATTTTTTATCTATTTACTTGGTCTGTGTTCATGATCAATTTCAGTTCCTATAATTTCTATTTAATCTGAATTTTCAGTTATGAATTTCTTGCAGGTTTTTGTTAAACGGGTCGGGTTTTATCAAGATTGTATATATCTTGTGTTTATTATGGAATAATTTTCATTTATTAAAATTATTGGTTACTCAATCATTGACTTCAATATTAGTTAATTTTGTTTCAATGCCCTTATGTTACTACTTCATAGAACTTTTTTCTTTTTTTTTTTTTTGGGTTAGAAATGAGCACGACGCGATTAAATTATATAATTATAATGCATATCATACACTCGTTGGTGAGACATCATTGTGTAACACCAAAATGTGATAAAAGATCTTTCGTCTTGAGATAAGGGAGATGCTAATTACCTTGATTTGCTCGACGCATATTTCTTATTTTCAAATTATGTAATGTAAAAAAGTCTTTTTCAGAAGATTTTATGATTTTGTCTGATTTTTTTTAATTTAAGTTTGAAATATGATTATTATCAATAATTTAAGAAACATAAGTTACATTGTTTACAAGGAAACTTATTAAAGTCGTGTTATGATCAAACTTAAAACACGATATGTTATATTGTCACATAATTCAACTATGTCGTAGACATTAAGAAAAATAATGATATAGTGTCTAATGTTTATGTTAGTTCATTTTGTTTCGCATCTTATTACTATTATTTTTGTCATATAATTTCACCAATACAAAAGATTCGAACTATTATGAAGTTATATATTATATGCATTTCATTTCAAAATAATAAATTAGCAACACTATAATGCAATGTATTTTTATTAAAAATATAATGCAAAAATATAGATAAATTTATCGATCTCTAGTACGATAATCCGAGTATTCCAAAAAATTGACAGTTTCTAAAATGATCAAACGCAGGTTAATATTAATGCGACAAACTTGTCATATTATTACATTTTAATTATGAAAAATTGTACCTTACAATTATAATGAAGCTAAAAGTACTAGCAAAATTTAGTGCGAAGCCGACTCTAAATGTGGAATAAATGCAAAAAGAACAAAATTATCAATTTTGCAGGGTCCTATTTTGGCCTGAGGTGACTATAAATATCATCATAGATAAAAATAATTTTCATATTTTACAGTATGATAAATAATGAGATAAATATATGAAAAATTATGTTGTCTATGTGGGTAGTAATCTATGTACAACTCTTTTATTGTGAAATATTAAATTTAAATATAATATTTTTTTAAAACAAAAGTAAAATGTCAATAATATTATTATATATGGTCTAATAATTATTCGGATGCTAAACCTTATCAAGTATATCAATAATTTTATAATAGACCACAAAGACAATAGGTTACGAATTGTTGTAAAAGCAAACGATCATCCACATACATAGGATTCGAATTCAAGACTATTTCTCTAATGAAAAGTTTTGAAACTTCGACCTTATCATTTAGGGTGTGTTTGCCACCTCTTAATAAACGTTTATTGTCTTTTATTGTTGCAAATAAGCTGAAAATAGTGGTTTTCATTTACAAGTTTTACTTTTGAATTGTTTAACTTAAGCTGATTTAAGCCAAAAGCTACAAGCAACTTTATACCAACTTCTACAACTTATTGATAAAATTATAAATATTTTAAATTATTTTCTCAAACATTCAGATTTCAACTTTCTTTTTTCCACCCTTCACTTTCGTTTTCAAATGCTTCCTGCCTTCTATTAATTTAAAACTTTTCTTACATCTCATTCTCACTACAAAAACAAAAGGGTATATTTACCTGGACACCTTATGAGGTTGGGTCAAAACACACAAACACCCCTATTTTTTTTCAAAATTACAAATACACCTCTCGAAATTATAATTGTAATTACAATCACACTCTCTATTCAGATACAAAGCGCCCCCTAAAAAATAATACACTAACACCTCTCAAATGGTGCAGCTGTAATTTTACTAAAAATTGAAAACGTTTGTGTATTTTTATATAACCTTAAAGGATATTAATATAATTTACCCAAAACGAAAGTTATTACAAACCCTACTTTAGATAAAGACATCACTGGCGAATATATACCATCTGATTCCTAGCGGATAGGATTGGAGCACAGCCACATGATTAATATTTTGGCGCGCAAGAGAATTTAAAAGGGTGGGGTCATCATGAGGGTGTAGTGGCCTGCCATGGTCCCCCCCACACCGAATCATCTAGGAGAATTTCTTTTAATGCATCAGCAAACTTCTCGTGATAATTGAATTTATTGTTCGCCCAAACAATTATTATGGACAAACTTCACCACACCTGCCACATTAAATTTTATTTAATTGGTTGAAAAATCTAAATTATTTCATGTAAATTTCCAAAAATACCAACCTCACAAATATTAATTGTGGACTTGTAGTTATGAAATTTATAATTATTTGATTCAATTTATTTTAGTTAGTATATTTAGCTCGTGCGAATAACTTGCTCTGATGTATCTGGACTCGAATTTCGTATAATATATCTACTTGCTTTATTTTTCTTTTTATGGGATAATTATATTTACACGCCTCAACATATGGTCTGTCTACGCAATTAATTATTTATGCTTTTTGCATAATTATATATACGTACCCACGAGAAAGGTCAACATAATTTACACAAATTATCCATATTTTGTGAAAAAATTACACATATACCGTAAAAAAAAAATCAACATTATTACACAAACTACTCATATTTTTTGACTGACAGGAGTAGTTTTTGTAATTACGCAAAAAGTAGAGTGTTTTGTGTATATAAATCATAGATCATGGGGTTTAAATATAATTATCCATTCTTTTTGCAGACAAAATGGACACAGGGGTGGCACCATACAAACCCACTAGAAAAGATTGCATCAAAATCAGGGTTTAATTATGTGGGAATCAACACACAGGTCATATCTTATGTGTAGCCACATAAAAAAATCTTAGCCATGATTTGAACAGATATCACGGGTGTAAAAACGTTCGACCTTAACATTTAGGCCACGGTGATTGGTGATATATGCACCTGATTCTGTTCATGAGTTTTACTCGTTTGATGTTATCATAATTAAAATAATTAAATGCATTTAAAATTGGATAATTCTATATTACAAATCATTTTAAATCCTTAACTCTCATTTATAACTATATTTTATGAAATATTGAAGGATTTTAAAAAATTCTGACATAGAGTCATTTGAAATTATATCTCCAAATTCTTTTCTTAAATTCAAAATTATCCATCCAAACACAACATAAAAAACTATTATATTAACAATAGTTGTCGTTGACAGTCATGTTGTCTGAACTGCACATCAATCGTGTATGATTGTTTCGTGTCGGATCTAAATTAGAATTTCCCAAAAATTGAAACCCACGAACCAAATCAATTGTTGACAGCCAAAAATAAATCATAAGATCCCATGTCTAAATTATCTGATTTATTAAGGCAGCGTAATCTTAAGGTATGACATTAAATTTGGACACATGAAAAGATACGAAGAATTAAAAATAAAATGACAAGGTTTGATGGGACTTGGGCAGGTCACATTCAAATCCTATACCGCAATTTTAGATCAACATTGACATGTAGCCCCATCATGTGCTCTACTTTTTTTATTGGGTAAATTTCAATGAATTTTAACGAGATTTGATATAATTATATTTCTTTTTATTATTTAAAAAATTATCAATAGCTCTTTAAATTTTATGAAATTATGTAATAATTGAAATTATGAAAATGGTAAAGAAGTTCATCCACTTAATCTATAAAAAAACTTAAAAAATAACTAAGTTATAATTCATAATCCACAAGGATATTTTGATTAGTTTACCGTAAAAAGTGGATGAAAACCTAATAAAGATTAATAATTAGATTAATTGTTGGAATCCCGTTAAAATTGGGGGGGGGGGGGGGGTAATTTTTTCAAATAAGAATGAATATATGTAATTATGTCAAATATCAAGAGAACTCGTTAGTATTAACCTTTTTTGTTTGTTATTTTTTCCTTTAAATTGCACTAGTTAAATATTTAAAAAAAATGTCATATTTTAAGTGCAAGAAAAGATTAATGAATTCAAATATTTCATTAGTGATCGTCAGGTACTATTTAACAAAACATTTTATATGATAAGACCTGAACCAATCATATTGTAAGTGTCCGTGTACACTGTACAATTTAACGAAAGTGATTAATCACATTACAAGTAAATTATACTTTCTATATAATTGATTCAATCTAACCAAACATAATCTAAATAACATTTTTTCCCCCAGTAACTTGTTGATCCATTTTTTACGGTTTCAACCTTAGAGCAATTATTATTAAAATAAAACAAAATATAAGTACTAGGAATATTCTTCTTTTTATATGAATATTTTAGAATATTCACTTGTTTATGGCATGCACATATATAAATTAACAATCTATAAATAAAATTTAAATAAAAAAGTAGTAGATATGGGGATATCTATGTCTACCAACTTTTGATTTTTGCTTTACCCTTTTTCACTTTGTCAAAATCTTCTAAGTCTGAATAAGAGGGTGTGCCTTTATTCGTAATGCTCCCTTTGGACAAAACCCTAATTGTGTCACGTGACACCCTCTCTTCTTTTAAGTATGATTTTGGTCCCTAATATTTATAAATTGTTAAAAGTTTGGTCCCTGAACTTTTTAAAACAGGGTTTTGGTCCATCCAGTTCTCTCCTAACTTAACATCTTTAAACTCATTTTTAATGATTGGACCAAGATCGTAATAATTTGTAAATATTAGAGATCAAAATCGTATCTCAAAAAGTTTAGTGACCACTATCAATTTTGACTCGAAGTATAAGGATCAAAAGTGTAATTTACCCTATAATACCTTAAATTTGGTTTCTCATTCCAAGTCGATACGATCCATTCGTTCGTAGAACTATTTACTCAGTGTATGAAATCCTTAAATATTTCTATGTACTTCCCCCACATTTTCTGGGTATAGCATGAAGCTCGTATTTGCAATGATAATGTTCAGTATGTCATGTGCTCTAGCCGGTGACAAATGATAGTCACATTTCAAGTTTTTGTTTACACTATGAGTTGTTTGCAACAATTTTTGTTTTTAAAGTGGAAATAATTTGTAAAAAGAATTGTGAGTATTTAGGGAAAAAAAATTAGTGCGTACGATTTTTACCGAGAAAGTGAAAAAATGATCGAAGAAACTTATAACTTTTGATGTGAACAAGCTTAATTAAAGCAGCTTAATAGTAATAAGCTCTAAATAAAAATGTTGTTTTTCAATTGATTTTCAGCAAAATGCAATGACAATTCAGTGTGCGTGCTCTAGCACGTGACAAATGATTCATCGCATTTCACATTTTCCTTTTATACTGCGAGTTATTTACAAATTTATGTTTTTAAGATGGAAATAATTCGTAAAAAAAGTTGTGAGATTAGCTACAGTGAAAATCATGAGTGTTCGAATGTTTAGTGTGTAAGATTTTCACCGAGAAGGTGAAAAAGTGGTAGGAAAAGCTTGTAATTTTTGGCACAAACGAGCTTAACTTAAGTAATTCAAAAGTAATAAGCTATAAATAAAAATACTAATTTTAATTTATTTTCAGCAAAAAATGATAATCGCTTATGTTAACCAATCGCAAGTGCCCCTTACATCATATTCTATTTTCATTACGAGGACTCTGTGTATTTTTAAGTGAATCGACCTAATTTTTTTATTGTTGTGTCTTAACAAATCTTCCATACTGTCGATCAAGACACGAGACCCTTTTCGATTTTGGACACAGATCTAGTATGTTGTTAGTTCACACAGCTCTCCAACCTTTTATCTTTTATTTCTTAAAAATTATTTAGCTAACTTGATGATTCGAAAAGATTTTAATTTGCTGAAATCTTCATTTAATAAACAGGTGACCTTAATGACCTTCAAAGTTCAAGCTAAAAACTCTTTATTTAGTCTGGCTCTAACACTATATTAAATTATCACATCATCTAAAAGCTTTAATTATATGAAAATATTAATAATTCAATATTAATATTTTAAAACACCATCCCCAATAAATTTAGGGCAAAATGGTAGTATTATATTTTTTCATCAAATTAGATTATTTTTTTTTCTTAGTGCATTGGGCTAGTCGACACTTGTACGAGCTTTGATTGGGGAAAAAGAATTATGTCAGAAAATAAATATTAATTAAAAGTAGGTAATTCTTTATTCCGAAAGTCAAGATATATTCTCCGCCCTTGGATTATTTATAATCAACCAGACCATTACTCTAATCATGATCTGATCTAGAACTAAACCTCTGCAGTCCACCCACACTTTTTGTCCATACTTCAATATTAAACACATTGTACTTCACTAATTAATTAAATAAATTAGAGTTAATATAATTTTATTCAAAGATCTATTGCCAGTTGTTTTGCATATTTTAATCATATTTATTTTTATTAATTAATTTAATTAAACAAAAATGAAAAGATAAAAGATAAAATGAATAGCTGATCGAACATATAAAATATATCAGTTTTAAATGTACATAATAAAAAATTATTGATATAACTAATGAAATAAACAGATGATTATTTGCATAAGACATAAATCCAAATAAGGATATTTTAGTAAATTCACATTTCATCTACTAGGGGTAGTTATTCTAAGGTCTTGAACATTAATAAATACTACAAATTATTCTTGCTTATTCTCGTAGTGGAGGAATTTATATTTAATTATTAGCTACCGTATCACGTAACACTTGCGCGCATATAGTCAAATATATATGTCATAGATTTTAAAAATTAATTGTGAAGTGGAATAAGTTAGTTATCTTATCAGTTCATAGTTTTGAGACTCTTTTTTTGGGATCACAAAAAATTGATGCAACAGTATCAAAACCGTTACTTTATATTTATTGTATATTTTTTCTTTACAATAGTATAAATTACTGTAAATACAATATTTTTGTTTATCGTAGAAAACGACCTTGAATTCATATTATTTTTATATACTCTGATATATTATAACTGGTGTAATTAATTGATAGACATAATTGAAAATAGGACGTGATACTCCACTACCAGGGAGGATTACGCCTGCATCATTTATACTGGATGAATTTAGAATTCCTAACTCAAAATTGAATTTAATATGACCCGTCTATTATCAAATAAATAAATATACACTTGTCATGTGATTAGCTCAGAAGATATGGTCAATTATAAGACGTGTATTGTTATACTTATGATATTATCGTTGATCTGTGGTGAATTGGGTCCAAATAAGGAATTTTCGTTTTAAGCAAATATTACACTTAGGCACAATTTGGCTCTGCAACAGCATAACTGATTATGAAATAATTAGTCATGAAGTAATTAATTTTAAAAGAAGTGATTGTGATGTTTGAATTCATAATTTTATAATTAATTGTGCAGATACAAACTGTAGTTGAATTTCGAGAGTAACTTTATTTTTAGGTTAACGAGGGCATTGGAAAATTATTTAAAGAACATAATAGTAATTTAGATAAAAAAAATAACTGTGGTGGGATTAAAAGTTATAAATGATGGAATTTAATTTCAAAGTAATTATCAAACGGGCTTGGCATGCATCTATCTACACTATTTATCAAAGCCCAACCCCTTAAAGTAGATCAGTTTGATCGTCATAATATTGATCGACTAAAATATCTTTAAATTATATTTATTTCTTCCGCAAGATAATAGTTCTTTAATCAACTTATTCTATTTTTTCTCCGTTCACGCAAATTAAAATTGATTTATTTTATTAATGAATCATTCATTTAACATTTTTAATTAAATAAATATTAAAAGATTTAATCATGAATAAATATCGAGCGTGCTTCGATCACTAATTTATATAATTGATCTTGGCAACTTGCTTGTCAAAATTGAAGCCCATTGCACATCACATGCCCAAAAATGATCTAAAATAGGAATAACTTTTTCTGGGTAATTATGTTGCCTTTTGAGACTAAGTACTACTACTTTTGTTGATATATTGAGTGGGTCTACCATAATTATCAAGAATTGGATTATTGCTTAATTAGGGATAATGGAAAACACCAATCATAGAGACATTAAAAGGGTCCAGGCCCAAGAAGATCACACAATAAAATAATATTATCTACAATAATTCTTTAAATTTTATTATAAATACCTTATTTATATTAGGAATAATTAGATTTACGCTCTAACTTATAGTTTATTTATACAAATTAATATTACATTTTGTATAATTACATAAATCATCCATGACAACTAAAAAACAGGGTAGTTTATGTAATGATATTGACGTCTTTTTAGGACGTAGTAATTCTTCAAAATATATGGGTGATTTGTATATGATATTGACGTTTCTAATGTGTTTATATGTAATTATGTAAAAGATATGAGTGATTTGTGTAAATAAATCATATATCAGAAAATGTAAATGTAATCATTCATTTATATGTTTTAAAAACTTTTTACAAGACTTTAAAAGCTTATGAGATGTCTTAAAACATTTTATAAAATTTTGAAAAACAGTATACAAAATTTAAAATAAGTTGTTAGAAACTTATAAATTTTTTTAGATAACGTAAAGAGGTTTTAACTTTTCTTTATTGTCTTTTTTTTAGCGAAACGGTTGAGATTACGTCAACATACATCAAATATCTGTACTAACACTGTGTGGGTTGATATTGTTTCTGTAGTATATATGATTTGTCGTTGTAATAGCTAGGTGTTAGTTTATGTGATATTATTGATTTGATTGTTTGTAATTATTTTTGTTCGATATTGATAGCCGACATGACTGAACGTAATCACTTTATTTTCGATTAATAAAATTCATTGCTTTTAATTCAAAAAAAAAAAAAAAAAACTACAAGACAAACAATTGCTATAAAAGTAAATCAACACTCACACATCGGTGGGATCTGAACATATGACCTCATGATCATTCATGGAGTCTCAATTTCTTTAACATTTTATATTTATATTTTGTTTAAAAAATTACCATTACTAACATTTTATAAACTTTGTATTATCATATCTAAATATTTTAATGATTTATTTCTTAAAATAAGATACAACATCTCATAAACACAATCATTTATCCAATATTGACTCCAAAAGGTATTCCAATTAAAATAAATAAATTACAATATCTAACATAATTAAGCCTAATTAAATTATTTCCCGGGTTTGAAGATCCGGATCCTAAGTTCTAACAACCCGGTCAAAGACCCGTCTGGTATCTAGCCAGCCACCCACCACTTCACTACTTCCATATTTTTAGGGTTCTTTTTTCTTTTTTTTTTGGGAGTGGAGAATTTTTCCATTAATTTTCTTTTTCTTGTCATTTTCAACGTTGTATAAATAGTTGCTGTAGATGGGTTCTCTGACACAGTGCTTAAATATACACAGATATACATACACCTAAACTTGTATGTATACTTGTCCTCTGCAACGGCTACTTCGTTTACAGGACCATTTTTCTTTATTTATGGGTTTTTGAGTGTTTCTGGGCTTTTGTTTAGAGGGGGTTTCATTGAGAAAAGGGCACCAAAAAAAAAAAAAAAGAAAAAAAGAAAAAAGGAAAAAACCCAGAACAAAATGAACTACCGGAATGACAAGTGAGTTTCTTGAATCTGAACTTATTTGTTTATTCTTTTTTTTTTAAAAAAAAAAAGGTTGGTTTTTTGTTTGTTGATCTTGTGTTATTTGTTTGTGGGTTATGCAGAATTGGCAAAGAGCTTGTTCTTGATACTTTTGTGGGTTTGCTTTAATTCTGCTGCAATCATTTGAGAAAATTGATATTGACTGTGTGGATTTTGATTTGCCTTTTTCCCTTTTTTGGGTTCTTCAGGTGTTTTTTGGGATCTATTCTTTTAGATGTTACATTGGTTTATTGCTAAATGTGTGTGTATAAATGCTTGTGAAGGATCTGTTCTAGCAAAATTTTGGTGCTGGAGATTTCTTAGTTGTTGATCTTTTGCTTGGAATTTCACTCATTATGAAACAAGTTTTTACTAATTTATCTGCTGAATGATGTACATTTTGGTTATTCATCATGCAAATGGAAGACTTTTGCTGTTGTTGATTTATTTTACTTTGAACCATCATTGTTGAAAGTGTTTTTCGATTTTTCCATTTTGTATTGTTAGTTAACGTCTCGTTGTGTGTGTAAATTCATCTTCTTGTATTGGCAACAGTGACATGTGGGATTGGCAAGGTCAGGATTATTGTCTTGAAGATGACACAAGTATAGGTGGTGAGTCTTGTACTTGTCCACCGACAACAATATGTTTGTTTGATTGACGGATTGATGCTTAACTTGTGTTACCATGGTGGACAGATATGTCGAAGTCCCTGTTGAATGGGGGGAATCAAAATGTCGACCATATCTCTTATATGTTTGATGGAGAAGCTACCCCCGTCAAGGCTTGTGGAGACTTCGCTTACCACGTTACCAACAATGGTAGAATGTTAATCTCTTATGCATATACTATCACTTTCTCTGCCCTTATTTTAATTGCAGTTTAGTTTGTTTTGTAGTTTTCTCAAATGGTTTTAGTGTCTATTTTCCTATGAACTTGTTTCTTTATTCATGTATGGAACTACCGGTTTCTAATCTGTTGATGTTGCTCGTATCTGTGAATACTTGAGTGATAATGCCTTGTTCTGTATACTTCTTAAGCCTTATGCTAATTGTGGACATTCTTGGTATAATAAGAAGCTTCGCCATATCCCGAATTGCAGTATTGACAAATGGAATGGTTCGTGTTTTATCGAGACATCAAACATTTGTAGTGAATGATGAATGTGCATAAAAGGCTTTATATCCTATGAAACTGCAACAATGTATATTATAAGGAGAATGCAGCTCATGTGCATTTTATTAAACAAAATGCAGAAGTTACAGGGAAAGAGTTGGAGCAATACAGGGAGCCTTCGTCTCAAGTAAAACGGCGTCGGGTGCTACAGTTTGAGTCTGAAGTTCTGGATGCACCCTTTTGCAATGACGAGGCGTTTTTAAGATCTAAGGTCGACATCAACTCATGCATTTCTCTTGGAAATTGCACATCTGCTGCCAGAGCGAATGTTGTCTCGTAACTGATGTTGTTCTACTATATCTCCAAATGCTATATAGGATATAAAAGTTCGTCCATCTGAAATCTTACAGATAGTTTGAAGTCAATATCAAGTTGATTGAACATATTTCATTTTAAGATCCCATCTGGAACATGACAATATCGAGCCAGTTATTTGATGTTTGAATCAAGTAGGGTCTAAATTTCGACACAACTTTTAACTGTATGTTTGCTTTACGTTTCTTTTCTCAAAGTGAATTGGAACCCTGGTGCTTCAAACAATCAGTGCTAGCCCCTCCTCGAATATCCTATTCTATTAGTTCTTCGCATCATCTGATGTTCAAACTAGCCACTAAATCTGCTTTGGTTCCGTGTGTAGGAGACACCGGATTCTCTTGAAGATGCTTTATCTGAAATGTCACAGTGGGTTGCTGGATTCACAGGTTTGTTTCTTTCAGATTTTTGTTCTTGAGATGGTTTGGAATTACTCAAATTATAGGATATCTTTGATAATTCTGATGTTTACAGAAGGGACATCTGCATCCAGTAATCACTGTCTGGACCCAGCATCTGAAGGGTGGATTGCTGATTGCTTTAATGATGCCGGGATGCATTTCTGCACTGAAGATATGTACGTCGCTTAATTTTCATATTTCATTTTTAGTTTAATAATATTCCTACTAACGCTTCCCGTAAACAGCAGCAGTGCATCTGGAGCATCTGATGTTCAACTTGACATTACGGGTATTAATAGCAGCAAAATTTTTCCACTGCTTTCTTCTATCGCTCCTGCCCTTCATCTCCCCCAGCTTAACACGTTCATACCGTTCTTGCAGAGCTTTGCAACACCCCTCCCGAATATGATGCTAATCCAGTAAAGAAACATCCTGTTCATACTAATGGAAATGTTGTTTTGAAAGGTAAATTGTAGGATGTTGAGTTGTTATGCACTTATGAAAATCACATTGAACAATTCTTGGACTTGGAACGAGAGTGCTTTGATGCTCCTTGTTTGATAAACCAAAACGAGCCTGATTCCATTTTCTCTTCCTTCTTATGTTTCACTAATCAGGAAGGAAATCATACATGCGCACGCCTCCAAAACTAGCCTCATCAGTCGTCTACCCATTCGCCTTCATCAAACCATGTGGCGCACACGGACATGTCACTCTCAAGGACATAAACCAAAGGATACATAACCCCCCAAAATCAAAGCCAAACGAAGAAGACCCTTCCGTTTCTTTTCCCACATCAGCGTTTTCTGGGAAACCCGTTGTTGGGAAAACCAAAATCCGCACGGAAGGTGGAAAAGGCAGCATTACAATCATGAGAACCAAAGGGTGAGTAATACCAGTGCTTTCCCAATACTTTTCGAGGTGCGTATTTGTTGCTCAACATGAACAAACTGCAGTAGAAGCTAACTTTCAGTTGACTCCCAACTTATGTTTAGCTTTGTTTATGATCTGAATTACTCCATAGTATTTAAGGATCTCGACTTCTAGTTGATCCTCGCATTTTTCCTCGTCCCCTCAGAGGAAAACTTCGTCAGCTTTCGTAATTTTAATGTGAAAAGCATTTATCTCTTTCGTATTTTCTTGTTACCGGAGCGATCGTCTACCGTTGTATGTTGTACTCTTGGTGGAACTTGAATGTTGAGATCTTTATTAGTTCATTGATGTCCCCATCTCATTTTGAGTATTCTCAAGAATTTTGTGGGAAGGATGGACATTTTCATATGTATTTAGATCTTCTTGATGCAGCTGAGATTTAAGGGGTTTGATATACAAAATGTGTAAATTGTTATCTTTGCTTGTTGGCAAAACTTTTGTTTTTTGACAATGAATTAATGTACGCTTTTCGGTTGTTCGGGTGTAAACGAATCGAGTTGAATCGAATATATTATTGGTCGAATGTGTTCGAATATAAGTTTAAACTTTAAAAGTTAGGTTTGAATTTAGGTTGATTAATGATTGAGTCGAACCTGCATCGAACTCGAGTAGTTTGATCTTTTACATATATTTCTTTTATCATTGAATTGAATATGAGTCGAGTTTCAAAGTTCACCGGGCGAAAAATTGTGCTCACACTTGATTTATAGTTAAATAAATTCGATTTATACGTGCTCTGTTAATCGGTTTTTTAGTCGAGTACTGAGTAGTTTGATTTATTTTTCTCACAGTGGATTAAATTTAATGGGCTTCTAAGTTTTATGTTGGACTCTCGTTAGCCCCTGATCTTTTTTTCTATTTTGATAATTGGGCTGTGAGCCTCTTCACTGTGATGTTGTGGAGCCCATATTCGTATACCCCAGCCCACTAGATATGGCCCATTACATTGTGTTACAAAATGAGTTAGGGTAAAAAGTTTTTATTTAGGGTAAATTACAACATGCTCTTATGAGATTTATCATAATTATAAATATTTTTTCGTTGTATGAAAAATTATAAATACTCATTGGAACTAACAATTGTGCAATAAATATCTCCTATAATGAATTGTCACGAAAGGCTATTTGTTAGATGATTAATAATTATAGTGAAAGTATTCGTAATTTTTCAAATAACGAGAAAGTATTTGTAATTATAAAAATAATAAATTGCATAACACCCCCTGTGTTTTGATGAAATAACGTGAAATTCCCCTATATTAAATTTATAGCAAAAAACCCCCTGTGTTTTATAAAATACAGCAAAAAATCCCTCTTCGTTAGTTTCTAACGTAGAGTGTGTGACATGCACTCATTGTGAGATTGAGTTTCATTTTTTGCCTTTTTTGGGGTTATTTTAAGTGTATAAATGTCTATTTTGCCCTTTTTATTGATATTTAGATATATTTTAATAAATAATATATTATGATTAATTTAAATTATTGATTAAATTAATCTATTTTAATAAATTATATATTTGATAATTCAAAATATTAATTAGTTAAAATATGCTTTAGTATACCTAAAAAATATATAAAACTTTTAAAAGTTTAAATTTAAAATGAAACATACAATAATTAATATATTAAAATTAATTTTTGAAATCTAAATATTTATAAATATAAATAAAATCAATTATAATGATATATTATTATAAATTAAAATTTTAATTAGTTAAATTTATTTTGATAAATTATATTTATTTATAGAAAATATTAAATAAATATCAGAATACATAAAAAATAAATTATAATATATTTAAACTAAAACTTTAATACTTTTTATAATATTTCTATTTTAAAAAAAATAAATTATTTTTATTTAATATTTTTAAATAATGTTTTTTTTTTCTTATCGGTCGGCGGCCCAGGCGACGTCACCAGGATCTGGGTGATGGCGCTTGGATCTGGGTGACGCCGCTTGGATCCGGCCTGACTCACCCCGACTTTTGTGTATGTTGATGGGGTCGACATCGCCCCCTTCGTGCGCGAGCGACGACGGTGTGACCTAGGCTATTCTGGGCGACGGTCACGCCGCCCACAGAGGCGGCGACCGTCTCCGCCCATATATATATATGTTGTAATATGTATGCAAAGGGTATATATAATTATATATATAAAAATATATTTAAATTTACTAAATATGAACCGTTCATTTTTTAATAATTGAAGATCATGAATGGTTATGATAAGAAGGGTATAATGGAAAATTCAGTAGAAATATTAACGCCGTTAAGCATACATAATGGAGGGGGAGAGCATGCATTATTTTGAAAAACACGGAATTTTTTTTGCCTATTTTTTAACACAGTAGAGTTTTTAGCTAAATTTTAAAAATATAGGGAGGTTTTATACATCAAGGAGTTTGTTCTAATTTACCCTGTTATTAATTATTATTATTATTATTATAAATGTAACTGTGAAGAAAAATTGATTTTGTTTAATAGGTAAAAAAAAGTGGGTGAAATTTAGAGTATGTTTAAAAATATAAATAAAAACAAAATTATCATTCACAATTGGAGAAAAGATTTTTATTTTTTCGAAAAGTTTAAAATGCTGATACAAGTTCTTAAGCTTGCTCGACTCAGTATTTCTTTTAATCATTATTCTTTTCTTTTTATTAGAAAAGGACTGGAAAATCATTTTTTGCCCTAAATAACAAGATTTCCGTTAATAATTATTTAGTAATATTATCTCATATTTTTGTGTAAAAAATAGAAAAGAAGAAAAACTAAGTGCCATTTTCAAAAGGTAATGTGATGTTATTTCTGCTTCTCTCTGCCAAATGTGATTATTATCCATCTTTTCACCTAGAAAATAGTTTGATTATCATAAAACTTTTATTTAAAATAAATGGAATTCAAAATTTACAATTTATAATTAGTATAAAAATGTGTAAAAACTCTATAAACTTACAATCCACAGACTTTTTATATAATTTTTTTAGAAAATACATTTCATTAAAAATAAATCATAATTTACGTATACATCATTAAAAAAGGGGTATACTTTGAAAACGAAAAATGAAATTATCCCTCATAACAAATCTGGAATTATGATAGTTGATTTGGCACACATCAGCGGATCTAACCACATAAAAAAAATCATACCCCCATTCAAAAAATATGCATAAAACCTCCTACCGAAATTGTCGAATTTCCACAATGTCTTTAATTTACCATGTGTTTTTCAATAACAATCAATATCGTTTGAATTTTAAGATGCTTGAGACATTTTTTCCCACAAAAATCCAATCAATATCCTTGCTTCTTGGCCTATTAACAAGATAATTTTTTTTTTTTTTTTTGAACTACAACTACCTTTCCTGAAACTTGACATAATCACAAATATCGCTTTTGTTATTTGAAAAATTACAAATATTCCCTAAAATGAAAGTAATTATGTGACCCCTAAACAGTGAGGTGCAAATTACTACTACATTATTCTTGTTGATTTTTTTATAAGAAAATTTGAAAATATATAAAACAATATGAGAGTGAGTAAAATAAATAACCCATAAAAAATATTAGTTCATAATTTTAAAAATATTTTAGAAAAATACAAAAAACTATATAGAATTATAATTCATAATCCAAAAAGATATTTTGATTCGTTCACCACAAAATATTAAAAATATAACAAAGACTAATAGAATGAACTTATTGCTAGACGGACATTAAAATAAAAGGGTATTTAACTTTTTCAAACAACAAGAAAATATTTATAATTATACAAATATGACTATAATTTACCCTTTTTTTTCTTTACAAACAATGAGTGACCTGTTGGTTTTATTTATAGATTAGAAGTGGGAAATTAGTGCCAACTTTCTGTCCAAACGAACCATTAATGTTATGTTTGGTTTTATTTTCTCACCATCTTAGAGATGGGGAGAAAATGAAATCAAACATAGCGGTTGTTTCTGATCTATTTAGATGGCTCACTACAAGAAAATTAATTTTTTGCTACACTATCGTTTACTATAAGTTAATGATGTGATAAATCAAGACTATTAACCACGGCCAAATAAAATTAATACAAAAACTTAAATTTTTACGACGATTAATCAATATTTTACCATATTTTTTAGCCATAAACCAAAACATTTGCCATGTCTAATGTTTTGGCAGCACTAGCAGAAACAACGGTTAATGACCGTTGCAAACCCGTGATTGATTTGCATTGGTCACGATTTTCTTTTTCTTTTAACCATAGTAATTAATCATAACGAAAATTCATATTTTTTCTAGTGGTTATTTGATGTAGAACTACAAGTATAACATTTTTGAAAAAAATGTGAGACATAATGTGCTATCCCTGTAATGTTTGAAACTAAAAGTAGACGACTTCCTAACTTATGGGACGATAAATACAATTTTGCATAGTTTACGGATAATTCAATTGGAAAAAAACATGCATGAAACTAATAGTTAGTACATTTTTTTTCTTCGACAACATCTTCCAATGTTGTCCCATATTAAAATGTCTCTTTCTCTTTCTTCAATATAGTATTTATATTTACATTAATTCAATCCAAATATATATATATACTTTATAAGAAGCATGCATGCAAGAAAAAGCTCATGAAACCTTAATTGTAGGCAAGCCTTGCGCTCCTCGCTCAAACCCTATTTTCTTTCTTTCTCTCTTTTGTTTCGGGAGATCATATCCACAAGAAATTCATTTTTCTTGATTATAATATGCAGAAGGGTCTGCTTAGATTTTGTGGTCTCCCTCATTTATTCTGTTAAATATAAATATCCTCATACTTTTCCTTTTATCCTTCGATTTTTGGGCCTTGAGACATGTAAAACTGTGAACTCAGTCTTTTCTTTTCGTTTCTTTTTCCCCTTTGAAAAAGTATTTCATTTTGATTTGTTCAAAAACATTGCTTTTTTGTCGTTGATTTTTCTAATTAGGGTTTTCTTTGTACTTTGGAAGGATCGTTCTTGTCTGGTTTTTCAGGTACGAGGGTTGGTTGGTTGGTGGCAAATTGTTTAGGTTTTCAATTCATGAAAAAATCAGAATTTATATATTTTCTTGAACTCTTGGCTCTTTTTTCTGTTCTGAATCTTTGAATTTGAAGATTTTTATAGAGAAAATTGTTTTCCAAGTGATGCATTATTATCATTCTTAATGATCATATTGGTTTGTTTCCCATTGCAACTAATGGTATTGGCTTTCTTATTTTAGTCAAAAACTTGTTGATTCTACAACATTTCCTTCGTCAAGATTAAGGCTTTAGTGTTGGTTGAGCTGATTTTCCGACAAAATGGATGCGAAAACGGGTGAGGAAGGCGGGGAGGCACCAAAGGGGGATGAGACGTTGCCGGTTTCCAAGTTGAGCAGCGTACTTAACGTTCCTCAAAGTGATAAGAGTTCATCTACGAGGAGCTCATGTAGCATTAGCAGCAAGGACATGATCTTTCGGGCTGATAAGATCGATCTCAAGTGCTTGGATGTGCAGCTTGAGAGGCATCTCAGCCGGGCTTGGTCAAGCAACGTCTTAGAAACTCCGAATAGCCAGAAGCCTAAGGAAGTGTGGGAGATCGACGTGTCCAAGTTGGTGATTCGATATCTTGTGGCACAGGGAACATACGGCACAGTTTATCGGGGTACTTATGATGGTAAAGACGTTGCAGGTAGCTTCCCTTTTTTCCTTGTGTTGGGATTATTTCTGTGTTATATATATGTTTTCTCATAGGGGAGATTTTGATAATTTCCAAAGAGAGGAGGCTATTGTCAATAACAACATTATTTTCTAATAGAGGCCTCAATAGTAACCTTTTTTTATTCAAAATTGATTGAGATGCCATTGTGATTCAAATTGTGAGATAGATGCTAACAAATATAAATGGCAACAACAAGGTTCTAATCTAAGTTCATCTCTATAATTGTCTCCATATCATAATGATTGATATAAGTGTTTGATATCCCTTATTACTTTCATGTGAAGAAAACAACTACAGTTTGTATTCTTTAATTTGTAGCAAACTTCTTAATGTGATGTTATTTTTGTTTTACAGTGAAGTTATTGGATTGGGGAGAGGATGGCATGTCCACAGTTGCTGAAACTGCTGCTCTTCGGGCATCATTTAAACAAGAGGTTTCTGTTTGGCACAAGCTCGATCATCCAAATGTTACAAAAGTAAAATATCTATGTCCTTTACTTCTTCATTTTTACCATTTTATGTCAAATTGGTGAGTACCTACACACGTGCATATATGAGTGTTTGTGGGGGTAAAGACTATATGGTTTACTTTGTCCTCAAATACCTTTCTCATGTCGGTGTTCTTAGTTATTTCTTTTTGATGATAATGCTTGTTATAGTTTGTTGGTGCTTCAATGGGGACTTCAGAACTGAAAATTCCTTCCAAAAATCCTTCTGAGGGTTACACGAAACTTCCATCAAGGGCATGTTGTGTTCTTGTTGAATTTGTTCCTGGAGGGACTTTGAAGAATTTCTTGTACAAGAATAGGAAGAAGAAGCTCGCTTTTAGAGTTGTGATCGAGCTTGCTTTGGACCTTTCAAGAGGGTAAATATATTTATTTTGGATCATTTATTTTGAGTAGGTTTTTGCTAACAAATCTTTACTTATCTTAAACAACTTGTAGGCTAAGCTACCTACATTCAGAGAAGATTGTACACCGTGATGTCAAAGCTGAAAACATGTTGCTAGATTACCAAAGAACATTGAAAATTGCTGATTTTGGTGTAGCTCGTGTTGAAGCTCAGAATCCGAGGGACATGACTGGTGAAACTGGAACCCTTGGTTATATGGCCCCAGAGGTATTCATCCCCGGTTGATAAAAACATTTCTTTTGTAAAAATCATAATTCTTTTCACAACTATATATTTAGATGTATCGTTAGTTAAAATGCATAGATTTGCTTTTGGTGGATGATAACTGGTAAAACCAAATTTGTAGTTTAGGAAAATGAATGTTGTTTCATGTATATGCATATCGAGATTGATCAATTTCTCATCTATTTAGGTACTGGATGGGAAGCCTTATAATAGAAAATGCGACGTCTACAGCTTTGGGATATGTTTATGGGAAATATATTGCTGTGATCTACCTTACACAAATCTTAGCTTTGCTGAAGTTTCCTATGCTGTTGTTAGACAAGTAAGTTGTTTTGGGCTTATTTCACTTGCTACTTTGATTACTTGTGTGCTTTCTTCTTAACATAGCTCTACTTTTATAGCCTATTCTTGGATTTTAGAAGATTGTAGAAAGATAATTTCTGGAAAATTCCACGAAGGTTCCTAAAAATATATCTATTAGGAGACATTTGTAAGAAGTTCTAGGAAAAATAAGTTACCTAAGAAAATACCTAACTAAATTATACTTGTAATATTCTTGAAGATTCTAGGGAGTTCTTCCTCATTTTTAATCTCCACCCTCTATTTAAACATGTACTGCAGAAAATTGCAATTTACGTCCCACAACTTATCTTTCTTATGATTTTGGTCCCATTGTTTTAATACTCACCAAATTTGGTCCCGTAAATTACAAAAACTTGTAATTTTAGTCCCAACGACAAATTCTGTTAAATATTTAACGGAAAATCAAGTGCTTTGTACGTGTGTATGATATACATGCTTTTGCAGAATTTAAAGAGGTACTGGAGTAAAATTGTTATTTACGTCCCACAACTTACTCTTTTTGCGATTTTAGTCCCATAAGTTACAAAAACTTATAATTTTAGTCCTAACCACAAATTTCATTAAATATTTAACGAAAAAAATCACGTGCTTTTGCAGAATTTGAGGCCGGAGATCCCTCGTTGTTGCCCAAGTTCTCTTGCAAGTATAATGAAGAAATGTTGGGATGCAAACCCAGAGAAAAGGCCGAACATGGATGAGGTGGTGAGGCTATTGGAAGCAATCGACACTAGCAAAGGAGGAGGAATGATACCTGAAGACCATGCTGGAGGTTGTTTCTGCTTTGCTCCTACTCGAGGACCATAATTAATATATGTATATTTATTTTGTTTTAGAGATCATCATTTTTTATGATTTTTATCTCTTCACGTAAATAATTGTATCGATTTATTCGTTTCCAAACTTTTTTTTTTTTGTGTATATAATTATAAATATTCACCAACTGCTTTCGGTAATTACTACGTTTCATATGCATAAATATTCAAAGCACAAGGTAGTTGAATGATTGTCGCATACCAATATGAATATTATATCTACTTCTGTAGCAATTTTTCGTTTCTTGTCGCGTTTAAATAGGATGGTTTGAATTATTGATGTATTGAATCGATCTTTAAAGTTGAATGTATTGACGGATTTAATGAACCGCGTACCAAGGAAATACTAACAAACTGTGTATGAGCTCAACAAAAACAATTTGGCGAGACCTAAAATTAAAGAAAATTTGAAGAAATGTTTGAGAAATTCAAAACTAACCGATAATATTTTGTAGGGATAGTTACATTTACATCCCCTGACCTGTAGTCTATTTACACAAACCACCATTGTCTTTTGCATAATTACAGAAACCACCCTTGATAGCAAAAAAATAAGGGTAGTTTGTATAATAATGTCGATACTTTTGAGGGGTGTAAGTATAATTTTCTAAAAAAATAGGGGTGGTTTGTGTAAATGATGCTTACATTCTAGTGGATGTATATGTAATTATTCAAAAAATAGGGATAATTTGTGTAAATAAACCATAGATTAGGGGGTGTGAATATAATTATTCCTATTTTCTATTATATCCATACTACTCATTTATTAGTTATGTTTGCCGAACTTAATTCATCACTTACTACTAAAATAGCAGGCACGTAACTTGTTGTTCAGATCGATACTAATGTTGGACAATGTATCCCACCTCTGTATTATCCCACACAAATCAAATCCAAGTTGTGATAATTCCTTCGGATTTCAAATCTTTAATTAAGAAAGATTCATCTGAATTTATTTGGATAATTTCAAATTCAAAAACTTTTCAGATTCTTCAACTTCAATTTTGAATTATATCTTGATTAATATTATTGAATTGTAAAGCTTTTTTGATAGGGAATCATTTGAAATAAGTGGTTTTAAAATCTCATAAATTATGGGATCAAGTATAAATAATCCAAAACTGTGGGATTAGTTTTACAATTTTGCCTAAATGAGTACAACTTTCACTCTTTCCCAACTTCATCAAACACTTTGGCTAAACACCAATTTATCTCCCTGTATTTTCGCAAAATAGTTACAATCCCTCATGTATTTTGCAAATAGGCAAAAAAATCCCATGTGTTTTAATAAATGCAGCACAAAAATCCCTTTCCATTAGAAATTAATGAAAGGTGGGGTGCACGCGTCTGAAGTGCGTTTGGGCTTGATCTTTTGCGAATTTTGACCTTTTTTTTATGTCCTTAATTGACTAAAGTACCCCTATATTATCTAAAATTATCATGTCCAAATTGACTTTTTCTTAAGCATTTCTTTTTGTTTCCTATCTCCTAAAAATTATAAATAGTTTTTGTTTTTAGATATATTTATATTAGTATCAAAATACCAAAAAAATAGAAAAATTATACTAAATTTTATTCAAATTGAGATATCTATATGAATATAGATGTTGAGCAATTGTATAATTATAATTTATAAATTAATTTAATTTTTTTAAATATTATATTTAAAATATATTGTAGACAAAATGATTAATTAAATATCTAATAATTATTGTAATTATTTAAAATTACTCTTAATTAATTGAAATACATATTTAATGAATATAATTAAATTAATTAAAATATTTATAAAAAAATGGGGGCGGCGGCACAGAGGGGCGACGAAGATGCTGTCGCCCCTATACAGAACGACAACGGCGATGCCCCATACAGAACGGCGATGGCGTCGTCGTTGCCCATAGCTGGTCTGGGCGACAGCGTCTCCATCGCCAGACTAGGGAGCGACGGCCCCATCTGCGGGGACGGTGGGGGTGGCGGGGGTGGGACTAGATTTTTTTTTCTTTTAAATTTTTTTATATATAAATAATAATTTTATTTTTTATAATTTTTAATTATTTATATATAATATAAGTTAAAATTTGTTGAATCCAGATGCTTCATTTTTCTAAAATCTAACGATTGAGATTAATTAATTAGAACTGACAGTTATTATATAATCAAATGAGATCCAACGGTCATTAAAATAAAAAAGTAATATATAATAAAAAGGGGATAACGGTAAAATGGAAAAAAGTTGATGCCGTTAAGTCAATTTAACGGAGAGGGGCAATTGAGCTATATTTAATAAGTTAGAAGGAGGATTTTTGTCTATTTTTAAAATATAAAGAGATTTTTAGCTGAATTTTGAAAATATATGGGGCTTTATGCAATTGAGCCAAACAATTTCTTGAGGTCATTTCTTCCAACCCCATCATTCCCAGACAGCTCTCAGTACTTGAGTTGCCCTGGCCTGATAAGAAAATTTCATGTTCAAGAAGACATAGCTGACTTGCCGCATTTTCCCCCTCAGTGCAAGCATTGTTTCAGGTGCCTCTTTCTCCCATGAGAACTAAGTTTATGATTGTTATCGTCTTTTCAAGAGACAGAGGATTTAGTTCTACTTCTACTCTGTGTGAAAGGCCTCATAATCCTAATGTTTATACACTTTGTTTTGTTTATTTTTTGGTAGCCACTCTTGACTCTGTGAAATTTGTAAATGGGAGGGACCTAACCTGTTTGAAGAAATGCCCATTTGACGTTATATATGTTTCTGTGCGTGTGAATGTGTTTGTCCCTTGAATTTGTCTGTTTCAAGATTCTATGAATTTCCCTTTGTCATGTTTATGGATGAATTCCTCCTTGTTATTCGTCTACTTCATCGGTTGAAAAATTAAAAGAATTGTTGTTTATCTTATCTTGTAGATGCCCAAGATTCTATAATTTCCCTCTGTTTTGATCAATGTTTTTCCTGTTCTGTTTTATCAGGATAAGTGAGAATGTTATCAAAGTCAAAAAAGTTCTGTTCTTTATGGCAACGGCAGAATCCATTGAGTTTGAATAGTTATAGGCAAGATTTTAGTAATTATATTATTGGACTTAGTGCTCTATTGCACAATGCATTTTGTACTGTAGTTGAGCCGATTAAAGCTAATGACTTGTTGCGCAATGCTGAGTCACCCGAGCTTCCTGATTGGGTTAAGTTTCCCGGTAAGGAGTCAGGTGAGGGAAAGGTGAAGGATGATGATTTTGTGCCGCCTTCAGTATCATACTGGATTGAGAATCAGAAGATTCATGACCGTGATGTTGATATAAAAAGCATAGTTAATGATATTGTTGAGAGTGATGTTGATAAGATTAGTAGGATTCTAAAGAAGCAGTTCACGTCCCCTGGTTTAGTTGTGAGAGCATTAGATGTTTGTGATGTTGATGTGTCCGAGAGTTTGGTCGAGCAAGTGCTGCGGAGATTCAGCTGTGAATGGATAGCAGCTTTTGGGTTCTTCAAGTGGGCTGAATTGCAGAAGGGGACTACACATTCTGCTGATTTGTACAACCTAATGGTTGATAATTTGGGGAAAACGAAGAAATTCGACATCATGTGGGAATTGGTGGAAGAAATGAAGAAGTTGAAAGGATACATCACATTGGATACAGTGACCAAAATCATGAGACGTCTCGCAAAGGCTAGTAAATACGAGGATGCAATAGAGGCGTTTGAAACAATGGAACTATTGGGAGTAGACAAAGATATAACAGCCATGAATAGGTTGATGGATACGTTGGTGAAGGAAGGAAGCGTTGAGCATGCGGAACGAGTCTATCTTAAGTACAAGGAACATATTCCTCCTACTTCCCAGACTTACAATGTGTTAGTCCATGGTTGGTGCAAAACTAGGCAGATTGACAAAGCTAAAAGGACAATTGAAGAGATGAAAAACCATGGATTTGGCCCGGATTCGGTTACATACACGTGTTTCATTGAAGCCTATGGTCGTGATAAAGATTTTCGTAAAGTTAATGATACTTTAGAAGAGATGCAGAAGAATGGTTGTCGTCCAAGTGTAGTGACGTATACCATCATAATGAAAGCTTTGTCGAGAGCAAAGGAAATAAGTAAAGCCATGGAGGTGTATGAGAAGATGAAGGAGAACAATTGCTCTCCCGATACTTCGTTCTATAATGTCTTCATTGATGCTCTAAGCAAAGCTGGCAGGCTAAACGACTCTGATGCTGTGTTTGAGGACATGTCAAAGCAGGGAATTACTCCAGACGTGTCGACCTACAACACGCTAATCTTTGTTGCTGCCCAGAACTTGCAAGAAGAGAAGGCTCTGAGTTTACTTCTGAAAATGGAAGAAAGTCAGTGCAAGCCGGATCTCAATACTTATGCCCCACTTCTGAAAATGTGCTGCAGGCTGAAAAGAATGAAGGTGCTTTCCTTTCTGTTGAGCCACATGTTCAACAACAACGTCGGTCTCGATCTTGGAACTTATTCGCTTTTGGTTAGTCGTCTCTGTAGAAACGGAAAAGTTGATCGTGCTTGTTCCTTTTTTGAGGAAATGGTGCTCAAGGGATTTGTACCGATGGATTGTACATATGAGCTTCTCGTCGAACAACTCAAGAAGACGGGTATGAATAAAGAGCAGCAACAAATCGAAGAAGCGATGTCACGGGCTAAACAGCCAGGATTCGGCCATTCTTCTACCAGGTATTCTAAGATTCAGGAGTAGGTATCTTATTCATCACTATGTTTATGAATGAATGATCAAAATGCAGTCATTATGTGAATCAAGGGACATAGTTTTCATACGTTTGCTTTTTCGTTTTCTGAAGCAATTGCAAGAGTAATAGATATCATGTTACTAAGATAAAAGTGCAATATTGCCGTTACTGTGGAAATCATTAGCCATTCTATATTGAGAAACATAATTGCCATGTGATACAAGATTACATACTCTTGACAATTATTATTATTATTATTATTATTAGGATTAAATACAGTTACCACCCCTAAAGTATCCACCCTACATCAATTACCCCCCTAAAGTATTAAAACCTTCAAAAACCCCCCTGACCTTCTAACACCTTTAATTTTGAAGTTCAAAAAGTCTATTTTACCCCTACTAAGAATTGATTTATGAAAAAAATTGAAGGGATTTTTAAAATGCCAAAATCACTCTTTTTTTAAGTTTTATCTAATTCTATTTTTACTTGTTCATCGAACTCCTTTTATTTATAATTCTAAAGTATTTGGAGCTCATTTTATTTTAGTTTCACTTATTTGTCAAACCAAGTTAAAAATAAATTTATATTTTCATATAATTACCACATTTATATAATTACTATATATATAAATATATATTATTGTATATTTTCTTATTAGCTCATGATAAACTCTTTTGGTTTTATTAATTGTATATTTTTTTAAGTAAATATATATATATGCAGGTATAAATTTATTTTTAATTTAGTTTGATAAACAAGGAAAACTAAAATAAAATGAGCTCCAAGTACTTTAGGATTACGAAAATAAAAAGAGCTCGATGAACAAGTGAAACTAGAATTAAACAAAGTTTTAAAAAAGAGTGATTTTGGTATTTTAAAAATTCCTTTAATTTTTTTTCAAAGGACAATTTTTAGTAAGGGTAAAATGAACTTTTTGAACTTAAAAATAAAAGGAGTTAGAAGGTTAGGGGGGTTTTTGAAGGTTTTAATACTTTAGGGGGATAATTGATGTGTGTCGAATACTTCAGAGGTGGTAACTGTATTTAACCCTTATTATTATTTATAAAAGTATGAATGGCCGTAAAAGTTTCTTTCATTTTTTGGTTTACCTAAATTGACCTTATAATATTATTATTCGTAGGGATAGTTATGTATAATAATTTATTTTTAGTCTGTACTAATTACGTTTACACTTATTATTTACTCTCGTTAATTACTTTTCACATTATTCATGTTTACTCATATTAATTACTTTTCACATTGTAGTTATTTACTCATATTAAACTTTTTCTATATTGTATTGTCGTAATATAATACACCTCTAGATCAAAAATACCCTGATGATATAACATGAAATGACTAGAGAATCATGAAAGTTGAGAGGATTAATGCATTAAAGAATTTCTTGATGCAGATGTAAATAAGAATTAGTTAGATCATTTGTCATATTAAAATAGGTGAGATGACGAATGACATTAATTACATAAATTGTCGTGTGAAACAAATATTTTGAAGAGTAAACAAATCAAAAGATAATTGAGAATAAATTAAATCACTTGTTCCCTGTAAACAAATACTTTTTGTAATAAGATAGACTAAAATGTAATTTGAGCATTTGAGATGTAATTATAACATACATTATATGATTTTTTTTTTTCATTCAGCTATAGATATAATAGAACAAAATGTTAGTGTACAATATTTAATTTTTTCAATAATATATGATAGAGATTGCTCCTTGTAAAAAAATTATATCACAAGGTTTAAATGTTACTCCTAAACAATCACCACACATATCCATTTTTCGAAAAAAGAACAGAAAAAATAATGTTCACAAAATCTTAGATAGATTGTCTATTATTATAAAAAGTGTGAATGGAAAAGAGATCTTCTAAAAGTTTTTGTATTACATATTATAGTTTTAGCAATATAGTTTCTAATAAGAATGTAATAGGTATTATAGAAATAGTTATTAATGAGATCATTAATAAGTTATTAACAGAGATATAAGAATTATTGGCATGACACATATATATTAAAATTTAATTGAAGCACAATTGACCAATCACACTTATTCTTCTAATTTGTTTTATTTGCAATGTTTATTTAGTTATCATAAATTTATTCAAGGTTTTTTGAGATTCAAATAAACTCAAGCGAAAGATATATAACATATATATGTAAGTTAAACACGAACTTCTTTTTATGATGTATTTTTTTTCTTTCTGAATTTGAAAAAACAACTTTTATAAAGCATCTATATTAAGTATTAAACATTGCAAATAAAACAAATAAGAAGAACATGTGTTACTAAGAGAACTAATATTCTTAAAAAAAAAAAAAAAGTAAATATTTGTCATGATCTTACTTATTACAAAAAATATTCAATAGTACTAGCCATGACCAAAATACTTGGCATGATTTTTAACTATGACTAATGTTTTTACTCGCCTACTGAGACCACGACTAATAATCATCGTATAATGGTGCCTAATGATTATTTACTATGATTTTTCACTTTCGGCTATCGTAATTAGCCATGACAAAGATTCATATTTTTGTAGTGGCGTCATCTAAATTTTTATAATGGTTAATGACATCATATGAATTATCTATCATTTCTCTTGAACTATGGTGATTTTTTCTTTTTTGTTGCTTTTGTATAAATTATAATTATATTATTTTCATATACTGATAAGTAGTAGTATTGCCTTCAAAACAAGTCAAATTCATTCATTTCAGGAGTAAGAAAAGATTTAGCATCAGTCCTTTTCATATTTGGAGGTGTCAAATAACTATATATGTTTGAGGGATAATTTATGGTTGTTCACCTCTTTTATTTTCAAACAAAATCAATGATTTCATACTTTCAATTAGATTTTCTTCAATATTATTTAGCGGAAAACTTCAATAAATTAAATTTATTATATCATCAATCTATGACTTATTAATATATCATGTTAAAAAAAAAAAGATATCGATTATAAAAGTTCAAAATACTATGATTTAATTATACAAAAATATATATAAAAGAATTGTAGTTATATTAGTAGGCCTTTAAAATGGCATTTATCCTCGAACACCCAAAATTGAGAAGAAACAAAATTTAATAATAAAAACTTGTGCAAATTTCAATTCGTGGTATGTTGCCAAAAAAAAAAGGCACAAAATTAAGATAGAAAATAGATAATAGAAAAAAAATTATTGTATTAACTAAAGTGGATGAAGATAATAAAAAAAAATTGTCAATAAAAGATTTTAAGAAGGAAAGAAGAATGAGGTAACGTGGCAAATAAATTAGCATTCAAAAGTTATATCCTTTTCGAAAATCTTGCTAAATTCTTTTTTGTTGTGAGTTGATTTTGATTTGTTTTTTAATGTAATTTATATCTTTTAATTGTTAAAGAGAATCTAAAGAACTTAAACAGAGTTATATGAAAAATCATGGAGAAGACTACAATATAAAAATTAATATTGTTGTAAAATTAAAGTTGTGTTTAAAAATTAAGTCAACCACCTGATTGTAGTTAAAATATAAAAAAAAGAGCAATTTTATTTTATGCAAAATTCTAGCGCACTTTCTAAAGAATTGTTTACTTGAAAGAAAAAAATAATTATAATTTCAAATGTATTAGGTAGATGATTTATAATTCAAATGCATGATTAGTCATACCTTTTCTAATTAGATACTCTCTGAAATGAAGAGTACTACTAAAAGATTTTTATTTTTGAATCTTAAGATTCTTTATAAAAGAGTTTAGATATTAAAATAATAATGAAAATAATAGAAGAATTGTTAATTGTTTGTTCAAATTTAAATAATAGCTTACTTTAATCATAAAAGAACATAGCTACATAAAAATAAATTTGGTTGTGTCAAAATTGAACAAAAGTTGAGTAAATGACAGAAACAACATTTACTCTTATTAATTTAATGTCAATTACTTGAATAGATTTTTGAAACTAAGTATGTCAATTACTTGAATAGATTTTTGAAACTAAGTGAATATTAGTGTTTTGAATTCTGGTTTAATAAGATATTAACTAAAATGACTTTAGATATATAAACTGTAATATGAACTTAGCTACTAAAATAAATATAAATGATCCCAAAAAAAAGATGATAAGTTTTATAACAACATGCATATAAAATTTATCAAAACTTACACAATCGAAAAATCTATTTTTCTTAAAATTTGTAATAAAAAAATCAAAATTAGGACTATATATCTTAAAAAAATAATTGGCATAGTAGCAAGAAAAACAAAAAAATCAAGAAATATACAAAAAAATAATAGAGTCAACAAAACTCACAAATTTTACCATGAAACTATATCTTCATTAAGGACATTTCTTAAAAAAAATCCTAATAAATTGCATTCTTATAAATTATATAATAATTACTATAATTGTTCATTCATGTTTTATTTGTTATATTTTTCAAAATAATTCACTGTGAAGTATTTATAATTTTTATAACTATGCTTTTTGAAAAAAATAAAACAAATGTTTAATTATCATGCGCAACGCGCGTGCACTTTGCTAGTCTCTTGAGAAGCGCTAACATTGTACAGACTTAGATGAAACACTACAGATTACACAGATCATCAAAGTTGAGATAGCTGCGCACCAACTTCTTCCTCTCGAGTCGTACGCTTGCATCAATCATAGGCTGGCGCACGCATGGAGAGAGAGAGAGAGAGAGAGAGAGAGAGAGAGAGAGAGAGAGAGACTACAGGTGAAGTAATTTCTCATGTCTGGGCTCCTGCCATACATCTCTTCCCAGAAACCCTTCAATTAACCTAAGAGGAAGCAAATGTCTAAGGTTATTACATATTCAATGTTCATGTACAACAAGAATGAAAGATCCATGTATACCCACATGCTGCAAATGGCCTTTTGTGATGCTGCTAGCTCGCGATCTGGAAAGCTCTCGTCCAAATGAAAACTCAGCCAAACATAAAGATCGAGAACCTTAAGAGAATCCCAAACGAACGATAACTTAAAACCAAGTTGATTAAACCAACTGCTATCGTCTAACTCATTCACAGAACGGGTACTTAACTTTGTTATAAAATCACTGCCCCGAAGTTTCAGTTCATATGTATCCCCAGCAACAACAAATTACAAAGCATACTAACCTTGTGAATAGATTCAAGCTCCTTAAGAGCATTATGTGATTTGGGCACCTTCAGTGTCCCAGGATTAAAAATTTCCTTTAGCCGGACGATGCGAGTCTTAGAATAACTTTGTGCAAACTGCCATCAGAAGTAGAATAAAAATGTCTGCATCTTAAACCAAAAAAAAAAAAAAAAAAGCTGAAAATAACAAAGGCTAGAAGTAGATCTCACCTGAGTGAGTCCCTGAGATGAGATGTCATCATCCATGTCGACAGGGCTGCAGATGAAAATGCGAGCAAGTTACTGAGAAAGATTTTTCACATAATCGC
Organism: Sesamum alatum; assembly: GCA_034509735.1. Lineage (NCBI taxonomy): Eukaryota > Viridiplantae > Streptophyta > Magnoliopsida > Lamiales > Pedaliaceae > Sesamum > Sesamum alatum. The sequence continues at coordinate 3,936,666 of JACGWO010000002.1, read as the reverse complement.
CGGTTCATAAATGGTTTCCATAACAAAATATAAGAATGTAAAATTAGAATTGAAATGTAGAAGTGAATTAGGAGCGGTTTTTTATCAAGTATCGCTGCGTATCATTGTTCAACAAAGGTGTTATATGTTTAAATGTTTACATATGTACAGAATAAAGAACATTCATTTTGAAGAGAGGGAAACATCAATTTCTTCTTTGAAAGGTGTAAAAAGTATTACCTTATAGCAAAGAGATACTTATCGTTCAAATTAAGAGGTAGCTCATCTATAACTGCGGCAACTTTCTGCATATAACCACAAAGTCGGCATCCAAAACTATGAACATTTAAAGAGTATCTCAGAAGAAAGGAATGAAGAATTTTGCATACCAACGTTTGCTCACAATCAGCAATGAAATAGTTTTCTGACAACTTAGCATTCTCCACAAAATGCTCCTATGAAAGGAACGGGAGAAAACGGCAGGTCAGAGAAACGAAGGACAGTGGAGGGGAAGAGGATGAAAGTATAATCGACCCTTTTCACTTAATAATTGCAAGTTAATCATCTCTTGCAGATGACAAAATTTCTGGAACCAAGTTTTTAACGTCCCAAAGTGATCCAACCATAAACAAGAGAACTACTCCCAATGAATAAGTGTATAAAAGGAAAGCTTGTTCTGCATGTGGGTGGTGGAAATAGAATCAACAATTGGCATAAGGTGAATCCTAAGACAACCAGGATGCAGATAGAGCATCTCTCCATGTAAAATCTATAAACAGATAAATAAATAGGCAGGTACAAAGTTGTGCAGAGCAATGCGCGGGGAGAGAAAGAATAATCTTACCAATATCCGGTATAGGCCATAAGTTGGGTGTAAACGTGAATACATAAACAAAAGATCAAAATTCGGAAAAAGTCCAGCTTGCTGCAGTACAAAATGCCCAACAAAAAATTGTCAGAAAAGATGGAGCACTCCAGTTATGGTGGAGATTCAGCCAAACAAGCAACTTTCTGATTACCTCTATAATTGGAGAGGGGGAACTTAGTGACGAATGAAGTAAAGGTAGATCATTGGCAGCTAGACAAGTCACTTCACCAACAGGAAATTTAGATCTATATCTGCCAGCTCTTCCTACAACAAAATCCATGCACACATATATTGCGAATATAAAAAACTAAAAGTAATGTTTATAAGCTTATGTTCCGTTGGAAAGAGGTATGTGCCTAATCCCCAAATTTAGTCATGCAATCAATTGATGTCATCTGTCAGAGAAGCTCGTTTATCTATATATTTGTTCTTCCAAGGAAATATGGGCTGTGAAATATTACTGAACACACCAGCAAATTGTAAGATATGGCATCAGAAACTATGATTCAAGCTGTGAGATTTCTAATATATTACAAATTTCAGCAATAATATTTTTAAACAAGCATAAAGTCAGTACTTTGAGGCATTTGCACCCCAAATGTCATTCTTGGTGAAACAGAAGTACAGATGACAACAGGATAACTTACCAGCAATTTGTTTAATCTCGGAAACAGAAAGCTCCCTCGTTTCCACGCCATCAAATTTGCTCAATGTTGAAAAAATAAGTCTTGATATGTTAAGGTTGAGACCCATTCCAATGGCATCACTAGCTACGAGAACATCAAAATCACTGTTTTCATCGTTGAACATTGTTGCCTGCAATCTTAAGGAATTGATTAATTCAGCCAATTTCTGCTTCATCAGATAAAGGCTTTGGAATATCAATAGATTAGAAATAAGATTCTATTGGCATGCTTAAGACCTACATCATGTAGTTTGAAACCAAGATGATACCTGTGACCCATTAATAGGAATGAAATTGAAAGCAATCAAGTCAAGACTCATAACTGAATAGTGAAATTATGGGGAAGAGAGGGGCATTTAGGCGCTTCACAGGGTAAACACGTCTTTAAACGACAGTTTTTGAACACATTCCAATCGAACGCAGAATAGATGGATGATGAGAAAAAGCATGAAATGACTCCAACTCAATGAACTATTTAGATAGACAAATTTCTAAGCCGAGACAAATGAAAGCCAGAAAACCTGTCTGCTTCGAGTCTCTGGAGGCAAGGAACCGTAAACAACAGAGCAAAGATGTTTTCTTCCGCGTTCAATTTGTCTCTGTCAACATAAAAGATGATAAGGCGTGCAGTTAGTCACATTCTTCAAAGTGAATATTAATCAGTATATCATAAGCCACATGGACCAATTTGATTTTAACAGATGATGTTATATTATAATCAGTATAAAATAAACATTGCACCATAGAGAAGTCAAAAGAGACCGCTCTTAAATATGCAGACCAAGAAGTATCAACTCATATAAATCATGAAACTCAGTGAACCTGTATCCTTAAAATGTATATTCACCACAACTTGATCAACTCAGGAAAATTAGTTACCAATGCTCTTTCGCGACTGACTCATATAAATCATGAAACTCAGTGAACCTGTATCCTTAAAATGTATATTCACCACAACTTGATCAACTCAGAAGAAAATTAGTTACCAGTGCTCTTTCGCGGTCTAGTTTAGAATTTATCCTTCCTCTAGTTAAGTAAATGACACGGATCCAGAAGAGCCGTGAAATACTTTCAGTACCATGTCCTATAACTACATAACATAATCGCGCCTGTCTTCATGTGCAAGCCTCATATTTTGCAAGTTTCTCAAGACATGCATCGTGCATGTGGGGTGATTTGCAAGTATTTTTACTACCTTTCTGCATTCCTTCTATTTTTTGATTGTTTAAGCAGAGGCTTGAGGGCAGATGGTTAATATTATTAGTAAGACATACAACAACATAAATGAGATATATCAATTCTTCCTTACCTTTATCTTGTATATCTCATAACGTGAAAATGTGACAATGCAGTCACCAGTCCTTATGTTCGAATAAGATCCAAGAGGAAGCTTCAATGGGACAAGAGGTGAAAGCCTCTCATAGTATTGAACCTAAAAGACCATGAAAATTTATCCTCATTAGAATTAACGACCTAAGTCATAACAATCCTCTTCCATGATTCGGTCCATGCATAGACATAAAGACGTGCAAAAGCAAAAACTGCAATTGAAACCAAAAGTTTAATTAAGTTTTCAGTGATAAAATTGCAAGTGTCATTACAAGTTTTTTCACCACTTGCAGAATAAATAATTAATTATAGGAAAAGTGGAAAGGTCAATACCTTGACATTGTCCCCTGTCGCTTTAAGTATTTCCTGTATTAGAGGAACGGCTGCTGCATCCCCACACAAGTGTAGCTCGTCAGCCGCTATCCCTAGTAGAGCTCGTGTAAATGAAAAACCCCTTGTCCTGCACCCCAACATCTGTGAAATGATAAGAGAGTAACTACCAGACATATCTTGCCCAGATATTCAATATCTGAAAGAAGTTTCCGAAAATTCGAAGATGTTATAAAAAGTTGAATAAGAATGTTTAAACTTCCAGGAGCTCTGCTTCAAATGCAAATATACAGAACATGCACAATCCACCCCACATCACCACTTCATACAAAATGGAGAAAAGGGGAGAAAAAGAAAACCAGCTTGAAAATTTCATCTTCTCTTTAGCAACAAAGTATCTTTTTGTTCTACTTAGCACCTTTATAAGTAGAAACTAAGATGAATTACTAGAAGACAGCTTCTGTTCTTCAAGGTACGACTCATCCAAACAGAAGTCAATGAATTCAACATGAGGGATGGACCATAGGCACACCTGAATTTCATCAACAACAGCACAACTGTAATCGGATGTCACATCCGCCATTTCTACAGTAACAGCCTTGTGTTTTGCTCCATCAACTTCCTCCCTCTCTTGTCCGGTAATAAGATCACATGGAACTTTGGCCTTGTTCAGACGCTGAGCAATCTCCCATGCCAAAAGTCTCAGCGGCCCACAGTATATACCTGCGGCAAAGTTAGTAAATCAACTTCCAATGCAGCTACAGCGAACAACCTAAACAGGCCAATGAAATGCATCTAAATGAAAACAAGAACGACTCCACGTACCCGAAGAACTCGACTCCAATCGCTTCAGCGCATGATACGTTTTCCCGCTATTTGTTGGACCGACATGTAATGTCACATTTCGTTTCTTCCGTCTAGCAATAGGATACCATGTATGTGGGCGCCTAAAGCATGAACGGAAGTTAGTCTTTACTGACATGATAGTGGAAATGAATTATCATGACATCAACTTCATCTCGATATTATTTCACTTACGTAAGGTCTGTAAAATCAAATTTCTTGCCCCCAACTGAACTGCTGAGCCTCCGCAAGCATTGAGAAACACCAAATGAAGTTCCAAGCTTTGAATCACAGGTAGAATAATAGAAATCCGCATTACCTAACCAGCAAAAAAATGGATGCAACATATATCAAACGAAGCAATTGGTCGCAGAAAAATGCCTGCAATTTCTCCATCAAAATCGTGCTCCTCATCGAGTGTCTTACTTCAAGAATCCTAAGGAAAACAATTTGCATATTCTACTAAGTGCAAATTCCCTTTTTCTACGGTTCAGTTTCTTCAATCTACTCAGCTTGGACTGTAGAATTTCCGGTTATCCTTGAATACAAAAAACACAACACACTAAAGAAAGACTAACCCAGAAAATATTCATTACCATACAGCGAAAAAAAAAAGACATTGAGAAAACTGGGAGCTGGATTACCTTGCAGCAGCGTACGAGAAAGCCTCCGGCGAAAGAGCAAAGAGCCCATTTCTAATTTTCCTTATTTAGAGTAAATTTCAGATTGTTCAAAGCGAAATCAAGGGGAAATTGACATCATGAGGAAATGAAACGGCAGACAGAATGAGAGAATCCATTAATACTGAAAATTAGAGTAAACCCGTATGCGGGATTTTAAGTGGAGACGAGGAGTTTCGGCGTCAATGGCGGGTCTTTCCACCGCCGACTGCGATGATGTTCGATTTATGTATAGTTTAAAGTAGGGTTATTTTCAATTTAGTCCCTGTATTTTTAATTATTTTTCAAAACCATCCAAGTTGTTTCGTTATTTTTCAATTTCGTCCTTATAGTGAGGTTTCGGCCAATTTAATTTATCTACTATAAAAATTATTTTTGTCATGGCTTTTTAGCCATGACAAACGTTTAGCTACACTCGCAAAAATTACGGCCAACAATCATTGCGTGGCTGTGGTCATTGACTTTTTACTACGGCTATTTATTTTTAACCATGATAATTAGTCATGGTTAAACGTTATATCACTTCATATCGTATGTATTTTTTTATCGGTGCTAAATTGATACCATTGTTGTTGATTAAACTTGAAGAAGGCATGATCAATGTATAGATAGTAATTCGTTGAAACGATACGTGGTTGATGACTGATTTTTATATGAAATAAGTGAAAAAAAAATTAGGTTGATTGCTATTGAATATTTGCAAACCTCTTGTTGATATTTTTATCTTTTGTCAAATTTGATTTGTGCATTTCATCTCTAATTTCACCATATATTATAAGGAAGTATGTTTTGCAAAAGGTCAAACTCCATTTGTTAATAGTGACCTTCAAACGATTAAATTTTCATGATCATAATTTTTTAACGGTCATGAAGGACTAAACTAAAATTGATTTAGAAAATAGGAAGATGATTTTGAAATTGCTTAATTTTATCAAAATTTTTAGGGGCATTTTGGACAAATATCATTTTATTGACTAAAAATTGAACAAAATTTCACCGGAAGGATGAAATTGAAAAATAATAAAAAGAATTGGATGATTTTGAAAATTAATTAAAAATACTAGGACTCAAATGAAAATTACCCAATATCAAATAACAATTTTAAAGTTGTCACTAAAAATATATATTAAGTGACGATATTTTTTATCTTGTAAATATATTTATTAGTAACAAAAATTATGTGTAAAGTTGTCATTAAATACAATTAGTGACAACACAATACAGTAACAACAATTATTTATTGTCACTAATTGTATTTAGTTACAACTTTGTACATATTTTTTTATTATTAGTTTTTGCTAATAACAATTTTTAAGGGATATTACTCGATAACATGTTTAAAACTCTATTTATACAAACAGAAGTTCCAAATTATGCTTTCACATATGCTTCAAATAAGTAGGGGCAGATAAGAGTATGAGCAAATAATGCCCTAAGAGTAATCAAATATTTATTACTACTAGCAGTCCACGCACACGCGATGCGTGAATAAAAAAAATATTAATATATATTAATCAGTGTGTTTAAATTGCATATTTTGGTCAATTTTGTATATTTTAGTATATCATTAACCACATATTTATTAATTGTGTGATCTAAAATAATATTATGCAAAATAATTAAATAAATACTTTATAAAATTAATTTATAAAAATACTTAATGAATGAGGGTAATCTATCTATACTATTATAAAAGAAAAAGCTATTTTTCTTTAATAAATGGTGGTTATCTCATATTTCTATCACATTTTTTTCAAAATTTTGCCCTAAAAAATAAAAGTGAATTTTAAATTGAATAAGTATATTTATTAGGATTTTCAAGAATAAAAAATGAAGGAGTTTTGATTTTCTTTTTTAACATATTTAATTAAAATTTAAAAAAAAGTACAACCACGACTTAGTTTTTTTTTCTTTTTTTTTTCCCTTTTTCCTTATGGTATTTTATTAATATACTACATGTGTGTGCAGTTTTTATTTAGTTACAAATCTAAATTGACACGTGAGTATTGATTTGCAAATAAGTGTGTGTGGGCACTTTACACAAAGCTATCTTATGAGATATTTACCCATTAAAGAATACATACATATTCACTTCTTTATGTTTTCTTTACCTTCTTTCATATTAGTTTCCATAAAAAGAAGTATATGACCGTTGTGTTCAATAAGGTAAGTTTTCAGATTTACCATAATTAGTCTCTTATTGACGGTGTTCAATAAGAAAAGTCTTCAGATATTACCATAATTAGTCTCTTAATATAGATTAGATTCTTATTTTAAACTAAGGAAAGTGAAAATGCTGAAAGAGTTGTTGATTGATAAAACAATTCACCATTAGTTGAATTTACTTTTGTATTTATTATTAGTCTATTAAGTGTCTACAATTTTTTTTGATTAAATTGAAATATATAAAAATAAATAAAATTCGAATAACCATGTCCAGACTTTTTCTCAAGAGTACTTGAATTACAGTAATATCTGATAGATTAATAGAATCATATAGAGATAATTGGAGAAACTAATTAAATTCAAATTAAATATGGCGATTCTTTCCATACCGTAAACATCATTAATAGATAAAAAAAAAAATGAAATCTGAAAAATAAATTTAATGGATGAAATTACATATATAATAAAATTGGCGCATAAAAAGATGCAAAGGGAGTAAATATTTAACAGAAACAAATACTAACAGATTAATGGAATCATACAAATTGAGTGGAAAAATAAATATTTAGCCAATTAACACTAAATAAACTCTTCCTCCATGTAGAAAAACAAAATCAAGCACCATAGAAATATGAAAAACTATCACCTAAAGGGAACTAAATATTAAAACTTTATAAAGAAAACATAAGAAAGAGGGTAGAGATTATTAAATAACTTTCAAACATCATAAAAAAAAAATATTTATAAAAAACAAATAAAATGATATTATGATAAAAACAAAACACACACACGGCCAAAAAAATCAGTAAAAAGACAAAAAAATATTAAAATTTAACAAACAAAAATATATAAGTAAGGAGTATACACTAAGGGCATGATTGGTATGAGGGAATGCATTTGGAATGGAATGAACATTCATAATCTTATTCCAAACACATGTTTGGTATAATTTAGGAATAGCAATAGCCATTCATTTGGGAATGCCCATTCCCATAAGTATGGGATTAGGCATTCTCCCACTCGCCCATGGTTTTAGCTATTCCCAATTTATTGGAAATAGACTTTTTGTTTATATATATATATATATATATATACTGCTAGAATAACTTTTAATAAAATTATAGTTGCAAGATTTATAGCCACAAAATTATATATTATTTTGAATACATTAAATAAAATGAATATCAATATAAAATATTTAAATATGTGTTACCAAAATATAAAATATATAAACTAAGAAAATAAATTCTTAAATATTTTATTAAATATAATATAAAATTATTAACATCTTTATAGACATTTTACCAAATATTACTATAAGTATAAGCATTTACCAAATTATAAGTATTTATTAAAAGAATTTAAATATATGAAAACGTCCAACAATATATATGATAAACTTATAATTAATTTAACATTTCAAAATAATATTTCTTATGTCATTAATGAGATGCAACTTAGTTGTTTTTTATTTTAATTTTTAAGTTTCATTATTTAGAAAATATATAAATGAGTAATTTGGAAAGTTTTGCATGTCAAGTAAATCTTTTTTTTTTTTTATTATTATCCTTATACATTTTCACACGTTAGTGCATATGAAGAGGTATATGTACACTATTGGGCCTTTAGCAGATCCGATCAGTTGTCATTCATACTGGGAGCTCCTCTAGAGGGGCCGGAGTTGAGGTAGGCTAGACTTGGGCCTCTAGCGGGCCGCAGGTGGAGTGACTATTAAGCTTTGATTGGCTGTGCTCTATTGGGCCTTTTGGATCATAATGATATCCTGTCAAAAGCCCATATTGAATCACAATTTGAAAATATATAATTAGTTGATATTTCTATTTAATAATTAATCTTTTTTTAATGGTATTTAATAATTAATCAGACAATGAAAATCTTTGTACACAAGTAATATTTTGTTTGGCATAATTATACTATTCTCCGATGTGGTTTGGTATATTACAATTCATTTTTTTGTGGTTTAAAAAATTACATTTAGTACCTCTAAATTTTATTTTCGTCCAATAAATAGATTTTTCTGTTAGTTAAAGTTCACTGAATTTGCTAATAGTAACAAAAAAAACAAAAAGAATGAATGAAAATTCATATATATATTTAGCCTCTATTGACTGTTATAGGTTTATTGATCAGAAAAGATTTGTTTGACCTGCAATAAGTCAGGAATAAGTCAATCGGGGGAATATGAATTTTCATTCAATTTTTTTGCTAATATCAGCAAAATCCGTAAATTTTGACTAACAAAGAGGTCTGTTTGTTGGACGAAAACAAACTTTAAGGTGCTAAATGTAACTTTTTAAAGCATAAGAAATCTACGTGTAAATGTAATTACTTCAAACGTCAAGGAAAGACTGTGTAATTATCCATATTGTTATTATTTTTTCAAAAAAAATTTAATGTATCTCTACTTATTTCCCCCCTTTTTTAAACATACTCAATATATTCAAGACAACACCATGGATCTCAGCATTCTTCTTTTTTTTAAAAAAAAAAAAAAAACTAAAAACCCTTAGAAAGGTTTTAGAAAAAGTTACAACTAGCTCCCTTCACAATAAGTACACCCCTTATTGTTGAGAAATTATATATACCTCCATCAAATAAAAAATAATTATGTAGCCCTTAGACGACTAAGCAGAAACTACTACATTACCCTTGTTGTTTTTTAAAAAAAATGTTTGGAAAACATGTAAAAGAAGTTGAGGGGTGAGTTAAGTAACTAATCAATAGGGCATTTTTGTCCATAAATACATTTTAGAAAATTCTAAAAGAAATTATTAAAATTACAACTAATAATTTAAAAGCGCATTTTGGTCAGTTCATCACGAAAATTAGATGAAAACCCAACAGTGGCTAAAGGGATGGGCCGTTGTTAGACAAATGTTAAAATTAGAGGTATTTGTAATTTTTAAACAATACAAAAATATTTGTAATTATGTCAAATCTAAGAGGAGGCGATTGTAATTTACCCAAGATTTTAATATTCAAAGAATTCTTGCAAAAGTTTTTCAATCTACAATTTGTATTCCACAAATTTTTCATTCTAAAAATACAGTTGTATTTATTATTTTTTTCTAAAATAATCCTTTTGGGAGCAAAAATAAGAAAAATAATAATAAAAAATAGGGTTAATTACACTTAGACCCCCTCTGAAAATGCATAATTACACATTCCCCCAAAGAAGTTTTGAAATTACATTTACACCCCCTTTAAAAATTCTTTGTTTACACCTGACCTCCATTTGTTAAAGTTTGGGCGGAAAATATTCATTTCAACCAAAATAATTACATAAATTTTCAATTTTACCTCTTATTTAACATTCTCGTGCAATAATTTTGTAGTTATAAGGAAAAAATATAATAATATTGGCCTCACTCCATACATATACACTACACTTATCCTCTTATAAGTACAAAAATATACATGAGAATGTTAAATGATGGAAAAAATTAAAAATTTATGCAATTATTTTTGTTCACGTGAATATTTTTCGTCCAAACTCTAGCGGATGGGGGTCAGGTGTAAACAGAAAATTTTCGGAGGGGGTGTAAGTGTAATTTCAAAACCTTTTTGGGGGAAAGTGTAATTATACATTCTCAGAGAGGGTGTAAGTGTAATTAACCCTAAAAAATATTAAATTTGGATCTTTTTCTTGTGGGTGGTGCTTGTGTAGTGGTGTGGGGGGTGTAACAGGTTATGTCTCTTCAATCAACATAAGATATCAAAATATATGATTATTTCAATTTTGAAGTGAAAACAATGTTGTCCTAAAGGCATATCACATCTTAATTATTACAAGGAACATTATTAATCATCCTAAGATTCTTTATTTCTATTTGAGAAAATGGATGGAATCATGCCATTTGATGCAATTCATGTCCTCCATTAGATGTCACATTCATTTCATAATCTCACAAACTTCTTTTTGTTTTTTATTATAATTTTCTAATGCAAGTAATAAAATATATATGTTGATTTATCTCGAGTTTAGACACAGTATACTATGTTTTGAATCGTAGATTTTGATGACAAAAATTGTCCTAAAGACATATCACATCTTAATTGTTACAAGGAACATTATTAATTCATCCTAAGATTCTTTCTTTCTATTTGAGAAAAAAGGATGGAATCATGGCATTTACATGTCAAATCTTTCGTCTATAAAAAGAGATGAAAATTTTGATACAATTCATGTCCTCCATTAGATGGCACATTCATTGCATAATCACAACTTTTCTTTTTCTTTTTTCTTTTTTTACTTTTCTAATGCATGTAAATTTGTTTGCTAAATCTCATTTCATGAGTAATAAAGTATATATTTGTTGATTATTCTCGAGTTTAGGCACGTATAATGTTTTGAATAGTAGATTTTGATAACAAAAAATGAAAGAAAAAAAAAAGTATATGTACTGTTTATTAAGACTCAAGGTCTTAGAGTAACTTTTTTTGGTAGATAAAATGCAAGTTGACTAAAACGTCCTTTCTTATACTTGTTTCATTTACAAACAATGATCCTTTCTTCGATATCCTGATATAAAAGAGTTTTCAAAGGATAAATTATATTAATACTTCCTGAGGTTAAATCTAATAATACAAATACAGACAGTTGCAAAACTACAAATATATACACCCCCTTAAGGGGGTGTCAGTGTAATTAACTCGAAGGGTATATATATCTATAAAAGTTTACACCTGAATTGGGAGTGTTCGTGTAATTACTACAACTACAACATTAAAGAATGTACTTATAATATTGTAAATGATAGAAATATTTGGATAGTTAAACCTAATAACGTAAGAAAATATTAATATGATATACATAAAAATGTGTTGGTCCAAAGAGGCCCAAACGGTCCAATCGAAACAAGAAAGATCGCACGAGCCCAGAATAATGTAAGCTCAAAGTGTTCTCCAAGGGGCCCATTTTGAGAAGTGTCAAAGGTGCCACCGGGGGCCCAATCCATATAGAGCCCCTAGCGAGTCCACTAGGAGGCCCCCAAAAAATAAATTGGTCGAAAAAAAGTCCAAACGAAGCAAATTTAAGGAGGCCCAAATCCATGAGGACCTCACCCGCCGCTTTCTCGATGACACGTGACGCCTCAGCCAGCAGTTCCCTATAAGCCCTAGAAGCTTGGTTTCCCGCTGGGAGGAGTCTCCTCAACCACCTCACCAGAAATCTGGGGGGATCCCCCAACCGTCCCCCGATAATCGTGGGTCTCCAACCACTTAGAGATAGCCATCCACCAAATCCAAGAGGGATCCCCAACTGCTGGGGACCTCCACAAAAATATGTGGGGGTTTCAACCTTATTCAACCAACTTGAGGTTGCCTACTTCAACCTTGAATCTACATACTACAACTTTCATTCTTTACAATCTCTAGTTGAAAGAAATATTGTATTTTCGTACTTACACATTTTCTTTATATCAATCTTTTATTTATACACGTAAAACAAGAAATAATACTCTTAATTCTCACTCATTTTCACTCTCTTAATTCTTAGCATTTCACTTCATTATTTGGCACCCTAATTGGGTCGAACACCATAAGTTTTGCTCGCATCAAATACAATTTACCATTTTTTTCAAAATTTGGGTGCACTATAAGTTAGATACTTTTCCACCTTACATTGAGGCACACAAAGAAAAATTGCATGGCAATCATGTCTATCATTGAACACAAACCTAAAATTTGTTTGTTGGGATATATCATGTCATGGAAACCAGCATGTATTTGTCAAAAGCTGAGGAGGGCCATGTCTTTACATATATATTCATTTCATGTAACAATAATGGCCCATCTCCCTCTTTGTTTTCAGACAAAACCCTACTTTTTTAAGTTTCTTTACATCATTTAATCTTACCCTTTTTTTTTTCATCTGAAATGATTCCACAGAAACTTGTCCCTCACAAGAATTTGAAAAATCAGGGAAAAAAACAAATAGAGAAGTATAATATTTATAATAATTTCACTATTTAATATACGAAAAAGTACTTACTACAAGAAGTATAATATTTAACCGTGACCAATTGCAAGCCGTAGCAAATAATCATTGACCATAACCACGCAACGGTTGTCGGTCGTGGTTTTTGCGAGGGTGGCTAAAATATTTGTCATGGCTAAAAACCATACGAATATTTTTACCACAACTCTTAGCTGTGGCAAATAAATTTTTTATGCTGGAAAAATTAATTTTTGCATTAATTTTATAATAGTTATTTACTACGATTTTTAGTTAATAATAGTTAAGTCTTATTAACATAAAGTTTTAATTAAAATATTACCATAAATCATGTATGATTGGTTTATTTAATTTATTTGAGTACATATATCTTCTTATTTATTGTGGGCTTTTTTATTATTTGATTGATAGATCAATTTAATTCTTTTTGGTTGTCTACAGATGTAGAAAAATGGTGACACCAAGATTTGAATCTATAAAATGATAGTTTGCTTGGTCTCATTAGGTGCATAATAAAATCAAACGAAGTATATCTTACTTTTCCAAAGAAAAAGAAAAAGATAAAAAAAAAAAAAAAAAACCCTGAGATTAGCATTAGAAGAAATAAGTCTTTCCATTATGATTAATTATCATGGTTAAATCTAAAACTTGTGATGGATACTAACTAACCACAGTTGCGCAACGACTATTAACCGTTGCCAAAGCATTTGCGACAGCTAAAAATTGTTACAAATATTTTAGTTATAGATAAAACCATGAGAAATATTATTGATTAACCATAGTCAAAACTTAAATTTTTTCAGCGATTTTGTCTGGCCATAATAAATAATATTGATTTACTGAATTTTTAAGTCGTAGTGATTTATAGCGCAAGGAATAATCAATTTTTTTTTTTAACTATAGCTTCAGATTTTAAAATCGATTGACCTAATTTCTATAATGAAAGTTTTATAATCGAATTGTAGAGTGATATGATATATGTTTTAGGGTAAATTACAGTTACCTCCCCTGAGGTACGATATAATTATAAATATCCCCTCGTTGTTTAAAAAATAACAAATTCCCCCCTGAGGTTTGTAACCGTCTAACAAATAATCAATTTTCATCCATTTTTATGGATAAACTGACCAAAATGCCCTCATGTATTTTATTTAATTTTTAAAATTCTTTGATTTTTTTTGGACTACGATGTGCATGGAGAGGTTCTTAAGTTTTTTTACATAGAGGAGTTAATAATGCAATTTGTCTCGACTGATTTTTCTACAATTTAATTAAAAAAAATCAAGGGCAAAATGATCAATTTCAAGCCTTTGGTTGAAAATTACAAATTTCAGGGGGATATTTTTAATTTTTTAAATAACGAGGGGATATTTATAATTATGTCAAATCTCAAGAAAGGGAAATATAATATACCCTATGTTTTAATGACACCAGTCGGCAATCGTCAAATAATTATATAGTTTCATAATAAGCACCTATATAAATAGTTAAGTCGAGTTTGATGATAATAATAATAGTAGTAGTATGGCAACAACAATAATAATAATGAAAATTGTACCTCACATCCTCAAGATATTGAGTGTTTGGACTAAACCCCCTAAAAAACACTTAACCAAACTAATATATCTGTTGAAAAATTAACATTTGACAAACATTACCCCCCAAAAAAAAAATTACAAAAATGCCCTTGATTTTCAGGTTGGGTGATATAAATTTTGTTTTTCTCAAGGATACAAGCTCATTTCTGGATTTTGGGGAGTTTAGTACAAAAATCCCATCTGGGATTGCAACGACACTCGAATCCTCATCAATACGTGGGATGATAGTCTATTGTATAATATGATTGTTTGTATACTGTTATAATAAGGGGTTGTTTTGATTTCATTTATGTAATATTGTTGATCAATATATAATTGTTCTAATTGTCTTTATTAGAGATTGATAGTCGACAAGGCTGATTGAAATCGATTTAGTTCAATTAATAGTATTCATCGCTTTCACTTCAAAAAATTTATTGACATCACAAATTAGGCTATTTGTGTTTTATTTAAATTCCACGAATTATACTTATATTTGTACAAAACAATTAATACCAATTAAAATCATGGAACACTAGTCACCCACCTAAGAAAGAGAGATTGGTAAAGAGGACACCCATATTAATGGCTTTATACAAAACCTCAATCATCACAAGTTTTGGGACCCCAATCAAGAATGAACTTTAAAATAGTGGATGATTCACTTATCATGGTTTAGGTTTTATTTTATTTTTTATATAAATAATTAATTAAATCATTTAATACATCGGCACTGACTAATTAAACATATACGAACTGTAACATAAGATTTTGTACTAAGTAAAGAGTTTTGGAGCTTTATCCTTGTCATTGAGACAAGAACTCATTGAGTGATGTCTAGGTTTATGCGGTTAAAATCAAGCTGTTTTATTGTCATGCTAACAGTTAATTGTCTATTAATTGTTGTATAGAAATTCTTTTGCCCAAATTAGGTCAGGGCAAACTCAATCAATCACATACAAGTGTTGATACGCTTATCATGTGTATGATTTGTAACTCACCCTGAAGTATACACTAATCAGTAATCACCTTACAAGTATGTTACACTTATGTTGTAATTGATTGAGGTCTGATCAAACCCAATTCGTATTAAAATTTCCGATGATTTTGGATGAAAGAGCCAAGAATCAATAATTATTACATAAATGATTGTATTTCACAAAATTAGTGTTAGATAAGTTATGATTTCAAACCTTAAATTTTGACAACAGTGCAAACAAATGAAGAAGTAATTCCGATATTACTACAACTTAAAGTCGCAGTAATTGAATATTATTGCCCACGATCAGAAAAGTTAAGTTTAATTGTGACTAATCAATATTTCTGGTGGTTTTAATTATGACCGAAACATTCATTATGACTTTTTATTATACTCAATGTTTTAGCCTTGTTTACAAAAACAATGCATAATAATCGGCGTGCAATCATAATTAATTAGTATTATTGGTCATTCTATACTTACCACAATAATTAATCATAATAAAACTTTATATTTTTTTATTAGCTGGAGAAAAAAATAAAATATTTGAGACCTCAAAATAAGTAATATTTTTATTATTAGTGCTTTATTTGATTAATTTTTAAGGGGGAAAAATAATAAAAATTGGACAGAAGATTGATCAATGAATGCTAGAGAGCAGAGCTCCACATAATTGGCAGCTCACTGCATTGAAGGCAGTAAGGACCAGTTATGAATGATAATAGCCATAGGCCTCCTCAATTTCAGACAGCTGCCTCTCTCTCTCTCTCTCTCTCTCTCTCTCTCTCTATATATATATATATATATATATATATATATATTAATATAAAATAAAAATTATATTTTAACTCACAAAGAATAGTTATTTACACCGGGACACTAATTTTTTATTATGTCAATAATACGCCCTAGTTGGTTTCTTTTCTTTCTTTCTTTGAGATGTGACATTAGTTGGTTTATTATATATATTTTTATTTATAATATATTTTAAAATATAAAATATTATTTATTATGCATACAGGGACAACGTGTTCATGTCGATTAGTATATATATGTGGCAAGTACACTTTCCAATTTCAGCCTCAAATTTCTTCAACATAATTCAATTTTAGTCCCTATCAATCAATAAATTTCTCTTCATCCCTCAAACAAACAACTTGATATATATTTTAAGGGATAATTACATATACACCCCATGATATTTAGTTTGTTTACACAAATCATCCATATCTTTTGGATTATTACACATACACCTTCTAGAAACATCAACATTATTACACAAACTACCCGTGCTTTTTGAAAAATTATACATACACCCCCAAAAATGTCAATATCATTACACAAACTAGCACTATTTTTTGGCTGTTAGGGGTAGTTTTTGTAATTATGCAAAAGATAGGGGTAATTTATGTAAACAGATCATAGATAAGAGATGTAAATGTAATTATCCCTATATTTAAAACATGTTTTATTATATTTTAATTAATCAAATATAAACTTAAATTAAACTGTAAATCTTATCAAATAATAAAAGAATATTTTAAATTATATATAAATATGATTCAATCTAGGTCAAGCAAATTTGTCTATATGCTTAAAAAAAAAGCAAGTATAAACAACTTTGTCGAACGTAATTAAATTCAAGTAGCTTGTTATATTACTTGAATTTGTCTACAACGTTACAAGAGTTAAGAGTATTAATCCAGCTGAAAATGATTAAAGCTCGAATAACCCAACATATTTTAGATATATTGTGTTATTTTTAGTTAATATAATGAATTAAAGTTAAATCTCAATTCTTATTAAGTGATTAGAAAAACTTAAAATTTATAAATTTTGATTAACCAGGCTCAAACGAACTTTTTAACTGCCAACTTTAGTCCAACATAGAATAATTTATTTATTTTTTTAGGGGGTTAACTGCGTTTTTTTTTCTTATACGAAAATAATAATATACACAAAACCATCCAATATAAAAATAATGGCAACTCGACCTTCTGAACTTTTAGGAAAATCTCACTACCTCTGGCACTAGAAAATCGCATTGCGCTTTTCTTGAAAATCAAGGAATCGTATTGTTGGAGTATGGAGTCTATATCAACGTCATTTTCAGATTCAGTGACAACAGATTCAAATTTTTATTTTAATTTAT
Source organism: Sesamum alatum (assembly GCA_034509735.1). NCBI lineage: Eukaryota > Viridiplantae > Streptophyta > Magnoliopsida > Lamiales > Pedaliaceae > Sesamum > Sesamum alatum. The sequence goes on along the minus strand of JACGWO010000002.1, from coordinate 3,919,101 downwards.
TCAGAACAATTCTAGTAGATTCTGAACTTTAGCAATCGTAGGTGTAGATGAATTCTCTGTACTATGTAACTTTTGTCACTTACAATTATTTTTTTTCTTCATATTTTTCTGCATACGTTCACAATATAACGAAAAGAAACTCCAAACAAGTTTATTGTTTTTTTTTTTTGGAATTGGTAATTACACCATAATTACACCAACATCTCTATAACCAATACAACAATATGACTAAGAACAATAAATAAATTATAATAATTCATATAAGGTGAGACATATACCTACTGTGGGACTCGAACTCACAATCTTAAACTTGTGTATGAGAACTCAACCTTAACCACTGTCTTAAAACATCGTTGGTATTTTTATATATGATTACATCAACATCTCTATAAACATTATTAATATGACTAAGAACAATAAATAAATTACAACAACTCACGTAAGGAGAGAACATGTACCTACTATGAAACTCGAACCCATGATCTCGAACTTTTTTATAGGAGTTTAACCTTAACCACTATCTTACAACATCATTGGTATTTTTTATTTAAAGAACTTTTTTTTACATGTTAATATTTCTTGATTTAACTCATTTTCAGACATAGTAAGGATTGTGATGGTACTGAAGATTCCAAATGTCTCAATAAACCCCCCAAAAGAGGCTGATGTAGAGCCAAAGAGAATCCTTTATCAACAAACAATTGAGAATCCCTTCTCCAAGCATTCCCAAATTCTTACAGACAACAAGCTCCACACCCCAAGAAAGGAAGAAACATTGTAGAAAGCAACAGGACAGCATCAAAAAAGACCAAAAATAATAAGGTAATAGAGCAATATTGCAAGTGTTGTAAGGACTAAGCTTTATCTTTAAGACTTTAAAATGCTTTTCTTAACTTTGTTTGTGAGACCAAAACAAAGGGGGGAGGCAGGAAATCAAATATGCAGAGCTTAAGAAAGAAAGGAAATTTTAACTCGAATTGAGTTGTATCGATTCTGAACCAATTAAATGGTAAGTGTAATACGTTTATTTTGTGATTGTTGCACAATCAAGGAAAAAGTGATCAATCATGTGATAAGTATATCACCGTTGCTGCTCTATGATTGATTTGGTTCGATTAAATTTTATTCGGCTAAGAATATTTCGAGAGAGGATGTGTATTTAGTCTTTTGTACCAAATCTCATACTGTGTTGTCTTGCAACACTTTCGCTGACCAGCTGGGGCAGGTGTTGGGGCAGCTCATGACCATGTCATTCTTGGCCTTGAACTAGACCAAAACGACATGCCTGCTGGCCCGGCCTTCTTGGGTTTTGGGTGAAAGAAAGAAAGCAAAAACACACAGACAACTGTGGGTCTGTGTGTGTGTGTGTGTGTGAGAGAGAGAGAGAGAGAGAGAGAGAGAGAGAGAGAGAGAGAGAGGGGGGGGGATGTTGTGGCTGCACTTTATTCTGTTCAAATTCGATACTTTGCTGTTACTGTTGTTCTACTGAGAACGAGGCTGTTTTTTTCCAAGAAAAAGAAAAATAAAGAAGGCCCATCAAAATTCTCTTCCCTCTCTCTCTCTCTCTCTCTGTGTAATAATTGCATTGTCTTGGTCTTAAGTTAGTCTTGTCTCATTTTTTGTGTCATTCTCGTTTTGGTTTCTGGAGTTGGGCTTCTAGTCTCTGTCTTTTCTCCTATTGTCGTGTTTTAGTGTGTGTTGTGTGTGTAAGACTACTTGTGTGAGCATCACAGAGGTAACCCAAGAACAAAAACGAAAAAAGATCCAATCTTGATTGTTTCCGCTGCTGGAAAACTGAATATTTTATGAAAATCGGGAATGCCCATTTGCGATCTTTGTCATATTTTGCATTGGAGTTGGAGTATGGAAGCCATTGAAGAGAGAGAAAGCTAGCAGATTGATAAAGGGCTCATATTCTTGAAGTTTTTGATATTTCAGCAAAGATCAGAACTTTTTTTTGGAAGAGTGCGCATGTAGAAATAGGTGGAAAACAATGAAAGATGACAATTCCAAGAAAAGCAAGGTGCTTCTTTCTTTCTTTTCTTGAAAAAATGAAAATTTTGATTTATTTCTGCTGTAATGATTTTTGTTTATGGGTATTTTTCGTGAAGTTCTCATGGTCAAAGAAACTGGTTAGAAAATGGTTCAATATCAAGTGCAAGAGTGAGGAGATTCAACCTGATGGAGGTGAGAACTCAATTCTTTTGAGCAAGAATGTCTGATTTCCAATGGGTTTTCATAGTATTTTTGGAGTCTTCCTTGATTTCTGTCTTGGGATTCATGAGTTTTAACTCATTATTGATGCTAAAAAAGTGAAAAAACTGAAATTTTTGCTTCATTTTTGAAGTTCCTGATATGTTTAATGATTGGCAGCTGAGAGATCCAATGAAAAGAACAAATCCCATAATTTTCTATTCTCTTGTTTTGTCTTTCACTGGTTTGTCTTTTTATTACAAACAGTCAAATATTAGCTCTTTTTTGTTTTTCTATTTCAGCAGTTCTTCATGATTACAGAAGTATCCCTTTTTGTTGAACAGGGGAGGAAGGAAAACAAATCTGCTCTGATCAATTTGTGTCATTATGACCAATCTGTTCATTTTCACTGTTATGTTCCTTCTCCCAAGATTTAAGGTTTACAGGGCATTTTCTTGGTAGATGGTAGATCATAATTAAAACAAATATGCAGATTTGTGTGAGTTTGGATGCTGTCTGATTTTGAGAACTGAAGTGTGAATGAATTTCTCTTTAGGTAGCTTCCCTGAAAGAGAACCTTCCACAATCAAGAAAAGTAGAACAGGTTAGTTCTTCATAGCATCGAAATTAGTGTGTTTTTATTACATATTAGTGTATGATGTTATTGCAAACTTGTTCATAATGTGTACTCGGATAATGGAATTCGCTGTTGAACAGATGATCCTCTTGGTTTTTTTGCAGAAAAACCAGGGAAGAATGTGGAGCGTTCCTTTTCCCGTTCACGCTCCCGTTCTAGGCGGGGGCAAGGCTATCTTGATCACCCCCAGATTTTGAATATCCAGAACTATAGGTTTGTCTGATTGATAAGTATTCTTCAATTGCTACTATTTAGCTGTTGGTTGGAGTTCTTAACTCTTCTTGATCTTTTGATGGCAGTCTCTTTGTGTCGACGTGGAATGTGGGAGGAAAATCGCCGAACAGCAATATGAAGTTGGATGATTGGCTGCACTCGGCGCCTCCTGCGGACATATATGTTCTCGGGTACGATGTTTTTTGTGGTTCATGCATCTGGATCTTACTTTTGGCTGTTGTGTTTGGACCGGCATTCTAAATTGTTGCAACATTGTAGGTTTCAGGAAATAGTTCCTCTGAGTGCTGGTAATATTCTGGGAGCTGAGGATAATGGCCCTGCCAAGAAGTGGCTTGCTCTTATCAAGAGAACATTAAACAATGCTCCCGGCACTAGTGGAGGCAGCGCGTGCTATACCCCGTCGCCTGTCCCTGATCCCGTTGCTGAGTGGAATGCTGATTTTGAGGGATCGACTCGGCAGAATGCCTCAGCTTTCTTCCATCGTCGGTCGTTCCAAACGCCACAATATTGCTGGAATATGGAAAACGATGCTTCCATCTCACAGCCTCGTCTGGATAGGCGTTTCAGTGTTTGTGATCAGGTAATATTTGGTCATAGGCGAAGTGACTTTGATCCGAATATGAGATGGGGTTACAGACAAAGTGACTGTTCCTCTAGTCAGCGGCCGAGTGATTATTCTTCTACCCGCCGTCCGAGCGACTACTCCTCCGGTCCCCGGCCAAGTGACTATTCCTCCAGTCGGCGGCCAAGCAACTACTCCTGGGGTCAGAGGCCGAGTGATTTCTCTAGATGGGGCTCGGACGAGGATCTTCTGCCGGATGATTCTCCCAGTACGGTGTTGCACTCACCAATGTCGTATAGCACATATGCACCAGCGGACAATGCATATGCAGCGCCAGGAAATCCAAGATACTCTTTAGTCGCAAGTAAGCAAATGGTCGGCATTTTTCTTACCGTCTGGGTTCGGAGCGAGTTGACGGAACACGTCCGCAACATAAAGGTTTCGTGTGTTGGCCGAGGATTGATGGGCTATCTTGGTAACAAGGTAGGTTGTTATTCACATTCGTAATCTTGCAGATATCAAAATTATGAACTAAGAGGCTGCTTCGTCCTCTTATTGCAGGGATCCATTTCAATCAGCATGTTGTTGCATCAGACCAGCCTTTGTTTTGTTTGCAGCCACTTGACGTCGGGTCAAAAAGAAGGCGACGAACTGCGTAGGAACGCCGACGTCATGGAGATCCTACGGAAAACAAGATTTCCACGAGTTAACAGCACCGACGACGAAAAATCCCCGGAGACCGTCCTTGAACATGAGTAAGACCCTCGTAAACGACCTTTCATATACAAAGCTACATGTAAAAATCTTGACATATACGCACCATTGTGTATAAAAGATTTCTTAAGATATACAGATGACGTAAACTTTATACACGTGCTATTTATATGTTAAACGTTTCCATCTTTACGCAAATGAAAATCAAAGAACTAACAAAATTCGTAAGTTAACCAATACTGTCTGCTGATAATTAAATTTAAACGTAGTCGAGTTGTTTGGCTTGGAGATCTGAACTACCGAATAGCTCTGCCATACCGGTCGGCCAAAGCGCTTGTCGAAATGCAAAACTGGAGAGCATTGTTAGAAAAAGACCAAGTATGATACATGCACTCTTGGTTATGACTTGTGTATTTAGTTTTGCTGTTTGGCCAATACAGAAGCTGAAAGAACGACGTTTTCTGTCTTCTCCACAGCTTCGGATAGAGCAGAGACGAGGTCGAGTTTTTGATGGCTGGAGAGAAGGGAAGATCTATTTCCCTCCGACGTATAAATATTCACATAATTCAGATAGATACACCGGTGACGACATGCACCCAAAGGAGAAACGAAGGACGCCAGCATGGTAAGGACTCGTATGATTTTTCTACAATTTTTAGTTTTCTGCACCTACATTATACATAAACATTATTACGATTTAAATGAATGGTGAAAATTATTGTTCATATATCAATTTATGTATGTGTAGGTGCGATCGGATTTTGTGGCACGGAGGTGGCCTCCAGCAATTATCGTATGTCCGAGGGGAGTCTAGGTTCTCGGACCATCGACCCGTTTCTAGTGTTTTTTGGGCTGAAATCGAGTCGGTCCCGGACAGGCTGAGGAAAAGCACGAGCTGTTCGAGCTCCAGAATAGAGGTGGAGGAGCTGCTACCGTACTCACATGGTTATACGGAACTCTGCTTCTTCTGAAGGAGGCTTATCTGCTGCGTTTAATTTCATTCGTCGAAGGTACGATTTTAGTATTTTGTGATCCATCTTTAAATTATTCACATTTAAGTAATAACATCTTATAAGCTCTCAAATATCTTATAAGATGTTTTAAAGAACTTATAAGCTCACCCAAACACGAGAGAATTTGTAACGTCAAACATGGTTGCTAGTGGGTCCGTGTATTTTTTCATAATCATGGTGTTTTTAGGAGTGTCATCGTAATTATCCTTATTATGGAGCTAACCGCGACGACTATCACTTTTGGGAACCGTGATTCATACTTTGGCATTACATCATTTTTATCATCCCTTTACGTACCATTTCAATATGCCAACCATACTAGGTAAAATTCTAGTCCAGGTCGGGCCTAGCCAGACCTGAACCCATCACATAGCAAGTGTAATATACTGGCAGTGTAATTGGCGCACAGTTTAGAAAGAGTGACCAATCATATGTGATTATTTTCCTAAGACATTGTCAAATTTTGCATTAACTAGTCTCATCAAGTTAGCTTGTGCTCAACGAGCTTTTTCTACGCACATCTCTCATATATACTATTGTTCCCCAGTCGCACACCCGAGTTGCTTTCAAGAAATGCAACCTGAAGAGCGAGCAAGCAAGCGACGATGTTCCCTTTCCACTAACCAAGAAAGGTGAATCCTTCCCCCTTTTACTTTCCACAATACACTGCACACTTCTGATCATCGTCTAAATTTTCTCCGCATCTTCTCATCAGATACAGATACTTGCCATTTTGACCGTTAGCTTCACACGAACAACGTTGTTCGATAACCTGACGACATGTGAACCGCTCGATTTAGTTCCGGTGCCCGCAGACATAGTCCTCCACGACCAGGTACCAAGATCATAGACCGTTGATCAATCCTCAGTTTTCTAACATCTTAGGATTTTATTCTTTTATTTGTTGGGATGATGGATTCTTGGATTAGGAGGGATGGTCAAAATAATCAATCCCACATTTGTTTTTTTGTTGAATTTACAAATGTAAGAGAGAAATGAGAATGAGATGTTGGTAAGGTGACAGACCAAAGTAGTTTTTGTTGGTTGGAAGACAATAGACAGACATCTCTGCCTGCTTTCCTTTTTCTTCTCTGGGAACATAGAAAAAGACAACAAAATACAAAAAGCAAAAGACAGCTTTGCCAGATGATATTTTGATTTTTTTCTTTTGCGTTTTGCTTTTCAGCTGACATAGAGGAGAATTATTTAATATTAATATCTTACACAGACATGATGATGAGAAATGTGACGGATAAATTTTTTTTAACTGATGATTACATGGACATTTTTCTAAATTAGCGATTTAAGCAAATTCGATTCGGATGTGCAATGAAAAATTTTCATTGTGTTTATGTAATTGAATGAAAAAGAAGAAAAATAAAATGTGCAATGAAAAATTTTCATTGTGTTTATGTAATTGAATGAAAAAGAAGAAAAATAAAATGAATAACTGATCAAAACTAATAACATGAATTAACTCTATGTGTGTGAATAGAAAATCTATACTCTATATAAATGTGTGAATACTCAAATTATTTGTTCTCTATTGTGAAAAGACAAATATATTCTTATTTAAATATTATTAATTATTATATTACGAATTCTGGAATTTTTAACTATATAAATGTGTGAATACTCAAATTGTTTGTTCCCTATTGTGAAAAGATAAATATATCCTCATTTAAATATTATTAATTATTATATTACGAATTCTGGAATTTTTAACTATATAAATGTGTGAATACTCAAATTATTTGTTCCCCATTGTGAAAAGATAAATATATCCTCATTTAAATATTATTAATTATTATATTACGAATTCTGGAATTTTTAACTATATAAATGTGTGAATACTCAAATTGTTTGTTCTCCATTGTGAAAAGATAAATATATCCTCATTTAAATATTATTAATTATTATACTATGAATTCTGGAATTTTTAACTATATAAATGTGTGAATACTCAAATTGTTTGTTCCCCATTGTGAAAAGATAAATATATCCTCATTTAAATATTATTAACTATTATATTACGAATTCTGGAATTTTTAACTCATTTAGAATTCTAAATATTCTAAAACTCCTCCATATAAATTTAGGATAAAAAACCTAAATCGTGAATTATGAATGAATCCAATTACACAGAATTTTAATAACCTGATTCTAATCTTGAATCATGAATGAGCCCAATTACACAGACCTGTCATGCATTAAATTTTAATAACATTCATAGAAAATTATATTATAAAATTAGTTATAGAAAAAATGAAATTCTATAAAAAAAAAAATTTAAGAGTCTTAATTTCTCTAAACTACTTAGAGAATGAATAACATATTCAATTAAAAAAATTTAATATGCCACATAATATTTCAACACAATTACTTTGCTAGAAGAAATCTTAATTAGATTAAAAAAGTTTTAATTTACGACACATTAAAATTTAAAATAAAGTACACATGAATAATATATAAAATAATAATCCAAACTTAACGATATATATAATAACGAATAAATATCAAAATTTAATTATAAATTAAAATTGATATATGGATATAATATTATTAAATTGAAATTGCTTGTGAAAGTTTAGCTATTGAGTGAATCTTTTAGTACTTGATTTTTTTAATATTAGTTAATCCTGAATGCTTTACTTTTACATCTATTATTTTTTATGTTAATTAATAGAGTAAAAGTATTACAACAACAAATGTGACATAAAAAATTAAGTTGTAACATAATATATTATTGAATAAAAAATAGATTATACCAATCGGTGCATATGAAAATAAGATTAAGAAGTTAAACTAAAAACATATAGAATTAAAATTACAATATAAAGGCAAAAAATAAAATTTTATACAATAATAAATTCAAAATTTAGAAGATAATAAAGCATGTAAATAATACTTTGATAATATTTAAAAGTTGATACTGAAATATAATTAACATTAGGATCTAACAATACAAAATATTGGTAATATTGTCTAATTAAATTATATTTTTATAATAATAGCCAATAAATAATTAGTTTGTAATCATTTAGTGTCAATAAATTAAAAATCAACAACATTCAAAATAATAGTAAAAGAAAATATATTACATGCATATACATAATATAGCAAAATCAAATAATAGCAAAGAGACACAATAAAACATACGAATAAAATTTGATCAATTTTATTAAAATATAATTTCTTCTAAAATAGAATAACGAATAAGTATCAAAATTTAATACAAATAAAAATTATCAACTTGATTAAATTAAAAATGCTATTGAAAAAATTAAAAAGAGCTAACTAATTGATTTTATTTCAATATAAATAGGCTAAAAACACCATATCCCCTTCCCCCTGCACCTCCAAGACATAGACATTGAAAAAGAGTATAAATAGTAATATAATAAATAGTCTAATTTAAAACCTTCTCTAATGGAATAGTAAATTAACTAACATAATTGTAGGTCCTAACGAGACATATATAATTATTTTTATGCTTTAAAAGATGCATAAAAGTTGTAGCATTTGGTCTCCTTGTATTGTTATACACTTAACGCTCATATGACATTTTCTTTTGAATATCCAGAGGGAAAGGTGTTACGGAATAAAAATTGCTACTTTTTAATATTTACGGGACCGAAGTGAGAATCCCAAAATGAATGGACCAAATTAAATGGAAAGGACCTAAGTTACAAACTAAAAAATTCTATTTCCCCTTATGAAAATAAGATAAGTCAAATGATGAGTAAATATTAACACAATCACAATTAAAAGTATAAAATTTAAAATAATTAACTAACACATTAGTACAATTATATTTTCATATTAAGAAAATTAATAGATTTTGAGAATAAACTTAGTACAATAAAATAATAAATAAAAACTGAGTTAATTATGTTGAAATTAGAAAAAAAGATGATAAATAAATAACCCAATGAGATTAATATATTTTTCCAGTAATAAATTTATAAAAATAACTTAAAAGTTTAAAAAGCATGAGTACTAAACAGAATAAAAATTGATATGAGAATAGAATATTATTAAATTGAAATTGCTTGTGAAAATTCAACTATTAGGTGAATCTCTTAGTACTTGATTTTTTTTAGAATTGGATAATCCTGAATGTTTTACTTTTACATCTATTGTGTTCTTTTATAAAGGTAAACAATAAATTTTATACAACAATATTTCAAAATTTAGAAGCTAATAAAGCATGTAAATAATGCTTTGACAATATAAAAAAGTTGATACTGAAATATAATTAACATACATTATAGGATCTTACAATACAAATATTGGTATTATGGTCCAATTTGATTATAGTTTTATAACAATAGTCAATAAATAATTAGTCTGTAATAGTGTCGATAAATTAAAAGTAAATGACATTCAAATATCTATACTATTTCTATACTATTATATAAAGAAAATCCCCTCCACACTTACAAACGGCGGTTACTTACACCGCTGCACTATTTTTTATGAGGTCAAAAATGCCCTTCAACCGATAATATAACCAACTTATTCAACTTCCAAGTTTCACTAATTGATAAATTAATTTTTTCTTCTTTCTTTTACTTTTTTATGTGATGTAATAGTTTACATTTTACTCTTATTTATAATAATAATATATTTTAAAGTGCAAAAAAATATTTATATATGCACGCAGGGACGGCGTGCCACATTAACTAGTAGTAGTAAAAGAAAACATGCAACACACACGCATACAAAATATAACAAAAAAATAAGACAAAATTAAACAACAAAAAATAGGCATAATAAAACCTACAAATAAAATTGATCAATTTAATTTATTAAATTGGACTTTCTTCTATCCGAGATAAGGAGCTTTGACTAATTATTTTTATTTTAATATTAATTTTTTGAATATTATTATTTTATATTTTCATATTAATTGGTTTGATACATAATAATAAAATAATCATTAGTGAATACGAAATACAAAATTTTAATTTTAAGAAATATCTTTTTATTCAATAGTACCAATTAAATTTAGAAAGTGAATTACAAATAATAGAATTGAATAATTTTCTTATCAATTTAAATAATTATTTTCAATTTGTTCGAAAATATAATTGTATAATACTAATGTTTCAATGAAAAAAAAATGAATAATATCATGAACTTAACATAAATGATATATTTACTTCTAAAAATATATTTGTACACGTGCATCGCACGTCATGATTTCTAGTTATTAATAAAACTATGTAACTACAAAATGGTAATTTCTGAAATAAATAAGTATAAATAATTGTACTTTAGGAAACCAAGGTAGTTACTCTAAGGATTATCTCCCCCTTAATAAATAACTAGTGTGTATGACACATCCAAATGTGTGTGCAATTAATTTAAAATATAAATAATATAATTGTTAATTATCTACATTAGTTAAATAAACAAAAATAGTGAAAAGATAAAAGTTGTGGAAAGTTATTAAGAGAATATTGGGAGAGAGAGAGAATTGGAGGTTGAAAAAATGGAAAAAACTGTAAGTAATTTAAAAAATAAAAAAATAGCAGACCAATAAAATTTGTAACACAAAAAAAGTACACTTCAATTATAATAAAGTATTGATATAGATTAAAATCATTATATATATATATATATATACAAAATTCAGATTTGAAAATTTATACTAATATGTTTGCCACTACCCATGTTAAATAATATATATTTCGTCTAAGCTATTCAATTTTGAATAAGAAATTAGTAATGTAAAATAATAATTGACAAAAGCGTGGACGGCAGGATTCGAACCTGCGCGGGCAGAGCCCACATGATTTCTAGTCATGCCCGATAACCACTCCGGCACGTCCACTGAACATTAAGCTACAGTTTTTGGTTACCTTAAATTCACCAATGATAATTTAATATACCAATTCTTAAAAGGTATCATTTTATACAAGACTCAATTAAAAAAAAGTTAACAAAATGATTTAAATTTAAATTAAAAATTGGTAATGTCCTCAAGGTCAGTCCACTGAATGCTCCTGAGTGAGAATATTTTGACGTTCAAATTAGTTTAATAGTCATAAGATTTGAAGAATACAAGTAAAGGGTCATAAATATCTAAGTAAAAACATAACTACTGTATAGTTAAGTGAAAGTCTTTATAGCAATGTCCTATGGTCCATACCTGGCCTCATGAGATGATGTCACGTGTGCCACCATAGATGGTTTAGTCTCCGAATCTATTGAGTCATACAGGCCGATTTAACCTAATTCGATTATGAAGTACGATGATCATCCAACACGAGAAACAATAAACCATTAGAATAGAGGTCAAATGTGTCGTTTCTTATTTTTCTAATAGTAATAATTGTTTAATTGTAAATTTTTAGTTATTGTTTATTAAGTAGTTAGTATTATATTTCTGGACATGAGGCCCTCCATCGAGTGGACGTGCCGGAGTGGTTATCGGGCATGACTAGAAATCATGTGGGCTCTGCCCGCGCAGGTTCGAATCCTGCCGTTCATGCTAGTTTTGTCAACACCCACTTTCGATAGTAGCGTGCAGTGCAGTTAGGTCAATTAAATAATTTTCGATTCAATCCTATCTGTGTTTTTTCTTAAAAATCTTACCCAAGTCCAACTCGAAAGTTGTTAAACTCGCACTTTGTGGTTTGATTAGGTTTGGACGAGTTGGGAGTGATTTAGGGAGTGTTTGCGCGCGCTTCTAATCTTATGTGTAAGGTATTCAATGTAAATAGTCATCCAAATTTTTGGCCTAATGATAGAAATATGCAATTCATTTCTTTTCTTTCATATTTAGTATTTGTTTAGTAGGAACATACTAGGAAAAGATGTAAAAAATACTGATTGAATTGCATGAATACTTATATACGTATATATATATATATTTTAAAAAAAGTAAAATTCGTTAGTAAAGATGTACAATTGCACCAATATTGTAGTTGCATCAGCTATCGGGCATACCCAAGGGATTCACCAAACCTTACTGACCGTATAATATGAAAAAATAGTAACTTTAAGGGAGACGGCCCATAAAAATTGGATGACTCAGAGAGACCCAACGGCCCAAAAAGAATAAATACATCGCAAGAGTCCAAATGAATGTAAGACCCAATGTGCCCCCGAGGCCCAGTTTGGGTAAGGACCTAGGGTGTCTCCAAAATGTCTAATCCTAGCAGAGCTCCTAGGGAGTCTGGAGGAGGTGCCCCCATCCAGTAAATTGACCTAAAGAGGCCCAAGCAACCTAGATCCAAGAGGGTATCATATGCCTACAAAGAAGCTTGGAATCCACCAACCAAAATAGAAGTCTATATCACGTGTCGTCCACGGATCGCCTAGGTGGCATCCATGTAGGATCTCTTATGGTATACCCCATAATCGAATAAAGACGAGTCGCCCCTGTTGGGACACGTGGTGCCTCCAGTCGAAACTACCCTATAAACCCTAAAATCTTGGAGTTCGGCTGGAAGAAGGAATCTCCTCAACCACCTCGCAGAAAATTCGGGAAGGTATCCTTATCTCCAAAAGATACCCTTATTCGCAGTGGACTCCAACCGCTCCCGAGGACACCACTAGGAGATAACTCTCCACCAAATTTGTGGGGGATTCAATCTTATCAACCACGTTGAGATAGTGATTCACCAAATTCGTGGAGGTTAAATTTCATCCAATCGACTGATAATTGCCTTTAAATTGAGAGCTACCCCAACAAGAGAAGCAAACTTTCACCTTTATATTGCAACTTTGGCTGAGACAACAACTTTATTTTCTTACTTAGATTATTACTTCAACTCCAATTTCTCACGTGTACATAATATACGAGTAATTTTACTTTCAATTCCATCAATTTATACTATCTTAATTCTTATAAGTTTATTTCATTAAATTGTACTCCAATTGGATCCGAATATAATTTTTTGCTCATATCAAAGGGTATGTTAAATTTATTTCTATGAATAAGATTGTATAAAGTTAGAAAGTTTTTATATTGAATTAAATTATATAGGAAATGATTGCAATAGTGTATATAAATTAAAAATACGATGCTCAAAAAACAAAGTAAGATAATTTTGAAAGCATATTTAATGTGATGATATTATCAACTTAAATTTTAATATTTATCAAATATACAAAATATTTTAAGAATATATATAATATAATGGGATAATGACACCGCGCTCCCTTGAGGGTTGGCGTAATTATACGTAAACCTCCTTTGATTTGACAAATCATATTTAGTACCCATAAGATTTGTTTCTGTCTAATAAATAGATACCTCTATTAGTTAAAATTCATTTAATCTCATGATATTAGCAAATTGAATGAAAATTCATATACATCCCTAATTCATTCATTATTGACTTATTGCAGGATAAATAATTTTTTTTTACCAAACTACCCTTATAAGGATGAAAATTTACCTCCTTATAGGTATTAAAGTAGTTTGGCAAAAAAAAAAAAAAAAAAGATTTGTTTGACTTATAATAAGTCAGTAATAAGTCAATTAGAGGTGCATACAAATTTTCATTCAACTCTTTTGCTAATATCAGAAAATTTGGTGAATTTTGACTAATAAATGAATCTATTTGCTAGATGAAAATAAACCTAAAGGGTGCTAGATGTAATTTTTCAAACTATAAGGATTTACATGTAATTACATCAAATCTCAAGGGCGGACGGGTAATTGCCCCTAATATAATATAAATAAAAATTATTAATTGGTATGACAATTGTTATTATTTCTCTAATATTAATTGTGTATTATCGAAGTTTTATACAAATTTATAAGGAACTGTAACATTATTGTTGTTAATGCAAAAATAAAATGGAAAATGGGGGGCGTTGTTGACAAAAGCGTGGACGGCAGGAGTCGAACCTGCGCGGGCAGAGCCCACATGATTTCTAGTCATGCCCGATAACCACTCCGGCACGTCCACTCGATGGAAGATTCAACTATGACATATAGTACTCACGTTAATTGGGCTCGCCAAATTATCAAAAAAAGTTTGAGAAAAAACGAATCATATATAAGTAAAGATGAAAAAAAATATATAAATTGACCTTTTTTAGAATCTTTTAAAGCTTTGTCAGCGAATTGTATTGACAAGTTGTGAACACATAGAAAATATAATAAAAAAAAGTAAATGCAAGATGATTTTTTTTTTGCTAATTATGTGCTAAAAAGGATGCCTTTTAATTAATAATCAAGAAAATTCAAAGCACTCCTTGGATTATAGAAAATGTGCAAAGATGCACCCCCACCCAAAAAAAGGGAAAAAAAAAAGGTTATATACACTATACATCCTTTATCTATATCAGATGTCTTATTTACCCCCATTAAACTAATAAGTGTAATATTTACCCCTTTTGACTAATTTGTTAAACAAACTATCCTTGCATTATATATAATATGATGAACAAAGATTGATTAATATTTTTTGCACCTTAATTTAAACTTTGAACCTATCTTAATTAGAAAAAATAATATTTGAAGTTTAGTAACTTATGTAATTTACATTTTTAAAGACTAAAGGTAAATAATAAGTGAGAATAACAAATACATAAAAAAAAAATGTTTTAAGTTTTTTATTTTAAAATTAAGTTATTAGCTATTTAATTTAAGTAGACTTTTAGTAACTATAATGGCGAGACATGTTTTGAACAGTACCAATTTTGGTTCAATGTTTCAGGTTTTTTTTTTTTTTTTTTTTTTAATTGCCTGCTCTCGTATGAAATGATGACGTTTTTTTCTTCCCTTATTTGAAGCAGGGTCATTTTGGTTTTACATGCACGTAGTTCGTAGCGTGGTTGCTTTCGATGCTTTGGCCCTTGTGGCGATACCCGTATGCTACAATGCACTTTTCAGTCCAATGCTTTATCTCATTTTTATTCCAAACTATTATTTTTATTTTTTCCCCCGCGTGCAAATGAACAATGAGGTTGAGCTTCATTGGTTTGAAGCGTTATCGTTTTACTCGTGACGATGTCTGTTCGGTACAATGAGTTTTCGCCCAAGAAAAATTATTTGCCTGTGTGTATGTAAAATGATGCAGTTTTGTTCTTTGTGTGTGGAGGCTACTTCGTGCACTGCTTTTGATCGATCGATGATGTTGTTTGGGTATGGTTATAAAATCGTAGTTGTTGTTTGTTTTCCACAATGTTGATCCATTTCAAATTAAATTTGGTGTCTCTTTTCTCTCGTTCTTGGTTGTGTGTTGTTTCTGTCACTCAACAAAGAGAAAAAAAAAATAGAATCCAAGTGAAAATCCTTTCAACGACGCCTATTTTGTATCGGTTCGTTTGGCTACGTTAGGTTTAGTTTTCAGGTGTCATTGATGGTTGTTTTGAATTATTTTAGGTGTAGTTTTACAAAATCTGGCATGTGCAAAATGGTATTGTTGTGTTTGTTTTTGAGGTGCAGTACTTGTAGTTGATTGGTAGTCTATGGATGTGTAGTAGTTTACATGATCAGTAGATGTTTCAAGTGCATGACAATGTAAACGATCGAAGATCGCTTGATGTATGGATGCGGCGAGCATTAAGCATTTGAAATGGGAACCGATGGCTCACGGACGGAATGATATCGTTTGGGTCTAACAATAAAATCATAGTTGATGTTTGTTATGCAGACTATTTATCCATTTTAAATCTAATTTGGTGGCTCTTTCATGTCATTATTAGTCGTGTGTTGTTTGTGTCGTTCTTGGGCGTAGGGAAAGAAATAGAGGTCAAATGTGTCTTTTACCTATTTTCCTAACATCAATAATTGTTTAATTATAAATAGTTATCTATTTCTTATTAAATAATTTCTTCATGATGTACCTATAGTATAACACTTTCGGACAAGGGTTTTTTTTTTTTTTTTTTTTCTTCCCCTAATTAAAAGAGTAGGTTAAGTACACAGATGGTAGTATGTAGTGGGACATAATGCCCTCCATTGAGTGGACGTGCCGGAGTGGTTATCGGGCATGACTAGAAATCATGTGGGCTCTGCCCGCGCAGGTTCGAATCCTGCCGTCCACGCTGCTTTTGTCAACACCCATTTCCACTATATTATAATTATAATGCACGATACTCTGAAAAATTATTCGGTACAAGGGCGAAATCAACAATTTCAGATTCTATCCAAGGATTACATAGTTTCCTCAAATATTAGGGTAGTACTTTAATTTTTTCAAACAACGAGAAGATATTTGTAATTAAACCAAACTTCATGGGAGCTCGTTGTTATTTACCCAATATTTTATATACTCCTTTAAACTAATAAGTGTAATATTTAACCTCTTTAACTAAATATTTAGACAAAATTACCCTTACACTATATTCGGGTTATTTTCATTTTAGTTCTTGTATTTTTAATCAATTTTCAAAATTATCCAACTTTTTTTTGTTATTTTTCAATTTCGTCCATTTGGTGGGATTTTGGCCATTTTTTCTCTAATTGAAGGGTGTTCTTGTACTTTCCTTTATATGTATTAACAAAAAGAAAATTTTGTGGGTTGTAAATATTATGATATGGTATATATTATGGTATTATATATCTTATTTTAATGTATGCACACACAAATGTGTGTGCATAATTATTTTTAAACTTAAAAAAACTAATTAATTATTATTTTTAAAAATATATATTAATTAGATAAATAAAAATTGCTAAGAAGAATATATAAAAGTTATGAAGATTTATTGAAAAATGAGAGAAAAAAAAAACATGAAAATTGATAAAATAGAGAATTTGAAAGTCGAGTAGAGAGAGTGAGAGGTAAAATAGAGATTAACAAAATAAAAAAGAAAATATTGACATACCAAAATAAAAAAAAGACACCAAAAGGGTGTTTTTTCATTATATAAAGGTATAGATATTTTTTGGACTGATCGGTATATTTGCATATACTGGCATAGTATATATCAGGAGATATCTTATATACTTTCTATCGTTGCTCCATTGATGTTGTTGTTGGTTGAATTTGAAGAAGACATAATCAATGTATAAACAATAATTGGTTGGAAATTAGACGTGGTTGATGACTGGTTTTTATGTGAAATAGTTAAAAAAAAAATATGGGTTGATTGCTATTGGATACTAACGAACTTCTTACAGTATTTTTCTTATTTTTGTCAAATTTAATTTGTACATTTCATTTCTAATTGTACAATATATTATAAGTTTGGCAAAATGTCAAATTCCAACTATCAATAGTGATCTTCAAATGGTTAAATTCCAATGGTCGTAATTTGCAAATCATCATAAGCAATGCTTTTAAACCCGGACCGAACTAGCCGGTTTGACCGGGAACCGGCCATGGTTCCAATCCGGTTCATAGGGTAAAAACCTCCTCAGTCAAACCCGATGCGGACCAGCCAAACTCAATGAAAACCAGCCAAAATTGACCAGCCCGGTAACTGATTAACCCGGTTTTATATTTTTTTTTAAAAAAAAACTAATGATATAGTGGAATATATATTTCACTAATCAAACACGTATATTCCACTAAAAAATAATATAGTGATATACAAAAAATAAATGCCAAAAAAATATATAGGCAAATGTTTCGTGGACAATTACTCAAACAAATTATCACCATATTTATTATGTCAATTATTTAAACTTGCCTTGTGTTACTCCATTGTGGGACAATGAGGAAGTGCTTAAGCTATGGTGGCAAGTGCTTAAACTGTGCCTATAATTTTCCAATGTGAGGGACAATAAGCCCCCTCTTCATTCTTCATCTATTTCTTTTTCTTTTTCTCCAAGTTTTTAATTTTTTTTTGACTTTTTTGTTAACAAAAATATATGAAGGCATCGGTCGCTAAAATGCCGTTATAGGGTTTAAATTTTAAATTCTTGTTAGTTTGAATTTTGATTTAATTTTTTTCCTTCAAGAGGTTTGTTGCATTTTTATTGTTAAATCATTGTAGATTATTTATATTTATAAATTGTACCTTGTCATAAAATATCATTCTAAAATATATTTATTTAATCTATTGATATATTACATATATATAATAAGGTTCGCGTCAACTGATTTTTTAATCTGATTCGACCGGTCGAACCAGTGACTCAGTAACTTGACCGATTCGATCCCCAGTCTGGTTATAAAAAACATTGATCATAAGGGACTATATTGAAATTGAGTTTGAAAACGGATGCTTTTGCAATTGTGTATATTTTACCAAAATTTTTAGGGTTTTTTTTTTAACAAAGACCAATTTTTGACAAAAAAAAAAAAAATGATCAAAATTCCACTAGAAGGATGATATTGAAAAATAACAAAAAAAATTGGACCATTTTGAAAACTAATTAAAAATACAGGAACCAAAATAAAAATAACCCCACTATATTCATATATATGTTGCATAATAAGTGTTTAATATTTTGCATCTTATGTAAACAAACCTTTCGTAATTAGAAAAAAATATATTTGAAGTATAGTAACTAATGTAATTTACATTTTAAAGATTAAAGTTTAAATTATAACTTAGAATAATAAATACACAAAATATATTTTGTTCTTTGTTTTTTTTTTTAATTTTAAAAGTAAGTTATTAACTATTAAATTAAGTAGACCTTTTGAGGTAAAAGATGAATAACATCTCTATATTTTAAATATATAAATTAAATAGAAGTATATGTATATATTCGTACTTCCAAAAACTGGCCAAGATTTGGTTAAATACATCTTTGTCAATATTTAGTTTTTTCTTTTAAAAAGAATATGTCTAAGTTAATGGAGATATAGTTATTTGATTGTTTTTACAGATGATTTCAATATGTTGGTTAATTATTAACTTCTTTTTAAGATCGAGTAGTCGACGAATTATCTTCTATCTCTATTATTTATTGTATATCTATTATATTGTTTTGTTACTTTAATTTTAATTTGAACTAGTTAAATTGTGAATAACTTTTTCTATAATACAATTAAAATATCATTTTTGTTCTAGTTAAAGAAAATGATGATAATTTTGTATGAAAAGTACTCAAAATACATTAGGAGCAACATAAATATATATGGCATGAGGGTACTTTTGTCCAACTAATTCAAGGGGGTAAGTTTACATTCTATTTGTTCATGGGGGTGAATGCAACTTAAAGTATAATTGAGGGGGTAAAGTGTATTTAACCTAAAAAAAATAGGCTAAACTCTAATTTACCCCCATGTGCTTTCGCGAAATAGTTAAAAACCCTTATGTGTTTTGTAAATAGACAAAAAGCCCCCTGTGTTTTAATAAATGCAACACAAAACCCCCATTTCCCTAGAAATTAATGGAAGGTGAGGTGCACGCGCTCGAAGTGCATTTGGGCTTGATTTTTTTGCGTGTCTTGACCTTTTTTTATCCTTAATTGACTAAAATGTCCCTATATAGTATCTAAAATTACCATGGTCCAAATTGACTTTTTTTAAGCATTTTTTTGTGTATTTCCTATCTCCTAAAATATAAATAATTCTTGTTCTTAAAATATATTTATATTAATATAAAAATATCCAAAAAATAGAAAAATTATACTAAATTTTATTTTTCAAATTTAGATATCTATATGAATATAAATGTTAAGCAATTGTAGAATTACAATTTACCAAATTAATTTAAATATTTTTAAAAATTATATTCAAAATATATTGTAGACAAAATGGTTAATTAAATATATAATAATTATAATAATTATTTAAAATTATTCTTAATTAATTGAAGTATATATTTAATGAATATAATTAAAGTAATGAAAAAGAATTTTAAAAAAAATGGGGGCGGCGGCCATCACAGAGGGGCAACGGGGTGGGGGTGGGGGGGGTAGGGTTTTCTTTTTTCTTTTAAATTTTTATATATAATATAAGTTAAAAATTTGTTAAATTCAAACCCTTCATTTTTCTAAAATCTAGCGATTGAGATTAATTGATTGAATTTGACGGTTATTATATAATCAAATGAGATCCAACGATCATTAAAATAAAATAATAGTATATAATAAAAAGATCATAATGGTCAAATGAAAAAAAAAAAAAAAAAGTTGACGTCGTTAAGTCAATTTAACGGAGAGGGACGATTGAACATTTAATAAACAGAAAGGAGTTTTTAATTTATTTTTAAAATACAAGGAGTAGCTGAGTTTTTAAAACACATAGGAATTTTATGTAATTAAGCCAAAAAAAATATACAAAACAACGCAAAATGGTTAATTAAATGTTAAGCAATTGTAGAATTACAATTTACCAAATTAATTTAAATATTTTTAAAAATTATATTCAAAATATATTGTAGAAAAAAATGGTTAATTAAATATCTAATAATTATTATAATTATTTAAAATTATTCTTAATTAATTGAAGTATATATTTAATAAATATAATTATAAGTAATTAAAAAGAATTTAAAAAAAAATGGGAGCGGCGGCCATCACAGAGGGGCAACGGGGTGGGGGTGGCGCGGGGGGGGGGGGGGGTAGGGTTTTCTTTTTTCTTTTAAAGTTTTATATATAATATAAGTTAAAATTTGTTAAATCCAAACCCTTCATTTTTCTAAAATCTAGCGATTGAGATTAATTGATTAAATCTGACGGTTATTATATAATCAAATGAGATCCAACAGTCATTAAAATAAAATAATAGTACATAATAAAAAGATCATAATGGTCAAATGACAAAAAAAAAAGTTAACGTCGTTAAGTCAATTTAACGGAGAGGGGCGATTGAACATTTAATAAACAGAAAGGAGTTTTTAATTTATTTTTAAAA
The DNA here is from genome assembly GCA_034509735.1 of Sesamum alatum. Lineage (NCBI taxonomy): Eukaryota > Viridiplantae > Streptophyta > Magnoliopsida > Lamiales > Pedaliaceae > Sesamum > Sesamum alatum. The sequence continues at coordinate 3,898,020 of JACGWO010000002.1, read as the reverse complement.
GGTAGCTGAGTTTTTAAAACATATAGGGATTTTATGTAATTAAGCCAAAAAAGAAATACAAATCAACGCAAAAGACCACCTTATAGCCAATGGCGCACGTGCCTCTTAGTGCAAATGAGTGTTGGCAAAAGCTGCGTGGACGGCAGGATTCGAACCTGCGCGGGCAGAGCCCACATGATTTCTAGTCATGCCCGATAACCACTCCGGCACGTCCACTCGACGGAAGATAAAGTACTTCATATATAATTAGAACCATTTTAAATCTTAATACAAATTATAAAGAACATTGGGAAAAAGAATGATATGTAAATAAAGATGGGAACAAAAATCAATTGACCATGATTCGAGAATCTTTAAAACGAGATTTCGGAAAATGTTTTGACAGATTGTAAATGCATACAAAAAATATAAGAAGAAAGTAAACTCAAGAGGGAAAGACTTATAGTGATTCATAAAATTCTCCTATGTTTACAATTAATTAAAAATTTATTTGTATGACGGATATAAATTTTGTGTATATTTCAATCAAAGGATCAATCGTTTATATTTGGCACTCGTAAAACATTGTAAAATTATAAAAGCATTCTATATATCTCATAAAAATGTTGATTACAATGAAAAACTAAAAGCAATTGTAGCAACATGCATGAGTATTTGCAAAAATTAGTGTTTTTTTACTGTTCTTATTCCCGCATTTTTTTGTAGTGCTTGATTTCTCATTAATTCATCACATTTATATTCAACAACTTTTCTTAGAGGGAACTCATTGGTATACAGTTTAGTCAGTTTGACAATCAGATAGAGTCAATCACACTTATAACGTTATTGGTTGAGTTTTGACGAGATTTGGTATAAAAAAGATTTTTTCTCTTGGGAGTATGATCTATGTAATTACTAGACTAATTTATCCACGTCCCTTAGTTCCAACTTCTCATTAATATTAATGACGTTAATCAATTCTTGTCATTAATGCTGATGATGTAAATCACTTACATCTTTCAACGTGTCGAGTTTTATCAATTTTAAAATTATTTTAAAAATTTTGTAAAAATAGATTAAATGTGTCGAGTTTTTTCAATTTTGTGACTATTTTGAAAATCCCGTAAAACGGAGTACTAAAAGTTTTGAACCCCTATCTTATGAGACTAAAAGTGTAATTTCTCCTAACTTATAATTTTTGCTCACTTTCGTCCTAACGTTAAATATTTGGCAGAAATATGTCATGTAATAATACTTGTGTGACCGTTAAGTTACGGCATTTTGGAGGGAATGCTGGCATGTGAAATACACATACTTCATTTTTAAAGGGATTAGAACTGCTGGTTTTGAAAAAAGAGAGGGATAATAACAAAATTAGGGCTCCTGCCATTTGTGTTCTCCAAACTCACGGAAAACATGAGCGTCCCAGGTTGAAAATATACCTTCAACAAGTGATACAACTGTGCAATATCAACTATTATGTATTATTGTTGTAAGAAAGCGTGAGAGATTAGATTTGCAAAAAATAAAACCAGGTTCTTCTTCGATCCGATTGTTTGCGATTAAGATGTAGCCCAAAGGGAGATCTGAAAAGAGTTTTTTTTTAAAAAAAAAAAAAACTCAGATTAGGGTTCTTCCTAAAGAGATTTGGGAAGAAGAAATTAATTTGGGGAAAACGAATTAGGGCTTTAGGGAGTTTGTTGGCTTAAAAAAACAAAATATGTGCCTCTCACAAACCAACATTCCCTCCAAAACGTTCACTTAACGACCTACGTTAAAATCACGTATTTGTTTCCATCAAATATTTAACAGCAGAACGAAATTTAAAAAAACAGTAACTTATTATCCTTAAAGTGAGATCTTCGTAATCAAAAGTGAACAAGACCTGAGTCATGCAACCAAAAACTAGATTTTCTCATCAAAAGCCATTTGATAATTTCCTCCGTCGCTTATGAATAGAGAACAAGTTCTTGAAAGCATAAAAAAGACAAAAAGAAAAAGAAATATACATCTGCTACAAGCCAAAACCAGATTGCTGGATTAATCTACAAAATAATGAGATTAATCTCATGCAATACATGCAAAAACTGGAACTATCATGAGCAGGTTTCTTGAGAGCAGCAGCATTTTCTTGGCATTTTCACTATCTGAAGTCTCAGGGACGCTCAGCTGCGGCGGAGGACTGCTGCTGAGGCTTGAATTGCCATCGGCTGTGGAAAAATTCTGGCCCTCTGAATTGAGAGGGGTTTCATTCACTTTCGGAGGCAAAGGCACAAACTGGTCGTCCCTTGGCAGATCTGGCGGCAGTAGCACCGGCATCGTCGGACTAGACAGCGGAGGCGGGTGTGGCTGCGCCAGTGCAGCAACTGGTGGTGCAAACACAAGAGGGTCTGGATCCAAAACTTAACCCGAATAATCGAGGTCAGGTTCAAGTAAACGATCAGTAACTAAGAAATTGTATTCTTAGATATTTTTGGGATCAACAGGTCATGGGTCATTTTTGGTGGGACAAGTTGTAATTTTAGTCCTATAAGTATGGGTGATTCATTAGATAATTTTGTCCTGTAACTTTAACAAAATTTGGCCAGAATCTCCAATTTATTTGGGGGGCGTGCACGTCATGCAGTGTTTCCGACATTGGCAAATTTTGATAAACTGTGTCCTCAAGTGCAACTTTTTTTTAATTACAAGACTTAATTGCAAACATAAATTTCAATAAGATCGAAGCTAATGCCCCCTATACATACTTGCAGGACCAAAGTCGCAAATTTATTCGACCTGTTATTAATACTTCTATCATAGCGATAAAGGGTGCGAATGTAGTTAAAGCATCACTCAGAACAATATCAATCATGACGAGAGATGTTAGTATATATATAATTATTCAAATAATAGAGGCCACTTCTGTAATTTATCATAATTGAGGGAGTCTAACCATAATTATACCAATAAACAAACTCTATTTGGGGAAAAATTGCATTTTACGTCCCACAAGTTAGTTCCTTTGCAATATTGGTCATATTGTTTTTGTAGTCACCACATCGCATCCTATAACTCAAAAAAAAATTCAATTTTAATCCCAAACCTTAATTCCATCGAATTTCTGACAAAAACAATCTTAATTCCCCTCAATACTTAACGGAGCTCGTGCCATGCACGCTCTGTTTTCATCAGAAATTTAATGAAATTAAGGCTTGGAACTAAAATTATAAACTTCTTAGAGTCATGGGCTGCAATGTGGTGAGTTAAAAAATAATGGAAAGAAAATCGTCAAGACGTAAAATACAATCCCCCAAAAAACAAAAAAAAATCAAGAAACCTTGCAAAGAAATTGCTTCTTACCATGGCAATGAGTTAAAGGGGGGATTGATATGTAGCAGTTTGAGAAGGAGAGTGCAAGCTGAGTGCTGAAGACAGGGTAACCCTCCGGGCCGAGCAACGAGCACAGGCAGTGGTATCCAGCCTCAACCGCTAGGCTAAGAGAAGCGCAACAAGAATCAAGGTGAAATGCAGTTTGACTACTGGGAACTAGGCAAGTTTGTAGGTTTATTCCGACAAGAGAGCATCCTTGGGCTTGAGTACTTGCAGTTAACGACGATGTCGAAAACAGTAGATGTATTGCAACCCAAATGATGTAGCACAAGTAATAATATTGCAACCCCATTTTCCCCTTCAAGTATTTGCAGTTGTACATGTTGATGGGAGTTTGATTAGGGGAAGTATATAGGCATGTTCATTAGGAAAAATTGCAAAACTAATCCCACAATTTAGGGTCATTTCAAACATGAATCTAAGTTTTACAAAATTTTAAATATAATCCCATGTCCCATTAAAAGTTGTAAAAGAAGGTCAAAATGTGGCAAAGAAAAAGCCCCAATACTCACAAATGTTAAAACTAACGGTGAAAAACCCACGTTAGTTTTGACGTCTGTTAGTGGGAGGGGGATTTTTTTGCAACATTTTGACCTCTTTTTACAAATTTCAACTGAATATGGGGTTAAACTTAAAATTCCATAAAATGTGGGGTTAAGTTTGAATAGCCTTGAATTGTAATTTTGCAATTTTGGCTTCACTAGCAAGAGTGAAACTAGGGTTTTTGGCATGCTTCTGACCTACTCAGTTCATAAAAATCTTGCCTTTCTATGTGTTTTCGTTCGGTCTTTGATTATATGGGTTGAGTTCAGAGTTGGGTCACGAGTCAAACTCATGGAATGGGGGTGGGTGTTGGCTTTTTGCTACAATAAAATATAATATTATAGAAAAAATATCAAATAATAATTTTAAAATTATCGTTAAAAATATATATTAAGTGACAATAATTTTTATATATCTGGTCACTTATACAACTATAATTAGTTATAAGAATTTTGCATAAAATTGTCACTGTAGATAATTAGTGACAACATCATATAATAATAATAATAATAATAATAATAATAATAGTTAATTTGTTGTCATTAAGTGATCACTATGCATATATATGTCACTAATTGTCTTCAGTGAATGTAAAAAAAGAAAAATTGTAATTACTAACATATACTACAAAAAAATACTCAACACCTACAAAAAAAAAGTTTGGCCATTGCAAGAGTTAGGCCAAACTTTTTTTAAGGGGTGGCAAAATAAGGAATGTAAATATAACCACGGGTGGCGAATAGTAACCAAATTTTTTATTTTTTATTTTTGGCCATTGCAAGAGTTAGGCCACTGAATTTTTAAAATTGGTTGGAATTTGCTAATGTGTACAAATTTAGGACTTTTTAAATGGGACAAAAAAATTTGACTGGAACACCCTATCAATATATATTATATTATTTACTATAAATAATATTTAAATTAAAACTACCACGCCCACCCCCTTTTGCAGGGGTGACGTCGTCGTAGCCATGTATGATATATATACTATACATATAGTACTTATATATATAAATAATATATTTTAAATTACTTGAAATCTAGACCGTTCATTTTTTAATTATTGAAGTTCAATGGCTATTATAACAAATGTATAATGGGCAACTCAGTTAAAATTTTAGTAGCGTTAAACACAACTAACGGAAGGAAAGAGTGTGCAATATTTTCAAAAAATAGAGTGAATCTTTTGCCTATTTTTAACGCGAGAAAGTTTTCAACTGAATTTTTAAAATACATGATGATTTTATGCAATTTATTCTAGATATAATTAATAATTATATTAAAATTGTCGTTTGACCTTTTTTTTTCTCTTTTTTTTTCCTTGTAGTGTGTGTGAACAATCTTGTTCTATCTCCCTAACATAAAATACAAAATCAAACACATTAAAAAAATTCCCAAAAAACACATATAGATATTTATCTTTCTCTCACTATCTTATCCAAAAAAAAAAAAATTAAATAAAACCAAACAAAGCAATTTATTTTCCATACACTCACCACTATTTTTGTACACCATCAAATGAATAACAAATTATCCCAAAAAATCCACAAAGAAATCCCAAAAGACACTTAAAAGTGCAAAAACAGCAAACCCTACATATCAATATCATCACTTCACCAGAATGACTACAAACAGTACTGCTACAAGAAGAGATGGCAAAGCACTAAGAGACGGCTGCGCCGCCGCCGAGGGAGTCAACGTGGGCCGCATTCCGGGCGGCGTCAGAGTCGGAACTAAGTCCCCTTCCGGTGCCACCGGTGGTGTCAGACCGCCTCCTGGTCCGAACGACGGCGGTGTAAAGGGCTGAGGAGTAAATGGGACTGCAAGATTTTCGAAGGACACAATTATTTGAGTACTAGATCATAATTTAATATATTTATTTATTTAACAACATAATAATCACTTTAATGAATTTGTTTCATCAATTATTTTCGATTCATGCAGATTTAAAATTATTACAATTTCATCATCTTGACCAATTATTTATTCTTTTGTTGTATTTTATTAAATAAATATTATTTAAATTACGCACACACATCAAATGCGTTTAAAATTCGCTAGTATTTAGAACTTGAAATGTTTATGTTCGACTTGCATTAATATAGGGGTATAATCGATCTACAAATATTTGTAAGAGTATATTATTGGGTCTGACTCTACACTCTAACAGATATAATATTAGGTTCTTCGTCAATGCAAAGGAGAAATTTGTAATTGTAAAGGAAAAGAGGGCAGTCTTTAATTATAATATTTTTAATTTTGTTTGAACATATGAAATGTTGGAAAACTTAAATTATAATAGTAAGTTCAATTCAATGCAAAAAAAAAAAATATATATATATATATATTTTTTTTAATATTTGAAAAAAATATTAACTTTTAAAAAATTTACCTTGATAGTAAGGGCATATTAGTAATTTTCATGGAAATGTAGTACCTGTAGGATTTGGAGGAGATAAGCCAGGATACAGTGGTCCACCCTGGCCTGGAGTTCCTGGATCTGCCAATCAAAGCATCAGAAAATTGAACTTAGATTATGAGCATAAGATGTTTGATCAATTGATCCAAAGAATATCAGACCAAAATTCTTGCAGGTTTTTGAATTTGTTCATATCAGAATCATGGGTTGAAAATTGCTACAATTCTTGAAATGTACCTGGAGCTGGAACTGGGCTTGCAGTGGCTGCATTTGGGAACACGAGAACTCAAAATTAGTAACCAAATAGACATGAATATGCAGTCTAGAGTTATCGAAATCTTTAGTCGAGCGTCTAAACTTAGAAAATATTACAAAAGAAATCTCTCGATTTTGAAAAATCACAGTTATACCCTCCATAATCGTATTTTAGTTCGTTCTTCTGATTGTCTGATTTTTACGTTAGAATTCATAACGTAAAATATGACTACAAGGGATACCGCGTAATTTTTCAAAATTAAAGGCTTCTCTTTTTGTAATATATTTGAATCTCATTAGATGTCAGAATAGTTATCCCGACTATTACCTTTGCACTCAACGGGCACACCGGACATCCTACAAGCACGAGGAAGAGAGATTGCCAAAGTTCGGTTAATGGGGACTTGGAATGGAACGCCTCCCGTGACAATAAGGCACAGGCAATCTTGTCCGTTGCTCATGAGGTCTCTTAGCGAACCGCAACAAGCTGAAGTTGGCGACGATGCATTTGACCCACCCGAAAGAAAACTTATGCAGGAGCTAAAGCTGCGGATCATAGGTCCAGTGCATAACGTGCTGGACTGACCGCTAACTGGTGCAACCATGGTCGTCGTTAGTGCTATAACAAGACATAGTATTGATAGATGTGAAAATTTTGTGGAGTTTTCCATCAAGATTGTCTTGTGCCTTGTGGGGTTTAGAGAAATATTGGATGTGGGTAAGGAGTTGTTTGGTGGTCAAGAGATGGGGATGGGATTTATATATAGGTAATGACAAAGTTTAGGTAGCAAAATGAAGGAGAGAAGAACATGTGGGGTTGAAGTGGGTTTTGAGGATCAACTACTTTAACTAACTTAGTCAAATGTAGAGATTTAGGTGACCTTTCTAAGACTATTTGTCATTTTTCTCATTCTTGTTTGACTATCCATGGAATTAATTAACATAAGTAAGAACTAAAAATGTTCATTTTTTTATGAATTTCTTGCAGTCAACCACTAGGTTTTTATTTTCTTTTTTCCTGCACGCGTGTCCATTCACGCAGACACTTCGAGTTTGAACTCAAAATTTTTAAAAAGAAATTTTGAAGTCTAAACCATTGGACTGTCTCTCAAAAAACCGATCAACCACTAGTTAACAACAAATGAATTGATCCAATTAAGTTTAAATAATACAAAAGTAAATTTATTTCTAGTTTAATTAAAATGATCAATCACTATCGATTTGTGATTAGTTGAGTATGGGGCAAATTTGATATGAACTAGAATTCGAGTTAATGGGCTTTGCATTGGACTAAATTGCCTTAAATGAGTTGAATCGGGCCTTAGTTTGTGGGTCGTGATAGGGCCCGGGGATTTAAAATTAGTCCAATACATTAGTTGTTTGGGTTGCCCAAATTAAAATGTAGCCTTATGGTGAGCCAAGTTGGGCTAGATGGCCAGAACCAGAGTTTTCCACTTATTACCTCATTCATTTTAAATTAGATTTGATCACATCAAACGAGGTACATAACAAGTGTAATTATATATATTTATCATGTAAATATTTATTTTTTTAATTATACACTATTTATCCAACAAATTTATTACATTTGTTACGAATTATTCGTTTAGATTTAATCAAATTCAATTTAAGCTAAAAATTTTCCACAGTTAAGTGAACTAAAATGGGGCGCCGACTCTTCTTCTTGTTCACATCTGACAAATGATGTTAGTTATCCGACAACCACTAGTTTTATTAATCGGCACCCTTGTCTTAAAATCACCAATACTTTGGCCACCCACATAACTAACTCTTTACATTTTGTCCCTACTTTTCTCAATAATTCTAAATATACAATTCCTCCTCATCAAACCCTTCTCAAAATCTAATGAAAATAGTCAAATACTTCCAAAGTTAGGAAAAAGTTGGTAAACCCAACCCCCCCCCCCCCCACCCACCCACCCACCCATTCTTAATTTTGACTCCTCAACACAAAATTCCCTATATAAACCCCAAAAACATAACCAAACCTTTCATCAAACACCTTACATTTTAAGCAAGAATTCAATCACTACATCAAAATGGCACATCAACAAGTCTCAATGTGCTTAGTTCTGATCCTAGCCACCATGCTTTGGGGCAGCGTTACGGCCCAATCTAGCGATTGCACGAACGTGCTCATCAGCATGTCCCCTTGCCTCAACTACATCTCCGGCAACTCCTCCACCCCGTCATCTGCCTGCTGCACGCAGCTCGGCACGGTGGTCCGATCCCAGCCACAGTGCTTGTGTCAAGTGCTTAACGGTGGAGGCTCGAACTTAGGGCTCAACATTAACCAGACTCAGGCTCTGGCCCTGCCTAAGGCTTGCAACGTCCAAACTCCTCCTACCAGTCTATGCAATGGTAATAACTAACTAATCTCTACGTCAAAAGCATAGATGTTTGTATTTAGGGTAAATTGCAATGACACCCCTTGAGATTAGGTCAAAATACATAAATGCTCATTGTCTTTTGCAAAATTACAGTTACACCCCCTGAGTTATAGTTGTATTACAACTACACCCTTATTTAAAGTCAAGACTTACACAAACACCCCTTGAAAAATATTATACTAACACCCTTTAGGTGGTGTAGCTATAATTTTGTAAAAAGCAGGGGGTGTTTGTGTAATTTGAACTAATCTCAGGGGGTGTCAACATAATTTACCCTTATATTTAATGATAATTATACTGACAATCCCTAAAATTTGGATACATTATGAAAGGATGTGAAATTTTGAAAATATTCCCTATAATTATGTTTTATATTAGGATTTTTCTCAAGGTATTAAATGGTTGTAAGAAAATTTGAAATGTAAAATATGACTGTAAGGGTGGTATGTATTAATGAAATTGGACATGCATGATGTTATATATTAGGAAGGACAGTGATGCTAGAATACAAGTGAAAGTGACTTTACGTTTGGTAGCTAAATTTCATGTGTCAGATTTCCCATTATGTAAAAGATGTGGGATGTTAGCTAAAGGGAGTTCATATTGTCTGGATATATATATATATACATATAATTGCACAGGGAAAAAACTTACACAAAAACTCGGACATGAACATTCTTTCAAGAGATTTACTAGTAATTTTACAAATAATATGGAGTATTTATGTAATTAAACTTATTTTCAGAATAGGTCAATGTAATTTACCCTTTCGGGACCAAGATTCTTTTGGTAATATGCCCAAACTTCATGTGTATCCTATGTACGTAATTGTCTGAAAATATATGTGTTTTATTAATTACAGCTGCTTCCCCATCTGGCTCTCCTGCTTCAACACCCAATACTCCCAACACAAACTCAGGTACACAGTCTCTTTCTTTCATTCATCCTAACCATTCATTTGAATTCCATCATGAGATCTGGGTTTTGGACGTAGTTAATGATGATTAATCTTGCAGGGTCTGGATCAAAGACTGTGCCATCATCATCTGGGGATGGTACCTCGGATGCAACTTCCACAAAGTTGACTGTCTCTGTGCTGTTCTTCCTTGTTTTTGTAGCATCCTATGTTTTCTTTTGAGGGTTTCTAGGTTTAGGTAATTATTTGGAGGGTTATTCTAGCCCAAACCTGGTCTAACCGAACCTGAACCGATATATAGCAAGTGTAATATACTTGTCGTGTGATTGATATACAGTTCAGTGAAAGTGATCAATTACATGTCAAGTGTATCACAATTGCTCAATGATTGATTTGGTTCGACCAAACCTACTTCGGGCAAGAATTTTCCATTAGTTGGATTGTTGTTTATTCAATCAAACCTATTCTTGTGGTCTGTGTTGTTGATTTTGTACCATTGTTTGGATTTGAAGAGGGTTTTTTTCGATCGGTCTTCTTTTTATGATTATTATTAATAAAGTATAATAAAGATTTATCTTTTTTTTGGGTAAATTTTATTGTTTTTGTAGTGTATTTTCTTTTAATCGGATGATATTGGATGGATCGAGTGTATTGAACTCGATCAAGAATTTCATATTTTAGATGCTGAAAGCTAGTGTGAACGGTTAACACACACTTCTAGAACAACATCAAACAATTGGATCACATTACATGTATGTACCAACTAGTTAGTAGCCCGTGTCAAGATACGGGAGGATTATAGATAAATAAATTTATGAAAATCATTTGATTTCAATTTTAAAATATAAAAATGATTTAATTTGCAAATAATTTATATTTAAAATTAAAGTAATCAATAAGTAAAAACAAAAAACAAAAGTATTTCTGAGTAAAAGAAAAAAATTTACATAATTTTACTAACTAAATTTATCCAGAATCTTTTCGATAAAAATAATCAATGGTACACTTATTTAACAAATTTTAAATTATTATTATTATTATATATATATATATATCAATGTAAAATTTAAATTGTTTTACTTACTAATTTATCCAAAATAAAATCTAATGAATCTTTTGGATAAAAATAAAAAAATTGAAATAGTCTAACTAAGAGTTTGTTTGGTTGGGGTGAAATGTGAGTGTATAAGAGAAGTGAAATTAAAAATTGATTTATAAGAATAAGTTTGGTGTTCGATTACAAAAAATAGATGGATGGGAAGTAAAAATTGGATGTATATGTAACCTCTCAGGAGTCTAATTTTATTTTCGTTCAAAATTGGGTGAAAAAGTGAATGTACAAGATAAAAAAAAAGTACATAGTTTATTTTTATTTATTTTATTGTCCATATACATAATTTTCCTCTAATTTTTTTTCTCATTCCCGTTGATAATACCGATACATAATCTTTGAAAAAAGATAACCAAATTACCAACAAAAGCGCCAAAGACAATTTCTTTATTTGAGAGCACTGGTAGTAATTTTTATTTTATTTAAATTGAATATTTTAGAATAAATGAACAACACCCATTTTGATGAATATTTTTATTGATAAAAAAATATTATTGTTCTTATTTGATTATAAAAAAATATTTTTATTCTTGTTTGATGAATATTTTTGTTAATAGAGTTTTTAAACTTTGATATACTAAAAATTGTTTTAGTATAAGATTAATTTTTTATTTTCTAATGTAAAATAAAGAGAAATGGTTAATCATTAAAATTATAAAGATTGGTCTTTTCTTTTCAATCTATCTTCACCGTATCAAACAAGGATAAATATTTAAGATTTATTCCCCTTTCAATCATACCAAACAATTCGAAGGAAATTTATTATTCTTCCCCTCCTCCTTTCACTTGATCCAAACGAAATCCTCAAGTACTTATCATTTTTTTTGTTAAAATAAGTTGAAAAGAGTTTTTTATTTTTATTACAAGTTAAGCCTTTAAATTATCTAAATTAAGCTTATTTAAGCAAAAAATTATGAGCTTTTCCCATCAATTTTTGCAATTTATTGAGAAAATCGTACGTATTAAGTTTTTTCCCCAAACACTCCAACTTCAATTTTTTTATTACACATTCACTTATATTTCAAATAATCTCGATTTTCACTACTACTAAACTTACTAATTCTTATAGAGTTTATTCCCATCATAAAAGTAAAAATTATTGACTATAACAAACGCGGCCTTAGATAAAGTGGTGGACCAAGTAATTGGGCTAGACATTACCAAAGCCCATTAATGAGCTTGTCCAATGTGCTTATGGGCCTAATAATTAGTTGCTTGGAGGCCCAAGATTAGAACAGTAATGTTTCTTGCAGCTTTATTGTGGAAGGGAGAAGTGTCATTTGGTGTTTCATTTTTTTTTGATTAATTTATTTTTTATGAGATAATTGCATTTATATATCATGAATTATAATTTATTTATATAAATTATTTTTATTTTTAAAAAAAATTACCATACATTCAATAAAAAATATCAACAACATTCACATAAACCACTCAAACTTTTTGAAAATTTTACACATACTGGCCCCGAGAACATAAAAATTATTATACAAAATGCCTCTGTTTTTTTTTCCGTCAGGAGTGGTTTATATAATTACACAAAAGACATGAGTGATTTGTGTAGATAGATATAGATCAGGGGTATAAATATAATTATCTCTTTCTTTATTTATGATGTAAATGCCTGCTCTCTCACTTTTGTAAACCTCCATACGAAGAAAATATTGGACTCCTTTCGAAGTTCAAAATACTTAAGAGAAAATGAAAGAAACATTGTTGAAAATCTCTATAAAGTACAACTTTGTTCGGCACAAACTCGAATAAGTATTTTAAGTTATTTTTTATCATGACATGCATCTAATTTGCAAATATTATATATATATATATATTGTAATATTTTATTTATTTTTTGTACACATATCCAATGTGCCCTTATTGCATAACTAGATGATAAGTTTGAACCATGATATTAAAAAGAAAAAGGAATGATGAAGATGTGATTGGTCCCATTATTTTCTTTGTCCTTCACATTAGTCTTCATGAAATGACACCTTACCCTTATCAAGAAAATTATGCAACTTTGATTAGAAATTTAATATAGTAATTTAACTATTAATTTGTGTAGATAGTCTTTTTACAATAATAAACAAAGTAAAATATTATATTATTTATACTTTATTATAATTGAAAAGCACCTTTTAGGTGTCTCAAAAATTTTTGGTCTGCCATTTTTTTTAAATTATTTATATTTTTTTTCATTTTCTCAACTTTCAATTCTCTTTCTCTCTTCCCCAAATTTCCTCTTAATAACTTTCCACGATTTTTATCTTTTTAGTATTTTTATTTATTTAACTAACAAAGATATATGAAAAATTAATAACTATATTATTTAAATTTTAAATTAATTGTACACACATTTATGAGTACTTATGTAAAATTTATTATCTAATTTAATATAATTCTGTCCAACTATTTAAATTATCTTGTTAATTGGGTTTTCCCCAGAATTTTCAACAAATTCTAACCCGATTTTAATTGCACTCTTATAAAAATAAAGAAAAATACTTTCAGAATAAACTATCTCGACGAGATTTATAAATTATGATCTAATCCTTTTTAAATTGAGGAAAGAAAATAAACAATAAGTTTGAGTCTGAGATCATCTTTGGTATATGTGATTAAACTTAATTCAAAATAAAGTAAGGTAAATAGTATTGGTCCCTTAAATTTGCATTTCGAATTATTTTAATCTCTTAAGTTTAAGTCTTGATTTTAACGTCTCTACCCTTTAGTTTTTGTCCCAATTAGATCTGACCATCTTTCAGCAAAAATGGGATCGAATTTTGACTTTTTGGAGGTTAATAGTTATTTTTAATTTGTTTTTCTTATTTTAATTACTTAAATTTATAAAATTATCGAATTAATCCTTTTTACGTAGGAAAAGTTCTTTTTATATTTGTATGTTGAATATATATGTATAATTATTTTATGTGAATAATAAAATGCAAGAACTTTTGGTGACAAGTAATTCAATCGATTTATCAAAAAATTAGTAATTCAATGATTTTAAGTTAGCGGATAAACATGCATTTTTAAAGTATTAGATTTTACTCATTCGAGATCCATGCCCGTGGGTATTTTAGAATCCGAAATCCTACCCATACTCGAAATACGTATTTCAATGGACATAGCTCCAGTCTAGGTCTAATATAAAAATAATGCGTCCAAATTTAAATATTAGTTATTATAATCGGGTTTGAATCTAGGTAATACCTATACATTGATAGAAAATGTGTGAGACTCAGAGTCTTAAAAATCATTATCATAATTATATAATTCACATATAACATTAATTCAGATATCCAATTCCAAAATTTTCCAAGAAAACATGCTACGTATAATTGTATTTGGCATGGACCCTGTGACAGAGGTTTGAATCCTTATTATCTAAGTTAAAAATCAAACATTGTTACACTCACGATGTGGTTTCAACTTTTAATTCTTGTCAAGGCATTTAGTGATGCTAAATATATGTTCTGATTTGTGTGTTGATTCTCACGTGGTTAAATATTAATATTTTTTTATAATAGTAAATCAGCTTTAGGACCATAACACGCACATATTATGTAGGCACAATTTTTTTTATGAGTCTGCAGATACCGCTCATAAATACAAAAAGATAATAATAATAATAATAGTAATAGTAATAATAATAATTGTATTTACATATGACTAATCACTTATACATATAACATGTGCGCGATTGATGTGAAATGTATGACGTATATATATAGTGCCATGAACTTGGATTTCAATCAAAATTGAAATTTCCATGTAGCTAATTATTTATTTATAGGACTGAAAGAAGAAAGTGAGGGATACTTGTGGGGTCATATTGCAATTTTTCAAAGTTGGTGGTTAAGTATCAAAAATCAAGGGTCCTAGTTTAACTGTGAGTGTTTGGTGGGCCCCACATCATAATCGAGCAGTTCAATGACTGTGATGATTTCGAGCAGTCCCGTCAAGCGTGAACCCAACCCCAATTTTGTTCAGCTTTATGGGCCCAATGCAGACGATAACTGCCCCTGTTGGATTTTATTCAACCATGCCTAAAACCAAATCAGACCAAAAAATTAAATAAAAATAAAATAAATCAAAAATAAATTTAAATTAAAACGAAAAAACTAAATTATTATATTTGTATCGTTGGGTAAATTACAGCTATTTCCCCTGAGATTTTGACATGATACAAATATTCCCTTGTTGTTTGAAAAATTATCAATACACCCCTAATATTTATAACCATCTAACAAATAATACATTTTTATCTATTTTTATGGGCGAACTGATCAAAATGCCCTTATGCAAACTGAAGGATATTTTTAAAAAAAATTGAATTTTTTTGGACTACAATGCGCAGGGAGAGGTTTCTTTAATTCTTTTACACAAATGAGAAATATGCAATTTGCGTCGGTTGATTTTTCTACAATTATAACTAAAAGTTCAAAGGCAAAATGATCAATTTCAGGCCTTTGGTTAAAAATTACAAATCTCAGGGATATTTGTAATTATGTCAAACCTCAGGAGAGGTGGTTGTAATTTACTCTAAAAATAATGTAAATAAAATGTTATTAATTTATGTTTTTTGCTTTTAATATGCTTAAATTAAGTATTTTAAGTCAAAAATTATAAGCAACTCTTACAACCTTCACCAGTTTATTGATAAAATTATAAATATTCAGCTTTTGATTTTTTTCCCCTTTTTATTTCTATTTTCAAATACTATCAATTTTCGCTATTGTTTATCGTAGACTTTCTCTATAATTTTTTTGGGTAAATTATAACGAGTTTACTTGAAGTTTGATATAATTACAAATACCCCTCATTATTTGAAAAATTATCAATACCCTTGAGTTTAACGTCCGTCCAACTGCTAGTCCATTCTAAGCCTCTAATAGGTTTTCGTCCAATTTTTGTGATGAAATGAGCAAAATACACTTAAATTATGAATTATAATTTTACTTATCTTTTAGAATTTTCTAAATGTTTTTTATGGAGTAGAAAGGCAAGAAGAAAATTTTACCTCGTCAGTTTATTTTACATTTTTTAAAAATCTTTTTAAAAAAACATCAGCAAGAACAAAGTGGATATTTCTAAGTCGTCATTTAAAGATTATATAATTTTATCAGTATAAAAAAATTAATAATTTTTTAAATAATAAAAAATATTTATAATTGTATCAAATTTATGTCGATTTGTTGAATTTACCTATTTTTATCTTTTGTCTCTTATGAAGCTATTACAAACAACCCGTTCTTATTTTCGGCCCTCATCCACGCCCACTCACACAATCACGGCGTGAAAGAGGGAGAAAGAGAGAGCAGTGAGTAGTTTCGGAAATTTTTAGTTTGGATCAGGTTTGGTAATCATATAGTAATTGTGATATATTTGTTATGTGATTGATCACTTTATTTGAACAGTACACTAATCACATAATAAGTGTATTGCATTTGCCATATGATTGGCTTAAATTCAATCGAATCAGGTTTGAACTAGAATTTTTCAAATATATGGCAAGATTCAACCGAATCACGTCTGGACTAGAATTTTCTTAGCAGTGTTCTTCTTGCAAAGAAAACTGCCTTTTGTGGAGAAAGAGGAAAAGAGAGGTGGATCCATCCAAACCACTGATTTTCATGCACACCCCTCTTTAACAATCCAAATTACAGTGGCCTTGTAATCAATTTTACAGGAGCTGAAAGGTGAAGTGGAGAAAAAGGGAAGAAGAAAAGAAACGAAAAATTTGATCTTTTTAGTCAGGGGCAAAGAAAAAGTGTGCCCACTATGAGAGAGAGAGAGAGAGAGAGAGAGAACTCTTCTTTTGTTTTGTTTTTCTCTTATTCATATTTTTATTTAATTTTTCTCTCGAGGTACTGTCCCTTGTCTGCAAGTAATGCATTAATTCTTTATGATGAAAAGAGACAAGCTCTTGCTGAATTAGTAATAGTTGGCAGGAGAGGAAACAAACAAAACAGAGAGGAAAAGGAAACCCCAAGCCCCCCAAAAAAAAACACAAAAAGAAAAGAAAAAAAAAAAAAGATATAGAAGCTTTATGTAATCTATTTTGTTTGAATGTGTTAATGCCTAGTACTGATGATGACTACTGAGATCAGATGGGTTTTGTATGTCGGTTCTGAGAGTGTAAAGGGTTCTTCCTGCAGAGGATAAAAAATTAATTACTAGAAAAATCAGGGGGAAAACCTCAGGATTTTGCTCTTTTCCTTCCTAATCTCTCTCTCTCTCTCTGTTCAAATTCCAGAGTGATGTTTGAGAGTCAATAGTTTGTGGGGTTTTGTAGAAGATGAATCTTTTGGTAGTTAGTCTTAAAGGTAGAGTCTTTATGCTTGAATGATTGAACCTCTCGTTTCTACCGCAAAATTTTCTTGGAGGTGGTAATTTTTGCCTTTTTGCAACAGCAGGGGAACTTTCAGGTGTGTACTTCTTGTTCCTCAGTGTGTGTGTGTGTAAGTGTGAGTGTGAGAAAGAGTTTGAATTTTATGTGTTAAGTGTAGTTCTTGAGCAAAATACTTAGAAAACCAGCTCTGAGATGGCAGATTATGGCTGTTTACAGTCTCCTAAGGAGAATTGCAGACAGCCCAGTTCCTCAGTTTTGAGTTCACCTAGGTTGTTCACTGGTTTTCTCTCAAAGGGCTGTAGTGACACTGAACTGATCAGTCTGAGTAGTCCAACTTCAATTCTTGATAGCAAACCATTTTCTGCTGTCAAAAACCCCTTTTGTTCTGATAAAACTACTCCCAAACAAGAAAGTAAGAGTCTTTGGGAGAAATTGGACTCAAGAGGGGTTGGTCTTGGCCTTGTGGATGCCCTAATTGATGAGAAATCTGAATCGAATTCATCGAAACACGATAGCCGAATCGTTCTTTTTGGTTCACAGTTGAAGATTCAAGTCCCTCCCCTGCATCTTTCCCCTAATGAATCACCAAAATCTCCTTGTGATTTTGGGATCAAGAACAAGCATTCTCATGTGGGATCATTGAGGAAATCCCCATTTGGTTTTTGTACCCTCTCTGCTAGTGAAATGGAGCTTTCAGAGGACTACACATGTGTGATATCCCACGGCCCGAACCCGAAAACTACCCATATATTCGATGATTGCATTGTTGAGAGCTGCTGTGGAGTTGTCAAGTTCACTGAATCAAGAAACGGAAACCGGCCGTTGTTGGATCGACCGTTGAGTTATCCATCCGAGAGGGTCCTCAGTTCTTGCTACGATTGCAACAAGAATCTTGGACAAGGGAAAGATGTTTACATGTACAGGTCTAGCTGGGAACTCAACTCATGATCATGTGGTTAACATTTCATTTTGTTTGAATGTGTATGTATATGATCAAAATGGTTGATGGATCTCGTTTATTTGTCGACTTGCAACTATATGATGTTGGCAGTGATAATGAAGTTTATCATTGCACGTTTTTTGTTACGATTACGCTTTGATTTGAATCCGACGTTGGAAGTTTAGGATGTTCTTTCAGTTTGTGTTTAACAATGGTGTTCTTTCAGGGGCGAGAAGGCGTTTTGTAGCAGCGAGTGTCGTTGCAAGGAGATGATGCTCGAGGAGGAGGGGACGGAGACGTTGGAGGCGGACTGCGTTTATGGTACTTCTTCATGACACCTATTTCACTTGCCTCATCGGGCTAACATTTACGTTATCACTATAAGTTTTTCAAAATCATCGTTGCTGGTTCCATCAAGAGGTGAATTGAGCTCGAAATTCATAAATGAATGAAATTAAGATAGTATAGTTTTCCACAGTTTGACTTGTTTTGGTGTTCTTACACAGTCTTTGTTGTAGAAGGACTTGAAGTCCAAGATTTGAGTTTGGTTTTGTCTGAAAGAAGGATGGAAATGGGGAGGGATTGGTATATCAAGTTCTTGGTATTTGAAGTTGATAGAGATGATGATCATAATGATATTAGCTTAGGATGGTGTTTGGCTAAACTTATTTGAAAAATATGAAATAAGCTCACACGTCTTGTAAGATATTTTTGAAATTCTAAGACATCAGATCTTATTTTAGAACTAAGCTCTTAAACCGTTTGAACAAAATAAGATTATGGAGCTTCTAAGATATTAGTAATTCAAATCTGTAATTAATCTATATTAATATAAAAAAGAAAGGTTTTTGTCATTCACAAATGGCGGTTTATGACACTGCGACGTCAATTTCTTTGTTGCGTCGATAATGCCTCTAATGTTTTATTTTTTTTTGGTTGAAATGGAGTGTGTTGGTTATATATTTTATTTTATTTATAATATATTTTAAAATATGAAAAATTATTTATTATATGCACGCAAGTACGGCATATCACGATAGCTAATATGTTTAAAATTGAGGGAGTTTATAAAAATCTTAAAAATAAGTTGTGATTACATTGTCCAAAATTTATCAAACGTTTTTAACATCTTATAAGCTTTTAAACATCTTATAACATATTTTTAAAATTTTATAAACTTCCCCAAACACCCTCTAAATACTCTTTTTTTTTTCTTTCTTTATTGTATAGATAATGACAATCCCACCTAATAATTAAAAAATTTTAACCCGCTGCCCGGATTAACTTTGACCACATATGATCAATATTTTCATGTGATTAGTTATTTTTCTTAATTATACACTAAATTTAATTTAGGGTATAGTTCAATTTTTTTTAGATTCACTACCAAAAAAGAAATTAATTATTTTTTATATTATAAATCACCGCAACTTAAAAATTATAGTAAATTAATATTATTTACCACGATAAGACAAAATCGACGAGAAAACATAAGTTTTGAGTATGGTTAATCAATATTTGTTGTGATTTTACTTATGGCTGCTATGGTTTATAGCTGTAGCAAATGTTTTGGTCTCATATGTAGAAACAACGATTAATAATCATTTTGCGGTCGTAGTTAATTAGTATCCGTCGTAATTTTTTAATTTTAATTATGCTAATTAACCAAGTGGAAAAATGTTTTTTCTAGTGACTAGAACATTAACACATGGTATTTACATGTTAAATGCAGTATGCGGAATTGTGGATATAATAACCAAGTGAAGATCAAATATAAAAATTATTGGGTAAAATTATATTTTTAGTTCTATAACTTTAGGTCATTAGCACTTTTGGTCCTGTAACTTACTTTATTTACACATTTAATTCTGTTTTTAACGAATTTAGTTCAACACATATCAAATTTGATTCTTTTTTTGGCAAAATTAGTCTTGTGTTGACAAATTTGGTCTTGACGACATATAGTTATAGGACAAAAAAATGATATTTACTCGAGTGGGAATATGATCAAAATTGCCAAGACATGATTAAATTTGTCCAAAAAAAAAGAACCAAATTTTTGAGATGTTCAATACTAAATTCGTAAAATTTTTTTTTGACTAAATGTATAAGTGGAGTAAGTTATAGGATCAAAAGTGTTAATGACATATAGTTATAGGACCAAAAATATAATTTTGCCAAACTATTGTTGAAACAATAAGGAAATTAACTGAACGATGGAAGGCTTCATTCCAATTTTCAAAAAAGAAATCTTAAAAAAAATTAGGAAATATATAGAACTAAGAGTAAAAATGTGGAAACTAGAATAAAGATTTACTTGGATAAATTACTAGCTCGATAAAATTACAGAAATTTTACAGAAATATGAGATGTACAGATATGTGTACAATTAAAAACATCATTGTTTCCTCCGTATGCCAAAGTATTACTAAGTTGTTAAAGGGTTGTTTGCAATAACTCCTGTTTTTGTGTTGGAAATAAGTTGTTGATAAAGTTGTAAGTTAAGCATTAGTAAAAGTTTGGAATATTTGAAAATAAAAGTTAAGTGTAAATTTTTTTTGAAAGTGAAGTGTCTAGAAAAATAGTTATATATTTATAATTTTATCAATAAGGTGCATAAGTTGGTCGAGAGCTATGCATAACTTTTGACTTAGCGAATATTTTAGTTTATTTTCATCGAGGGACTATTTACCCAATACAAAAGTCTCTAATATTTGGGGAAATAATTTTCAAAATCTAATTCTTGATAAATAAATAAGAAAATGGTAGAGATCTTTAGGCAGTTTGAACTATGTTTTAATTTTTTGTCCAAATCTAAGACAAATATACGAACCTTTATTTGATAGGTTGAAATCTCCTGCACCCCCATGACTCAATTTCATACAAATATAGTAAAAAAATTAAAATAAGAAATTAAGAAATGAATAAAACTAAAGAAAGAATACCACAATCAATTATGGATTAAAGTTTCGTTTCCAACACACGTTTTGAATTAATAAATATTAAAAAAAAAACATTGAAAATGCTACAAATGAATAAAACTAAAGAAAGAAACATACATAATAGTCATAAAAAAATTAAAAATATTATCTTTCTCTTTTTAATTCAAGCATATTAATTTTCTGTCATTTATGCCAATAAAAATAATTTATTTTTATGCAGTATAATTATATATTTGGAGTTATTATTTGATGTAATGCTATTGAAATCAAATAATAATATAGTATTTACTTTTTAACCCTTTGTTATAAAATATCTTTATTACATTGATATATATATATGCGTATATAATATTACTAATTTAGCGTAAAGCTAAATCAGTCATCAATAAAATATTTATGCATGACACAAGAATTTATATATATTTGTAACTAAAAGTATGAAATAAATATTTTGCTACAAAATTAGGAGAAATAAAAAGTTCCTAGAAAACTCAAAAATTTCGTAAGAAAATAGAGTGTTTTGGAGGAAATTAGATAATTTCGAAACTGTCATCTATCTTTGTTTCCATAACATAAAAAATGAAGACTTTTTTCAATAGTTTTGATGGAAACATACATAAATTTTTAAACCAAGCGACCAAATTTATGAAATATTATCTATAGTCTAGGTAGTTTCAAATTCATGATAAAAGGATTGACAATAAGCGTATGCAGACATTCTTAAATTGCAAGTTACAGGTTTATTAGTTAATTAAATATTTAGATACGCTTTAATTTTTTTTTCTCCAAATACTTTACAATTTAATATTGTGTAAGTTTCATGTTGCTTACAAAAAGTTTTTTTTATTGGGTAAATTATATTTTTGTTCCTAAATACCTTATATTTAGGGTCAAAATTGATTTCAGTCATAAACATTTTGAGATACTATTTTAATCTCTAATTTCTTTAAAATATTACGATTTTGATCCAATTGTTAAAATTAGGATTAACATTAATGGAATAGAAAAATACGGCCGTGTTGAATAACATGGCCTGGACGTGTCTGAGAACACGTTTAGTGTTCTCTAGATTTGGAGGAATGAAGTTGGAGTGAAGAGAGGAGGGCCGATGGCAAAAGAAAGGAGACGGGAGATCTTACCAACGATGGAGCGGACGGCGATGGGTGAGGATGAAAAATGATTGTCGAAGAGTAGGCTTTCAAATGATGGTGGTACATTGACGAAAAATGGGAAGAAGAGAGGGGACCACGAGTAAGGGTCTTGCGAACAGGGGAAAGTTGAGAAGTAGCTGATGGTGGGCCGATCAACAACCTGTAGGGGTGTAAAATGACCTCAGTTGGATGGACTCTCAAATGGTGGTAGTAGGCCAGCGGGATATGATCGAATAGCGACGAATTTGCAGAAAAAAAGTAGATCTAAAAGCAACGGATTTGAAGATCGTGGTCAGGCCGTGTTGATCAAAATGATTGTGTTATCCAAATTCATTAACTTTAACCCCAATTTTAATAATTGAACTAAAATCATAACTTTTAAAACAAAATTAGGAACTAAAATCGTGTCTCAAAATATTCAGGAACCAAAATCAATTGTTGCCCTAGGTAATGAGAAAAGAAATGTAATTTACACTCTTTTATCTTATGAATGAGATACATAAAAGGTGTCGTAGAGTCTTGTACTGCTCAGCTCGATTTCTTCCATTACAAGTCCTTACAATCCTACACAAAGTCCAATTCAACGATCTTTTTAACTATTTACTAATTTATGTACAACAAAAGTCACTTCTTGATGAATTATAATATATAAAAATCTCTAGGCCTTTTTTTATTTTATTTTCATTCCGAGTTTTCAATTTTTAGTATTATTAAGTGGGTGTGTATTTTTGTGTGGAATTGTGTGTTAGAAATGAAAATATATTTGTATGAGTATATTTATGAGTATATTTTATGATAGGTTTTTTTTCATCTAAAGACGTAGTATAATGAAAAAGTATTTGAGTTAGGATGTTTTATAATAATTTTTTTATACGAAAAGACATGATATAATGAAAATATGTATGGACTAGTATATTTTATTATATTTTTTTATATAAAAATACATGATAAAATAAATTGTAAGAAATTATCAGTCAAATCCTGCACATAAACAAACATGATCTTACAATTTAATACTCCTTCAATTACAAATGATAGTTTATAAATTCGTAACACTAATTTTTTTGTTATCAACATGGCCTTATTCACGTTGTGAAATTAAGGTCTTATAATTATAAGATCAAGAATTCGAATTACAATAATATGTGAGTATTGATATATTTTAATTGATAAATACTTTAATATGAATAATCAACGTATGGATGATTGATAATTCAAATTCATAATGTAATTATAACCACTTCATTAAAAAAAATAAATAAATAATAACAAAAATAAAAAAAAACATTCTCTTTCGTGGCCACACTATTTTCTCTTAATAAATGATTTTTTTTTTTAAAAAAAACATGGTGGATATTTAGCCAGCTCTCCTTAGGGGCAATTTCGTCAAAAACCCATCCAAAAATAAGGGCCCCACCCACATCATATTTCATTCTCCCACAGTGGTTTCCTCTTTGCACTGTCAGCTGAAACGCACTCTCCGTTCATGGCAACGACGACGACGTTCAGTCCAACTTCATTCCCAATCTTACCCTCCCAAAATCCAGATATCTCCTTTGTCTCCCTTTCTCCTTCTCTCCGTCACTTCCTCCGGACACCGCCCTTCGCCGGCGCCTCCTCCTCCATCAGATGTAGACTGCGACGGAAACCGCCGGCGGATGTCGACGTGTCTGGCGCCGTCTCCCTTCCGTCAACCTCCCTTCTACGGGAGTCCGATTCCGGAGCTTTGCTAGATTCCGCATACCGTAAGTCGTGCTTATGTATATGTGTTAGTTTCATTGTGGATTTTATTTTACGTTGTTGATGATAGATGGGAAGATCAAGGTTCTACTTTTGAAGTGTGTGGTTGATATTAGAAAATGTGTGGATTTTTGTGGATAAAAGGCTGATTGTAGTGGCTAGACAAATAATAATTAAATCCATCCAAGAAAGTTTATTATAATAATTTCACTCTGGGAGATGATAATTTAGCAATGCTCGCTAATGAAGGCAATAAAGAAATAGAATGGATGATAAATTAAAATGTGAAAATCTATGCTGTTTATTCAAATATGACTATCTGTACTATTTATAGGGGAGACACCTAAAATAACGACGAGGATTCACAAAACGGGCTTTGGCTAAAATGCAGTATATTTATTTCTTCCATAACTAACCATTGTTTTCAGTAGTTAATTTTATTCATAATTTTCGATCCATACATATTTGAAGTTAATTAATTATATTAATTTTGCTCAATCATTCATTTTATCTTTCTTTTTTCTATTCAATTAATAAAAATAATAAAAATTTAAATGATTCACACACATGGAGTGTGTTCCAACTGCTATTATGCTAAAGCATATATGGCAAGAGAGCTATAGAATGACGAGTGAATTTTATTATTTGTTATGCTAAGATCTAACATTAAAAATTTGTATTACACTCGTACGTTGCACATATGTGTTAATATTTCGAATATACTTCTATATCTTGAACTTGCGGAAAAATATTTATTTTTTTTTCGAACTCTTTCTATATATGTATATTAAATGTATTTTGTACCATGCAATCGAGTTTTTCAGTCGATTTTGACATTTACTTAAAATATTTTTTTTAAACCTGAAAAAAACTAAAATAAGTATAAGCTGGATATTATACAATTAAAAGTATGAACATTTATCATTTTTAGAATAACATTAGCGCTTGTTAAATAATAATATCTACATTGTCATAATCATTAACTAGATTTACAGTATATATAACATAATTTTGGTATAAATTAGAAGTGAGGGTACAAGCACTGTATGTTTAAAAGTAATAGTTATAAAAGAAGCTCCATGGTTGCTCACCATTTAAATTCTTGTTTTCCTGAAATGATTGTGGGAACATCTTATCTGTCCATTTTTCCCATTTTGGGGCCAAATTTGAATTTCCTCATCTCTTTATCGAATTTTCCCATTTGTTAACTAACTATGATCTCGCATTGTCAGAAAACGCCATAATATGATAATTTCTTACCTTTCTGATGTCCTTTGCACTGAACTGGAAGATATTAGAAGCTCAGATAACCTGAAACCTTTAGATCATTCCACTCTTGGTGACGCACTGTTGACTTGCTCTTTTCATGTGATGCTAGTAGGTTATAGGAGTTCCAAGAAGTACATTCTTGAAGTTCTTCCAAGTTAGTGCATTCTGATTTTAATTTTGCCCCTCATCATCTAGAAACTAAGTTCTTGCACATACACGGCAGCCCTTTGCCTACTAATTTCCGTTGTTCATCAAGATGCAGGAGAAGGGACTGTGTTGGCAACCACTGTGGATGATGATGAGACCTCATCTGTTAAGACTTCCTTGCGGAAGAAAAAGTATTCTACTGATTCCACCAGGTTCTTTGGGGTTGACTTAACTGCAGACAACATAGCTGTTGCTATGGTGTATTTTGTGCAAGGTGTTTTGGGTCTCTCCAGGCTTGCAGTCAGTTTCTACTTGAAAGATGACCTACATTTGGAACCTGCAGAGGTATTCATATATACTCAATTAGATCACAAATGATGAGTGGACATTTTACCTATTCGAATTAAGGCATACAGGTTTAGGATAATTTATCAGTTACTTAATTTCAGGTCTTCTCTGAATCCTCTCTCTGTATAAGGACCGAAAAATTTAGAAAGAAATGCAATTTTTGCACTAAGTCCGTTTTCCTCCTACTATGAACAAATGGAGGGAAGATGCATATAATAGTGAGACAAAGTCCAGGCATATAATAGTGAGATTTCAGCTGTGCATTGGAATTATTGTAGTCAAGAGTTCACACATATTGTGCAATTTCAATAATGAACTATATGATTTGGAAGGTTTTACTGTTATCGTCTTTTCGCTATCTAATGATGCCTCCTTGCACTCCATTTCATCTCTAGCCGCTCCCTTGTGCGTAGAAATCGAATCGATTTATGGTTCTAGTTTCAGAAATTTTATTTAACTTGCTTATGATCATGGACTTTCTTTGTGTACTTTGAACAGGCGAGTTTCGTTTACTTGTTCGTCCTGATAAATATATCAAAGACTTACATTTATACATGTTTGACTAGACAGCTGTCATATCTGGTATCTCATCAATACCTTGGCTTGTTAAGCCTCTGTATGGATTCATCAGGTGCAGATCAACTTACGCTAATTATCTATTTTCCCTTTCCTGGTATTGGTTGAAAACGTTCTCAACATAGCTATTAACGTGTTGTTACAGTGATTCGTTCCCGCTTTTTGGCTATCGAAGAAGGTCGTATTTGGTTCTGTCAGGACTTCTAGGAGCGATCTCATGGAGTTTGATGGCTACCTTTGTTGATAGCAAATACGGCGCTGCTTTCTGCATTCTTCTTGGATCTCTTTCTGTAGCATTTTCCGATGTTGTAAGTATTTATTATTTTGAGTTATGGAGATAGTTTTAATATAGTGCACTCATGCTTTCTCAAATTTCCAAGATGTTTATGATGATAACAATTCTTTGGAAGTCAATTAGCATGGGAGAATGGGCTTGTTTGTTTATATTTTTAATTTTCAGTTTTCAGTGGAGATCTCAGGCAACAAATTAAATGACTTACCTTTTGCAAGTAGCATACTGTGCTCATTTTGCTCTGGTAGTTCAAATTCATTTAAGTTGTTGCCTGAGATCTCCATAATAAATTTGCATTCACCAATAATTCTGTGTTTCAAAGATTTACATACGAACAGTGCTTGACTTGGCTGCCTGTATCATATCGCTCAAAGAAGATATATTTTAGACATTCGTTGAGCATGGTAGGTCGATCTTTGTATACACTAAATCGCAGAACTCTTTATCCCAATGTCAGCTCAACATATTCCAGAGCCATTATCTATTGTAGTTGGTCTTTATCTGTCATTTCAGTTCTCTACCAGCTAACCTATAGATATAAAGCATGGTGCAGGTTGTGGACTCTATGGTTGTAGAGAGGGCTCGCGGTGAATCACAAAGCATGTCCGGATCGCTCCAGTCGCTGTGCTGGGGTTCTTCGGCTTTTGGGGGCATTGTGAGTTCCTACTTCAGTGGTTCATTGGTGGATGCTTATGGTGTGAGGTATGCTACATGGTCTATCTTTTCATCGGGTAATAACAATGTCCTCCTATAAAGTGTTTTCACCTTAAGGAGAACTTACACTTCTCTTTGAGATTAGATACGAAATCTGAAACAGAACATCAAATCCCATCAAATTTCTATATGTTATCCCATGTATTCAAACTGAATGAGATGGCATGTAAATGTTATAAACTTGGAGGGGAGGTTTTGGTAATTTCCAAAAGTCGGAGGGTTATAGTAAGTAATCAAACTAACTTGTACAAGAGGTTGTTTTTGTCAAAGTTTTAGACATGCGAAGAGTGAAACAGAAGACGAAGATTTACGTGGTTAGGCCATGTGGCCTACATCCACGAGACAAATGCCTAAAAGGCTAAATTATGTTATTCTCTCCTAATTTGAGGATATACCCATCACCAATTTGTATAGGTGAATTACATATGTCAATAATGGAAAATAGGGGAAATCTCTAC
Organism: Sesamum alatum; assembly: GCA_034509735.1. NCBI lineage: Eukaryota > Viridiplantae > Streptophyta > Magnoliopsida > Lamiales > Pedaliaceae > Sesamum > Sesamum alatum. Next base: position 3,870,082 of record JACGWO010000002.1, on the reverse strand, counting down.
AAAATCAAATCATATAGATATCACAAGAATCACTCAGATATTAATGTGATTCTCTTGTGATTTTACAGTTATTTGGAGAATCAATTCGTAATTCTCAACTGTTTTAATTAAACCTTCACCTATGGTTTTCTACTTACTGATGAACTTCTAAATACTCGCAGGTTTGTCTTTGGATTGACATCTTTGCTTCCGCTGATCACATCTGCAGTTGCTGTCCTTGTGAAAGAGCAGCCTGTGGTCGGCCAGGCAAGGGAACAGAATCTTCTGTTGAGCAGTTCTGCCTTTCTTGCGAGCTCAAAGAACAGCATTAAGCAGTTGTGGGGCGCCGTAAAGCAACCTGGTGTTTTTCTTCCCACCTTATTTATTTTCCTATGGCAAGCAACACCGCAGTCCGATTCTGCCATGTTTTATTTCACGTACGTTGATTGTTCGAGTACTTGATGAACATTATAATTTCCTCTTATGTCTCGTTAGTGATGTCTACTAACTAGGAAGTTTCTGTATCCAGTACGAATCAACTTGGTTTTACTCCAGAGTTTCTGGGACGTGTGAAGCTCGTCACTTCTGTTGCATCTTTAGCTGGTGTTGGACTTTATAATGGTTGCTTGAAAAGCGTCCCTCTGCAGAAGATATTCCTTGTGACCACTGTCGTTGGTTCAGCTCTCGGAATGACTCAAGTATGACTTACCTGCACCTTTCTAAAGACAAGCTGATTTGCATTATTTGCACCCTCCAACCTTTAAAATGCATTGGAATGGACTTATGTGCTGTCTTGTAGGTCTTGCTTGTAACCGGATTGAACCGGCAGTTTGGCATCAGTGACGAGTTGTTTGCTATTGGCGACTCGTTGATAATAACAGTCCTCGGCCAGGTACTTCCTGGTCCACCCGGATATATAGTTTAGGATTAATTACAACAGCCCTCTTTGGAGTTCGTCTAATTATTGACAGTATGCTTCCTTCTTGAAACTGCCTACATTTTTCCCAGGTATCGTTCATGCCAGTTCTCGTATTAGCAGCAAAAATATGCCCGGAGGGCATGGAAGCCACGCTTTTCGCAACCCTCATGTCCATATCAAACGGTGGCAGCGTCCTCGGAGGTCTGATTGGAGCTGGACTAACTCAGCTGTTTGGCATCACAAAGGATGAATTTGACAATCTTACTTCTCTGGTTATCCTCTGCAATCTCAGTTCCTTGTTGCCTTTGCCTCTACTCGGTCTCCTTCCTCAAGATATATCCGATGTCGACTCTAAAGACAGCGGTGACGTTCGATCGAAAACGAACTGAGCTTGAAACCTCCCAGTACATGAATTTATTTTGATAACTTGTGTAGTATAGTTTCCAGGAATAGTAATAGATGCATACATAGTTGTAAATAGCCATATGGTAATATAGATTTACAGAGTTCTATCGGGAAAATTGTATTTTTGGTACCATATGTTAGGGTCCTTTTCAATTAAGTCTCATTTGTTACGATTTTCTCGCATTGCATCTCGTAAGTTAAAAATTTTATCACTTTTAGTTCTTATGTGCATTTTTCGTCCAATAATTAACGACAAATGTATGGAAATGCATGTGAGACTGCAAAAGGCTCCATTAATTATTGGATGGAAAATCCATGTGAGGACTAGAATTGAAAAAAAAAATTCAATTTATGTGATGCAACGTAAGAAAATCGTAAATAGTAAATTAGTCCAAGGTGTAGGCTGATTTCTGTTGGCTGTACTTTACAAAAGGGTTGTTGCCTATTGGTTAGCATATATTATCAGTATTTGTTTCTTTGATTGTCAGTTAAGCTGTAGACAATGTTACACAGGCAACAAGGTTCACATGTTCTTGATTTAAGGAGTGTTTTGCAATAGTTTTGCGTTTATAGTGAGAATAAATTATAGAAAAAGTTGTAAGTTATGTAGGAGTAAAAGTCGGAAGGTATTTTTTGAATACAAAAGTGAAAATGAAAAAGAAAAAAAAAGAAAAAAAAGAGTTGTGTTTGAGAGAATAATTTTAATATTTAGAATTTTTTCAATCAGTTACAGAATTTGATAAGAAGTTGCATATAAGTTTTGGTTTGAATCAATTTAATTTAATTAGTTTAAAAATAAAAGTTGTAACTTAATGACCCTGAGGCTTGGACGTATTATAAAAGAGCCCCTCACTTTTGAAAAAAATAATATTATGATTTTTGCAGTAATATATACGTAACAAATTTTCCTGTCAAAAGCAAAAGTTAAATGAACTTGAAATATATAATATAATTATGCAGGACTCAATATGAACCTTCAAAATCCAGGCCCTTTTAATAATATGCCCAAACATTAGGGATGTGTATGTAATTATCTAAAGACAAAATTTACAACGGCAATTTCATTTAACTCTTTTCTACTACTAGAAAATAATAATGTATGGCCTCGTTTGATTTGTGTGGTGAGATTAGGTATTGATTGTATTAATTGGAATAAGAAATAAAATGATAATTAATCCCATCGTCTATTATACGTTGTTTGATTTGACATATCGTGTTGTGTGAAAGTCCATATAACGATACATTCTTGTATTTTGGTTGAAGGGAAGACCAATAACGGTATCCTTCTTTAATTTATCCATATAAACAAACATTCAATAAAGAAGAAGAGACAGAGCGAATAATTAAGCTTTTAGATAACAAAGGGTAATAACAGAAGTAACGAAATCACCTATCTATAAACATAGCAACAATAACTTACGTTTGTGCTGTACTTCTATCTTTTGAAAAAAAAAAAATCTAAGAAAATGAATGGAGGTGTAAGTCTTCTACTGCACTCAGTAGATGTTGTTTAAATTATTGATCAGAGTACAATTATTACAATTCTTTTTGTTCAGATATTGATGTTCGACATGATGGATTGTAATGGATTTGTTTCAATATTTAATAATATTTTATCGCTTTCACTTCAAAAAAAAAAAAAAAAAAAAGCTATATCTGATATTATTACCAGACTTTATATTCATGAACACGTGAACCAAACACGCCCTACGAATATTGTGAATTTTTTTTTTATTTAAATTGCAAGATAAGTCGAGTCAGCTATCTGCTATTATCACATAGGAAAATCCTTGTATGGGAACCTCTCACGTTGCAAAGTGATTGGAAATCACATGGGGAATGGGCCATTCACTGCTGCTGCTTTCATATCTCAACCAACTTCAACTTATAATTACAAATGCCTCATTGTTCGGAGAAATACAAATACCCTTTTAAAAAAAAATAATGATATAGTCCATAGACAGTGAGATGGACATTACTACTTTACATTTGCTGATTTTTATTCTTAAAAAATAAAATAAAAAGTTCGAAAAAATGTAAAAAATTTGAGAGTGGTAAAGTAAATAATACATATGGCATATTGGTCCATAAAAATATTTTAATTTTTTTATAAAATATATAAAATTATAATCGTAATCCAAAATGAGATTTTGACCTGTTCACCACAAAAATTAAATAAAAATCTAATGGAATGGGGCTCGTTGTTAGACAAACGTTAAAATTGGGGGGGAGGGAGGGGTTGTCATTTCTCAAGCAATGAAGATGTATTTATAATTATGTCAAACCTCAGGGAATGTGACTGTAATTTATCCTAAATTAAACTGATTTAAACTACATAAGCAACTTGCTACCGACTTTTACAACTGATTGTTTTCAAATATCACCAACTTCTACTACTGCATAATTTACAACTTCTTTTGCAATTTATTGTCATAATTAAAGTAGAAGCTATTGCATACACTTATTACTACTCGAAGTTGGTTCTATGTAAAACTATTATATATCTCCAAGTACAACCCTCACCCACCTACTTCCATCGGGGAAAAAAAAAACAAAAACAAAATTATGCAATTTTTGATTGATGGCTCAATCATAAGTATGAACATGAGGTGTTGTGTACAAATTATCATGTATTAAATGATTCTTTCATGGAATATATATAGCAACTTGAAAGAATAGGGTTTCTTGAATCAGTCGTTTAGGATCATCGAAACAATGTTATTCAGGTTTTATGAATAAAAGTTTGAGGTTATGATCGAGTGCTACTGTACATGTGGATGTTAATTTATCTCACTTTATATGTGTTTATTGTAATTTATTTTATAGTGTTTAATTATATTAATATATTGATCCAAACGATATATTGCACAATTTTTAATAGAAAAAAGAGCCGACAGCAACTATCGCTTGTTCAATCGTAAGAAGGATTTATTGACGATTAATCCTTATCACTTGGGAAGATTAACCACATTATATGCGTATCGCAAATAAATATTTTCATCCTCATTTTTCTAAAAATAAGAGAAAAATAAGAGTAAATTACATCACCTCTCTTGATATTTGACATAATTATAAATATATCATTGTTGTTTGAGAAATTACAAATATCCCTAACTTTTATGTATGTTTAACGAGTACATTTCATTAGCTTTTTTCTTAGGTTTTCATCCAACTTTTGTGGTGAACTGATCGAAATGTTCTTTTGAATTATAAATTATAATTTTATATACTTTACAAAATTTTCTAAAAGAATTTATTACTAATATGTCCCCTATCATTTTTTTATAGAAAAAAACCAGTAAGGTAAAGTAATAATTTCCCCTTCACTATTTAAGGGCTACATAATTATTTTTAATTTGAGCGGGTGTTGCAAATTTTTAAACAATGAGAAAATATTTATAATTATATCAAATATCGAGAAGATAGATGTGATTTATCCAAAAATAAAAGAATGAAGATTGGCCCCATCTCTTTTCTTGCTTAAAACAAGAAACACCAATAATAGTTAATTCAAACACTTTGTTCAATTCTTTGGAGTTGTACTCTACCTTTCTTTTAATGTCCCTTCACATGACCAACAATTATATATATATACACATTATAATTTACTATTACAATTATGTACATGGAATATATCAGCCCAGGAATCTAGCTATATGTAGCTGTAACATGCTTGCTCCTCATCATATATAGAATTTTATCATATATATATATATATATATATATAAGGGATAATTACATTTACACCCCTAACATATGGTATGTTTACACAAATCACCCTTACTTTTTGAATAATTACACATATATCCACTAGAATGTAAGCATTATTTATACAAACCACTCCTATTTTTTTAGAAAATTACACTTACACCCCTTAAAAGTATCGACATTATTACACAAACTACCTCTATTTTTTAACTATCAATGGTGGTTTCTGTAATTATGCAAAAGGCAGGAATAGTATGCGTAAATAAACTATAGATCAGGGGTGATAATTGTAATTATCCCTATATATAAAACCACAATTTTAATTTGTCTATACTCATAATGTCTTATTTCTGACATTGATAGTGTAGGAATCCTATCATTGTTTCTGCAATTTGCAAATACTAATCAGAATTAATTCCCTTTGCTTTCAATTTCTCAATGAGTAAACTCTTTTGCACCAACCAATTTTACACAGGGATCATTATATTCACGCCCCTTAATGGACCTAATTTATAAATCATTCAGATTTTTAATGTAGTTACAGAAATAATTCATGACAATAAAAAAATAGAGGCAATTTATGTAATGATGTGTAATTTTTTGAAAAAACATAAGTGATTTGTGTAAATAATACTGACGATTCTAATGGGTGTATGTATAATTTTTCAAAATGCAAAGGTGATTTGTGTAAATAGACTATGGATTAGGGATTATAGACGTACTATATAGGGTAAATTGCAACAAGCTCCCCTGAGGTTTAGTATAATTACGAATATTCCTTCGTTGTTTAAAAAATTACGAATACCCTTTTATGTTTGATGAAATTATATAATCTTTGGATGGAGGCCAGAAATTGTCAATTTTGCCCTTACTGTATTTTTTTCTTTTTTTTTTCTTTTGAAAAAATAAAAAAAAATATTTTTAAAAAACAGACGAGGTGGATGGAAAAATTTGAAAATTTATAAAAAAAATATTCATTTAGTTCATAAAAAAAATTTAAAAATAAATAAAATTTTAATTTATAGTGCATTTTGGTCAGTTCATTACAAAAAATGGATGAAAACCTAACGGAAACTAACAGGTTGAACTAATTGTTAGATGACCGTTAAAATCAGGGAGTATTTGTAATTTCTCAAATAACGAATAAATATTTGTAATTATGACAAACCTCAGATCATGTAGTTGTAGTTTACCCTTTTATAAATAAGTTCATTTTATTCCATCCACATGAGTTTATCCATTCTTGCTAGGAATATATGTAGAAGTAGCATATCTTGTTTCACTTTTTTTGGATAGGATATTTCATATAACCAAAGTAAAATTAACTTGACCCGTCCGATATTTATATCGCACCCTTTTTGGAGAGATTTCAAACTGAACTTTTATTTCTGAATTTTTTGTTTTTTATAGAATTATCTTTTTTTTCCTTTCTAATTTCGTTCTCAAAAAAAAAAAAAAAAAAAACCGTGATTGTAAATTAGTACTTTCAAGGATAATTGTCTAAAGAGACATGAAAATGAGATGAACTAAGTATATTTATTTATTTATTTATTTATTTCAAAATAATCCCTATTGTGAGGATATAAGTTTGACATTGAATATAGAGTAAGAACCCTAATCATTGGATCCATTTCATCAACATTCCTTTCAATGCTACTGATCTCATATATATATATATATATATAATCCATCAGCTGATCTTATATGAATAATAATTGTGATTATAATAAGTTAACCGCCGCACACAAATCAATAATTGCATTGAATTACATATAGATGACAAAATTAAATAATATGTAATCAATCAAAATTAAATATATATACGACCCAACATATGATACCAAATTTAGCAACTAGAGCAACCACAAACTTATTTATACATACATATATATATATATATATATATTAAGGCTAATTACATTTAAACCCCTTCTACAAATGTAAAATTATACTTTTTTCTCGAAAAGCTTTCGGGATTATATTTATACGCCTTTCGAGAATTATTCGTTTACGTACGGTACCCTTTTCGTTAAGATTTTGGATGGAAAATGCTGACATCAATATCTTGTTCAACATTCCGTATAATTTATTCACGAAGATACCTTAGTCATAATATTATATTTGTGAGGACAAAAATGTAATATATAAAGTTAAAATGGTGTAATTGTAATATTATTATCGAATTATTGACATTGGATAATAAGTAGTTGTTGATGAATGAAAAAACCAGTCATATTGTCAATAATTTATACAGAATGCTAGAAGTTTATGTTTATTTTTTGGTTGAGGTCAGCATTTTTTATCCAAACCCTAACTGAAGGGGTATATTTATAAACAAAAAATTCTTGAAGGGGGTACATGTGTAATTTCAAGAGTGTTTTTTATCGGGAAAGTGATCATGCAGTTTTAGAAAGGGTTTAAGTATAATTAACCCCTTATATATATATCCACATACTATAAAACAACTTAGGAAATTATAAGAAAATGGTGGATGATTGATGTTGGAATGAATTAATGAAGAATTGGTTGAGAAGGAGAGGAATAATATAGTGGTTAGGGCATATATAGTGCATGTGGGAAGCCATGTGAAGGACATTGAATACAAATTTCAGGTCCCCTACAAAATTAATTAAAGAAATTCATATATATATATATATATATATATACCTTCATATGATGATATGGAGGAAGAAAACAAAAGCCCATGTGGGAAAATCATTGGGACTTCTTCAACAATGCATCTAGAGCTATAAATTATGAAGCAATGGATTCTATATATTGTCACAAATTACTTATTAAGTGTTAGATAACCACTTTGTTCTTATAGCATCAAGAAATAAAAGAAATTGAGAGTTGGGCTTGCTACTTTGATGTAAACCTTTATTTTGGTGGGAAGTGGTTTACAAGTTTTAACTCGATTCAGAAAATAACTCAAATATTCTATTGTAAGTTAGTATTGTATATCGTATTGTACTTTACACATACCTGCCGTGCACTTGTAGAATCTACATCACCTAGTATGTAGATGTAGTATGAAGATCCAAACTGCTAAAAGTGTAAGGGGCAAATAAATCAGAAGAATTTAATTATTCACAAGCTCATGCAAAGTTTCATGTGTCGTTCAGAGGGAGAGAATGAAGAGAACGCTGGTGAACTCCGTTTGCGCAGTGCTATCCCAAAACGGAGTGAGGATATCCCAAAGGGTAGGTAGGCAAATGCGTCTTCAATGCCCACAAGCCTCATTCCCAAGAGAGGCATGTTGTGCATTTTCGATCGCCATCGCTGGAAGCCTTTTTTGAAGCTCCCGAAAAGAATCTATTGCTTGTTCAAGCAATATGAGAAGTGAGCAAAAATCAACCAACGGATAGGGAAAACATAACCATTTATGAGTCATTTAATATCATATTAAGTTAAAATATATATAGACATTATTATTGTATATACTAATCCGATTGTTTATAACATCGATCACATTTCTATAGTTTGAAGCTGTATCAGCAACCCATAGAGTTTAGACTTATAAAGGATAATTGTGTTACGTATGTTAAATTATAGGGTAAATTACATCGACGCTCCCTAAGCTTTGATCTGATTATGAAAACACCCCTTACTTCTTGTAACATTACAAAAAACCCCTTGATATTATAAATATAATTATAAGTACACTCTGTATTTAGTAATGGAATTTTACACAAACATCTCTTAAGGTATATTATACTAACACCCCTAAGAAGATGCATCCATAATTTTACGAAGAAATCATATATATTTATATAATTAAAATTAATTTTAAAGAGTGTCGATGTAATTTATTATGATTGTTTATCCAGACAAAAAACATTCACGGGGTAGTTGAGTGGACATGGGCATTGGGATTGCCGGCTGCCCACTGGACAAGAACATCATATTTTTGTGTGGTCTTAAATCTAAACCTGGTATTCAGGGTTCTTACCTCAACCCCACATGTTACCCAAATTTATAAGGGAAGAAAAAATAAGAGGCAAGAAAAAAAAAAAAAAAAAGAATTGAGCAAGTAGATCTATGTTTTATAAGTTAGCTATTAATAATTTTACAAACATTATTATGTGGAATTTAACATGTTTTTCCATCTACAATACATCTTTAATTGTATTTTTCAGTTTCAGTTGGAGTAATTGTAAATCAGAATCTATCACAGTGCACTTGTAATATAATTGATGCACAATTCAGTAATAGTGATCAGTTACATGACCTGGTCGAAAGAGAGTAATCAATCATGCGACAAGTATAATTACTTTTGCCATATGATTGGTTCGATTCAACTAAAATTAGTTTGGATAAAAATGCCTTATGTAACTCCGAAATATTGGAATTTATGTAAAGTTATTGGACCTTGTAGGTAGCGTTATGGTCTTGTTACATGCCAGATTTGTGTCACGACCTTTTCTTGTCACGTAATTATATTTGGAAATAATTTCTCGATAAGTTAAATTGGTAATATATTTTCAATGTTTTGCCGAATTCATTTAATTGGATGCAGCATAATAGGTTTGTTTGTCAAATATTATGAAATACTTTGGGGAATGTCTCTAACATTTTCATATCTTTTAGCAAAAAAGTGGAGAAGGGGTCTTAAATAAGGCCGTAAATGATTGAAATCGAGTCGAACACATTATTGTTTTAATTTATTTGAATTATTATCTAATTTTAAAATTGCATTTGAATCTAATTTGATTACTGATCTAATCGAGTTCAAACTAGCTAATCTTAATTGGATCAAATACGAGTCATGCTCAAATGATTAATATTTTAAAATATACTTTATTATTTTTGCACTAATCGAATCAACCTCGAAAGTTTACCAAACAAAATATTTTGTTCAAATTTGGTTTGTTAAATCTAACAAATCGACACTAAAAGAAGTTATGTCAATAGCTAGGAAACTAAGGGATAAGAATGTTAATTTTTTTGTGGTATCACAATTAATAGTATAAACAAAATATTTTCTTGTCATAATTAGAAATGAATTTTAATATTGGGAAACTTCATAGTTGATCTTGGCAAAAAATTTAAAAAGTACCCCAAAATTTTACCAAGTAAATTATTTATTTTTCTACTAAATCCATTAATGAACGTAAATTGTATCGAATTTCTCTATTTTGTAAGTAATTCATATTGTTGGTAATATCAATATTTCTTGTAGTACGAATTCAAAAGTGTTTTTAACATCGATTTTAATGGAGTATCAAATAATTTGATTTATTTTTAATCATAATCTTGATTAATTCTAAGTAAGGAAAGTAAAGATGTATAGTAATAACAAGTGGATTATCCATTTTTGGTCTAGACAAGGACATGTTGTTGTTGGTTTAATCAGATTGAATTTTGCCTCACGAACCTTTGTCATTACACTCCAAATTCATCTCAAATTATGTACCTCCTATTTCTTTTTTGGCAATTTGCCGGCCTTTGGGAAAGTGATAATTTTATCTTTACATAAAATATCTGTAAATTTTTAAAATTTTATGCGACTATTTATGATAATTTTAAAGTTGTCAGTAAAGATATATCATAAGCGACAATAATTTTAATATTGTAATAATATAATTATTAGCACTACGGTGAAAAAATTATTCCCTATATTGTAACGACCACGACTTAAAAATCGTGACACATCAATATTATCCACTACAGTCAAATAAAACTGATACAAAAATTAAATTTTAACCACGGTTAATGAGCATTATTTGCTATATTGGACGTTTAACTATAGTCGAAACATTTAGCTATGACTAATAATGTTTTAACCTTGTTTGCGGAAACAATAACTAACAACCGTTACATATTTGTGTTTAATTAGTATTTGCATTACTTTTTCACGTTTAACATAACAATTAGTCATTACCAAAGTAATATTTCTTCTGATGTAGTGATAAGATTGTGAGTTAAGTTGACATCTATAGTGACAAACAAATATTGATATTTCTATTTGTGTCAGTATTTTGTCGTCATAGATGTGTCATTAATTGTTTATACTAATATTTTTTTATCATTCCTGTCGAATATCAATATTTAAAAAAGATATCTATAACAATCATATCTTGATTAACAACATTAGATAAATTAAATTTAAATAACACCTACTATTACAGTAGAAAAACCAACATCTACTACTACAGTAATCAACACCTACCGTGGAGTTGAACAACATCCCACTATTGGTGAAGTTCGAACCCATGACCTCTACAATCATGAGGGCTCACTAGTGATGTTTATAATAAAATCTTTATGCATAATTATTTTTGTCATTAATTATTCCTAGTGAGCAACACTTACTTAAATATTATCATTATATATCAAAGTTATGAAAATTATTATAGTGATAAGATAAAATTTATTGTCACTTAATATATATATATATATATATAATTAGTGAAAATTTCATCATCATCATTTGATTTTTCTCATCGCACTTACATCAAATGTATATATTTGTAGAGTGTATGTTTATATATGTGCTGAGTATAATTCAGAGTGGGATTGCAGTGACAGACTCACTTGTTTAATTGGTATCGCAATTACAGAAGACTATTACTAACAAAAAGGTAATATCAACAATAAAAAATTAAGTCGCCATATTAAAATTATCATTAATCATATGTATTAATTGAGAAGAATTTCACTATATTATTGTCACTAGCAATAATTTATCTCACTAATAATTATATTATGACAAAATCAAAATTATTGCCACTTAACGTATGATTGCAAAAATATATACTAGCAAGTGTACTAGCTATCAAGTAGTATAAAGAATGTCGATCCCACGAGGATTTAACGAAACAATTACCACAACTATGACTATTCCTAATTATTTGGACAACCGAAGAGTTTGGATGATTTAGGAGTCTACTAAAAACAATAAAATCAACTTTTAGCAAGCAATTATGGTGAGGAAAAACGCAGATTTAGGAAGGAGTGCCACGGCTATAGGTCCACCTAATCAACGCAATGCATTTAATATTGACGGATCAATCACACAAATAATTATCTTCGCATACGGAGGTTTTTCCTAATTTAATCCAATATACTCTCTCGAGCTATCTCGAACCTATTACTACCAAGGAATTAGGGGATCTCTCCTCTTCCAAGACTCGTGATAATAACGCATTAAAGATTCATGAAAAACCTATGGAACCAGATAGATCATGCCTGTGTATGTCTACACATCATTCAATCCATACCATGAATTACCCTTTCCACTATGCTAAATTCCCTCTCGGTTCATTAACATAATTAAGCAAAATCTAAGAGGTGATCAAGCTCTTTAAATAATAGCAATAAACACAATAACTCATGGATATGCGAAAAAACGGTGGATTAATCCAGAAAAAATATTTAACACATAGTATCAATTAGGCTTTCCATAAGCCTTAGCACAAAAAAGAAAATTAGTTCATCCTAATTCTAGCAAAAACACAAAGATGCAGAAAAATTGCTGGAAAAACAAGTTCTTTCTCAGTCTTCTCCTCCCTCCTTCTTTATATAGAGGGACAATCCTAGTTGAGGAAGGAGAGGAATAGGACTCTATTTAGCATAGAAACTCTTTTTCTTTTCTAGTCCTATTCTAACCAAGACTCTAAGGTGGATTACAAGGGAAATAGGACTCCTTTTTGGTTGACCTATAATCAGAATTCTCGATTTTTGTAGGTCAACTCGTCTGCCAATTTCCGCCCAGCGAATGTCTGATAACCCGTGGGTCACGGGTTATGCTTCCTGCACTTCTGAAACCGGATTTCTGATAGCCCGTGGGTCACGGGCTAACTTGTAGTCATTTCTGCAGGATTTTTGACTCTTCTCTCTATGTTTGGACTCTTGTCTTGCACTTGCCCTTTTTTGCCCATTCAAAGTTCCTAAAAACCACAAATATACCCAAGAACAAGCATTATATCGAGATAAAATGAGGGTGAAAACATAGGAATAAGTTGTATAATTTCCCCTAATCAAATACCCCCACACTTAGATCATGCTTGTCCTCAAGCATATAGCAATGTAGTGAAATCATTCTCAAAGGAATATACCTTTCTACATAACACCTCATTTCAACTATTGCCAACACTTCAAAATGAATTCACTGTCAACTTGCAACAGAGAAGCGATAGACTACATAGTACCAATTCACACAGGCCACACGATATGACAACCATCTCAATAATCCATTCGGAATCAAAAACGCAAAGTGAGTGAACACTCTCGCTTTGGATACACTCAATGCGCTCAAAGTGTTTAAGGGTGAACAACAACTCTCAAGTCAAGCTTTTAACGAGATTTTGCCATAGGCTTGCTCTTATATCACATCTCCACCGCTTGAAGTGAGTTTGGAGTGAGAATCAAAGGGTCTTTTCCGGGTTGTAATGGGGCTTTAGGTGAGGGTAGGAGAAGAATGGAAGAAGGGGTTGTAGGGTTAAAGAAATTAGATGACATTACTTGGATAGGCTTCCAAAGGCGGGAATTTTCTAGTTCAAGTGCACTTTATTCCTTCTTTATCCTCCATCTTTTTCTTCTTTCTTTACTTTTCCCTTCACTTTGCATCATACTTTCTCCACTGTTTCTCTTTTTCCCTTCTTTTTCTCCATTTTTTTTGTTTTTTTTTTTTTTTTTTTTTTTCCGATTTTTGATTTTTTGATTTTTTTTTCAAATTTTTTTTTTCTTTTTCTCTTTTTTTCTCTGGAGATATTTGATTTCTCTCTTTTCTTTTTCTTCTACAATTTCCTTTCTTTAGACACATCTTCATGGGATGGTTGAGACTTGCACTTGAAGTATATACTAATGAGGGAAGAGTATCACAAGCAGTCATTCCAATCCTTTAACAGTGGGGTTCAAAGGTTTAGGACAAAGAAACGGTTGTTCATGGCTTGTATTGTGCTTAATATAACAACAAAATCAGGCTCAGGCTCGATTGGGCTCCTAGGGGTGGATATTTATGCAGGCTTAGCAGCAAGAAACTTTGGTTCAATCCTAATGCCCTTATCACTTTCAAAACACACCAACTCGACATTGCGGTCTCGACATGTATAACCGAGCAAGTTCTAGAAAATCAAGCCAAAGATGACAATCACACAGCCAAACAAAATGTGAGAGCAATAAGATGTGTGCTCATAGGCCTCAAAAGCTCACCAAAAGGGCTTATGTGTGTTACTCACAAGCATTTTTTTCATCAAAACAAGATTGTTAAGATATTCATCATACATGTGGCAAGTTTGAATTTTCCTACGCATGTCAAGTGTTCTATTGCAATCCTAACAGTATATGCATAAATCATATTGGCATGAGTGGAATGGGGATGCAATGTATCAAGGTTCCTCAACATATTGCCCAACAAATCTCCAATTTGCAGAAAATGTCACAGAATTATAGCAAATAAGTGTCAGCATGCTTCAGCCACATTCATCAATATGCATGTAATCAAAGGATGTTGAATGGAGCAAAAACAGGATGGAGAATTATAGCAAAAACAGAATTATAGCAAATAAGTGTTAGGAATGCATGTAATCAAAGGATGTTGAATGGAGCAAATAAGTGTCAGCATGCTTCAGCCACATGCATAGAACTCACGCATTAGCTCAATGTAAACAGGATGTTGAATGGAGCAAAAACAGTCCCAACATGAGTTTCGAACCAGTCCATCAACAGTATCAACGAGTTGTAATTCAATGAGCGTTGGGCAATGGATAGACTTACCTGGGAGAATACGGAGCGCAGAAACTGTAGCATACCTCTCCCGATGACGCTGAGAGCGGAACGTAAGGTGACCGCCAAGATCGCTGTCGGCCGGTGGTAATGTGACACTGGAGCGGCTGAGGCGGCGCCGAGAACGGGACGAGCCTGGAGTGTCCATGGGAACCTGTAGCAGAAAGAGCACGTCAGACACAAGGACGCAGCAGCCGGAATACGGCGGTGGGCGGCAGTTGGGACGCGGCGGCGGACTGCGGTTGAGTCGCGGCGCTGCTGCGTGGCGAGTCGCGGCCTGACCAGGGGCGACGGTGGGGTTCCAGTGGTGGAGCGGAGCCGACGTCAGACGGAGGCTGGGACGCGGCGGCGGACTGCGGTTGAGTCGCGGCGGCGAGCGGCGGGCGATGGCTGAGACACGGCGCTGCTGAGAAGGAGAGAGAGGTGAGTGCTTGGTGTGAATTGAAGTGCCCTAATTTCCCAAGTTTAGGGATTTCTATTTTCTGCTGAAATTTGGATTTATTTATTTATTTATTTATTTATTTATTTTTTTTCGTTTTTGTTTTTTCGGAAAATAAGAGGAAAAAAGAAAAAACGTATGAAAAACAACTGCAGCCGCGGACAGAAGCGCATTCTAAATAACCCGTGGGTCACGGGCTATCAGAAATTCGCTTGGCAGAAACGTACCAGGGATAGTCCGTGGGTCACGGGTTATCAGGAATCCGTTACCTGTGCTGAAACTGAAAGAATGGAAATACACACGCATGGGTTGCCTCCCATGTAGCGCTTGGTTAACGTCGTTAGCTCGACCATATAGGCTCATGGTGTGGAAAGTTGGAGAGGTGGGTCGACGTGAGTTGGTGGCATGCCCTCGAGGTAGTGTTTGAGCCGTTGGCCATTAACCTTAAAGGGCCCCTTCTCTCCGTGGAGCTCGACGGCTCCGTGGGGGAAGACATTCGTCACCACGAATGGCCCACTCCACTTGGATCGTAGTTTGCCCGGAAATAACCTCAACCTAGAATTGTAGAGTAGCACTGTGTCGCCTCTTGTGAACTCCTTTGGCCTAATGCGGGCGTCATGCCAAGCTTTTGTGCGTTCTTTGAATAGACGAGCATTCTCATAGGCGTGGTACCTCAGTTCATCCAACTCATTGAGTTGAAGCTTGCGATTTTCCCCTGCACATTGAAGATCAAAGTTTAGGAATTTAGTGGCCCAATAAGCCTTATGCTCTAATTCCACCGGGAGATGACAGTGTTTACCAAAAATTAGGCGAAAGGGAGACATACCGATCGGGGTTTTGAATGCAGTGCGATATGCCCATAGGGCATCATCTAATTTCAAAAACCAATCCTTCCTAGCGGTATTTACCGTTTTCTCCAAAATTTGTTTAAGCTCCCTATTAGAAACTTCGACCTGGCCACTCGTTTGGGGGTGGTAAGGGGTAGCTATGCGGTGAGTGACACCAAACTTCGTAAGTAAGGCTTCAAACTGTTTATTGCAAAAATGTTTCCCACCATCACTAATAATGGCCCGAGGGGTGCCAAAACGAGTGAAAATAATGCTTTTTAAGGAATTTGAGGACCACTCGGGAATCATTAGTGGGTGTACCAATAGCCTCGACCCACTTACTCACATAGTCTACCGCAACAAGGATGTAGGTGTTATTATATGATTTAGGGAAAGGCCCCATAAAATCAATCCCCCACACATCAAAAATTTCACATACTAAGATATTAGAGAGAGGCATCTCATGACGACGCGAGATATTACCTGTGCGTTGGCATTGATCACAAGCACTTACATAGGCGTGGGCATCCTTGAACAATGATGGCCAAACGAATCCGCTTTGGAGGACTTTGGCCGCTGTTTTAGATGCACCATGGTGTCCCCCACTTTCTCGGTCGTGGCAAAATTTGAGGATACTATGCATCTCCTCCTCGGGCACACAACGCCGTATCATCCCATCCCCGCATTGCTTGTACACATAAGGTTCATCCCATAGGTAGTACTTGACATCTGAAAAGAACTTCTTCTTTTGTTGGTACGACATGTGGGTTGGTACCACATTTCCTGCAAGAAAATTCGCAAAGTCAGCGAACCATGGTTCTCCTTTTGTGTTGATAGCGTGCAATTGTTCATCGGGGAACTCATCACGAAGGGTGAAATCTTGCATGGTTTCTACATAATCCCTATCTAGTCTAGATAGGTGATCGGCCACTGTGTTTTCCGAGCCCTTGCGGTCTTTTATCTCCACGTCAAATTCCTGCAGTAAGAGGATCCACCGCAATAACCGAGGTTTAGCATCACGTTTAGACAAAAGGTATCGAAGAGCTGCATGATCAGTAAAGATAATCACTTTGGATAGCAACAAGTAAGGTCGAAATTTCTCAATAGCAAAGATGACTGCGAGCAGTTCTTTTTCTGTGGTGGCGTAATTGCATTGAGCTTCATTCATCGTTCTACTTGCATAATAAATAGTATGAAATTTCTTTTCTACTCGTTGTCCCAAAACAGCCCCTAGAGTGTCGTTACTAGCATCACACATGATTTCAAAAGGCAAATCCCATAAAGGTGCAGACACAATAGGCGCAGTGGTGAGTCTTTCTTTGAGCAAACGAAATGCATGCACACACTCATCATTGAATTCAAAGGGTACATCCTTACTCAAGAGATGGGTCAAAGGTCTAGCCACTTTTGAGAAATCCTTAATGAACCGCCTATAGAAGCCGGCGTGACCTAGGAAACCTCTTACATCCTTTACAGACTGAGGGATCGGAAGTTTTGCAATTAGTTCGACTTTTGCTCTATCGATCTCTATACCACGAGAAGAGACTTTATGTCCTAGAACAATCCCTTCACTCACCATGAAATGACATTTTTCCCAATTTAACACAAGATTTGTTTCTTCACACCTTTGCAAGACTTTGTCCAAGTTAACTAAACATGTGTCAAAAAGATTGTGCATAAACAGAGAAATCATCCATAAAGACTTCCATAAAATGATCAATGAAATCACCAAACACAGAAATCATGCAACGTTGAAAGGTAGCTGGTGCATTGCACAATCCAAATGGCATTCTCCTAAATGCAAACGTACCAAAGGGACATGTGAAGGTGGTTTTTTCTTGATCCTCAGGGGCGATGGCCACCTGGTGGTATCCAGAGTAACCATCTAAGAAACAGTAAAACGCATGTCCGCGAGTTTTTCAAACCATTTGGTCAATGAAGGGGAGGGGGAAATGGTCTTTCCTAGTGGCCTCATTAAGCGCCCTATAATCAATACACACCCTCCATCCCGTGACTGTTTTAGTAGGGATGAGTTCATTATTGTCATTGGCTACTACCGTCATCCCACCCTTCTTGGGAACACATTGAACAGGACTTACCCATGCAGAATCAGAAATGGGATAGATAATACCTGCCGCGAGCCATTTGAGGATTTCTTTTTTTACTACCTCTTGCATGTTCGGATTCAACCGACGTTGTGGTTGTGCCTTCGGCTTGTGCCCATCCTCCATCAAAATTTTGTGTGTACACGTCACCGGGCTGATTCCCTTAATATCGGCAATGCTCCAACCGATAGCCGCCAAGTGTTCCTTGAGCACTCGTTGCAACTTTTCCTCTTGTAAACCTGTCAAATTGGATGAAACAATAACCGGTAAGGATGATTCTTTCCCAAGAAAAACATACTTAAGATGGGGAGGAAGAGGCTTGAGTTCGAGAGTAGGGGGCATTTCGGTGGATGGCTTCAATACTGGAGCCGGAGGACCACCCAAAGGAAGGAACCGACGTGGTCGTGGTGTGGTCTCATCCTGGTTGGCCTCCAAATGGCATAGTGCTTCGACGCGCTCACCTAAACCTTCCTGCAAAAAACACTCTTTAGAGTTGAGAATACACACATCAAAAGAGTCTTTTTCGTTACTCAACATGGTACAATCGTCTGTTAATGCCTCAATGCAATCAATGGAAAAAACTTCATGCTCCACATGTTTTGGGTGTTTGATAGCTTTGAACACATTAAAAACGACCTCCTCATTATTGATTCTAAGTGTAAGTTGCCCCTTTTGCACATCAATTAAAGCTTTTCCCGTAACAAGGAAAGGTCTACCTAAAATCAATGGAGTATTCACATCCTCTTCCATGTCAAGAACGACAAAATCAACGGGGATGACAAACTTTCCTACTTTGACCAATACATCCTCAACTATCCCTCTAGGGTATTTAATACTCCTATCGGCTAGTTGTAATGTGATTATAGTTGGTGAGAGCTCATGCATTCCTAATCTAGCAAATATAGAATATGGCATCAAATTAATGCTAGCACCTAGATCACATAAAGCTTTGTCAAAATTTTACTTCCCCGATAGTGCAAGGTATTGAAAAACTCCCCGGATCTTTGAGCTTTGGTGGAAGTTTATTTTGCAGGATCGCTGAGCATTCCTCGTTGAGTTTCACCGTTTCTCCATTCGCCCACTTTTTCTTGTTGGATATTACCTCTTTCAAAAACTTGGCGTAGCTTGGCATCTGTGCGAGAACATCAAGGAGAGGGATGTTAACATGAATTTTCTTGAATATCTCTAGAAATTTACCAAACTGTTTATCCAAATTTGCCTTCAAAACACGCTTGGGATATGGGATATATGGAGGAACTTCATCAAGATTAAGTTTAGGAGTACTCCCTTTTTCTTCCTCTTGAGGTTCCACATCCTCCGTTGGTTGAGGCTCCTCTACCCGCTCGTGGGGCGAGTCCTTCCCAAGAATTTTCCCGTTCTTGAGAGTGATTGCATTGACTTGTTCCTTAGGATTCTTCTCGTGTTTACTCGGAAGTTGCCCCTCCGTTTTGCTGGTGAGCATGCTCGCGAGTTGCCCCATTTGGACCTCGAGATTTCGGATTGAAGCCTCTTGATTCTGAAAACGAGTGTTGGCGGCGGAGATGAAGGAGGAGAGCATTTCTTCAAGGTTATTCTTCTTCTCTTGCGGCGGCTGCTGCTGGCGTGGTTGTTGTTGGTACCCCGGTGGTCCTTGTTGTTGGTTGTTACTCCACGAAAAAATTGGGGTGGCTACGCCATCCCCGGATTGTAGGTGTTGGAGTATGGATTAAAGTTGGACCTGCCACCATGAGAAACAAAATTAGCATCTTCATAAACAGCACTTACGTTTCCTACCTTGCAGTCTTGACTTAAATGACCCATTTGGCCACATGCGCCGCAAGGTCCTAAGGGTGGAGCGTTCCACATCGTGGCTCCAAAGTTATTTAGTTGTTGCGTTAGTGCAGCCATTTGTGCAGATAGTGCCGTCGTTGCGTCAACTTGATGGATACCGGCTACTCGTCGGTCCTGGACATATGAGTAGAAATTCGATGCTATCTCATCAATGATTGTGAATGCCTCTGATGGCAGTTTCTTCATGATAGTACCACCTGCAGCTGCATCGATGGTGGCTCGGTTGGCCAACGTGAGACCATTGTAGAATGTCTGGACCTGCCTCCATACTGGGAGCTCATGATGAGGGCACTTTTTAAGCATCTCCCTAAAACGTTCCCACGCATCATATAGTGATTCCCTATCTGACTGCACAAAAGAAGTGATGTCATTGAGCAATTTAGCAGTTTTAGAAGGGGGAAAGTATTTAGCAAGAAATTTTTGTGTCAGGTCTTGCCAAGTTGTAATACTACCGGCAGGCAACGACTGCAGCCAATCCTTGGCCTTATCATACAAGAAAAACGGAAATAATCTAAGCCTAACAGCATCATCACTAACACCATTAAACTTAAAAGTATCACAAATTTCAAGAAAGTTAGAGAGATGTTGATTCGGATTTTCATCACGCAAACCAGAAAACTGCACACGTGTTTGGATCATCTGAATGATGGCCGGCTTGATCTCAAAATTGTTGGCTTGGATCGAAGGTTTGGCAATGCTAGATGTCACCCCATCTGCTGTTGAGAACGCATACTCCATCATTGGCCTCTCCACGACCCCTAAAGCATTTGCCATGGCCGGTTCTATGAGAATAGATTGATCCTCGGTGTTGGAATTTCCACTCCCTTCACCCCTCTCGATTGTGTTTCTTTGTTGGCGAAAAGTTCTCTCAATTTCAGGGTCGAATCGTGCTAACTCTCCACCACCACTTCGTGTCATTAAACTGTGCACCAAAGAAAGAAGAGAAGTGAGGTAGAAAAGTAAAGATAAAAATAAAGCAAGGAAAAATCCAAATTAATTAAGTCCAGCGAGTTATGATATTCTTTCGAATTAAATCCCCGGCAACGGCGCCAAAAAACTTGATTGCAAAAATATATACTAGCAAGTGTACTAGCTATCAAGTAGTATAAAGAATGTCGATCCCACGAGGATTTAACGAAACAATTACCACAACTATGACTATTCCTAATTATTTGGACAACCGAAGAGTTTGGATGATTTAGGAGTCTACTAAAAACAATAAAATCAACTTTTAGCAAGCAATTATGGTGAGGAAAAACGCAGATTTAGGAAGGAGTGCCACGGCTATAGGTCCACCTAATCAACGCAATGCATTTAATATTGACGGATCAATCACACAAATAATTATCTTCGCATACGGAGGTTTTTTCCTAATTTAATCCAATATACTCTCTCGAGCTATATCGAACCTATTACTACCAAGGAATTAGGGGATCTCTCCTCTTCCAAGACTCGTGATAATAACGCATTAAGATTCATGAAAAACCTATGGAACCAGATAGATCATGCCTGTGTATGTCTACACATCATTCAATCCATACCATGAATTACCCTTTCCACTATGCTAAATTCCCTCTCGGTTCATTAACATAATTAAGCAAATCTAAGAGGTGATCAAGCTCTTAAATAATAGCAATAAACACAATAACTCATGGATATGCGAAAATAACGGTGGATTAATCCAGAAAAATATTTAACACATAGTATCAATTAGGCTTTCCATAAGCCTTAGCACAAAAAGAAAATTAGTTCATCCTAATTCTAGCAAAAACACAAAGATGCAGAAAATTGCTGGAAAAACAAGTTCTTCTCAGTCTTCTCCTCCCTCCTTCTTTATATAGAGGGACAATCCTAGTTGAGGAAGGAGAGGAATAGGACTCTATTTAGCATAGAAACTCTTTTTCTTTTCTAGTCCTATTCTAACCAAGACTCTAAGGTGGATTACAAGGGAAATAGGACTCCTTTTTGGTTGACCTATAATCAGAATTCTCGATTTTTGTAGGTCAACTCGTCTGCCAATTTCCGCCCAGCGAATGTCTGATAACCCGTGGGTCACGGGTTATGCTTCCTGCACTTCTGAAACCGGATTTCTGATAGCCCGTGGGTCACGGGCTAACTTGTAGTCATTTCTGCAGGATTTTTGACTCTTCTCTCTATGTTTGGACTCTTGTCTTGCACTTGCCCTTTTTGCCCATCAAAGTTCCTAAAAACCACAAATATACCCAAGAACAAGCATTATATCGAGATAAAATGAGGGTGAAAACATAGGAATAAGTTGTATAATTTCCCCTAATCAACGTACTTCTTTAATTAGCGTCAGTATCAAAATCAACACTTAATATTTTGTCATTAATATTTCTTGAAAAAACATAATATGAAAAGGAAAAAACAAAAAATAAAAATAAAAAATTCTATAGTCATTGGAAACTTTATAAACATGGATCATATTGTATGTTTCTTTAAATTCACTGCACCAATCACCTTCAAGCAAGGGGAAATGACTTAAATAAATTCCAATAATCAATTATAAATTAATTAAATTAAGACATAATGATGGATTATCAAACGTTACGTCAATTGGCAGCATTATCTTTTTGACCCTAAACATTATATTAATTAATTGTCCTAATTAATTATTGCTACTTTATTACAACTTTAATAATTAAATGTGGGAGATCATAATAATATCTAAACTGTTGGATAATGGGAAACTTGCTGCACTAGTAATTAATTAGGATAAGATATGTTTATATAATACTGGTGAGCAACAGTACTACTGCATGTTGATTGTTGTGAATGTTCATAAATAAATAAATATATGGTTGACAATTGACATATATATATATATATATATAAATATGGCTCCCTTCAAGCTACAAAAATTAAATTTGCCATCACTTTGATTGATATTCACTCTAGTAATTATAATTAAATAATTTATTTATATATGTATTATTCTCAATATATACGAAGATTTACCGTAATTTGTGTTCTATGCATTATATTTAATTTTGAATTTTTAAAAAAGAAATTATGAAAATTGATCTGAAAGGAGTTACGAGGTATGTCCATATATACTGCATGCAATAATTTATTTGCGAGCCTTTTCTTGCCATGTTACAACTTAGCTAATTTTCATTTATTTGTTTCTTTAATTGAATCTAATTTCATTTTACTTTTTAGTACTTGCATATTTTAACCATAGGCTAGTTATTTATTGAGATACTTTTTGGATCAAATTTTAATTTGGTATATCCAAATAGTTATATGCTTGATATGACTGATGCACAATTTACGATTACGCGTTATTTATAATCAATTTTGTCGTATACCGAATAGTCTTTAGAGACCTTGACTACGATAAACTATTTTTTCTTTTCTTTTTCTTGGTTGATACCTTGACTAAAATTATTAAATGTAATTATTCTTCGATATCTTGATAAAACATCACCTGGCTGTATTTTAACTCAACCAAGAATTTCAATACTATACTTAACTCTGTTTATTTATAAATATATAATTCTTTTTGTCCAAAGTATTTAAGTATTTATGTCAAATTAAGTCAACATGATAGCTAGTGAAAGCAACCTTAATTGTATCAATGGAAAAGGTAGCCCTAAAACCAACCATTAGATTATAATTAATGTGGAAAATCTAAGAGTATCATGCTTTAATTATTGATATTGTGTCATTTTATATAATGATGTTATCAACATTACGTGAGAGAAAAGAAATTATTAGTAAGGTATTGAAAAATACTCAAATTGGGATTATAATAATAAAATTTTCCTTAGCATGATCAAAACCTTCCATGTAATCATTATTACAATTATGGAGAATCATAGTCCATTACATGAAGACTCTTTGAGTCTTGCAATTAATAAACCTAAGATTATGTCCTAATATTCATTGATCTTGTGTGTGACAAAAAGTCGATGAGACCTAATTCAATTGTCGAAGTTGAAGAGGTCCATGGTCTTAAAGGTCATGAGTTCAAACTCCCTGCATGGGATGATGTTGTTGCTACTGTATAGTAGATATTGTTTGTTGTTGTAATAGAAGGTGTTAGTCTATATGATATTGTTGATATGATTGTTGTATTTATCTCTGTTCGATACTGATAACCAACATGACTGATTACAATCACTTTATTTTGATTAATAAAGTCCATTTGCTTCCAACTCAAAAGAAAAAAAATGTGTGACAAAAAGATTATCTTAAACCACTACAAGAAAAAATATATTAGTAGCAAAATATATAGCGAGAATAATAAAATTATTGAAAAATTTGTAATTTTAGTTTTGTAAGTATGGAAGGTAATAATTTTAGTCCCTGTACGAATCTATTTTGAAAATTTTGTCCTATAATTTTATGAATTTCCCACATTGAGAACAAAAATGGTCGAAATTTGGTAAATAACCGGAAGTGCTGGTGTAATTTTTCTTTATCTTTTGGTCATTCATAATAACAATTTTCACGCAATTCTAGTCACTAATTAAATTATAAAACTCATTACTATGATAATATAATATATACATATATAAGGGATAATTATACCGTCCTCCCCTGAAGTTTGATGTAATTATACGTAACTCCTCTATGGTTTAAAAAATTACATTTAGTACCCTGATATTTATTTTCATCTAACAAATAAATCCTGCCGTCATCGAATTTGCTGATATTAGTAAAAAGAAAAAAAAATAAATGAAAAGTTATATTTGTCCCCAATTGACTTAGTACTGACTTATTTCAAATTACACAAATCTTTTTATTATCAAATTATCTTTATACATCCTCACACGTTAACACATATAAAAAGATATATCGTCACCTTTATAATAGCGGTTAATTGGTCAGAAAAAGTATACAAATTAGTTTAACTTGGTGATGTGCATAGATGTACATTGAATTCAAAGCTACTGACCGACCAGTAATAATATTCGTACATGTTTCCAAAGAGTTGGTTGCCAATATGTCAAAACAGTAGCTGCTGAGATGCATCTTAATTATAAGGCAGAAATTAACAATGTCTGCCACCACATTTATGTAATAACTTC
This sequence comes from Sesamum alatum, assembly GCA_034509735.1. Classification (NCBI taxonomy): domain Eukaryota; kingdom Viridiplantae; phylum Streptophyta; class Magnoliopsida; order Lamiales; family Pedaliaceae; genus Sesamum; species Sesamum alatum. Next base: position 3,845,084 of record JACGWO010000002.1, on the reverse strand, counting down.
TCTTTTCTGCTCAATAAATTTTGCCATGAATGGTGAATCATATCATATATATATATATATATAGATAAATTATAGCTATTTCCCCTAAGGTTTAACACAATTATAAATACCCCTCATTGTTTGAAAAATTACAAATACCTCCCCTCTGAAGTTTGTAACTGTCTAACAAATAACTCATTTCCATTCATTTTTATGAGTGAACTGACCAAACTGCCCTTATGCACTGAATTAGTTTTTATTTAATTCTTAAAAAAAATTTGGACTACAATGCGCAGGGAGATGTTTCTTAAGTTTTTCTACAAAGGGGAGCAATAATGCAATTTGTCTCGACTGATTTTTCAAGAATTTTAATAAAAAATTCAAGGACAAAATGGTCAATTTCAAGCCTTTGGTTAAAAATTACAAACCTTAGAGAGATATTTATAATTTTTCAAACAACGAGAGGGTATTTGTAATTATGCCAAATTTTATGAAAGGTGACTGTAATTTACCCTGTATATACGTAGATATGCAATTTGAAATGAATGCAAGTCAGTGTACTAAAACTGATCATCTCTACAATAATTCATGCATGTACTAGTTGGTTTTCAGCTGCATATGTGTCCCACAACATTGATTTAGCTGTCTCTCATGAAATCTTTACAACATTATAATTAAAAAGACAAAAACACATATAGTCATATGTATGCAACAAAATTTGGACAACATGAGTAGTGGTCCGAACTTAATTCTCGAGCCGATGAATCCCATCGACATCGAACTAATTCTGACTCTATAGTCGTTTTATTGAATCAAATTCGATAATATATTTGATCTCTTAAATGTTCGATCGATGAGGCAGGGTACAAGTCTTGTATTTTATAATTGGGGCAGGTCTTAGGTCTAGGAGGACCGACTCCAGGCCTGCTCGTAGCCTTTCTTGCTTGTGTTGCCACGTTAAAAGAAAACTCATACCCAAGGCAGTAACTTCAATGACGCGAAACAATGATGGTGTGAGGTGTGGTGGCACAATGTTGGCTCGGTGGAGTAGAGGTGGTGGGCTGGCGGTGGCGGCACACAGACAATGGTGTGTCATCGGAGAAGGTGCGAGAGAGAGGAAGACGATCGGATTTTCTTATTTTTTTTTAGTTTTTTTAAAACTAAAAAATAATAAGAAAGAATGAAAAAAAAAATTAATTGAATGCGGAAGCGATTGGATAAGAACATGGGGTAGTTTTGAAAAATTGTAAATTTGTTTCAAATTTTACCATTGAAGTAAATGTAGGATTAAATTATCACAAATTAATCTTAAGTTTTGTCATTCTAAGTAAATAAAAGATAAATTTACTGCATATCCCCAATTTACATGGCCTAAGTAAATCATACTCCAAAGAGCCTCCAAAAAATACAAGTGTACGACGGTACAATGTTGTTAGATATTATTATTGATATGCAGAATATGGTAGATAATATCATAGTAACCACTAGAAGAAAGTTACTAAAATCGACAACCACTAGAAGAAGGTTACTATTGTCTACAATTTTATTAATTATAAACTAAAGTCGTGATAAATAACTATTATTAACAATAGTCAAATAAAATCGCTGTAAAAACTTAGGTTATCCGTTATGGAAACTATTTTTTCCACGACTCTTAATCGTGGCAAACATTTTAGTCACACTTGCAAAAAATACAGCCAACAACATATACGAGTTGTGGTCAATAACTATTTGTTACGATTATTTATTTAATAATGACAAATAACCGTGATTAAATGTTATCTTGAATTAATTATCCTCTACTTGTAATGGATCCACATGGATCCCTTTGAAACTAAACAAAAACACCCCCCTTAAAAAACAGCTAAAACAATGGTAAGAACATGACAGAGGCAAGTAAGAGTATCCAATTCATCAGCCCTCTGCTAACATTTTTTTTATGTTGAAAGAGAAATGAAGGGCCCCTCACAGACCACATTGTCTCATATTCCAATGCCCAAATTTCCCTTATAACATGGAGAAAATCATGGCTGATTTCAATTTCCCCTGACTATAAAACCTCTCTCCTTCTTCTGCCTCTCTTCACACTCCAACCACTCACAATTCTTCCCTCAGATTCTTGCAAACAGACAACATTAAAATGCTGATGAACTTTTCTTCAACTTGTTCATATCTTCTTGTCTGAATTTCCTTTGTTTGAGAAAAGATGGACATAGAATTGGTGAAGTGTGAGTGTTGTGGGCTGAAGGAGGACTGCACACAGGACTACATAAGTGAAGTGAAAGCAAATTTTGATGGGAAATGGCTGTGTGGTCTGTGTTCGGAGGCTGTAAGAGATGAGGTTAATAGAGGGAAGAAGCAATCTGGGATGGAAGAGGCTGTTAAGGCACACATGTCGTTTTGTCGTAAGTATAAATCGAATCCGGCTGTCAAAGTAGCCGATGGGATGAGACAGATGCTGAGGCGAAGGTCCGGGGATATGTCAACGTCCCCGTCCCCGTCCCCGTCCACGTCCACGTCCAAGAAGTATTCAAGATCAGCAAGCACATCACAAATGGGATACCATGATCAATCCACATTCTCTTACTACTAATCTAGGAACAACAAGAATCTGAGGTGGCCCTCCAAGAATTTGGTTGAAATGAATAAGGTATATGTATATCATTCTTGATCAATTCTCATGATCTTGTCTGATTTTGTACAGGGAGGTTGTTCTGCTACCTAGTTTTTTGTTCTTGTCTTTTTCTTTTACTTATCTAATTACTGTAATTGAAATCCTTTTCCTCTTTAGACAAAAGAGAAGTAACAAATTTTGAGTGAGTTTCATTTTGGATCATATACACCAATCCCAGTCATCAATTGAAGTCTCTTGTGAATTGCATGGTGAGTAGCATAGACATGCAGAACTACTCCTACGTCGTCGTCCCTGATCGCTCGAGTTTCGTTTATTACCTGATCGCCGAGGTTTCTTTTATCAGGACCGGACGGCCAACCGTCGACTAGGTGTAACTAGTGACCTCAGAGCAACTTTGGGACAGACTTCCCCATCACATCCACTACTTTTTCTTCCCTTCATCAACAAAAGGATCCTCCAAATCTCTTTTGATGAGAGAGAGAGAGAGAGAGAGGAATCTATAAACATGCATTAAACTAAAATATAAAAGGTCAACTTCCCACTTAACCAGAAAAGAGTTGCATAAAAAGTTATGCTGCAAAGCTTTAGTTAGTGTAATAATAGTGCTTGAGATTGTACCTAATTTTCTGATCTTGCAATCTGAGTTGCATCACCATGATCTTTGAGATCAATCAGATGAAGCGTTGGATCGAATTGGTAGCCGTCGGATGAAGCATAATCGACGCTACTCCAATCCATCCACCCCACAAGATGATCGACGAGTGATGATCGCATTTCTTTCTCCAACTGATTAGTTTACCAACTTGGTCAAGACAAAGACAATATTAAATTTTTGTCAACAAACTCAACTAACTCTCCTCAACTTGATGTAATGATCATCTCTTTCCACAAAGCAGACGTAATGAGAATCAAGCAGATCATCATCAAAGATAAGCTTCCTCTGTCCTCATATCTTCTGATGATGATATGAATGTGGGACTAACAATCATTCTGTGGTAAGAATAACAGAAAACGAAAAATCTCACACGATATACTGAACAGCGTTGAGATTTTAAGACTTCATCGTTACTTGTTTATTACCAAAACAAACAGGACCAAACATAAGACTTCGACCAAGAAAAGATACTGTAGTTTCCTGAATCATATCATGTCACGTCAGCATAATGTAGGTCCCACTATTAACGTGTCATGATCTGGCCTAGATCAACTCAAAATTGAATAAGTTCCCTTTTCCTGAACACTTTCAGACCACTACTTTTTAACCTTAATAGCTGCTGTTTTTCGCATGATTGGAAGACGTTGACATTCGTTCCAGATGCTGGTATATGATGCTTTCTTGCTTTTAATCTTTTGACGATCGCGTACGCAGAGAAGAAGGCAGCTACTCTAATCTCTGCGGATCTTAGTCAGAGCAGTTGTCGATCGATATCAAGAGACAAATGCAGTATTAGTTTGATGAAGACTCAACTTTTAGGATACATAGACAACTACAACAGGCAATGAGTGTATATGGAACATTATGCAGATTTTGTTCTCTGGAAGACATTGAGTCGTTAGTTGCACTAACCGAACTATTTTCGTCACTGTAAGAGGAGCTGACACTACAAAGAGAGAAAAAGCTAAATAAACGAAATTATGTTTTTAGTCCCATAGAAAATGAGGATTTGCGTATTTCATCCCACTTTGCCAGATTTTAAATCGTTATGAAGTATTAAGAAATTTGAAATTTTAGTTCCAAATCCCATTTTTGTTAGTTTCTTAGGGTCCGTTAGGCCTAGAAATGGTGGATTGGATAGTTTACTACAAGAAATGACAGTTTGTTAACAATTCATCTGGATAAGGCCTAATAACTTATTATATCTTGGGGGTGTGACCAGCCTTAATCCCATATCTTATCCAATCAGGTAATTAAACATCAACGCGAAGTTATTAATTTATTCTATCCACATTATTCCTAACGGGCTCTATCAACCATCTATCGAGGAAATTGTATTTTTTGGTCCAATAATTTATGAGCTTAGCACATTTAATCACATAAGCTAAAAGATTGTTGGATCTGGGACCAAAATGCTACAATTTTCTATCCTATGCGACCAAATGCTTCACAATTTTTTTATCTTATGGTATTAAAAATGCTATAATTTTTTATCTCATGGGACCAAATATACTAAATTCGTAAACTATGAGATCAAAAATATAATACCCTCTATCGTATAGGATTAAAGTGCAATTTTCCCACCATTAATCCTACCCACATAGTGTCACCAGTGTGACGATTTAAAACTTTGAGTGGAGAAAAAAATAAAAGAGCAAGCAAGGCGGAGAAAAATGGATTGAAATTGGAAGCAATCAAAAGGTTCTAGGGGCATAACGGTTCATTTTAATATCTTCCCTGCTCTCTTGTCCTACTCCAACGGCTGCTTAATTGAAACCTTTCTCACTCGACCGTTAGATTCAAAATTTGAAAACCCCACAGCATTTTCTTGGTTTCCCTATACCAAGTCCGAGAAAAAACCAATCGAAGTTCCAAGGGAGAAATTCAAATCCCAGAAAAAATGATTGCAAGAAAACAGAAACCCGTCGAAGAAACCATCATGATTCTCACGCCAAATTCCTCTGTGAAGTCCAGCATCACGGTGGACAGCGACCCATCAGAAACACGAGACAGTTCTTACTTCCCAGGATGCAGGAAGGATGCGAATTGCAACTGCGAGATCTGCATTGCCAGCATAAACGCGACTCTTGATTTGATGCCGCCGAGTATGCATAGAAGCTCTCTAACAAGATTCTCTGCCTCGAGGCCTGTGATCTCAAGAAGCCCTGTTCCGTTCGGCCCTTCGTCGGCTGATCTTTCGACTCCCAAACCAAGCGGTCGGGCAAGGACTCCGGCTGTTTCTCCGCCTCCCGGTTCGATTGAGAGAACGGGTTTTGAGGAGAAGGTGGAGAGGGAGAAGAGGGAGTTGGGATATGGGGTTCTGATGAGAGTATTTTGGGTTTTGATCTTGGTTCTTGGGGTGGAATATGGGTTTTCTTGGCTGGTGTCTGGGGTTCTGAAGCCTAGATTGTCGCCGGGTATAGTGAAGAATTTGGGTGAAAAATCAAGGGATTTCGAGAGTTTGGGTAGAAGGTTTCATTTCTTGAAGAATGAGTTAGAGGAGTTGGTTGGTAAAGAGGTCTCAAGCTGCAGTTCGGTTGATTCCTCGTGGAGAATCAGTCAGGTTCATTTGCTGAATCTTTAAGCACATGTGTGTGTGTGTTTTGTGAGTTACTGTGTGTGCAAGAAGTTTGAATTTTGCCATTTTTGGTTGATCTTGTGGCTTCCTTGCTTGAGGCTTACTGTGAATCCAATTATAGGATGGTCTGTTGCTGCATTCGCGGTGTGTGCTCTATAAATCCATGATAGAGGAGGTAAGCATTTGGGGATGGCCATTGCAGGCTGCTGGATTGCTCGAGACAGAATTTTCTTCACGATCGTTTAGCATTATATCAGGACAAGTTGCAGAGGTAACACAACTTACAATCGATCAAGAATGATAAATGCAACTACAGTTTCATGTTATTGGATAAGTTTCTTGCAAGATTTTTATCATTTTGTGCATCATTTTGTTTTAGTGGTCCAATGCGGAAGCCAAGTATTTGATTCGGAAGGCTACTAATAGTTCGTGGGAACAAGGAAAATGGACCGCCTCTGTGGTGCAGTTGGACCCCAATACTTGGATCCTTGAGTATAGACGGAGCTTTCTCATCGACAACCCAAAGCTGGTTTCGGCTGCAGGGGAGGTCTTGAAATTCAGGCTAACAAGACAGATTGAAAAGATGAAGCAGGAGTTCTGGCTGCTATCTATGTTTGGACGCCAAGATATTGATTACACAGAAAGGAGCATGCCAATCCCTACTTGAGAAATAGGATTTGGCATGAGAGAGCATTTGATTCTCATTCCTTGTGAGAATCTTTTGATGTTTTAGTAATTTATATGACTCTTCAGACAATAGGACTTAGGTGCATCTGTTTATGTTTCGACTGTTGTTGTTCTTCGACATATTGTCGATGGGTGCCACTTTTCTTCAACAAGGCAACATATAGATATTATAGAAATGATGCAGAAATAGATTGCAATGAACAGAATCGAAGATATATTCACTGTTTCATCTCAATGTTATGGAACAATTTTTTACTTGATTCTCTTACCAGTAGTCCTTGCAAGAACACGAACCATCTCTACAATGGTGAAATCTAGTTCTATCTCTTACAACAATTTCCATGTCGAACACCTTTGATGCCTTCTTCATGAAGTTGTGGCAGTCCTCACAGATTCTGAGGTTTTTGATTATACGGATGCAGGATTGTTTTTCCCTGCTTATAAGTCCGTAACATAGAGCTAATTTCTCGCTGTGCCAAAGTACAACCTCTTTCTTTTCATCTTCGTCTAAATCTACCAAAACACTGCTGGTATTTGGATTGTAGCCTGCCTGTTTCAGCTTGTCAACAACCTCATCTAACTTCGCGTAAATTTCATCTGTTTGTTTATGGTTTTTATCTGCGGTCAGAAACTCATGTATCTCATTATCCATTTCAATCATACTGCATCCTCGTTCCTTTGATATGCCTTTTTGTCTCATGAATTGTCTCACCACTCCAACATTTTCCCACCTTTTCTCTCTTGCATAGCTGTTTGATAAGAAGATATGGGCCCCATCGTGATCAGGATCTAACTCAAGAAGACGTTTTGCAGCAAATTCTCCTAATTCAAACTCACCATGAATCCGGCAGGCAGCCATCAGGGATCCCCAGATGACAACATTTGGGGCCATTGGCATAGTCTCAACAAGTTCGAGGGCATCTGTAAGCCGATTAGCTCGACCATACAGGTCTACCATGCATCCATAATGTTCTAATCTGGGTGTAATTCCATATTCGTTTACCATTGTTTCAAATGCTTTTTGTCCCTCTTCAACTAATCCTGCATGGCTACAAGCATAAAGAACACCCACAAATGTAATCCAGTTGGGTTCCACATTTTCAAGTTTCATCTGTTGAAAATGTTTCAGGGCATTATCCACATCTCCATGGATAGCAAATGCACTGATCATGCTGGTCCAAGATATGACATTTTTCCTATGCATCCGACCAAAAACTTCTTTTGCTTCCTCAAGACTCCCACACTTGGCATACATATCGATGAGGGCATTGTGTATAGGCAGAGCTTTTCCAAATCCGTTGTCGTCCACAAATAGATGGATCTGTTTGGCTTGATCCAATGCACCAAGACGCGCACATGCTGAGATAACACTTAACATGGTAACTTGGTCAGGTTTAATTCCATGTCGCTGCATCTCATGAAATATCTTAAGAGCTTCTTGAGGCTTATCACTATCAGCATAACCAGAAATCATTGCACTCCAACACACCAAATCCTTATCAATCATTTCATCAAAAATTAACCGAGCAGCTTCAACATTTCCAACTTTTGAGTACCCAGAGATCATGGCAGTTGAGGCCACAACATTACTCGGCTTCAACTTATCATACAAACTTTGTGCCATGTCCAATGCGCCTGAACTTGCATACATGTTCACAAGTACACTCTGTAAATGGGAGTCAATTACAATGTTATTATCAGATATGAACCCATGCACTAGTTTTCCAATATCCAAATTTCCAAAACGGCTGCATGCAGAAAGAATAGTAGTAAAAATCCTGTCATCTGGTTCCACTTTTGAGCTCTTCATCTCTTCCAGCAGGGCCAGTACATCATCAAAAAGCTGGCTTTGACAATACCTGTTTGAATATGTACACAAAATCACAATCAGGAAACACCCGAATCTAGAAGGATCACACCATTTCAAATCTGAAGTCGCTCTTAGTTTTACTCAGTAAACAGTAGCAACCTCATTGTGTTGACTATGTATATAAATACACAGAGACATTACAATTGGATGTTCCAATCATTACACCTTCATAAGTTTATAGCAAAAGCAAGATGATACAACACATTCCATTATGAAAATATGCTTGTTTTGGGAAGCAGATAATCACTATTATCCAAGTATGTGCTGCAAAAAATTCTGTTTGATTTTAAAGATGGCAGCATCCTTTTCCATCTCTAACAAAAGTATGCAATACAAATGATACATTTCAAGTTCTATAAAAATGATGCATGATGTAATTCTTAAAGGTAAATCATGAAATTTGACAGTGAAAAACTTCCTACTTCAGAAAACGCAAGAAAATCACTCTGATTAAAAATTTCTCGACAAATGCTTAGAAAACAAACTCACCCATCTATCATAATAGTCCAAGAGACAACATCTTTATACGACATTTTATCAAACACAAGACGGGCTTCCGAAATGAGCCCACAAGCAGAGTACATCCCCACCAACGCTGTTTCCACAAAAGGGTCGGAGTCGAACCCAAATTTCGCCGCCAACCCATGAATCATTTTCCCTTCACTGAGCGCCATAGCTTTCGACGCCGCCTTCAGTAACGGCGGAAAGCTGAACCTGTCAATGGTGAAAGCTTTTTTCTGCATTGTTTGGAAAAAGATGAGCGTGTCATTGGCATTGTTCGAGCGAGAGAGGTGTTTGAGGAGCTTGTTGGAGAGCTGCGGCGGTGGTGGGCGTTGGGCGGGGATAGAGGTAAGGAGGGACAAAGCGTATGAAGGGTAGGAGAGGGAAGAGAGGAGGAGGTTGAAGAGGTGATGGTGGTGGTGCGCGTGGTGGGGGTTCTTGAGGAGGTGGGCATGGATTTGCTTGAGGTGGGGGAGGGAGGTGGCGGTGGAGATGAGCTTGTTGAAGTTGGGTTGGGGAAGGGCCGTGGCAGCGGCGGTGGCGGCGGCGGTAGAGGTGGCGGGGAGAGGGTGGAGAGGGACGGAGAGGAGTGGCTGAGCCATGGGATGAAATATGTTTGATAAAAGAAATGGAGGGAAATAGTAATCTTGCTATGTTCCTATAAATAAGTTAAAAAATAAAATAAACTCAATTACTTAAAATTTAAATTAAGATTAATTTCTAAAAATTTATTTAAATCATTTTGTTGAACATATAATATTGGCTTCATATATATTTGTTGTTTTAATACAATATCAAATTCAGCTCGACTCAATCTAATTTTGTAAAGAATTATAAATTATATACAAAAGTTTGGAGTTATTCGAAATCAACTTTTATTTGTTTTATAAATTAAAGATAGAACTAATTAATGATTAAATCAAATCACGATCTATCACATTTTAAAAAATTTATATAAATTTGAGCAAATAATATATCTAATTAAATGAGATTTGTTAGCACGTCTCGTCTACCCAAAAAAACATCTAAAAATAAAGGAAATAATAGATTCTTGAATTCATCTACAAAATGATAGATTCATTTATAGAAATGCTTATAGTTTATATTACGGTATAAGGTTTTTATATAAAAAATTACATTTATGATGGTTGGTATAGAAGTACGGCCTCGCCCTCTAATTAATTGTCTGCATGTGATTGTCGTTTTCTGATTACACGTAATTTAATAATTCGACTGAACTATCAAAATCGCATGGTCCTCCTAAAGTCTATTTTCTCCTTTGATGTTTTCCCTTTCAAATATTTGGTTAATTAGAATAAATATAACTACAACTATTCTTTCAAAATTGAATTCTAAAAAAGTGAATCCATAATGGCAATCTCAAAAGACAAGAGAAGTCGCTGATCTGGAAAGGGCGACAACAGATTTTTAGAAACACGATTTTGTTGGTACTAATTGGACGTGGCGATTGGTTAATCAATCATTACCTTAGTAGATCAGTTAGTTAGGGTTCTTGGCAGTTGAGCTCGATTAATTGGTCCATGTATAAATAATACGCTTGTGGAGATGGAAATCAGCAGCTGAAAGCGGGTTCGTGAAATCCATTAACAATTCATCAAGTAAATGGGGGAAGCCCTTTTCGATCTTGAACATGTTCTTCGCTCAAAAAAGGTGCGTGTTTTACCTTTTCTTGCATTTTGTGCAGTAGAAACGTGTTGGTGTTTTCTTGTTTCGGTAAAAGATGCTGATTTTATTGGGATTTTGGATGTTTTGGGACTAGTTGTTGAATACTTGAAGATGGGGTTTTTGGTTTTCGGTTTGTTTTCTCGAAATTGTTCGTGTTTTTTTTGGTTAATGGTGGGGGAAATTGACCCGTTCAAGACAAAATGTCGTGTGCCGAATGTTTTATAGTATTTGGGATTAAATTTTCTGAGAATCCAAAATTTGTTGGGGAATCGAGCTGCATTTTACTGTTTAATGAACTAGTATAGCTGGATTTCCAAAGAAATAAAGGGTTTTGCTTGAGTTTAGTATATTTATATTTAAATTTTCCATTTTCTTGAGATTTTTGAACCAAATGAGCAGGAGCAATTGACACTTGAAGAAGCAAATGTGTTGCTGCAATGGAGGGCTCAGGCTATGAGAGACTTCACTGTTGGTTTTGGTGGCGGTTCAATTGTTACTTGGCTAGGTATGACGATTGTATTTTGGCTATTGTGGTCTGAGTTTGGATTATGCATTCTCGTGTTAGTATTGTTTTATGCACCAAAGTTATGGCCCTCTAAACATGGATATGTGTGTGCGTGCTTATTTGTATTGTGCACACAAAAAGTATAGTACCCATTAGAATTACTAGCATTTGCTTGTGTGGTGCTGAAGAAGAGGTAAAGAAAAATAGAGTTTTTATGAGAAGTGAGGACTAAAGGGATGCTAATGGTGGCTCTGTTTCAATGTGTTAAAACTACGTACAAGTTCTCTAGTTGCATATGTCTGAGCTTCTGAAATTTGCTAAAAGGCCACTGGATGGTGGGACATTATCGAATCAATCTTTTGACATCATTGTTATAGAGTAAATAGAAAGTCACCTTGTGTATGGGAGGGAGAAGACTACATATGCACATGATTAATCAGCCAAGTATTGTGTTAACCATTAATATGTATGTTCTCCTGTGGGTGGATGTATTTCGCTTGATTGCTTCTGATATATATAGTATTTGTGAGTTAATATAGTTTCCTAACCAATCGATCCCACTTTACTTTTGTCAGCGACCCAAAGGCTACGTAATCTATTCCGCCTTAACATTACACTGGGTAAGTGATATTCTTCTTGTCTCGATTTCTGCTCTGTTTATTTTCTCATTTCTTCTTTTTGTGTATATTTTTATTTACATTTATATATTTATCTTCATATCTTATTTGTAGATCCTTTCACTATTGAACTATTACTTTTCTAGTTTGATTGTCTGCATATGTTTTATCACTTTAGTCATGACAACTAATGTAAGACCATTTTCGAAAAGATAAGGAACACTTGCTGTCTACTGCTGCAGCCAAAGTGATTATCCACTCACATATTTCAGTTGCAACTATGCGCATCTATATTGCCTGTATTAATGGTCAGAATAACGGAATGATCCGTTTACTGCTTTACACTTCTAGGGGCCGCTGCTGCTTGTGGATTCTGGAGAGTTGGTAGGTCTGTTGAATCGTCTGTTGAACATATTCTTTCACTGGAAGGGAGTCGGATACAGAGGGAGTTGGCAAACATGTAGGTTCTTTACAAAATCGGTTAGTCTCGCACTTCATTTCATTTGGCTGGTTATATGGCAATTGATAAATTGCTATTACATAATATTGTGTTTAATGTATGGGCAAATTTTGATATATATACTCAGAGCTACCATGAAAACTACTCGTTCTTTCTTAATGTGGTGTGTTTTCTAACTACAGAAGAATTTTCAATTCCTATGATTGATTCTGCTAACTGTCCTTTCAAGCCCCCACGCCCTAATGGTTCAACTGGCGTACTTTATTTATTTTTCAGCAATGTCGACCTGCAGAAAAAACTAGTGACATTGTCAAGTAGGCAAAAATATTTGCTTCATCAGGATATCATTTACTACACATATTATAATGTAGCAACTGGATGATATTCGTCTATTTACTAGGACATGAGATTAGAAAACTCAGAAGTTGATCTTTAGAGACCAATGATTTTTTCTGTATGCCAGCCTTTTTTTTTCATATTGATACTTGAATATTTATTATGAGCACAGGATTTGGCATCTGAATGTGTTGGTTGAGATTGTAATAGCTGAAACACTAGCAGAATTTCCTTGATGGTAGTTAATGTTTCTATTACCTGAACAAATAACCCACCTCCCTAGGTTCACTATGAGGAAGTCCATTGTGGTTAGATCTTTCTTAAAGACTCATAGAAATAACTGATTACTCTCTGCCATTAATCTTGAGATTTCTTCTGTTGTGCTGTATTCTTCTGTTTCCATCTATATATCTTGTTTGGGTTGGTAATTTCTTTTGCTTGCCCTTATCCTTAGAATGTTGACGAGGTATCACAATGATCCATGGGTGATGCAGCGTCTCTCAAAGCATTTTTACAAAGAAGAAGTTTATGACGATTCATCAGTAGACAGGCCAACACTTAGGTGGCGTTTCCGTAACTTTTTTGGAGATTCTACTACTCATTCCGAGAGTACATCTTACAGCGACAAAACTGATTCTCAGAATAATGATGTCAAGAAAACTACAACCACGCCAAAGCAAGTTAATGTGAGTTAATCTTCCAGAATTTTCTAATTTTTAAGGATAAAAACCACATAAGGGAATGAGGTCAAGGAACAAAATTGCACCAATGATCACATATATGCTCTGCCATTAACCTTTTAATGGCCTCTAAAGCATGTGAATTACGATAGCAAATTGTGCTTTTTTTATTTCTTGTGGTGCATAAAGCATATCGTATCACTCTTTTCTTTGTCTCAATGAATAGCTGATAAGCTGATCCCCTTCTTCCATTACAGAGGGGCAAATATTTAGGAACTTTGCGCGTTAATTCAACAAATATATTATATTAATTCACTGTGGAGGGATGAAGTAAATATTCATATTACGGAAATTACAATATCTGGTTTTTCCCCAATGTTAGGTGGGTACTGGCTGGGATGTTATGGAGAATCCATTTGATCTCATTTTTGGGCAACCTGGAGATGTCGAAACTGTCCCTCATCCCGATACGCCCATTGTATCATCTATGAGACAGAGGCGGAGAGAGAGACGAGCTCGTCGTAGGCATAGGAGGCATCATGAAGATGAATCTGATGTTTGAAATTCCTGATGTTTCTGTCTCCATTAATTTGAAAATAACTATGTTGGAACAGAATTCCACCGGCTTCTTGTTCTGCATCAGGGGTTGCTGAACTTTCAGCTATGTCAGGTGATATTGAAACTCTGTTTATGCCCACATTGTATGAAACGTTTATAGCATCTGTAAAACCATGTGGATTACATGTTACTTTTCCAAGTTTTGAAGGAAGGAAATGCTTTTCTGCACTCAGAAAATATATCTTTTGCTTGATTTGTTCTGCAAAGTGAATGCCACAATTCTCTTTAAATATTCAAAGGTGGGCCTATTTGTTTGTGTGTGTGTGTTTGTTTTTTCTTTTCAGTTTTCGGGGAAAAATATGTATTTTCAATTTTGTTTAGGTTTTCTTGTGAAATAAGTATATGTTTGAATTATTTAATGAGGTTGTGTTTTTATATGGAACTCTAATATTAAATCAATATATATCCAATGAGAATATATATAAATAAATAATTTTCACTTTTATTATTGTTTCAAAAATTGAAAACTAGTAATAAAAACACAAATAAACAAGCGTAAAAATAGATTTAGAGAAAAAAAAATATAGGGACTTATGCTCGTGTTTTGAATATTCAGAAAAAAAAAGTTTCCAAGAATTTATTTATCATCCAATTCCCACACAACACAAACCCTATATAACACATCCCAAATTATTTACAAGCTATACTTCTCCTACCTATTCTAACCGTAAAGGATGTATCACATGAATAACTATTACTAGTGATTGAAGTGTTGGAAATAATGGCACGACAGGACAACATTTTAAAAAACACTAATCACGAGTTTGAAGATGTTCAATTTATAATTCTGTAATAAGCAAATCCAAATTAATGAGTCTGCAAACAAACAAATTAGAACACAAACAAAACACAGATGTTGTTAACGAAAAATCGTAGATAGGAAACTTATCTGATTGAAAGTCGTATCGTAATAACGCTCATTCAAATATTAAATTGTAGAAAATCAGCTTGCCTTGAAGAATTAGTCGCTCCGTTCTAATCGTGCACCGAGTAGAGCGTCACTTCTCCCGAGATAAAATGATATCAGATTTCATGTTGCACCACGTTGAAATTTACCTTGATCAACACTCAGTCACTGGAAAACTTAAGCAAAGTTGAGAGCGAATTGAAAATGAGAGAAGAGAAAACAAATAAGATTTGTTCTTCATATTGTTGGAGTATTTCGAAGTGTAACCGGAGAGCTCTTTATATAAAGCACCAGGTAGCAGCAGCCATAACGACATTAAAGCCGTGAACTATAACTGCCAGAAACATCTTAACGTTTCAGTAGTTACAAAATCGTAACAGCCAGTATTAAACCAGAATTAATGACCGAAGTAGTAATCGCTAGTAATGGTCTGTTATTATGAAAATGCCGATTGTTACAAAATTTAAAATTGTTGACATTAATTCAAGTAAATATAAATGTTTTGTTGCAAAAAGATATGTACTGAAACATACGCCCACGCCCGAGCCAGGTCGGCCAGGCGGCGACGACACGTGTGGGGTTTTCACAAATTCAATCTAGTTTTCAATAACACTTCAAACTCAAGTTGAACTTGAATTTGATATAAGGAATTTTTTTTTTTTTCAAATGACTTTCAATGTGGGACAAGTTAAGACTTATTTGAACTCTTACAAACCCAATATATATATATATATGTATATATATATACTTATCAAAGCTCAACTGCATCCCTCATTCTTCCAATGTGGGACAAATGCACTATTTCTCATTTCCAATCTAATGTAGAGCATGTTTACTATGGAGTATAGGATTACATATGCAAGTATTAATTGGGGATTGTGTTGGTGACTATTTGGTATATGATTAATTAATCACCTGTTTACTCATTTGGAATATGATTAGGTTACTTACCTAGTTTTTGTTTTTTTGTTTACTTGTTGGGATAAATAGGTTGATCGAAAATGTCATTTATCAATTTGCTCAGTAATAGACAAATAGTCGAATCAAGTACCAATGGGTAACAGAGTTGGTGGTAATAGTGGATCAAAATAAGGGCAAAATAGATATACTAACTTGCTACAGTGGGAGCAGAATGGGAATGAAAAAAGAGTCAAGATAGTGGTGGGCCATTGGTTATTGTAATCAGGGGCATTTTGTGCAAGATTAGTTAATGCCATATTTGGCATCTAGTTATAGCCAACCCACATCGTATCGGGCTGGCCAATTTGCTAGTAAATACCAAATTGCTAAGGATTGTGCATGATATTCTTACTAATACACCATAGTAAACATACACTATGTGGATCAACCTTTATATTGACATCCAACTTATTAGATAAATTTGTTGTTACAAATTAGCATTCCATAATGACAATTACAACGATCCCCCACAAATCCATATATTTGGATCTACTCAAGCTATCGTAACTTGCTTTCAATAACGGTACCTTCCGATTTGAACCATTATCTAAGTCATTCGATTCTGGCTATCATCTAAGCCTTGAATTTGAGCCCGTATTGCGACAACGTTGGTCAGTGACAACAAGCTACAGGCTATGCGTTGATCTTTAGGGTTGACATTATAGGCCTTGTGTCCTGATCCTGTTTCATAAATGCTTTCAGGAAAAACTCACTCCTTAGTTATTGCCAAACAATTGCATTCATTAAGTTGGGCATCTCCGGAGATGCACTTGCATCTCAACTAAAAAGTCTCAACCCCATTTAGAGTTGAACTCTTACTGTACTAGCAGTTTACAACAACTTTCAAGCTTACAGGGGATAGACTCCAGATACAAAGTTCAGTTTAAATTTAGATGCTCAGATGTACCCTAGACTTATTAATACCATATTGAACCTTTTTAATGGATCTCCATTTAGAAGGTTGGGTTGCTATCGGAGACACATTACTGTTGGGTTTTTAGTCTCATCCCCAATTTGGATTTTTGTACTAATAAAAGATCAAGTCTTTTCGTCAACGGATCGACCACATTGTCCTTTGTTCCCACAAAGTCAATGTCGATTACTTTTTCTGATGCCAACTCCGTTATAGACTTGATTTTAACTTGGATGTGTCTTTTGGTCTTTTGGTTGAATTTACAACTCCTTATCTTTGCAATTGTGGTTTGACTATCGCAATGTACTGCAATAGGCGAAAAAGGTTAGCTTACAATGAGAAGTTGTACCAACAATCCATACAACCATTCTACCTCTATCTCAATCGTGTCTAACGCACATAATTCGGCTTAAAATAGACCAGGTTATCAAAATCTATTTTGTAAACTTCCAAGAGACAACACCCCCACTTAACGTAAAAACATATCCAATACACATTGCTACTCGAGTTTTGGACTATCCAGCTAGCATCAGTATATCCCTCAAGAACTGTCGGGAACCTACCATAATGTATGACTAGTGATGTTGTGTCCTAAAGGTATATAAGTACCCTATCCAAAGTTCGCCCGTGGGTTCTATCAGGACAACTAGTGTATATAACAAGTATAGAGATAGAAAAATAAATATCTGGTCTCGAACTATTAGCTAAATACTGACAACTCCTAATGATTTGTGAATACCTTAATTGAGAAACCGATATACCACTTTCATTCTTGAAAAGAGCCACTAAAAGATCAGAAGACATATTTGCACTTCTACAATCTTTATAGCCAAATTTCTCAACATGGTTAGATTGAAAAATAGTTATACCACCAATTGACCAAATCAACTTCAGCCAAGAATTACATTTGCCTTATCCATATCCTTCATTTCAAACTCCTCTTTCAAGAATGACTTGATTTCGATGATAAGTTCTAAGTTAGATCCTATTAATAGAATGTCATCTACATACATGCATAGAATTATACAATTATACATATTCCACCAAAATCTCAAAGATTTAATTTAATCTTTGGAGAAGTATCAGATATTTGCTTTCAAAGCCACGCCAAAAGATGGCAAACACTATGAATCAATCAATCACACTGATAAATCCTGAGAACATTCATTATACATGCTCTAACGATACGTTCCTCTTACAATAAACACTGTTACAAAATTGTGATATCGAACAACAGAAGCTGTGGTGGGTGTAAAATCGGCAAACCAAAGTTTTATGTCAATGCTCAATATCTAAACCAAATTGTTCCTTAAGAATGTGTTTAGGAACTCTACCGAATCCCTTTGCAACTTCAGCCATGTCCTTGAGTCGGGAGACTTCCCGTTTTACCTGATCGGCCCTACTGAGAACAGCATCGAGCAACGAATCCTGATCCTCTGATGACGTATGCCTCGACAAGTCGGATCTCTCTTTGTCGAGCTGTTGATAGAGATTTAGAATATAGTTCTTCTGAGCTGACAGCCTTTCCTCCGCAAGTCTGTATTCGATCTCTTGTGACTTTCTTAATGAATCCAGGATCTGATCAACCTCATCCTCAAGTTTGAGCGTTTCTACTCGATGGTCAAATTTTGATGGAGGTGAGCCCGTTTCTTGGTCCTGTGACTCGTTCTTTGCAAATCCCCATGCACCATTTGAGTTCGACAGCAGCCCTACTAATATAGGTTCATAATCATGGAAAGTCCTTAAAAGAAATTCACTTAATAACGGTATAATGAAAGGAATATATCGGAGAAAAAATGAAATAGAGAATCCATAGCAGCTATATAACAGCAACTGAATTGAATAGCGTGAAGAAACCAGGAAACATTCTGCAGACGAGGTGCTATATCACCGACCTAGGTGCGAAATCACAGTTATACGACAGTGCATGATTTCAGTTAAGTTACTTAGAGAGAAATGAATCACATCCTTGCATTCTTATAAAGATGTACTATATGTGATGGAAATTTCCTTCCTAGAGTGTTAATACCATTTCGGCATTTTATGTGTCGACCGGTAGAAAAGCACATGGTAAAAGAAGAATGTCAAGAGAAAACATACCAGCAGTAGCTGCAGAGACCTCATCCTTCTTCCAAATATCTTCAAGGTCAGTTCCATTCTTAAGCTGATGTGTAAATATCAGAACGGTCATGGTGTCGGTTTAAAAATCATAGAAACAACAAAGAAAACTTCTTCAAGAAAACAATCATTAGATTACCATTCTCTTCAGATACCTTTGACATGGCCAACTCGACATGATGCAACAACTGCTTTGCGCTTGTTTTCTTTGATCCACGCAGAACACAAATACCAGTTTTCAAAATCTTCTCAATGTCATCCCGTGAGACAATTGACTCACAGTTTTCGAGAAGCTTTGTAACATGTGAAACCAGATTGGTTCTTGAATCACAGCGACGGCAATGGTACTCTGCATCTAGTCCAATGCTTCCTCCAACTGTCCCGGCCATGTAAGCTCGAAGAGCGCAATCAATATGACAACTGTGACCACAAGCATAGCCCTCAATATTTGCTTCGCATGTAATGTAACCATAGCCATCACAAGCTTTATCAATAATTCTACAACATAGAATACAACAACAATCTCTGCAGAAACGAGGTTCGCTACAGCAAAGATCACAGAACATGACTTCTGAAACATGGTCCTCTCCTGCACCTAAGCTGCTGCAAAATCTGTTACCAGCCTTACAACGCACTCCATTGATATAGATATCAGATCCTGGATCATCTGCCTTCTCCCCTGGATGTCTGAACGCCTCTCTGTCACCTATTAAAACAAAAAATCAATCAAATGGGAGTAACCAAAGCTGCAGTTAGAACAACAATATATGCTATAGTTTAAAACACTTATTCAATGCCTTTCTACCATCTGCACCAATCTAAGTTATTTATTAGGGGATATCAGAATGTATTTGGATTTTGCTTTTACTGTATCATAAAGTTGATGTAAGATGGATAACTTAATTACAGAAAGTGACTCGTAACAAACTTAAAAATTCATATTGTCATGGTCATTCTCATTTATACATATGCTGAAAGATGATAGAACAAGTCTGATGATATCTTCTACACTGCATTAAGTATTCTATATCTCTGGAAGCTTACAAAGGCAAGATTTGTAGATGGACA
Organism: Sesamum alatum; assembly: GCA_034509735.1. Lineage (NCBI taxonomy): Eukaryota > Viridiplantae > Streptophyta > Magnoliopsida > Lamiales > Pedaliaceae > Sesamum > Sesamum alatum. The sequence goes on along the minus strand of JACGWO010000002.1, from coordinate 3,825,311 downwards.
TTGTACCATTTTTAGGAAAAAGGAAATTTTGTCAAACCAGTCAGTCAAATTAACAAGGTTAACTAACCTGACTACTACATTAAGACTGGGAACATGATAAATGCAAATAAATGTTTACTAAAGTTCAACATCTAATAAACATAATTTCCTCTATAGACTAGAAGCCAGCAGTATAAAATCGTCTGAAATACTGAGGCAGAGGCATTTAAACTTGAGACTGTAGTTTAACTTCAAGAAAACATGAAATTGACATAGACAATGAAAAAGTTACTCTAGGAGCAAAGTACAGGAACCATGACTTTTACTTCAATAACTGAATGCTATAAGCATAATATAAATATGTTAATCCACAAGATTAGATTAACGAGGTGCAGCTCAAACCAGTTCATTCAACAGAAAATAAGGTTGAAGTGATGCCTACCTTTCTTAGATGATTTTGAAGGGATCCTCCAACTAAATGAGGCAAAAAAAGCATCAATATCTGTGCCAGGGAATTTCGCTCTGATATACTGTTCAACCGAGAGCCTGCTTGCAAACCCTTTTTTATGACCAGCCTCACGGAGACGGGTGGGAAGATACATGTATCTATCCAGAAAGTATCCAGAAATCGCAGTTCTTCTCCCAACTTTCCAACCCCACTTATCGCCAGGATTAGGCCAATCTTCAGGAGCATATGGCAGGCCTTCACCTGAATCATTAACAGACACTGGATAGAGGTTAACACCATTTCCCTGGAGCCTATGTGGACTCTCTTTACTTCCTCCAGGACTGTCAATGTCCATAGACTCCTTTTGTAGCTCACTAGTCATTTAACCTCTGCATAACAAATAAGAATCATCACAACCTGGCGATTATGGAGTATCTACTAATGACAATAACAATAAACTCAAAACCTTTTGAATTGAAAAAACCAATACAAAGAATAACCACGAGAAAAGGGACACATATAGATAATTATAGGAAAATGAATTAAACAGATTATAGACCACGAAGTTTCCAAGAATAGACAGGTAACCAGTTCAACGAATTGCATGCATATAATGTGGAAGTACGAATAGAACTTCAATGACGAAACACGTGTCATGAATCCGTTTCTCAACCAAATTAATAATAGAGAGCTCATGTTTGACAACAAGTTACATAATAAAGACATTCAATCGTTTCCAACAAAACTGGATTTATGGAGAACTCATTTATTAGCACATATTTAAGAAACACTAACTATAATTTCTTTAACTAACTCTAACATCCGATTCTTTAAATTGTCCGAATCTCATCCTAGTTGAGCATTAATAAGTTCAAACTCGGCTAGTGAACCGATCATCTTAATTAAATGTCATAAATTCCGAGCGATCAAATCAAATCATCTTGAACTCATATATAAACAGGATATCCATCTTAACCAACTCAATCAACAACCCTACATTTCTACAAACAATCTTCAATCAATTTACTCAAAAATAGGACAGAAATGAACCATATACCTCAAGAAAATCTATATCATACTCCGGAAACACAAAAAGTGATAAATGAACAGCTTGAGGGTTTCTGGTATCCACAGCAACCCTCACTCTGCACAAAATAAATAAATAAATAAATCACTTAACTTGCCAATTTTTTTTAAAGAAAAAATGATTATGAATGTATACAGAAAATCAAACACATTTAAACAAGAAATTGACTTTGCACATCAATTAAACATTTTTACTCCTAAACAAAACCACCGAAAAAATTGGGAAAAAATGGAAATCGAAACAAAAATTAGCTAAAAACACCTTAAAATTCACTGATTCACTAATATAAATTCAACAAAGATATTCAATTTGCAAAAGCAAATGTTCAATGAAATGATTATTATACAGAAAACAGAAACGGAGAATGTGCCTAAACTTACAGTGAAATTCAATTCAGAAACCCTAAAATGGTTTATAGAAGTGAAGACTGTTTTTTTGTATTCGGACCAAAAGTGCTTAAATAGAGGGAAGTATTCAACGTAATTAGTAAATGACTATTCTGCCCCCCCACTCTCATTTCCCTGTCGGAATATATATATCGGAGTTCCGACGCCTGACCGTACAGCTCTTACACGCTCCATTGGCGCGTGAGTCCCCTCACCCGTTTTTCTTTCCTTTTTTGTTTTTTTATTTTTGTTTTGGTTTTTTTAATGTATCCCAATATGAAATTACAATGCTATTTTTTTCCTTTTAAGTATTATAATATATTAATCGTCGTAGTACATTCGTTGTGAGTGTAAAGTAAGACAAAAATTTACTTAATATTTTTGTGAATATATAATGTTGATTCGATACTATAAATGAAACTTTTAGTTATATATGTTGTATGGTAATTTATTTTTGAAATTAAATAAATGAACATGACGATTACATTACTTCAGTCCGATGTATTTACAACTAATATTGTAAAATTTGGAGAGAGAAAATACAATATGATAGAGATGAGAGAGAAATAAAAAGAAAAAAATTTATCTGGGCAAAAAAGGAAATAATAATGACATGTCATTTTGATTTTCATATAAGGTTAATTTAGTCTATTTGTGAAATACACACTAATGTAGTTACTTTATACCCCACAATCTTAATAATATAGCATAGGATAATAGCTGGCACATTCAATGTATGTACTTACATTTTCAAGTATAATATTTCTAAAAAAATAATAATATATTTATTAAATTTATGACAAGTGAAAATAAATTTGTTTGGATTCATCTATATTATAAAGAATTTCAAAATTCTCAATTCTCATTTTGTGTATTTTTTGAAATTGAAATGTTGATAGATTTTAAATTCCATTCATATGGAATTATTTGAATTTTTTGTTTAAATTTTTTACTCAAATTCAAATTCATCAATCTAGGTGTACTATAAAAGGAATTTTTTTTTAAAAGAAAAAAACAGTTGTTATTGTCAATTTATTGGTTTAATTTGTCAATATATTAAATAATATACCAAAGTAACTTTCTAATCCCTCACACTATATAGATAGTAAGAAGATTAATTCATATTCTTTCTATACAATGTATTTAAATATATTATTACATTATATCTAAATTGATGTCCATGAAAATGGGCTTGCCCAAAAGGCGTAAACGGTTTAAAAGGAAGCAAGAGATCACAAAAACCCAAAGGAATGCAAGGACCGAGGTGCCTCTCAGGAGGCCCAATTCGCATAAGAGTCTAGGATGTCCCAAAAAATTCCAGTTCGAGCAGAGCCCCCAAGAGTCTGATAGGAGGTGTTTTCAAGAAGTAAAACGGCGCAAAGAGGCCCGTGCAGGCCTAGATCCGAGAAGGCCAAATCCAAGAAGGTCTTGCAGGCGCACAAGGAAGCTTAGAGGCTTGAAATTCCTCGACCAAAGTAAAAACGTATATCACGTGGCATCCACATAGGACCTTTGAAGGCACACCCCATAAAATCAAATAAAGACTAGTCGACTCTGAGGGGGCACGTAGCACCTTCAGCCAAAAGTAACATCTAAACCTTAAAAGTTTGAACTCCAGCTGGGGAAAGGCATCTCCTCAACTACCTTGCCAAAATTCTGGAAAGGCATCCTATCCCAAAATTCGAGGATCGCGGGTCTCCAACCGCCAAGAGATAACCCTTCACCGAATTCATGAGGATTCAGCCTTATCCAATCATTTTGAGATAATGCTCCACCAAATCTGTGAAAATCCTCCACCAAATTTATTATGGATTCAATATTATCCAATCGATTATGATGCTGTAAATTGAGAGCTCCCTCAACGAAAGAAGATAAATTTTACCTTCATACTATAACTTTAACCTATGTGCTACAATTTTTTAGTTAGAACTACAACTTTAACTTCTTACTTGGAATTTCTCTCTTTGAACTTCAATTTCATTCTCTCATTTAGACACAAAAAATGAGTAATTCGACTATTAGTTTCATTGCTTTATACTCTCTTAATTCTTATCCCTTTATTTCATTACTTTGTATACCAACTAGGCTCGAGTCCCATATTTTGCTCGCATCATAAATTAACTAAATATTTATTACGTTGATGAATGTCCATGATATTGAATTAGCCTAATACAAATTGCAATATATATATATATATATATATATGCATACATCATCATATAAAGAATTCAGCCCATAAGGTATGATATAATATCAAAAAAATTGAATTCTTTTATATTTTGTTGAAAAAGATCTTATTTCCTCTCGAGAGCTAAATTGATATAAAAATATAACTGATTAATGTTTTAAAGAATCCTTTATAAGGCTATTTTGGTAAAATTTATACAATGATGTAAGCAGATAAGGCCATATTTACATACTAGAATTTGGACCGGATACTTTTCAATTACAGTAAAATCTCTTTAAATTAATAATATTAAAATTATATAATTTAGTAATTTAAAGAAATTTTTTTTCATTCAATGAATTTATTGACTAATTGAAAAATGTTCATGTACAACGTGACTAATTAAATATAGGGTAAATTACAGTTATCTCCCTTGAGGTTTGACATAATTACAAATACCTTCTTGTTGTTTAAAAAATTATAAGTACCCCTCGAGGTTTGTAACCATCTACAAATAACTCATTTCATTTTGTTCTTATGCACCGAATTATTTTTTATTTAATTCTTAAAAATTTTTTGGATTGCAATGCGAAGGGAGAGGTTTCTTAAATTTTTTACACAGAGGAACAATAATACAATTTGACTCGGCTGATTTTTCTACAATTTTAATAAAAAATTCAAGGACAAAATGATCAATTTCAGGCATTTGGTTAAGAATTACAAACCTCGGGAGTATTTGTAATTTCTCAAACAGCGAAAGAATATTTATAATTATGTCAAATCTCAAGGGATGTGGCTGTAATTTACCCTTAAATATAATACACCTCCCTAAAAAAACAAAGTTCATGTATTACTAATTATTTATAGTGATAACTTTTTGCATAATATAATTTTCATCACAAATAATTGTACTTTGACAAGATAATAATATATATAATTGTAGTTATTTTTCAAATAATGAAAAAACGAAAACAAACAAAGCCTTAACTATCTCCGAGTAAAAAGGTTCCCCCTTCTTTCCTTCCACTCCAGAACACAAACTTCCACTCAGAAATGGCTCTTTCTTTCTCACAATTCCCATTTTGCCCCTCCTCCACACTCATCTCTCCCAAATCAACTCGCCCAAACACCACCTTCCCCACTGCAACAAAACCCGCAACCTTATTCACCAAACACGCCCCAAAACTTTCACAAAAGCCCCACAAATTCACCGCTATTCCGAAAGCCACGGGAGAAGACGAACAGCCACCTGCAGAGAGTGAGGAAGAAAGCTCGCAGAGAGATGAAATGACGGAATTGGGCATGGAAATCAAGAAGGCGATGAAGGAGAAGGAGCAAAAGGAAGCGGGTTTGGTGGGAGGGGTCGCTGAGGAAATAAGAGAAATTGAGTGGCCTGCTTTTAATAAAGTTTTGGGGACTACTGGAGTTGTGTTGGGGGTCATTGCAGGCTCCAGTGTCGTTTTGCTCACTGTTAATGCTGTTTTGGCTGAGATTTCTGACCGGGTTTTTGCTGGGAGGGGTGTTCAGGATTTCTTTGGTTGATGAGAGAGGATGAGGATAAGGAGGAGTCTTGATTTGGTGTGGAAGGGTGCACTGTTAACCCCCCTGCTCCTGCCTTTTGATCATCATGGGAATTTTGCCCAAGTGAATCTTCCTTCTTCTGAGCTCAATTTTAATTTCTGGGCCTTTGATATTTCTCTTGCTTTTATTTTTCTTTTTATTGCCAATTGCTTATAGTCATTGTAAGAGTAAATATTAAATCTGACAATTTTGTGAAATTTTCTTGAAAAGGTTAGAGGGAATTATATTATTGATTCTAGTTAGTATTTCACAGCTTACTCCAACTGAAATTGTTGTAATTTTTATTTTATTTTATCACTTTATTTTCTACCATAAAGTCATATATAAGGACAATTACATCGCTCTCCCTGAAATAATTAAACATAGACCTCCTATGGTGTGAAAAATTACACTTAATACCCTGACATTTATTTTCATCTAACAAATATATTCATATCCATTAGTCAGAAGTATTGGCAAAAAATATTGAATAAAAATTTCTATTTACTTATCGTATGGCAAGTCAAATAAATATTTTTCTGAGCAAACTATCCTTATAAAGGTGAAAGTATACCTTATATGCCTTAGTGAATGAAGTTGTATAAGGATAATTTGATCTAAAAAAATTTATTTTACGTACTATAAGTTAGTAATACATCAATTGAGGGTAATCAACATAAGTAAATTAGAATCCAGAAGTAGAACATATAAAAGCAAATTTGATCAGCTCTAACAGTACTGAGTCCTGATTCCTGATTAAAGCATGTGTTTGGTTAAGGTCTCCTAATTCTTGACAAAGAAACTGTTCACATGTAAACATGATAGATCAATTTCCAGGTCAATCTACAAAGTCCAAACAGGGTACACCAGAAAATTGATCTGTATCAAAGTCATTGCAATCCCATCAAGTTTTACGCCATAGCAGAACAGATGGTCATGATTCTTGGATCGTGATAGCTTCATAAATCAAAAATAGACATCACAAAGAACATAATTTCGTAGCTAATCGGTAGCACCAGCGGGACCAACAAGGACTCCCTGTGCATTCCCTTCCTTCTTGCTGCTCTCGTCCTTCATTTCACCGTCACCTTTTCTGATTCTGATTTTGTACTTGGCTTCAAATTCGGCTACATCCTTCTTCTTCCTTTCCAGGGCTTCAGTAAGCCGGGAAATTACCTCTTCGAGCCCCTCCTTGTTTCGCTGGACGGCTGGCAGAACTTCTTTCACGGTTCTCTCGACAAGAACACCTCCAATCATGCGGTAGCACCGTCTTGATGGATCAAGTGGTTTTATGGCATTGATCACGAGTGAATGCTCGCTAACCTCCATCTCCAGTTCAGTGATTTTGGAGTAAATTTGGTTGATTTCTGTCCTCATGGAAGCGTATATGTTTGCAACAGCTTGCTCGTTCAATGGTTCCTTGCTATCACCTTCAACTTTGGCCATAATTTTAAGTCTGAAGATAAACCAAATGAACATATTGTTAATCCTCTTTCATGATATCATCTTAAATGTATAAAAGTGCTATTTGAAAAATATTTCATTGACAACACTTGGTGTGTAACAATCCCTCAGCCCATAAAATTGGCTGATTCCTCCCCCAAAGTCCTTGCGGCAGGGAAAGAGAATGAGAAGGAACTATAAAACTCAGAAGAGTACACTAATGCTCAGGGTAACAAGAGCAATTGAAACACCCCAAGACTAGAAAGAATCATTCTCTGTCACTGTCACCAAAAAATTTACAGCAACGGTAAAGCAAAAACTGTTCTAAGTCTGTTTTAAGTTGGCTAAGAATGCTTCATCCGGACAAGCTCATATCCAACAAAACTGAAAAGGTTTTCTTTTGTATATAGAACCATGAACAAGGAAATTAGGGTCTCATGCAGCCCACCAGAATAAAACTCACTGCAATTCCCCAAGAAAAGGAGCATACAAGAGCATGACAGACCTATCAAACCGCCCCTCAAAAAAATAAGAAAACCGAAAACAGAAGGCCAGTGAATTTCCAGAGCGAGAGTCACTAGAAAGCATGCTTGCCATCTAATAAGAAGGGAAGGGAAAATACTGAGTCCGAACTGCACATGCAAAAAAACACACACACACACACGCGCGTGCATTCCTGATGGTTCTGCTACTTTAGAAATATTTTTAAACAAAAATCACTTAAATTTTGTTCAGAGACAGAGTGAAACCGTTTGCGGTATTTGAAAGAAGATAAAAGTACCTGTTCTGTTGCTTAGAAGGAGCAATGCAGTAACATAATATTCAAGATACAGAAAATGCATATAACAAACAGAAAAGACCATTTTTGTCAATTATGCCATTGCCAACAGATTTATGGTTTCAATCATATATATATATATATATATATGTATGAATTAACCAACCAAATGAATAATGTTGAAGAAAATAAGCTTGGTTATTTAATCTTAGCAAATTTTGAATCCAAGCACAGCCCAGCATGTGCTTGCAAATTGATGAGTACAAGTATGTCAAAAAGAAGACATAACAATCAAATATTTGCAATTGTAGGAGTTTTAAATTCCCTGCGGAGAAGGAGAACCTCACTAGGATCTGCTCACAGTTCAGATGGGAAGAGCTGGTCTACGGTCAAGTGTTGCTTGTCTCCTCTTCCTCACTCAGTCATTGCTTCTAGAAAGTCAATTTCACCCAGCCCCAATTTCTTTAATTCTTAAGAACCACCCTGTCATATTCCTTCATTCCCATCAGAAATAAAGGCTTTCGCTATACCCTTTACTGATAAAGATTTAATTCTGATGACAAAATATAATCCTGTCTCAAATTTTTGCAGCTTCTGGCTCCCCAATTAACTACACAAATGCCTCCTTTTGTTTATTACTAATTAATTCCAGAAAATCACCTTACAGAAGAAATTTTCATCCCACATCATTCCAAATACGAAATATCTCTTTTTGCTCATATTCCTTCTTTTCCCATTCATTATTCCCTAAACGATTCAATTTTCACCAAGTATCACGATTTTCACATAGCTTTAACTTCCGTGCACCACCTAATTAGGGTACAAAACCTTCCCTCTGAAAAATCCCTTCATAAAGTAGTTGTAATTCTTTCCTCACAGATTACAAAATTGTTTTCTGGTACTCTGTCTTTCTTAAGTCCACACACTCTATAATTTCACTTCTGTTTAAACAAATCTTCGAAGCATTACATTCAAGATATTCAAAACACATATATAAACAAATACTCCTTTCCAAGAGCTAAATTCATAATAAATAAATAAGGTACCTCGAAGATTCTGCTTTCTTTTCCGATCACGGTAGCGGCGGCGAGCTTGGCCTATTAGGAGGCGGAGTAAAGCAGGGGTAGAGAGAGAGAGAGAGAGAGGAGAGAAGTTCACAAACCACCTTTCAACATTTCTCCTCTTTCCTCTTTTATTTATTTCCTAAATATAGAGCTTCGGGTCGAGTCGGGTATTAGTAGACCCGGCTAAACTGCAATGTTTTTTTTTCCCTTCGAACTCATTTTTTTAAAATGATAATTAAATTATTATATCAATATTTCGGTAAATTAAGTAATACATCCATTCAATTAATACACGAATAACTCACATAATGTGACGCAAATACCTACACATCCAGTCGGACTCGAACTCATAACCTCAAACTTATTTACGAGACTTCGATCTTACCACAAGGTTAATACAACATGAGTTTTTAGACTCAGATTCGTAACCAATCTTGTACGGAAATAAGTTGTTGACATTGCGCTACTTGATCGTTTATTGACTGAATTGCAACCGTTGTGTTTTCTCCTTTTAAAAGAATAGTAGGGATATAGGAACCAAATCCAAAAATAATTCTTATTATCGTCCGCATCTCTTTTTATGAGACATTGCACTTTTGTATAAACTATTTTGAAAAAAATAAGAACTATTTTTCAAAATGCTATAACTATAAGATGAAAATATAATAATTTTAATTAATATAATATATATATATATATAAGTATTTGTTAAGATATTAAAATATGATACTGAGAGCGAGAAAGAAAGAGAATTTATAGAAAAAAACTGAATAATTTATTGTCATTCAGTCCGATATTCGGTATACAATTTTGGCGTGTCGAATTTCTAGCAAGCTATCTATTTGATTCAGTATGGTTTTATCAAATGTACAACCCTATTCAAAATTAATAATAAACAATTTGTTTGATATGTAAGAGATATTTGTTAAAAAAAATTGAATGTAATAATTACAATTAATATCATACATATTATATTTTTTTGTTTAAATTATAACGAGCTTTTCTAAAATTTGATATAATTACGTATACACCTTTGTTATTTTTTAAAAATTACAAATATCCCCCTGATATTTGATAAAATTATGTAATCCTTGAATAGAGCTTCACAATTATCAACTTTACCCTTGTTGTATTTTTCTTTCTAAAAAAAAAATTAGACAAGGTGGATGAAAAATTTTGAAAAATTATAAAATAATTATCCACTTGGTCCAAAAAAATTAGAAAAATTTAAAAATAAGTGAAATTATAATTTCATAATCCACAAAGATATTTTAGTCAACTCACCACAAAAAAATGAATGAAAATCTAACGAAAATTAACAAAAGTAGGTTATTTGTTAAACAACCGTTAAATCAGAGAATATTGGTAATTTTTCAATCAACAAGAGCGTATCTGTAATTATGCCAACACTAAAGAGACCTCGTTGGAATTTACTTATGTATCCTTTGGAATGAGAGATAGAGAATATTATTAAAATATATTATTGTAATTATTATATGAACTGATCAATCTTTTAGATTGTACATAATAAATGAACTAGAATCTCATCGTGTGATTGATTTGCAGTCCGTCAAAACATTTCCCGGCAATGAGCTCTTGGATTTAAGAGGTTTGCTAGGTCCAAATATCTGCAGACCCATGGATCATATATGTTCCTAGAAGACAACCCAACGATTTATGCTGAAAAATTTCCACAAAAAGTCTTGTAGTCATGCATTTAAAAAGAAAAAACTCATGGATCATATACGCTTATATATGCATCCCATATAATTATATTTATCACGTGATTAATCACTTTTCGTAAACTACACCAATAACATGTCCAGGCAGAAATTGCCAACAATTGCACCAATTTGAGTCAATTCTTGAACTGAAAAAAGTCATGTTTCTTCTAGTAGCCATTTGCTTGTTACTATTCTTCACTTCAACATTACCATAACAACAAAATGAACTGGTTTAGACATGCAAGAAACCCCAGATGCAGCAGAATAGACATGAAATATCAAACTCAAAAGCATTCAAAATGACAAGAACCCCATAAGAGATGGTAGAATAAAAGTTCAACAGGGCCATTGATAACACATGATTTCATCCAACTATTTGGAGAAAGCTGAAGTTGTTCGTCTAACGATGTCGTTTTGCACAGACTAATTTATTGTGCTATGGCACGTTTGATGTTATTCGACGTGATGCCAGAAGAAGGCGTTCACGGCTCAAAAGTCATGCTCTCGGCCTCTTTTCTTACTGACTCAAAGAGCACAGAAGAAAGGTACCGTTCACCAAAGCTTGGGAAAACAGCCTGCATCCGAGTTTTTGAAAAGTGTTATCAACGGCAAAGTATATCTCGAAATGAATACGATAGCCGTTGCTTGAACAAAATGCCATGGAAGCAGAGCTTCTCATTACCTATCAACTTTTATTTTCGAGTAGAGTTCTATTTTCCAAGAAATAAGAACAAAATATATAGCTATTTTGGTAATAAATAACAACAAAATCCTCTTGAATACTTCTTCAGATTGATAAAATAGTCGAGGAGACTTACAACAATCAGTTTTCCAGCATTTTCCGGCCGCTTCGCAATCTTAATTGCAGCTGCTGCTGCCGCACCGGATGATATTCCCACCTGCAGCATATTATTACATACTTAGGACATTATCCGAAAGAAAGATAGGATGTAGATTCCGAAAAAGGTGAAAATATCAACTGTTCTTTGTGAACAAAACCAATATAACTTACCAATAACCCCTCTTTCAATGCAAGGAGCTTAGCAGTCTCGATGGCCTCGTCGCTTGAAATCTTGAAGAGATACAAGAGAAGAACACGGTGATAATTATAATACATCTAAAGGTTTTTCAATGCAATTGATAGAATACTGGGTCTTACTTGAATCACTTCATCAATGAGGTTAACCTCCAAAACACCAGGGATAAAACCGGCTCCAATTCCTTGGATCTTGTGCGGACCTTGAGAATTTTACAATAACAATTTACCAAGTCGATAAACATACAAACCCACACTAACAGATTGAAATATAACTTGGGGCGGGCGTAAAATCCTTTGTTTAGGCTGAAAAATCACCCACCAATTCTGGGATTTGCATCACACTTTTCAATGATTTTAACTTCATTTGTCGATCAAGTTTGATAAATAAGCAAAAAAGTAATTTTGCTGTGGCCGCCTACAGAGCTCACTGCTTATGCAGAAATACGCAAATGTTTTACTTGATTATGTCTTAATATTAGTAATGTTTCATCATGTTTTTTGTACGCCTGAGTATTTGGATGTGCGTGCATGTTATTTTCTCTTTCTTGATCTGCGATTTCATGTTCTTGTCTCTACAAACGAGTTTGATTCAATTTCTTCTACAACATGGGAAACAATTAGGAAAAACGGGGAAAAAAAGAAAAACAATACCAATGCAAGAACCGTATATGAAGAGGATGGAACAGCTATAAAAGAACCAACAGTTAACTGACCGAAAGCACAGACTAATCGCTATTAAGAAACGCTTACAAACGGAAAGTTTCTGGTATTTTATTTAAATAGAAAACAGACAAGAGTAAGATGAACAGAACTCACCTGGCTTTCCTCCAGAAAGAACAGGACTTTCAACTGGTTCAATGCCATATAGCTAAAAGACGGAAAAGAAAAAGAAAAAAACGTAAGGAGAACGAAAGCACCAATAAATCTAGATCATGCAGCAGAAAAACTCCACTATACAAAATCTACGGCTCAGCAGTGTAAGCATTCAACAAAAGATGCTAACCTTTACGCTAGGTTTCTGTTCTTTAAGATATTTTCCCACACCAGTAATTGTGCCTCCAGTACCGATTCCAGAAACAAAAGCATCAATCTTTCCGTTGGTTCCTTTCCAGACTTCAGGTCCCGTTGTTTCATAGTGAATCTATAAACACATTACATGTAATTCAAATGAATTCTCCAAATGGGCAATAACATCCCTTAAAATAAAGGTAATAAAGATCCGTTACCTTTGGGTTGGAAGGGTTTTCAAATTGCTGAAGGATGTAGGAATTGGGAGTCTTATCCCGTATCTCTTCAGCCTTCTGAACAGCACCTTTCATTCCCTTAGCAGGATCCGTGAGCACCAACTCGGCACCAAAAGCACGGAGAATAATTCTGCGTTCAAGACTCATAGAAGCAGGCATGGTGATGATAAGCTTGTAACCTTTAGCGGCAGCCATGAACGCCAGCCCTATCCCCGTGTTACCGCTCGTAGGTTCAATCAGGACGCTCTTCAGCAGAAATGCAAAACATAGCGTGATTTCTTGGTCTTAGAAACCAAATTTACATTCAACCATTATAAAAGATTGCACCATAATTTGATTAATAAATACTAAAGCAGCGGAAATATCGTATAATCTACCTCTCCCGGTTTGATGAGGCCGTTCTCCTCAGCATCTTTGATCATACTATAACCAATCCTGCACAAATGAAAACATAGTTAAAGAAAACATCAGTATAGGCGAAGCGAATGCAAGCTAAACATGAAAATAAAATAGCAACCACAACGAACACACGCACGACAAACGTACGCAATCACACACGCATATTGATCCGAGCCACTAGAACAGGGAAATACCTATCCTTGACACTAGAGCATGGCTCCATGGATTCCAGCTTGGCCGCAACACGTGCGACACAACCATCAACAACATTGTTCAAGTATACCAATGGAGTTTTACCAATCAACTACAAAGTAAATTGCAAAACTATTAATCCAAACAAATTAACAACAGAACAAATTACAAAAAATAAAGAGATATTCAAATAAACCAAAGTTGTTGGTCCAATTAGCCATTGAGAAGCAAAGACTTACTTCAGTGACATCCTTTGCTATTCCAGTTTTGTCCTCTGCCATATTTCTGGATCAAACCTGCAATAAAAACCACCAAGAACTTCAGAATCTGACTGCCTCCCCAGAAAGCCAAAATGTCAATTATCAAACAAAAATAACACATCATATGTATTATGATGAAGTGAAGTAAATGCATGTCAGAACAAAAGCTGCAAAAAATACTCTATTTCAAAAATCAAGAACTGTTTGTTGCTTTCCAGAGATTTCCCTCACCAAAAATTTCCAGAAAAAAAGAATGCCATTTTTGTTAACAATTTTTTGTCGTTTCATTTCACCAACTACAACAACAATATGACTGGATAAATCCCATTAAAGCAAACCCTTCTCAAGAATGCAATAATCTTTCATTACTAACCGAAATCCCATAAGATCTTTTTCAAAAACTCGACCAATTTCCTTCTTCTCCCCAGAGAAACAGAAGTAAATTGATCGACTTCTTTTTTCTCTTGTCAGCAAACTTAAGGCATGAAAATATTTATTCATAGCAGTCAGACCAGATTCAAACTGTTCGATTAAGAGAAGGAGCAGAACAGTAATCGAAGATTACCAGAATAATCAAGAACGATTACCTGTGAATTAGTGCTCTACTGCTTCTGGTTTCCCTCTAGTGTCTGAAGAAGAGCAAGTGAAATGACATCGTTAGATCGATTTAATAATAATAAAAATAATAATAATAATAATAATAATGTCGTAGAATTTAATATTTGATTCACTTAGTACTATGCAATGAATGTTTCCTGAATCTTGGCCCAACGTACGGAAAGGACCTTTTGGCCCATTAAAATTTGTTATGTCCACATACACAGAATTTTGGTTTTTTATTCTCTTATTTTTTTTCATCTTACTATTTATTAATGTTTAAAATTTTAGAATAATTATTTTTAATAAATAAAGTGGGGGATTATTAAATTATGCACACAGGTGTCCCTAAAAAGACAAAGGCCAAACAAAGGGCCTAAATAGAAGGACAAACCAGGGCAGGCCTATCGATTTGCTGCAAGTACCACAGGAGGAGGCCCGTTCAAGCCCATGGGCTCCACACCCCGCCTCAGTGGTATCTGCATGCAGCCATGTTGGCAGGAGATCCACGTGGCAAAAGCCACCTCAGCTAAGGTATTAGTCGTTGTTAGTTAGGTTACTCGAGCTTTGAGGAGTCTTGGTTGGAGACGTTTTCTCAACAGTTTTGTTGGACACTCAAAGGAGACCTTATTCGAAGGCAGCGGGCTTATCCTGAAGAACTACCCTTGTCTCAGGGGATGATCCTATCCGTTGGAGATGTCCTTATCCACAAAGAGCTAGTGTTCACCTGAATCTAGGGGAATTCAGGTGACAGGTGGAAAACCATTTTTAGAGTCCAAGAAGATTTGGCCTCCTCCCAATGGTTCGAAGATTGCTTATAAATACCAAAGCCTTCTCACTTTGAAAGGGTAACTTTTCAATTACATCCACACATGAGAAACGTGAATATGCATTGACTTGATGTTATTCTATTGCTTACTGCTTTCAATTATCTTTTGCCATACTGCCTTGAGTATTGGAGTGTTAAATGATTTTTTTACAGGTTCCCATTCTAGAGTTTGCAAAACCAAGGCTCGAAGACCTCGAGTTTTATCTCATCCAATGAACATTTTTTGCTTGCATCATGCACACATAAAGTGTGCTTCGAAGATAACTAAAAGGAGTGATCGCATAACAACCTCTTCAATGTGATTCTAGAATTTTTCCTCTAATAAATAGACCCCTTATCCACAAGTACCCCCCAAGCCCCCCTACCTGAAGACAGTTTTCTTAGTACGGTAATTCGGGATGGTGGGTGGAGATGGCCCTCGTCCAGAACCTTTGAAGTTCATGAGATCATGGTACGATTACCCTCCATCATGGCAGGATTTGTTGATGTAGTTGGCTGGGAATCGCCCACAGGTAAATTTGATATTTTTGGCATATTTTATTATATAACTATCTATAGTATATTATTATTGGAGAGGGCCCTTTTGGTGTATAAATTGATTTGGTCTGTCATTTATTAAAAAAAATTAAATTAATTAATTATTTTTAACTTCCCCATGATCTTTGATAACTACCTTTGGTGGTTTTGTCTTCCTCATGCATTTATCTTATTTTAGGTAACTTTTAATTATATAAAAATAAATAATTTACCTTATAAAAATATTTTATATTAAATATTTTTAAAAATTATGCACATACATAGGATGTGCCAAACTTACTAGTATAGATTAAATACATGTATCTATTTCGATGAAAAATACATTTAGTCTTATATGTTTAACAACGGTGAAACTTTTTAATCATATTCTTGCCGGAAAAAAATGATGGCCGAAAAAAATTAAGTGAAATACAAACACAAATTGTTGGGCTTTTGGGCATTATTAATTTATCACAAGTACACAGCAAACCCTAATTTTTCTCCCAAATTCTCAATATCCTCTTTCAACTTTCAAAACGACGTAAGTTTTTTAGGCTTCTTCAAACTCGAATTCTTTTCTCCGTGTCTTCAATTATGTGCTCCAAATTCCAATCAAACCAAATTCTCTGTGTTCTTTTGACTAAATTTGTCTTGATTCCAAGAGATCATGGAAATTTTGTATGTTCTTTCATGAATCTTTTTATGGACAATCATTTATGGGTTTGGAGAAATTAGGGATGAGATGAAGAATTAGGGGTTGATGAATTAGGGCTCATGAATTAAATTGTTTGATTATGTTGAGTAATTAACACGTGAAAAAACACATATTTTCTCCAATAACATATTTCATTCGCCAACACAAAAAAATCAAATGTGTCATACTTGTTAAACATACAAGATTATGTGTTTTTTATTGAAATACATATAGGATTAAAATTGATAACAATATAATCATAAAACTAAATGTGTCAAAAGAATCAACTTATAGGACTAAATGTGTTTTAAAACCTAAATCAATTTTTGTAATAGGTGAGTTTTACAAGCTCGCAAATCAATTTGTTAAGCTTTTATATCTTTCGTAAATTTATATTGTTTTTGCATAATAATTATAAATACAAATAACATTTCAATTTTGAAATATATTTTGATATAAGATAATCGTACGATAAGAAAAACGTTAATCATAACCATTAATACTATCAATGATATTTAAAAATAGTAAAATAACACCGTTTACATTAGTTCAAGTAATATAATTAGGGTAAATTACAAGGGACTCCCCTAAATTTTTATAATTACTAATACATACTCACAGTTTAAAAAATTACAAATATTGTAATTATATTAATGATCGTCTAACAAATATCCCTTATAATAACCCACTGTAGGAAATTATTTGGCAGACGATCGCTAATTCAGGAGATATTTGCATTTATTTGAATAACGATAGAATATTTATAATTATAACAAATATCAGGGAATCCTTTGTAATTCACCTTCACAATTATTTATTTTATAATTACTTTAAAGAAAAAGGGAAATTAAATTTGATACCAAGAAGAACCTTATCCTCTCAAACCACCACAAACAAACCATCTCCCCCACAAAAATGGCAGCTCTCTACTCGTCACCATCTCTTCTTCTCAACTTCAGAAACCATACATTTCAGCCAAACAGTCCCCCCCGGCTCAAGCTACATTCCACCTCCACCGCCAGCCGCATCCGCCGCCTGTCGACCTCCGTCCGCGCCTACAAAGTAGTCATAGAGCAAGACGGCAAGACGACGGAGCTCGAAGTGGAGCCAGATGAAACCATCCTCGAGAAGGCTCTGGACAGCGACTTGCCTGTGCCTCACGACTGCAAGCTGGGTGTGTGCATGACGTGCCCGGCTCGGCTCGTCGCCGGGAATGTTGACCAGAGCGAAGGCATGCTGAGCGACGACGTCGTCGAGCGGGGCTATGCTTTGCTCTGTGTGTCGTATCCGAGGTCGGATTGTCATGTAAAGGTTATACCCGAGGAGGAATTGCTGTCTCTGCAGTTGGCTACTGCTAATGATTAAACTCCATGGGAATCCCTTTCTATTGATTCCTATTTTTGTCTATGAAATATTATTTATTATCTGGGTTTTTCCAAATAGTATCACATATGTATGTAGAGCAAGATCCAAAATTTAAAATAGGTATTTTAACTTAGGTGTCACAAATTTTTATTTAATTTACATGCTCAAGAATATATGCATTTGAGAAGCGGGCGGGGGACTACGCAATCAGGGCATAAGTTTTTATATATTTTAAATGAAATAATAGAAAATCTAATAGAGCTAGCAAATTTCCAGTCGAAACAAACCAACACGCTCTAGATTAAGATTGTATTGGTACGCGAATGTTAAGTTTATTAGCATCAATAATTTCAAATGTTCAAAGTATGAAGTCGGATTACTCATTAATTAGATTTCAAAATTAAAATTAAAATATATTGAAGCAATTACCGTGTGACCGAAATGAAGAGCATTTTCTTGTGAGTTGCAAATCCAGGGATGAAACATCCTTCCTTCGGCAAGTTGGCAGTGAAAACGGTAGAAGAAGTATATCGAAATGATATACTTCAAACACAGACCATACTCCGTAATTACACTAACATCTGCTTCAGAAGACGAAACTCATTTAGCTCAAGATATAGCGGAATGAAGCATCAAACTCTCTTATGATCGGTGAATACCATGGTTGACATATCAAAGACCTCAAATTCTAGCGTTAACCAAGTCAAGACGCAGCTACCGTTCAGCAGAGTAGGCGCTCTTGTGGAACTCTTTTTTAACAGAGAACAATCAGGACTAATACTCATCATTTATGGAGTGTAGAAAAATCACATCTTGCTACTGACCAATACCAGTTCCAGTCAATGTTGATCTTGAGTTCTCGGTGGCAGGCATCTCGTTTGTCTTGATTTCTTCTGCTTCAGTTTCACCTTGACGTCAACCCCACCATCAATAATAGACTTGAGCACAATCTGCAGCTTACCCTCCAATTTCTCACCTTTTCTGGGCGTATATACAACATTATGGATATCATCAGCCAGGGCTCTCTGAGCCAACACTTTCCCAACAGCAGCACAAGCACTCCTATTCTTAGTTGAGCCCAGATCAAATTTCATGTCCTTGGAAATAGAGTGTGAAACCGCAACAACATTGCTAGTGGCACGATGAATGATGCTAGCACGTACAGAACCCTTAGATATATAAATATCCAAACAGAATGGTTCATGGTAGGGCGCTGTTTGCTGATTGAAAGTGGGAGTTCTTTGCTTCTTTCCAACACATAAATCTTGCACATCATGAAGCCGAGAGATTAAGTTCTTGTTTTTATCACATCCCAATAACAACTCCGTTTTGCTGTCTTTGCGGTTCTTGGTTTCTCTTGGCTGATCCTTCTTTGAAGCTATCTCAACTACGGAAGCTGGCATGCGGTTTGACTTTTCTTTCTTCTTTTTCTCTTTACTTTGTTTCTGATCTTTCTCATTCCTTGCCGATTTCCTCCTGTGGAAATCAAATTTATATTCTTCATACTCTTTCGAATCCTTGTCAAGCTTATAAAACAACTTCCCACGAATCCTCATATCCTCAATCTCATCAAAATCAGGATCCTCCTTATTTAAATCCAAGGAACAAATCACTCCATTACCATCACCACCGTCCTCTTCTCCATCACAAAACGCAGACTTCATTTTCGATGCTTTGTCCTCAATATCACCTCTCCAAGCATCAGCCAAACCCGAGGAGACCCGCCATGTCGTATCATCCACAAGTTCAATTTTGCAATGCTTCATATCATCCTTACTAGTGTCTGAAAATAACGGAGAAAGATGAAGCCTATTAGTAACAGAATATCCCCTGTCATGACCAAGAAATTCCGAGGCTCGCCCAGAAGAAAATCTACTACACTGGGACGATAGAAGCGACTTCGTTGTTGATCTCACGAAGGGGACCCTTCTGAGAAGTAAATATGCCATTCCTAAGTAGCAAAAGCAGCAGACTCTTTAAGGGCTAGAAACTCGGCAGAATTTCCCTTAAGCGGCATTCCGTCGAACAGTTGGTGCTCCAAGAACAGTTGTTCATGTGCCAATTTCTTGAGCATACGGTAACTCAACGTGACCGAGAAACAACGACAACGCCGGCAAAGAGGTTACAATAAGGGGTCTCGCCGGAGATTCAGATCGATCTCACCTGAACGGACGCTTTGCGAGGTCGCTTGTGTGAAAATAAAGCACGCGTGCGCAGCCAAATGTCTTCCTTCCTACTCTTTTCATCCATAACCCAAACCCCCACCCGCACCCGCACCCGATCCAAATTAATAAATTGCCGTCTGTTAGGATATCATGATTTTTATAGTATGTTTGTCCGAATTTTGAAAAAGTATTTTTCAATTTTTTATTTGTAATAAAGTATTTTTGTGCTATTCAAGATGTCAACTTATATGTTTAAAATTGCTGTAAAAAAATTTTAAAGCCATCATTCCTATCGATTGATCCGATGACGTGTTCGGATTGGAATGATATGGGCGGTTGCCGTCCGCGATATCGCAAGAATTCCATTGAACCTTATCATTTAGAGGTAGTAGAAGTCATAAGAAGATTTTCGTAGATGAACCTGCGGAAGTATCATTGTCGAAACTTGCAAAAGCAGAAACCGAACACGTACACAACAAAACCAAGGCCCTAGCGGGGGGGAAGCCCCCCGTCTTGGTGCTTCTAGTTTCTTTGACTTTGTAAACAAATTCTAATTTTCTTTTGAACTGTTCATCCTCGTTATAATAATTTAATTCGAGTTTATTCTTTTTAATTTATTTTTTAAATTGCTAATCTAAAATTGATGTAAAGTCTTCATAAAATCTATCATTTATAATTTATAATTTCACATATCTATTATTTTAGAATTTTTATATTTTATTTTTATATTATCTAATATTATTCCTATATCATACACGAATATAAATTAAATTGCTATGAGTAATCAAAAAATTATATCTTTGACAATCAAGCACATTTATTTATTGTGTATGAATGGACAATTATATTAATCAGTGGAAATTATTGAATTAGCCATTCAATTTTTTTGATTAATATTGAACATTTTAATAATATAAATGACAAATATTTTTAAAAAATTAAATAAAAGATACACTAATTAAAATACCATTTATTATTTTTTGAGAAAAAATCATCATTATCAGCGAAAGACAAATGCAAATATTAAACAACAATAGTATCTTTTTAACATGGGGACAAAAGAATCTTTTATCAATTAAGTTTGTTTTTGAAGTGTTTTTTTTAATTATATCATTTTACAAATTATATTTTTTCACATTTAGCATCAATTCATATATTGATTTGAAAATTTATATTGTTGAATGAAAGATTTATATACACATATATTTACAAAATGCTCTCTGATTTAATAACAAAAAATTCAGAATAGCTATGAGCCTGCCGAAAAGCAAGACCTATCAACAAGAATTGTGCATGATTCATATAGCAACCCAATAAGGTCATGTTTGCTGGTTATAATCGGGTTTGGATATCCAATTAATATGGATAAGTGACCTGTGACCCACAGACTTATTTTTGGACCAACCCATGATTCACCGGGCTGATCCAAAGCGCATGTGTTGGGCTCTTTTTATATGTCCTTTTTTATTCTGACATCTTACCTTGCACTGTTGGATATGCTCTTGATGTTCTCTCAAATTACTCAAAACTCTGGCGAGTTGCAATTAGTGCACGTGACACACTTTTTGACTTTCATGGGGCCAAATTCGTAAATTGACATTTTTGTAACTTGCATGATATTTGTTACTTGTTAGTAAACATGTAATTGTAATAATCAAACATTGTGTCCCAAACAAATTAACAAAAAGGAAATAAGCTGATATTTAGTCGTATCCTAATATGTCACAAAGATAATCAAGACTTAATCTAAATCGATCATTATCCCATACCAGCTAGTAAACATGACGTAGAGTTATTATGCTACGAGTCTGCAAAAGACCCAAGACCCTCCTATAGTAAGGTTGTGAAGGCACAACACTAACTTGCCAAAAGCAAGACCCATCTGAACATGTGGTATTGGTTCCTATGGCAAACCCATTAAGATACTGCATCGCGAGAACCATATACCCATATGCACACAGTTACAGACTACTCGGGCATGTTTATTATTGGGGATGGAATTAACATAATAAATATTAATTTGTAATATTGTTTGGGACTAGGCCATTAAGGACTACTTTTTTCTTTGTTTACTTTCCACAACGATATTCAGAACAAAAGTGTAGTTTAATGCAATCCAACATTTACTAGTATGTATAGAAAGATGTATTATTAGGTCAATTTATAATTTTACCCATAAATAAGACAAAAGAAGTGAGCTTGGCTAGTAGTCAAAAAAGGAGTCTG
This sequence comes from Sesamum alatum, assembly GCA_034509735.1. Lineage (NCBI taxonomy): Eukaryota > Viridiplantae > Streptophyta > Magnoliopsida > Lamiales > Pedaliaceae > Sesamum > Sesamum alatum. Next base: position 3,803,149 of record JACGWO010000002.1, on the reverse strand, counting down.
ATGTGCATTAATTGCGCTGACATGTTAGGTTTTAAATTATCAAAACTCGAAGGGTAAAAGCATCTCATATTAAAAAAAATCAAGGGCCAAAAAGACAATAAAAAACACTCCTACATTTATAGTAAATGCTCGGCTTATAATCAAAGCCAAAAATACCTTGACTGCGATAAGTGCAATTTTAATCCCTAAACATTACCACTAAAGCAATTTTGGTCCCTAAACATTTTAAGGTTGCAATCTTAGTCCTTATACTCTGATTTTTTTAGCAATTTTTGGAAGTCCAACTCAAACAGACATATGTAGAGAAAAGAGAAAATTTGGGGAAAAATTTACATTAGGGTTTCAGTAACACTCAATCACTCTTCTTCCCCTATCATTCTACCGCCGCGACGCTGAGTTTGTCGTCGCCGCTCGCGCGAGACTCCGTAGCCGTCGCTGGAGACTCGCTCTCAGTCGCCCAGCTCTACCACCGCACGCGCGGCCGCCGTCGTTGAGGACCAGTCGCTACTCCATGAAAAATATGAACAACAATGGGCTGGATTTTACGGCTGATTACAGTAAGTATCATTAAGAATTGTTGTGATTATGAAACTGTTGGATTTCTGTGATTATTCATAGTTGAGATTTGTTTAAATTTCTTTGATTATTGTGGCTGAAATTTCTGAATTGTGGCTAAAGTTTGTGAATTATGACTGATTATTGTGGCTGAAATTTGGAGAATATGGCTGATTATTGGCTGAAATTTGGAGATTATGGCTGATTATTGGCTGAATTGTGAATTATGGTTGATTATTAACTGAAATTTGTGATTATGGCTGATTATTTTGTGGGTATAATTGTTGTTGGATGATGTATGATGGAACCTTTTCTACTTTTTTGGCTTTTTTGTTTCTTTTTTTGTTATTGAAGATGGGAATGAGAGTGACATGAATGCAAGTGAGGATGAAGGAGTATTTTATGATTCTGAATTTAATCTGTCGGACGATGATTTGCTTTTTGATGACGATGTTGATCCTCATGTGGAGTTTGGTGGGTCAAGGGCAAATCAGTAGAGGGGAGTGAATGGTGTGGTGATGATGTGTATGCTATTGCACCGGCTGAAAATATTGAGGAAGAAGGGTGTGTGCATAGTGATGATGATTTTGCTAGCACATATGGTTCTGATGATGAGAACAATGTGATATATCAAATGTACAATCCTAGGGTTGAAAATAAAAATCCTGACCTTAAAATTAGGCTTGATTTTCAGTTCTAAAGAAGAAGCAAAATTTGTAATTCAAAGTCACTGTCCAAGAAGGGGTATGATGATGAAATTTGAAAAAAATGACAAGCAGAGATTGAAGGCAGTGTGCAAGAAACAAGGATGTACATAGTTTGTGTATGCCACAAAGATGCAAAATGACAATGCATGGCAAATAAAAAGTTACAATTCTGAACATAACTTCCGGTATATTGTGTTTGTTTATAAGTAATTTTGATTGTGTATTGTATAATTTTTCATGTTTGATTCACATAATCTGTTATGTTTGTGTATATTAGGTAAGAATACCCCGAAAAAAATTAGCAAACAAAGCCAACAAGGTCAACTAGGATTGCTTCAGTCAAGGTACATCTTTTCCTTATTATGTCCTCAGAAAAATAATCTGTTATGATTTAATTATTAACTCATTCTCTCTTCTAATTTTATTGGTTCAGATCAATCAATCTACATCAAATGTACACACTCCAGTGATTGTTAGAGATGGAATGAATTTTATAACTCTATCCAACTTAAGAGCCTCTTTCTCAAATGTAGCAACCGGGAATACATCGAGGGTTGCTTCTGAAATAACTCCAGAAGTTTCAAGAAATACTTCAAGGGTGCCTTCAGGCTTATCTAAAGCATCTCAGTCTAGTCAGTAAGGATGATGTTATGTTTTGTACTAAAATTATGAATTAAATTCTTATTTTATTAATGTTTGAGATTGTGGGATATTTTATTATGAAACTATTGAATTTGAGATTGTTCAATGTTATGTTAAATTGTTGTTTTGATGTTTAATTAATGCAAGGATGTTTATTTTTCAATATTATACACAAAATAGATTATTAATAATTTTTTTAAAAATTATATAACAAATTTATTGATTAAATTCAATATTTTTTAATTTTTTATCTCTTTAAATTTGAAGAAAAATGAAAAAAATAAGTGTCTTAAACTAAAAGTTAAAAAATAGCACAAAATAGAATCAAAATAACATTTTTTTTTTAAAAAAAAACGAATTTCCATTAAATCTAACTGTTAAACTAACGGAAGGACCAAAAGTACTTAAAAATAAATATTTGAGGACTAAAATTGCAACCTCAAAAAATTTGAGGACCAAAACTGCTTTAATGACATTATTTAGGGATCAAAATTGCATTTATCCCTACCTTAACTCTAATTAGGCATTTTGGTGAGAAATCGAGAGCCGGCCCAAAAACTCAAGGACCAGATATTTAGCTAGTAAACAAACTTACTCCCATAATAAACATGCCCTACTATGTTCCTTGCTTGATACCCGGACAAAGTTCAAAAGCTGGTCAACTGGATTTTAGACATACTCTTATGCTCCAATGATATTTGAACAGAATCTGCAGTTCTCTCTCTGTCTCTCTCTCTCTCTGAGATTATAAATTCCCCGAACTCTTCAGTACACCAAAAGCTACATCTCTGCCTATCCCAACATTGCCAACTGATTGATGAGCACTCCTTTCTATCATCAACCCCTTGAACAAAATTTTCTATTTAGAGGAGCAAAGAATTGCAATTTGCAAAGATAAATAGTCAAATGAAATGTGCGAGGGAAGGAAGAAAATATTCAGAGACTCCACCATCTTCTTAATAAGGTTAACATTCTACAAGCATCCCAAAACAAGTTATATTCCGACCACTTATTCTATTCAGTATAAACCCATGATCAACAATGTCGGAATATATAAACCCCAGAAGATGAGATTATGCAGTAATAGCCATCTAAATGCAACCATTGATCCTAGCATTAGTGCGAGTCGTCGTAGTTACCGTTCTTTTTTTTTTTTTTAATTACTTTTCACAACCACCTAGTACTACTACAAGTTTCAACAACCACAAAATACAGCCTGCCCTCGTTAAGGTCAGTAATTAAAGGATTAACACACAGATAAAAAGCTACCATTAAAGGTTAGTGATTACAGACCATTAAAATGACATTTTGGATTTTTGAGTCATGATATCAGTAGTCACCCTTCTCCAAGAGCCCAGTCATGTCGTTGATCAGATCAGTAGTAAGGTTGCTGGTAAGCAGGTGCCATCCCATTGTTGTATCCTCCATAAGCCGGGAAGTTAACCGGAGAAACTGGGTAAGATCCAACGATGGCCGGTGGGGGAGCTTCAGGGGAGTAAGCATAAGGGGGACTCCTGCTTCCGTAAACAGCAGGAACAGCTGGGTATGCTGGGACGGGGGCGGGGTACTGGGTGTGTGAAGGAGATCTGACATATGTTGGAGGTGATGGGAAAGATGAGACGTAGGCGTTTGTTGAACGACCTGCTTTGGCAGGGGGCATGGGGCCTCCGTTGCTAGCACGGGTTCTTTTAGCGGCTGGGCTTGCTGGCTTTTTCTTCTCAATCTTGGCCTTCTCTAATTGTTCGAGACGTTTCTTAAGGTTTTCTGGTGGGAACTCAGCCTCGAGTTTGTATTCTTCAATGCACTTGAGAACAGCACGAATAGCTGATTGCTCTTTCTTGGCAGCCATGTGCTGTACAAGATTGCGGAAGGGGGACAACAGATTAATAAAGCATAACCAACTCTAGTGTATGTCAATTCATACACTACCACCACTTGCGAGGAACTTTATGCCCTGGAAGTGCAACCCACATGAATAGCATACAGAGAACGCACTCATGAGAGTGTGCAACGTGTGTGTCAGCCAATTCAGTTTCACTACCACAGCCAAGAGGTGCATCTCATAATTTAACTCAACTACATGATCTCAAAGAGATCAGTGCATAAATGTGCAGGGGAGGACGTGACTAATGAATGAATAGCATACAGAGAACACACTCATGAGAGTGTCCAACGTGTGTGTCAGCCAATTCAGTTTCACTACCACAGCCAAGAGGTGCATCTCATAATTTAACTCAACTACATGATCTCAAAGAGATCAGTGCATAAATGTGCAGGGGAGGACGTGACTAATGAAATTAGAGAAGGTTAATTCAGAGTGAGGATGCGTATATGAGAAGAAGCATCTCATCAAACTCAAAGTTACCAAAGTATTTGAGACATTCTTACTTCACCAATTATGTTCGTATAAAAGAAGAAAGGAGATGCAACCTTAAGATAAACAATAAATCTGTAACAGGATTATTTATAAATAAAAATCTTACCGCAGCACGGCCTGAATTGTTAGGATCCTCCAAGATTGATGTAGCAGCCTTTTTAGCGTCCTTCAGAAAAGCCTTCAGAAGTGGAACAGGGGGGAATTTGTCGGCAAGACCAACTTCATATGTAAAATGTACAGCATCAACCTGTTGTCCCCTTCCAATCAATTCTTCAATCATATCTGCTTAAGATACATAAAAGCACTGAGACACTATGGCAAAATGCAGCATCCAGTGTGCCTAATTCATTCAGGTTATATATGCAAGCATGTAATCAAAACACATAAGATAACTCATAACATATTGCAATAAATGTTTGGTGAGTCCAAAAGTAGATCTTAAATTCAACCGCTTATAATGCAAGACAACATAAATGATTCTAAACAAACTTTTACCACTCAGAGATTTGGCAAAACTAGAAATGAATTCTCATCACTGATCTTTTCTGATCACTTACTCAAAGAATGAAAGAAAGTCAATGAACTTTATGTAATTTGATTGTAAGATAAACCATATGCACACAGCAGAAACTAAAGTACATAGACCCCAGGACAAAGCAATTTAATTGGAAATAAGGTTGGATGGACTCAAGTGTTCGTATAACAGGAGCCTGGACAATTAGAGAGTGAACAACTTCCTAAATAAGATCATGGTGCTCGAGTTAACAAACTGACCCACAGTTTTTATTTAGCTGATGTGAAGTTAGATAGATGGCAGTTGATATGCTAGAAAATATGCTAGCAGAAGCTGAGCAATGGCAGATACCACAGTGAAAGACAGAACACATCTAATCTCAACATTATAAGGCATTGTAGGCCTAGTGCTGCATATAATCTGAGATCAGCTGTCAAAGATTACTTGAGATCAGCACCATTGGCAAAATATACACTCCTGACATCTATCTGAACACACCCTAGAATAGCTTCTGCTAACCAACATGGAAAATGCTACATGTCTGATTCACTAGAGAACTGGAAGAGGTAAGACTACTCTTAACTCAAGACCCACGAGTGAAGATACTCAAGAACTTTAACTCCCCTCTTGCAATGTAAGTCACCAGCCTGCCACACTTCACATACTTAGCTCAACAATCAAATGCAAAGGTTACAGAATAGAGATCACAAAACTATATGCCACCGCAACATATTCCTCAAAATTAGGTGTGAGTCTCAGTAAAGGAAGTAACCTTCACAGGTTGGCCACAGAACACAAGATAATCTGGGCACAAGAAAAAATTTCACAGACAAGGCCAAATCCTTCAAATTAAGAATGAAAGTATGCTCCTGGTATCTCAAAGATATCTGCCAGCATCTCGCTTTGCATTTAACCTTAACAAATACTGAACAAAAGCAGCCCACAAACTACACGCGGACACCACTCCAAACATGATGAAACCATCTTCTATGTTATGTTTCCTTTGCTCATCTTGAAGAAAGCCTCTAAACCATCTCATGATTCTAATGTACCATCACAAGAGTCACAAACTATGGAAATCCGAATTACTTCAATAATCACAATTCAGATGCCAAACCAAAAGTGTTCTAGTCACGACACTGATAGCACTAAATTCCACAATTTGTACAAAAGAACCAGAGCAAACACACACTAAAAGAATAAAAAGCAGAACTAATTCCAAGAGTAAACCTAGAAAAACTTTACCGGGCATCTTATCGCCAAGGCCAAGCGAAACAGCAAGCTTAGGCATCTGTTTCCTCCACGCGGACGCCACCACGAGCTTCCTATACAAATCCACATCCTCCTCCTTCACAATTCCAAAAGTCACCAAATGCTGCAAGAAGGTATGCACATCAGGCGTCTTCACATTCTCTATACCACCCCTCTCCTCCAAGCTCTTCTTCCACGTTTCAGCTATCTCCTCCGCCTTTCCCTTAATGCTCGGAGTCACCAGCAACCTCTCCTTCCCCAGCACAGGATCCACCATCACCGGAATCAAAGACTCCAACAACAACACGCAGGCCCATCCCAAATCGGAACTGTTACTAGTACTGTTACTGCTGGGAAGAGGAAAAACCTCGGAGATCGCTTCCAACACAAATCTCGGTGGATCGACACAATCAGCCAAGGCTTTCGGCAACTCCGATCTGAACAACTCCAGTTCCTTCTTCCGAGCGGTAACGAAGACCCAGAACTCTTTCGCCGCCATCTTGTGGCATAAGCTTTTCAATTTCATCAACAAACCTTCGGAATCATCAACTTCCGGTTCCTCAGTTTGGCTCTCAGCACCCGGAGCCGCGAATGAGATAGACATTTTTGTCGTTTTCTCCAGGCTCTCTAAAACAATCGACATGGATTTAGAAATGGAGGACTCGCGAGTGTCGAGAGCTTGCAGAGACTGCTGAGTCTCGTTGTTCAAGGCCTGGAACTTCGCCTTTAGAGCATCAGACTTCTTGATGAGGTCTTGCTCCAGAGAGGAGAAATGATCGGAGAGTTCCTTCCAGAGCAGAGTGCAGCTCGTCATCAGCGATGTCTGGCGCTGAAACTCATCGAAACTCGGCTGCGGCGGCGGCGGATGAGTCAACTCGCCGGGATCGGGCAGCGAACCCATTGTGAGAGCGAGGAATTCTGAGTTTGAGTCAGCGAACTCGGAGCAAAATTAAATTAAAACCCTAGGGAAATTCTAGAGAGAGAGAATCAAGAGGGGGGGACAGGAGCGAGAAAGAGTTGGTGGCGGGCGAGATAAAGTAAAGGTAAGGAGAAGGAGGGGGGGGGGGGTTGGTACGGAGGTCGGGTGACGTGGAAGATTGTGAAGCCGACAGGTGTTATATTGTCGGGGGTGAGAAAATATAGAGGGCGGTGTAGGCTAACGTGAGCAGGAGGGGGTGGTTGGTGCGCATTGTAAACAGGTATTATTACAGTTAACGGGGCGTTCCAGAAGAATGTCAGTCACTGAAGTAGAAATAGAATGTCGCAGCAATATAATTATCCCTATCTTTTTTAATCTATAAATAAACATATAATTATCATCCTCTGTCAGTAAATTAAATAATTGAATAAATAAAATATTCCAAGTTCAATTATTTTCTCTTTTTTTTATGAATATTAGTAAAAAAATAAAATATTTTGAAATAAAATTATTCGTCTTTTATTTTAAGGTAAATTACATTGACATCTCTGAGGTTAAGCCCAATTACATAAACACCTCATATCTTTTGTGAAATTGCAACTATACTCTTGAGAAGTATTAGTATAATGTTTTTCAGGGGGCATTAGTGTAAACTTTTCCTTTGAATATGAGGTGTCGTTGTAATTTTAACAAAAACAGTGGGTGTTATTTTGGTCTAACCTCAAGGAGTGTCACTGTAATTTACCCTTTATTTTAAACTATATTTTTGAAAGAGACTAATTTATTTTTGGTCTCATATCTTAGTTAATAAATCACTTTTGGTCTTGTATTCTGACTTCATCAATTTTGGTATACAAGTTTTCTCAAAATGATCAAAATTAATAACGATCGTGAGTTAATAAAAAAAGGTTTCTCCATTAATTTGAACGGTTAACTAAGGATCTGAATTAGTCAATGAGGCCTAACTTAGTTGCGAAGCTGAGAACCCATAATCTTAGATGTCATGGGTTCGAACCCCTGTGTGGGTTAATTTTGTTACTACTGTATAGTATATATTTTGTTGTTGTAATAGTTATATGTTAGTTTATGTGATATTGTTAATATGATTGATAGTAATTGTCTTTGTTCTATATTGATAGTGGATATGACTGAATATAATCACTTTACTTTCGATTAATAAAGTTCGTCGATTTCAAATAAGAATCAAAATTGATTTCTATCATTTCAAGAAAAATTGAAAATCAAATAATATTGGAATACAGAGTACTAAAGGTGATTTAGTAATTAATTTCGAAGACTAAAATAAAAATTATTCTTTTTGTAAAATATTATGAACTTTACACTCTTTCTATACAAAGTCATTTAGAATTTCTTTTTTCAAAATTCAAATCTTTCAATTTAAATGCAGCCTTAAGTATTTGTAAATTAAACTCCTACTCCATGGTTTTTTAAAGAATAGAAATTAAAAGTAGGAGGATGTTTCTAATTTTTTTTTAATTTTTTTTTTGTAAATAGTTATAAATTCATCTACATACAATCTCAAATTTTCATTTTAATAGGTTATCAAGTACTTAAATTTTAGTTTTTCACTTGCTGCAACAAAAGATAATATCAGTAACAATATTAAACGATATTTTTTTCATGATATAATGTTTAAAAAGTTATTAATGACAAGAACTTTATATAACTCACTGTTTTTGGAAATTAGTAACAAATTTATAGTGCAACTTAATGACAGTATATAGGTAATAATAATTACATTTCTATAACTATATATATGGTACTAATTGCTCTTAATGACAATTTCATTCACGATTTTTGCCATCAAAATCATGAAAATCATTGTTATGAAAAAATAAAAAGTATTGTCACTTAATATATATAGTTAGAAACATCGTTAATATTATCACTTCATTTTTATTTGGAAACATTGTTAATATCGTCACTTGATTTTCTAGCGCTAAAAAAAGATTATTTCAACATTGTGAATGATTTTTGCTTAAAATCATGTTAAATCATGATTATCGCCATAGTCAAACTAAACTAATATAAAAACTTATATTTTGACAGGGACATGCAATATTTGGTTGATTTTAGCCGTGAGAATATCATTTGACGTGGTTCTGAACTATTGTTAATATTTTGGTTTTGCCTGTAAAAACAACGATTAATTAAATACTGTAAAAAAAATTATATTTTTCTTTTATTTTTTTCAAATATCAAAATTTTTCCTAAGATTTATCACTTCATCAAAAATACAATTTTTACCCGCACTCCCTTACTCCTTACCCACGACCTAATTTACAAATCCACAGTTTAAGATTTAAATGGAAGGAAGACAAAAGGGTAAAAAAGAGAAGCTTAAGGGGATGTTTGGATAAATATATTTAGGTAAAAGAAAGCTTTCGCGGAAACCGAAGAGGAAAAAAAAAAAAAGAAAGTAAAAGGCTGAAAAGCTGGAAAAAGTGGAGGGGGAGGAGGGTGGTGGGGGGCGTGGCGGTGGTGGTGGTGGACCACCCTTCTGACCACCACATGGTTGCAGTCAGATAAAGTAAAGACATTGCCGGCCTTATAAATAGAGAAAAAAAAAAAGGCAAGCAATCCCACGATTATGTAAATAAATAGATTATTCTTTTATAAAAAATAAAATAATTAATTATTTTAATATTTTTTTAAATAAATTAATTTAATTTTTTGTGTTTTTTAAAGAATCCATTGAAGTAAATTATAATTTTTTTCATAATGAGTAATTCATTTATTTACAATATCAAAGAGGTAAATTATAGTAAATCCTATATATATATATACTTATAGAGAGAGAAAGAGGAGAGAGAGATTATTATTATTGTGTAGAGAATAGAGATTGTATAGTTTGTGGCACTTCCCAAACAGCCCTTTATACTGCCTTTTTTTTCCTCTTTCAAATTCATAATTATTATTGGTACGATGAGATATGGTTCGAGTGGATCACAAGGAATGAAGGAAAGAGGCTGTCTGTTGCTCTTTCAATTGCTACATTAACTTGTGCACTTCTTATTAGGTCTTGATCTGAAATTTTGGCTACAAGTATTTGAAATTTGAGAAAATGAATACACGTTAGGTTAATTGGAGGATTTTTCAATTAAAATCGTTCGATGCTCGATTCAATTTGGGTAAAGTTTGAAGATAGCCGTTCAAAATGGTGTACCTTAGCGTCAAGTTATCGAAAGTATATATAAGGAATAAATGTCCGAACTTGTACAAACCCACGTTTCGAAACCTTTGCCCTCCAGGTATCATGGCAAGAACAGTTGCTATGTCATGTTGAATTGGGTCCGATCCGACCTAGTAGAGAAGAGTGTGGATCGTGTCCCTTTGTGGCATTTTAAATCCCGTGAGGGGTATTTTTGTATTTTCATTTTGTCTAATATCATAATTTGATCGGATGTGTTTTTTTGGAATTGAAAGTGATGAATTTTATTAATCGAAAGTAAAGTGATTACATTCAGTCCTGTCGGCTATCAATATTGAACAGAGACAATTATAAACAATCAAATCAATAATATCACATAAACTAACACCGAGCTATTACAACAGCAAATCATAACCTCCTATACAGTAGAAATAGCATCAACCCACGCAGGGGTTCGAATCCATGAACTCTAGGATCATGGGGCCTCAGCTTCGCCAACTAAGTTAAGCTTCCTCCGCATAATTTGATCGGATGTGTTAATAGTTATAAGGTTTCCTTTTTTTAAAGAAAAAATAAATTGGATGGTATAATACTGATTATTACGAGTTAAGACGTGCTTCAGGGACTATAAATACTCGCTTATAAGAGTACTTGCGAAATATACAATAACGCAAAATATCTCATCAATAAAAAGAACTGAAATAATAGATTGTTTATAGTTTACACTTACAGATTACCCATTTAACCAACAAATTATTGGTATCCAATGGTAAACGAGTTTGAGTGTAAGATGATTCTTGTCAATCAGGCTTCGAAAATCTTAGAGCCACTCTTGTTGGGAGGGGTTTAATTTTTTCGTTTCTCTCCCAAATAAGATTAGTTTCACCTCTAATGTGGGATGAGAACAACTAGGATAAAAACTAAAGCAAAACAAAAATAAAAGCAAAAAGAAAAAGAAATCAATACAACTCCTTACATAGATTAAGAGAATCAAACAACATAATATTCTTAATATGAATATATCATCTCGATGGTCATTTAAACCAATAATATGAACATAAATAAGTATTTTAGTTTCTTAATTTTCATCTAAAGTTTCTTGATAGAAGAAGAACGGATAAGAGATTTCTGTTCGCTCTATAATTTTGTAAAATTTCCAGTCTAAATTATTAATATATTTTAAAGCCTCAATTTTATTATTCGACCAAACCATAAAATTATTTTTGGACTGAAAGATTAAGAATTAAAATTTTCAATCCACATTAACAAGCTTTTTGAACGTGTCTCAATAACTCCGTACTACAAAGAATTTCAAAATATTATTGATTTCATATTTTGAATTATATTTTGTGGTGGTACAATGAATATCAAATTCATTTAATATGGACTCATTAATTAAAAGTCTTTTCCTCAAATTTTTCATCCAAATGTAGCATAGTAGAACTTAAAAGGCAGAAATACATTTTTGGTCTTGTAACTATAGGTTGTTAGCACTTTTGGTCATGTAATTTTCTTCATCTACATATTTAGTCCTTTTTTTTTTTTTTCAAATTTAGTGTTGAACATCTCACATTTGGTCTGTTTTTGAAAAATTTAGTTATGTGTTAACAATTTTGGTCCATTTTAGAGTAGAGTATATCTCATTTTTTGTCTTATAACTATGTGTCATCGGGATCAAATTTATTAATACAGGACTAAATTTGCCAAAAAAAGGACCAAATTTGAGACGTGCAGGGCTAAATTCATCAAAAGAATGACTGAATGTGTAAACAGAGTAAGTTAGAGGATAAAAAATGCTAACGATCTAAAGCTAATGGATTAAAAATATAATATTGCCAACTTAAAAATGAACTCAAATCCATCATAAAAAAAACATGATTTTCTCACATCAAATAATGATAATCGGAACAAGGATTTAGCAGTGACCTCTATATTGTGTTGACATAATAATATTCCACACTATTTAATATTTCCACATCTCATGAACAATTGATGATCGAAAAAATTCTTACCTAAATCAAGTCTGATCGAACCCAATCAATTACATAGTAAATGTATCACATTTACCACGTGATTGATCCATCTCCTAAACTACCAATCACATGATAACAAGTGCATTGCACTTACAATATAATTAACTCAGGCTCCCAATTTGGCCTAGAATTTCTCTTGCTGATCGACCTCATCTTAGGAACTAACTTCCAAAGCCAACGATGTTTTTCCCAGGTTCGAACCCTAAAACTCTTCACTCGATTAAAGTCTTGAGTTCGAGTTCCATATATATCTGCTACTTAAACAATATTTTATTATGCAGTATCTTGATTGCTTTCTTTTTCATAAAATTGTTAATATATTTGATAAGATCATGAATATTTTAATTTATTGTATGATGTAATCGATCGTTTTGTTTTTATTTTTATTTTTTAAAAAAAACAGTAGTGGTTTTTTTTTGGGGGGGGGGGGGGGGGTGCATGAATGAATGAAGAGAAGAGCAGGCACGCGCACCTGCGAAATCTGATGTCTCTGAACAGTAGGAGAAGTAGTAAAGCGCACTCCACTCCATGACTACTGCATGGTGGAATCTTTGGATGCTCATTTCATATTGAAGAATAGCGCTTTTTCTTCGACTTAATTCCCCTAATTCCACGTGCTTAACCCTAACCCTAACCCTAATCTTGTCTTTTCACTTTTCTTTTTTTATGTTTAATTACACATATTAGTGGATGTAATGATATAGGCTAGAGAGCATGCACTTATAACCTTCTAGCAATAGGGTTTCGTGTAAATTAATTAATTTGGGAATCGTACCCTAATTGGGATTGTACTAATGAATTATTCATGTGAATATATTTTACACTAAAAGAAATACGATTATTTGTAATGATTAATTGTCCCATCGTTAAGAGTAAAAAATAATACAAATAGTAATTAATTAATTACGGTTGTACAATAATTGTTAGTCATTATTTTTATAAGCGAGATCACAATATTAGCTACAATTAAAAAACATAACAAGTGTTCTGGCCATAGGTTAAATCAAGGCAAATATTGATTACTTGTATTCAATACTTGAGTTTTGCATATGTTTGTTTAACTATGGTAAATAGTGTCGATGTGGAATGATTTTTTAGTTATAGTGATTTATTGTATAGAGAATAATTTATTTTTTTTTTGTAGTGTTACATATAGATATTTATTTATGTATTTTTGTATACAAGCAAATGCAGTCTGCCTGTAGTACGACATCGTTTAGAGGGAATTATAATTTACCTTGTGTTCACTAGAAAAAAAATTACTATTGCCTATATTTTAATTGCTATGAACTAAAAGACGAGATAAATGATCATATTGAACATGGTTAAAATAAACCGATACAAAAACTTACCTTGTTCACCATAAAAAAGTATTTGCCGTGGCTCTTAGCAATGGCAAAAACATTCGTAATGTCTTTTAGCTCTTGCAAATGGTTTAGCCACTCTTGCAAAAATCACGACCAATAAACATTGAGTGGTCGTGGTCAATAATTATTTACTACAATTATTTCTTTTTAACCATGGCAATTAGCTATATGTTGTTACATGTTATATTTCTTCTAGTGGTTCCTGATCTCAACTCAAGTATGAGATATTCTAATTCAGATTAGATCTGATCAGGTCTCAACAATCATATGACAAATATAATAGGGTCTCGTTTGGTTCGTATAATCGGATTAGACATAATGAGATTGAGTGGGATAGAAAATAAAATGATAATTAATCTCATCATCTATTACATAACGTTTAGTTTAACGTATTTTATATGTGATATATATATATATATATTCTATATGATAATATAATATGATGTTTGGTTGAAGGAATTACAAAGTATAATTTAACATTATAGCTTGCGGCAATTGCAAAAGATAAAAACCTCTCAATGAAATAATAACTCTCGTCAGGAATATTTTTCCTTTTTTTGTCTACATTATATGAACTAGAAGTTCAAAATAGACATTCAATAAAACATAAAAATAAAAAGAGAACAAATGTTTAATCTTTTTTAAGTTTGAGATTTAATAACTAATAAAAATTTGAATATTTTTCAAAATTTCCAAAAAAATGAGGTAATATGTTTTTTATTATAAAGTTATTATAACTTGAAATATACTCTTTTAAGTATGCATGCATTTCACAAGTTAAGGCATAGAATAAAAAAGAATTTTTTTTTAATCTTACATTAGACTAATTGATGATATAGTGTATCGATCCGACCTCTTAGGTGGGATACAATATTCTATAAATTAGAATTGCTATAATTGGGCCCGATATTAATATCGGATTCTAACACTGATAAGCAATCTTATTGTGCCTAATCACATGAACCGAACGATACCTAGACATACAATTTAAGGAGACTGACCTATCACAAAAATTACACGTGTAATGTGATTAACTCAAACCAACCAAACTTGTTTGGAAAAAAAATTTTAAAACCTTTTTCTATTTTTATAGTGGAAGGTGAACTCACTAGCTTTCACAATACCCATAAAAACATAAAACTCTTTATTTCTTTTATTTTTATTAAACAATAGATTGACTTAAATATTGAAGAATTAGAATCATACATCTTTACAACTCTTCTAACATTTATTTATAGTGTAGGGTGTACCCTACATATGAAGGACACCACCTAGGAGGAGTTGTCATTCCTACTAACCCAACTTGGAATTAGGACCACATCATTAATAACCTAACTAATTAAGCTCAATTATAGGATACCACCTAATTATGAAAGTGGTTAAACCTTAATCCATGAAATAAAGCTATAAACTTTTGAAACTAAACTAGGGATCAAGTCAAACAAACAAATCATAACAAGCCTTATCTCTTAGATGACTCATTTGCATTGTCATTTTTCTCTTGTAAGAATACAACTACTTGCTTATTTTGTCCCTACTCTGATGCAACGTGTAATATCAGAGCAGATGTGTTGTTGCGCGAGATATTATTCGCTTTAATTTTATACGAAATTCACTCCTTTATTCTTGAAAAGGGACCTCCACTTAGTAATCGGTGTGGAATGCGTAACTGCATCGGACAGTAACATTAACTTAATTGTTAAATTAGTACATTTTATATATTTTAATCTTATTTATAATAAAATTTAAAAAGTGAAATATTATTTATTACATGCACGCAATAGCAACGTGTCACGACGGTTAGTATTAAAAATCGCCTACTTTTCTCACTCTTTTTGGTCCCTTATCTCTAGTACTCTTCCACTTGCTATGCATTTTGTTCTTTTCTTAGAATGGATTTTGCCAATGCAAATCCATGTCATGCAGTTAACTTTAAAAATGTTAATTTTCTTGTCTTTTTCTTTAATTTTCAATAAATATGAATTGTTACGTCATTCCATACATTTATTTAAAAGTTGATTAAATCTATTAATAGTTCCAAAATAATTAAAAAAATAAAATATAAAGATCTTCTCGGTACAATGCCCAGTGCTTTGTGCACCGGGACATATTATGAATGTCCCCCTAATGAAGCAAGCAAATAATTTGGTTTTATGAAATCAGATAAGTACTTGCATTCGTAAAATTAGAATTCATAATTTTTTTAATTATAAATTTTTAGTTTTATTACTAGAACGAGACATCATTGACTATAAAATGGTATTTTTCAAGGCCGACATTCCTAATTAAAGAATTTTAAGCCCAAAAGCAAAGCAAATAATAGGCCAATATGTACAAAAGTTTTCAAGTTAATCGGCTGATTTAATTTCTTGGGATTGATTGATGATTAGAATGAGTGGGGAGTGTGATATCTGATGAATGTACCAACTGGGTGCAATGAACCATTCCAGCCAAGTTTTCTCTGGCGTTACGTGTTGCTTTGCTTCTCACTTTTTAATTTTTCTCTTTTTTCTTCATTTTTTTTTAATCTTTTTTTTATTGGTATAAGCTCAAGATCTAGCCTGCCCAAGACCAAATTAGCCCAGCTGATTCGGCCCGGATTTGATT
Organism: Sesamum alatum; assembly: GCA_034509735.1. NCBI lineage: Eukaryota > Viridiplantae > Streptophyta > Magnoliopsida > Lamiales > Pedaliaceae > Sesamum > Sesamum alatum. The sequence continues at coordinate 3,787,005 of JACGWO010000002.1, read as the reverse complement.
GAAATTGGGTTGGTCTTGGATCGATCTCGAGTATCAATACTTAGGATCAGTCCAGTCGGGAGACCCATGATTGCTTGGTCTGGGCTAGTGGGATGGGTCAATTTTTTTTAAAATAAAGCATGAATATAATTTTTTTATTTTATTATTCTAAATTAATTATACTAGTATGTTTTTTAGAATTTTAAAATTCTTAACTTTTTATCTTTACTGTTTTACTTCTAAATTTTTAGTACATTAATTTATTCATATTCGTTGTTTATTTTAAGTCTTTTTTTTTGGCTTGTTATTCTTTAAGTTTATTATTGTAAGCTTGTTAGTCAAATTGTTATTTAAGTTTATTATGTGGTTTTAATTACTCTTTTTTCGAGTTATGAATTTTTTTATTATAAATCTTTGTTTTATTTAATTTATTATTTATTTATTTTATAAATTAATTATTAAAAAAAAAGACCTCAATTTCATGAAAAATAAAAATAACACCAGCCTATATCGAGCCTCAACTGATTGATCTATGGGTCGAGCTCGAGTTTAAAAATGAACCTAACTGGGGTCCATTTAGAAGAAACAAACAATTGGCTTTGGTTATGGTCAAAATATGGGCATCTAACTACAGTTTGTAATTGAATTAAAAAATAATAATGAAATTGTGTTTTTGGGGTTGATATAAAAAATTGAAAAAATAAATCTATAATGAATTTGAGACAATCAAACTTCATATGGCAATACATTCTATACCGATAGCAAAACACAATTCCGTCCCAAGATATTGCGACGGATGCTCCCGTCACGAAGTCCTGACAACCTACCACCCAATTTTACAACGGACATACGTCACAAAACCCATCCCAATATCAGATAGGGTAAATTACAGTTACCTCCTCTGAGATTTGGTATAATTACAAATACCTTCGCGTTATTCGAAAAATTACAAATACCTTCATGATGTTTGTAACTATCTAACAAATAACTAATTTCTATCCATTTTTATAGATAAACTGACCAAAATGCCCTTATGCAAATTAAATTATTCTTAAAATTTTTTGAATTTTTTTGGACTACAATGCACAGGGAGAAGTTTCTTAAGTCTTTTACACAGAGGGGCAATAATACAATTTGTCTTTGTTGATTTTTCTACAATTTTAACAAAAAATTCAAGGGCAAAATGGTCAATTTCAAGCATTTGGTTAAAATTTACAAACCTCAGGAGGGTATTTGTAATTTTTCAAAGAACGGAAAGGTATTTATAATTATGCCAAACATCAGGGAAGGTGACTGTAATTTACCCTATCTGATAATGTACCTCGAATTTTTGCAGCGATAACTGATGAGAAAAACCCAACAATTACCTGTCATTAATAAAAATATACCATCGCAAAATGCTCGTCTCAAAGGGTTAATTTCCTCTGCTGTCGAACTTACAACAAATTCTTGCACCCGTTCCGCTATATTAGCAAAAAGTTCTAGAGTCCGTGGCAAATAATTTGCAACGAGTCCTGCTGCGAATTTACAAATTTTGATTTGTAATGGATTTTTAAAGAAAAATCCGTTGCAAAAAAGGTAATTTTGTTTTTGTAGTGTAAAAGTCTCATACTTACATTGCAACAACAACAACAATAATAAGCTATAAAGAAATATATGAACATTCAAAAACAACATCTGATCACTTGATCAGTAATCATCGAACCTTGATACCTGGAAATAAGCAAGAACATAAGTTGAAACAAATTCTCCAACAGCATTTCACTTTACGACATCATCGGCCCTGGAATCCAGAACCTTCAACTTCCCCATTTTTCTTAACAGCCCTACTGTCCTAACCAAAATCCGGAATCTCCGGTCGGGCGGCGCGCGGTTCTCGTCCACTCCGACTCTGTGAAATCCGGACGATCTTCGTTTGAGGGTATATAGCAGCGCATGAAAGTAAGGGATGAGACCGGTGTAGCCCTCCATCGGACGGATTAGCAGCATTTTGTTGTTGAGAGGGAATTAATAGGATTTTAAATTTGTGTCGAATTATATTCTATCTTCTATTATATTTAATTTTATACATATTATGTGTGTAGTTTGAATGTGAAGATGGAATACAGTTCGTAATAGAAATCAAACGGTGTAATAATAAGACATACTTGTGTGCAAGTTTTGGACATGATTGGTTGTCCAAGAGAATGTCAACTGCCACACTCAATTCTTGGCGGTTGTTACAATTATTTGACTTCTTTTCATATAATTGGTAGTTAGTGTAATTAAATTAGTATATATGCATCATATCTCTCTTTGTTTTCTGTAATAGGATATTTGGATAACTTATATAAGTTTTTAAAAATATTTTTATAGGGCCTAGTTTGCATATTTACGGGTAGAATAATTTTAATCATTTGTCTATGCATGATTTATTATCCCATATTTACCAAATTTAGATATATAAAAAAGTGATTATTTTCCACCTTTTTCCAAGATACACGCATATCGATATTTAAAAATACAACGTCAATCCCCCATAAATATGACCGAATCCTAAAGACAAACTAGGCCTTAAGAGCATCAAAGAGCTATGTAAAAAATATTAGTCCATAAAAATATTTTAAAAAATTATAAAAATATATATATAAAAAATTATAACTTAAAATCTAAAATGACATTTTAAACAATTTACCACAAAAATTGAATAAAAACTTATGAGAAAACCTATGAGAAGCTAACGAAATAGGCTCGTTGCTCGACGGACGGGAAATTATAGTCGGGGAACTCCCACGAACAGTTTATAATGACACATGAAAGAGAAGAAGATAAAGCAGGATTATAAACATATTCCAAAATCACCTGCTTCAAATACAGCTCACTCAAATGTATTATCGTCCCGTACGCTGTAACGAAAACTAAGTCCCTGAAGATATGATCTAGATATGTACATGCTATCATGTTTGAGCGCTGCACAAGTATATACCAAAATGGTCAGCAGAATCGGCAAAAATTTGTTTCCTGAGCCACAAGGCTACCGTCGAAGCTGCTCCTCTTTCGACTTTCGTCTTGTTTGAGATCACATTTTGGCAGCGTTTGTCGGGACGGAAGATTGTGTTGGAACAGGAACGTCAAATGTGAACTGAACGAGCCCCGACACTGAGTTTCACTAAGCTGCTGCATTTCCGTTTCTATGAGCAGTCACTTGATCCTGCATGGATCTCAGTGGTTATATTCTCAGCCAAAGCATCACCAGAAGAAATAGGGGAAGCGACTTTTTGAACGACCCTGCGAGACGGTTCGGTTTCTCCATCAGGTTTATCAGATTCGGTGTTGTGATCTGAGCCCGCGTTGCATTTCATTCTACTTTCTTGGGCATCAGGAGAAGCAGATATGAGGGCGGGATTTTGATTCTCGTTGGTGGTTTGAGATGAATCTTTAGCAGAAACTTTGGAAGAAGGACCAAGAGTCGGCTGGGCAGCACTAACTTTGAGGTTTGAGCACGAGGATCTGCCGTCACATCTGTTATCATCATCAGTATCATGAATCTTGGAGTCCACAATACCTCCAGCACCATCCAACTTAGCGTCATCATCAGTAGCAGCAAAATCGGGGGAAGGTACCATGGTTGAATGAAGTTTACTCTTCATGACAAGTGCAGTCGGGCCCGGGTTAAAATGTTCATTGGAAACTGTTGTCTGACAAGATGCGGCCGCGGGTTCTCCATTGACTTTATCTGTAGTACTCTGTGCAGATGTTTCACAAACATAACCAGGCTGAGATTCAACAGAACCGTTGTTTGCTACCTTTCGAGGGTTAGTATCTTCAGAAACATTCACAGAGCAATCTGCATTGACCTGAACATTTGCAGATTCCTGGCAAGGTGGTTCGGTTTTGCATGCATTGCCTATGATAGCCTCTGCAGAGGAGTCGGCATTATCCTTTGCAGGAGGATCTAGCAATTGACGTTCCATGTCAGTTCCATTATTGCTTTCAGCAGGTGTAGGAGAGCACTTCAAGTTAGCAGAGGATTCTTTTTGCTCGTTTTCCACCTCAGGCATGACAGCAGCTCCCTGGCTGGCAAGAAGAGCATCGGCTTCACCAGTTGCATCTGAAGGACTAGCTGTTGTAGTATCATTCGAAGGAGTGGCATGTGCTGGAGACCCAGAACATAGAGCACCAACTTCATCGTTAGCCTTGGACTCATCGTGACGTCCAGAGTCGTTACTTGCCTGTCTGGTTTGCTCTGAAGATGAACCAGAGTGAGATTTTTTTACCGAAACTGGCGATTGAGGCTGATTCTTAGTTGAATCAGAAATCTTGACGCCTGCCATTGAAAAAGCAAAGGTACAAGTCAGTGGCGAAGATAGCACAGCTTCGATGAAATAGAAAAGAAAAAGAAATTACGAAGCAGGGTATAATAGTTCAATTAACGGTATATCACATGGAAACATGTTTTACCATCAGAATTTTCCGGCTTCACTAACTGCTTCTGCAGCATATCCGTCCCTGGAAACACCAGCATATTCATGGACTTTATTTCTTTCTTGTGTACATCCTCAAGTTCATCGAATCCAAAAACTGTAGTCCACGTGTTCATGTGCTCTGATATGGCGGGAATAATCAATTGTTCGACCTTGAGGGAACAAAGTTCCTGGAATCACAAAAGTAGATACTAAATCACTAGCTCAAGAGCAATTCAAGACTCAGCACACAAGAGTTCACAGCTTACGAACAAGTGATGTATACTTAACAAGTTTAGAATATAATGGCAAGTCCAATCTTACAGTTTCGATTGCGGACAAAAGACGCCGGCACATTCCTTGCCGCCTATACATCTCACGAGTCCCAATAAATGGCATCTCAGCAAGACGGGTTCCATGGAGCCTGGAAAGGAAACAAAACATAACAAACAATACTGGTCAGATTACGCAGAGAAAAATAGGTAATATGTAAAGCTAACCGGGATTGCCTATCCTGATAAGATGGAATGAATCATTTGATTGCATATTGATAAGGCCCTGAACTAGATGGTTTTAAACGAAAGTCTACCATGTGTCACTGGTATCTTTGGTGCTGGGAGATGACTGAAGGTTTGTGTTTCTTTGTTACTTTTCTTTTATCAAAGAAATTAATTGCACAGCCATTACCTCAGAGCTAAAGTTGCACAAAAATAGGTTTGTTGGATTTGACAGCATGACAACAATAGCATGAAAGCTGCCATAGGTAAACATATTTTTTTTAATCGAACTCAGGACTCGACTTGGGGTAAGATGGTTGGATCAAATTCCTAGAAAAATAGGAGTTCAGGCCCGTTTAACCCCCAGTGTGACTCTTGGTTGAAAATCCTCACTCTCAAAGAGGAAACCACACTGCTTCAAATCAATTGCTGATAATTGAAAATTCGCCTTTGAGTGGTGGGTTAGATCAAACGCATTATCAAAAGGTTAGGAGTCAAATCAAACAATTAACATCAACAGACTTGCTTGGGAGAGAACAAGATCAACCATCTAGAGAACTATTAAGATTACCAAATCTTAGGATGTGTTTTGATTATTACAACCAGAGACACAGACCAACCTATGTGAAGTCGTTTTATACCTGATAGACGCTGCAGATATTATTTCATCAGATCGCTCCAGAATTGCTGTATAAAATCCACGATAATTCAGCCGGTTAAAATTTGATCTGCAAGATGAGAGACAAATAATCATCAGTCAATCTGTTCCTAAGGACAAAGAACTTGAATATTTTGAGTGTCTGTGTGCGCGCCAGTGCGAGAGAGAGAAAGGAGGAGATCAACAAGAATGGAAATGATATTCGGAGTATGGGGCAGATGCATGCACCACACACTCTGGAAAATCACCTATTGTTGGATAGAAATTCTTAGAAACAAAAAAGCAGACATTTCAACATGGCTTGGACACTGCCTGGAACAGACACAACATTGACTCAGCGGACGGTGTGTCCTAGACATTTCAGACAATGCGGAGTGGTTTCGTTTTAAGATAAGCTGATGAAGTTCAGGGCTTATAAATTTTGTTCACAAATGGGAAATTAACTTGAAAAAATAATATTATTTAACCTAAGTTGGTTTTCTCTCTCTCTCTCTGTGAACTCTTCCTTTTGAAGGTTATACTTCTACAAATCAAATTATCATACACCTCACACCGTAAACAAGATGAAAGTGTTTCTCACTGTACTTGTACCTTTACTGACCACATACATACATGTATCGATGTACATGTGAATATTATATATTTGTATGTATATTCATATCGGAAGCATGTCCCAGCTATATCAACTCCTAAAAGTTCTAAGATCTTCGTGTTTGGGTCCCTGCATCATAAGGGGCGTGCATCATAGGGGGCCAAAGAAGCAAGATTTACTTACTGCACTGTAGATAGAACTAGAAGTCATCTGAAAAGCATCCTTGTGCATAGTTGCTTGAGAAAAAGAGAGGGGGCGGGGACACTACTCACAGTATTTATAGAAAGGCAAGTAAAACATGAACAAATGTGAGGTTACATATGGAGTACTACCATAACAAACCAATTATAAACAGAAACATTGTAAGACCTGCTATTTAGGCTTGCAAATGGTAACTCTAAGCAATGGACGTTCTTTTCATTAACTCAGTTTAAGTTATAGTTAATTTGATGAGAAGTAAGCAAAAAGTACACTAAAATTCAGAAGAAGATTATGAGGAGACCAACCCTGTTTAGGTCACTGAATCTGAAAATATCATCCACAACTAGCAAATAGACATAAATTTATGGACTCCCCAAGGATCACGATACATGCACGATTTGTATATATACCAGAACACAATCTCTTAAGCTTAGTAATATACACTATGATCTAGGTGTAATAGTGAAGGAGGCTGAAAAAGTCACATCATGGATATAATAGCTGTAGGACGGTCAAGAACAGCTTACCCACAGTTATAGGCAACATTATGTATAATATTTATCCCACTCCTCCTATCAATGATGGGCAAAAAACATTCATCCATAACGGACAATGCAACAGCGAGCTTAGAGTTACACTCCACCCTTTGAGGAAAACTACGTTGCGACGCATCAGACACATCTGTTCTCTGAATAAGAGACCACGAAAGTCCTGCTTCCAGTTCATGTTTGACTCCAAGAATCTTCTGAAAATGATCATGCAGCTGTAGAACCAAAGACAGTACAAGGAAATTTATGCTGAAACCGAGTCATCGATTCAATAGGGCATATCAACACAGAAATGGCAAAATCAACAGTGCGTTAAACAATGTACAGTGAAGTGCACAAGGATCCAGGAGCAAGTAATTTTTACTTGAAGTTGAAGATCCTGAGTGTTGGTCAATGAATATCATCTTGTCTTTTGCAATTAAAAGAATAAATAAATAGAGAAGTTGAAGCTAGGACACAATTAAATTTTATTAGCACTAACAACCTGTAGTCAATTGTTTAGGCTAGGGCAGAGAGATCAGAGGCTATATATAGCTCAGGATGAAACTTCCTCACAAAGGAATTTTAAGAGGTAAAAACAGCCCTGGCTAGCAGCCATTTAAGAGGAAGCAAAAAGTAAGAAAGCAACAAAAGCTTGAGCACATAAAATTCTGATCAAGTAAAGAAAGAGAAGTAATCAACCGAAAAATTTAGGCACCAAAGCTCGATGGGTGAAGAATCACTAATTCAGAAACCACATATAGAAAAATCGTTGAGATATAATGAGACTGTATCCAATAATCTGTGTAAACACCATTATCTCATCCTAAAAGAATGGTTAACAGAAATTTATCTTTACAAAATTACAAACACCATTATCTTTTCACTAGCATCGGACCAAGAAATGCTACATCTAGAAGAACGCCGACATGCATAAGTCACAACACTGCATCTTCCACATTGTTTCTTATTTGCTTATTTAGGCAAGGTTTTGAGAATGATGCAGTAACATCAACATAATAAAATTTTGTCATGGTTCTAGCTAGTCATCCTGAGAAGGAAACCAAAGACAATACCTCTCGGCACTTTGGCCCACAGAAAGATGCACCGCCTGAACTCATAGGCAGAGCATGCACCCTCTCACTGCATGATATGTGATCTAAAAAAAGATACAGAAAGAATATTTCAGCATAATTATTTATGTGTTTGAGTGGGAGAGCATGTCAGAGAGAGAAAAGGAGACACAAAGCTGCACAGAGAACTCCAACAACAAAAACAATTACATTTTTTCTCACAGAAGCTGCATCTGTTAAGTTCACCGTCAGCACTATCATTTTCTTCAGCAGCATTTGCCCTGGCATATCCACAAAATTTGCATGTACAATTTGGACAGTGCCAATCGCCTGAAGGAAGAACCTGCAATGAGATAAAGGAGATAAGTAGCTCAACCTCCTTGAAAACAAATGTAACATCCAATTAATGCGAAAAACATGATTCATTGAGCATGCGTCACATGCCATAATACCTAGGAATGACAAAGTAGAAATAGAACTTCTCCCTATTCCAAAAGAATACTACTACTACAACATACTTGATGAAGTAAAAAAAATATAAGTAACTATACATGTCAGAACCACAAGGACGGACAAATATAATTTTGTACATTAAAAAGAGAAAATAATCCATGGAAATAATGAAATAAACACAAACAAATACACAGTAGTTGTGCCCAGGGCCATCTAATTAGTACCTTTATCTCTAAACAGATTTGATGGAAAGTCGACGGACAACTATCACAACAGATTAAATCACCTCCATCACCACAAATACCACATGTATCATCATCTGGATCATCGCCATCGACATCAACAGTATGGAAATCCTGGCGCAACGATTCCTCTTGATTATTCCAGGCATCAATTTGACACTGCAAAAGGGATGCCCCTGACTCCAAAAATATATTTTGGAATGACTGACGCAACTTACTGCCAGCATGCAGCTCAAACTTTAAAACTGTAAGGATTTTACTGCAGCACCCACAATGGATCCCATCTCTAGTGATCCACCCTTCCAACATTACCCGAGTTCTCCTGCGGTTCATATACTGCACTTTTTCGCTTAACTGTGCTGTCCCAGAGTCAATCAGCCAGGCCAGTACCGTTCTTTTTCCACTATATGGAACATATCCATCAGACTCTGAATTTTCCCCTTTCTCAGAACCACGGACCAAAAGGGTGCATCTCCCAATTACTTTACTTGTTCTTCCCTGTACGACACTAGACTTGGAGACAGTAGAAGGTTTTTGAACTCTGACTTTCGTGGGCTTCTTTTTGGGAGAATCATCACTTAAATCATCATCACTATCACAATCCACTTTAGACATTTTTCCTCTCCGCGATTTATGATTCTGCTTCATATATGAACTGAGACGCTCGTCATTTTGATCACTGTCTGAGGTATCTGCAACCTCTCTTACGGCAAGTCCTTTGGCAGTCTTAGCCACGCCATCTTCTTTTCTCTTCCTTCTCATTTCTTCTTCAATTTTCTTTTTGGTTTGTCTCGTGAGTTTATTTATCAGATCTTCAGATAGAGGAGCAAATGAGGGAGAGGCCACATCTGCTTTACTTTTAGCATTGTCTTCCTCTAACTGTTTTTTAAATGCATCATAAGCCTTAATAATTGACCAGTAGGCTGTTCCACTAGGGTTAATGTAAACAGCATCTAAGTAGTCTCTGTTTCGTCTTGGTCTATAATCTATAGTCCACCCTGCATCAATTAACATCCCTCTTATTTTCTCACGCAACATTTGCTTCTCAGTACTTCCACCACGCTTAGCTTTTGCTTCTTTTCCTTCCTTGCCTTTAACAGGAGTAATATTTTCAGGAGGTGGAGATTTTTCTTCCTCCTTTTTAATCCCTTTCTTTGAGCCCGTTGCCAGCTTGAACACTGTATCAGTCCCGTCAATTTGTGAATCTCTATCCTTGCTGCCTTTATTCAAAATTGGTTTTACCTTTTCCAATTTAATCTCCCTTTTCTCCTTCTCAACACTTTTCTCCTTGTCAACTAACGAAGTTCGGTTTTCAAGTGACTTTGAAGCCGGATAAATTGGCGACTGCGCCAACATTTCCTTCTTGACACCATCACCCGACCTGGAAGCCTTTCTTTCTTTAGAGTCCCTCTGGTCATAATTCTTAGGCTGAGATGGAAAATCCATTTTCTTCTTCTTGTTTACCATAACCTTCAGCACTCCATTCTTCCCTTGCAACCTGATTGCCTCATTAGACGTCTCCTGATACTTCAACCTTAACAATGAAATCGGCATGTGTGCTTCATCCTCATCCAAATCAACCGCTTTATTCCTACCACCACTGTGCTCTAATCCCTTACTCCTCCCACTACTGGAACCATCAAAATATGAACTTCCCTTCCGTCTATCCACCACCAAGTTCCTATTCGAGGAGCCAACACCAAATTCCTTCATGTTGCCACTGCCACCACGCCCCATCTTCTTAGACCTATCCTCCAAATACTCATTCCTCAACTTTTTCCCATCAAATTCGTCGTACTCGTCGAAATCAAACAAATCCAACCTACTCCTCTTCCTCTCACCACTAATCTCAGCCCCAACATTGTCCCTATCACACTCCCTATTCTCAAGCTCATCTACCTTGTACCCCATTGAGCCATTTTTCAATCTCTTCTCATGCACTTTTCTTCTCATAAACTCCAAGGACTCATCCTCATCGCTCGAACTCGAACTACTTGCAACAACTCTCGCTCTCTTCTTTTCCTTACTATCATCACTAAAAACCCCCAACCCTTCTCCTGAATTCTTAATCCCACCTTTGTTCTTGATAATCAAACACCCCGACGAACTCTTCTTCTTCAACACCCCTCCTGATCTTACACTCCCTTCCATTTTCATGCATCGACTGCATAAGAACCCCCACTTGAATTCCAATCAAATTCTCACCAAACTCAACCCAAATTCACCCCCAAATCACCAAAAGAACAAGTACCTCGAAAAGGGGTTCTCAATTCTGCAGCCCAGCATCAACAGATCTGACGCAAAACTCAAAACCCACCAAAAATACTCAACAACAGTGGATAATTAACGAAAAATTAAGCAATTCGTATTACCTCGCCGGAAACCCACGAAGTATTTTTTCAATCGGGGATCAATTGCAGTTTTCCGGCAAAGCAGAAAAGCGAAGAAGGAAAGAAAAAACAGAGAGCCGCTTAGAGAATTGCAATCGGCTTTCCGTTCGCATATATACACATACGAGTCCTGTTTTATTCTTCTTTCTTTATTATTATTATTATACACCGAAAAAAAAAATTAATATGAAAAAGAGAAGAAAATAAAAGAAAATTTGCAATCTGATTCTCTTTAATACTTCGATTACAGAATGGTTTAAGCAGATTAATCATAATTAAGCAGGAAATTAAGTAAGGGAGTGTTGGGCCAAATTTATTTAAATAATCTTATAAATCCATAATCAGTTTATAAGATGTTATATTTTATTTTAAAAATATTTTTTAGATATTTGAAATAAAAGAAAATTGTGAAGCTTGTTAAATGTTAGTAATAATAATTTTTTTATTAATATAATAAAAATTAAAAAATATTATTAAAATTTTAAAAATAAGTTGGAAAGTACTCAAAGTTATAAGCTTTTAACATTTTATTTTTTGATTTTATAAGCTCATCTTTTAAATATTTTATGAAGTAAGATTTAATATTTTATAAACTTCCAAATATTTTATAACACATTTTGAAAAACTTACAGGGTAAATTACATTGACTATTCCTAAAACTAGGTTCAAAACAAAAACACCTCATCTTTTGCAAAATTACAAGTGCCTCCTGAGGAGTGTTGGTGTGATATTTTCATGAATATTTGTGAAAACTTTTGCATTTGAATAAGGGGTGTAGTTATAATTATAACTATAATATCAAAGGGTGTATTTATAATATTACAAGAATAGGAGATATTTATATATTTAAATCTAATCTCAAGAGGTGTTAATACAATTTACCCAATTTTATAAGTTCATCCAACCACACTCTAAATTGTAAATCCCGGGATAGTTTTGAGTTTGAGTGTTGTGGATTAAGTCCCTGTATAAAAATATTTAACCCCCCCCCCCCTTAAAAATCTTAAATTATATTTTTCCAAAAAAGTTTTAAAATTATAATTACACCCCTTTCGAGAATATCCTTTTTCACGTGACCCTTTTTCATTAGCGTTTCGATGAAAAATATTAATGTCAAGAAAAAAATACATAAACTTCGAATTTTACACCTTATTCAACATTCATCTAATAATATTTATATACTTGCAAGGGGTAGATATAATATATATATATATACTATTATAAAAGAAAATCTTTTGTCGTACCAACTTTTGAATACCTAAATTTACCCTTTAATTCTTTTCTTTTCTTAAAAGAATTATTGGTCAAAAAAAGAATTTTATTGTTTTTCCTCTCAACCCACTACTCCACATTTTTCTCATCTCACTCCACGTTTCTTTCTTCTTACAAACTTTTGTTTTTTCCATTCCTTCACAAATTTCTTTTTTCTTTTCATCTCACACAATTTTATTTATATGCGCGCGAGGATCGCGTGCATCAACGACTAGTATGGGTAAAATGCAGGCCCCTCCCTCCTCATTTGCACTTTGCCCCCCATTCGTTTTTTTTTTTTTTTTTTTTTATAAATCACCTCCCAACCTCTGTAATTTTTGTAGATTACCATTTTGTAGGCCAAAGTTAGTGTATTTTCCAACCGTTTGAAATACACGCGCGTATGGCTAATTTTTTAAAGGGTAAATTTGTACTTTTTACATCCATTTTTAAAAAACAAAAACACACACACACACACACACAAAATGAGGAGGCTTCTGCTTCTTCATTTTCCTCATTTCTTTATTTCCAGATTAGTTTTCTCTCTTTTCGTCATACTTCGCCGTCCGATCACCCCTCACCGAACCACCACCACCACCATTCGACAGCTCTTTACCTTGCAATAATTTTCCTCTAATCACTTTTCATTTTCCTGCAATCATCGATCATCTTTTATTCAACTTCATTTCGGCTTTTTTTTTTATATTTTTATCTCCCCACGCTTTACCATCCTCCAATGATTGTCCCACACGATGCCAACATGTTTCCTTGAACCGCCCCAACCCCCTGATCATTTTCCCCCAAACAATTTTCATTTCCATCAACAATTCAACAAATGATTGTGATGAATTCAACAAGTGTGTGTGTGTGTGTTGGATGGAAATGGTGGGCAACAGATGACTTCGTAATGGTGGTGGACAAAAGTTCAACAATTTTCGTTTTCATCAACAATGCAGCAAATGGGTTTGTAATGGTGGTGTGCAACAAATGAAGAAGAAAAGGAAAAAATGTAAAAGAAGAAGAAGAGGAAGCATCTTCACTTTTGTGTGTGTGTTTTTTTTAAATAAAGGTGAAAAATACAAATTTACCCTTTAAAGAATTGGCGGTACGCGCGTGTATTTTAAACGGCCTGAAAAAACACTAATTTTGGCCTGAAAATGGTAATCTGCAAAAGTTACAAAGGCTGGGAGGTGATTTATATATATATATATATATATATATATATATAAAACAGTTGGAGGACAAAGTGTAAACAACGCCATACGTTGGGGGTGTATGCATTTTAACCTATATATAAAGTCAAAAGGGTGTAATTATATATTATCCCTAAATTGTAATCACTGAATAAAAAGTATCCGTTTATGAATGGGAAAACTAGTCAACTTTTTGTACTTTTTTTACTTCCTATATATGAGATGAGGTGAATATTATTATTGCATCTATTTCTTAAAGTACTTAAACAAGGCATTGATTAGTATGTGAAATTGATGCAACAACGATGTTTCATCATCCCATATATGAAGTAAAAGCACAAAAAAATTGATTAGTATTTTCATTATTCTATTGCTATTTTCTATCTAATTATTATAATTTGGAGCGATATTTATACCCTTTTGACTCTATATATATTATTTACACCCTTACTATAAAAATATTACAGGGGAATGTTGAACGAGGGGTAAAGTTTAAAATTTAAAATTATTTTGCTGATGTAAGTATTTTTCGTTCAAATCCTAATAAAAGTGGGTCAAGTATAAACGGAGAACTTTCGAAGCGGTGTAAATATAATTTTGAAACTTCTTTATAGGAAACTATAATTTCGTACTTTTAGATGGTGTATAACTGTAACTAATCTAATTTTTTAAAGTTCAAGTTAATTGAGATGAACTAATGTCCAAATCATTTAAAAATCATTCATATTTGATCTCATATTGATCCGGATAATAATCAAATTACAAACCTTTTGGTTAAAAATATTTTATAAAATGTTTTAGAACTTATATTATGTTGAAATGTGTTACGTAAAAATGCTAAAGAATGAGATTATAAAAAAAAAAAAAAAGATGTTAGAACCTTACAAACAATTAAAAAGAATAACAAGGAGCTTTCAACTTGATTTTAAGATTTTTTAACAAACTCGTCCGATTTTGACTTATATTAATTATAATAAAATTATCATTACTTAAATTTTATAAAAACTGCGTAATTCATTTGGTAACACTTTAAAATTTTATTTTTAAAAAATAAGATATAGCATTTGTAAACTCTAAAATTATATTATAAAATATATGAGTTTATAAAGTATTTTAAATAACTTTTGCTAAACACCATCTACATCGGATATTTATTTTCTTAATATGATCATTTTGGGAATTCTAATTCAATCAAACAGTAAAATGAAGATATAATGAATGCAAAAAATATTAAAGTATTCAATCAAACTAAAATATTCTTTATTTGAATTTTTCAACAATTAAATGAATTTGAATAAATGTTTGTTTATGTTAATCATTTTCGGTGGAAAGTATGTGTTATTAATTTTAAATAGATTTTCGTGTGAAAACAAGAATGTGTTTTGATTAGTTAATAAATTTGTATTAAATATTCAACTGTGATGTCAAATTAATATACTTTCAATGAGAATAGGTATAAATAAAAATATTTTTATTATAATTACTTTGTTTCAAAAATTAAAACTGAACATGATAACATAAACTAAGAGGCCGTTTTGGCTAGTGAAAAACTAATATTTTATGAGAGTTATTTTGGGCTGGGCTCGTTGATGACTAATACATATATCTCTCAGTCCATTAAAGATAATGGATCTGGGCCTATTTAAGTTCCCATCATAAATGGGCCTCACTTTCATTTCTTTTTGTCTTGGTGGGCCTTTTCTCTAAGCCTGTTTTTGGGTATAATAATTTCATTTAAGCAAATTAAACTTCATACATGCGTGGGATTTAAATTCATAACCTCTTTGTCGTGAGGCCTAAACAAAATATTTTCAAAACCTCTAGATATGGCTAAATCAATCACGTCCACATCAGCAGAAGCATAATCATTATATAGCTAATGAAGATTGAGATGTGTATGCTGGATCATGTAGATGCTACACTCGGTATACAATACATCAAGTAGGTAGATTGATATTGTTCGCACAATTTTTGAGTATGCAAGGATAATTACGAGACTAAAAAATATGGACAAATGAAATTTTATAAATTTAAATGAAAATGAGTTACAATCTCCAAAGTGACGGTCGTCCCCTAATTCTTCGTTCTGAATATTGATCAAATGGCTGACGCTTGTTCTTGAATCGAATACGTAATCTCCCTCAATTTTATGGAGCAAACTACGCGTCTTCTTAAAATATAATATCAATACTTGAAAATTTAATGCCAAAGAGACATTGAACCTTCACGAATGCAGCGTTTCGTTGTGACAAAAAGTTTTTGAACTTGCTAGACTGTAGATTTGTTGTGTGCATCTTGTTGTTGGTTAAGACCCCTTTTGGTAGGTAGGAATAAAAACTTAAGTAACTTGGGCTCACTTATATTGGACTTGAACACCATAAATTTTAACATGAATCAATTATCTAACAGACCTTGTTTAAGCCCATTTAGCCAACTTAAATTAAAATAAAGAAATTTGTATTTATCGTGGATTGATCCTTTAAAATGTATAAGACTTAAATTTGATATGAACTTGTAGATTTATTGTCTTAAAAATATGTAAACTCAACTTTAATTTTAAAAATTGATTATTAGTTAATTTATCTTGGATTTTTAATTACTAATTTTATTTCAAATTTTAATATCAACATATATACTTTATTTTTAAACTTAATAAATTTGTGTCATTTATATGTACATTTAAATATTTAATGCATAGAATATCGTGTGTAGCATGTATTTGACCGGTACGTTGAAATGGTGGATTGAGACAGTCCACGGGCAGTGGACTAATAATTAAAAGTGTACTTTAGAGGATTCTAGAAAAATGAATTAAAACAAAATATATTGAAGGTAAATTATAACTACTCTAAAATTTGTTATAATTACAAATATCTCTTCGTTGTTTGAGAAATTACAAATACCCCTAAAGTTTGCAACCGTCTAACAAATAACCTATTTTCATCCATTTTTATGGGTAAACTGACCAAAATGACCTTATGCACTAAATTATTTTTTATTTAATTTTTAATTTTTTTTTACTATAATGAGCTGGGAGAGATTTTTTTAATTCTTTACATAGGGGAGCAATAATGCAATTTGACTCGGCTGATTTTTTATAATTTTAATAAAAGTTTAAAGGTAAAATGTTCAATTTCAGACCGTTGGTTAAAAATTACAAACATCAACAAGGTATTTGTAATTTTTTAAATAATAAAAATATACTTGTAATTATATTAAATCTTATGAGAATTGACTGTAATTTACCTAATATTTAAATAACAAGTGGAAGTCTAAATAACCATTAATATTGCTGTTTGTACCTTTGTACGGTACAACTTTTTTCCAATCTGGTGTGGGTTTCAACAAGGGCAGGCTATTCAGCCAAAGGCAAAGGACCCACCCATTCATTTGAAATTAATTTAAGGGAGTGTTTGGCTAAGTTTATTTTTAATATTTTAAAACTTTGTATAATTTATAAGATTAATTAGGTTTTTATTTTAAAATATTTGGATAAAATAAAATTGTGAAATTTGTGAAATGTCAGTAAGAATAATTTTCTAATGTAATCAAAATTGAAAGAGTTTGTTAGAACTTTGGATGTAAGTCGGAAACTCCTTATATTTTTAAAAAAGAACTTATAAACTTCAAACATTGTTTTTTTAAGTGGTAATTATATATATGATTACATCATCATTTAGATAAAACTGAGCAATACATTAATTCAATCAATATACCAATATGACTAAAAACGCTAAACAAATTACAATAACTCACATAAAAGTGGGACAAACACTCACGTATGAAAACCTTTCATCACGTGGTTAAAATTTAAAAGATCGAAGAATAAATTAAACTATATGATATTTGACTTAAAATTGATCGGTAAAAATTTGTTCGAATTTGATTCATTAAACATAATAAAATTGATCGGTAAAAGTTTCATGCTATTAGCTTCCAAGTTCGACTCATACACAATTCAATATATTTATTAATTAAATTAAAGGGATAATCACATTGCTCTCCCCCTGAGATTTGCGTTTAATTACACATAAACCCACCTTGTTTGTGAAATTACATGTAGTACCCATAATGTTTGTTTCTATTTAATAAATAGATTCCCTCGTTAATTATAATTCACCAAATCTGCTGCTGTTAGCAAAAAAATTGAATGAAACTCCATATTTACCCTTCATTGACTAATTACTCATTTATTACAAATTCTTTTCTGATAAAAAAAAAATACTTTTATAAGAGTGAAGAAAAACCTCATAACGTGAATCAACATATGAAGATATATAAAAATAATTTAAATTAAATAAATTTAAATAATAATATATTCAACCCAACTCAATTAATTCAAATTACCCAGAACATGCAACACCTAACATGAAGATGATCACAACTTGAAATGAATATGAATATCTAACCTAAAAGTAGACAAAGCCAACTTGGGTATTAGGAATGTTAGGCTAGTGGGATAGGACCATTTATTTGTTTATTTATTATTATTTTTCAATTGATAAATCTGCACCACAAGATGTAATAGAGTTGGGCTACTGTTAGGTACTTAGGCATCAGACGGAGAGAACAAAATTCAAGCCAATGGAAGAATAAATCTTTTTTGTACTCAATTATAGACGATAAAAATTTATTTGAACTCGATTTATTAAATATAATAAATTAAATTTGAATATATTTTATAATTTGATCATTATTTGAAAGCCGATGCGAATTCAAAGATTATAGTATATGTCAAAATTGAATTCTAGTTTTGATGGTTTAAGAAGGATAAGCAATCAACATAGCAATTGTTGGAGTGCGGAGTTTGTTCCAATATTAATCCAAGCCTGGCAACTCCAGATCCAAGGGTAAAGTTGTAAATTATAATATTTTACAGATACTCTAGTATAAAATATAAATAGTTGGTGAGCGGCCTTTTATTGTAACTTTCCCTCGATAGTCATGATAAAAATTGATTTTGAGCAACCATGAAGATAAAATAATTCTCTGAACCATATAAATCTTATGTCTTTCGACCAATTTTCTTTTCTTCATATTTTCTGCACACGTCTACAATCTGATTGAAAGAAACTACCTTGAACATAGCCACGAAGCTCCCGTCTACTATCGAGTATTCAATTTTGGCCATTAACGACTATCTAAAAAGTGAATATGTCACCACAACTCCGAACCAAAACTACCCGCCATAATCAAGATCAAACTACAACAGCTCAACTCGTATTCGACTAGTCATTCAAGCTATGTTAGCTCAACAATCAAATCAAGATCAGTTGCAATTTTGCAAGCTCGACAAATATTGAAACAAGCTTGAACAGTAACGTGTGAGGTCCACTTAAATCGTTTACAGCCCCACACATTATCATAATCAATGGTCAGAAGCCACAATATGGACCAGTTAGTAATGTACATTCACTCATCTCAACCCAAGTGGAAGTCACTTTCACTTGAAGTTGAGAACTACAAGCTGCAAAAAAATGGACCATCAAATTTCAGGCAACTCTTGAAACCTTGTAGGAACAACCACAAGACAATCAAGATTTTTTTCCTTAATTTGAGAATACACTAATTTAAGTATAAATAGTGAACAAGTTCTTACAAATCTGTTGCATCAACGGGTAAAGAAGTCGCCCGATGAAGCGAATGGGGGAGCAATGGACCAGAATAGAAGTTCTTGGCTGTGCCCATCTGCAATGAACCACAAGACTTATATGCGGATTCGTAATTACAAGCCGTCTGGTTAACGACATTCTTGTCGGAATTCATGGGGGGAAACTTAGTAAAATCATTGTCGGAAGCAAGAGATTTAGGCCTGGATTGGTCCTTCTCTACTCCTGCAGTGCTTGAGATCAGTGACAAGTTATCGATCTTGCATTCTTTGTTGTCGGAATTGAAGTTTGAAGATTTTGATACTATCCCAAGTTGTCGATCCCTTAGTTGCCTCAACTGCATTTGATACTTGGCCTTGAGCCACCGTAGCTCCTGCCTTATCTCGTTCTCGTAATCCTCTGCTAGCGCTGAAGGCTCTCCACTCGGAGAGCCTTGAAGAACATTATAGGCATTGTCCTCCTCGCTTCTTACAACATCGTCTTCCTTATCAATTGTTGACCGTTCAAGATTTTCATGTTCATCAACAAAGTGATCGTCACCATCGGCTTGGGGACTTGCTTCATGGCCCTCAAATTGGTAGGTGATCTCTTCGAAACGGCCATGTATAGCCCCACACCCGTGTTTCGAACATTGACGAACTTGCAAGTTCTTACCTGACCGGTGGGACGACAAGTGACCGTCAAGAGAATCATCGGAAGCACAATTCTGACAGCAACTGCCGTTTTCGTGATTTGGGCTTTCCTCTAAGACAACCCCTGTTTTCCAGTCCGGCACCAATGAGGCGATCTCACTATCTATCATTTCAGCAATCTTAGTCACGTCTTGGTCCATTATGTCCAACTCGGCAACCATTTCCGTTGCGACACTCAGAGCCGTGTCAGTCTCGATATCGAATGGGAAATATATGTTTCGGACACGACCTATGAAAACCAATTTAGAACCATATCCTTCATTATATTTTAACATTCAAACAAGAAAAATGTGAAGTTTTTCTACCTTCCTTGTCGGCGATTCTGAGTTTCAAGAAGATGTTGCCATCTTCTTTCATTCTCCCTTTGATCGTAACGTCAAAGTGTTCAGAGTGTTCCTCGTCGTGATTCATGAACAAATCAATTTCATTTGCTTCATAATCGACTGAGCGGCAATCCAAGTCGTTTTCTTGTTCATAACCAAGAAAATTGGAGTAGCCGTTGACTAGAGAACTGGTAGTGCTATGATGAGCACTCAGGAGACGCTGGGTCAAAATCAGGCCAATTTCATCATAGTCTCTATGATAATTCAATGGCCTCAAATCATAAACATAATCATCTATTTGGAGGAAGGGGTCGTTGAGAAGCTCCCAAGCGGACAGCCGGTCGGACACCGTTGCCAGACATTTCTCAACAAATCGCCGAACCTCAGGGTCCTTAACCTTGTAAAGAGCGTCCGGTTTCTTTCCCTAAAACAAGACAAAAACACGTACATTACAAAGGAACGAGGTTTCAAATTGGTAAGAGAAAATTTAAAGTTCGAGTTCTTACAGAGATCACTTTCTTATAAATTTGAGCAGGATGTGTGCATTCGCTGTATGGATACTCGAATGTCACCATTTCCAAAATGCACATTCCAAATGAATAAATATTGACTAATTCGTTGTATTCCTCTTCATACACCTCCGGAGCCATGAACTCCGGTGTTCCTGATAAAATGCACCAAATTAAGTGTCAATACAACAGAAATGGGGAGAAACCGAATTCTACCAAACCAATTTTACCTAATTCAATTCTCGGCAAAGCCGATTTTGATAATCACGAACAAAATGCATCAACGACCAGACAACAACATATCCATACACTTCAAAAATATAAAAGAACGATGCAGCGCATCACCCTTCAACCTTTATTGTCAAGGATTTTGATCAATCAACAAATCAACGGTACTTATAAAATTTACCTACACATCGAGCGGCATGGGATTTCCTAAGGATTGCGGCGAGGCCAAGGTCGCCAATCTTGACTTCACCTTGGTTTCCATTGATAAAAATGTTATCGCATTTGAGGTCACGATGAATGATAGGAGGATCATGACTGTGGAGATAAAGAAGACCTTGCAAGATTTGCCGGCACCAATGCTTGATTGCTCTAATATTGACCCTCTTATGTTTCAGTCTATACCTTAATGAAACAAAGCGAAAAAACACCGTAAAACGACTACTAAACGAATTGCAAGAATCTAGGACTAAATCAAGAATACTAAATGGGAGCACTTACTGTCTGAGAGTACCAGAAGTGAACATCTCTGTCACAAAATTGATGTTTCTGTTGGCTGTGTCAACCCAAGAAGTACAGAACTTCATAATGTTTCTGTGGTTTAAGGTTTTGAGCAAGTGAATTTCACAGTACAGCCTCTCAAGATCCTCAGGACTTTGTAAGAAATCATAGAGTTTCACCTGGTTCCAGGCTACTTCAATACCTTCATACTCATCAAAACCTCTGTAACTGCAGGAAAAAACACCCAACAAAACCCCAGAAATCATAATACAGAAACAAACCAGGAAAATGAATTTCTTTCTTACCATGAAAATAAAGATGCAGAAAAAACATCATCAAATTTGCAGAAGGTTAATGTAGGAAACTAAGTACATACACTGTCTTAGAAGCCCCTTTTCCAAGAATCTCATTGTACTGCAATCAGACAAAAGGAAAACAAGAAATTAAGCAACAAGAAACACCTAAACTCAAATCCAGTAATTTCACAAAAAATGGATTTGGGTGCTAATAATTTTTATTTTTATTTTAAAAGAAGCATTAATTGGAATCAAGAATTAATGAAAATGATTACTAAAGTAAAACCCCTTTTCCAAGAATCACATTGCACTTCAATCAGCCAACAAAAATTAAACTCAAATCCATGAGATATATAGAACTCAAATTAAAGACACATACCCTTCCATATCTTCCAGTAGGATCAACTTCAACAAACTCAGAATCATCTGAATCAAGATCACCAACACCACTCATTCCTTATATATCGTCCTTCTTCCCTCTCTACTTAATGGGAGGATTAGAGAGAGAAAGAGAGAATGAAACCCCAATTCAAGAATCAACACCACAAATCCTCTCCCCTAAAATGGTATTAAAAAACCCAACTAAAAAATAATAATAATAAATCAAAGTTTCCAGAAATCCAGACAAAAAAACACTACTCTCTCCCCTTTCTTTGCTCTCTTCACTTTCTATCTCGTCACGAGCTGCAAAACAAAAACCACACACACACACACACACACAACACACACTGATTGACCCACAGTTTCTCCCTTTCTCTGGGCTAAGTGTCTGATGTGCTGTAGATATATTGTGTGTGTGTGTGTGTGTGAAAAATTATCAAAGGCAAGCAGGCAGACAGGGTTGAAACAGCTTGCTAGAAGGGGACCAACACAGCAATAACATTAGCATTAATGAATTTATCTTTTGATACATATATATATATGTGTGTGTGTGTGTGTGTGTGTGTGTGTGTGTGGCGTTTGGCAGTGGCACAAGTGGGCTGTCAGAGATCATTACTACAGAAATTTGTGGATTTTCACGGAAAGTTGGGGGAAATGATTTTTGCAGCCCCCCCCCCATCACACTCTGTGTGCTCTGCGTTTTTTTTCTCAAGAATCACTCTCATTGGATGCTTTTTTTTTTCTTTTTTTTTTTTTTAGAATAATTACATTGCCAGATATTTGATATAAGGGTTAATTACACTGACCTTTCTTGCTATTACGAAAATATACAAATTTTTTCCTCATACTATGAAAATTACGAATTGTACTTTTTGGCTAACAAATATTAGTCAAATTTAATAATAGGTGCTTAAATAACTATTTGCCCTCATTTATAAAACTAAATATAATTCAATAAAATTATAATAGAAATATTTTTGTATTTTCTTTATTGAAATAAAAAGAAGGAAAAAAGTTTTGTTTTCGAATAATTTAAAAATATACTTATGTCTTCATTTTTCTTGGAATTGTAACGTATAGAATTTTATAGAATTAAAATACATTAAAATTGACTTGTTTAAATTTTTATTTGACAGAGTAAAATTGACTAAACTATTGAAATTTGCCTCAATATTTTTACCATTCGAATGCTTTATTTTATTACTTGCTATAAAGTAATATAATTTCAACAAAGTTTGCAAGCTTTGCTGATTGTTAGGAATAGAAATTAATGCCACAACCTACACATACACACTATGTGATTAAAAAGTATTATAAAACAATATACTAAAAGTTATGAGTATTCACCCTTATTAACTTTAAAAATAACAAATTATCTCTTGGGGGTATTTAAATCATAGAAAATAGAATTATTCGGGTTGAGAGTATTATAGAAGTTTAGACTAACTCTTTTTTATGACATCAGCAAAATTCGTTAAGTTGACTAAAGGAAGGGGCAATTTGTAAGGTGGATATATTTGGAAGGAAAGTTTATGTAATTTTTATAGTAAGAGGGGGGAATTTGTATATTCCCATAATAGTAGGGGAGGTCAGTGTAATTAACCCTTTGATATAATTGCACGTAGATTTTATGTGATTTGGGAAATTAGACGAAGTACCCCTTGTTTTTATCCAACTAATAAATTCACCTGTCAGTGAAATTCACGAAATTTGTCGACATCAACAAAAAAGTTGAATAAATATTCATATTTACCCTCGGTTGGCTTACAAATTATTATAGGTCAAACAAATTTTTGTGACCAAACTACCGTTATAAGGGTGGAAATGTATATCCTCATATGCATTAGTGTGTGAAGGTGTATAATGATAGTTTGGTTACAAAAAGATTTGTTTGACATGCATTAAGTCAGTAATAAGAGGTAAATACGAAAATTTCATTCAACCGTTTTGCTTATATTAACAAATTTTATGACTTTTGATGATTAAATGAATCTATTTATTTGATGGATACAAACATTAGGGGTGTTATGTGTAATTTTTTAAATCACATAATTTACTTGTATTAACACCAGATCTCAGAAGAGGTCGATGTAATTATTCCACTTATTTAATATCAACACAGTGACATTTTTATTTATATAAAAATAAAAAATATAATTATATTATTATATTAATTTTATAATAAGTAATACTTTATAAATAATAATAATATTAATAAATTAATAAATTAAAATAAATTCACGTAAAATAAAACAAAATACTCACCCGTTGTTAGATCCAAACTTTGACTTTACAATTGTAACATTATTGAATCTTGGCCCTCGTTTGACCTGCGACTAAGCAGTCCAATCTTGTGCTCAAGTTCATATGTAATTTTTTTTTTTTTAAGTGAAAGCGATAAATATTATTAATTAAATTGAATTGATTACAATTAGTCCTGTCGACTATCAATCTCTAATCGAGACAATTACAACAATTATCCATTGATCAATTCTCTCATAATCAATTAAATAATTTATGGCACCAAATTAAACCTCAATCTTAACCGTCATGTCAAGGCCTCATAGGTATTATAAGAGGTCGTTTACAAGACCTGATAAAAGTGAATTAGACCTTCAATCCATCCATATCCATGATTTACTACAAGAAATTACGGTCCGCTAGTAATTCATCAGGCCTTACATAAGGCTTGATAACTATCTTACTCTAGACCGTGATAATATAATTCAATCATATTTTATATTTGATTTCAATTTAATAAAAATTAAAAAAAATGATTAATTTATTTGATCCTACATTTTATCCAATCGAACCTTGTCAACCAGTTATTCCACGTACGAAAATAAAGTGCCCTTAATTGGATAGCCGAGGATGTATTCAATCTTTTTGGATAGACATAAAAAATAAATATTCTTAAATTTATGTTTTATTCTTTTTTTATTGGCAAGAATTATATTATCATACTGGCATATTATATAAGAATCATCTTTTGTTGGACGCTAATAGTGATCTGAGAATCTAAATCTTGCAAAATTATTTGATACATTTTGTGAGACACAAAATAATAATAATAATAAAATGATACCCCATATATATATATATATATTTAATATTTGTGATCATTGATTATAATCCTCTATTTTAAAATAATAGTACTTTATTTAATATTCTACAATATATGTATATATCACATATATAAAATTTAAAATACCATATATCGAATAAAATACTATATACATATGTGATAATATTGATACTCGTCCCATATTGATTTTCAACGGGGAGTTTGTACAGTTTATAGGCACAATGTCTTAGTCTCCTTGACAAGATGATATTTCAGAATAAAATTGTAATTTTTATAAAATTAAAATGAATATATTTCAGTTTTCGATCACTAATCATGTTATGCCTCGAATCAAATAATATATATGAAGTAAAATATTAATTTTAAATAAGAAGATTCCAACTGAATATTCTTCCCTTTTCCTTAGGGACCACCACAGTAGACCGGCACCCACTTCTCAAAATAATAATAATAATGAAAATTCTATCTAGATCAGATCTAATTTGATTGAATCAATCATACTATAAATATAATTATTTTTTTAATGAATTTATTACAATAATATAATGAATTTCAATTATTAATAACAACAATCCATATATATATATATATGGATTGTATATAAAAACATTATGAATTTTATTACATCTCTCGATTATAATTACATCATAAATTTTATTAATCGACAATCAACATATGTCTATTACAAATATCAAATATATATGACCAATCAAAAATTATTATTAAAATAGACTAATTCCTACATATAGGTGAGACTTGAACATATGATCAAGATTCATGACTCATGAGTCTCAACTTCGCCAACTAAGTTATGCCTCATCGATATTACAATCAATTCAATAATCAATATCAAGTAGAACATAGCTCAATAACCACTATTAAAGTAAAACAACTTCCACACGTTAGCAAGATTCGAGCCCATAAAATTATAGTCATCGCCCCTTAACGTCGCCAATTAAGTTAAATTGTATTCGCAAATACAATTAGTTACTGTCCTTGATTGTATAACAATAACGTACGCTCATAGTATGATTGATTCAAAACTGATCAAACCTATTTTTTTAAAATATTAATTTAGGTAAAAATATCTGAACAAAATTGCACATTTCACGAGATAATGGAAAATCAAAATCTGAACACTAGTTTAATATCTTAATGTACCCCACCAGAAATTCTTTTCAAGCAATGAATAAATGATGGAGTTTTGGTACTTTTACGTACAATATGGCATCATTAGTCCTTCTACGTTAATATCTTAGTAAAAGTTACCTAATTACCTACTTTAGCTTATCTCTTAGTGTCTACGTCACCCTACTCTATAATTTTTAATTAATGCACTTTGATTTTTTGTTTTTGTGGATAATTACATTGTCTTTCTTGAGATTTGGTATAATTCATATATACCCTTTATAGTTTTAAAAATTATATCTAATACCCTTAACGTT
This sequence comes from Sesamum alatum, assembly GCA_034509735.1. Taxonomy (NCBI): domain Eukaryota; kingdom Viridiplantae; phylum Streptophyta; class Magnoliopsida; order Lamiales; family Pedaliaceae; genus Sesamum; species Sesamum alatum. The sequence goes on along the minus strand of JACGWO010000002.1, from coordinate 3,760,441 downwards.
TATTTATGTCTAACAAATAGACCCATTCCGATTAGTTAAAATTCATCGAATTTACTGATATTAGCAAAAAAGTTGAATGAAAAATCATATTTATCTCCAATTGACTTATTGTAGGCCAAAGCTGCCAAATAAATTTCTTCTAACCAAACTACCCTTTTATATCTTTACACGTTAACGCATGTAAGGAGGTAGATCTTAACTTACATAAAGATAATTTAGTTAGAAAAAGAATTCTTTGACCTGTAATAAGTTAGTAATAAATCAATCGGGGATAACTATGGATTTTGATTCAACTTTTTTACTAATATGAACAAATTTGGAAAATTTTGACTAATTGAGGGATCTATTTGTTAGACAAGAACAAATGTCAGGGGTACTAGATGTAATTTTTCAAACCACAGGAGGTCTACGTGTAATTATATCAAATTTCAGGGGAGGGTGTGGAATTATCGCTGTCCTTTTCTTTATTTTTAGATAGAATCGGTGGTTACATTATTACATTAACGTTTGAATAAATTGACAATTGAGCAATACATCGGTTCAATAAATTCATCAACATAACTGAAATAACAAATACAATAAACTCACATAAAAGTGAGACAAACACCCCACACGTCCAGTTAATAAACTCATATAAAAGTGGCTTGGAACTAAGTCAGAAGATCTCAACTTTAACCACTAGACCAAGAGATCTTCGATAATTAATGCAGATTATTAGGATCAAAGTATGTAATTTAATTAATTAAACATAGGTTTGAATATAGAGTCAGCTATGATAAATCACTTGTAACAATCAAATTTTTACTTCTAGAGGAATGAACCTGACTATTATTGTTGTGAATATTGATCATGACATGTTATCTATAATTTATTGATGTGTTGAAAAATTATTTGACACAGAATCAAATAAATATATACAGATTTTGACGGACACATCATTTAACATGTTTAAAAAATTAAGATAGAAAAATCTGCCGCTAGAATGACATGATGAGGATACAGTACCGACAGAGCTGGTGTTGTGTTCGATATGTTTTGAACACAATAACTTAAAACTAATTGAAACGGATCAAATTAAACATGTAACTTGTAAACATTAACTCTTTTTTTTAGTGTACAAGTATATAATGAATTTCAATTGTTAACAATTAATTTAATATTCAATAGGGTAAATTACAACGTGTTCTTTTGAGATTTGACATAATTATAAATACTCCTTCTTGTTTGGAAAATTACCAATACTCTCCTTAATTTTAATAGCCGTCCAACAACTACCCAACACGTGTCTTCATTACGTTTCCATCTATTTTTTTGTATTGTACTGATCCCAATGTCCTTTTGGACTATAAATTATAATTTACTTAATTTTAAACTTTTTTGAAAATTTTATGGACCAAGTGAAAAATTTTCTTTACAATTTTTTTCAAAGAATTTCATCGATCTCGTCCATGTTTTTTATAATTTTCTATTTTTTTGAAAAGATAAAAATACAATAGCGACAAATTTACAATTTCTTACATCAGGATTACATAATTTCATTAAATATTCGAGAGTATTGATAACTTCTCAAAGAATGAAAAATTATTTATAATTATATTAAATCTCAAAAAACCTCATTGTAATTTATCATATTAAATGTATATAACTAACTCCCAACTAAATTCCAACCTAACTTGCCACCACAGTTTATACAGTGTAATAATTCAGACGGACGAGAGCGTACGATGATCCAGGAAGACATGAATATTTATTGCCCTTGTCCGTTTAGGTTTTGTGAAGAACTCCTCCTAGGAAGGGCTATATATATTTAGGTGTAACAAACTACATTTCATTTCTTGTCTTAAAAAAAAAAAATACTATCAAGATATAATTCTACATTTTTTTAATCTCTTTTCTTGTTAATTCACATGTTATGTAAACAAATCGACTCAAGTCTTTATAATTTAAGTTCGTAGAAAATCATGTTTAATATTGATTTGATTATCAGATGAGTTGAGATCGAACGAACTTAATTGAATCAAATATGAGTGAGAACATAAAGGAAGTAAAGAGATCAATGTCGGGAATATGCAAAACAGAGAATAACATCAGGAAGACACCGATTATAGCACTCCCGATAATTAAATTAATAAAATCGTAAGGATAATAAGGAGCGAGTTCGTAAGAAATAGTAAAACGCAACTTAAGTTGTACCTGGGTGTCACTGCCGACCGTCGTCACCTGCCGCCCCTTAGCCAAGACGGTCGGTAGTGACTTGCGGAGGACGTGCGGGCGGCAAGGGGATGCCGGCCGGCATGCAGGTGCACAAACGGCAAGTGAGCAGAGACTCTTACCGATTGGGGATCGCAATACTGTTCGTATGGGAACTTCCTTGATGTGTGAGGATGCTATCCGCCATGTATGAAGTCGTTTCATGAACGTTTGGGCACGAAGTTATAAGGGCGACTACCGGGCGCCATCCTGCGCGCGAGCAAGAGAGTGATGTGTGAAGCAGAGTGCTTTATCCTTGGATATTTGCAAAACTATTTCACCGGTGTGTTCCATGGAGTGTTGGGAACATCTCCACCAAGTTTTAGAGTTAGACAGTTCCGATTGAGTAGGAAACGACGACGATGTTTGGAGCCTATCAGTGCAGTGGCGAGAGGGCTGTTTCAGAATATTGCGAGGGCAATTCCCGGACGATGGATGATCGGATGGGGCTGAAACTGTGGATTTGGGATGTAGACGTCGTAGGCTACGCAACGGTTCAAGCGGAACGTGATTTGAACGTCAGACGAGAGAGATAGCAAAAAGGTGCGCTCCTCGACCACTTTAATGTCTACTGCTGGAATAAGAGAAATTCTTTTTAAGCCTATTATAAGGGGGGCATGCAGTGGTGAGCTCCAGCTAGCCTGTCCCGTGCAGCAAGGCACTAAATGAGCAACCCTTGGGGGCATGTTGGGGCCTCCAAGGGCCGGCTTTAGGCACCTCGAAGGGAGGGCTAAAGTCCCCGGACGGGATGAGAACCGGATGGGCGGCGTAGGGCCAGGATGGCCTACGTTGGGCAAGAAAAGGGTCGAGAGGTTCCATGCTATGCGCAAGGTTGCCCCGCGGGCTGTGGGAAATCAGGGGCAACACCTCTAGGCCGAATGAGCAATCGAGGCAAGCACTCTAAGACCTCGTGAGCTAACTCGTGACATGCGCTATTGGGTTCTAGCCATTCACGGGGGTCCGTTGACTAAGATACACGGTCGTGGGGCGACGCCGCGACGTGGGCAAATTGTGAAGCCACGCCGAAAGGCAAGAAGGCATGTTGGGCATGCCGTGTGGGATTGATGCGAGATATTGACATTCGGATTGGGCCACGGACTTGTAATGTTGTCCTACTCGGGCGAGGCATACGAGACGGGCATGGTGAAGACATGCGCCTGTGATGTACCGAGTGAACGTTGAGCATGCGATGGGCGTTGTGGGCAAGAATGGCCCATAGTGCCGAGAAGGAGCAAGGATGCTCCGAGCAATTGAGAGATGTATCAAAAGGACCCGAGATTGTGGGCGAGATACATGATGGCGAGCTAGCTAGTTGGGGCCGGACATGAAGACACGCAAGGCGTGCGGGCCGCGACCCTCGACGAACATGGGCATTTCGGATAGGCGAGTGCCGGGCACAAGGTGCCGCACAGGGATGCGTTCGGATGTCGCGCTGGTGAGCTGCGAGTGTCGAAGACACACGACGGGGAAACCGTTAGGACTCGAATGGATGAAGGCCGGTTAAAGGTTGAGTGCAACCTGAGAGGCATCACGGGCGAAAATGAGGTATTACGCTGCGACAAAAGAGTCCGCCCGTAATAAGTAGGGATGACTTGTATTTATAAGTATGTCTGAATTATATGATTATACATAGACCATTGATTCAAATTTGATCGTGTGGTAGCAGTGAGTCTGTATATACTAGGGTTCAAGTTGGTTTGGGATAAGATCAGCATAACCCTAATAAATAAAACTGGATCTTCGACTATTTTAGACAGTAAATTGAGGGGATTTATATATGTTTAGAATATCCATGTATGATTCTCACATCAATGATTATATTAAAATTAGAGACAATTATTACATTTACATATCCTGATCTATGGTTTGTTTATATAAAATATCCCTATCTTTTTGAATAATTACATATACACCACAAAAAACGTGAACATTATTTACACAAATCAACTCCCATGCATTTGAAAGATTACACGTACACTCAAAAAAATATCAACATCATTTAACAAAATATCAAAAATATCAAAAGTAATTTATGTAAACAGACTATATGTCAGGAGATATACGTGTAATTATCACTAAAAACTAAAGGAATCTTTTTTTCTTTTTTGTTTTTTTTGTGTGTGTGTCTATATATATGTACATGTTGACACATACAATACAAGTGAAACAAGCACATGCAAGTTCACATGGGCACACATGAGCCCAAAAGAGACGGATCAGTGAGTACAATGGATGGTTTTTATCCAAATACGGCGACGTTTAACTTATCTTGTTTAGTCCATGCTAGTCTTTCTTCTTCCATGCCATGTGCTCAAATAGCCTATTTTGTGCACCTCCAAATAAATTGACTAATCTCTTTTTACTAAAAAAAAAAAAATGATCAAAAGGTATTGGGGTGAACTTAAAATTTTCAAAACATCTTAAGATGTTAAAGAAAAATATGGATAATTATATTTAAATTCTTGATCTATGGTGTGTTTACACAAATCACTCATACTTTTTGCATAATTATAAATACCACCCATGATAATAAAAAAATAGGGATAATTTGTGTACTGATGTTGATTTTTTTTTGTGGGGAGGGTGTATGACTAAATTTTCAAAAAGTAGGGGTGGTTTGTGACACCCCTACGTAACCTTACTGTATTACCACTAATTATACACCCATTTTAATTATAACCTGCCTTATAAGAGATTTTTATTTAAAATGAATAAAATCGATCCTATTGTAAATAATATATATATATATATACTCAAAATATGATAAACATCATCAAAAGTTCATATCTACTAAGCTATCAGTATGCTATGTACAAAACTCCAAAAAAAAAGAAAAGTTTCAGGATGTTACAAAACCTAAAACGCAAACCCAACAAAAACCTAGATGTTTAATAATCATATAGCCAAAACCCGCGGCTTTAGATGTCACAGCTGACCCACCTATTAAGATCCATACACGTCTTCAAATTTGTTGTAGCTAATCATCGTGATCTATCTCCTGAAAATATTGGTAAGGGATGAGCTGCCTACTCAATAAGTATAGTTAATTGACTTATACATATACATGCACATACATAATGAAACGAATATCATGCAATACAACAAATATCAAAAATAACATATACCAACAAAATATATATCAAATTACACATAATACTCGTCTTTATTGTTTATTTCCTTAGGGCCCTGCTTACCCATGCTGGAGTGCATAACTCAATGGTCTATGTCGGCTATCATTCCCTCAATCATAATATCTCTATCTTTTTTTCTCAGTACCACACAACACACAACTTGTATGATACCCCATCATTATTGATACCACACAACACACAGCTCGTATGATATGTTACATCATCTCCCTTGATCAATGACATCACAAAGCTCGTTATTAATCATATCATCATAAGCCATTGCAGTATGCCTCCCAGTTAGGTAAGCCATCTCTTTATCTCAATTCACAATATTCTCATCAGATATTCTCATCACTCGTCGTCATCCAACAATTAAATCCCCATCGGTAACTTCAACGTTCAATTTATTTTAACAATCATATATAGTACACACAATTCTCATCTAACTTTCATACACCATAACCACATATAATCACTTAATGACAACTTCACAGTGTAACAAGTAATCCAGACAAATAGCCAATAAGTCATAATTTCGTATACAACACAAGAATATATTTTCACATATATAAACATATATATATATATATATATATATATTAATTCAATTAACTATACTTACCCCCAACTCAAATGATCACGCTAATAGGAGAAACTGTTCAGCCGTATACTCTATCTTCACGTCCTATAGCAGGATATAACATATATTATTAATATATCAAACTATTGTAAATTCTGAATGAAATTACTAATTAATATTTCATTTATATTGAAATTCAAACCTTCGTTCCTTTTTCGTCTGAATATTAGACACTATAAACTTTCCCCATAAATATACCTAATTTATCTATTAACTCATAAGAGCTTATTCTATCAAATCCCTCATGTTTTTATAATTATTGTCCTCTATAACATCCCTAAATGAAATTACTACAAATATCCCATTTTTTTTTTAATAAATACTATATTTCTCAAATATAGTTTCCTAACATTTCTCAAATATAATTTTGTACTATTCTTATTAATTTTTTGCCAATTCTTCCCTATAATAATAATTAATTAAACACTGATACATACAATTATGTATTTGGTTAATATACCCGGTTAATTTTGAATAATCCATAATACTAATGGCTAAATCTAATAGATTAAATAAATTCTAATTTATTGGCTATAATGTCAACGGTCCAATTAAATATTTACCCGATCACTAATTTGTATAACTACTCAAATTTATTAAATTCTCCGGTTAAATAGTAAATCGAATAGTACAAATCATATTTAATACATGCGATAATTAAATAATATTAATATAATAATTAAATTATAATTTATAATAAAAATTTACTAACCTATTTTGCATACGAGATTAGCAGCTTTGAATGTGTGTTTAAATCTTGTGTTTGTTTGTTTTCTTAAATAGCAAGTTAATAATATATATTTTTATATATGTGAAATGGTAGGCAGCCACGTGCCGGCTGAAATCATATGTATCTTTTGGTTTTTTAATAATTTTATTGAAATTACAATTTAATCCCCAACTTCTATATATTTATGTAGTGACCACAAATGTTTAATAAAGCTCTAATTTAGTCTCTTCAGATTTTAATATATTTATAATCTCAACCTATAACTTATAATTAAATTAGATTTTCTTAATGATTACTAATTAGTCTCTCAACTATGAATAAAATTCTACGGATGGCACATGGTTTCACTAGACGAAAATTTACTATCGGGTTCAATTATTATTAACCATGGTCAAAGAAAAATTGATGCAAAAACTTTGATTATCCACTATGAGAAATAGTTTTGCCATGACAAATGTTTTAGTCACGCTCAAAAAACCACGACCAACAACCATTGTGTGACCGTGGTCAATGACCATTTACTAAGATTATTTATTTTTAACCATAGCAATTAGCCATGGCTAAATGTTAAATTTCTTAATGCTTGTGTAAAATGTTGACCTTTCTAATGGGTATATGTGTAGTTATCCAAAAGATAGATGTGGTTCGTATAAATATACCATAGATTAGGAGGTATAAATATAATTATCTCAATAAAATATTTAATAAAATTTGAGATAAAGATAGTAAAAATTCAAAAATAAAATGTTGTATGTTTATAAATTTTCTTTACAAAAAAATGAGTTCCCCATTTAAAGGGTGTTTGGCTAAATTTAGTTATAAAATCTTATAAGTTCATATATCTTATAAGATGTTTTATCTTATTTAAGAAGCTATTAAAGTGTTTGGATGAAATAAAATCATGATGCAGTTTATATTATGTTCGTAATGACAAATTTATAATTAATTTTGAAACGAAAAAAGAACTTATTTGTTAAGATTTTGAAAAGGAGTTGGTGACTTGTCACTTTTTTTTGAAGGAGCTCATGAGTTCTTGACGAATAGTTTTGGATCTTATAAGCTCATTTTTTCAAAAAGCTACCATAAATTTTGCAATATAAACTCTAAAACATCTTACAAGATGTTTAAAGACTTCAAAAGCAAGAAAAATAACCCAAACACCCCTTTATTTCTAAGATTTTAACAATTAAACTATTTCAATTTTAACATATTAATTATAAAATTGTCATTAATAACATCATATAAACTCCACAATCTTCATAAGTTCTAAAAATATTTTATAAAATATATGAACTATTAAGATATTTTACATCTTATAAAATATTTCGAATAAGTTTAGCAAAACACCGTCTAAATGAAAAATTTAAGAGAGATAGATAATGATATGTTTTACATAATATTATAGATCGAGCCACATTGAGATCAATATGATCGTTATGCATGTATCCTTTTTTTTTAAAAAAAAGGGATTATTTTTTGTTTAGGCTATAATTGTTTGCGATTCTATAAATGTTTTCAAATATATTACAAGATGTTTTGAAAAGTTTATAAGCTCGTCGAAACACTCTCTTAGTTCAATCTTAATCATTAGGCAATGAAGTCTGATTCAACCTATAAGGCACACATATTTCAAAAATTACTTGTTGTAGTGTTGTGTTTATCCGTTTTGTCGTGTTCGTGTTCATGCATTATAGGTTTCAGTCCTCAATGCCCAAACGACGGCGTTTCGTGATGTAGTTGTGGTTTGAGAAGGGATATTATTCCCCCACGGCGCCGGTTAGTAGGAGCATGAGCATCTACTCCCAATTTGCTGGTTATGACTCATGCAGTTAATCAAGCTTAAGCAAAACGCTGTCGTAGCAGTACCCGACACTACTGCGTGCGCTTCATTTATTCTTCACAGCAGAGTCTCAAATATCTGCATTTGCCGGGAAAAGAGAGAACAAACGAAGAAAAACTGAAAAATGGAGAATAATTGCACAACGAGCTGCGGCGACGGCGATGGTTACGAACGAAGACGGAATCAACGCCCCCGGCCTCAGCGCTCTCGTTTGTGTTCTCGTCTCCTCCAATCGGCTCCACGTCTTAATTAGTTTGTGCTCCTGACTCGCATCTGTGTATATATAAGCATAGATGTGCATCGATCATGTAAATGTCTATGTGTGTAATTTTGGATTATTGTTAGTCCTGTAGCATTCTCCATTTCTTTCCTTTGTTGCTTTGTGGATTGATTTACGAACAGACAGTTTGTGCGTGTACGCAAGCCGTGCATTGTGATGTATTTATTGCTATTAAGAATTTTGTGAATATCAGCTTACCTCAAAATTCCTCATATTCGTTCAATTTTTTTGCTTATTTCTCTTCTTTTAATTTTTCGAAATTGACTGTTTCTTGGTGAATATTGTGTTGGTTACTTTTACATTTTTCATTCATTTTTATGCTTGAATTCAGTGAAGAGTATTACAAACTGGAACAATAATTGTGAAAGGAGTTTGTAATTTCTGGATCTCTATTCTTCCAATTTTCCTTTTGGTCCGCGTTTTATGGTTTTGATCATGTGAAATGTGGCTCGCAATGCTGGTGAGTTTGAGATCCTGTTTTGTTTTGAAAATATTTATCAGATGAAATGTTCTGTTACTTGTTACATTTTACATTGATGCTTTTCAGCCAAAGTCCGCTGTTAGTCATAGTATCACTTGGCGAAATGCCATCTCTGCCAAGCCAGTGGAAATCAGTGGAGCAATGGCTTTTGTAGTTTCTGGTAAGTTGCAGTGTTCTGTATAATTCTATTGTAGTATATGAAATAACTTAAGAAAGTGAACAAGAAAGAACATGATGGAGACTTCTGGTTCTGGAGTTACTTCTTAGGATCTTTTTCTGATTTAACTTAGTTGTTTACAGTTTCTTAGTTATGATAGCATATTTTGCAGCGTATCGGGATATTTTGCAGTTTCTTAGGATATTTTGCACAAGGATCAAATACATGGATAAAACGCATCTTCACCCATACAGCATGATTCAAAGTCCAGTATTCGCTGTAATATTGGCAGGTATTGTTTTACATTCCTTGCAGTGTATCGGGATATTATTGAGCGATACGAAGTAAATGTATTATACAATGCTAAAAACATTCCCAATAAACCACTCAAAACAAAAAAAAAAATTCTAATAAATTAGTAAAATTATAAAAACAATAACGTATCATAAATTACTGTATCTTATTACAAATAAAAAAATTTTATAATATCAAAAATCAAAAAAATTAATTATAGATTTGCTTAAGATATATATGCATATTCAAAAGAAAGTGGATTCACGGGTTTCTTCTTGCTGCAGATTCACCATCTATTTTCAAGAAACCAACCGCAAAAACCTCATTTTTAGACACCCAATTTTTATCTCTATCAAAAGCATTAACCTCAAAACTAAGAAGAACAAAAACCATAGTAAAGGACATAGAAATAGTAGCAATAAAGGAACACAAGAGTACCTTTCGAACGGCATTTTCTCAACTTCTTACTATTAAAATTTCTGACAGATAGCCCAGAAAGAAAAAAAAAAATTTGAGCCAAGAAACACACATTATATTTCAGCAGCCAGAAACTAGTGAAAAGAAACTATTTTTGACAAAGTTTACTAGTGGTGGGATTCAAGGCAAAGAAATATGATGTGAATATATTTATAAAAACAAAAAGAACAGAGAAAAGGAGAGAGGATATCTCTTGGTAAAACAAAAGTGACATTATCATCGTATCGTTAATAATATCGGATATTATCAATGACATCAAAGCATCTCAAATAATATAGGATCTCGGACGTTTTTATCGGATCGGCACAGACCGGTCCAGATACGTATCGGCCGATATCATCGGATATCGACCGATCGATACTTTGAACCATGCCTTACAGGGTGATGAAATACTGCTGTAAGGCTGTTCAATATTAATGTTTTGCCACCATGTGCTTTGCATTTCATTTATTCACTTTAGCTTGGCTGTTGTCCTGCATGAAATTCTAAATTCATAACTAATTGAACCAAAGGGCTTCTCTACAATGGTGTGTGCATGATTTTAGTAAGAAGGTTCGCTTACACAATTACATATTCCCATCCTTTTTTTATCATTTTCTGGTCTCATTTTATCAGTTTTAGCACCAGCATCAGAGCATGTTCTGTTAGTTTCTTATAAAAATATACATCTTTCCCAAATTATGAATATTATATGACATCCATCGTTACTGTTAGGGTAGTTTACGTAATTATGCAATAAACATCAGGGGTGCAAACATAATTATCCTAAATAGCTATGATCAAGCAAGCTTTTAACTTCAGAAGTTAAGAAGAAACTGCCAATTTCCCAACTGCTGGAAATAGACGAGAGTACATGCACGTCTTCATAGGGGCAGGACTTGACATCCTCGTACAGTATGTATATCCCTCTGCCTGCAGACAAACTAAAACAATCCAGAATGCAGTATGTTAGCCACATATATAAATTACCCCTTGGTAGACTCTAGTATTGCTGTATCAGATAGTTTTCTACGTGACCCTTCATTACACACAAAGACTAATGGTTGAAGAGAGTTCAATTACTATGTTGGAGCCGCTTAAATGCAATTATGGGCAAATATTTTTTCGATCCCGTAAGATAGGGTATTATTTATTTTGGTATCACAACTTAAGTAGGTGGTTGTTTTAATCCCACAACGTACGTATTTCAATTTTTTTGGTCCCAAAATGTCACGTTTTTCAGTTTTTTTGTCCCAAAATGTCATGTCCCATGTGCAAGACACATGACATTTTGGGACCAAAAAAATTGAAAAACATGTTTTGTGGGACTAAAACAGTCACCTATCTAAATTGTGATACCAAAACAAATAATGTCCTAGTCTTACGGGACCAAAAAAGCGTTTTGCCTATGCATTTATCGTCCTATATCTTTTGTATTTTAGCGTTTTAATCGTTAATCTTTCTAAGTTCGCAAATATGTTTTGTAATTTTTTAAGCTTTTGCAATTTTGGTCATTCAGTCGACGGAATTAATAAAATTTGCCGAAAAAAAGCATGTGCCCGACATGTTTTTTTTTTTTTAAAAAAAAATTTGGGGCTTTTATTCTCATTGATCAATTTCTGCCAGCATGGAAGCAAGTTTTCGTACTATATCTTTTGTGTTTTGATGTTTTAGTCCTTCAGCTTTTTAGGGTAGTAAATAGGTCCTATAAGTTTTAATTTTTCACGATTTTGGTTCATATTGACCAATGGAACAAAAATCCCAAACTAAAGAAAACACATGCTTCTTTTTTTTTCGGCAGCATTTGTAATCTTTGGTGACTGAAAGACCAAAATCACAAAAAATTAAAAAGTTACAGAATATATTTGATACCGTAAAAGGGAAAGAACTAAAACATCAAAATACAAAAATACTGGACGAAAATTACATTTAATTCTTGTTGCAGCTTATTGCGTGTCACTTTGTGCGTAATACAAGCTTGGTAGGGTGTGTCGTGTGTGTATGTGAGAGAAGAGAGGAAGGCAGGTGCCTAACCTAAGGTTATGTTCTCATGCAATAGGATATATAGTGGTACAAATTAGATGTTAGTTACATCTTAGATATGAGTTTAATGTCCTGTGAAAAAAAAAAAAAAAAAGTTTAATGCAATTTATTTTTGGTGATATTTCAACATGCAAATAGAACACTCTATGAAAAAGAAATAGCAAGTTATCTTCATGTCTTTTTTAAAATTGAAAAGTTTACCTCCTTGTCTAATGGAGTAAAATGCTTCATTTTAAAAACATAAGGAAATATTTTGCTATTTGTTTTTTCATAGGAGGGTGTTCTGCACATACCTCATATCATCGGGGGTTGCTTGTATTTTTTTCGTTTTAAAAACTGTAGGTTTTAGTAGTTAAGATGAAGGGTAAATTACATTGATACTCTTGAGGTTAGGGCAAAATAGTGAGCCAGGCAGGAACAAAGCGATGAAAGTCTCCACAATTGTACTAACGATAGTTCAACATATCCAAACGGGCAAACTTATGGATTGTGAGCTTTCTCACCATTTCGACGTCTCTTTACCATTTCATCGTCGCAACCAGACAAAAGGAGACCCGGTCCAATGCATAAGACTACTGCATGGACCATATTTCAATGGTACAAGACCTTTTCCCGAACCTCGTGCAATTCAATCTATCTGCTTTAGATCATAAAGCGTATATAACTAGTTAATAAAATGGGATGAACTCGCAAAGACTCGACACGGGTTCCCGAAGACTTATAGGCAAGGAAAGTGAGTAACTAGGGGTTACGCGGAAACTGAAATCTACGAGCGTTTGGCAATTATTCTAGATCAATTATTCGTTTTGTGAACACTTTAGTGTAGTTCACCATAAACAAACACGCACTACCTTTTACAAAATTACAGCTATAATCCCCGAGGTTATAGTTGTAATTGCAACTACATTCCCTATTAAAAAACAAAACTTATACAAACACCCCATGAAAAACATTACATTAACACCCTTCAAGGGAGTTTTAATTTTGCAAAAGACATGGGGTGTTTGTATAATTTAGCCTAATCCAAGGGGTGTTAATGTAATTTTTACCCTAAGATGAATGATGCCTATTTGTGGAAGAAATAATTTGTATTATCTGTTTGAAATAATTTGAAACGGATGGAACTACGGAGAGATTAATGAATGGGAAATTAAAGTTAAAAGGTGTATTTTAAGACAACATTTCTCTTTGAAATTTTGAAGTGTCTCTCAAGTATTATGATCCTGTTGGCCCAAATTAATCAGTTGGGGTTGGTTCCTCTCATGGATGGCAAATAGGAGAGTTTGGGATGGGTATGCCCGGACCTGAGACCCACCCCAATAAGAAAAACCCTGTCCCGCAAATTTTCTAGGCCCGACCTTGAAGAAACTCGATCCCGCCGCGCCCCAAATGAGTTAGTGTCTTAATAAAGTCAAAGATGAAATAAAAAAAAATGCTTTTTGGATCAATTTTTTATTTTATATCTTATATAAGTATCTCAAATTATATAATAAAAATAATATTAATAAATTTGATGTAGGTATTTACATATTAAAAAGTTAAATTAGATAATACAAAGAATACAACTAATTTTTTATTTTTAATAGATAATATTAGTTTAAATTTAAATATTTTAAAATAGTTTTCGATCTGAAATTGAATTGTATAAGTAGGAATGGCAATTGGAACGGATTTGGTACATACTTAGCAGGGTTGGAGGCGAGTCGGGGTCCAATAACTTGAAACCCGATCGAGTCCCGGGCAAGTTTTAGATCTAGGTCCAGGGAAAGCCCCTTCTTCCCCGGCTCGAGTGCCATCGCTAGTTCCTCTTGTGTTACTATGTCATGTTTAGAGCTTGGCTGGTATGCGTTTACCAAGTTATAACCTTGTCAATTTCTCGTGTCTTTTATTTGTGGTCCACTGCAGTATTTATTGGTATTTTATTTTGGTGTTTTGGAGAAAGGACCATTTAAATTGTTTGGAATTGGGGGTTGCTGATCGGATCGAATTTCTATTTCAATCTTTTATTTCATTTAACTTATACACACCACGTGTATAAAATTTTTCCGTAAATAAAATATATGACGTAAATTTTTTACATGTGGTGTGTATATATTACATGTGTTGAACCGAAAATTCGAAACAAGGCCTTTGCTAGAAAATTTGAGTGAGTGCTATCCCTAAAAGTTGGAGCGCGCCTAAGTTCTCTCGACTATAAGCCTACAAAAACGATTATTGACACACCTAAAAGGTCTCGGTTATAATTCTCCAATGGTAAGTTTGTAAATTGTAATAGCAGTAATAGGGAAGATCTTAAGAATATTCTCGCTCGCCTCGGCTCTTCTCGTCGTCGCCTCAGCTCTCGCCACCTAGCCTCACATCCTAGCTCGCCTGGCATCGCCGTCGCGCAGCCTCGTGGCACCCTTCATTGTTGCTGCCTCTTTCTTCTCTCTTTTTTACCTATAACTTTTGTTTTGAAATACATTTAACTTGTATTACTATTTAACTTACAATTTTCTCATTAATTTGATTTCACCACAAAAATAAAAGTTATTACAATACTCTTCTTTTAAAAAAAAAAAAAAAAACCAGACATACTTATTTGTATCTTAAAGCAGTAAAATAGAATTTATACAAGGAGAAGGTATGGTTATGCAAGATTCAAAGTACATGTCATTTCAATAAGTTCGGACAAAAATAAAAATGAGTTTGAGTTTCAACTTTAAACAGTTCTATTGCCTCTGATCTGCCAACAAGCTCACTAATTTCTGTTAAATCGTATGATTGAGAGAGCAAAAGACAGAGAAACAAATTTCAGACACTAGTAGTAGTTGTTGGTGTATCGATAAAATTATAATGACACTTTTTGAGGATAGACTAAAATATTTAAACACTTTTTACTTTGTGCAAAATTACGACTGCATATTCTGAGGTTATAATTGTATTATAATTACACCCCTTATTTAAAGACAAAACTTAAATTAATACCCCCTGAAAGATATTACACTAACACCTTTTAAGAGTGTAGCTGTAATTTTGCAAAATACAAGAGATATTTGTGTAATTAACCTTAATTTTGGGGATATCAATATAATTTAATCATGTATTTATTGATAGTCTAATCAATTCAACTTTTTGGTGTCTAATCAAATTCTGGCATCTTTCGTGCTGTAGCCCTGGATTTGATCACAGGGTTGACTTACATATATAGTGGGTTTTAATTATACAATCATCAATATGAAATATCTGTATATAATAATTAACGATAATTATAACGATTATATATTAATCATCAATAGCAGATAACTATATCTAATCAACAATCACTATGAAAGTAGAATTATATTCTACACGTTGATGGATTCAAATTAATGACCTTATAGCCATGGAATCACAGTTACGCCAATTGAATTACGCCTAATCGATAGAGATATCATCTTTTTCATGCATTAATCACAAGATGTGGAGTCCTATATAGTATTTGTTTCCAAGGTGTATAGTCAATTCTTAAAAATGTTAACATTAATTTAAACTCGAGTTTTAAGAGCATGTGGAGGCTTCCAAATTAGCCTACATTTCATACTTGGATTACACACCATTATAATATTGAGCTTGATTCTATTAACTAAAGTCAGAACTGTAATTTTAGTATGGTATGTTAAGGGGGTTGACGATCGGCATCCTGCAAGTAATGCACTAGCAATTTTTTTCTTTTAATTTATGATTTATGACAATTTTAGCCTTTTCGGCAGAGTTTAATCGGAAATTTACTAGAGCAATTGGGGACTTTAGAAAAATTTAAATTTTTTTGCTAACTAGATAGCAATTCCTGACGTGGTAGCTTTTGAGACATTAAATTTAATGTTTAATTTGGAAGGAAATTAACACTCCTTTTACATTCTTAGTCACCCAATAGAATGAACAAAAATCAATCATTATATGTAAAATATTCAAAATTTTCTTCAAAAATGTCTAGACCCATGTAAGATGCCATGTCCGGAATTGACATCCGATTGGCAAAAAACACTAATTTTCTAAAAATTCTTAATTGCTCCGACAGTTTTATGATTGCTTTCTGCCAGAAGGACTAAAATACTCACTTAAATTAGTTTGAGAGTTCGTAACCAATGAAATATTATGAATATAGGATTTTTTTTAAATATAACCTGAGTTTGAAAACATCATATAAAATGTGACGTCAGTGGACTTACACCATACTTATAAAATGACATGGGATATAGTGTTTGGTATTTTTATACAATTTATTATATAAACGAATTTTAGAAACATATATTGTTATCACAATTATTTGGAAAAAATATAATTTTAGTCCTGCAATTTAGAGGTTGACATTTTTTATCCTACACGAATTGATTTCGCAATTTAGTCATGTAACTTTAACACTTTGGCAATTTTAGTCATTTAGTCGGGAAATTATATGTAATTTGCACATGACTCAATTATATTGTGAAATTAGTCCCGTTACTTAAGAGGGGTGGCCTTCTTTGTTATGTGCAAGTCACTACAAATTTTCAGCCAAATTGGCTGAAAAATTACTAATATTATCAAAATCTTAAATATTACAGGACTAAATTATGAAAATCAATCTGAGCAGGACAAAAAATGTCACTCCCCTTAAATTGCAGAATTAAAATTGTAAACCCCCAATTATCTACTTCAATAAAAAGAGATATAAATAGTAAGTGCTCAACTTGAAGCACGCTTTTGATTAAGATTTAAAAATTCATACATCATGCCTAGAGGACATAACTTTGTCTAGTTTCATGTAGACAACTACAACATGTCTCATAATCAACACTCAACAAACCAAACAAAGATGTCTTATTCTTAATTACCTCACTAATTAATTTGTGTTGCATTATTCAACCTTTTAATCACTTTAATTAATTAACATGGCAAGAATATGTCACTTCACACTTTGATTTGCCCCATAATGCATACCCCACAAGCCCACTAAGTAAACCAAAAAGAAATACTTTTCTTATTACTTGTTTGGTTGAAATTTTGAAAAAAAAAAATAAAAGAAGTAATGATTAAACCATGATATGATGAAAGGTTTAGTGGTCAATGCAATGGTCATGCTATGTGTGGGGATTTGATGTTCAAATTTTGAAATCATTTTTTTGTATGTGATTTAAGGGTAGGTAAGTGTCAAACCAATACTTGAGTACACATGCCCAATTGCTAGAGGCTTTTCTATTTGAATCAAGAAAATCATAAATTAAAGCCATGTGTGCATGATTAATACCCATTTTCTACTTGATTATATTTTTTTATTTGAAACTTTGTTGCATATTCTATAATATTTAATATGTGCATATACTACGTGTATAAATATATTTTTAAATAAAAATGAATGACGTTATTTTTATACATATTGTGTGTAAGCATTAAGTGAAATAAAAGATGCAACATGATTTGGAGTGGAAAATTTAGTTCGATTTTCTCCTGGACATGCCATGTTTACTTAAGGAAAAAAGATTTAATACTAATAATGGTGTTAGCAACAAAACTTTTAATTTCTTGAAATAAAACTTTGTATTGTTATAATTTTCTTATGACAAATTCTCTACATTGTATAGTTCCAGATACGTGTATATATATCAATGATGTCTAAGTTTAATGGTTAAAATTGAGACCCCATGAATAAGTTCGAGGTCATGAGTTTGAGTCCTATTAGATGTGTGGTTATTTATCTTATTTAATGTGAGTTTATTGTAATATATCTCTTAATTTATTATAATATGAGTTTATTTATTAAATTGATGTATTGATCAATTGTAATGTGTATTTATTTAAAAAAAAAAAAAAAGATAAGCTTATATCATTGTCTTTGTATCTTCTTGATATATTGTGTTTTGACTTTTACATAGTTATTTGGAAAATGAATTGTGAAAATTATATATTCGAGTTTAAATTTTTTAATGATATAAGTGTCCAAAATTCAGTAACTCATGGATTTGGAGTTGGAAATCATAAATTTTTAGTGACAAATTCTTGTAGAGTTGTTTGCATAACTTTATATTACAAATGATTTCAAATTCTTCGGTTCTCATTTAGAATTATATTTTCTCGATATTGATGGAATTTAAATTCTAGGGTAAATTATACTAATCTCCCCTACTACTATGGGAATATACAAATTCCCCTCTTACTATCAAAATTATATAAACTTCCCTTTCAAAGATATCTACCTTACAAATTGCCCCTTCCGTCAGTCAACTTAATGGATTTTGCTGATGCCATAAAAAAAATTTGTCTAAACTTCCTATAATACCCTCAACCTGAATAACTCTATTTTTTATGACTTAAATACCCCTTAGGAGTAATTTGTTATTTTTAAATTTAAAAAGGGTGTATACTTGTAACTTTTAGTATATTATTTTATAATATTTTTTTTAATCACATACTGTGTATGTATAGGTTGTGACATTAATTTCTATTCCTAACAACCATTAAACCTTGTAAATTTTGTTGAAATTATATTATTTAATAGAAAATAAAACTTATATTTTGGAAAAAAAAAATATTTGAAGATATTTTGGTCCACTTCTATTTTCAAGTTTATTGAATTATTTTTAGTTTTATAAATGGAGGGCAAGATGGTCATTTAAGCATATACCGTTAAATTTGACTAACACATGTTAGTTAGAGGGGGCAATCTGTAATTTTCATAGTAAGAGGGGGGAATTTGTATATTCCCATAGTAGCAGGGGAAGTCAATGCAATTAACCCTAAATTCTATGAAGCCATATGAAATCAGTTGAAGGGAGATCAATGGGAACATGAAGAATGCTTTACTCAGAATAATAATGACGCATCATAGCCCAAAATAGTTGTGAGGCGTTTATATGATCAAATATTCGTATTTGTACGGATCCACATGCCATGATGTCGAGTTTCCAAGTACACGAAGATCGACGGTCAGGAGTCTAGGTCCACAGGTTGGGTCGGTTTGGGTGTGACCCGACCTGGGTAAAAGATACACGAATTCTTGTCCTGTAAGGATATTTTGTCTTGGGGGTATTTTAGTCTTTTTCAATATTATAACTGATATATTGGTATCGCCATCAGTATTGAAGTTGTGTAGGATTTCATTAGACAAGACAATCTTATGAGGTAGGATATCTGTATGTTTACATCTGGTTTTTATATCTTATTTTATGGAGGATTTTGACAAAAATATTTTATATATGAGGTCTTATGTGTTTTTTAAGGATTTTTTGATGTAAAGAAAACTATTACATATAATGTAATGATATTTTATGAAAGACTAATGAAGGAATTTGAATTTTTTAATTACCAACTCTACCCCTTACGTTGTTAATTTTTTTTAATGAAAAAAAGATTTATTTGACCTGAGAATAAGCCAGAAATAAGTCAATTGAAGGTAAATTTGGATTTTCATGCAATTTGATTGCCAATATTAGCAATTTATGTGAATTTTGACTAATCAATGGATCTATTTCTTATACGAAAACAAACATCAACGGTACGAAATGTAATTTTTCAAATTACATAAAATTTACGCATAATTACACCAAATCTCATAAAAATCGATATAATTATCCCTATAAATTATTATTAGAATGCATTTGAGAAATGATAAACCAAAATAGAGTGAAGAAGATGAGACGGGTAATGTAAAAAGAAGTAAAAACTAACATGAGAGATGATGTTAGTACAACATGAGATGGTACAACATATGTTTCTTACAAATACTAATAGTTGTGGCACACTGATCCTGTGTGCATATAATAAATAATTTGTTACGTTTTAAAATATATTATCAATCAGAATAAAACATATAAACTATCACATCACATTAAAAAAAAAAAGAAAAGAAAGAAAAAACCAATTTATCAATTAATATAAAATTTAAAAAATTGAATAAAATAATTATTATATTAATTGAGGATTATTTTTGATATTAAAAAAAATAATGCATCGATATTATAATCATTATTTGAGTGAAATAAGATTTTTTTATAATAATAGTACATATGAGAATGATGATTGAGATGGTCAGAAATTAATCAGAATCCCACAATATCCGTTCACGGGTTTATTTTCTCCCTTAAACTTCATTATTACAATCCATCCCATTTGTACTACTACAATTAAGGTCGATTTTCGAATGATGTTTTAATTTAGTGGTTACATATCAATATTTATGAAGATCATGAGTTCGATTGAATTTTATTAAATTGATGGTTATTTTATCTAATTTTAAGTTTTTTTTTCTAATTTGATTGTTTTTTAGAATTATATTGACGTATTGTTCAATTTTATAAGAAAACAAATATTTTCAATTTTTCATCACAAGAAAAAAAATATATGATTTTTTTATTATAATTAGGGTAAATTACAGCTACCTCCCATGAGGTTTGGTATAGTTACAAATATCGTTTCATTTTTTAAAAATTACATATACTCCTGAGTTTTGTAATCGTCTAACAAATAATCTATTTTCATCCATTTTTATGGATGAAATGACCTAAATGGCTTTATGCACTGAATTATTTTTTATTCAATTCTTAAAAAAAATTGGGATGTGTAGGGAGACGTTTCTTAAGTTTTGCACACAGATGAGCAATAATGCAATTTGCTGCTCGGATGATTTTTCTATAGTTTTAATAAAAAATTCAAGGGCAAAATGGTTAATTTTAGGCTTTTGGTTAAAAATTACAAACCTCATGGGGTATTTATAATTACGTCAAACCTCAGGTGAGGTGGTTGTAATTTACCCTTATAATTAACCAGGGTTAAAATTAAAAAAATCGTGGCGGATACTAATAACCACGATTGCACAACCGCTATTAGCGTTATTGCTGCAAGCGAAGTTAAAACATTTGCTACAACTAAAAACTGTGACAAATATTTTAACAGTGCGTAAAATCAAAGTGAATATTAATTACTGCCGTGACAGATAATATCGATTTATTATGTTTTTTAAACCATAATGATTTAGTGTAGGGGATAATCAACTTTTTCTTTCTTTCTTTTTTTTTTTTTTTTTTCTAGTGTACCCGGGTTAAATAAAATTTCAATGCCACCAAATTTCGTGTAATGCCATTTGAGGGTCTTTTGCGTAATTTCATGGAAGGAATTAATTTAAATTTCATGAGAAACAAGGAATAAGATATCTTTTTCTGAGAAAAAAATAAAGATGGTTAAATAGTGGAAATAATATAAGAAAATGTTATTGCAGAAATAAAGAAGCGAAGCTACGTTACGTGGCCATATAATGAATAGGTATAATTACATCTATATCTCTTGATTTAATTTATTTATATAAATTATTCACTTTTTTTTTTTGAAAATTTACATTTATACCATTCAGAAACGTCAACATCATTACATAAATTATCCTGTTTTTGGCTGACAGAAAGTATTTCTGTAATTACGTAAAACACTAAAATAATTTATATAAATAGATAATATATCAATAATGTAAATATAACTATCCCTAATTAATATGACGAGCCTTATTTAAATTAATCCACCTTGGTTTCAGCTTCTCTGAAACACAATGGGTGTCAGATCATCATGTACTCTCTTGCGCTTTCCTTCCATCATCGGAGGTTTGTTTGTAAATTAAATTTAGTCTGCGTAAATTACAGTTAATTCTAACGAGGTTTGATATAATTGTAAATATCTCATTATTATTTAAAAAATTATAAATATCCCATTAAATAGACATTGATTATATAGTCTCTAGACGGTGAGTTGTACATTACTACTTTACTCTTGTTGAAGTTCAAAAAAGAAAATTAGAAAAAATGTAATAAAATTTTGAAGGGGGTAAAATAAAATCCATAGACATATTAGCCCATAAAAATATTTAGTCAATTTTAAAAGAATATATAAAATTATAATTTATGATTTAAAATGTTATTTTTATCAATTCACTGTGAAAATTGGATAGAAATTTTACAGAGGCTAACGAAATTGACTTATTGTTAGATGGACGTGAGAATCAGGTGGGTATTTATAATTTTTTAAACAACGACAAAATTGATCTTAACATGTACATATAAAAAGGATAAAGAAAGTCTTGAAAGATATTTAAAAGAAATTATCATTTTTCACTTATATATATTATTAATATACATAATTTTGGCTATCTAATTATAACTTTTTTCTATTCCATTTATTAAAAGCAAATGAACCTGAGTAGATTCATTTTTTCCTTTTATGAAAAAGATAGTTATATTATTACATTACCTTATTCTATTTTTAAAAAAAAATAATAATTAGATCATTACATTAGAGTTGAGAATGCTACAATCCTAGTAAGAGATGAACGAGGGGCAAAATGGGAAAAGCATTTGGCAGCCGTTTTCTCACAATCCTTCATTCCTTTCCATCTCGGCTATATATATACGGGCTCTTTTCATTTTTTCAGCACAACAACCATACATCTCTCTCTCTCTCTCTCTCTCTCTCACACACACACACACACACACACAGTAGGTGGCAAAAGAGAGCAACAGACTGAGAGAGTGTCCGGAGTTTGAAGAAAATGGTTGCGTGAAGAAGCACGTTTGCGTTTTCTTCTTGAAAGATTGAGTTCCAGACACAGTAATCGATCAGTGAGCTGTAGCTTTAATTGAGAAGATGGGAAAGAAAGAATTAGGAGCAGGAGCAGGAGCAGGTGATGATGAACAAGACTACTACCAATTAGAGAGATCAGTTGAATCAGTGCTTCATCTACTCAACAAACAAGCTCCACTCACTCTCAAACAGGTACCTCTCTCTCTCTCTCTCTCTCTCTCTACACATCTATATATATATAATATGATTAGGGATTGAAATTTGAAGATGATCATGTATATATATATTGGTGATTGCAGGAGAAATATTGCAGTAATGCATGCGTGGAGAGGTTTCTGAGAGCAAAAGGGAACAGTGTGAAGAAAGCAGCCAAGCACCTCAGGAATTGTCTTTCCTGGAGAGACTCTCTACCCACTGGTACCTATCATTTTTCTTTTTCTTTTTTTAAATTCAAATATTATTTTTCCTCTTCTGTTCTATTAATTATTTTGAATGTTTGTTTTTGCTATATTTAGATAATTAATAATCTCCTTTTTTTTTGCACCTTTTGGTTTTGTTCTCTTCTTTCATTCAGCTTAGAATCTTTCTTTTTTATGGTTTTCAAATATCTGCACTCACCCATGGGCGACTATTAGTCTATTTTAACAATCATTACTCATTTGTTATACATATTTGATATTCGTAATCAAAAATTGGTTCTTGATTATTTGTAATTTAATTTATTCAAAATAAATATGTATGTGTGAGTATATATACAAGCTGATTGATTTTAATTTAATGTGGATTATTATGTGAAATTTGAAGAGCATTTGATGGCCGATGAATTCTCTGCTGAGCTGGCGGAAGGAGTAGCTTATGTTTCTGGCCATGACCATGAATTCAGACCTGTCCTGGTATTTTTTTTTCTTTTTTTTAATCCTTTTACATACATAGTAATTTCAAGAAAATTAAATTTTATATCGCGTTTGAATTGATATATTTGGAGTTAAGAATTTCAAATCCATATTAATAAATCCGTTGTACTAATTTGAATAATTCTACGTTTCAAATGATTTGAAATCATTCGAACTCTCGTTTTGAGTTATTTTTAGTAACATTTTCAAATCGTCATTCAAATTTAAATCCGTTAATTCATCAAAGCCTTATATTATTTATACTGCCCAAACTGCAGATTTTCCGAATGAAGCAAGATTACCAGAAATGTCATTCGCAGAAAATGTGAGTTTTACATTGTTTTATCTATCTCTGGAAGTAGGCTTCTTTCATTTCTTTTTTGTTTCTTGATTTATAATTTTTGTCTATTTATGGTAATTATTAAGAATTAATTTATTTTAATTTCTTGGTGAGATATTTTGTAGGTTTACTCGCTTGCTAGTATTTACACTAGAAGTCGCTATTCAGACCATGCCCAAAAACGTCGACCAATTTGTTCTCCTCTTCGATGCAAGTAAGTTTTTTTTTTTGTTTAATTAATTATTATCAAAATTTAAGTTTTCGTATCATTCTTATTTAATCTTGATACAGAATATTAATTTATCATGATTAATAAGCCATAATGATTTATAAAATCTAATATTTTTTGTAGAGACCATAAACTAAAGTAAGTATTTTTTCTATTGTGATATTATCACCGATAATATTTCATTACAATATATTATATATTATAACGACCGTTAATCTTTTACCATATTTTCATAATTCATAGAAACACACTCATAATTTTACCATTTTCAATTAATTAATTTGATACTATTCTGTAATATTACTAATTAATTAATTTTTTATACTATAGTGTAAATGTGATTTAATTCAAAGCAAATGTAGTCTGTCAAACAAATCAGGAACAGAGCTTTTATCAGAATGAAATCAAATTCCCATGTCTTGGGATTCCACAAAATACCTTCAAAAAACCCCTTTTTCTCAAAATTCACAGCCACCTTTAATTTTTCCCAATGTCACGCCTGTTATTATTAATTAATTAATTAAAATTTGTCTGAAACTTTTATCAGAAATTGTCCAGACTACCCTTGATGTGTCACGATCGGGTTAGTGGAGCACAAGGGTAGACAAGGTCATTTTCCTAGTTAAATTATTATGTTCGATGCGAAAGTGGTCATAATTCTCCTTTTTCTTCGAACCCAACAGTGATTTGAATTTTTCCTCCGACTTTTTTTTTTTTTAAAAAAGAATTATATTTATCCATTTTTGGAGAAAGAAAATATATATATTAATTAATTGTTTAAAATTATTGGTGGGAAATTGCAGGCTTTTTCAGATCAGCATCTGCCTTTATGAACATGCTGCTGCCTACACTGAAGATCGTTGCTGATTATTATCCCCTACGCCTTCACAAGGCTTTTGTCATTGACCCTCCTTCTCTTTTCTCTTACCTTTGGAAGGTACTTTTGAAGTTCTTCCCATATTTTATTTAACTTATATTACATTCTGCCATTTGAATTATGCTCGTTTTTATATTTTATTATCTAAATTTTTTTGGTGTTAATTTTTAATTTCAACTTTTGTGAAATTTATAAGTTAGCATATATATGGCCTTTTTATGTCAAAATTTCTGTCGGAAAAACATCACATGCAGTGCACTGCATCCCATCTAATCATCAAATTGTCCTTAAATATCATATGTACAGTTCATATGTATTGAATAATGCATATGTATCTTGATGTAATGTACGTTGTAATGGTTTCCGTGATTGCAGGGAGTGAAGCCGTTTGTCGAGCTTTCACCATTGACCATGGTGGTATCGTCACTTGATGTCGAAGAATCACTTCACTTTAATGACTTAACGTCGTATCCACGAGCAACGTCGTTGCGTTTCGATCCCTCATCGGTGCCGTCAGCAGCCAAACTCGGGTCGTGCTCTTCCTCGAGATTTTCATTCACCGTCTCACATCATTTTGACTCGCTGAAGCCTTGGTATCTCTCACTGACGGACACGGCTGGATCTAAAGTGGGCCCGACCAGTCTTTCCCACACAATGCTAGGCCCACGCATCTCACCTCTTAATGCTAGGTCTTTCTCCTTTGCATCACCCGTCACCCAAGCGCCACGTGGCAACATCGACGTCGTCAGAAAGGGTTTCTTCCCATCAACACCGATGCCACAGAAAACCCAGAAACTCGACCCGTCCATGATCCGACATCCAAGAACACCAAAGCCCTCGTTCCTCCACTCTCCAGCTCTATTCTTCAAGAAGGACAGTCAAATGAGTCGAGTCGAAAAGTCACGTGAGTCATTTGCACCCTTTTTGAAATTCTATCAGCGATCGTACGACGAGATGATCTATAGGTCAAAGATGAGGCCTCCCTTGGGTGGCCTCATCTCCGTTGTGTCTCCACAGTTCAAGCGCAGAAATATGTCTGTCTCCCAACGACATTGATCAAGAAAAGAGTATATATTTATATTTAAATATTATTGCATTTACCTAAACCTCTCATCACTAACATGATCATTTGACTCATGATCTCTATTAATCTCAATGTCAAAAGGAATTTAAAGCATAGTACACCAAGATTTTGGGGCCCTAAAGTCGTGGTAATTACATGAAAAATCGTGCAATAATATATATATGTTGCACATTTAAGTGCTATGTGGTCTACACTTTGGTTTGTGCAAAAATCACAGCATTGAAGTAAGACAGCGTGGTCGAGACGGTGAACATCACATTGGAAACCATACCTATGTATATGTATCAGAGCAAGAATTCTCCCAGAAAGACCACTTCAATGTTCTAATTAATTCCACAACTTATATTTGTAATTTCATTTTTAGGTAAATTACATCTATTTTCTATAAAGTTTCACATAATTATGAATACTTATTATTGTTTGAAAAATTATAAATATTTCTCAAAAATAAAAAAATATTATGTAGCCCCTAAACGGTGAACTACATATTACTGCTTTACCCTTGCTATTTTATTTTTTTTAAAATGTAAAAACTTATGAGGATAAGTTACACTAAATAATTAGTAGGGCATATTAGTCCATACAAATGTTTTTAATTTTTTCTAAAAAATACAAAATTATAATTCATTAACCAAAATGACATTTTGGTCATGAATTCACCACAAAAATTGGATGGAGGCTTAAAGGGAATTAATGGAATGGACTCGTTATTAGGTGGATGTTAAAATGAGGAGAGTATTTGTAATTTTTCAACAGCAAGGATGCATTTGTAATTATGTCAAATTTTAGGGGTGGTTGTAATTTGCCCATATATATATATATATATATATATTTAAATGTTCTAATTAATTATATTACAACTAGAAACTGTGGCACGCAGTACCTACGCGCATAATTTTTAGTAATATTTTTTTATTTTATCGAAACTCATAATTTATTGCTATACATTAAAATTTATCACTTCTTTACAACCTCATATACAAAAACTCTCTGATAACTTTTTTCTAATGCATTAATTATCAATATATATTTTACTCAACTTAATTTAACAAATCAAAACTTCGTACAATATATGGTATATTGATAGCAATTATTATATATACATGCAACACAAACCCTAATTAATATGTTATTTCTATTTCAATTAATAATAAACTTAAACAAAATGGGAGTAAATTTAATTTGTTATTACCTGGACTTGTATGGAATTATTTTTCTAGATGAACTTAACTGGATAGTTAATTCAATTATATGAGTTGGGAAGTTGAAGTGCATTTTTGATATTATAATAATTTGGTGTAGTGGTATAAAAACTACCAATTCGTGTCTATAAGACCCCTTCTTTTTATAATAATATAGATATTATTTTAAACTTTTCGTGCTTATTTTAATTAACCCCTCATCTAGACTTTGTAATGTCAATAATAAATAAATAGATAAGTAAAGAAGTTCAGATACAAGTTTGAAAACTTCTGTTTTGTTTTTGTAATTTGTAGTGATTAGGTTAGTTCAAATTTTTAATTAGACGTTGGTTTCAAGAATGGCAGAGAATTTGGTAGGAATATATGTGTCTTCTTTTGTTGTTTGTATGCAAAAGTCAATTCTAGCAGACTGATTAGTTTCATATAATATAATATGATGATGAGGACCACCCTTTGAAATTATATTGGGAACTCAAAGACTTCACACACAAAAACATGCATGCACATGATCAACCTATTAAAGGTTAGAGCAAATTACACCGACATTTTCTGAGGTTAAGTCCAAATATATAAATATTTTGTGTTTTTTGTAAAATTACAAGCATACACCTTTAAATTGTAGTCGTAATTGAAAGTACGCCTCCTTTTTAATTAGTGGCAAAGGTTTACATAAATATCCTATGAGGTACATTACACTAACACCTTCTCAGGAGGTGTACCTATAGTTTTATAAATGGTAGGGAGTGTTTGAGTACTTAGACCTAATTTCACTAGAAGAAATAGGGTTGTTCATTAAGGTTAATTTCCGGGGTTAAAAGTAAAAAAAAAAAAAAAAAACATAGAGAATACTAATTAACCATGGTTATACGTACAACAACTATTGGTCGTTGTTTCTACAAGCGAAGCCAACAATTTAACTACAGCTAAAAACTATGGCAAATGTTTAGACCATAGGTAAAACCATGACGAATTTTGATTAAATCATGGTGAAAACTTAAGTTTTCGCATCAATTTTGTTTAACTGTGATAAATAGTAATGATTTTTAAACTATAGTGATTTATAGTATAGGGAATAACTCATTTTTTTGTAATGCTTCAAAGGGTATCGATGTAATAATTTAACTCAAGCTATTTTGTCATATACAAATTATTCATGAGTAACGAGTATATTATACCTTGTAATGTGATTAATATACATATAGTAAAATAAAGTGAGCAATTACATCATAAATACAATAGATGTTGCAGTGTGATTGATTTGCCAACCAAACAAGATCCTGTAAGAAATTTTCATATCCACCAAAGAAAAGAATTTTTTTCTACATTACAAATGAATAATTAAGGTGTAAAAATTATTGTAAATCAATACTATTAATTACGGAAAATAAATCAATTGTGAAATCCTAAGTTTTAACCTCACGTGATTAATCAATATCGTCATGATCTTTAGCTACAACCAAAGTATTTTTTTCTTTTTTTTTCTTTTTGGAAAATCACCTAAAGGTGGGGGAGCTTTTCAGTGTCTCCATCCCTTCTTCATAAAATCAAATAAAAAAGGAATATACAGCGGGGAGTTCTAACTCCCTAGTATTGCCTAAAAAAGCATAAATAAGGAAAACTACTCCCTTATAAAAACGTAGTTTAGCCACTGTATCAGTGGTAGTTCCAAGAGGTTCCAGGAATGTGAAGATGTCCTGTCCCAGGTGGTTCCTCTGCCCCTGAAATACCTGGATTACCTCTTGATAGCCTATCTATATTTAATTTATACCAACCTAACTCAGGCTTGTGCCAACGTATTAATGTGATCGATTTCCTTTTGGTGTGTTCAACAATGGTATCTGCGGGAGGCAACAACAACTAAGTCTCCCTTGAAGTACTCAGGTTTTCGTAACTTGCATCTGCTGATAGTATTTAGGTGATCCATGATGATTGATCTGGCTTTGAAGGAGGTACCATTATGTTTAACATCATTTCTAACTTTCCAGATCAGTCGTACGAAGACCATAGGAATGATGTCTCTAACATGAATGTGGTGGTATTCTCTGATTTTCCATGCTTGAACAAATGTAATAATTCTTGTGGTCCGGGAAGCCCCAAACTGAATTTGTTGACAAAGAATTCTGAGGCTTCAAGTGAGTGCACATTAGTCAAGAAAAAGTGTTCTTCTATTTATTCATTGTTATAGCAACAACATTTAGAGGCCATGGAAATGCCTTTTCTCTGTAATCTAGCCTCGACAGGGATCCACTCATTGAGAAGCCTCCAAATAAAGATAGATACTCTGGGGTGATCAAAGGAGACCATTTTTTCTTCAAAAGTGGGATAACTAATGTTTTGGCCCCGCCTTATAAAACAACAACTAATAGTTGCAACATAAATGTGGTTAACTGCGACGTTACTAAAACAAGGTGAATTTGAATAGTTTTATCTCTTCAAATTACTAAATTACCCTTTTATACAAATCAAATATTCACTACAAGAAAATATGCTCGCTGTCGGCCGCTCCCTTTGCTACTGATCTGAGTGCAGAGAAAAAGTAGATTGAGAAAAACTGATTGCTAATGGTGTGCGCTCTGTAAAGATTGAGAAAAATTGATTGCTAATGGCGAAATGGAAAGAAAGGGCTAAGAGGCAGAAAGGAAATTCCTTCCTCCCTCTCTCCCACACTTCACACACTCCCTCCCCTCACAATGTAGACTCATCCTCTCCATGTTCCCTCTGATCTCCCTTGGCCGCCGGCATTTCGTGCTCGGCTGATCCCGACGGCGGTGAGGGAGGGTTGACCACCTCGGACATTGTCGAAGAGGGAGAGTCCAGCCCATTGATGCTGGTTACCTCTGTGAACACCGTCTCTATGGAATCCCTCCGGTGAGATTTTGATCTTAATGAGTTTGTCTCCCTTGCGGCCAAAGTTCTTGACAAAAGGGGATCCCCTCGCCATGGCTGAAATGGCCTCCGTTCACGACCTTTTGCGGACATTCGTTCATGCTTCAGCCCCACCGCATCATGACTCTTCACCTTCTAGGGTTTCCGAGCTCGCATCCTAGCCGCCGCCTTTGCTGACCAATGACCTTTCAGCTGCTAGGGTCTCATCACCTTCTTTTCGTCTTGCGAGCCGCCGCCTCCAAGAGTTCACTCGCCCGCTAGGGTTCTCCCATTCGTTTTTCAGCCGCTGCCTTCACTAACTCATAACCCTTTGGCTTCTAGGGTTACCGAGCCGCCGCCACAAGTCAACTCACCTCCTAAGGTTTTTCCTATCGATCAGATGCAGTCGCTGCCGCCTGGAATTGCTTCTCCACAACTACCATTGGCCTCCCCACCACCTCCTCCCCCTTGCATCCATTCGCCGCCGCTACTTTCTCTTGCGCCATCGTCGGCTTCCGCTTCGTCACCGCCACCTGATGGGTCTCCCCTTCTAATCATCGTCGCGCCGTCGCCGTCAATGGCGCCGACGGTTGCCCATGTCATTGCACCTCCGACGTCGTTCTTGGAAGCTCTTATTAGGTCCCATCATTCCATGGCCCTCCCTTCTTTGGCACCTCATGGGACCGACACCGGCATCCCCATTTCAGCCACTTGCTTGTCGGCCCCCCTTGACTCGGTCCCTCCGAATTCAATCGGACCAATTGGTGATAAATTTATTTGAAAACTCTACTCGGAAGTCACTCCGATTCATTGCTCCGGATAAGCAGAATGGTAAGATTATTGTGCGACCGTCTTTGACCATGGTTAAGGATGGTTCTCGTCGCTGGGAATCAACTGTTGGATATTTTCTGGGCCGAAAACCTGCTTTTCATCCGCTTAGGGATTTTTTTCCACTCGATCTGGTCCGCGAT
Organism: Sesamum alatum; assembly: GCA_034509735.1. Classification (NCBI taxonomy): domain Eukaryota; kingdom Viridiplantae; phylum Streptophyta; class Magnoliopsida; order Lamiales; family Pedaliaceae; genus Sesamum; species Sesamum alatum. The sequence goes on along the minus strand of JACGWO010000002.1, from coordinate 3,729,121 downwards.
CAAGGATGTTTCAGCTACGTCAACTGGTTTCTTCTTCTTCAGCTTTGAGTCCCAAATTTCAATAGAGAAGGTCATTGAGAGTGGCCCTTGGCTCTTTCAAGGGCAACCAGTCATTCTCCAGCGTTGGGAGCCTGGCTTGGCACTACGTAAACATAATCACTCCCAGGTGCCAATCTGGATTCACTTGCGCCACCTCCCAATGGAATTCTGGACTGATAATGGCCTGAGCACCATTGCCAGCGGGATTGGTCGTCCTCTTTACACTAATGACATCACTAAGGCATGCACGAGACTGGATTTCGCTCATGTATGTGTCATGCTTGATTTTGAAACTACCCTTCCTCACCATGTGGTCGTCATGATCCCTTCGAAAGATGGCACTGAAACCCCTTGTTGTGTTGATGTTGAATATGAATGGGTTCCGTCAAAGTGTCGTACTTGTCGCTCCCTTGGCCACTCTCCATCATCTTGCCCTTCCGTAGCTAAGCCGACAAAACCCCCGATTTTCGTCTTCGTGCGAAAGGCTAAAGTCCCTCAGGCCTTTCCAAATTATCAGCCTAAACCAGTTTCCCCCCCTTCCATGGTGATCCCCACGCCCCCTGAGATGTTGCACCTTATCCTCTCCTCGGGCTGGCGACATCCCGCGGTCAATCCCTGGCCTTCACAAGGATCTCGGTTTTGATCGTCCTTTCTCCCGACCAGATATGGGCAAGGCGATTGATGTTCACAACGCATTCCAGTGTTTGGACATATACTGGGATTCGGACAATGCGGTCCACCCTGAACTGCACAACCCCCAGGATTCCTCCTCCTCCAGGCCCCTATCCGGTGTGACTTGATCTCGCTGGGTATTCACTTGAATTGTTCTTTAACCTTGTATTACCTTCGTTTTGTTGCTCCTGACTTGCATGTTGGGTCGTTTTGTTCCCATTTTTGCTTCTGTTTTGGACTCTTGGCCCATCACCTTGTCCTGTTTGTACCCCGTTTTATTTATTTTAATGCAATTTACATTTACCTAAAAAAAATGTCTATAGCAATGAAAAATTCGACGCTAAAATTAGCATCGAACTAATTAGCAAGTAAAATTTTTGTTGTTAATCTACACTATTTGATATATATTTTAAACAATTCGTTGATAAATCTGTTAGTAGTAAAAAAAATTTAAATGTATTAGCTAATAAATTTCTTCTATTAAATAATATAAATTAACAATGAAAATTTTACTTATTAATTAGTTCGTTGTTAATTTTTTCCATTGTTGTTAAATAATTTTTTTGTAGTGATGTATCTCTTCCTTCAAAATAATATTCTCGTGTATTCATTTATTCTTCCCTGATGCTTGGACCTGAGTCCCAAATAATTATGTCTCATGACTTTTGGTGATCCACTGCTAGTAAGAGATTTTGGTTTCGTATTCTAGCTTTTGGCTAAGTTTGATGTGGACAAACAAACACCCCCTTGCCGGTACATACTACCACTTAATTCCTTGTTTGGAGGTTTCAGTTTGATCCTTTTTTCCAGTAAAGAAATGTCAAAGTGATGATACATGAATCTCGTACTGTTCCTCAATCCTCACTTGCCTAGATTTTTCGCAACAAACAGAAACCAATGCTCCAGAAGAACTGTTTGGCTTTTGGACAATCAGTAGCAGCCTTAGCAAGATTTGAATGATTGCGCTACTGTTTGCTGATTTGTCGTCGGTATTAATCCAAGTGTTTTCTTCTTTATTTTTTTCAGTTCGATTTTTCATTTTAAAATTGCAATTTTTTATATTATATATATATAATTCACATTATTTAAATATTTCAAAAAATATTTATACACTTTGTATTTTGACATAGTGAAATATAAGATGAAATGTTAACTCAGAACACTACGAGAAAATGAATGTGTTATAAGTAGCTCTGGTAAAAGTAATGGGAAATTAATATTACGGTACATTACATTGACACCCCTTGAAATTAAATCTAATTATAAAAATATTTTTTTTCTTTTGTAAAATTACAAGTACACCTTTTGAGATATAGTTATAACTACAAATACATCCGTGGATAAAATTTACACAAATCCTGAGATACATTACATTAACACCCATTCAGAGGGGTGTACTTGTAATTTTATTAAGGACAGGGGGTGTTTATATAATTATGCCTAATCTCTGGAGTTTCAATGTAATTCAACCCTTAATATTCTATACAATAATACAACGATTAAACAATATCAATGTGAAAACTTATGTTTTGATCAGATTAAAAACTATTTGCCATGATTTTAGCTATGTCCGAAATATTCACCATGATATTTGACTATGACAAATGTTTTGGCATCATCAACAAAAATAATGACTAGTCATAATTAATTTGTTTTCACCATAATTTTTTACTTTTGCTTAGAGTAATTAATAGAATTAGTGACATGATATAATAGGATTATAAAGGTTTACGAGTGCTAATCTATACTTACAAAGACAATAAACTACAAATTACTGTGTAAACAAACACATACCCACATATGTAAAACTCGAACCAAGACTTCTCTCAAAATAAATCTTGAAACCCCAGTCTTATTATATGGTAAAAAATACAATCTTTTTGCAAATCCATGAATATTTTTCCAAGATTTTGAATTTTGAAAAGAAGGGCAGGTGTCAAAATGGATAAAAACCAACTTTTGTTGACTTAATTGAGGAATTAATTTCACTACAACAACAATTTCAAATATTGTTGAAGAGTAGTACTATGTTGTTGTAGAAGAAGTAGTACTAGGTTGTGTGTGAATTTAGAAATGATGCATTTGGGTTGAAAAAAAACAAAACATAGTCACATGGGCTCTTTTGTTTGTTTATTTATTTGTTCAAATTATTGCTTTTCAGTCTTCATCTGAAAAAGACTATGAACATATGGTGGGTGGACCCCATTTTGCATTATTTCTTTGTGAGTTTTTCATACATACACATGGAAACCTGTTTTAGTTCTAGGTAGTGTCTTGTCAAAATGACTAAGTTTATTCCTTTTTTATCATATATTTATCTCATGTCTATTTTTTGGATTGGGCAAGATATCCAGCCTAATAATTAATTTATTTTGATTTTATCCGCCCCAAGATTATTGGTTTAGGCTTATGATTATGTCCCCGTATTCGGATAAAGGCACGGATTATAATCCAACTCATGTTGGGTGGACTATAATTTTAGTAGTGTGTACAATTCGATAAATTGATTAAATTAAATCAGTTAGGGCGAAACATATTGAATACCGAATCAAAAATTCAGTTCAATATTTGATAATAATTTTGGGAGAAATTCAGTATGGTACCGTTATTTGGAGCTAGAATACGTACCTTACTAAATATCGATTTTAAAAAATATATATATATTATAATTATATTTAAATATAATAAATGCATAATTATATATAAATATATTAAATATCCAATTTATTTATTAAAAAAATTACATTTGAGTTAGGTTAATAGAGATTTCGTAAATTTTATTTGATAAAGTTCACGTATGGTTTGGTCTTGAAATTTAGAGAAAATTGCAATTTTGGTCCCAAAGTATATGGGGATTTTCAATATTAGTCTTATATTTTTTAAAATAGCCAATATTAGTTCCACACTTTAGGAAAACATAACAAAATTAGTCCTACCGTAAAAACTTGTAACTTTTGGGACTAACTTTGCAATATTTACGACAAACTTTGGGATTAATTTTGCAATATTTTGCTAAAATGTGGGATTATTTTGCAATATTTTTTTAAAGTGTGGGACTAATATTGCTATGTCGGGACTAACTTTGCAAGATTTTTCTAAAGTATGGGATTAATGTTGGCTATTTCAAAATGTATGGGATTAATATTGCGAACCACCCTATATTTTGGAACCGAAATTGCAGTTTTCTCTTAAATTTAATGACAAAAAGAATTGAAATATTTAAATAATACATTGAGCAAGAAAAACACCTTTGTTTTTAGTATTATTTCCTCTGATATTCAAGAGCCAATGTCTTTTCCAAATTCTTTTGATATTTTTTTTCTATAAATCTCGACAAACATTATTGCATAAAATTTATTTCACCTGTACAGCCTCCGACCTATAATATGTTTACACATATCACTCCAATCTTTTACATAATTACAAAAATCACCCCTGACAACCAAAAAATAAGAATAGTGTGTAATGATGTTGATGTTTTTGGATGGTGTATGTGGAATTTTTCAAAAAAGATGAGGGTTTCGTGTAAATTATCTTGACGTTTCTGATGGATATATGTATAATTCAAATAACGAATAGTTTGTGTAAACAAGTTATAGGTTAGGGGTATAAATGTAATTTTGCTTAATATTTATGGTAAATGGTGGGACTTGGGCCTGATATACTGATCAAATCATGAAATCTAGGCCCACTGGTTCCCAAACCCATTACTTGAATCCGACTCGATACTAGTCAAGTAGTTGGGCTGCTTCATTATGGCCCATACAAGTTTAAGAGGATTGTGAGGATATGGGTATGGATCTTTACTTGAATCCAATTCCATTAGCAATATACTTTTGACCCATTTAAAAATGGATTTGGACCGGATCTTACGTGTCACAAATTACAATACAAATAGATTGCAAATTTGAGAAAATTGAAGGAGAAAAATAGGTGGGTTTTATATGATATTTTTTTTATTATGATCAATTATTATAATCAAAAGTAAAAAATATAACGAACATATTAATTAACCACATCTGCACATGTTTTTATAAATGAGACCAAAATATTAATTATAATTAAAAATTATGACAAATATTGATAAATCGTGATCAAAATTTGATTTTGTTTGACCATGCTAAATAATATTAATTTTACTATTAATTTTAAGTCGTAGTAATTTATAATATAGAAATAATCTAATTTCTTGTAGTGTGACAATGAATTATAGGATGGGCTATTTTTTTTTTTATAAAAAAAAATATGTGATCTGTAATTTAAAATTATACTTATATATCTAGAAGATGATTTTAGTCGATACTAATTCTTTTTTAAATAAAAATTCTTAATAGAAACTATTGTACTTGAAAGATTCAAGTCTTGATTCCCGAGTTTGATTTGACCCGATAACTAACTATAGTATCACCCAGGAATCAAATCAGATATGGATGGCGGAATTTGGTTATTTAGGATCCAAACACTCGGATTTGTACCGACTCGATAGAAATTCGGGTCCACTCTGATCCAATACTAATATTTGATAATTATAATTAAGATAAATTACAACCACCTCTTCAAAATATGACATAATTATAATTATTCGTTCGTTGTTTGAAAAATTATATATACTTTCTTGATTTTAACGATCGTCTAACAACTAGCTCAATCCGTTAGTCTTCATTGGTTTTCATGTGAACTGACCATAATGCCATGTGCACTATACATTAATTCTTTTCTTTTTAATTTTTCTGAAATTTTTTAGATTAAGTGGATAATTTTTTTATAATTTTTTAAAAAAATTCATCCACCTCATCTGTTTTTTTTAAATTTTTTTTCACAAAAAAAAGAAAAAAAAAATACAACAAAGACCTCCATCCAATGATTACATAATTTCATCAAACATCAAGGGTGTATTCATAATTTTTCAACAATAAAGGGATATCCATAATTATGTCAAATTTCAGGAGAACTCGGTGTAAGTTACCTTTATAATTATTTTCTATACTATCATAGAGGGAAGAGGATTTTTAGACTCAAAATCGTAGTTTTGATACCACTACATCAAATTATTATAACACCAAAAATACTCTTCAACTTCCCAACTCATGTTGAATTAACTACTCAATTAAATTTCTTTAGAAAATTAATTCCATACAATTACATGTACTAAAAATATAAATTTACTCCCATTTTGTTAAGTTTATTATTAGTTGTAATAAAAATAATATATTAGTACTTGTGTTTCATGTATATATAGTCGTTGTTATCAATATAACACATATTGAACAAAGTCTTAATTTTTAATTTAATTTCAATAAAATATTAAATCGATAATTAGTGCATCAGAAAAAATTATCAGACAGTTTTTGTATGTGAGGTTGTAAAGCAATGACAAATTTTAATTGTAGGAACAAATGATGAGCTCCAACAAAATAAAAGCATTACTAAACATTATACGAGCAGATACTGCATGTCACAATTTCTAATAAGTCATATTTTAAACTGGAATTTTGTACATTTCACCACAAAAATTGAATAAAAACTTAATAGGAGCTAACGGAATGGACTCGTGTTGTTAGATGTACGTTCAAATTATAGTGTATATAATTTTCCAAACTTTATAATTATACCAAATTTTATGGAAGATGATTGTAATTTACCAAAAAAAAAATTAATTTGTGTCACAATTAATTAGAAAATACTTCAAATTTATTCAACTCCTGCAAATATTTATTGACTTGAATTTTAACTATAATGTCAACAAAAGGCCATCAATAGTGACTGTTCTCTGTTTGGGTACGATAAATATTACTTTGAATTCCACATGGCCTGCGAGTCTTACGTACGTCACATACGGCTCGTTTGTTTTGACCTACAAAATCATCACAAAATTATCAAAGTACACATGTAATATGTCCAAACATGGTACATCAGATTGTGCATAACATGACATGGACACCACATATGTTGTAGTCGATTATTTCGAGATCCGCATACTTTTATTTGGGTCGGAACGATTCGAATTCTATGAAATAATACCATTATTCATGAAGATTGTTTGATCTATCTAATCAATAGATTTCAATTAATCGTACAAACAGATTTCATTTATAAATATTTCGCCCTTTACATATACGAGGTATATTCTGTTTTACCGTATTTAATAATAATTTTTATGTCGATTGAGAATCAGAGGATCATGATTAAATTCCATCCAATATTATTTTTATAAAAAAAAAAATTAGCGTAGGACATTAAGAATTGGCCTAATTAATAATCTCAAAGACAGGCCTCGAGATCGACCTCAAATTATATGTAAATTATAATGGCATGAAGTTGAAAGAAAGAGGGAAAGAGTTTATATATAAATACTAACAGTTATGGTACGTCGTTTTTATGTATAATAAATTATTTTTAATATTTTAAAATATATTATAAATAAAAGTAAAATATATAAATCAATACATTCATTAAGAAAAAAAAAATAACTAATTTTAACAGTTAATATAAATTTTGGAATTTGAATGAGTTAATTATCTTATCGATTGAAAGATATTTTTGGCTTCATAAGAAAATAGTGTAGTAGTGTCATTAACTGCCATTAAGTGTGAAGAGCCTTTTTTGTTTATACTAGTCGTCGTGGCACGCCGTTCCTGCGTGCATTTAATAAAATATTTTTTTATACTTTAAAATATATTATAATTAAGAGTAAAATATATAAACTAACACATCATATTAAAAAAAAAAGAAGGAAAGAAAGAAAAAACTAATTTATCAATTAATATAAAATTTGAAAAGTTGAATAAAACAGTTATCATACCAGTTGAGGTTTACTTTTGGCATTACAAAAAAGTTGTGCGGCGGTATTATTAACCGCCATTTGTGAGTAAAAAAAAAAAGAATTTCTTTTATATAATAGAATAGATATACTAGCAGATGTGGCAGATTGTCCCTGCGTACAAATAATAATAAATAATATTTCACATTTTAAAATATATTATAAATATATATAATATAAACCAACACACCACATTAAAAAGAGAGAGAGAGAGAGAGAGAGAGAGAGAAAGACAAAAAGAAAAGAGACCAACTTAGGGTTATTATATAACAAAAAATTTGTATCGCCATATAAGTAACCACTATTTGCAAGTAAAAATAGAATTTTCTTTTTATATTAGTATAGATGATTACGGGCACATGGATACACACAATAACAATTTTAAAATAATATATATATATATAAACGGCAAAATACGTTATGTCGGAATATGTATTTATTCTTAATAGAAATAAAATAATATAGAGTTATTTGATTTTTTATGAATGAAAATCATGAGAAGAAGGAAAAAATTGAGTATACTACAAATATATATATATATATATATAACTAATGTAAATCTAAACCAATGTAAACATTAACATACTATATTTTAGTAAATTATGTACTTTCTGTTTTATCAAAGTTAGCACATTCAATACAGTCAAATTCTCGAAGTATCAAATACATATTCGAGAAATATTTAAAAATTAAATATTCAAATACAATCCCTTTGTGCAAGTACCCAAGAATATATAGCTATCTGTGATATTAATATAAATATATATATATATATATACTTTTTTAATAAAAGCCCAGACTAATTCTTTAAATACCCTTATAACGATATTATTATAAATGAAATATTAAATTATTTGATTGCAAAATTAAAATAACTTAAAAAAAAAAAAAACACTACAACATTAAAAGCAACAAACGAACTTCCTGCATTGAACGGGAACAATTGATTGTTTGCAATATATAAATTGAGCCATGTTTTCCCCTTGCTAACTATGCATATATATATATATATATGCAATTTGCATCACAAAAGAATTGCCAATGTTTGCAATTGTAAAAAAATTACAAATTTGCCCAAAAATTTGATTGCATCCCCAAAAACTTTATAATACCAAAAAATTGATTACATTTCAAGTGCTTGATTTCTTCTTCTTGGTGACAAACCTTTCCTCCTTTTGTTAAAAATGGCACTTGACTCTCACTCCCCAATGCTTCATCGACATTCGAACATTGTGAAAAAATGTGTCTAAGGGGTTGAGATTAACCGGGCGAGTGAGAACACTCACCTGGTTTCCGTCTGATTTTTAACGGCCATTAGGAGACGGGACCAAAAGTGCAACACTTTTGGTTCCTATGGGACCAAAAGTGTTGAGCCCGTAAACAATGGGACCAAAACTGCAATAGGTTATATCTTGTAGGATCAAAAGTGCAATTTTCTGTCAATTAACCGGACGAGTGATAACACTCGTCTGGTTTCCGTCTAATTTTAACGGCCGTTAGGTGATGGGACCAAAAGTGCAACACTTTTGGTTCCTGTGGGACCAAAGTGTTGAGCCCGTAAACAACGGGATCAAAAATGCAACATCCTATATCCTGTGAGACCAAAAGTGTCATTTTTCCCTTAATTAGTAATGCTATAATGATTTAAATCAAATGCTGGATAAATCTTTGTTCCCATTTTGCACACGTATCGAGTGCTTTCCGTGGGATAGTATAGAAATAAAGAGTGCCCAAAATTTTTTAAATCACGTACTAAATAAATTTTCATTCATATTTTACACATGTATTGAGTATGCTTCGCCGTTGATTTAAAAAGAGAGAGTGCTCGAAATTATTTAAATCAAGCACTGAATAAATATCTATCCCTACTTTGCACATGTATCGAATATGCTTCGTTCGCTATTATAAAAGATAGAGTGCTCGGAATTATTTAAAGAGTAAATTACAGCCACCTTCCCTGAGGTTTGACATAATTACAAATACCCCCTCGTTGTTTGAATAATTACAAATACCCCCCTGAAATTTATAATTTTAACCAAAAACCTGAAATTGACCATTTTGCCCTTAAATTTTTTATTAAAATTGGGGAAAAATGCGTGCTACCCCCTGTGATATAGAAAATGTGCAAAATACCCCCCTGTGAAAAAAAATTACCAAATTACCTCCCTATGTTTTTAAAACTGAAGCAGTTTAGCCCCTTGGCCCTGGTGGTGTGTTTCGCGCCTTAGGTGCGAATTTTACTCGATTTTAAGAATAAAATATTATTTTATATTGAAATATATTTTATAATTTGTAATAATATTATTATATATAATATATAATTATATAATAATATTTTTTATTTAAAAAAATAACCCCAACTCACCCCCCACCCCCACCCCCCGGCCTCCAGGCCCTCCACCTTCCCCCTGCGTCGTCCACCCCTCTCCCCCCGACCCCCTTCTCCACCTTTCCCCCCCCGGCCGTTGTCGTCCCCCGCGCGCCCCTCCCCCTGCGCGCCCCTCCCCCTGCGCCACCTTTCCCTACGCACCCCTCCCACCACCGCCACCTTGCCCCGCCCCTCCGCCGCCACCACCTTTCCTCCGGCTCCACCTTCCCCCTTCACCTCCACTTTCCCCCGCGCCTCCCCCCCTGCTGCCTTCTTTCCCTCTTCCCCCTCGCCCCTACCCCAGATCCGCCGCCCCCTTCCCCAGGTCGTCGGCGCCACCTCCCCCCGCCTTTCATTGCCCTTCTACCAGTCGCCGGCTGCACCCATTCCCGATCCCCGCATCGCCTCTCTTTCTCCCCTTCCCCAGATCCCGTCGCCACCCCTGTCCGGTCGCCGTCGCGGCCCCCCCTCCCGTCGAGCCCCTCTCCCTCTATACATATATTTAATTATATATAATATATATTAAGTATATTTTAATATATAAATATAAATATATATTATTTAAAAAATAGAATTTTAAATCTAGGCCATTTATTCAAATTAAGTTAAATATGAGCCATTGATTTTGTTTGTCAAATTTGGACCTTAGATTGAATTAGATCTAATGGTTATTAAATAAGGATATAAATATAATTTATATTTAAAAGATAAAAAAATTCAAAAATGCGCGTGTACCACACGTACTCGCGTGAGGGGCTAAATTACTTTATTTTGAAAAACACAGGGGGGTAATTTGCATTTAACCCATTAAATTGTAGAAAAATCAATCGAGATAAATTGCATTATTGCTCATCTGTGTAAAAAACTTAAGAAACCTCTCCCTGCACATTGTAATCCAAAAAAAAATTTAAGAATTAAATAAAAAATAATTCAGTGCGTAAGGACATTTTGGTCAGTTCACCAATAACAATGAATGAAAATGAATTACTTGTTAGACAGTTACAAACCTCAAGGGGATATTTGTAATTATATCAAATTTCATGGGAGTAGTTGTAATTTATCCTTATTTAAATCAAGTATTAAATAAATCTCTCTCTATTTTGCACAAGTATTGAGTATGCTTTGTTCGCTAGTATATATATAGAGAGAGAGGATTGAACATGTAGATGTAATGAGTAATACTTGATATACACACTTTGTTGGATATAAAGATGTTATAAAGAGGGGATGAATACTTGAGGAGCACAGAGCAAAAGGGCTGTAAAGCAACCTACTTTACATTGCAAACACAGCTCTCATTTCATACTTTTCTTGGTTGGCCACAAACATTATAATATAATAAAATAAAAATAAATAAATGATGATATCATATGATCACTACTTATAAGGTTGGTTATAATAATACATCATAGATTTCCAATTCATTCTTCCCATGTTTTGTCTCTTACTTAACCACTTTTTCACATTTGGTTATAGTTTGGTGGGATTTTGCTATTTATAGCTCCTGTAATCATACCAAATTAATATTATCTAAAATTTTATCTGAATTAATTATATTTTACTGTCATATAATAATACTAATTAATTAAAAAAAATTGAAAAAGAGAAGACATGTGTCGACCCTCTATTTTAGAAGTTATGACTAATTACATTTACAATCCCTAACTATGATCTATTGATATAAATTATTCTTGTTTTTTGCGTAATTACAAAAAATCACCCCTCATAAACATAAAGTAGGAATACTTTGTATAATATTTTGACGTTTTAGGGGGTGTATGTATAATTTTCTAAAATGTATGGGTGGTTGTCTAAATAATATTGATGTTTTTTATTAGTGTGTGTATAATTTTTCAAAAAGCAAAAGTGAATTGTATAAATAGACCATAGGTGAGGAGTGTAGATGTTAATTATCAAGTTCACTCCCTCGAGGCCCTCCCACATCAAAGGGTTGCATTGCTCTTTTTTTTTTAGAAAAATAAAAAATCATCGTGGCATGTTCATCCCCTACGTGCATCTACCAAATAATCTTCCACGCTTTAAAATATATTGTAAATAAGAATAAAAGGTATAAAACAACACATCATATTTAAATAGAAAACAAAAATAAAGAAATTAAAGAAAACAAAATAAGGGTAATCGATACAATAAAATAATTGATGTAGTGGTGTCACAAATTGCCGTTTATGAATAAAAATTGTCTTTAATTTTTATATTAGTATAGATTAAAGAGTCATATTGCCCTCTGTTTTTTTCTTATTCTCTAAATGCGAGTTGAACTTATAACTTTTTTTTTTTCAAAATTATTTGGTATAACTTAGAGAAAAATAAACTCAAAGGGTCCTCCTTATTTACCGCAATAACCTTTCTTTTTATTTGTGTTTCCGGAAATTAAATGATTTTTAAATTTTTTTTAAGCCTTATACTTTTTTTTCAATCAAGTTTCAAACATAAACAGAGCTTAAGTTTGAAGGGTATTTTCATTTACGTCATGTTTTACATCTTCTCCACTTATTTTCTCAAATAAATATAATTTTTTTAAAACATTCTCTTATTACTTAAAATAATTTTTTGTTCATCTTAGCAAAACGCGATTAAGGACTTCCTCCAAAAGGGAAAAAGAAACGTGCTTATTATTGTAGCAAGTTTTATTTATAAGAGGCACATTAAGGGAGTGTTTGTGCGAGTTTCAGAAAAGCACTTTTTAATTTTTGGATTCAAAAAAATATTTTTGTATAAATAAATTAATAAATTATATATTAAAGAGTGTAAATATAATTATCCAGTGATAAAAACATATACGAATACTAAGGCCCACATAAGAGTTATACTCATGATGGAATTCGTATAGAATGTAGAGTAAGCAAGACAAGCACAATCCAAGTAATTATTATGAATAATTAGGTTCCATCAAATCAAATTAACACATTTCCTAACTATTTCTTGATATCAATGGAGTACCAATAGCAACTTCCAAAAATCTACAAATTTAGTTGTACTCTCCAAACTAGTTAAGAGGTCGGTACAGTATAAAAAAAGCGATCAATCATATATTAAATATAATAATATTTTTAATATGATTACAAGAATAAATTACATCTACTTTTTGAAATTTAAACTGATTATAAATACAACTCTATTAGATAAAAAAAAATTACAATTATCTCTCATGAGCTTTTCAAAACATTACTAACTCAATCGAAAAAGTGTAAAAGTACTTAAATACACTCGCTCTTTTTTGATAGAAAGAAAAAAAAATTGATTAAATGACCAAAATACTCAAAATAGATAATACCATATCACACCCATTTTGTTTAATTTCTCCATCTCTATATTGCCTCCCTTGAGTCATCACATCTAGCCATCTTTTCACCTATGTCCCCGTAAATCTTTACTTTAAAGTAGCGTCACCATGTAAAATGAGATGTCTTACTTGAATTTGGCCCAAAGAGCATTTTAGTCCAAAAGACAGATTAAATTACAATTAAAATCATGCGAGGAATATTTTAAGATAGGAAAAAATATAAATACTATTTTATATATAAAGTATATAATATTTTTAATAATATATATATTTTTATTATAAAAAAAAACAAAAAAAATCCCTCAACCCACCCCCCTCCCGACAGCCACAACTGGCCCATCTCCATTCCCCCGTCGCCGTCCACCAGCCCGCCTGCGCCACCACATCAGCCAAAGACCCCGCCGCGATCCCTCGTCGTCGCCCCCTCTTCCCTGTCCCAGATCCCGCCCGCTCGCCGCCCCCCCACCCCACAAAACCAGACGACGCACCCACCCTCCAGGCGCGATCCAATCAGATCCAATGGTTATAAATAAGGATATAATTGTAATTTTATGATAAAAAATAAAAAAATCTAAAAAATTAAAAATGCGCGTGTACAACACGAATTCGCTTGAGAGGCTTAATTGCTCTATTTTTAAAAACACAATGAGGTAATTTATTATTTTTTTTTTCACAGTGGGGTAATTCGCATTTAACCCTTTTAAGATATCACACATAAAATTCATCAAGATCCTATATAATAGAGAGTTACATGTAAAATGAAACAAGCCTCGAGTATTGTCACCGTAATTTTCAATTTAACAATAATATATATTTAAAATTAGGTTAAATCTCAAGTGACGTAGATGTAATTCATCCCATAATTAAATACATACCCAATCTAAATTAAATTATTTTTTTAGTAAAAAGGGGGTATAATTCTTGCATTCTATGAACAACCCTCTTTACTCAACCACCTTAACTCACTATTAATTATTATTGTTAATAATCCTTTTCTTTGGATCCTACTTTGTTTTTTTCCCACCAAAAGTTGTTATGGGCAATAGTTTGTTCATAATTTTGTTGCCTGCACGCATTTAACTTTGTGTTATTAACACGCATCATCGCTAGACTTGAACCAAAGGTATGTTGGTCCAACATTCATGTCCTTTTTTTAATGTTGCCCTAAAATTACATTCATCTCCTTTTTCTTTTCAATAATTACATTTGTCTCCTTGAAGTGAATCCCATTGGTCACCCACCCTTTTTTATTTTTTCATTGGTCACCCACCCTTGATTTCATGGATTACATATTGTAAAAGAAATAAATGAAAATATCATTAGTTGTAAGAGATTTGTTTTGCATGTATTAATATTGTTGAAAAATAAATTAAACCAATAATGCAAAATTTTGTTTTGGTACTATTTATTCAATGTAAAAAAAATTGAATCTTTTGCTCGCGAGCTTTAAAACTCGACACGAGCGCATTTCAATTAATAAAAAAATATTAAATTTATAAGAAAAAGTTAAATTACTATAAGTAAAATAAAATCAAATAAATATTTTGCGAACTTAATTCTATTAATAATTTAAGTAACTTAAACTTAACTTTCGAAACTCAATAAAATTTTAAACATAATAGGTTGATTCGATCAGATTCATTAACACTTGAAATCTCAACATTACGAAATAAAAATTAATAATAGTTTATGTAAATCCTCTCTCTCTTGAAATTATTAAATAGAATTTTAAAATTATTAATTGAATAAAATCGAATATAATTTATAGTTTATAGTTTATACTAAATCATGCTTGTTAAAATATCAATTTATTACATAGTATCCAGATTTTCTTCTTTAAAAAAAAAGAAAAAAGAAAAAGGAAGGTTTCACTGACAGTGATTTGGGTCCGCTCCTCCTCCACCCCGCAAAATTTGCCCCTAATCCAGACCTTCGCTTGTCCTTTCCTTGCTGATTCCTTTCTACTTTTTATAAAAACAATCGCCATTTCTCATTGAACCAACCCCAGAAAATTCTTACACCACCGCTAAATCTTCTCATTTCCCACCACGAATTTCAGCTCCAAACAAAGAGAAACTGATAAATCCAGCAGATTGGAGCAATGGGTTCTTGAATTCGCCGTCAAAGATTCAGTTTTCTTGGTATGTTTTCAGCTGCCCTTTTCGATTTCCAGGACTTTCTTGCATTTCTGTCGAAAACCCTGCAATAAAAATCGTGTCTTTGCAGCCCAAGAGAGGTGGGTCGAATTTTTAGCTAAAGAAAATGAGGGATTTCCCGTCTTGTTTTGGGGAGAATGGAGTTCAAGTTGCCGATGCTTCTTGTTCGAGTGGTGGTGTGAGTAAATCCTCTCAGAACTCTGTGACTTGCGTGTATAGGTGTAAACTGTTTGATAAATCTTGCTTGATTAGCATTGTGTGGAGCAAGAGTTTGATGGGCCAATGCCTTAGTGTTGAAATAGATGATGCATCTCATCAGTGCATATTTAAGGTGGATGTGAAGCCCTCTTTGTTCTCAAAGAGGAAAGGCTCTAAGCGTTTGGAAGTTAATTCAGGTAGAATTGAAGTGTTTTGGGATCTTTCTATGGCGAAATTCGGATCCGGGCCGGAGCCGTTGGAGGGTTATTACATAGGAGTTGTATGTAAGAGGGAGATGGTTTTGCTAATTGGGGATCTGACAAAAGAAGCTTTCAAGAAAACGGGAGCGATCGCTTCCCTTTCTAGTGCAGTATTCGTTTCCAAGAGGGAACACATTTGTGGGAAGAGGGTATTCGGAACCAAGGCTCAGTTCTGCGATAATGGCCAAATTCACGACCTTAGAATCGAGTGTGACACGAGTTTTGGCGACGATCCGTTCCTTGTGGTTCGTGTGGACTCGAAACCGGTTATGCAAGTTAAGCATCTCCAGTGGAAGTTTCGTGGGAACTGCACAATCTTGGTTGATGGGATTCCGGTTGAAGTGTTCTGGGATGTGCACAATTGGTTGTTTGGCACGAATCTAGGCAGCGCCATCTTCATGTTTCAAACTAGTTTATCAATGGAGAAACTGTGCACCGCCACTTCACTTTCCGATTCGTCGTCTGTCTTCTCTTGGAGCTGCTCAGGGAGCTTCAAGGAATCCAAACCTCCAGGTCTTGGCTTTTCTTTGTTCTTGTATGCTTGGAAGTATGAATAGATATTAATTTCTTCATTGATTACTAACATTATATCTCATTCGATATTCTTGGGAATCAAAGATCGTTGTTCGATTTTTGTTGATGAAGTTGTTGTTTTTCTTACATAGAATTGTCGTCCGCCCGTGGCCATAGGATCTAGCAAACGGTATTAGGACAGTATACTTCATTTCATGTCTTTAAATCATCTAATCAGGAATTCATCTGAAGCCCTTAGGGAGTGTTTACAGTTTCTACTTTTGAACATTTGAACTGTTTAAATTAATCCGATTTAAGCTAAAAGTTATAAACAGCTTCCTGTCTTATCGGAAAACTTGTAAAATATTAAGTTGTTTTCCTAAATACTCAAATTTCATCTTTTCTCCACTTTTGACTTTCGTTTTCAAATATTCCCAACTTTCACTGCAGCTAAACTTTCAATTCTTTTCCACAACTTATTCACACCACAAACGAACGTTCTATTGCAAACACCCCCTCATTGTTCTTAATTTGCAAAGACCCCCTCATTCTTCTTAATTTGCAAACAACCCCTCATTCTTCTTTAAAGAATGATTGGGCAGATTATCCTCAGTAGTTCAACTTAAGCCTGAAACAACAAGAATCTATGACAATAATGTTGTTAATGACAACTGTGATGTCTTGATCACACATTATAAGTTGATGACAACTCCAACAGCATCACTTGACCTTTCTGAGTTTTATGGTTGAACCAAAACAGTTGTCCTAAAACTTATAAAAACATTTAGGAGTCAATGGTTTAGGCTGGTGATTAGGTTGCTGAGGAAGAATAATTTTCTTGGCTAGCTGGAAAAAGGGTGTATGATTATTACAACCAGATATGCTTTATGATCTGGTGAATTGCTGTCTGTTTTTATTCACTTTGCTCCAATGTTTTATACCTTTCACATTTGGTTCTTGAAACTGAAACCTCTGTTTCAGTGGAAAATGGAGATACATAGGCTTCGTTTGGTTGTATTTTTAATGTGTTTTTCTTTAGGGATAATCGCAACGACACCCCTGATCTATGATCTATTTGCATAAACCACCTTTGCCTTTTTCGAAAAATTACACATACACCCACTAGAAATGGGTGATTTTCTGTAATTACGCATTACTATGGCTTTGTTTGGTTCTATTTTTAATGTTTTTTTTAGGGATAATTACATTTGCACCCCTTATTATGATCTATTTAATACAATCTGCCCCTGCCTTTTTGAAATTATACACACTCACTAGAAGCGCCGACATCATTTACACAAATCAGGGGTGATTTCTGTAATTATGCAATATGTAGGCTTCGATTGGTTCTATTTTAAATGTGTTTTATTTTAGGGATAATTACATTTACACCTCTGATTTATGATCTATTTACACAAACTATCCATGCCTTTTTCAAAAATTACACATACACTTATTAGAAACATCAATATCATTTATACAAAGTATGGATGATTTATGTAATTACGCAATAAATAGGGATGGCTGTGTAATTATAGAATAGACAGAGGTGGTTCGTGTAAATAGATCATAATTCAGGGGATAAATATAATTGTACCTTTTCTTTATTTGTGGAAAATAGGGAGAGAAAACTGTGCGCTTTCTAGAGTTTTTAATGTTTGGTCTTATATATTGTATTAATACAAAATAAATAAAGATAAGTTAACACGCACAAAATAAATAAAGATAAGTTTAAAACTCATCGAAAATCACACAATTTGATCACCACAACTCCATCAGCACTCAAAGGATCGAACTCCTGTTCTCATTTTATCGTACCTAGCCGCTGGGTCATGCCGTTCCTACATGCATATAATAAATAATTTTTTACACTTTAAATATATTATAAATAAGAGTAAAATATATAAACTAATATATCACATATAAAAAAAATAGAAGAAAATAAATAAAAAATTAATTTATCAATTAATATAAAATCTGAAAAGTTGAATTAAGTAGTTATTTTATTAGTTGAGGGTTATTTTTGGCATTATAAAAAAATAGTGCGGTGGTGTCATTAACCATTATTTGTGAGTAAAAAATGAGTTTCTTTTATATAATAGTATAAATATAGCAAATAAAAAGATATGAAATGACAAGATTTACGTTTTGAGAGCAATTTAATCTCATGAAGTTCGAGCGAATACTTAATAATTTAACCATTATTTTTTTAGAAAAAATGGTTATTTATTAATGTCCAACAAATTATTATTATGTTAAAGTTACAATTTAATTTGCAAATACGCATGTATTGAACAAAAGTATAAAAAATCTATTTGAATTAATTATTTTTACATATATATACTATATATTAAGAGGGTAACACATTTTTTGTTTATATTTTTTTTTATCTCTTTTTCCTGCTCCAAATATTCTTTTTCAAAATTGTTTATGTTTATCATAATCATTTCGTATTATCATTTTTTCTACAACAAAAAAAAAATTAATAAAAAATATTTACTAATTTTAATTTTTAATTCTTTCATGCACATGCCACATACAGCTAGTATATTATTAAGGGTGGGTTTTGAATAAGATCCGCCACCTGCCCAATTATTCAAGACCCACTCCCAAATTTATCCGAATTCATAAAATTAAAACACCTAATTCATCACACATGTATGTAGGTCAGCAGTGAATATAGGTATTTACTAGTCTTATATACAGCACATTTACTTTTACGTTAAATTATAGCTACCTCTCTCCTAAAATTTGACATAATTACAAATATTTTTCGTTGTTTGAAAAATTACAAACACCACTCTTAAATTTAAAATAATTGTGTAGTCTCTAGATAGAGATATAAAAAGTACTACTTTATTCTTACTGATTTTTTTAAAAAAAATATTTAAAAAAATATCAAAAACGTGACGGTGGATAAAGTAAATATTCCATAGAGAATATTAATTCATAAAAGTATTTTAATTTTTTTTAAAAAAATATAAAATTATAATTTATAATTCAACATGATATTTTGAGTAGTTCATTACAAAAATTGGATGGAAATCTAACGGGATAAGCTCATTGTTAGACAAACGTTAAAATTAGAGGTATTTATAATCTTCCAAATAAGAAAATGTATTTGTAATTATATTAAATCTCAGGAGAGGTGATTGTAATTTACTCTTAATTTAATAAAAAACTTAAAAAAAAAAAAATAATAATAATAATAATAATAATAAATTAATTATAGCTTCACAACGGTCATTAATCGTTGTTTCTACAAGTGTGGTCAAAATATTAGTGATGACCAAAATTATAACAAATATTTTGACTATTGTTAAAAACCATGATGGATATTGATTAACCGTAGTAAACATTTACACTTTTGCTTGATCATGGTTAATATTAAGGTAAATTACAGCCACCTCTCCTGAAGTTTGGCATAATTATAAATACATACTCATTATTTAAAAAATTACAAATAGCTTCATGAGGTTTGTAATTTTTAACCAAATGCCTGAAATTGACCATTTTGTCCTTAAATTTTTTATTAAAATTATAAAATCAACTTAGGCAAATTACATTATAACTATTCTGTGTAAAAAACTTAAGAAATATTTCTCTGTGCATTGTGGTCCAAAAAAAAATTAAGAGTTAAATAAAAAATAATTAAGTGCATATGGGCATTTTAGTTAGTTCACCCATAAAAATGGATGGAAATGGGTTATTTTTTAGACGGTTACAGATTTCAAAGGGGTATTTGTAATTTTTCAAACAACGATGGGGTATTTATAATTATGCCAAATCTCATGAAAGATAGCTGTAATTTACCCTTAATATTATTAATCTACCATTATTTTTAAACAGTAGTCATTTATTATGTGCGAAAACTCAACTTTTTTTTTGTAGTGTATTGAATTTTTGCCAATAAGACCCAACTTTGTCAATAAAGTCGAGATTGCATGATCATAATATCACGAGTGCAAATTTCACTATCGTGTAAGTGTTAATTTATTGAAGTAATAATTATTGATTAGTTATAAATATTTGATATTGATAATAATTGATGTATTAATCGTTGATGATTAAAATTTATGATATAATTATATACAAATCACTTTTTTTTTATAAAAAAAATACTGAAATAATAATCAGATGGTATTCCTCTTCGTTCGTACCTGGATTTTCTATTAATTTTATTTTAACTTTTGGTCACAAAGTATCTTGATTTCATGATTAAAAAAAAGTTTGTGAAGTTTATATTTGGCTGATTTCCATTAAACTATATTAAATTATTTTACATCCGCATAATAATTTGTAGCACACTCTATGCATAATTTTTTTAATATTATCTAACAATCAAATATTTATATAAATTTCTTATTCAAATTTTTTATAGATTAACAAATTACATATAAGTACATATATAAAATCAAGAAAAAACTTAAAAAAAAAAAACTAAAATGCACCCGTCACCAAGTATAATAAAGTACAAATGTTTTTTTTTTTTTTATATTATTGATGTGAATTTTATATTCGCAGCATAAATATGGAATAATAATATATTTATAGGTAAAAATAAAAAGGCAAAAACGCATCAAACAAAGTCGTCATCATTGGAACCACGTTTTTTTATATAATCACAGAAGTAGAAATTCTGAGCTCAAATATCATACACTTGCTTGCCAGTAAACTTGACCTCAATCGGGCTAACATTCTTCCCAATGGACCTCATATTCTGCCCGACTCCGGTCCGACCCGGGTTCACCTTCTCCGGGTACACCCCGTCCTTGGGGTGCAAATACTGCACCTCACCGTTGGGGAAAACCCTGTAAAACTGGTACTTGATCTTGTACTTGGACCTCAGCCTCGTCCCCAGCGCCAGACACTGCTCTTTCCGGGCCAGTTTCAGCAAGTTCGGCCCCTGCCGCATGATGGCCGCGCCGCCCGTCGGCATCTCGAACACTTGTTCCTTCGGGGAATCCCAGGTGATCACGTAGAACTCCTCCACCTGAGCCTTGCGCAGAAGCCCGCCAGTGCTTCCGCCGAAGATCGGCGACGGGGTGTTTGGGTCGAGCTCCGGTGGGGTGAATCCGGCGGGGGCTTCGGCCTCTTTGGTCGCGGCTGCAGGCGCCTCCTCGGCCATGGCGCGGATGGGGCGGTGGGAAACGGAGGCGACGCCCTTGATTGGCTGCTTAGGGGTGGAGAATTGCGCGATCGACTGCTTCCACGGGGCGGCGACGCGGTCGGCGGAGAGGGTGGGGGTGAAGAGGGAGGCTTGGGTTGCCATGGCCATGCTTGCGGGTTCCGATTGTGGGCGGTGGAAGGGATGAATGAGTATGAGTATTGATAGAGAAAAATTGGGTTTGTGTGATTTTGTGTGGAGGGAGATTTGGATATTGGATAGGATGATTCTGGTTTAGACCAATTAGAATGTGTGATTTTGATACTCCGATTTTGTGGTGCCACGTGTCTTTTAATATTGAGATTTTTTTTAATGCAATTAGCAAATTATCTGGAATCAATTTTTTCTCAATTTTGATTTGTGATACAATCAAAGTTATTTTAGAGATGAGATTTATATTATATTCATATGATATAATTACATTGTACTTTTTTAAAAAATTTATAATTTGAAAAATTGCATATAATATCATTAAATCGTGTCTATTAGCCATATATTCTAGTTAATATGTATGAGGGCAGATGTTTACTTCTAAAATGGCCCGTCCGCTGCTATGGAGTAAGACCTTTTACTCTCCGGCCATGTTTACTATGGCTGATTAACAAGAATAGTAGGTTGTTTACTAGGTAAATGGTCAGCCCGACACTATTTGGAATGGCCCGTAAGTTGGAGCCAAATTGGCACTAACTAATCAGCCAAGAAATGCCCATGATAACAATAAAATTTTCTGGACTCTTTTTGGCTTCCCAAAATGACCTCACTGTTACTACACCATTTCACTCTTTTGCCCTTAGTATGATGATTAATTACCACTTATCATATCAGGTGTAATAATGTACTCTGACAATAATTTTTGACTAAATGTCCACACTCCTTCATTGTTCACTTTCTTTCATCTTCTTCTACAGCTCTTCTCCGTCCTTCTTTTTCAGTTGTATTAGTTAACATTCAAAATATTTTTATGCAGAGCATACATTGTGTCTTCATTTCTCCTTTTTTTTTTTTTGTTCCACTTCATGAGTTGCTTACCTAGCCTTTTTTCGTTTATTTATTTATTTTTTTTAGGTTGGAGCTTTCGGAAATTTTTGTAGCAGAAGGTAGAAGACGGTTTATCTTTGAATCCACACAACCAACATCAAGGTAAGCTAAGGGAGAAAGTTCCATGTGAAGTTAGAAGTGAGGAGATGTGTGGAATAGTTGGGTATACCCCATTGCAAAATTGATTTGACATTTTATCTTATTCTTGGGCAAAGTGGTAAATGACCCTTCTTATCAAACCAATTGTCTAAACAAGTAAACACACAACTAAATAAACTTGGTAATTAACCTTATGATAATCAGCCCTAATAAACATGGGAATAATTAGTCAGACAAAACATAATCATCATAACAATCCCAAATTAATATTTGCACATGTAATCCTATACACCATAGTAAATATGGCCTTAATGTATCAAAACAATATGGCCCTGATGCCCCGTAATACCAATATGCGGGCCCACTGCAATTCTCATTAAAATTTTCTTCCTTCTTTGTCCTCGTTCTGGTTGTGGAAGATGTCTACTTCGATCTTAATGGTGAAGAAAATTGCACTAACTTTTTCATCAATGTTCTGACAACATTTGGTAGGTGTCGTGTAATTCTTTCTTCTCCCATCTTCTATATGTGTCTTCTCTCCAATTCCACCTTCATCTTCACCTTCAGCTCTTCCCTCAATTTCTGCCAAAAAGAGGTAACTTATCATCTAATCTCCTGCTTCCCTCCATGATTGAAGGGAGTTTGGAAAACAGGTTGCCAGGGAACATGGCCCGGCTGGCGACGTAGGGGTTGCACGTGAATAGGTTGCCGACCACGGTGGAGGAAGTGTCATCGGCGAACAATGTGGGGTCTCCCTTTCAAATGGATTTGGGGATGTTCAGATGACCTGAAATCAAAAATAAAGTGAGTGGTAGTTAGAGGGACTTTGAAGCCACAGGACACGACGTCGTGGAGGTCGAGAGAGTGTCCTTTAGAGCTAGCGGCGATGATGAAAATGGCCTCAACATCATAAATAAGATCAGATCAACAAAAGAACAATCTGCTTTGTTTGAAGAAAGCTTCAAAGAACACGACAATCTCAATCCCGTGAGTTTCAATTTTAGTATTCTTTTATATATTATTCAAAGAAAATTATAATGTATACGAGGGCCTGATCCCACATTCTTTGCCAATGATAAGGACTACCATTTATCTATCTGACCATGCTTTCTAGAGAGAAAAATTCTATATAAACACTGAGGAACTTTGAAAATCTTCGAGCCAATCTATAGAAGAGAAGGAAGATGGGGTATCTCATTGAAAGTTGCCAGGAAAAAAATGATTGATTTGACATATATTATAGCAATGGACAGGAATATTATTTTGAGATATAGTCGAATGTGGAATGTATGAGGGTAAATGGATATAAGATAGTACTCCCATTATTGGTCACTTTATGGTGGGAAAGTAAATTGGTTACGAATTAGCTAGTATGAGTTAATATAAGACATAGTGGGGAGTTACTATAACGTGGGATAATCCAATATTAATGATTAAATATAACATTAATGTTTGTTTTTGTATAATAAATAGACTCACCTGTATTGGCAAAAAAGTTGAATGAAGATCCATATTTACTCCGATTGACTTATTACTAATTGTACAAGTTAAATAAATTTTTTTTCTTTATCAAACTACTTTTACCCATCTTCACATATTAATATTTCGATGAGATATTCCAATAATTTCAACAAAAATGAAGATTCAATGATGAACTGTAAAATTATAAATAGTTTAGGTGGTTAAATGCATATACATTTTAAGTTTAGAGGACAATATGCACATAACTTATAGTATTTTAGAATATCCGACTAAATATTCAACCGATAATGAAACTAGAGAGTTTAATGTAACATTTTACAAAAGTTGGAGTGTCGTACGCAAAAATTGAAATTTAAAGAACAAAGTGAATTACCTCCCATAGACTAGGGGTGTCCGCATTTAAAATAATATAATTTATTGTTGGAGCCAACATATATTCACCCTACATTATTCTTCTCGAGTTATCTAAGATATAGCACTATGATGTATGGATACGCACGGTGATACGAATATGATATAATATGAATATAGTGACATGGAAAATTTGAAAAATTAAGACATAATGTGGCACTGAAACGGCTATATAATATTATATATATATGTTATGAATTTATCCTAAAATTAAAATATGTAATATGAAAAATATCAAGATAAAACATAAAATAAGCATGCCTTATATCTAAATTTTTAAACAAAATACATGACTTAAAAAATATATATAATCAGTTTATTTTAAAAAGTACGAAAGGAAAAAATTTCTAATCATTCAAATTAGTTAAATTATCATGAGCATCTCTCAATTTTTTAGTAATTTCATACCAAACTTTTTAGTTTAAGAGAAGTGAATTAAGTTTTTTTCTTTTTTATTTAACCAAAAACTCTTTTTTCTAAAGACAATCTAAATTTTTTTGAAATTAAAAAGAAAAAAAAATTTAAAATGTATCCAAAATATTTCGGACAAATTTTCAAAACGTGTCGGACACGCTTGACACCGTGCCCTTTTTTTCTTTGTTGTATATTTTCAAACACGTCTATATCATATCCGAGCCGTGTCTGTGTCCGATATTGTATCAAGTAATTTTTCAGGTGTCCGAACATTATAGAATGTAGCAGTTCTCTTGATCACTGTGGGCTTGTTTACCTTTTGCTGTGGATAAATGGTTAATTGGCCCCGAAAACATTGTTCGTGGGATACGACAACTCAACAAAACATAGAAATAATTACATTGTCCTTCCTTCATGTTTAGTGTAATTACACATAAACCCCTTATAATTTAAAAAATTACATTTAATATTATTGACGTTTGTTTCCATCCAAAAAAAATAGATTCATCTGTTAGACAAAATTTACAAAATTTCTTGATATTAGCAAAAAAGTTGATCGAGGACTCACAACAGATTTATTGTAGGTTAGATAAATCTTTTCTTACTAAACTACTCTTCCACATCTTCACACGCTAATAGATGTGAGCAGGTACACCTTTTCCCTTATAAGGATAGATTGTCATAAAATATTTGTTTGACCTGCAATAAGTCACTAGTAAGTCAATCGAGGATGAACTTTTATTCAATTTTTTTATTAATATCAGTAAATTCCATAAGTTTTGGCTAATCAATGAATCTATTTTTCAGAAAAAAAAATAAATATTATAAGTACTAGATATAATTTTTCAAACTATAGAAAATCTAAGTGTAATTACATCAACTTTCAGATGAGGCCAGGGTAATTCTCTGTAAAACATATGATAAGGTGGATTGGGCTTATCAAATAGAGCAAAGTGAGCCTATTTAGACTGGTGAGTGTTGGGCCAGCCTTTTGTGACTTTATCCTATTTATGCTGATTTAACAGTAAATGGGCCAATCTATTAACTTTGGGCCTGAAGTCTTTGCAAGCCTGGGTTGGAGATGATAAATACTTGCCATGTGCGTTGCGCGGTGGCAATTTTTTTTTTTTTCATTAAATTAATTTATTCATTCTAATTTACTAAAAATAATTTACCAATGTATCTCAATTTATCACAATGAAATATTTGGCATTCCAACAAAAGAATTTCAATACATAGCTAATTATTCGGTGACAAAATACTCACGAAAATTTTCATAAAACTGACAAGATAGAAACAAAAATGTAATATAAATTAAATTATCGTAAAACTTGTCTTGAAATACGTTCCACATTAATTATTAATGCTCTATATTAATTACGGTACATACATATATATAAAATATTTTACATTAAAAAAATAAAAAGTAATTTGCGCACTTGATTATTAACGTAGGAGGACAATGGAATCGTGAGATAGTATTTATTTAAAATATTATAATATTAATTTAATGCTTTTTCCCACTAAAGATTCATCATCAAAGTATAAAATGATAAATAATAAAACTTGAAGATCATATAAATTTATAGAGAAAAGTTACACTCACATGGAATATGGCACAAAATCTAGATGTGGATAATTACATGGAATAATGCTTGACAATAGCATACATTTAATTATTGTATTAATTCAAACCAAGACTCAAAATGATTTACTTTTTTTTATTTTTTTTAAATTGGGTGATGCAAGTAAGATAGCTATAGATGTTTGATTGATAATAACTAAATATATTTGTTGTTGGCATCTAATCAAATCAAAGGTATGTGTTGGTGATTTTTCATCTTCTCTTGAAAACTACATCAAATTTCATCTTGTTCAAAATCTGTTTGAACCCACCCCAAGTAATATTTATAGATTTAGTTAATATATATTTAAAAAAAGGGTTAATTACACTTAGATCCCATTTAAAAATATAAAATTACACTTTCCCTAAAAAAAAGGTTTTAAAATTACACTTATACCCCTTCCAAAAACTTATTTTTTAAACCTGATATCCCTTCATTAGAGTTTGGACAAAAAGTATTGCCGTTAGCAAAAAATTACATAAATTTCCGATTCCATCCTTCTTTTAAAATTCTCATATAATAATGTTATACTTATAATGGAAAAAATATAACAATGTTAACCCCACTCCATATATATATATATATATTCCATTATAAGTATAGAATTAAACATGAAAATAAAAATTTGAAAATTTATGTAATCTTTTTCGTTGATGTCGGCATTTTTGTCCAATCTCTAATGGAAGGGAGTCAAGTGTAAATGGAGAATTTTTGGAAGGGGTGTAAATATAATTTTGATTTTTTTGGTTAAAAGTATAATTTCATATTTTCAGAAGGGATCTAAGTGTAATTAACCCTATATTTGATTTATTATGTATTTTTGTGAAATAATTATATGTTTAACATGATAATATCTTAGTAAATACTTATAAACAATGATAGATTATTTTTAAGAAAAATATACTAATTGATTAAACATAAAACTTAACTCAATTTTACAGGTTAGACCCGTTGGATCCGAAACGGATTGGACACAATCGAGCAAATTTTGGGTCCAACAATATATGAGCTGAGTTGGTGCAGGACAGGTCTGAAACCAGATTCGAACAAATTAGGGTCTAATTAAATTAAATGAAAGAGGTCTTGAGTCAAACCAAGCTCGTCCCATTACTATCCCTAACGGGGATATTTCACCCTCTTTTTCCTCCTCAACAATAATTACAAGATATCCAAAAGTCCTTCTCAATTAATAAAAATAAAACTTTACAATTAAAATATTGTGTATCCATTATTTTTACAATAATCTCTTGTTTGTCTATTTCTTTAAAAGCAAAGTTTTGATTTGAAAATATTAATATATCTTAGGATCAATTGTTAGTATTTAAATTTACAAAATGATGTAAAAAATATGAAATATTACTAAAAAACAAGAAATACTTTATTTATTATTATTTTTGCAAAAGAAGCCCCTTCATGGTGCTCAAGGAATATGCTTAAGCTGCCCAATTGATATTGATGTTACGTGCATATCTTTCCTTTTATTTAAAATAGTCGTCGTGTCACGTCGTTCTTGTGTGTATATAAAATATATATATATATTTATAAATCAATAAATTACATTTAAAAAAAAAGAAAGAAAGAAAAGAAAACTAATTTTAAGAATATTATCGACAAAATCAAAAAATTAATGTAGCAGTGTCATAAACCGCAATTTATGAATGATAAAGGTCTTTCTTTTATATATTATTATAAATAAACTATATAAAATAGTACTTAATTGACCTTTTGGATCTTATAGTACCTCTTTTTGTCTTTACTCCAACACATATTTCTTTTTTCTTTTTTAAATATAGTTCATTTTAGAGGAGTTTCACAACTTAAAAACTGAATTAATTTTATTTGTACATTAAAGGTTTGGAATTTAATTAATTCTTTTATCTATTTCCTATCAACAAGAATCTATAATAATAGTGCAAATTATTTATGTGGGATAGAATTTTTTTTATGTATATATATATTGAAATATATAGAAAATATAAATCCAACCATACTAATGATAAAATTTTATATTGAGATTGAAAATAATTTTTATGTATTTTATTTTATTTTATTTGATAATATAGAGGGGGAATCCAATTTCCGAAAGGTAAGTAAGTGCGTGTAGTGTGTGAGAGAGAAAGTGAGATAAAAGCTCAAAAACAGTGGGGAGCTTTCGCACGCACACCAAAGTCTGGTGTTTTTTCCACGCACACATCCGCTTCATAACCCTCAGATCTCTCTTCAGAAATTCCATCTCTTGTTTCTTTGATTGCGGGCAATTGAGATTTCCTGCTGTCCCTTTTGTTCTTGTTCTGTGATTCAAAGTTATTCCGACTAATATCTACTTAGGTAGAAAGAACAATTACACGCACAAAAGGTGTGTGTGTTTGTGTTTGTGTACGTGTGGGAGATGACATGTGAAAGAGTATAGGATAATGGGGTCCAAGAAAAAATCAAGTTCTTCCAAAACCCATCGCAGCAGGGGCATGTCGATCTCAGGCAAGTTTCTGTTTTTAGTATGGATTTGCAGTGTTTTAGTTTTGATCTGAGGTTTTGTTTTTAAAGATGGTCTTTTTTTTTTACTTGTACTTGTGGATGTTGTGAATCTCTGTCATTTCAATGCGTGTAGTGAGTATAAGAAGATTTGTTAGTTTTAGCTGGTTAATGGATTTGACAGTGACGGAGAGTGTTGATGCAGAGAGTAAAAGGGTTGTTGACTAATTGGGTTTTTGTGCTTGTTGAATTCACTCTTACATTTGCTTTGAGTATTATGTAGTGTTTATATGGGCTTTTTTAGCTATGCAGCTAAAATGGGCATTGCTGTTATTGGGGTTTACTTTGTTGGGGGAACTTGGTGACAAGCACAGGCACAGAAATCGATGAACTATGTTTATTGAGTAAATCGATTACAATCATCAATATCAAATATCTATATCTAACAACTATTGACAACTATAACAATCATATGTTAGTCGTCAATATCAGATAACTATATCTAATCATCAACTACTATTACAGTAGAACAACACCCCACATGTTGGTGGGTTTGAACCCATGAACTTATAGTCATTGGGTTGGGCCTTAGCTTCACCAATTGAGCTAGGGCTCATCGGTGCACATGCACAATTATACACATTGATGGATGTGTGTGTGTGCTTGTTGATATGATATAGCTATGTAAGGTGTGAATGAGTGAGGTGCTTCTTACGGGAGATTATTGAGTGTTTGGCAAAATTTGCTCTTGAGGAGTCATGTTTTTGTTCATCTGGATCGTAACTATAGGGGAATAGCAGATTTGATCCTTTTGCGTATGATTCGGTTTCTAATAGTGACATGCTCTTACTATGATGTGGAAATTGAGATTTTTGAATTGGAAAATTTTCGATTGTATAAATGTTGGGGGCACTGATAACGTTTTAGATAGGAGTTATTTGCATGTTGGATGAGCTTAAACATTACCATGTATTCAAACTGTTCCATGTTCTTTGTTCCTTACCGGAGATAGTTCCCGCTGCTCGGCTTGGTGTATCTACTTCAGACTGCACTATTTTAAGTTTGTCCCTATGATTTCATGGAGGCAAAAGCATTGCTGAGGCCCCAGAGCTGCTATCTTTTAATTTATGGATCATCACAATCATTACATTGAACTGGCGTAATCATGGGAGGGCTAACTGGTTTTATTGTTTAGTTACTGTTGTAAGCTTTGACCGGTTTTCTTGTTCAGTTAATTTAGTAAGGTTTAGTGGTCAATCTTTTAGGAACTATGGTTTGGCAGTTAACAGTGTAAATGCAGCCTTTCTAGAAGAGGAATAGAAGCGTCTACATGAGCCTCTATGCCACTACCAAAGAAATCAGCATCTGTTAGAT
The DNA here is from genome assembly GCA_034509735.1 of Sesamum alatum. Classification (NCBI taxonomy): domain Eukaryota; kingdom Viridiplantae; phylum Streptophyta; class Magnoliopsida; order Lamiales; family Pedaliaceae; genus Sesamum; species Sesamum alatum. The sequence continues at coordinate 3,698,709 of JACGWO010000002.1, read as the reverse complement.
TGATTTGAATTCCATTCGAGTTGTTGAAGGTTTGAAACCTATTATAGCATCCCATCGTCTTTTGTGTTGTTACAGTTAAGAAGAAAAGGGCTTTTTGTGGAGCTATTTTTGCTTACCAAGAAGTTCAAGATTTACCAGTCTGATGACGGTTTAAGGCTTAGGATTTAAATTACTAACCGACACTAAATTCTGCTTCATTTCATAAGTGATCCCTTTGGAGACGAGCTTTAATTCTGCACATTTTTCTAAAGGTAATAGAGTAGTACTATATAATCAAACAAAAATCTATAAATTGGTTTACCAACATTAATAATTTGAAGATCATGGATCAGTTGCTTACTGAGAAAATTACCTCGTGGCATGTACAGTTGAGCTTTTATGCATTTTTGTCTGCTCGAAGATTAATTCCCAACTAAAATACGCCTGGGAATGACTGCTCTTTGTGGATAGGATATTGTACTGTTGTGATACTATTGCCAGCAGGCATACCAGTTACCGGAATAAATTGATACTATTATGTTACTAAAATCGAGTTTACTGCATCCTTGCTGAATGATTTGTTAAGCCGTTGCTGGTTCTGATTCAGGGATCTTACTTATATTCCTTTAATTGAGAAATTTCTGCTTTTGCAGGACTTCGTATGAAGCACCAACAAGAATTAGAAAATTTGACTCTGACCCAACAGCCTTTCAAGACACTAAAGCTTTTTATTCTTGCCGTCACACGATACCTCAGCCGATCAGCAGCATATCTTTTGTCACATCGTGGTTGGCTTATGCTGTTGAGTACCGTTGTTGCGGTAGCTGGCGTACTACTTGTTACTATTGATGGTCCTCATGAGAAGGTAGTCAAAATAGTAATCCTGAATTGGACAAGTATTAGTGATTCTGCAACAGTTTTTTGTGTTATTGTCTTGTGGAACGAAATTCAGATTTCCAGGCTTTTATTTTGAGGCAAAGAATGGTTTCCTAATTATTAGTCATTACTATTTTGGTGCTCTTGTGGTCAATGGTTGACATATCTTGGGTCATTCCATGTGTCTAAATTTTACATGCAGCATGTAGAGGAAGTTCTACATTATGTGCGGTTTGGATTATGGTGGGTGGCTCTTGGTGTTGCATCCTCCATTGGCTTGGGTAAGCAAAATCTACTTGATTAGCATGTCCATTCTATTTTATTGATGTTCTTGATGGGAAAACTTACGTGCACTGGGTGGTGCTCAGCACCTATTTTGAGGATTACGCGTCCTTAGCTGTTGCTAAGAGCCACACCGATGCCCGCCTTTCGGAGTGAAACACAAAACACTCTGCGTACTGAAGAAATCTCCGTTCTTCGCCCTAATGATTGATTAATCTCTGGCAAAAATCTGTCTGATGAGAAAATATAAGAATTTTATTCACGCAACAAGCTTCTGATTTAAACTTAAAACTCTTTTCCTATACCAAAATGATACAAGAGCAGATATGTTACTGCACCTTGACCCAACGTTTAGATATGATTTGCATTTTATGTTTCAAATTTTTGTTAGTACAGTAATGTTATATCTGATATTACTTGGATCCACGTGTGTCTTGAGCTTGTGGTAGAGTGCATGGATCTTGTCCTAGAATTTGGATGTGGCATATCTAGCAGTATTCAGGTTAGTAGCGGCACAGTAAAAACGCAGACTCATCCAGATATCCACGATTTAGTTCACTGAAGTTGACTTCATTCTTTTGTACCTAGTCACCCTAAAACCTTATTTGCTTTGGAATGTGTTATCGTCTTTACTAATTGATATCTAGTCATCAGAATACGTAAGCTAATGAGCAATCTGACTTCATGAACTTTTTCGAAGAGATGACAAGTTGACAAGCTTTCCCATGCAACGTCTGCATAGATGATTATCTGAACTTGTTCATCTCTTATATCTTTCCACAGGTTCGGGATTGCACACCTTCGTTCTCTATCTGGGACCTCATATTGCATTATTCACCATAAAGGCAGTGCAATGTGGTCGAGTAGATATTAAAAGTGCTCTATATGATACAATACAATTAAAAAGAGTTCCTTCATGGCTTGGCAAGGATTGTGCTGAATTTGGGCCCCCTTTGTTTCCATCGTCACATGGCGTACGGGTTCCTCTTAGTAGCATATTGCCCCAGGTCCAGTTAGAAGCAATCCTGTGGGGTCTTGGCACTGCGCTTGGTGAACTTCCCCCTTACTTCATTTCAAGGGCAGGTATGTCTTCACTTGGCTGTTTACTGTTTCATTTCGGAGTCAATTGCTTTTGCGGGCTTGACATTTTATTTCAAAACTTTCATTCTAGTTGTAGAAATACGAGGATAGTTAATCTTAGGATTATAAGGATTTGCTACTTTATGGGGCCACAGGTGATGTATTGATTTATAAAGAAGTACCATTCATTGCCGTTAAATTGCCATGTCGGTTTTATTCTACTTATTGGGTCAGGAAACCTTAAGGTTGACGTTGTAATTTCACGTTGATAGTTGTGTAAGTCGTGTGCTATCGGTAAGTTAAATCCCATGTTTTAACGTGTGAAGGGCCTTATGTGAACACTCTCTTTTATGCAGCACGCTTGTCAGGTGATAAAGTCGATGCAATGGAAGAATTGGATGATTCCTCAAAAGAAGATGAGGGATTTATATCTGCTCGTCTAAATAAAATTAAGCGCTGGTTCCTGTCACATGCCCAATATTTAAACTTCTTCACGATTTTAATTCTTGCTTCGGTTAGCTCCTTTACTTCATATCCTCTGATAATCATTTTGTCGCATCGCTTGCAACTTTTACATGTCTGCTTTTCACAAGTCTCTTCTCTGTATGAAATAAGTGAGATGTCTAGTGGAAAGATTCCAGTTTTTTTCGTCTTTCATTGAATTTCTTTCCTCATGCTACTAGATCTTTTAATCTCCATAAGGTTTCTTTTGTAGGTACCTAATCCTTTATTTGATCTTGCGGGCATAATGTGCGGACAATTCGGAATTCCTTTCTGGGAGTTCTTTCTTGCAACGATGATAGGCAAAGCAATCATCAAGACTCACATACAGGTTTGTAACAGACCTCAAATCTTCGCATTGGGCTTTAGTTCAATACAGGAGCTTTAGTTCAATACAAGTATCTGCTCCTTTTATCTGTCGACGTTCTCATCTTACATGCAACATTTTCTCCATCAACCGTAAACAATCTGCAGACGGTGTTTATCATTTCTGTGTGCAATAATCAACTTCTTCACTGGATGGAAAACGAACTAATTTGGGTGCTTAGCTTTATACCTGGTCTCGACTCTATATTACCCAACCTCGTCTCCAAGCTCCATAAGATCAAAGACAAGTACATGGCCATCAAACATCAGGTCCCTGCAAATAACAAGGTACATCTGCGTTCCATCTTCCCTAATCTATACGAATATATTTCCATACTCAGTACTTTATTTTTCATTCCCAGGGGAATAAATGGGAATTCTCTCTCGCTTTCATTTGGAACACCGTCGTTTGGTTCATGCTGATGAACTTTTTCGTCAAGATTGTGAATGCAACCGCACAACGGTACCTAAAGAAACAACAAGACAGGGAAATAGCAGCGTTGAAGAACAAATCATCCAAGCAATCTGATGACTCTGATACTTCATCTAGGTGAACTTCTTTTACCATTTTCTTCGCCCCATTATACATTACATGTTGTTTCCACCCAACAGGGGTTAGAATTCCGGGAGACGTTTATATATAGTTTGCCGTTGGAGCCCCTGACGTGCATTCGTATGTGTAAGCTCCCCATTTGAAACTTGTACAGAAAGAACAGTGACTGGAATTTGTTTATTCTGTGAAACATGAGGGGAGGACTGTGGGTTTTACTCCCGGGGGGGCAATCAAAAGATGATATTATTGACATTTTAACATGAAATTTGAACTATTCTTTGGGTAATGCAGCTGCGGATTTGGTTTCTGCGTTCGATTTTGAGCGTTTTTACATCGACCGGTGATGATTTTTATCGTTTCATGCCATCCGTGTTTTTTTCTTTATAGGGATCGAATATGAAAACATTAAACAGTGTGAATTATATCACATCAGCAGGAGGATTTATATCGTGTTGATGGTATGCTGGCGTAACATGATTCACACTGTTTTGTGTTTTCATATAAGATGTATATTTAGAAAAGGGTGATATCTAATAGTCGGGAAATTGTATCATTTTCAGAATTTTAAAAAATATTTTGAAATAAATTGAGCTTCATCTTATTTTTTTTTATAGGCAACTATAGTTATGTAATTTTAATAAATATATTCCAACTTTATTGCTTGGTCTATTTTTTTCGCAATAATATTATTTAAAACCAGATATTTAAAAGACTAAATATATTTATCCAAGAAAATGGACTAAAAAGGACACTTCTATAAATACAGGACTAAAAGCAAAATTTTGCCCAACATATTTTCGGGACAATTAAGTCAAGATTCACTGCGTTAACAATTAAATTACACTTGGACCCTTTTGGAAAATGATGAAATTTGACAAAACGAGCAATTTTAATTAATACTAGCAATTAAAATACACTTAATTTGTACGTAAAATTAATTTTTTTTATATAATTAAATAAAAAAAGAAAAAAAATAATTAGTCAAAACTTACGTATTTTAAGAAAATTGCTTAATCAAGTTTCCCATTAATTATTCATTTCAAGAATTCGCTTTTTGATTATCATATTTAATTCTTCAAGTGTGACGATATTAATTGATAAATTAGAAGTTATATATTCGATATTATTGATTCAAAATTTATTATGTTCTTAAAAATTATTCCAGACCATAACTGCATGTGATTAGAAAATTAATTCCTATTAAGAAATATTTATTATTATTGATTACATTAATTTACTTTTAATTCTTTCCTTAGGAGTAGAATCTTAATTAATACAATGTCTCCCTGTACTAATTAAATTAAGAAGATTAAGGCCATCAACTGTCCAAAAACCTTGATTACATATATAAATAAAACAAGATGATGATAATGACATGATTAGACTATTATTTATGCCGGAAATTAATATTAAATAACTGCTAGTAATTTGGACTGCTAAATCAAATTCATGAGCCAGATTCATAAAATAATATATATATATATATATATATATATTATACTTTATTATAAAACAGTACTGCATTTTGTGTTGTATATTTTGTATACTGTACATATATATAGATTCTATTTTTTAAAGATATAGGTTGATTTAAATATTATACATATGATATTTATATGTGAAATATAAATGATGCATATATTTTAGTCGGGTTTGGCATATATAAATAATTGGAATAATTATATCTATATTCCTGATTTATAGTCTTTTTACGTAAACCATTCATGCCTTTTCAAAAATTAAACATGCACCCACCAAAAACGTCAACATCATTTACACAAATTATCCATATTTTTTTAAAAATTACACATATACGCTTAGAAACGTCAACATTATTACACAAACTATCCCTACTTTTTGACTGTCAGAAATGATTTATGTAGTTATGCAAAAAAAACATGAATAATTTATGTAAATAAATCATAAATCAAAGGATATAAACTTAACAATAACTAAATACTTATGAAATCTTTGTAAAATCCATACAACAATTAATCGATAATTAGTTTACATATTGAAGAAGATTTTTTTTTTTAAATACAATAATATTAGTAAAGCAACCAACAGATTATTACAATGTTCAGTGCACAACATTACAACAATATTTCTAAAATTACCAACAACAACTTCAAAATAAACAAAGAAACAATATACACATACTACTATGAAAGTAGAGTCCACACCTATATCGTATGTTCGAACTCATCTCAACCCCACCACTCAAGCAAGGGATCATTGGTTGAAGAAGACATTTTTAGTTTTCGAAATTTTAGACTCAATTAGAAAAAGCGCAGGAGAAACTTTCCAATTATGAATTGGATATAAAATTAAGGGTTAAATACATTTTACACCCCTAAAATATGTCACCCTCGTCAACTACCCTCTAAACTAAAGAAATCTTCAGGGTGTATTTGGATTGATGGATTTGAATTTGAAGTAAGGATTTGGAGAAAGGAAAGAGTTTGAAATCCTTTAAATTTAGCATTATTCGAACAAAAGAATTTGTAATGAAGGATTTGAAATTCATAATTTCAAATCATTTAATCCAAATGCAACATCAAATATCCAACTATCTTTGAGATATTTCTTTACACTAAACGAAAATGGACTAAAATACCCTTGACTATTAATAATATGATATATTGACTTTAATATCTCTTGAGCAAAATATATTAATCAATTTGACTTCAAATTTTATTCACTTAAAATATTAATAAATCAATATTGGATTAGTTGTGTATTGATAAGATTAATGTTAGTACTTTTGAAAAAAAAAAATTACAAACTTTGTTTTGTGCATTATACTAGTTATAATTTTAATGAAACAAATATTGCAAGTGGTCGGTGAGCCTATTGTTTTGGCGCCCACTCAAATGTCAAGTGAGGTAATTTGGGGGTTAATGAGGTTTTTCTCTCTTTCCAAGTAGTTATCCTTTTTCATCCCTTAACTACCCTAGGTCCAATACGTTAGGCTTGCTAATTGGTAGCAATACCTAGTCTCAGATCCATTTTGATAGTTATTACATGTTCCTAATATTTTTACATTAAATTCAGACTAGAACACATACCTATTGTAATAATTTTGGGGTATGGGTAGAACCTATACCCTAAAATACCCATCGGTAAAAATTTTAATATGCAAAATTGCATCTTTATTCGTTAATATAAAATGATTGATTTTATAAACTTTTGCTAAATCAATACAACTATTTATGCACTCAAATATGAAATAATTATTTTGTACTTAATTAATTTATACTCATCCAATATTAATTTATAAACATCGTAGTTGATTGATATATTTAACTATAGAGGGCATAAAAGTAAATAGGTCATATTATTAATAGTCAAGGGTGTTTTTGTTCATTTCCATTTAGTTTGAAGGATTATCTTAAAGATAGGAGATAAGTGAAGTTTTATTTAGTTTAGGACGGTAACTGATGAGGATAGCATACTTTAAGGGTGTAAAATGTATTTACACTAAAATTAACAGCCGACACTTAGTTATGATATAAAATATAGGGTAAATTACATCTATCTCTCCTGAGGTTTGGTATAATTACAAATACCCCCTCATTGTTTGAGAAATTACAAAACCCCCCTGAAGTTTGTAAGCATCTAACAAATAATCCATTATCATCTATTTTTGTGGGTAAATTGATGAAAATGCCCTTATGCACTGAATTATTTTTTATTTAATTCTTAAATTTTTTTGGACTATAATGCATAGAGAGAGGTTTCTTAAGTTTTTTACATAGAGAAGGAATAATGTAATTTGCCTCGAGTGATTTTTTTTACAATTTTAATAAAAATTTAAGGGCAAAATGATCAATTTTCGGCCTTTGGTTTAAAGTTACAAACCTTAGGGGGTATTTGTAATTTTTCAAACAACGATGGAATATTTATAATTATGTCAAACCTCAAAGGAGGTAGATGTAATTTACCCTAAAATATATTATAATATAATATCTTCCTAGTCATAAATAGGAAATAATTTAGAATATGGATTGTATTCTATTTTAATAGTAATTATCTGTCTATTTTAATTGTAGTTGTTGCTTAGTTATAACCACTAAATAATACTAAAATTAGTATGGTGATTGTTACAACTGTGTAATTGAAATCACGACATAATTGAAATCAATTCACTAAAAATATTATTTATTTATTAGAGATAACTACACCGTCCTCTTGAGATTTGGCATAATTACACGTTAATTCCTGTAAGACAAAAAATTATTTAACCTGCAATAAATTAGTAATAAGTCATTTGAGAGTAAATATGGATTTTCATTCTTTTTTTGGCTAATATCAATAACTTTAGTGAATTTTGATTAACAGATAGATTTATTTATTAAACAAAAACATAAGTCAAAAATATTAGATTTAATTTTTCAAAACACAGAAAATCACTGTGTAACTACATCCAACTTCAAAGAAGGACGGTATAATTATCTGTGGTACAAGAAAAACATGTGTGCTTTGCATGTAGAAAACAATTAGACAAGTGAATATATGTATAAGCAGAATCCAACAACCTTAGTATTATTATCTATTCTTTGCTTTCAAGTCTTTCAACCATTGTCCACTACTTAATTAATGCCACCAGCTTAGATGTCAGATTTCCACCTCAATAATATTGTTTTCAGTTTTTTAACTAACTATTATAATTAAAGAATGTTAAATTAGTACTTGTTAATTAAATCCTATTTTTATAATTTGAATCTTGATAATTGAGAGATTGAATCCTATTTTAATTATGTTAAAAGCTTATAAGCTTGATAATTCAAAATTTCATAGGGTAATTTATTTTTTTTAAAAGAACTTAAAAATTATCTTATAAAACTTAAATTTCATCACTAATATCTTAGATACATTGATATCTTATTTTCTTACTTATTTTAAAAATATCTTATAAAACTAAAATGCGTAAATTACTGTGGGTTTTTCTAAAATTTGTCATAATTATAAATACCTCCTGAAATTAACAAACGTCTAACAAATATACCCTTTAATGGGATGTCATGATGGAGTATTTGTTATACGACCATTAATTTTCGGAGGGTATTTATAATTTTTCAAATAATGAGAAAATATTTTTAATAATGGCAAACATCATAAAAGCCTTTGTAATTTACCCTAAAATATTTGTGTTATAATTTGTTTTCATAAACTTAACAAGCATTGCATGAGAATTGGAGTGCACTACAAGTTGATGAAGATGGACATTTAACCATATGCCACTATCTCTACCTCACTACTTAATCTTGAAAATAATTTAATTTCTTCTTTTTTTTCCATTTATTCATCAGAAGAAAGGTGGAAAAAATCTCTTTTCTTTGAGGCCCACTTCTCAACAAACTTTCTTAAAGAGAGTAGTCATTGTCTGAATCAAATTGGTCCACTCCACTGCATATGAAAACCTCCAAAAACTCAAAAATCTCACTATAAAACTAACTCAAAATCTTGCAAAACAACAGACAAGAGAGTCCTTTTGAGTTCTCAAGGTGAAAAGGAAAACTGTTTAGCATAAAAAAGTTAGCAATTTTTGCAGAAATTAAGGAGAAAGGAAAAGAAAAGGGCATCATGGGCTCAAATATTCTTGAAAACAGAGGTGTTGTGATTTTGTGCTTCATCTTTAGTTCATTCCAGTTGTGTGCTGGAGCTGTTCATAAGGTGGGGGATTCATCTGGTTGGACCACTATTGGCAATGTTGATTACAGGCAATGGGCTGCTGCAAAAACCTTTCAACTTGGTGATATTATAGGTATATATATATGTGTGTGTGTGTGTTTCCCTCTTCCTCTTTCACTGTCTGTTTTGTGTATTTTATGATGTTTTAGAGAATCATGGGTAGTTCTTTTTTGCTGTGATGATGCAAAGATGCCATCTTTCTTGCAAAATTTCTATGTTGATGCTTAGTTGGCTGCCCTCTTCTCCTAGATTCGGTGTAATTAACCATAGACCCGTTGTGGTTTTGAAAATTATATCTATTACTCCCGAGGTTTGCTTCCGTCTGAAAAATAAGTTCCCGTGTTACGTTGCAAGAAAACTCAGGTGAAGAAAGGGAGCACACTTTGAAATAATGGGGATGTTTAGATTGACCATTTTTTGTAGCTTTTTTTCCACAATTGTGACCTTCTTTTACACACTGTTTGGTTGCCTGTTTTTAACCTTTAGGAATCAAATTTCCAGCTCTTACAGGGACCAGGCCTTGATGGCAATGCCAAGGCACGCGTATGTGAACTCTCTTGTCATGATTGTATCAACCTTTTGTCTGTACAGGACTGCATTGTTGCATTTGAATCCACAAGCACAATCATAAGCACAAAATTGTTACTTATGTGTTCATAGTTAAAGGTGATAATGTCACGTTAATCGTAACGTTCACGATGCTGGTATGATATGATCTTCACTGTTCGACAAGATCCTACTGTAGGCAAATGTTTCTCCGATTGTTCATGTTTTTGAGTCATTCTTGCAAGGTCTTGAGATCCTGGGTGTTGAACAATTACAATTATTTGTGGTTATAATTCTTAGTTTCATGAGATTTGTTGCTTTTTATGAGTTTTATAATTAGGAACAGACATATTTCAGCTGACTTAGAATAGTAGTTCAAGAATCCATAGGGAGCAAAATTTCAGTTTTCATTTAATTTACATATAACACATAGCGCAGGCACAGTCCTCTGCTCGCCGTTTTCTTATCATGAAAACAATAAGCTTATCTAACCAAGCGACGTTTCCTTTGTGTGCCCTGGTTTCAGTCTTCGAGTACAACCCTCAGTTTCACAACGTGATGCAAGTGACACATGCGGAGTACAAGGCGTGCAATGCCTCGTCCCCCATCGCTACTCACACAACTGGAAATGATTCCATCACCATCAACACTCACGGCCACCACTTCTTCGTGTGTGGCGTGCCGGGGCACTGCCAGGCTGGGCAGAAAGTCGACATAAACGTGCTTCGGTCTCCTTCACCGGCACCTAGCCCCTCGGGTCCGCTGCCATCTCCAGTTCCTGGATTTACATTGCCAGCACCTTCTCCCAGTAATGCAGCTTCTCCTCCCTTTGCTGTCAACATGCTTTTCGGGAAGTTCTCATGGCTGCTGCTGCTGCTATCGTATGTGTTTAGCTTATGTTAATTGCAAGAAAAATCATTCTCAGCAAGTTCCTTTGTTTCTGTTGGTGAAAATAATTCGGTTATTCGGCTGTAATTTCTATTCTTCGTTTTGTTTGAGTGAGAAATGCTATATACAACAAGATCATGCTTTTTTGTAAGATAGATTTTCTTGAATGAAAAATGAGGATTGACATTTTTGGATTGGATAAGTAGTCATGCACTAGCGAAATTACATTTTTAGTTTCAAAGGATAGGAGGTTTAACACTTTTAGTTATTTGTTTTACGAGATTTTCAAATAGTTCCAAAATTAGAAAAATTCGACAGATTTGGTCTATATTTTATGGGATTTTCAAAATGGTCTCAAAATTAAAAAAACTCGACACATTTAGTCCCATAAATTCCGTAAAGTAGAGGACTAAACGTGTCGAGTGTTTTTCAATTTCAGGATCATTTTGAAAATACCATAAAACATAGAGCTAAAACTATATCAAGTTTTCCTAATTTTTGAACATTTTTGAAAATCCTGTTAATAGAGGACTAAATTTATTGAACCCCTATTGAACGAGAGTGATGTCGTGAGATCTTTGTTACTCTTGGAAAGATGCAAATGTGACTATAACCCTCATCCAGAGGGGATTTTATAGTGGCCGCGTGGGGGTTGCTCTAATGTTTTCTCCTTCCTCGTAGCGTATTTTTTCTTGGATTTCCTTGAGATTTTTTTGGATTTTCAGGGATCTTGCGTAAGGATCTTTGAGGCAAAGGATTCTATCTGGATGCGCCCTGAGATTGCTCCGTACCTTCAGGATCCTCGAAGGGTTTTCACTTGGACTCGTCGACTGTGGGAGGCCAGGGGGAGGGGGGGTTCCTCGAATTTGCCCTTCTCTCGTATAAGGATTTAGTCGTAGCCTCCCTAGAATTTTCCGTTCGAGATTTCGAGCTAGCTTAATTTTTCGAGAGTTCCCTCGTTTAGTCGCCTCCTCTATCTATCTTTCCACAGAAGGGTCTCCTCTAGACGAAGCCCCTCTCCTTTGCCCTCGAATTGACGCCCCTCGTATCTTTTTGACGAGAGCCCCCTTCGTCGATACGATGTTCGTTTCCTCTTATCCGCATCAAAGACTAAAAGTGTAATTTTGCCTGCACTTCAAGACTCTTGTTGGGATTATATTGGTTTCTGAATTTATTTTGATACTAATTGGTGTTGAACTTAGAGAATGACATTAGAGCATACATGTAAAAGGTACTTCAATACAAAGTTTCCAATTAATCCACTACTTCTTGTATATAAAAATCTTACAAGGTGCAACAGTTTTGCTTAATAGATCACTTAAGATGATTGGTGAGAGCAGGAAATAACACTTTTGTTTCGTAATTTAGGGTATTTTTACTTTTAGTCTCTTTGATTAAGGAATTTTTACTTTTGGTTCGATAACTTTTAAAAAATAGCACTTTTGATCTCACGATACATTTCCGTTAAGTATTTTAATGAAAAATCCCACATGCTTAGCACATGGCTACTACAGTCTTTACACTTGTAGTTCCATTGGTTACGAGATTCTTACTTGTGGTCTTATAACTTTAAAAAACTATTACTTTTGGTCACATGCACATAATTACCATACAGTCTTTCTATTAAATACCGAAAAGGTATTACAGACCAAAAGTGCTACTCTTTAGAAGTTAGGTATGGGACCAAAAGTGAAAATTGCAAAAGAATGGAATCAAAATTAAAAAAGCTCTAAGTTATGGGACGAAAATACTATTTGACCGTGAGAGTCTCACTATTTTAAAGAGAGAGAGTGATGGATGGTTATACCGATGTCTCTATTCGCATTGGTAAAAAATGTGTCTTTCCTCTCCACCCTTGATTCTAGTGCACTATTCTTCTCCTCAAGAGAAATTACAGATGTCTAAAGTTCACATCCATCCATTGATCCAAAATTTGAGGGTCTAAAATTAGTAAAAAAAATCAGAAAATAAAAGAGGCAACTTTGCATCACATTGAATGTTTTGGTAGTTATCTGCATGTAAATCTGCATAGGGAAAATAGCAGGAGAGTGAGGAACAAAGGTCCTGTCAATCTTTCCTTTGTCTCCTCACCACCCCCCTGCCACATCTGTAAATACTCCATCTCTGTAAGAACTTAGAAAGAAAATCCTGAGATTTTAGCAAGAACTCAATAATAAGTACAATGCCAAACCTCCAGGAGAACAATGTCTTCAAGTCTAAGATCACAAATTACATGTTGTCATGCTGGATTTTTGCTGCCTTAACTGGCTTAATGTTTGGCTATGACACTGGCATTATAGGTATACATAACCAATATTTGCAATAATTTTAAAGAATATTGATGTGGCTTGCGACCCGATCGGTGTCCCGTTGCGCGAATTATTGTCCGTTTGGGCTGTATATGAGCTTCACGGTTTTGTCTTGAAAAGGGGTCTCGCTAGGGAGAGGAAGCCTTGAGGCTTATAAGCCATTCAAGCTCCTCATTTGCAACGAACGTGAGACGCTTGTCTACATCATTAGCCCCCCAGACGAGGGACTTGGGACAGGCACATGGCCTCGTTCCCACAGACAGTGTCAAATGATGTGGCTTGTGACTCGATTGATGTCCCGTTGCGCGAGGTATTATCCGCTTTGGCTGCATATGAGCCTCACGGTTTTGTCCTGAAAAGGCGCCTCGCTAAGGAGAGGATGTCTGTCTTGAGGCTTATAAGCCACTCAAGCTCCTCGTCTGCAACCAATGTGGGACGCTTGCCTACATCAAATATAAAATCATATGTTTTCTTTGATTAATTTCTTGATTTGGTGGGGTTTGTTTGGATGATCAGCTGGAGTAACTGGAACGGATGATTTCTTGAGCAAGTTTTTCCCGGATTCTTACAAGAAGAGGGTCGACGAATTAGAAACCAACTACTGTAGAGATGACGATAAGTTTGTCGGACACTTCAAATCCTCCATATACTTAGCAGCAGCTGTAGCCAGTTTTGTTGCAGCTAAGGCCTGCAGTAGTTTGGGACGTCGGCCTACGCTTATGATGGCGTCCGTCTTCTTCGTTTCTGGCTCCCTCTTCGGTGCTGTTGCTCAGACCTATCCGCTGCTTCTTTTTGGCAGAATTCTTTATGGCATTGGCATAGGATTTGCAACTCAGGTAATCAACTGATCGGATTTTCTGTTACAAATCTTATTTCATCGTATAAGTTTTTTCCTACATAAAATACAAGATGTCATCTTTATACACTTGGCGTGTGTATGTTGATTGCAACAGAATATAGAATAAGATTTACAATAGAAAATATAACCGAACTAATCAGCACAACTTTCTTTCTGAATGATCATTTGAGCCTTCATCCTATTGAACAAAGTGAACACACGCGTAAAATACTAATAAACGATTCGGCTCCTCTCCTACACATTCCCACACTCCAATTGCAAACGGTTTACGTCTAAATGGATCGTCTCGTCCATCTAGACGTGCTTCGGATGCAAGAATGTGTACTGGAGACAAGCCGGATTCAGAAACAACTCTTACCATAAGAGCACTAACTTTTCTTGAAAAATCTTGAAGGCGGCGCCATTATTTTTGACAGAGATAGCGCCATTAGAGCACCGGGGGGCTGTGAATATCCTCTTCCAGCTCTTTGTCACAATTGGGATCTTCGTTGGGAACCTGGTGAATTACGGCGCCTTGATACATCCGAGCGGCTGGAGAACTTCGGTAGGCCTTGCAGCGGTTCCAGGGCTCGTCATATTGGTAGGATCATTCATCATCACAGAATCTCCACTCAGCCTTGTGGAAAGGGGCAAAGAAACAGAAGGAAAAGGAGCACTCAGGAAATACAGGGGCGTTGAAGAAGTAGATGCTGAGTATGAGCAACTTGTCACGGCCTGTGAACAAGTCCGACGTGTGAAACACCCGTACTTGAAATTGGTGGGGAGATCAGGAATTCCTCCTCTTTTCATTACCATCATAATCCAGGTTTTCCAGCAGTACACCGGGATCAATGCCATTATGTTCTACACTTCTGTCCTGTTGCAGACAATGGGGTTCCAGAGCGACATGTCCTTGTTGTCGTCTTTGGTCATCGGTCTGGTTAACGTTTGTTCCAATTTCATGTTGATTTATGTTGTTGACAGAGTTGGAAGGAGGAAGTTGCTTCTGGTGGCCTGTGTCCAAATGTTTATCTCCCAGGTACTATAGTTTCTTTCCAGGGGAAATCGCATTTTTGGCCCCATGTGTTAAGACATTTTTCAATTTAGTCCATTTGTTATGATTTTCTCGTATTGCATCTCATAAGTTGAGAATTTTTTGAATTTTAGTCCTTACGTGAATTTTTCATCTAATCATTAACTGAAAATGTATAAAAATGTACGTGAGACTGCTATAGCTCCGTTAGTTATCGGATAGAAAATGGATGTGAGGACAGAATTGAGAAAATTTTTGATTTATGGAGTGCAATGTGGGAAAATCATAACAAATGAAACTAAATTGAAAAAAGCCTAACATATAAGACTAAAAATGCGATTTTTCCTTTCTTTACACCTATTAATGAGCTTTTCTTGGATAAATATAGACTAGGGATTACAAGTTTTGGGCAAGAAATTATTGGATGGCCTTTCATTGATAATATGATGAGACCAAGACATGGAAACTAGGAAACATACACCATAGAACTAACAAATGAGATATGTTGATTATGAATGTCCGGTCCAAGAAGCTAGAAAACATGTCTCATTATTTGTCGTGGAGAAAAATAAAACTAAGTGCTAGTCGAATTTTTATGCCTTTTATAGTTAGTAAATAAGGAAAAACTAGAAAATATACATGTCAAAATATGCAATGCGATAAAGAACACAACAAGGCTGAGGGGTGTTAGACGCCTTTTTTCACAATGTTATAGTGGCTCTTTTACATTCTTTTTAATTGAGGGTGTTTTGTGCCTTTTTCAATTTTTATAGCGGTAGCTTGAATTTAGGGATAGTTACACCACCCTTTCTTGAAATCTGGTGTAGGTACACGTGAATTCTCTGTGGTTTGAGAAATTATATCTAGTAAATAGTACTGATGATGGTTGTTTCTGTCTAATAATAGAGCCCCCGTTAATTAAAATTCACCGAATTTGGTTATATTAACAAAAATAATTGAAGAAAAATTCATATTTACCCTCGATTGACTTATTACTGACTTATTGCAGGCCAAACAAATCTTTTATGAAGATGTATAAGGGTAGTTTGGTCAAAAAAGTTTTGTTTGACCTGCAATAAGTTGATAATAAGTCATCGAGGGTAAATATGGATTTTCAATCAACTTTTTTACTAATATCAACAAAGTCAGTTATTTTTTACTAATAGAGAGATCTATTTGTCAAACGGAATCAAACGTCGAGGGCACTAGACATAATTCTCGAAAACCACAGAAAATCTACGTATAATTATACTAAACTTCAGGGAAAGACTATGTAATTATCCCGAATTTGTCTACGCTAACTAAATTCAGGGATGGTATGCACCCGTTAGAAACTACACGAACTCTCACAGGAGGTCATTGTAATTATCTCTAAACTCATAACAAGATCCAAAATGTTATCATTAATTAGTAAACTAACAACCCCATCCATACGTTCTTGTCTGCAGGTTGCAATCGGAGTGATCTTGACCTCCCACCTTCTCGAAACAGGGACACTGGACAAGAGCTTGGCGGCGGCGGTGGTGGTGTTGGTCTGCACATTCGTGATGGCGTTCGCATGGTCATGGGGTCCGATGGGGTGGCTGATACCCACCGAAATCTTCCCCATCGAGACAAGAACCGCCGGCTACTCCTTCGCAGTGAGCTCAAACATGTTGTTCACTTACGTCATATCTCAGACATTCCTGTCCATGATGTGCTCCTTCAAGTCCCTCATCTTCTTCTTCTTCTCTGGATGGATTCTTGTGATGGGCATCTTCACGGCGTTCCTCTTGCCCGAGACGAAAGGCGTGCCCGTCGACCTCATGGGTGTGTGTGTGTGGAGACAACATCCTGTGTGGAAGAGGTTCTTTGAGGATGATGGCAAGAGTTGTGAGACGACATGAAGAGAAGGAATTAAAGGAACGGAAAATTTTAACTCAAATCAGGTTTGATTAAATTTAAATTAATTATATATCAAGTGTAATACATTTATATGTCGTGTAATTAGTGTTCAGACAAAAGGATTTTTGTACATGGGGCGGTGGTGTTTCTCTCGTTTCTTGTCTGGTTTGCATGTACACATAATGTTAGAGAGTTTGTTCGAATGTGGTGCGGACTGGGCGGATTTTGTTTAAACTTTTTGTCCCTCAATCTGATGCTGCTTTTTGAACTATGTAAAGTATGTCCTGATCATCATTGCAATCCAATTTTTTGGTGTGACTTTGTACATTCTAACTCCATTTCTTTTTAATTATAAATTTATGGGTTAATTATAATTCTAGATATTAGTGTAGTTATTGGACATAATCATTTATTTTCCCAATTTTTGTTTAGGAGAAATTACATCAAGCTCTTCTCAAATTTGACATAACTATTAATATCCTTTCATTATTTTAAAAATTATCAACACCCTCATATTTGATGAGATTATATAATCGGGGTTTTGAATTGTCAAATATCTCCTCATTGTATTTATTTATTTTTCTTAAACATAAAAGAATATAAAAGAATTGTCCACTTGTCTGTAAAAAAAATTGAAAAAATATAAAAGAATACTTGTCTGTAAAAAATTTTTAGAAATAAACAAAATTATGATTCATATTCCATAAGAACATTTTGATTAGTTCACCACAACAATATAAATGAAAACCTATAAAAAATTTAACGGATTGAACTAGTTGTTAGGCAACCTTTAAAACCAGATAAGGGTATTGGTAATTTCCCAAACAACAAAAAAGTATCGATTTGTAATTATATCAACTCTCAAGAGAGATTATTACAGTATAATTTTATTTTGTTTTTAAGTTACAAGTACGTTAAGACGAGTTTATAAAAACATGTCTCCATTCTGTAATATATTCAGACAACAAATATTGGGGTTCGACGCTTGCTCCAACATTGCATCCAAGTCCAACATTTTACTTTATAAAATGTAAATCTTATGACTCTCAATTTCGTTCTTCATATAATTTAAGCACATGTTCAGAAACTGACTAAGTTCAGTTCCTAACAATGTATAGAGTTGTACTTTCTCAAAATGGAACATTAGAACTTATCGGAGTTTCTAAATAATATTGGTTATTCAAATATAATTGTTCTTGATCAATCTCTATCGCCGTATTACCACTTGATCTAAGATCGAGCTAGCTTCCATAAGGAACTAGCAACTTCGAGTGACTGAGAAAGAATGATAGACTCTCTGAAGAGAGATAGAGATCCCGAATGCTATCTCTCTCCAATGAGTCTATCATTCCTTATCAATCACTCGAAAATCACTAATTCCTAATGAAAGCTAACACGATCTTAAATTGGTAATATATAATTAATAAAAATTTGAGGGGGGAGAATTTGCTAAGTTCAGTAAAAGTGGGGTCTACTACAGATTTTTCGCGTTTTAAAAGGAGTGTCTTGTAAAGTCGGAATTTGAATATCATTTTGAGGTATTTTACATTTTACATAAATTAATTGCAATGACCTGGAAAAAATTTAAGTGATGGGGGAAAAACTTCGGAATGGATTTTCTGTTGAAAATTCTGTTCCATTTAACGTACACGCGCCACGTGTATAAAAACATTATGTATTTTACTTGGGAAAAAAATTTATACACATGACGTGTATATGTTAAACAGAATAAAAATGGAATAGACTATACGACAGAAAATCCAATCCAGAGAAACTCATGGTTTCTGACTTAAATAACCTTAATTTATACAGTTCAAAACATAACTCTTTTCAACGAGAAAAACTCGATAAGCACTTGAGCTAAACTATTACAAACATTCCATAGCTCCTTTGCAGGCGTTGCTATAACTAGTATGGAGATCTTGGAACTAAACTAGCACAATATACCAATTGCTCGAATTTATTATCATTTTTGGAGAAAACATGAAGAGCATCACTTGTACACTTCCTATATCTAGCTAGCTATACACACAAAGCCTCAGCTAATCATATCTCTAATACATGGTTACGGCATGTTACAGTGCAAGTTTTCCCTATAAAGAATGACACAACTGGCGAGTGTCGTTCCCGGAACCCGGATAGTAGGTCTTCTCTCTTTTTATGTTTCCGTGTTTTCCTTTCCTATTCTATTTTTCCCCTCGAAGGAACGGAAAAGAATTAACACGTACTATATACAATTCCTATAACCAATGACGATATCAAGATGATAATAAGAATTGAATTTCTTAAGAAGATGGAGGAAAACTGAAGAAACCTCGCCTTCGATGACAGATGTGGTTGGACCACATCGGTAGTCCTAGCAATCTTCAAACTAGAAGACCATATCGAGCAGCGGTTGTTCGGCATCTGCTTTCCCCCTCAACTGTCTTCTGTCACCTTGATGGTCCCTGCAGAACCAAAATGGAAATCAAGTTCAGAGAGATGAACGGAGCATTCGATTTCCAGCAGTCATCGATTTATAACTTGCGGGCCCTATTACTTTCTCCTTTATCTCAGTGATATCTATCATGTGGAGTGAAATCATATTTCAATTTCGAGCGAATTTTGAAAGTGTTTAAATTAGTCGAACATCATATTAAACTTTACTGATGTGAGCCCCCTCTGATTTGACTGAAACTAGTGGCTAGGGGTCGGAACAGTGGGATCTTCAATTTCTAGGTTCGACTGACTGCGAAAAAAATGGCATTTTTTTACGATAGTTAAACAAACAAATTTAGTAATTGAAATAGTTGCAAGTGAAAAAAGTGCATTCTGAAACACCAAGCAACACTCCATGCACATGCTAGCTGGTAAAGGTGGATGATGGCAGAAATTTCTACTTCATCCACCTTAATGAAAAATTTCCATTTCACGCAGCAACAAGTAGCATCAGCATCCAGATGTTAATTAATTATACTCGAGATGATAAGTTCAGCAATACAGGTAAAGCCGAATAGAGACCTTACACTAGTGGTTTGAAGCTCTACACCAGCTGTGTCTTCATTATCCTGCAAAGTAGGAGAGGAAACATTCCCAATCACCACAAACATTCTCAGACACAACCAACCAAGATAGAATTGTGCAATTGAAAGTACCTCGATTAATAAATCCTTCCTTGTAATCATTCCAACAACACGAGAAGCATGCGGAACAACAAGTAAATGTCTTAACCCCAATTGCCGGAAAAGGTTATATACCTGGATCACCGTTATCATCATTATGATCATGCGAGTATCACAAGGTAATTATTTGTTCATATGTGGGCCTCATTTAACGAAAAATTAGAATAACAGGTCCAAAAATATCACCTTTGTTAATGACATATCCTCAGGAACAACATAAGGAGAGGGATTTAAAAATGGAGCAAGGTCAATGTACATTTCCAAATCATCAGGGGTTAGGTGAATGTCATGTATGGATAATCCCTTGCTAGAAACAGGCTTGACAAATTCCGTGAGATTATGCCTGCAACACGGATGACCAACCAACTATTAGTATTTGTGTAACTAAATGAAAAGGGAAACTCTTTCTGCCTTCGTTTACCTGATTGGTATTGGCCCATCTCTTGAACTAAAAGGCAATGGACTGTGTTGAAAATCAACCTTTGACTGCAACAGTACTAGCAAATGACTGCAAAGTATTTTTCATGTTAACCGACTCATTAAGTTTTTCAATCACAAAAATCCAGACATCGTTATCTATGTTTCTAGGGAAAGATGTGACGTAGTTAGAAAGTTGGAATAAAGTTGGCCGACCTTCTCAATATGAGGCCTATAACAAGCGTCTCCCCACTTCGTGTGTGATCAATGACCTGACAGGCAGAAAGATGAATTAATAGGCAGAACTCCAACATGCTATGAACTAACGCAGCGTAACACTCCAACTTACAGGAAAGCCATTGTGATTGTTGCTCTTCAAAATAGAAAGTGCATCCATAACCTTCACAACACGAGGAAAATAGACAACCTACATATAGGAACAAGACTGCGTAAATTGAAAACTTTAAAGACAGTAAAACAAAATAACAATGTATAAGTAGGAAAAACGAACCAAAAATAGTAAGTTGGACAACCTCAAATTACTAACGACACATACTAGAGATATGAACATGATGCAATCATGTTAAGATTCATTTGCACCTCCCAAATAGCATAGATATCAGAGAAATAAGAGCCTAGAATTCTGTTTCCATTAAAAGGTTCTCAAACAATACATCTCCTGTGCTTCCAAAGCGTAGAACCATACATAAACCACTCTATGCCATAATTGCTTTATGCACCCTCGAAACAACATATAGAAGTAAAAGAGTAGCAATGTTAAAAAAACCATGTGCACTAAGAGTTCAAATTTCTGATCTGATCTCCAGCAGGCATCAAGAAAAAGAAAACACATCGTTGAACAATCAAAGGTGAAGTCTTATATTAAACTTTAAACTTGCCACAACTGGAGTCAAATAAAGCAACTACACAATTCAACCAACCTGCTTATTTCCACAAGCCTCCTTTGCCGTAATATTTCTCATTTGATATTTTGGTCTTGATTCCAATAAAGGAATGCCCCGTAGTCGAGCCTGCTCTTCATACAAGCCTTCATTGAAAGCATCACCAACTGCCTGCAGAGACATAACTCTGAAAATTAATACATAATACAAACAGAGGAGGAAAAGAGACTGGTGACTTAACTGGATGCCTTTAGCCTTTTAAACCTATATAAAGATAGAATAATGGTAACGGTAATCCAAAATAATTTCAAAGAACATATTTTATTCTTAAGGTTAATCCATTCAATAGTTCTTTTTTCAAGTTTATACAAATATATACTGGACTTATCCTGCTAAAAAGAAGTTTGATTTTAAAAGATTAGGCGAGTAATATTGACAGTATATACATATATGTATGTATGGTGGTGGGGTGTATGTCGGGGATGGGGTGGGGTGGGGGGGTTTGGAAGAGAGAAAGGCACCACGTGAAAGTTAAAACTTAATAGTTCCAAAGAGTTGGTTCTCATTTCCCTTCCTAGTAGATGTGAAAAGAGACGACATTATCTCACTAAGTAGTTATTAACTATATAACAGAATAACAGAATAGGTCCTGAAAGAGAATCATGCCTTTGATATAAGAAGAACCAGCATGATGAGAGGTAGAAGCTTCAAGTTATTTGTAATCTCAACCATAATCACACAAAGGGAAACAGTCATCCGCATCGAGCCTCCAAGAAAAGATGCTGCACCTAAGAGAGCATATCTAGAATTCCAGCAATAACACAAAATTCAGTCAGATGTTATAAGCAGAGAGACAGAACTTGATATTCAAAACTCGCCCAAACTTCTTAGCCATATTCCTGGGATGGGCCCAACTTTGTGGCCACCTGACTGTTTGAAGTTACAACTTAACTATTATAACAGGAAACATTTATTAGATTTTCTATTCAGACCAACAAAATGTGTGTGCCTGCAGGACAAGATGGACATATCAAGGATGAGAGGAATAAAGAACCAACAGCAAACTTGGATTTAGTTAATAATTTAGTAAAATCCAAGGTTCTAAGGTGTAAAACTATATGATCCACACTCTAATTCCTAAAACAGGAATTTCTTTAATATTTTGGGGCAGTTGTCCATTTGAAGAATAAGATTAGTCAGCAAACAAATTGGAACAAGAGGTAGCTCCAAATAGTTTCGTAGTCTCATCATCAATTAGAAATGTATAGAATTGGGGACTTACGTTCCTTCTTCAATATTCAGCTTCTGGTAAACACTCACGACAAACATGCCAACAAGCCGCCCATAAGTTGAGCCAATCATTATGCCAGGAACAAATTGACCAGCTGGAACGGCAGTACCAAAAGTGACTACTGCTAAGGAGTAAAACATCACCTGAATAACAAACCACCACAAGAATAATTTCATCTACAGGGTCATAAAATCATAAATAATGGAAAGACAATATGCAGGATATAGAACAGAATCGCAGGCAATTTAAAGAACTTTCTCCTTGAGAACAAATTGGTGGAGCATTTTGCTTGATGAAGCTTACTAATGAATACCAGATGATCTTTAAATATTTCAGACAACAGATACAATGATATGCAATCACACTTTTTCTTCGTATGGTATGATCTGAGGCGACAGAACTAATACTTTGCAGCCTTGAAACTCCTATCCTCAAAAGACTCATGAGAATTACCAAATACTAGGGCGGTTCATCCTGTAAAATCGATCCCGAATATGCCAAAGTGCTATACCGAACTGAATTAGTCGGTTCGACTCGGTAATTATCGAATTTCTTTTTCATATTTTGGTGTATTCGGTAAACCGGTTCTTCATTAAAAAAGATGAAAAATAGTTAAAATATTAAAAATAATAAATACACTTTCTATTTCTTTTTTAAATTTTTAAGAAGTAAAATAAATAACAATAGTACAAAAATAATTATTATATAAAAAAGATGTACATAAAAAATAAAATATAAAAAATACATAATATAATATTTCAATATTCGGTAAAGCTCAGTAAAGCGACACTAAAAATCAAAACCAAGCCGAAGGCCGATTTCCAAGAAAATAAAATTTTCAGTTTGGATTCGATTCTGTCAGTTTACCGAACTCTGAACAACCCTACCAAATAGGATAAATACATACAGAACTCAACACCAAATTCCATTTGCTTTGCAAGAGTGATCACATGCGTAGAGGTAACAGCAGATCTAGTACATTGGAATGCCACACTTTGAACTCATAGTAAAACAATGATCTTAGGCAATGCCATACCAAAAACGTCAGCAGGCTCTGCGCACTGAATTCATGAATCGTTTTGGCACTGAACAAATTTCTGATGGCATCATCCTGGAAACATCAACAGGCTGCATTAGTAGAGACCAGAATATAACCCAACATAGTAAAACTAAGGTGAATTTCAGCTGACCTGAGTGTTGAAGAATATAGTAGCAAGATCATTGTATTCCTTTTCACCACAATAAAACTGCAAATTCAATAAAAGAGCTAGTGTAATAACCAAAGATATTTAAAGGAACAAGAAGCACGAATGTACAATCAAGCAAAGAATACAATTAAAACCCCTCAAATTACTAAATGCATCAGCCATATTTATCAATTTCTAGATTGAAAAATATCGGCATTTGGACATCGGGATTTAGGAATGTTTTTAGGTATTCTAGGTATCTACCTCAGAGAACGACAATTTTTTAATCTGAATAGCATAGTTCACATTTCACTTATATTGATTTAGCAGTAAAACAAAAATTCAATCAGAGATGATTATTTCCATTTTACACCAAGAATCGCCAAGCTAAAACTCAGGCCAGTGGAGATACTACTTTTATCACTGCTCCTGATCTATGCATTAAATGGTGAAAGTCTACAGAGGAATAAATATTTGTTCACTTTTTTAGCAACTGAAATTTCAAAAGTATGTTCATAGCTTCACTAGTGTCGTATCTTTGACAGCTGTGGAACTGATATTTTATTCCTGTGGGCCTGATTTATTATTTTTGGTTGGAAAGAGTAGACAACTACAGTTTGAAATATCTATTTTTCTTTTATAAATTATAAACATAAAAAGCAAGTTAAACTTGCTAAGTATTTGGCAAAGTATCAACCCAAATTCTTAAATCAGTTCAAAATCCTTGCAAGGATTGGCATTACCATACCAAATACAACTACAACAAAAACCTACATAATTTTGTGCTTATCAAGTGGAGAATCCAAACCCATTCCCTTCCCATGTATCCTTTAGATGCCATTACAAAGCTATAAAATTCACTGTAACTGAAACTAAACCATTTGCACATAAAGAGCAAGCCAAACTAAGTACCCCCAGTCAGAGAGAAGGAACAGCTAAAGAGATCTTACGTTGACATAATTCCCATACATCCCTGGACGCCGTGGACATTCGATACCAGAATTGGCATCCGTATCAGGGCAAGGAGTGCATTTCTTGAAAAGTGGTAATCCAAATGAAATAACGGAGGTTATCACGGAGACAATACACACTTCAACAACCTGCATATGAGAAAACAAGGTCAACTTGTAGTTTACCAAGATGGTCAAAGCATGATTATCTTATTTCAGGAACTTACTTTGACACGGTTACCTCTCTTGTGCAAATAATTGCGACGCCAATAGGCTATATAATAAGTAAGCTGATTAAAAAAGTGCTCCTGCAAGAAAACCAAAAAAGAAATTAAACCAAAACCATATCACCAAGAGCATCATTCTAGAAATTATGTCAGTTTTGTGTATGTTCATACATACCAAGAAGACCCCCAATCACACCAATAACTGCCATTGGCAACAACTCCTGAAATGAGTAATCTTCTTGACCACTAAAAATAATCTTGGTTAGAGCTCGAGCAAAAACTCAGTAACAGATGTCAACAAGGAAATATTAGGCAAAACTGAACAATAAAAGGTCGAGATCGTCACCCTGAGATGTCCCATATAATGAAACCTCCATCACCAAAATGTCCACACTTTCCACTCTTACACCAACCCATTGCCGAACGTACAACAACAGCTACAATGGCAGACGTAAAAAAGACACGCCACATGAGCTGACTCCTCCACCTAAAACAAGAACAAAAACAGCAGAACTTCTGTAATCAATTGGACTCAGCTGATACAGGCAGCATTTAACCTTCAGCTTGTTCAATCATGCTCACATTTACATACATTTTTGTATCTTCTGTATAGCTTTAACTTTTAATTTTGACTTGTACATGATTTGGAGATTTCAGGACAAAACACTTCTACTAATACATATGCACAAGATACAGAAAATATATAATATACATTTTTCACTCAGTATTTTTGACCCTTCTGAGGGACTGTGTTCAAGCCACCTCACAGACTAAAGTAGCCAGTTGTTTCACTGTACGCTAACCATAGTTGTTAAAGGTGCATGCCGCATCAAGGCGCAAATGTGCTCTGGAGCCATGGCGCACAGCGTATATTTGCATAAATAATTCATGTTATATTACCATTAGTATCTTTACCAAAATCAGCATGTTCAAGATTAGGTTTTTGGTTTTTTAGCCAAAAAGAAAAAAGCAAATTACAATAAAATTTAGCAAGAAAATTCACAAATTTATTTATTTAGCAAATTATTTTATATGATAGCAAGAAATTGCGTTATGACATTAATAACAATATATTAAATTATATTATGATAATTTAATCAACAGTTCACTAAAGTTTCAAGGAAAAAAAACACAAAATAAGAGGTAAAACTACTGCATTTTGACGGAACAAATAAGAAGCTGGAACAAATTAGGTTTCTTCCTTCAGCTTTGCTTTCTTTTTCTTTTTTTAAGAAAGCCCAGCAAAGGCTGGGCTTCCGCCAGGCGCGCCATGGTACTCCTAGTGCCCCAGAAAAAGGCACCCTGGTGCCGCCCATGGCTGCGCCAGGTCAAAATGTGGTGCTGGGCCTCACCTTTTGCACCACAGCAACATGGCGTGTGCCATAGTGCACCATTTACAACTACGACACTAACTTGAATAGTATCTGAAGCATCAGTAGGTGGTGCCTTAAGTGCTAAAACTCGGGGATTCGAGTGGACAATTGAAAAGAAATAGCAGTAACAATTAATATTACCACCATAGGATGGTGTTACTTGAAAAATTGTTGACATCAAAGTGAGAGAACAAAAGTTACCATGATGTAACTTCTTCTAGTGCAAACAACACACCACCAACTGGAGATCTAAAAGCAGCAGCCACGCCTGCTGCACATCCACACGTGACCTTGTTCAAAACATTGAAATAGTTAAAAACAAGCAGGCTCAGAGGCCTCATCACCTCTTTCATCACAACTTAACACATCTACTTTTAATCTTTAAATGAGCTTATAAAAGGTGAAAAAGATGCAAATCAGTTTTAGCACATGTAAAAAGCATGTCAACCCGTACAGAGTGCATATGTGGCATATTGTCAGCTGATCTTTTCAAAAAGAGAACAAGTAATAAGTAGGCGCGTTTACAAGGTGGTATCACTTCATTTATCATAATAAATGGATGTCAATTATTCAACATTTAAGACTGATGCATGTATGGCATAAAGGTACAATCAACTTCTATAAGTTGCTTCTATTGTTTAAACTACCAATATCCTTCGTATATCAATGTAAATAAACAAGGGAATTCTTAAGCAATGTCTAACATTTTTCAAATGCTACATGATATGAGTTATGGTTCTCCAGAAAGAACCCAAAAAGATAATACCACCAAACTCGTAAAAGGGTTCATCAACTAGAACAAAAGAAAGGTAAAGGGACCAATCTAGCAGTAAATATGTACAAAAAATATCTAAAAGGAGGTGCAATGCGCACTTCAACAAAATCCAGAAAACTCTACTTATCTTCAGAAATTTACAGAAAATCACAAAGTGGAAAAACAATGCAAACTAGTAATTCAAGTAAGGAAATTCGGCTACCAATGTGTATAAAAAATATTCAACTTTTAACCTATTACTTACAAGATCACGGCGATCTCGTTCACTGGTAAAAATTTGTAGCCATCTTGAGCGCAGATGATATTTTGTGGATCCACCCTGTATTTACAAGTAAAATGAAAAATAACAGAGAGAGAGAGGTTTGACCAAAATCATCAAAGTATAAACAAACAATATAATAAAACAAAACAAACTTATGTGTAGCTTTTGCGAATTCACTCTCAGCAGTTGCTTAGCAACACATACAGTAATATTTAACTAGATGTCACTTAATGTTCTTAACTGGTCCAGCTAAAATATTAGCAAGACTGAAGGCTTTTTAAGTTGCAAGTTTGCAACTAACCCACCAACAGATACATGATTCCCAAGAAGCCCACACAAATTATCATTTAACAGCCACAGACTTACTTGTCCAAGTAATGAAGCAATACAAGCACCAATATGTACAAGTGGACCTTCTTTACCAAGGGCTAAGCCACCACCCACAGACCCTATGCTACCAAAAATCTACAAAGAGGAGGAAAATACAGTGTTAACCTTCACATACAAATAAATAATATCAAAGAATGTGCATATCAAAAGCCAACAGACCTTTCCTATTAAAGTTCTGAACAGAAGTATACCATGTGTGTCAATTCCTGCACATTCAGAAGGAAATCAGCATCAGCTCCAAAGAAAACATCCAATTACCTATCAACTCATAAGAGTATATCCGATCACAATTACCATTCAAATAACCCTTGATTTCAGGGATTCCTGATCCTGCAGCTGCCGGTGCAAACTGTGTGATGATGCATGCAGAAGATAACACTAGAGCCAAGTTGATCAACATATATACCAAAAACCCAGCAAAGTACGACTTCTGTATTATATTGAATGTCAACGAGTACTTCCATCCAGCAAAATTTTCAACAGAAATATTGATGAAAACAGCAGCTAGTGCAGTGCCTGAACATAGATATTAAAGACAGTTAATATCAAAATACTTCTTTAATCTGGTGGGACATATTTTGGGGTTTGAGATGTGGAAAGCCTGGTTTCAATCAATAAAGGTCAATGCAGTAACAGAAAGATAGATCACCTAATGTCAAGAGCACTAAGTACATACATATCAATTGCTTCTATTGCCATCCTAAGGTCCATGAGCAGAACCTTGAATTCTTGGATTTCCAAGTATAATATACTGTACTGTGATTATGTTAAATGAAAACATTACATGATGATCGGCATCGCCTCATAAAAACTGTTATATGAGCAATTATTTTGGCCACTTATATTGGAAGTTGAAACATGGAGCACTTAATAGCTCTTTTTACAATAAGGAAATAAACTCAACGGGTAGCGGCTAACAATCACAAATTACTTCAAACCCTTCTTAAGTAGGATGTCTACAAAATCAAAATCCACAATAAAAGGGCGGATACTGCTACTGCCAGGTAAGACTTGCACCATATGTAAAGCAAGTGCCAAAATTGGAATCAATTTACTCTTCAGCCTTCATC
This sequence comes from Sesamum alatum, assembly GCA_034509735.1. Classification (NCBI taxonomy): domain Eukaryota; kingdom Viridiplantae; phylum Streptophyta; class Magnoliopsida; order Lamiales; family Pedaliaceae; genus Sesamum; species Sesamum alatum. The sequence continues at coordinate 3,669,875 of JACGWO010000002.1, read as the reverse complement.
AGGTAACAAGTTATAGAGCTAATAACTTACCAAGATCTGACAGAACTATACCATGTATTCCTGCTGAAGACACTAATTTTGATTAGGACACCCTAGTTCATGTATTAACTTCTAATAAACATTGCTTTCAATATGTTCGGTTTCTGTCTGAGATTTGAATATATCTAGAAGCACGAACAACTCTTTAACACTTGAGTTACACTTTCCAACATATATGGAGGCAGCGGTTGCTACCTTTGTTTGATTCAAAAGGGGAAGAAACAAACATTCAAGCTTCAAGAGTTTGAGGGGTTTTAAATTTTAAATTTTCGTTAGTTTGAATTTTGATTTAATTTTTTTCCTCCAAGAGGTTTGTTGGTTTTTTATTGTTAAATTGTTGTATATAGTCTTCATTTATAAATTGTACCATTTATATAAATTGTTGTTATAAATTGTATTTATTTAATCAATTGATATATAATGTATTGATATGCTACATATATATATACATGTATATAATATATTCCTGGTCAGCTGGTTTTTTCAACCTGATCCGACCACTAGGACCAGTGACCCAATAATTCATATCACCAGTCTGGTTTTCAAAACATTGCTGACATCCCCTGCAAATGGTCCACATATAAAAACTACTACTGCTTTAAAAATTTGACGTATTGGACTAAGACCCTTATTAGTAATGTATCTATTACATTGACCCCTTCTGACATTCTCCAATCCCGAGAAAGCCAATATCATCATTAAAAAGAACAACGATTCAATTCCACTTTCCAACATCTTGGTAAAAAAATCAGATTTTTTATACCATTCGATATGTAAGGGTTGTCTTTGATATCATTATACAACCCAGAGTGTCAAACATGTAATATTTTCACAATATCTAAAACTTCAATTAAATTATGAGTAATTTAAGACCTATTTTTTTTACTCTTGCCAATTAGTAAGAGTAATATAAATATTTTGAGTTTACTTTTTGTCTCGTAATTAATTGTTTACATATTTAACTAATATTTATAATTAATTTATAGTAGCTAAGTACAAAAGTTTCCTTATATTTCTTTACTTTAATCAAATAAATAAACAACTTTTTTCTTCTTCTCCTATCTTTTCATCCCTCCTCTTCTTACTCCTCATCCCCCACCCTAATCAATTCAGCCACCCACAAAAGCACCAAGCCCCACCCCATTCCCTTGCTTATAGACCTTGCCTCCCCCCCCCCCACCCCTTTACCTTCCCGTCACCCTACCCAATTAACCCCGCCTGCCCTATCTTTGCCACCCAAGCCCCCACCACAATATCCCAAACCCCTATTTGTAAATATATGTGTCCTTGTCTAGAGGGGTGAATGCTGTCTATATAATCTAAAAATGTGTGTATTGCGTATGATTAAGCGTGAGTGTATTATATTATGTCGGTGTGTTTAAGATTCTACTGTTCATAACTTCATGCGTGTGTTTGTGTGCATATATGGATATATGGGACATAGAAATGAGAGAGGAGACAGAAGAGAAGTAAAAGACATGTCACAGAAAGATACAAATAGGCTGCAAAAGAGTCTGCATTTGAAATTTTAAAAGTAAATGACCACAATCATTTTATTTCCAGCCTCCCCTTTTTTCCCCTTTTTTTCTTGGCTCCCAAAGTAGGCAAATATGTCCTGTGCTCTTTAAAGCTACTTCTTTGCCTGAGATGGAAAATAGTAAATTCTGAAAACTAATGTGAACTGGGGGTTTCTTATCCAAATGAAATATAACTGAGGAGACATTCACAGGCAGCATTGGGATAAGAGTTGTTGCTCAGCAAGCTTAGCTGCTTATAGCAGACTCTTGTTACTATATGAGATCATATTGATATATATGTGTATGCGTGTGTATATAAAAATACATATGCACACACATACATCTATATGTTTGTGTGTCTATGTGCACGCATATTTGTATGTATCTTTGTCATCTATGCATGTGTGCAGTTGCATACGCACAAATCGATCCAAAATTCAAGCAATCAAGTAAAAGGAGAACCTAAAACAAATTAAAGTTCTAGCACACAAGGCCTGCTTCACACACATCTCTTATTGTGAGTACAATTCCATATACCAAAGAGAGGGACAAAAACAAATAAAAACCCTCCAAATCTCACCTGTCCCAATAAGCGATGCCAAAATCCACTTTACCAAGATAGTATATGCCCTAAAAATCTTCCCCCTTTTTGCCTGCAAGTGAAAATACCAACTGAACTATCATGAGGACAAGAAAACGATCAAGTCAAATAAATAACAAGAACAGCTCCAGCTATTCAAAGTCATTTCTTATTTGTGATTACAATCAATTTCCGAACTGCCAATTTATCTAAAGCAATAGGCTTATACATATACTTCAATCAAGTTTACTCCTCAGTTAAATCAATCAACAGGAGGAAAAAGAGCCAAGTCGAAAAACTTGGCGAAAGGAGGAAAAGGCAAATTCAACTAACATCCCGGACCAATAAGCAAACTGTCACCTAAAGGGTAAACGCACCTAATAAAATACAGAGTAGTCCATACACAGCCTTCCATTTCTTGTTCATAGCTCCATTCCAAAATCCTATCATTACTCCCTCCATCAACAAACTTTTCTCCAACTATTTGGTCCAAAAATAAATATAATGAACAAAGATGCCATAGAAAAAAACCACCAGAGTAGAGTAAAAGAGCATATCAAACTACTCTAGTATCTAAACCAACAACCAATTCAACAATCTATAATCACCAAAATCAATACAACTCATAACTCTGAAAAAGGTCAAAACTTCGTATCTAAATGTGTATGCACCTGTTCTTGTCTGTATGCGCAATTTTCAATGACTTCATAATCGAGGCTTTCAACAGCGCTTCCATCGTTCCTCTGATAACTACCGACCTCATCGGCAGTAGACCCATCTGCCTCCACCTCCGACTTCGGCAGCCGTGACCACATCAACTTTGCGGAGTCCATTCCATTCTGCAGATGATTCGACAACATCTCTCTCCCTCTCTCCCCAACTATATATAAGTTTCTTCGTAGCGAAAAGCACTAATTTTGATCAAATCCAAGCCCTCACTAATACTATGAGATCCGTAGGGAAACCCCTGAGAAATTACGTGAATTGGCCAACCAAAATACTAAAAGGAAAGCCCTTTTTCAGATCAAATTAAAACCCTAAACAAATACTACCATACACACAACGAATTCTTGGGGCAATTTTTCAGAGAATTATACTATTCAAAACACCGGAAAAGGTTCAAGAGATTAGAGAGGCTGCTACAGCGTGATCACAAGATAAAGAAAGAAAAGATTGCGAGTTACGTCGTGGAATTCTTAGCGGTGAAAAGAGAGAGAGACCGTTCCAGCCAATGAATAATGCGTTTCTTCTCTCCCTCTTTTTCTTAGTGTGTTTTACTTTGTTTTGGATTTATATGTTGTCAATTTTTTTCACAAGTTTTGGACTTGATTTGACAATACAAACAAACTAAGTGTGTATAAATAATAATTTAAAATTTAAAAAAAAATAATTGTAATCTTTAAATATATATGCTTTAATTGAATAAATAAAAAATATTTAAAGAATAGAAGAAAGTAAAAATTGATGAAAATAATTTTAAGAAAAAAATTGACTGACATTGTATTTCAACTATGAGAAGGTACAGATGAAAAACACAAATATAAATGGATTGTATTTTTTTTTCTAATTACTTCCCTCCTTTGTACATTGTAGAGCTTGTTTGACTTAGTTTGACTTAAATTTTTCAGATGAAAGTTTAAAAAGAAAAAACTATTGTTTATTAATATTGATGTCAAAAAATGCATTCGACTCAAAGTAAGGCCCAACTGAAATTAAGGCCCAATAGGAGATCCCTAAATGCGCAAGGCCCAAGAGAGAGTAATCTCCCACCCAGACACCTACCTACGTGTCTTAAGGGAGGGTGGGCCACGATGAAGGCCCACCAACCCATTAGGGGAGACGACTTAATACCATCCTGGCTGCCAAGTCGCCCCTCCAGGTGGCATAAAGCTATTCGGCCATGAAAGAAGCAAACGGCCATGTAGGCCGTGACAAGGCTCGGAGACACAAGCGAATATCTCACGCATCCTAACCACCCTTGGGAATTCCGGACTTATATGTTAGAAGGCTTATCCAACCACGATTCCCCCGTGCCAACAGGACTCCTTGGAGATTCTGGCCAATCGCTTCCAGATTCTTAGGAGGGATATCAGCAGTAATCGATAGCCCGAGTCCTCAAGGGGCACACTTCTTAGCCGAAAGGACTCAAGTTCAAGATCTACTCAACGAGCGATTTTTGCTTGCATCGAATATGATGCTTAGAACATTAAATTGGTTACTAATTTGATTCATAACAAGCATCGTAATAACGAGAGCCGTCCTCGACGTCCCTTGGAACCGTCTCTAATTCCTCTATTGCCAAAGGGTATAAACCAACAATTCCAAGACTGCTTTGCTTAAGGATAGCCAGACATTCCCTACCAAATCTGCAAGCAAAGAACATATGCCCGTGAGTCTCTAGTTCCTCATTGCAAAGACAACATACCACCTGTGAAAGCCATGCTCTATCCATGGCCAACCTCTCTAAGATTGCTAGCCAAGCGATAAACCTGTGCTTAGGAAGCTGAAACTGCTTATGAGCAAACCACTCCACAACACTTTCTCACTAGGCTATCCGAAGAGTTGCAGCCCTCCTTGACCGAATAGGCCCCCGATGAACACCTCTATACAATCACGTCGGGCCTCCAAAGATAGGAGGAAGGTTTTCTCCCAGCTTAGCAAGCTCAGCCCTCATCTCCCCCGGCCACTGCCATCGATCATCCGTCACAACCTCCATCAGTCGTGCGTCTACCAGAAGCCCTGTTAACAACACGGCTTCAGGATTTATATGCTGCAAGACGCCCACTGGATGCCACAGATCTCTCAAGAGCAGGACCAACTTGCCACTTCCCAATCTCAGTTCGATTGCCAACAACAACTTCGGTCTCAGTTTTAACATATCCATTTCCAACCCCATGACCCCAAGCCTACACCCACCGTCCAAACCGTGTTCTGCTCTAGCTTGTCCTACATTATCCATTCGGCCCAAAGAAAGAATGATCCTTTACACTCACAAACGATAGTTAATAACACCATCGCATCAATTTTTAAATATGACAAATATACTACTAATTAGATAATTTTAAAAGTTAATTATAATTACTTTTTTATTTTTTTACAAAAATAACTCCACGTCATTATAACGCCACTACACCAATTCTTTCGTTGTTCGATAATATCGTAAATTGGTTTTCTTTTATTTCTTTCTAAATATAATTTGTTGATTTACATATTTTATTTTTATTAATAATATATTTTAAACATAAAAAATTATTTATTATACACATGTCAAGAATGAGGTGCAACAACAATTAATTATTGAAAAAAAGAAGAAGATGATGGAAAAAGTGTCTTTTTGTGGTGTGGGCATATATACACAGCCTATTGCCGGCTATTCGTAATCTAAGAGAAAGTCGAAGCGATGTCGTCCGCTATTAGTGGGTCGCTTGTAGATCTACATTACATTCTTCACACCTACTTTCTCATTACATTACTATGATCTCACTTTATACTACAAATATCAGAAAATAAAGATTTTTTTTTTCAATGTGACAACAAATAATCAGGGATAAAATTACATTATATCTTAGTAACTAATTCTATGAGTTTAATATGTTTATACTGTTACATTAATTATCACTGACAAGACATACGATGACAAAAAAAATTCCATAGGGTCATTGTATATATTAATTACTAGTCGTTGTTGTACGCGGTCCTCGCGAGCATATAAAATGAACTGTGTGAGATGAAAAGAAAAATAAAATTGTGAAGGAATGTGAAAAAAAGAAGTTAGTAAGAAGAAAGAAATATTGAATGGGGTGAGAGAAACGTGGAGTAGTGGGTTGAGGGAAAAAACAATAAAATTACATTTCTGACCAATAATTTTTTTAAGGAAAGAAGAGGATTGAAGGGTAAATTTGGGCATTCAAAAATTGGTACGTCATAAGGTTTGCTTTTATAATAGTATAGATTATCAAAATAGTAATAATGATAAATCAAATACAAAATTACAATTACAATTACAATTTAAAAAATTTATTTAAATTGTAAGAACCTAATAACTAAAAAAAACTAACTAATAAAAACGTTGATGAGTGTTTATGGATTCATCTATATGAATATAAAAGGAAAATCACTTTCATTCACAATGAATGGTTTGTGGTGCCGCAATAATAAAATTTAAATTACAAATTATCCTTAAGTATCAATATAGTTATTTATCTATAATCTTATTAGTTACGCTGTCATACCAATTTTTAAATATAATAATTATTTTTAGTTAGATATTTTTATAAATTAATTGTGATTACTTTCTTTTTATTTATAAAAATAACTCCACATCATTTGAACAACACTATACCAATTATTTTGTTGTATATAATAGCTTAAATTGATTTTCTTTTGTTTCTTTCTTCTTCTTCGAAATTTGAATAACACTATACCAATTATTTTGTTGTATATAATAGCTTAAATTGATTTTCTTTTGTTTCTTTTTTCTTCTTCGAAATATAATTTGTTGGTTTATATATGTTATTTTTATTTATAACATCTTGTAAAACGTGATAGATTATTATTATATACACGCACAAACAACATGCACGACGGGTAGTAATTTTTTAGAAAGCTATTTTCAATCATAATTGGCGATTTGTGACCTGACAACACCAAATTTTAAACTATCAATCATAGTCTTAAGTACCAATATAATTATCTTATATACTTGAAATGGTCTACGTCAACTGTTAACCGCCAATATATTATCATGTTTATCCTACACATTCACCATTGCTCGTCACCTGCACCGCTTTTAACCATATATTTTAAAATTTTAACACACCTTGAATGCACCAGTGGAAAATTAGCAACTACTCCATTCTTCAACAGTTCATATCTCCTCTCCTGTCTTGCTGCCAAGCCAAAATCCCAACACAGATCCGACACCTTAACTCTCATCAGATTCATAAAGACTGGGGAATTACAAGCAAGTTTGCCCCAAAGAAAATAACCATGGAAGAGAGATTCAAAATGTTCAAACTCTATTATCAAGATTAAACATTTCAACACACAACGAGAGAAGTCTGGTAACATTTACACCTAAGATCCATGTAAAAATACGTCTTACTCTACAGTGTATGGAATCACGTTGTCGATCCTCCGTTGCAATGGGTTTGGATTGACTCTAAGATTACGGTGTACTAACAGAGACAGACGACGATTTGTGCAACTAGATTTACTGGTTTCAAGCTCGAGAGAGTTGATCTTCTAAAATAGTTCCATCAGTTGATGTGCAACATCTGCATCAAACAGTCGGGGGTTATTACAAAATATGAACACGTGTTAAATGTAAGAGAAGATTGTGGGGAAATAGAGAACGAGCATATAACATAGGGATAATTACAAACCCCTGATCTATAATCTATTTACACTACTATCCCTACTTTTTAGAAAATTACACGTACACCCACCAAAAACTTCAACATTATTACGAAAACCACCCCTACTTTTTAAAAATCACATATACACCCCTAGAAACGTCAACATCATTACACAAGCTATCTCCATTTTTTTATGCAAGGGGTGAGCTCTATAATTATGCAAAGAACAATGGTGGTTTGTATTAATAGACCATAGATCAGGGGGTGTAAATGTAATTATCCCTATAAAAAATAAGCACAACGCTCATAATATACATCTTTGCCACGTAGAGAATCATTTCATAACTCAAGTTCTGTTAAGTTTATTTTTCGATTATGCACCGACCAAAGGCTACTTGCCAATTAAGTCTTTTATATGACAACCTTTATGAATATGACCTCAACCAAATTCGACTGGTTAATGATACTTTCTCTTCAATAGTAGCTTATTACGAGGGCAAGATTGAAGTCATATTCATGCAGATATTCCCTTAAGAATTTAACACCATTCATCGAAAGAGAACCAAACAACGTGGCGTTCACAGAGAATACTACCATATCAGGCCCTTATAAAGCTACTCCAGTATAAAAGAAAGTTTCTAATCTTTTAGAGCAAAAAATTTACTTGAACTGCATCAGGTATAAAAGTTTAAAATAGAGGGAATGATAACTTGGACGGGAAGGTTGCTTACCTCTTAGTACATATGGTGGTGTTTGGAACTCATGCCAAACCTTATGGCACGAATGGAGATTCATGTTTAAAATTTTGGCAGCAAGGTATGCAGCACCTGCAGCTATCTGGTGAGGCTTGAACTGAAGCCAAAGTGAGGTTCTTAGCCTACAAAACAGGAAACTTGAATTCAGAAATATGATAAGTGTAGTCATTGTCACATCCAGATAGAACAGTTAAGGTACACAAACCGTGTGAGCAACACCAAAATTTGGACTGACATGGCCTTATGCGATTTGAATGTAATTGCCACAATAACAAAACAGTTTTGCACATAGGTTAAAATATGCAACAAAAGTCACTATTTAAGTAAGAAAAGCCAATAAGAGAACCAAAACAATTTTCCCTTACCAACTCATAATGCAGCAACTGAGTTGGAAATATCCAAGATTCTTCGGCAGTATGTCGACAGAGTATCCTAATATAGAAAATATGTCACCACCTACAGATTGGCATAGCGACTTCATGACTCACTTCGGTCGGCCACAATGTACCAACACCGTGTTGATTTTGATGGCGATAAAAGAGCAGGATGCATATTGCATGCAGCTAAATCCGGCACCGAGCCAAACCCCCCCAAAATTTGATAGAAGGCTTGCAACATGCAAGTCTCCATGCTCTTAGATTGTTGAAATAGATTTTCTAAAGAAAGCTAACATAGCTTTCAGCCACAGATATGTATGACTGCACGAACTAGTTTCCGTGACGATACCCTACTATACATACATAAATATAAAAGTACGCCCACTCTCTATAATTAGACAATTAATATAATCCTACAGAAGACACTCTCTTGATTAATTAGAAACCAACAAATAATGTTGTGTGATACGCTTTTAAAAAGTCTCCATAGATGTAATAGTGTTATTTCAAGTTCCTGAGATCAGAAGCATATAAAGTTAACAAACTCAGATTAATAACATTTGAAGAAACTAATATAATTTTGAATCATAAGAATCATGAATCAAATATCCAGTATCTTTCACATAAAATATCACAAGAAAAATTATATTTAGACATTCCTTTCAAGTATATTACACATTTCAAAACATATGTACTGGCCATTATGAGGTGAAGATCTGCAGTTCCTTTTTTTTTCCCTTAAGAATAAGGAAAAATCAGTTATACAATATCATACTTCTTTCTCAATTGGGCCATCTTACACAATAGCTTCATAACTCAAATCACAGATACACAATGCACGAACAAATTATGATAACCTGGCATGCTTATTAGGAGTAACAAAAAGATTGAACTGAAGAAAACTTTTTCATTAGAATATACTGAGGCTTACTAGTATAGCTAAACAAAAACCTTGCAGACAACACCAATTATAAACAGAAACAAGTTGGAACATACAAGCGTCTGTGTGCTAGATACCACCAACAGCTAAAACCCAAGAAATGATTAAGGACAAAGGCTGCTTCCAGAAAAGAAAAATAGATGCTAACCGTGAAGAAGAAGATTTGATCAAAATCCTAGAAACATGGTCACAAAACCTACAAGACATTTAAAGAAGATACTCCATAATGTAGCATTATAATCTCAACAACCGTTATGAGCTACTGTGCCAATATCAATTTCACATCTCACTACAACTTACATGCAACCACCAACAGGATGCATTGAGATACCTAGATGCAACTATATTATCTTGCCAGCTAAGGTCTCTACCTAAATGTGAGTACAATATAGAAGTAGAAAATACTCAATAGAAAATATAGCATTTTCTTTCTGCATTCCTTCCCTCCATGGGAGAAAAAAAAAAGATAAAAACCAAAAGAGAAGAAAAATACATAGATGAAAGTGAAAAGTGTTCAACAAAAATACAAGGACAGATTTTGAATCATATGTTTTTATCATGTAACTACTTCTCCTAACTAAGATTTCTAATATTTATTTCCCTTATCACTAATGATACAAATAATTTATGAAGTGTTCATGCCTGAAAACTAAAACTTGTGCCACCAAAGATAATAAAATTGCTTGTTGGCCATCACTAGATGTTCCTTTAGCACAGTGCAACATACCAAAACCATTTTTACTCTTCTACCTCACACTTTTTGAACACAATCTCAAGGAGGAACTTGAAACATAATAGTGAGACTCCAGGATATTATTCTGAAAACACAGACCTGCACTTAACTATAAGATTCATCACAGGATGCTGTGCAAAGCATTTGATGCACTTCCAATGAATTTGTACTTACCCCCCCCCCCCCCCCAACCAGCCCCCCCCCCCATCCTGCAAATGCAGTCAATTTTTGCTCTTTTTCCTCTACAGCACTGCAGGGGTAGATATTTGAGGCTGTGGATAGGCTTAATATATGATGTTACTTTTGAAGCCTAGATATAAAGGAAAATATTATGTACCAAAAAGCCCCCAAAAGTATGCATAAAATTATCTGACAGATGCCGACTTCAAAATTAGAAGTTAAAGCTGAAATAAGTCGTCATAAAGGAAATGGCCATAAAGGGAAGATTGTTCAAAAAATTTGGCAAACCAGGATATATTTTACTTTGGGTATACAGCAGGACGGAGAACTTTTCGAAGTGAATAAATCTGTATAAGTTGAAGGAAAATGGGGAGGCAGTCAGCATGATCACTGACAAAGAAGTACCCAGCAAGCGCCTTCACAAACTCCTCAGCCTGTTTATAGCATTCCATGTGGAATAGACTGAACAGACAAACATATATCCCACATAAAATTCCGATATGAACACAAAATCAGAATGTCCAAATGGCAAAATTAGTTTGAGTCATCCATGAACTATCTTCTATGGCCAATGAGCATGTCATTAAGGTGTCAGCATGGAAAAGGCATCCACAAGATATCTCTAGATCAACTTCAGATGAAAAACAAAACATTGATGAACAGCACATCAACCGCCAGCTACTAATATCATAAGGTGAGCACGCTAATCCTCTATAGACCCTGCAATTATATGCCAACCCACAAAACATCAATATCACATGCAAGGCTGATTATAGAGTAAAAGGAGAAAATATGGCACTGGAAAAGCATGCAGTCCAAGAATGACGAAGTAACAAAACTAGACTTATCCTACTTCCGCAATTATTGAAGCGTTGGCCCCTGTGGCTGGAAATTGTACAAAGTCCAGAAATCTGATTTGAGGTACACCAATCATAGCACTAGCTCCGATGTTATTATGTGTGCTAAGAACTCTTGTCAAACATATGGATTTATCCATGATTCTATAGCACAGGTATCCACTACTACTTAGCACATCGAACGAAAATACTTGAAGCACAGAAGTAGTGGACTTACCCTTCACTGACCAAGCTCAATGCCAGATTCACCAAAACAGATTGTGAGAAACCTAATTTTTGAAGAGTGGATGTCAGAGATTCATATGGATGCTGCACGCTGAGCTCAAAATTTAAGGTTGTTAAAATCAATTGTTCTGCCCCTATTATCTGTTCACGGTACTGCTCAAACCAGTCCTGTTCAAATAAGATGAATCATGAAGCAAGTCAACTGCATGAGTAACATGTAAAGGGGAAAAAGGGAATAATGAAAAATAAAGTGTGCTTCACCACCACATATTACGCTTCACGTATTATTGTATTCATTGGCCATATTAATAAGTTGGAACAAAAGAAAAGTCACATTTTACAATAACATCTCTTTTTTCCCCACGTGTCGCTAAAATCTTTTGAGCATTTGTAAGAACTAAAAGAGCATCAGTTATTTTATCCAACACCGTAAGACCATATTTTGCCAATTCCGTCAATGCATGAGAAAAGCTCTGTTTTAGCTCTGTTTTCCTTCAAGTCCCTTCAGATTATTCTGATTATCATGCATACAACCTAACTACAATTCAAGACCATACAGAAGAATGCGGTTACAGTTACAGCTATATGAAGAATACCAACATAGGGTGTGTTGACAAAGCATTTCAAGAAATGATTCTGTAAGGAAAAATAACATATCCCATAAAACTTGATGATGCTATAAAGCCAATTAAAAATGTGCTTGTGTCAAAGTTTGAGAATTATGATTATGTTGGTTGCTAGAAAGCATTACTAACTCCACCATGCAGTATCCAGACAATCATTCACAGAGCAGAAAAAAGAGGAAGAGAGAGAATACTAACAATAGGGAGCATGTAAGAAAGAACATCGAAGTCCTGCTTGTGGAGCATTTCACACGATGCTCTTAGTACATCATTAAGAGGGCGTGCTGTCTCCTCAGACTTTGAGACGAGGAAAAGCGCAGCCGTAGCTATCAACTGCAATGATATATAGATCGATCATCCAATTAAAATTAATTACAGAGTAAAAAAATATTATTAATTGCTAGGTACTAGGAAAATTCTCCCTGGAGGAGTTTCTTCAAATCAGGAGAATTTCTATTTTGCATCATCAATCTCATTTCAGAAAGACACAATGCCATGTTAATAATAGAAACTCACAAATCTATCATGAGAGGCATGAGAACGGCGAAGAAAGAAACGATGGCACAGAACCATGGCAGTTCCAATAGTGGTCTGTGGACTGTAAATGCATAAAAAAAAATTGTCAGTGAAACAAACTCTCAAAATAAAATATACAACAATAACACTTGATAGCAAACTGCTTGTAAATATCTTGCAGGAGAAATAGCTCACAGATCAAGCTGAACGCCGAGATTCTGAAGGAAGGCACAATATGAGTATCGTAAATGTGTCTCATGCAGGGCATCAATTCCATCTTTTCTTGAAGGTGAGCACCTCTCTATCTCATCTCTTGACATAAAAACCACTTCCTCGGCATCTTCAAACTTTGAGCGATCCCGTTTGGAGGTAGTTGAGACATAAGCGCCGGTGTCATCAGGCGTGGTTGGAGCAACAACAGCTGAACTCTTGTTGCAGCCTAAAGGGGCATTGCAGTAAGCGTTGACAAACTGGGGAGGTACACGTTGCAACAGGTAAGCATGATTGTCAATACCACTTTCGTACTTGGTTTGATGTTGATAGGGTCTCCAAGTGCTTTGACAGGACGTATCTGAGAGCTTTCTCCTTTTTGTAGCAGGGACAGCATCGGGCCAAACATGATCATGATTGGGCCCATTCAGCATTAAATTTCCAAATAAATCATAAGACAAATCATGATTTGGTATACAATATTTTGAATTATAGGGGTGGCTATCATAGTTCCAGTTGTAGCTAGCAGCACTGCTGTTTCTACCATAAGATGACTTGCCATCACTGCAAAAATGACCACCTTGTGGCTGGTAACGCCGTGCAAGTGCCATAATTCCTGTCGAATTCCTCGAAGTGAGAAACCGTATACGTGACAAAATAAAAGCTGTATTCCACAATAACTATAAAGTTTAAAGCCCCACATCAATGTCAAAGAGGAAAACTATTCAATGCCATAATTCCTGCCGGATTCTTCAAAGTGGAAAACATACAAGTATACAATACAAATAAAAGCTGTATTCCACACCAACTTTAAAGTTTAAAGCACCACATCAATGCCAAAGAGGAAAAAATATTCATTGATTGACGTCATGGAGTAGAAAAAATACATTCAATTATCACAAGAAAATGTATTCAGGTTCCGAAAAAGGACAAAAAGAGTTAAGCTTTGCAAGATGGAACATAAGCAAAATTCATTCAAGGCACATTAAATTTGACTTTCAGTGCCTCAATATTATGACAATATAAACATGCTCCATTACCTACAAACGCCAAAAAACGCGCACATATAAATATATCTCGATTTCAACAGTAATTGATGAAAGAAATCGTACTTCTTGAAGCCTGATCAGCTCCTTGAATGAAAGATAGAACAAATTTTACGAAATAATCTGCAAACTTTAATCACATAAACTGAAAATTCAGCGACGTAACTATTCATTAACCAATATCACGTAAATTCGCACAAAATTCTACACAAAACAAATCAAGATTAACTCTTTCAAACCGCAATAACATAATCCCCCCCCCCCCCCCCCACACACACACACACAAAACGAAAAAAAAAAAAAAAAGCGGTGGCAACACTTTGAACACTGCAAAAACATGAACAAACTGCGATCAAGTTTACCTCAACAGCAGCAGTATGGATCCAAGCTAGAAGAAAACCAAAATCGTCAACAATCTGATCAGAAATATATGAAAATCTTGTACGAATTGCGTCGTAATTAGGGTTTGAAAGGGGAAGAAGGACAAAGGAACAGAACAGAAGGGAATAAAGAGAAATAGAAACTATTCTTTTCTTGGGATAAATAAAGTAAAAAAGAAACGTATTGGGATAAAGATATATTATTTTTCTATTATCTTAAAACAAATATCAGCAAAATACAAAAACTAGGAATTTATATCACATAAATAAATAATAATTTTTAGGTCACTTTTTCTTATTATAAATTTGTAATTAATTTATAATATATCTATATTGTGTAAAATTGTAATTGAAAATTCATTACGTTATATCGTATTTAATTAAAACAATAGTTTTTAGAGAAAAATAATATTTCAAAAATATTTTACTTTTCTAAGAATTTTTTAAATAAGAATTGGGAAAAAAAAATAAAATATTTTTTTTATACTAGCTATCGCGACACGTTAATTTTTGCGTGCATATGATGAATTATCTTTCACACTTTATAAAGAAATAAATGTTCATATATATATATATAGATATATATGAAATGATGTTAACATCATTATATTTTTCCCCTCATAAGTACAAAATTATTATATAGTAATATTAAATAATGATTAAAACTAAAAATTTATGTAATATGTTTTTTTGCTAATGTGATCATTTTTTTTGTCCAAACTCTAGAAGATCAGGTGTAAATAATGAATTTTTAGAGGGGGGTGTAAGTGTAAATTTTAGAATTTTTTTGGGGGAAAGTGTAATTTTGTATTGTCAAAGAGGGTCATAGACTCAAATAAAGTGAGAAAACTCCCACACATTTGATGGGACTCGAACTCATGACCTCAAACTTATTCATGAACATCAGCCTTAATCATTAGGCTAAAACATAATTAATTGGATTTATGATCTATTAAAACTATTTATATCTCACCTTTACCATTATTCAAATGAGTGATGAAATTTTATCATATCTATACTAATATAAAAATAAAGTCACCATTCGCCAATGCTAAACTTTAAAATACCAATTATACTCTTAAAAATTGTACAAATATAATTACTCAATGGTATACGTCATCTTTTAATCACCAATATACCATCATATTTATTCTCGCCTTTTACTCATTTCAATCACTTCATCCACTTTTAATCATCTAAATTTTTATTTACTCATTTCAATCACTTGATCCACTTTTAATCATATATATACATTTTTATTTACTCATTTCAATCACTTAATCCGTTTTTAATCATATCAATTTTTTATTTTTGAAATTTGTATCGTCAAAACTGCTTATATTAGCACAAATATTGCGTAACGGGATAACTATTATATGTAAGAGATTAACTCGTTATTTAGTTGGTGAGGTTTTGAGGTTTGCAACTACGAAGGCACGACTTTATTATTTTACCAAATTGCCCATTCATTTGAATCAAACTTAAATTTGTCCCATGCCATGATGTTATTTAGGAATTGGTATTACATACATATATATATATATAATGTCCCACGCCATAATGTTATTTAGGAATTGTATTACATATATATAATTGATACGTCATGCAGCGCAATCGAAGCTTTGTTGAGCTATAGTCTGCTCTTGTTGGAACCTCATGATTGGAGTTTCATGAGGAGAGGTATAGTCTGCTCTGGTTGAAACTTTAAATTTATTCTAAAAAGGTATTTAGATGATGTATTGTTTGCTCTTGTTGAAACAAACGAATTTGTCCTTAAAAAGACAGGACACACCATATATACTATCCGCTCTAGCCGAAGCCTACAAATTTTCCTTAATATGGCCATTCGTTGATACAACATGCAATGCGATCGTAGTTGATATTGCTCTACGAATATGTCTTTGAAAAGATATCCCATTAATAGGAGAGGTTTTAAAACTCATAAGACATACCGACTTTTTCGCTTACAATTGATGTGGGACACATATATTAAATGGAATTGATTATTCTTTACACTAGCAATCATTATAGCTTAAAAACATAACAAAATAATACTATCTATCACGGTAATAAAAAAAATAAATCGATGTAAAATTTAAGTTTTAACCACGGTTAATTAAGACTCGCTATGATTAATAGTTGTAGCAAATAGTTAATCAAGAGTCGCTATGATTAACTAAAGTATTTGTCACAGTTTTAGTTGTAGCAAATATTTTGATTTCGATTACAGAAACAATGGTAATAATTGTAGTGTGGTCATAATTAATTAGTATCTATCACAATTTTTTATTTCTAACCATAATAATTACCTACACTAAAAAAATCATATTTCTTTTAATAATACCACTATCATCGATAATATATATTTGAAAAAGGTAAGAAGACTAAATACAATGAAACAAAATTTTCATACCTAAATTTAATTTCGACCAATATAATTTTCTACCGATGATTTTATTTCATTGAATGTTAAATGTGCTGATAGGAAAAACAGGAAAAATGCAACCCATTTTCATGTGATATTGTAAATGATAAAATTATCCTCGTATGAATTTTTTTTAACAATTTATCATTTCGTGTTCTTTAAAATGAAACAATTTATCTTCTCGTATTCTTTAAAATGAAACAAGTTATGTCCCTGCTTAAAAGAGGTAATTGCTTATTTTACAAAATATGGAGAAGTAAAATTGTTATTTTTTTTATAATGGATAATTTGCTCATCTACTAAATTACAAGAGTAAATTGCATTAGACCTTAACAACAATATTACAATTCTATCTAGAATAAGACAATAAAATCGAGCATCACAACACAAAAAAATAAAATTGGATAATTTTTATAATATTCCTTTATTTTTTCAAAATGAATTAATTATATTTAAACACAATCTAATTTAATATATTACAAGTTACAACCACCAGAACTTGAATTGAATATATATATATATATTATTATTTCACATAGAAAACAATAAATTAATTAAGACCCATAAATGGCTAGGGTTAGTTAATAATTTAATATACCATAATTTTTTTCCTCTTTATGCCCATAAATTCATGCAGATCCATCTCCCATCTCTCTCTCAGTCCCCACTCAACAGTCAACTTCGCCGGTAATGTAGCCCGCCGCCACCATGGGCCACCGCTCGGCGAAGCGTCAGCACCCCACCACTAAGTCTTACACCCTCCCCTCCTCCCCACCCCACTCCTCCTCCTCCTCTGATTTCGAGTTCACCATCTCCATCTCCCCCCGGAAATCCTCCGCCGCCCTCTGCCCCGCCGACGAGCTCTTCTACAAGGGCCAGCTTCTCCCCCTCCACCTCTCCCCCGCCTCTCAATGGTCCGAACCCTCCTCCTCTCCTCCCCCTCCACCTCCTCCTCCTCCGACACCACCACCACCGCATCCCGCGACTCCACCGCCTCCCACTCCTCCACCGACTCCTCCAATACCGATCTCCTCCGCCACCTCGAATGCGACTCCTCCCGCCCCAGCTCCGTCGCCGACGACGAACTCAAACGCCTGACCAACACCAGCAGCTACCACACAAGAAAGCCACCACCACCACCATCATCATCATCATCAAAGTACTTCTCTCTCCCGAAACTCTCCTCCGTCTTCCGGAAAGAACAGAAGAATCACCCCACCCCCCCGCCCTACTCCGGCACCGCCGCCGTGAAGCGGGTCAGCTCCACCGCGAAAGAAGTCATACGCAAGTACCTCAAAAAAGTGAAGCCCTTGTACGAAAAGCTCTCCCAGAAGCAGCAGATCAAAGTATCTCCACCGCCAACACCAACACCAACGCCGCCGCCGCCGCCGTCATCGAGAAAACCCAGATCCGCAAACACGACTCTATTCACGATCAAAGATCAAGAACTGAACTGCCCAAAGGAGAATCGTCACACGACTACTACTATTACACATTCTTTCTCGGGGAATCTGCAGAGCTTATACCGAAGACCGCGAAGCTACATCTCGAGCTGCCCGTCATCGATGAGGTCGTCACCCAGCCATGGCAGAAACGGGGTCGAATCCGGGTTCGGGTACACCCAACTGGGTCGGACTGGGTCGGGTACGTACAACTCCGATGCATCGTCAATGGAGGAGCTGCAGAGTGCAATCCAGGGTGCAATTGCTCATTGTAAGAATTCCATGCTTCAGTAATAATAATTAAATTTGACGGAAAGAAAAAAAAAAAAAAAAAAAAAAAAGAAGAGAGAGAGATTGGTGTTTGGGTATTATGTAGAAATAACTGATTTTAATTAACATGTAATGTGGATTAATTAACTTAAATATTGATCAGTTGTTACTGTGGGTTGCATCGATATTCTGGTGGATTTTATTCATTTGGAGTTTTCTCTGTGTTTTAGTGTGTGTGTGTTTTTTTTTTTATTTTTTTTATTTTTAGTTTTATGGAAAATTCTAAGATAATTCGGGTTTGATTGTCCTTGAATTAATTACATGGTAAATATAATATACTTGTCATATGATCGGTGTACAGTTTAAAGAGAGTAACTGATTACACCTAACTTGTGATTGATTCGATTTGATCAAACTTAATTTGCATAAAATTTTAGTAAATTATATTGACACCCCTTATTAGGTCAAAATACACAAATACCCTCTACATTTTACAAATTTACAGCTACACTCTTCAAGGGGTATTAGTATAATATTTTTCATGAAGTGTTTGTATAAGTTTTGCATCTGAATAGGAGGTGTAGTGGTAATGAAAACTACAATTTTAAGGGGTGTATTTATAATTTTGCAAAAAATCAAATACTGTTTGTGTATTTTGACTTAATTTCTAGGAGGGTAATATAATATTTACCCTAAATTATTATTATTATTATTATTATTTTAGAATTTTGATGTGGTGGGTTAATTCAATATGTTGACAAATTGATGCAACGGTAACATTGATGTTTCATAAACTAAAATTGAGAATGAAATGATACCAAACAAGGCGTAAGTATTTAAGTAGAATTTATTTATTAGATAACACATCATTGGCGTGGTAATTAAAATTTTGAAATATTAAATTATGAATATTAATTTATTTTGAAAATTAAGAACTAAGTTCTTTTCAAGAAAAAAAAAATACTCAATTTATTTGTTGAGATTTATGATTAGTGAAGAAAATAAATATTAATTAGATAAAATAAAATTATTTTAAAATAGAGAGACAAAAATAGAATCTTAGATAGGAAAAAACTAAGAGGAGAGGGGAGCTGAAAATAGAGAAAAAATAAAATAGAAGAACTAATTTGTTTGTATTTTTCTATATAAGGTTACTTTTTCAAATATATTAAATTTTCTAATATTTTTTGAAAGCCTCGTACTTCGTAAATATTAATACTATAAAATAAAGTACTAATATTATTATATATAATCTAATTATGTATAATTTAATGCTTTAAAAACCACTTTTCTCTTGGGTTTTCGAGTATGGACTAAATTGTAGTATTTATATAATTTATATGATAAAAATAGTGGAAATACTTATTTATCGCGCCAATGTTTTTATTTTTAAATTAAATGTCTCGTTGTCATAAAATTGAATATATGTAACAAAAAAATATATATGTATTATATAATTTTTACTATTAGATCGTGAGGTTTTTGTCATATATGTCAGCAAAATAAATTAATTAAGGTAAGCAACATAATTTATTATTTTTGCTGCGGAAACAGCCAAAATATTCCAAAAATTACTATTTGTATAGTAAAATCTGCAGTTGAATTATTATATTTTTTTGAACAATTATTATTATTATTATTAGACAAGAATCTTGCATGTGCACTGAGATAGTAGGAATTGTACTTGCACCCGCCCTTTTATTTATTTATTTATTTATTTTTTGGATAAGAAAGTGACATTTAATGAGTGAAGATCTATTTTTAGGTTTCAGTCGGAGGAGTTTGGATTTTACATCCACTAATAATAAATACATTTTTTTAAATTAAAAAAACATAATTAAATTATAGTATAATTTAAAGGAATAATTATACTGTTGAAGCTCGATGTAATTACACATGAACCTTCTATGGTTTGGTAAATTACATAATACTCATGATGTTTGTTTTTATCTAACAAATAGATCCATCTATTAGTAGGGATGAAAATAAATCTTCTTACATGCATTAATTGTGAAGATGTATAAGAGCAGTTTGGTCAAAAAAAGATTTGTTTGATTTGTAATAAATTAGTATTAAATCAATAAGGGATAAATATAGATTTTCATTCGAGTTTGTACTAATATCAGCAAGTTTGAGGATTTTATACTAACGGGGCGACCTGTTTGTTAGATGAAAATAAACGTTAGTGGTACTAAATGTAATTTTTCAAATCACAATGAATTTATATGTAATTACACCAAATTTTAAATAAAAATAGTGTAATTATCCCTAATTTTAAAATTTTGAATATAATATATGCATAAATATAACATTAGCGTGTGACACAAAAATGTGATATAAAATCTTCATTAGAAGTATTGAGTCCTTTATTGTTTGGACTTTGTGCATGAGCCCGAATCTTTTATGCCTCCGTCGTCATCATCATTATTATTATTAGTAGTAGTATTTTATTATTATTTATATATTTATTAAACATAATATTAAATAAGTGTCACATTTTCCTTTACAATTTATCAAGAAACTTCCTCATATTCAAGTCCAGTTTTTCAAAACGGCCCCAAAGCTATCCCAAGAATATACTAATGGTTACCATAAAAATATAATATTAGTGATAAAAATATAATGGTAATATCAAAATTATCATTAATTATGGGTATTTAGCAGTAAAAACTTTGTTTTTTGCCCCAATGTGATTAATTTGAACGAATTTAACATCTAATTTTTATTACTATTGATAATTACTTATCCATGTATATTGGTAACACTAAAAAAAATTGATTATGCTATACTCTGTAAATCATTATGGCTTAAAAATCGTAGTAAATCAATACTAGTTATCACAGTTAGACAAAATCGATGTGAAAACTTAAGTTTAGTCATGGTTAACAACATTTGCTATGATTTTACCTATGACCAAAATATTTGCTATAGTTTTTAGTTATAACAAATGTTCTGGCCCTCTTGTAGAAACAACGGATAATAGTTATTGTGCAGCTCTAATTAATTAGTATTCGCCATGAATTTTTACTTTTAACTATAATAATAAACTATAGTGCAATTAATCTATATTTTTTCTAGTGTAATCTAATGACACATCAACTGCCGTAAAAACTATACTTTGTCGCTGGATTTTTGATGTACATATTTCACTAAGTGTTTATATTAGTGAAACTTAATCCCAAATTATTCTAAATCAATCCAAAAAACAATTTTGAATACTTTGTAAGAATACATTTGGAGTGATGTATTTGAAGTTATGGATTTTAATTCTTTTTAGTAACAAAATTATTTTGACAATTTTAAGTTCAAAGGATTTCGAACTACTCGATTTTAAATTTGAACTAGATTTTATCGAATATTTATGGATTTCATATTCCTCGAATATGAAGCTATTTGAAACTCCTTTTTCAAATCATTTCTCAAATCCAAATCTATCGATGAAATATAATTTAAAGGTGCATTTGAATTAATAGATTTGAATCTTGTGGATTTAAAATCCAGTTGAAATCTGTCTAAATTGTTTGGCGTTTTAAACTTCGTCATTGTGTCGATTTTAAGCTTATTTGTGATGGATGTATAGTCCATTCAATAACCAGATCATTTTAAATTCTTTTGTGTTGCATTTATCTCAATTGATTTGAAATCAAGGATTTTAAATCCATGGCAACAAATTTATCGAATTATTTGGATAATTCAATGCTACAAAAAAATTCAAATACCTGAATTCTTATTTTTTAATTATATTCTGTCACATGATAATGAATTTTAAATATATTTAATATGAAATAATTTGAAATCCTTCATTTAAATTCAAATCGCTCCATTCCAAACGTAACCTAACAATTTCTTTCTTAACTCACTCTTGGAATAGAGAAATTTCAACAAAATAGTTTGCTGACGGATGCAAGTACCAAAGTATCACAAATTCTCACTTGTTGAGGGACTAAAAGAGCAATTTCGTACTTTTTAGAGGACCACCATGCAAATAATGACAGGAACTGGCCAGGCCAATCAATCAATAGATTTCATAGATGGGCCTCAAATTCTGATGTAGACAGTCAATCATAGATCTTTCAATGGCATTATATACATTTGTGCAAGCTGGTCCACCAACACTGTACATAGCTTAGAGAAGCCCTACGTGGGCCTTTCCTACATAAGAATACGACGCCGTTCACAGCATTTAGATACATCTAGGAAATAAACAATATATAATTTTGAAAAATAAAGCGCACGACATTTTAATTGTGAGATCCTTAATAAACTTATTTTTAACCTAAATTTAATTTCGAAAAATAAAAAATAATCACATGTCGAGTGTATTATATTTTTTAATTACTACACGTACAATTAAAAAGAGTATATGTTCCACATGTCAAATGTAATATCACTTATATTATTATTAATTTGGTACGAACAAACTTGATTTGAGTAAAATATTCTTGACCTTGATTTTTTTTTTTCTTTGGTAAAATGAACAAAAAAAGAAATGTAATTACTCTTACTGGACAATCATTGTAGCAATCACGAGTCTTTTCAATGGATTTGGTCGCTTAATATCCATTTTTATTTAAGGTCATGCGTTCGAATTCCACTAGACATGTTTGGTGTTCGTATCCATTTATGTGAGTTTATTATAATTTATTATTTCATAATTCTTAGTTATATCGATATTAATGTATTGATTGGATCGATAAATTGCTCAATCACTCGATCTATTAAAACATTAATGTAATAGTATAATTACCACTTTTATCTAAAAAAAAAAAAATATCCATCTTTATTCCATATTGTTGCATTAAATGCTTTTTTCCCCCTAATTTGGGGGTGGGGGAAGTAAATGTTATTTACTTAAATATTATTGCAGTTGAAATGCATATATTTAAAATGATAAAGGATAATTACACCATTTTCTCATAAGGTTTGGTCTAATTGTCGTAGACCCTCTGGTTTAAAAAATTACATTTAGTATCCCTGATGTTTGCTCCTGTCTAACAAATAAGTCCATTCGTTAGTTAAAATTTATCAAATTTTGTTGATATTAACAGAAAAATTGAATGATATACATATTTATCCACGATTGACTTATTACTGACTTATTGTGGTTAAACAAATATTTTATAACTAAACTTCCTTGTAAGATTGAAGATATACTTCTTCACGTGCATTAATGTGTGAAGATGTATAATGGTTTTGGTTAGAAAATGATTTGTTTGACCTCCAATAAGTCAGTAATAAATCAATTGAAGGTAACTATGGGTTTTCATTTAGTTTTTATGTTAATATAAACAAAAATGATAAATTTTGACTAATAGAGGGACCTATTTGTTAAACGGAAGCAAATCTCAGTATTACTATATGCAATTTCTAAAACCACATAATATCTATGTGTAATTACGTCACATCTCATTGGAGGAGTGTAATTATCCAAATAACAAGGATTTAAAAATAAAAAAAAAAGATCCAAAGGCTAACACAACTAAAGCCCATTACTTATTTCATAGCCCACCACCAAATAGATCCAAAACCCAAATTAAGTCAAAGATCTTAAAACCTAATTATTATTTTTTAAAGAATTTCAAAAAATATTATTAAAAACATCAACCTGTATATTTTCTATGAATGATCAAACCATATGTAATCAATTATATTTTGAGAAAAAAAATTAAAGTAATAAAAACTAATATTCATACAAGTTAGTATATCTATGATGGGCCGCACACATATGGGCCAACTCGTACAAGGCTTTGGACAACGGCCCAAGTGATATTAGTGCGATTGTTAGGCATTCCATCTCAGTGAGAAAAAATGAGACGCGATGTGTTTGGATGATTTTTGATGCTTTGGAAAAATAAATTTGATTTATTCTTTTTAATTCAGTTAAACAAATATCATAATATTTTAATTATATATATATATATATATATATATATACCTCGAGTGTGTTTGGTTCACAAAGTAATAATAATAATATAAGAAGAGAAGGTAGGATATATTTGACTTTAATAGCCTCTACAAGGATGTGGTGAAAATTATTACTTTATTCTTACTAAATTTCTTAAAAAAATATTTGTAAAAATATAAAAAGAATTTGAGGGTGGGTAGAGTAATTAGTCTATAGGACATATTAGTCCCGCATAAGAATATTTTATAAAATTCTAAAAAAGTATATAAAATTATAATTTATAATTTAAAATGATATTTTGATCAGTATTTGGATAAAAACCTAACAAAGGCTAATGAAATAGGCTAGTTGCTACCCCAATGTAAAAATTAGGGAGTATTTATATTTTTTAAACATCAAAGGCGTATTTGTAATTATATTAAATTTTAAGGAAGATGGTGTAATTTATCCTTTTATTTAGGGATAATTATACCGCTATCCTTTGAGATTTGACGTAATTATATATAGGTCTTCTGTGCTTTGAAAAATTATATTTAATACCCCCAATATTTGTTTATGTCTAATAAATAGGTCCATCCGTTAGTCAAAATTCAGTGAATTCGCTGATATTAGCAAAAAAGGTGAATGAAAATTCATATTTAACCCTAATTGACTTATACTCACTTATTGTAGATTATAAGAAATATTTTCTAACCAAAATACCCTTATAAGGATGAAGATTACCTCATCATATGCATTAGTGTGCGAAAATATATAAGAGTAATTTGATGAGAAAAGATTTGTTAAACATACAATAGGTTAGTGATAAGTTAATCGGAGGTAAATATGGCTTTTTATTTAACTTTTTTGCTAATATCAATAAATTCGTTGAATTTTACCTAATAAAGAAATATATTTATTAAACATCAATAAACTTCAAGAATATTAGATATAATTTCTTAAATTTGAAAAAGTTTACCTAAATTGCACCAAATCCCTGAGAAAGTATGTGTAATTGTTCTTTTCATTATTTAATTTTTAAGTCCCCAAAAAAGAAGACAAAAAGTAGAAGAGGAGAAGTCAAACTATTATGACTAAGAGTAAATGCATCATGTTGACATTGAAGTCAGGAAGTACTCAAAAGC
Organism: Sesamum alatum; assembly: GCA_034509735.1. Classification (NCBI taxonomy): domain Eukaryota; kingdom Viridiplantae; phylum Streptophyta; class Magnoliopsida; order Lamiales; family Pedaliaceae; genus Sesamum; species Sesamum alatum. The sequence continues at coordinate 3,644,374 of JACGWO010000002.1, read as the reverse complement.
CATGCAGCCAAAGGATGGTAAGGGGGCCTCCCTATTTTCCATTTTTTATTTTTGTAAGAAAAGATAAAAAAAAATGAAGAAACGTCGATTTATCTTTATATGCATATATATATATATAGTAGCATTGTCTCTTATCGTCCCTACATGTGTATAATAAATAATTTTTCATATTTTAAAATATATTATAAATAAAAATAAAATATATACATCAACATATCACATTTTCAAAAAAGAAACAAAAAAAAGAAAATCAATTTCAAGATATCATCAAGACAGCAAAAAATTGTTGTAGTGTTGTCGCAAACCTCCATTTGTGAGTGTAAAATATCTTTTCTTTATATATCAACTAGTCGTTCACGCCTTTCATGCGTGCATATAATAAATAATATTTCACACTTTAAAATATATTATAATAAATGTAATATAAAGTAAAACATATGAACTAATACATTACATTAAAAACAAACTAATTTATTAGTAATGTAAAATTTAAAACCTTGAAGAACGTGGTAAGTGGGGGAGCTTTCTTTTTAATACTAGTCGACATGGCACGCTGTCTCTGAGTGCATATAACAAGTAATGTTACACGTTTTAAAATATATTATAAATAAAAAAATATATATCTAAACCAACACATCCCAGGTACGCATTTGAATTGCCTGAATAATGCTGATGTGGGGGTGGAGGTTCTTGAGGTCCATCGCCAGATCATCCATAGTAGAGTACTGAATCGTCAAATGCACACTAGGTGTTTGATGTTGGTCGCCTATGGAGAAAATGATGTAATTGTTAAAAGGGACTTGTGGGAAGTTATTGGGCGGCTTGATGACAGTGTGGGTGAGGAACTGTGGCTCATTTTTGGGGATTTCAACGTTGTGCTGGATAGTAGCGAGATGTGTGGGAATGCGGCTGACCAAACCTAGGCAATGGGGGAGTTCCACCAGTGCTTGTTGGATGTTGTCCTGGTTACTCTGCCGATGCAAGGTTTGAGATACTCGTGGTGGAACCAGAGCGAGGGACAATGGGGGTTGTGGAAGCGGCTCGATTGAGTGGTGGTGAATGAGGCATGGTGTGAGGCATGACCTGACAACTTTTACATTTGTAGCACTCCTCGTACCTCGGATCATTCCTCCACTAGTCATTTGCAGCTCTCAACTTCAGAAGGAGGGTGGCTTATTTAGATTCGATAATTATTTAGCTAAAGCCCTAAGCTTCTTTCAGTCAGTGAGTGAGGTGTGGTAGCACCCAATCTTTGGCACCATGCTGTATACGGTGGTGAAGAATTTAAAGCTGCTTAAGTTCATATTCAGGGCTTAAAGAAGGAAGAAGGGGGGAACTTGCTCTGAATGTTCAGCAGGCTGCAAGGTTCCCAGCACAGGCCCAGGAGATGGTCCAGTTGCAACAGACATGATTTCTTAGTTCATGATCTGGAAAAGTGTTGTCGGCTCATCTATGTGAAATCAGTGGCACAGAAGCAACACATGCTAAAACAGAGAGCCAAGATTAATTGGCTCAAGGATGGTGACCAGTGCACTCGAATCTTCTTTAAGAAAGTCATAGCTAAGAGGGTTATCCAACGCGTGTACAAAATCTACAATAGCCAAGGGGATCTAGTTACCAAACAGAGCCTAGTAATGAGGGAGTTTGTGGAATACTTTGAAGGATTGATTGGAGGGAGAAGGAGGCAAGAAGTAATTGACCTAGCATTTTTGCAGCCTTGGTTGACACACGGGATAACAGAGGAGGAAACAGGAAGTATAGTCCAACCGGTTACAAACAAGGAAATCAAAGAGGACATATCTAGTATAAAGGAGGATAAGGCCGCTGGACCTGATGGGTACCCTGCAGGGTTCTATAAATTTGCATGGTCAGTAGTGGAAGAAGAGGTTAGTGCGGCCATTAAAGAGTTATTTTAGAATGGTAGGCTGCTTAAACATGTGAATGCTACCCTACTTACACTTATTTCGAAGGTACAAAATCCTAGTACAATAGGACTGTATAGGCCTATAGCGTGCTGTAATTTCATCTATAAGGCCATCACTAAAATGGTTAATAATAGAATGAAAGGGGTGCTTGAGAAGTCGGTGGCACCTTCCCAGAATGCTTTCGCCCCGAGTAGAAGAATTAGTGATAACATCCTCCTGGCCCATGAATTATTTGCTGGATATAAACAAAAGCACATTCCTCAACGGTATGCATTTAAATTAGATTTGAGGAAGGCGTATGACTTCGTGGAGTGGAATTCTTAGAGGTTGCCCTCTGATTGTTTTAGTTCCTTGAGAAATTCAGGAGACAGATCATGGAGTGTGTCACTACATCTAGTTACTATCAGTTTGACTGGGGGCATCCATGGTTTCTTTTTAGGCGCCAGAGGGCTTAGACAAGGGAACCTTATGTCACCCTACTTGTTTGTTCTTGTTATGCAGGTTTGGATATGTTGATACAATACTAGGTTGCCCACACTGCAGGGTTCTCTTATCATTGACGATGTAAAGAGTTGCAACTGGTTATGTTGGCATTTGCAGACAATTTAAAATTGTTTTGTAAGGCTAATGTACCATCACTGACAATGTTGTATTAGGTTCTAGAGGAGTTTTCAGGATTGTCTAGGCTGTATCCGAATCCCATGAAGAGCAAAGTCCTGGTGTCTATGTCTGCAATTGCATTCTTACAGACCTTGTTGGTATTATGGACTATCAGGAGAGAATATTACTTGTCAAGTACCTTGGCCTGCATTTGCTTACATCCAGACTCTCCATCACGGGTTGCAGGCCTTTAATGTAAAGCTTGATTTGAACATTGTTGGTTGGGTTCCACAGGCTTATCATTTGCAGCACGAACACAACTTATTAAATCAGTGTTGAGTGCGATGCATACATACTGATCTTCATCATTTTTGTTGCTTGTTGGTGTGGTTAAGAGTATTGAGAGGAAGCTGCGTGATTTTCTGTGGAAAGGTAATAATGGAGATGGCCATGCAAAGATAACTTGGCTACAATGCTGCTTGCCTATTGACCAAGGGGCGCCGGGGATGCCCCAAGTGGCTGCAACCAACAAGGCGCTGATGAGAGGTACCTTTGGGAGCTCATTGCTCAGGACAAGATCTCACTCTGGGTGTCTTGGATAAATAGGTACATGTTACGCAACAAGTCAGTATGGATGGATAATGAGGGGAGTAGATCTTGGAGTTGGAAAAAGCTCCTTAAGCTAAGGCCTTATATGCATCAAATGGTGGAATATCGGGTTGGTATAGGGAGTAACTTTTGGCTATGGCAGGACCCGTAGCACCCTGCAGGAGTCCTTAGTATCCAATACCTGATGGCTCCTGCTGTGAGTGCAATTCCAATGAAGGCGAAGGTGCACAAGGTGCTCCACCAAGGCATGTGGAGTTGGCCTTCCTCTACATATAGAGATATTGGTGAAATATTTGTGACTTTGCCTTCAATAGATAAGGGGGAAGATGTGGTCAGGTGGTGATCATCGAAGGGGTCATTTGCAGCTGTTGAGATGCTGTAGTTGATTAGGCCTGGGCTTCTCTGCTGCAAGGTCAGTTTACTAACCAAAAAAATTTATTTTTCTGTGGCTTGCCATTCTTCAGAGATTGGCTACGATGGATAAGCCTTGGATTCACATTGATAATAGAGGATGTGTGTTGTGTGTTGATCAATTGATGGGACATTCTCACCTCTTTTCCCAATGTACTTTAGCTAGGAGGTGCTTGGTTGTTTTGTATAGGGAAGTAAAGTTTGTGTGGCCATATGCTGAATGGAGTAAGGGTATTGAGTGGGCGTTGAAGAGATGGAGAGGGCGACACTATATCAATACGGTCTACAAAGCGACCCTTGGCAATGTTAGTATATCACATCTGGATGGAACGCAACCAAAGGAGATCTAGCAATGAGTCTTGTTCGCTTGAATTGGTTGCGAAACGTGTGCCGGATCAAGTTTGAATGCACATATTAGGAGATAAGTTGCAATGGAGTTTGCAGGCATCTATTCATTTTAGATTATGGAAGCTAGCTTGGATATGAAGTTGTTGTACATATATGGCGTGAAGCTTGGTACTCTTAAGGTGTGTTGTACATTCTATTTCCTTTAGTAAAATTTACAACCCCCTCCCCCCTCCCCCCCCAAAAAAAATGTAATCATATTTAATGGTTAGATTTAAAATCGAATGGTTCCATTGAATGATTCAGCGTAATGATTATTGATTGCAACAATGGTCGTATAAGTAAAACCTTCTATCATTGTATTCCTTCTTAGTAAACACACACACACACACACACATATATATATATATATATGTTTTTAAGTTTTATGCAATTCAATTGTGTAGTAACACAAATGTTAATATTTTGCTTTACACAATTAGGTGCCCCAGACCTATTTATTATATTTTTTTCTATTTTTTTAATTTGATAAAAAAATAATTGGGACGCCTATTGTTAAATACAACATCGTTTTTATTTTGGAATGGAATTTGGGATCACTCGAGCCATCCCAGAATACTAGTATATAATTGGAACTTAGCTATTTCATCGCCCAAAAGCATTTGTTTTCCCAAATCCTTAACCCCCCCGTTCCCCACCCCCTCTCAAATTGCGTCTCTCTCTCTTTTCTCTCTCTCTCTCTCTCTCTCTCTCTCTCTCTCATAATTTTGATCCTCAAATATAGCCACTTACACACTTTTGGTCCCTAAACAATTTGAAAATGCAGTTTTAGTCCTCAAACTATTATTTTTTTAGCATTTTGGTTCTTCCATTAGTAAAACAGTTAAAATTGATGAAATTTTTGGTTTGAAGGAGAAAACACAACCATTCTCCTCCCATTTTGTGATATTTTTAAGCTTCGGCCATGTTCGATGGATCATTTATGATTTTTGTTTATGCAAAATACAAGGGTGGTTTGTATAAATAAATCATACATTAGGAGTATAAATGTAATTATTTCAAAAATAAAATATAATAGCAGAATAGAAAATAATTCCATATATATTTATATATAAATTATATTTAATGGTATATATAACTATACACTCATAATACACAAAAAGCATTAAATAATACATACTTTCCAATGTAATGATTTTTTATTTAATAAAAGAACAAACTTCAAGATGCCCCCAACTAACACACTCGCATTAAACAATACATTCATGAAGAGCAATTAATATATCTTTGACTTATTAAAGTAATGCAGGTTTTAAATAACAAGCAGGCCTTCCATGAAGCTATACCCTCTCAAAGACTCTACCACTCCACCTGTCCGGAGAAGAGAAAAGAAAACACTATCTACTAATCTAATATGACATATGAAAAAAAAAAAAAAAGGTTAATTACGTCGAGTTACCGTGAAATTTGATATAATTATAAATACTCTTTATTATTTAAAAATTTATTAATATATTTGATAAATAACATAATTATGTAATCCTTGAATGATAAGATGAAATTTTATCCTTGTTGAAATTTCATATTTTTTTTTTACAAAAATTCGAAAAAAAATGTTGGACGCACTACAAAAATATTGATTATTCCCAGGGCTAAAAATTACTACAGCTTAAACCCATAGTAAATCAAACTATCTATCACCGTCAGACAAAATCGATGCGAAAATTTAAATTTTGACCACAATTAATCAACCTTCACCACGGTTTAACTTATGGCCAAAATTTTTGTCGCAGTTTTTAGCTATAGCAGATATTTTGGCTCGCTTGCATAAACAACGACTAATAGCCATTATGCAGTCGTGATTAATTAGTATTCACCACGATTTTTTACCTTTGATCATGGTTATTATCCATAAAAAAAAACCATATTTTTTCTAGTGACGAAAGTTATTGTAATAAAATTGTAAAATTTGATGTTGGGCGGAATGTTATAATTTGTTTTTTTAAAAAAAATGTAAAATCATAATTCGTGGTCGAAAGGATATTTTGGAAAATTTAAAACAAAATTTGGATGGAACTCTAACGGAATGAATTAATTATTAGATTAACGTTATTATAGGGATATGAATAATTTCTCAAATAATAAAAATATATTTATAATTATATCAAATTTCAGAAAATTTTAAATTAATTTATCAAAAAAAGAAAGAAAAAAATTTGAACATTCATTAACCATAATTACCACAAAACGGCCCCCCAATTCAACCAACTTTCTTGCATATGGGGGTCTTTGCTTCAAACTTACATAATTTCTTCTACCCTTGTGTTTGGTCCTTATCCCAATAATACAGTCAACTAACATTCATTTGCATGTAGAAGTTAAGACATTGATCATTGTAATATCCATTCTTATCCAAATCCTATTATCTTCACATAATTGTCTATAAATAAATTAAAAAAAAAATTACTTACTCTCACATCATATATGATTCTAAAATCATATGATATGTGGAGTTTATAGTGAATCTTGCACAGTAAGGATGTGGATCATTGATCTTGTCTGTCATACTCTTATCCTCGTATTGTCAAGTCCTTATAATGTCATCAATCTTTGCTTTCTAATAAGGTCATGTTTGGAACATAGAATTATTATTTCAAAAAAGAAACATGTTTCATACTTATATCGAAATTGTGTCTGTCCTAATTTTCAAACCCTATTCTCTTTTCCTAACAGTCTATCAATTTTTTTTTTTTTTTTTTTTTTTTTTTTTTTGTATTCGAAATTGATTGGTTTTAGATGATCCACGTCATGTATGGCACGTGGAGTTCACAATGAATCCTATACCATAAATTACGTGGATCACTCAAACCTGTCCTTTCTATTCTAACCCTTATATTGTAAAGATTCATCAATCGTTTTTTTAATGACTGATATCATATTTTAAATGTAAAATCGTCGATTCAAAATAGACTTGTGTTATAATTAATGTGTGAGAGAGAGCACGATGAACATTTCACCATTATTGTCACTGCAAAAACACCTAATTAAGGGTCATGACAGGTTCTTCATAATCAAGGTTGTGCTCAATTAAAAAAATAATTCCAACAGCATACATATAAAATTAAAATAATTTTTTTTTTTACCTCAATGTTTTATTAGCTGTCTGGAGTAGATAAGACTTCTCCAAATCTTAATGCAAGCTTTTCAAGAACAGGAAATGATATCTGCAGCTTTTTCTCATCATCATGAAATGACAAGAATGCCCCCCATCTCAGGAGGGCCACTTAAATGCCCTCGAAATCTTTGAAGGGTATTTTTGTCAATTCACATTCCGTGTGTTTCTTGATTCAATTGGGAAATGCAAACTCTCTCACATGGGAAGTAATTAGTTTCATGTGATCACATGCTTAGGAGTTCTCCCATGTTATTATGATCTCTGTTTAGATGAAGACTACAACCTCTCTCTCTCTCATCTCTCTGTCTGTATGACTAATCCTTGTCTAATAATTCATTTGCCAGTAAGCAAGAACCATTAATTACTCCTTAATTAAGTGTTTTCTTCAAGACAATTATAACAGTTGAAATAACTTAAACTAATTTCCTCTGAAATTGCATCGTAATTCGAGTTTGTCCAGTCGCAAGTCATCTGAGCAGTTACTGATTTACAGTTATTATATGATTGATTTTTAAAACGACTATTTGCTTTTGTATTTATATTTGCTAGTCGTTTTGTCCAAATTTGAGCAGATTGTTTGTTTACATGTATATGTTTTTTTTTTTTTTTTAAAAAAAAAAATTTGTTTATCCATAAATATTTGTCTTTTAGAGGGTGTTTGGCGAAACTTATTTAAACTTAACATTTTATTAGACATTTTTTAAATTTGTAAAATATTAGATCTTATTTTTAGGGTGTCTTGAACTGTTTGTATGAAATAAGACGACGAAGCTTATAGGATGTTAATAGTAATATTTATTACATTAATTTGAAAGGTTTTGTTAAGATCTTAAAAATAAGTTAAAATTCTTTACTTTTCATTTAAAAAAAAGGTTTATGAACTTTTAACATTTTTTTTTTGGAACTTATAATTTCTTTTTCTAAAATATTTTATAATATTTTATAAATTTTCAAACATATAAAATGTGAAATGTTTGTCTACATCAACCATCTTTATAAGAGACTTTTGGGGCTTATAAGCCGTTCAAGCTCTTCGTTTGCAGTCGATGTGAAACGTTTACTTACATCATCCATTCTTTATGAGGCCGAGGGAGTGTTTTTTAAATTATAAAAAAAAATTAAATCTATTGGCAGCCCTATCTATGGCTAAATTATACACAAAATTCATACTCAAGAACAGAAAAGCTCGTTTGACGTTGATTACCATAGAAAGCGAGTATTTTTTTTAATGAAAGCATATGTTTCCTGACAGAAGTAATTAAACGAATTATATAATTTTAAGTATTAATATTTTTAAAAAATATCGGCTAAATCTCAAGTTTAGAATATTAATTAAAAAATTAGGTTGGTAATTAATGTGGATGCAGCAGGCTTACATATAATTGGTTCATATACACTGCTGCAGCTGAAGTACATTAATAAGTATTATGTCTGGTACTTCTAAATCAATGTGGTCATCTAATTAATTAATTAATTAATTAGACTTGATAAACTGTAGGGCTTTAATCGCTTTATTGTCATGCACGCTTTTCCTTGAATTCAATTACTGACTGTTTCACGCTTTTCAAAATATCCTGTATATCTTCCAAAACAAAAAAGTAATGCAAGAAATCAACTTTGGGCAGAAAGTCTATCTCATGCTCCTCTAATCTACTCATTAATCATTCAATCAACTTGAATAGACCTACCTTATGTTGCCTTGTCTTTAGCTCATATATATATAATTTTAAAATGATGAATAATAAATTAAAGCGGATAAATTTAATTAATAAATTTATTTTGATAAAAGTAAATCGTAACAACAATACGTTTAAGAAATATGGTACAAGAAATGATTACAAAAAGGTTACAATTAGGAAAAAGGTACAAAAACTATTTAGGTGGTTCGATTTCGATAATCGGAACAACAATATGCTTACAAAAATATTTAGAGATTACTCACCGGCAGGACAAAGAAAATTGAATCCATAGCCATCAATCTAACTAAAAGTAATCTATTTTTACCAATTGAATCAACATGGGTTGATATTTATAACTTACTAAGGGGGCATTTGCAAGGGTTCAAAATAAGTATTTATTAGCTTATCATTGACAAAAAACTAAACATAGTGCTTTTGTTTTACTATTTCTGCTTTTGAACTGCTTGCATTAATTTGATTTAAGTCAAAAGCTATAAGCAGCTCCCTACCGATTTCTATAGCTTATTGGTGAAATTATAAATATTAAGTTATTTTTTTGAACACTCAAATTGCAACTTTTTTTCTTCCACTTTCAACTTTTATTTTCAAGCACTTCCAACTTTATTGCAGCTTAACTTACAACTCTTTTTTATAACTTATTTTCAAAACAAAAACGAAAACTATTAGAAACCCCCCTCCCTAAAACTCCGGATCAAATTTTCTATTAAAAAGCCTATCCCAATATCTACTTCATTCAGCATACACATGCCACGTGCATAAAATTTCTCTCAAATTAAGTACATGATAATATTTTTATATACACAACATATATATATATATATTGATTGAAATGCAAAATAAAATAAAATTTACAATAAAAAATTCAATCCGTTTAAATTCCTTCAAAAGTTTCCCCCCCAAAAAGAAATTTCTTCAGAAGTAACACCTTATTTTTCGTAGTAAAAAAAGTAGCAAGTGAAACTAGTACATAGCCCAATGGAAATCCACAAGGCCACAAAATTTAGAGTGTGTTGAGAGCTTTTTGTCTTTTAGCTCCAAAGGTGTCCATGTGCTGTCCCCAAACTCCATAAACAACCTTAGCTCATTTGTTCCTGCTTCTCCAGACCACTCCCTTTTAATATTCTCACCGTCCAAAACTTTTACTACACCATAAACTAACTTATAACCCTGCCCAAAACCTTACATCCATAACCATCATATCCCGCAAACTCATGTTATAACTATTGTAATACACTTGTCATTTGATTGGTTGAAATCTGATAGACCTAATTCAGATGTCGAAGAGTTAAAAAAACCATCTCCTCTTTATAAGCTCCATGCACACATACTCTAAACACAAAAAAGAAAGAAAGAAAAACACACAATCCCTTCTCTTCAACACCAAATGGTCTCCCTAGAAACCATCCAGTCCACATCAAAATGCCTCGTCGAGCCGATCTCTAGCCCAAGAATATCGTTCTCCGCCGAGTTTCTCGACGAGAACAACTTCATCTCCATATGCCCCACCCGTCATCATCAGGCGGAGAACGAGGGAGAGACCGACCGTGCTGCAAGAAACGCGGATCAGTTCGAGTTCCTCTCGGCGCCGGCCAGCAACTTGACCAACATGATAAGCGCAGATGAACTGTTCTGTGAAGGCAAGCTGCTGCCCTTTTGGCAAATGCACTACGCGGAGAAGCTCAACAAGATCAGCCTCAAAACGGAGGGTGCCGGCGAAGAGGGTCGGGAGAAAACCGAGCAGAAGAACAAGGAGGACAGCAGAATCAGCTGGTTTCTTGACGATGATCCGTCCCCTAGACCACCTAAGTGCACTGTCTTATGGAAAGAGCTGTTGCGGTTGAAGAAACAACGTGCTTCGACGTTGTCGCCGTCTTCTTCTTCGTCGTCCTCGTCCTCGTCGGGGAGATCGATGCCGGAAATCCCGTCGGGAGATGATCAGAGGAAAGAAGGGGTGCCCGGAAGTAGAGAGAAGGCTGTGAAGAGAGTGAAGAAGGGATTGGAGAGAACAAGATCAGCTACTATAAGGATAAGGCCGATGATCAATGTGCCTATCTGCACGCAGGGGAGGAACAGTGCTCTTCCGCCACTGTTTTCGTTGAGGAAAGGAAGATTAGAGAGCTGAGATCGAAGAACAGTACTGATCAGAGAGGTGATTGATCATATATAATAATGTAGAAATTTGATGTTTGGGTATTTGTTTTGTATTGATTTCATGCTTTTTGTTTGGGGTTTTTTTTGGTTTAGATCATATGTTACAATGGTAAATCTGCTGATGTTTCTATGTAGATTCTGACTTCATTGTTTCTGTTCAATGCTATCAAACTTGTTTCATCTTAGTTTGGCTAGAATAAATATATATATATTTTCTTCTCTTTGTTACGGCTAATTATTATGATCGAAATTAAAGTATGCAAATATAGATTAACTATATAACTACGCGACGGTTATTGACACTACAAAAAATATGATATTTAATCATGGTCAATTGCCATGATTAATACTAAATAATCGTAGCGAATAGTCATTGACTACGACCACGCAACGGTTATCGGCCGTGGTTTTTGCGAGGGTGGCTAAAACATTTGTCATGGCTAAAAGCCATGACGAATGTTTTTACCACAGCTAAAAGCAGTGACAAATAAGTTTTTCATGGTGAAAAACTAATTTTTCCATGAGTTTTTATTTAATTGTAGTTAATAATAGTTATTTATCATGATTTTTAGCCATAATCATTAAAAATGTATTTAATATTAATTTTTTTCTAGTGTGACCATTATTTCTACAAACTGGGTCTTTTTAGTCATCTAAAATTATTTCAAAAATTGATTAGTTATAGTTAAAATTTAAGTTCAGTATGATTTTGTTTTGTCATAATAAATAGTATTAATTTATTATGATTTTGAACTCGTAATTATTTATAAGGTAGGGAAAAATATGTTTTTTTTTTTTTTAAAAAAAAAGTATTTTAACATGATGATTCTTGCTATGTGGTTTAGCTTCCAGGCAGAGATTAGGAAACATGATCCAGATAATATGGAACCAACCCCAAATATTTTGGGGCCTAACACAAACAACTTCCTTGATCTAATCATTGTTATATTTAACTTTTTTTAAATATATATGTATATATGTAAAAATAATTATTATCAGTTCAGAGCTTTTATTTTAAGTTGCTATTCTGTAACATATTTTTCTATTATTAAGTAATGTAAATTTATAGGAAAACTTGTAAAATTAGTCACATAATTTTGGGTCATTTCGTACCTGACTTCAAAAATATTGCAAAAAAGATTCGACACATTGCAAAATATGGTATTTTTTTGCAAAATAGTTAGACTCTTTTTACAATTTTTAACAAAATAAGGGATTAATTTTAAAATCTTATAAAATGTGGGGTCAAGTATAAAATAGGCCTAAATTGTAGGACTAATTTTATAATTTTAATAAATTTATACATGTTCATTAATGCCAATTTAGATTCGAAAATCCGGAGTATGATTATTATATTTACTCCTCAGAGCAAGTACAAACACAAACTTCAGGTTTAGACACATTACAAAAGAATCCATCGATCAAGTATAAAATTTTGGCAGCACGTGCTACATTTATATTTTATATTACATCATCGAGGAGGATTTTGAAATGTAAAACATAATTTCAGGGGATAGAAATGCATTTTTATCAAACTTTATGTATCTTTTTATAATGGGTAAATTACAGCCATCAACACTGAGGTTTGACATAATTATAAATATTTATTTATTGTTTGAAAAATTATAAATATCCCTCTGACTTTAACGTCCATCTAATAACGAGCCTATTCCGTTAAGTTTTCATCTAATTTTTATGATGAACTGCCTATAATGCCCTTTTGGATTATTTAAAATTTGATATATTTTTATAGAATTTTCTTTATTTTCTATTTTAAAAGATATTTATAATTTTTCAAATAACGAGAGAATATGTCAAACCTCAGAGTAGGTAGCTGTAATTTATCCTTTTATAATATACCTAAACTCATAGAGGGTGTTCGGATATATGTGTGTTATATGCCTTTTATGAGAGCCAACACTTGTTGGCCTAATTGATAAGCTCGGCCTTGGGCTACTTTTAGTAATATGATCGTGGGTTCGATTCTCTTTGTCGATTGAGGACTATTGGTGAATAATTTATAAACTGTTGTGATATTGGAGGTATGTCCCAGCTGGTGGAGGTAATCGAAGATGGTTGTGAGTTTGATTCTCTCTGTCGATGTTGAGAACTGTGTTAGTGAGTAATTTATAAGTACTCTTAAAAGTGACCTATGATTCTAGGGGTATGTCCTGGCCGCCGTTGCTGATGGGAAGTGGTTGTGAGTTTGATTCTCTCAATCAATGTTGAGGAATGTATTGGTGAGTAATTTATAAGTACTCTTATAAGTGACATATGATCCTAGGGGTATCCCTTGGTCGTTGGTGCTGATTAGAAATGGTTGTGAGTTCGATTCACTATGTCAATATTCAGGATTGTGTTGATAAGTAATTTATAAATACACTTGTAAGTGACCTATGATCCTGGGGGTATGTCTTTGCCGGTGGTGCTGATCGAAGATGGTTGTGAGTTTGATGCTCTTTGTTGATGTTGAGAACTGTGTTGGTGAGTAATTTATATATACTCCTGTAAGTGACCTATGATCTTGTAGGTAGTCCTGACCAGTAGTGCTGACCAAAGATGATTGTGGGTTTGATAATCTCTATTTATATTGAAAACTGTATTGGTAAGTAATTTATAAATACTCTTATAAGCGACCTACGAACGTGGACGTATGTTCTGGCCGGTGGTGCTGATGGAGTTGAATCCCCCAATATTTTTTTTTTTAAAAGAAAAGAACTGCCTTTATGAGGACTTGTGAACAAAAGCTGTACTCTCTTTATGGTGCTATTGACCTCTCCCAAAGAGTACTTTATGCAACATGACTGAAGAGTATAAATGAGGCTTACTGAAAATGGATGAACATCACTTCCATACACATCTAAATTTAAAGTAAGTTGGTATTTGATTTCATTTAATGTCATTGTAAATTACGTACCCACAATTTCTTGTTGAGGCCTTTGGAGGACCATCATAACTTGTGAAAGTTAAATCCCAAATTTTTGGATATTTTACTGAGGGGTGGAGCCTGTCTCGATATCACATTTTAATTCGATGTTTTTGAAGATCCAATTTTATTATTAAAGGGTAAATTTTTGTTAACTTTTTACGAAATTATACAAGAGTATGTCCTAATTAGATATATGAAGTGTTTGCGCGAGCTTCGGAGAAGCGCTTTTCAGCTTTTTGATGTTGAAAAGTACTTTTGAGGTGTTTGGGATGCCAACTTCTGCTTCTGGAACTGCTACGAGAAAACTTTTAAGCCAAAAGCTGGAAGCACCTTTGGGGGTGCTCTAGCTGCTTTGGTTTTTTTGTAAATAAATTCAACTTTCTTTTAGACTACTTTACCCTCATTATAATAATTTCATGAATTTGATTTTATCCCTTTTAATTTCAAAATTGTTCATCTAAAGTTGATGTTAGAATTTTCAAATAATTTGAATAATTTATCACTAACAAAATTCATAATTTCACATATTTAATATTTTAAAATTTTTATATTTTATTTTCTATATTATATGATATTATTCCTAAATCATAGAAAAATATAAATTAAATTGCTATGATTAATTAAAAATAATAATTTTTTTGTCGATCGTGCAAGTTTACTATTATGCATGAATGAACAATTATATTATATAATGGGAATATTATTGAATTAAACATCCAATTTTTCTATTAGTGAATATTTTAATAATATAAATGATAATCATTTTTGTAAAAAATTAAATATGAGATATAATACTTGAAATAAAATTCATTATTTTTGAGGAAGAATAATTATTAAAGTCGAGAGATAAGTGGAAATATTAAGAAAAAATAGCATCTTTTTAATACATGGGGACAAAACGATTTTTAATCAATTAAACTTGTTTTAGAAGTGCTTTTTTCCTCAAACACTACCCAATTTAGCTTTTATCTGCTTTTCACTTTTTTACAAACACTATTCACTTTTAATTCTGCTACAACTTTCAACTTTTTCTACGAAAATCACTTTTTTTAAAGCAGAAGCTCTCACAAACACTTCCATAGTTGATGGATTATCCTACATAAGAAGTTGGGTGTTTTTGAGTATCTAAATTTTACAAAAATTTAGAAATAGCAAATGAGGCAGGTAAAGCAGGACAACTCCGGACAGGACCCAAATGAAGTGGGTTCGAATCTTACTAATTGAGTCCAGTTATGAGAATGGTGTTTTTTCTTATTTTAAACTCGATCAGATCCAGGATGAATTTATGGTTTTCTATTATAAAATCCATCGTGACTAATTCTAAAACTAACTCAATCGATGTTTTTATTTATTTAAAATTTCTAATTTTCATTCATAACGTGTTTTTGGCAAAAATAAATCATGTTGTAAGCCATAATAATGATTTGTTGGATATTTATGAATAATAAAAACCAACTTTTAAATAATTATATCAATTTAAAGTTTAAAAAAAAAAAGACCAAATCTTGTACGTTAAGCCAATCCGGTTGAAGGCGGGCAAATCTTGAGTTTTGTTAGGCAGGTCTCGAGTCCAGTTGAAGGCGGGCAAATCTTGAGTTTTGTTAGGCAGGTCTCGAGTCCAGCAAAACCCGTCTGGAACCTCGTCTCATTGCCATCCCTACACAAATTTCACAATTTATTAACACATTTTGCTTTCTTAAATTGCCATAAGACACGCCTTCCCTTGAGAGGGCATTCAAATATTGGATTCAAACATCGACAGGCTGTTAAGGAATCGACAGTTCGACACACATTTCCTCTTCAAACATTTCCAGCTGGTCTAGTGCATGTCGTTTGTCTACCTTGCAACTTCAACAGTAACCGTACGGAAACAACGGAAAGAAAAAGAGGGCGTGTGTGTGCTGGGTGCGTGGGTGTAAACAAGATAAAAAAGGGATAACTCTTCTTTCCAGGTTTAGCGTAATTACACGCGGATCTTTTGTAATTTGGAAAATTACATCTAATACCACTGACGTTTGTTTCCGTCTAACAAGTAAAATAAAAATTAGTCAAAATTCGCTAAATTTACTGACATTAGGAAAAATGTTGAATGAATTATATTTACCCTCAATTGACTTATGACTGACTTATTGCAGGTTCAAACTACCTTTATATGGGTGAAAATATACCTTATGTATAAGAGTAATTTGGTGACAAAAAAATATTTAACCTGCAATAAGATAATCAAGGATAAATATAGTTGCTCATTCATTGTCTCACTAATATCAGCAAATTCGGCAATTTTTTACTAATGAGGGGTCTATTTGTTATACGGAAAAAACCATGTAAGAACCATTATCAAGAGATACAAGAAGAGTATTCAGTGTTCAGGCAGGGAAATTTACAGGCTAACTCCAAAACTAATACAGGAAAAGAATGTAATAAAAATGGTGCGAACTGTCGAAAGAACAAACAGCCCTTTGATACAAAAAAACAATCATGTACACTTGAACTAAGGATCAATCATGTTCATCTTCTGACGGCAGTGATTTAGAATAAACGAATACCGGCTCTCATGAAAATAGTCGAACAGTGGTTAAATGACGTACCGTAAACCTGAATTCCTATACTTCAGACAACAACTAAACAACTTGATCAACCCTTCTGACGGATCTTGCAAGAACTTTTAGCAGATGAAAGAATGGTGGATCGGACAACCTTAAGGCTGTCAAGGATGCAAGAATGGATTGCCGGGAGTATACCTAAGAAGAGAGATTTCAAGTCAACTAATCGTGAAAACTCGACAGAAATGAAAAGTGTATTAATTCGACAGAATGTCACCTGAGTGTCAATCCAGGTTTTTGAGCAAGGTTGCTTGGTACTTGACCAGTTAGATTGTTGTTCTGAAGAAAGCTGCGGTTATTGACAGCGAAATCAGCAACCATCAGTCATAAAGTAAATATGCAGTTGTCTTGAAATAAATCTACTAAATATTTTTACGGGAGGTTGTTAGCATCATATTTATCGAACGTTTCAATTTTGTGCTAATATTTGGACTCAAATCGGGCGTTCTAACGTGTTTTGTGCAGTGCAGAAGGATAACTACTCCAGAATGTTTTGAAATGTTATGAGGAAAGATCGCGCCCAAAAATGAGCTAAGTTGGATAGAAGAATATGGATTTGAGGGAAAGAATTTGAAATGATTGCGTTCAGGAGAATTTGAAATCTATCCATATTCAAAAGAACATAGATCAAAATGAGAGTTGCAGGTTCGAAATCAGGTTTAATATGGAATTATCCTAAAAAAAATCAAAGGATTTGTTATTAGGGATTTGAAATCCGTACGTTCAAATCTATCAACCCAAATACCATATAAGAAAATTCTCAGAGGGACTTATGCATATTGTAAGCACTTTGCTAAAGCGATAAAAATGCTGCTCGAGTACTGAACTTACAGTTCTCGTAAGTTTCTTAAGTCTCCCAATGATGGAGGAATCATTCCACCAAGCCGATTGTTTTCCAAATGCCTGGAACGGAAAATTGAGCGTGTCAAGAAAAGCAATCATAACGAAACGAAAACTTAGTCATTTAGTTCCATATAAGCATCGACCAAAAAACATATGTAAATCTCAAAGATATAATGAATAATAACAGCATTAATTCTGTCACTCACAAAATTTCCAACCCCTTCAATGAACTGAGGTCCGGAATAGTTCCCGTCAAGCTATTATTTCCGAGCAAGCTGTGAATAACAAAAAGCCGTCAATGGAAACACTGCATATATGAAATTACAAGACTTGCAGATTTTTACACTCTCTCACATGCTATTCAGTGCTGTCATCCTGGAAATACTTGGTGAAATTGATCCTGAAAGGCCGATGCTCGTCAGGTTTCTGCGGACAACAGGAAAAAATTCTAGTAAGGTTCTCTAAACAGTTTACTTGGAATGATGAAACGGCCGTTTGAAACTTGACGTAGATATTGAACACGAAAATAGAGTAGCATATCGAAAGATCCTACTCACAATGTGACTATTCGAATCCGGGGTCCTTCAGAACATGTAATTCCAGTCCATGAATATCCGGTGGGTAAACATGGATCGCCATGCCAATCAGCTGGAGGGTTCTGAAAGCTTTTGTGCAAATTTATCATAGCAATTACTGCAAGGACAAAAGAACGTAAAATCAACACTCAAGACAATTTGTGGTTAAGTCCTACACCTTACGAAAAGAAAAATGAATCGATCAAATTCTATTGAGTCTGTCTCATATGAATCATTGATCAGAAAATGGCTCTTGTTACTAAATGATTGAACAACAGGTAGAAATTTAATTGCGATATCTGGTTGAAATTCAATTAGTAACCAATTATAAAGAACATTAGGAGCAGATCATACCATCACGTGGGAGAGTTTTCCCTCCAGTGGGAAGCATACGGAAAACCTCTCCAGCATTGATCAGAGGGCCGACAGTTGATCCAGGAGAAGGAGCCAAGGTTAGGTTCGTAATGCCAGAAAGAGGCCACGGGTTGGCAAACACAACAACACCGGCTGGAATCACCCTCAAGTTATTGTAATATGCAACACCGTTTATGGTTACGTCAATTGTTCTTGAGCTCCCTGCAGCAGTTTGATCGTCCGCAAAGTAAAGAGCAATAGAGTAATTGTCGCTTGCAACAGGCCCCGGAGGCCAAAATAATGTTAGAGGCTCAGGCCGACTTCTTGCTAACCGTGTTTGGAACACTTTCGGAGGGGGCAGGTTCCAGATACCGGAAACAGCAAGATTTGGTAAACTTGATTGGGGAAATGCATCTTCTCCAAACGGTGCCCAGTAGCGATAGAACTGATCATCGGGATATCTGGTGATTTCCATATGCTTTTGGTTAGCTAGGAAACAGAAAAGTAAAAGAGTTTCCTAGTGAAGGATCTCGCCTCAGCGAAAAAACATTCTTGTAAGAACAGGCAACAGCAGACATTATGCAACAAATAATCAGAACTAGTAAACTATCATAGAACAAATAGTCACTAGCCTTATGGAATAATCAGAAAGAAATAAACTTCTACTTGGACATTACGGTTGGTGCTTCGATTATGATTCTTGATCAATTTAAAAGCCACGGTAAGATACAACAAGGTTGAAAGGCAACTTGGATGAAAAGAACACAGAATTGCATGAACATTTAGTTAAACAATGGTTTAACACTAAGCTATACTCTATCTAAAAACTACTTTAGCTTTTGTATTATGAAGTAATCAGATAACAATTCATCGAATTTGACAATCGAAAGCAACAAGTGCAAAAGGACTCACCCTATCACTGATCCATCATACCCAAAACTGTGCCTTGCCACCAAACTCAAAGAATAAGCTTTAAAATCTGTGGAATTGTACAACTGATCCCACAAAATCACAACCTCAAGAGCTGAAATAAAAGGGTCCGAATCGGTATACGTATTCGCGGCCAAACAGACACTCAAATTCTTCCCTGTGGGCATAAACACCCCTTCATAATAACTCGAATCCCCTCTCACATAATCATCGGTTGTATTCACCACACTCCACAGTGTCCCATCAACTATCTGATCAAAAACAGGGGGATTAACGTTCCCATTAACTCCCCCATAATAATATGTTGTCCTGACTAGGTATTTCCTCGTCCGATCAACCGGAATTTCGTAGCAGAACTTCTTGAAAACATTGTTCTGTAGAGGAAAAGTACGCACAGTGGCAAGAATTGGGACCAGACCTTGTGTTGTAATATTCTTGGAAGTTCCTGCGGATATGTAATCGTTGTCTGCGAGCCATTCCAAGCCGTTGATCGTGGACTTAACATTAGCTCCACAATCAATAAATACATCTGCAAAAACATAGAAAAAACATCAAAGACTTAAACTTCATTACCACTAAACGGCCCCAATCAGCAAACAACGCCGGAAAACCCGAAGAAATCACTAAAGATTGGAAGTTTAACAGTTAAAAGCGCAAGCCCAGATTAAATTTCGGCAAGATTTCACAAGGGCTGTCTCCAAAATCAATCAAAAAGCCACAAAAACAGATGACTGAATCAACTCTTTCTCTTTCCCCTCTTTTCTTGACTTACCTCTAAAGAGCTGAGATACGGCAACTGGGAGCAGGAGAAAGGGCAAGAAGAGGAAGGGGGTGATCATCATGGTGGACAATCGCAAGCGAGATAGACATGTGAGAGAGAGAGAAAAGGAAAAAAGAATTGAAGGGAGTTTGATGGAGTTGAAAGGGTCAGCTGTTGGATGAATTCTGCAAGAAAGAGATGAAGTTGGTGAAGAGGAAAGAATAAAGAATCAACAGATATTTGATTAACGCGGGAAGAAAAAAAAAGAAAGAGAAAGAAAAATTGGAAACGGTGAAGAGGTCAGCGGCAGATTGTCTGCTCTTTTTTGTGCGTGTCATTTCATGGATTTGGTGATTCAACGTGCCAGCAGTTATGCTTTCTTCATGTCGTGGAACTTAACAACTACAATGACAAAATTCTCCGCAGCTTTAGAAATTAGGTTTTTTTTCGGCAATAACATGTATTTTTGTGGAGCGAATAAGTTATAAAAAAAATTATAATTAAGTAATTGTGAAATTTAAAGTATTAAAAAATAAAAATAGAAGTGAAGAAGAATTAAAGTTGAAGTGTTTGAAGAAATAACTTGTTATTTACGATTTTATCAATAAATTTTAGAAGTTGGGGAGCTGCTTATAATTTTTAACTTAAATAAATTTTGATGCGAGCAAAAAGTTGTTTGTTTGGGTAATTTCGACTGGATATCTTTGGAACTAACCTTTCACAAGTTTTGGAACAAGGACCTGCAAAAAATTCGTTAGCACTTTAACGCTCAAGTCAGTAAGTAGTTATGAAAAGTAGAATTTGAATAGAATGTAATGTAGAATAACGACGTAGTGTGAGAATATTTATAGTAATAGTGCTTTGTGCGTGATAATTCGTGTTACTCTATACTGGCGAGAAGAGACCTGTTTTTATAGCCTATGTCCCCCGCAGGATGATGAAGTGTAGACCCCTGGGACTTGGGCAGACGGTTGTGGAAGGTAGGCTCCAGCGTATTTAGAGGGAATCTTAGGGGTGTTTGATTGTTGGGGACTCTATCGCTTTGAGCAGATAACCCTCCTCATAAGATATGCACTCTGAATTCCTAGGAGGTAATTGTAGTAAGTCTTGGTGACTTTGCGTAGATCCTTAGGCCTTCTCAATGATTACGCAACAATCCTTTCTCCGAGTTGGCTGAATAGCGCAGTGCCACCTGTGCATGAGGGTGTGTTAGTGCCTAAGTGGTTGCCGTGTCAACCTCCCCATTGGGCTTAGGGGCAGGCCTTCAAGCCCCCTCCACGAGCATTCTTGTCCGATGGACTCCTTTGGAGAACCTATGCTTGCAATCCTCTCCCCTTGGGTTGCGTGTACCAATTGGTGTTTTCCCTTTGGGCTTTCTCCAAGATGGATTTTTTCTTGGACCATGCATATTTTTGGGGCATCATTCAGTCGCCCCCACTTTGATGAGGTGGCGGACTGTCAAGAGTTGTAGTTGTAATTACAAATACCCCCTTATTATAAAAGTTTACACAACCATCTCAAGAGGTACATTACACTAACACCATTCTCAGGGGTACTTGTAATTTTTCAAAAGGCAAGTGGTGTTTGTGGATTTAATGTACTTAATTATACGACATGTTTCACTAGAAGAAAATTTACTTTTTGGCTACAATTTATTAGCTATTGACTAAAATCATGGTAAATAATTATTATTAATAATGGTTAAATAAAAATCATTGCAAAAATCTAGATTATCCACCATAAAAATTATTTTTGCTATGGTTATGAGCCACAACAAATATTTTTGCCATGATTTTTAGCCATGACAAATGTTTTAGCCATGCGCAAAAACCACGATCAATAACCGTTGCATGGCCGTGGTGAATCACTATATACCACGGCTATTTATTTTTAACAATGACAATCAACCATTGTTAAATGTTAAAGTTTTTCTAGTGTTTGTTTATGTTTTTATTTTTAATTTTCAGTGGAAATAATGTATTTTTAATTTTGTATAAATTTTTATACGAAATAAGAATATGCATGGCTTGGTTAATAAAATTATATTTTATATTGAACCGTGGTACAAAATCAATACAATTACAATGAAAATAAATATAAATAAATATATTTTTACTTTTAAACTGCATAAAAACTAAAAGTGAAAACATAAACTAACAGGAAAGTTGATCATGCTTCACATACCCATTTCTCACTGCCCATGTTCTCCCAAAACAGGAATTAGGTTCTCGCCAGCTTGCCTGGAAGTTGAGGATTGCTTTTCAAGGGAGTGAAAAGTTATTCAAATTGTTTTGTTTTTAAATATATATATAAAAAATAAGGATGACGCGGTACGAACCAGTACAAATCAGTCGTATGGTTGCACCACATATACCAAGCAAGATCTTTATAACTGATTTAATCTCGCCAAAAATTAAAATCAGAACATACATCTAATTTCACTAAATATTTTTGTAAGAATTCAAATTCACACCATTCGGTGCGAATCAGTACAAACCAGTGATATAGTTGCACCATGTACACCAAGTAAGGTCTTTATAACTGATTTAATCTCATCAAAAATTAAGATTTAATTACATAAGGATCAACATAAAGGTCAGAACATATGTCTAATTTCACTAAATATTTTGGTAAGAATTTAAATCCACATTATGAATATAATAAATGTTCGATCTTAACCATTGATCCACGACATTTTTCGAAGAGTGGGTGTATGTGTGCTTTTGGTTTTGATGGGTTGGGCTTGAGACTATATTCTTCCTCTCCTTGGGCCTTGAAGGCCCAAGGAATGACCAGGCTTTCCAGCCCACTTGCTGGGCTAGTGGGCTTGATCCTCAATCCTTCTACTCCTCTAGTCTCCCCTGGGCCATCAAGTTGGGCCGGTTCGGTTATCCTTATGATGAGGGCCCAATCCTATGACATCATGACACTAAAAAAATTAATTTTTCGCTATATTATATATCAACACGAGTTAGAAGTCGTTGTAAAACAATATTATTAACTACGGTCAAATAAAACTAATGTAAAAACTTAATTTTTATTATGGTTAATCAATATTTGTCATGATTTTTAACTATGATCAAAACATTTGTCATGATTTTAGCTATACTAATATTTCGGCTTCACTTGCAGAAACAATGACTAATAGCCGCTGCAGAGCTGTAATTAATTTATATTCGTTATGAATTTTCTTTTAACCATAATATTTGAATATAGCGAGAAATTATATTTCTTCTAGTGTGTATAGGTGTCATATACTAATTTGTGTTCTAATTATTATGCGGTGTATGTTAATGGGATCTAACATAATTGACGAAGTTGAGGTCTCATAACCAAAATGTTTTGAACTTTTGAGTTCGAATCCCACCAATATGTGGGTATTGATATATTTTAATAATAGTAGTTGATCGGCTATAATAGTATTTATCCGTTTAGTTATACATATTTTATATTGATAATTAATGTATATTAATTACTGATAATTAAAATTTATGATATGATTGTAATCTATCCATTTAAAAAAAGAAAAAAAAAATTATCTGATGCATATATATATGTCAGTGTATGGAGTTATTTCATCGACATTAACTAAGACATCATATAATTGCAATTGGATCTAATCAATATCAATACGGAGATGAATTGTGAATACTTGTTGGTGTTGAAACACCACAAGAAATATGAAATTTAATCATGGTAAATTGTCATGGTTAATACTAAATAATCGTAACAAATAATTATTGATCACGGTCACGTAATGGTTGTTGACCGTAGTTTTTGTGAGGATGGCTAAAACATTTGCCCATGGTTAAAAACCATGGCTAATGTTTTTACCGCAACTCTTAGAAAATTTAATTTTTGCATCGTTTTTATATAACTGTAGTTATTAATAGTTATTTACCATGATTTTTAGCCATAGTCATTAAAAATATAACTAATATTAATTTTTTTTTCTAGTGAAATTTCATATACGAAAACAAAGATTTGGGTCTAGCGTCAACGTGTGAGATGAGAGTGTTTAGATTAATTAATAAGATTATATTAATTGTGGTGTCAAATTAATACATTTTCATTGAAAATACGTATAAATAAACATGTTTTCACTTTAATTACTGTATCGGACACTGAAAACTGAAATGTGAAACATAAATAAATAGGTTGAAAGATTTCAGTCAGTTTCACCGCTAAACACCACTGATGAGCTGTCTATTCTTTCTTCTGCGAAAATTCTCCTTACTAGAAAAAATAGTTTTTCCACTATGGTTAATTACTATTGGTCAAAAGAAAAATACCGCGAGGAATACAAATTAACCCCGGAGTTTGCAACAATCATTAGCCGTTGTTCCGGAAAGTGTGCCCAAAGTCATGACAAATGTTTTGATTATGACTAAAAATCATGACAAATATTGATTAATCGTGGGCAAAAATTGAGTTTTTGCATTGATTTTATTTAAATATGGTTAGTAATATTAATTTATCAAGATTTTTTAGCTTAATTATTTATAGTGTAGCAAAACTTTAATTTTTTTTAGTGCATGTTATTTACAAATAAAAGGGTTTATATAGGCCTCTATAGGAATCATGTAGCTTGTTTTGCAATTTAATCCCTTGATTTAAATTTAATCACCTAAAATCTTATTCGTCGATTAAGATCTCAAATAATAACCATATCGCTTCTTTGGTTTTGTAATATATCTGGATGGGATCTTCGGATCAATAACACCATATCCGAATTATTAAAAGTTAATATTTTTTTAACTTATTTCTTAATTTTCCCCTTTTGTTTTTTGTTTTTATATAAATCTTAGATATTTTTGATAATTATGTGGATAAACTGTAAATATTGTTTATCGAACGCTTATACTATTGATAACTTAGGATATGTGCAATTTGGTATTAGTTTCAGTTTTGGTACCCTAATTATACCATTAATTCAATTTTGGTACCATATGTTCCTGACTCATTAGACTTGTTACCAAATATTTCTATTTTTGATCACTGGTGCTACATGGCGTTAGTTTGACCATTAAAGCGTCAACCACAATTTGGAGGGATAAAAGGAGGGATTTCCTCAATAAAGGGGTATGTTTGGCTACCTTAATGTTCATTGCACAAGAGAGAATTGAGAGGGTGTAATTGAGAAAGATTTAGCAAAAAATGAGAGAAATGAGAAGAAATCACTTCCTTCTTTTTCAAATTTGAGTATGGGTTCGTCAGCGAAAATGTTTACTCTTCTTGGATCAAAATAAATCTAAAAAGAAGGTTTTAGGCATGTCCTAATTACGGGACAAAATATGAATTATGTTCTTCTTTATTTTGTTTATGTTATTAAATACTAGTAATTTTAATTTTCGTTTTCAATTTTTTGCTTTTAATTACTAGGCATGAAGGTTATTTTGCTTTTAATTTTTTGTTCTTCTCTTTTGTGGCAAGTGTTTCCCTTTCACTAGATAGGCCCGTACTCGAATTTGAGAAAGAAAGAAACTGATTTCTCCCCATTCTTCTTGCTTTTTGTTAAAATTTCCTCAATTACACTCTCTCAACTCGCTCTTGTGTAGTGAACACTAAGGCAATTAAACATGCCTTTATATTGAGGAAATTCCGCCTCTTTTTCCCTTTAAATTGGGATTGATCGTTAGTTTTAACTGTCAAACTAATTATTGGTAGCAACAGTGATGAAAAATAAAAACGTTAGGTACCTAATATGATGAGTCAGAAATATGAGGTACCAAAACTAAATTAATACTATAGTTAAATTACCAAAAGTGAACTTATCCGTGCAACTTTTATCCTATCTACCGTCAACATCTATATCGCATAGAAATTAATACATGGATATAAATATGATGTAGATAAATAAAATAATCACATCAATGCTGCATGTACAAACCTGAATGCCACATTATCAACCGAGACTCAAAATTCATGCTTGTGGTAATGAATTGTGCTGTGTTATCATTTAGTATGGGAAGGTAAGGATGTTCAGGAGTCGTAACTCGTACGTGTTTGGCCAGAGTGATCCTTTGTTTTTTCGTTTTCAATATAAATATTTTCTATCTTATATTAAAAATGAAATTAATCATGTCTGGAGGGGAAGCAAAAGAATTAAACATCTTCCAATAATGAATGTGACTTTAAGGTTTGATTGGACAGTACAATTTGATGGACAAACTTATTCAGGGATTCAATTGGACAATACAATCTGATGGGTCAACAATGTTGACCTTTTTTGTTTTTTGATATCGCAAACAATGTTGACTGGTTAAATTTAAAGGATAGGGAAAATTGTATTTTTGGTCCCATAGAATATGGTCTGTTGTACTTTTGGTCCCGTTGTTTACGGGCTCAATACTTTTGGTTCCACAGAAACAAAAGTGTTGCACTTTTGGTCCCGTCTCCGTTAAAGGTGTTAAGTTATGGACGAAAACCATCTTTGAAAGTCAAAAGTGGTTTTCTATGGTTTGAAACCACTAAAGCTCATGAAGGTGGTATTTTTTCAAATTTTAACCCCAATTTGAAGACTCTCACTATATAAAATATGTTTTAATAGCTTAATTTAGCTAAATTTGTAAATTTGATATACTATAATCTGCAATTTTATAACGATATTATTATAAATGAAATTTTAAATTATGTGATTGCAAAATTAAAATAACTACAAAAATAAAATAAAATAGGGATAAATGCAATGAAGGTACCATACTATAGGCCACTTTGCAATTTTGATACCATACTTTTCAGAAAGGCCAATTTCAGTACCACACAATGAGGAGTCTGGCAAGATTGATACTGTAGTTTATAAAAGTTGCAAATTTAGTATCTTTGTTTTGAAACTGACAGTTTTAGTACCAAACCCCTATCTTTTGATAATATCACTTCTAGTCCCCTATATTTTATTTTCCGCACGGATTTTGCCCAAATTTTAATTTAGCACCATATTGCATGAAAATGGTATCAGAGCCTAGATTTATTGAAGAAATATTTGTTTATATTACAGATTGATATTTTATCCCTAACGGAGGAGATCTTTAAAAGCATGGAACCGAACGAAAGTTCGAGTTACATTGAAAACAAATAATATTTTCAGTTTATGAAAATACAAAAAACAGAACTTCTTATGGAAATTTTAGAACCATCACCAACAGTCCGAGGTTGGTCGATCCGTCACTTCTTCCAAAGGAAGAAAGAGAGGAATGGCATAGAAATCGCCATATCCAAGAGGTGTTACCAGGAAATGCGGTGAGACGTCTACAGGGAGCTGAAATCCATGGAAGAATCCCATCCAGGAGATCTATTACATGTAGATTCCTGAAAAAAAAATACAGTTATAAAAATAATGATTAAAGGAACTGATTGGAGGGAACTCGAACTGGATGCCTCAAAGTACTCTCAGGACCTTAGAGAGGTCCAAAAGACAATTCAAGACTATGGATATAGGCTAATCCACATATGAAAATAGACCTCTTGAACCAAAAGATGGATGAAATCTTAAAAATCCTACCAGATTTACAGAAGGATCTTACAAATCTGAAGGTTGAGGTCACAGATCTGAAAAGAAATCAAAGGAATAGCCCTGAGACATCCAGATCTCATCAAGAATGCATCAGGGACGCCCTTGGACCAGTATCTTTCCTACATCAGAAGGGAAAGACGAAGGAGATCTCGAAGCCAAAGACACAAGAAGAACAAATCATCGAGATCATCAAATCCATAAAATAATGGAGATATCTAGAGTGGATCTATCGGATCTACAAGAGTTACCTGAATCCTTTTCCCAACTAGGGATTGTGGATTTAGTCAACATCCAAACCAATGAGGTCGCTCCAGCTTTACCATCGCCGAAGGGAAGCACAGGCTCAAATGATCCGCCACAGGATCATCCAATGAGAGAAGGTACGGATTTTCACACCAATGCTACCCCTACTTTCGTAAGGACAAGATTGCGAGAAAACCCAGGAGAAAATCCAAGACGAGTGCCTAAAAACACACCATGGGCAAGGACCATACTCCAGCCCTTACATCCATATGGCACTGTTCTCAACCTGGATGTTATCGACTTCCGAAACATCGAGAAACTGATAGATGAATGGGTTGCAGCCATGAAAATTGCAGCAACCACGTTGGAACTAGATAAGGATAACTTCATAAAGCTTTTGGAGTTAAGCTTGAAAAGGTCGGTAAAGATCGGATGGGATAATACCCCAGAAGAGACCAAAGCAAGCATCCTTGAAGGAGAGTCTAAAAGTGCAATCGCGGATAGACTCGGAAGGTTAATCAAGATTCATTTCATTGGAGATGGATACTTCGAAGGAAGCAGAACAGAAAAGGCTAGGGAGTATGCACAAGCTCTCTTTGGCCTCGAATTAAGAAGTATCTGTGCAGTAGATGAATATATCTACTGGTTCCACAAATACTTCTTCCAGAGTGGGGTAACAACCGATGTAGCTGCCCCAATGTTCTTTGCAAAGATTTGCAGCCCATGGAGGGAAATATTGATAAAATCATACAAATTACCTGCAGGTCAACTAGATTCAGTTGCAAGGAGGATGTCTTTCCTTAAAGACAAATTGAAGAATTGGTGTTACCAAGCATCCGTCAAAAAGAATATGAAGAGACTGAGAGGTAAAATCAAAAGAACCCCTCTCTGTTGTGATAATAACGATTTTCCAACTATTATAGGAGAATCAACCGAGCAAAAGAAGAGGAGAAAGCATAGCAGTGACTCTTATTCCAGGAGTTCTAGAAAATCCTCTTTTAAAAGAAGATCATGGTGGTCCAAATCAAAAGCCAGATCATACAAATCTGGACAGAGAACAGGACCAACATGGGCTTCATCCCAAGGATCTAGACGATCAGAGGCGAGATCCACAGGACGAACCCCTACACGCATAAATTTCAGACGAGCCCATACCCGAGCCAATGAAAGTTTTAAGGATTGCAACTGCTGGACGTGCGGAGCAAAATGACATATCTCCCAAGATTGCCCGTAGAAACGTGGTGAATTACGCCAATTTGAAGCCACAAACGACATCCTGGATGTAGTCTACTACGGCGATTTGGTACCAATCTACCAATTCGAAGATCTTCCCTCAGATGAAAGCATCTAAGAGGAAGAACTAAAAATTGATTCGAATGGATCTTCAATCGAATCAGAGTAATTACAACGAAGGATAGGCTTCAAACCTCATATAGCCTATAAGGATTATTTTCAAAGATGACGGTATCAAACAAAACCATGGAAAGGATCATGAGACAAGACTCTAATCTCAGTCTATAGGACGGATTTAGGATTGGAGGGATCGGAAGAGTCCTTACCAGATAGGAGTGAACCAGAGGAAACATCATATCATCTACAAAGTAAGTTCAGGTGAGTTTGCAATTCCTACGGAACTTACTGGTAATGTGATGGAAATGCAGCTTATTCCCAAAGAAGAAATTCTTGAAGAATTGAGTAAACTCAGAGAGGAAGTAGCGGTTACTATGAAATGGATCCACATAGGACCTATTGAAGTAGTAATAACAACAACTTTTAAGGAAGGAATTGATTCAGAAATACATTTATCAATAATGGATAGAAGAATCAATAACTTAAGAGATGGTTGTCTTGGGACAATGATAGAAAATTTGTATGTAGGAAATCTTGGTCTGCTAGGTTGTATTCATCCTAGGATAGCATACAACCTAGCATATCAAGATTTCAGTAGAGTCTTAATCCTTCATCATGATTTTAAAAGAAAGGATCTTATGAAACATGAGAATAGACCATATTCTATAACATATAGAATAGCATACGCCCTTTCCAACAGATATCATTCTGATTTATTTCTTAGGAAAAAATATATTGAGATTCTTAGAATTTTCAAGAAATTCACTAATATAATGACACCAGATCCTATTAGAATACCTAGAATAGGTGGTGTTGATATCTTGATAAAAAATCACCCGGTTCTAGATCGAACTTTTTAGTAGCAGAATGTCCTTTTTAGAAGATAGAATTGTGGCCTATAAAGAAAAAAGAACCAGAATTGTTGAAGCCTCGAGCTATTAGGGTTGATAATGTAAAACTTAGATGCCCTGAAGGCTGGAAACAAATCCAAGTTATATTTGACATCACTAGAACATAAAATTATTTTCCTTGTGATGATTTATACCATCTGCAGCAACCTGTTGTGCGAAAATATGAAGATATGCTAGAAATAGCAGGCCATGAGATTCTTGTTACAGGTATTGCAGGACGAGAAAATGGGATAACGACTCTAGGAATAAGTTTCCTTGAAGATCATAAACCATGGGGAAGAAAAGGTAATGGTATGGAATTCAGTTAGATGGTTATACCATTAGAATTGAATGACAAGCCCTTTTTCTATATACATATCTGTCGGTATGTTGTATGAACAATATAAGTCAGAATATTTTGCAGCTTATATTGACTCAGGATCAGGGATTTTCACGGCAAAACCCGGTGTGTTCCCTAGCGAAGCTATGGAATCTTTACCCATTATTGCAGGAAGGGACTGTTCACAAAAAAATTTAGTACTCAATAAGGGTATACGAGAAGCAAAAATCATAATTGGAGGAGCATTTGGAACACCTTGGTTCAAGGTATAGACGTCTCCTATTTACTTTCATGATACAGGAGCATATATTTTGCTAGGTAATAATTTCATCCAGACTTTTGCAAAATATGTCCAGGATAACCATAAGAATCTGTTGATTTTTACTACTAATTGTGGTAGCGAGATACAGGTTTTGCAAAGAGAAAAGGCGTTTAATAGGATAATGCCCATAAATTTTCGCAGCAAACGTGGTGATGATGCCAAATTAACTTATCCAAAAATGTTAGGATAGGAGAAAATTTGGTAAGACTCTTTTGTCTTTCAGGCAACAAGGTTTTAGTGATGCTTCTGAAGAGGATCTTAGGATCTTGAAGGAAGCTATACAAGAGTGCAAGTCATTGGACATAGACGGAGAAAGTAAACTTTCTCTCGATAATGTCAAAAGGCTTATCCAGAGGAACTTCAGTGAAAATCCTTTGGCATGGTGGGATAAAAACAAGATCGAGGCTACTCTAAAGGTAGAAGAGGAATGCAAGTACGGATATGTCCAATACAAGCCCATCCAAATGAACATGGAGGATAAGAAAGATATGCAGGAGATCATCGAAGAGCATATCAATCTTAGACTCATCGAGCCTGGAGTCTCTGCCTGCAGAGGCCCTGGTTTTCTGGTAAGAAACCATGGTGAGATAAAAAGAGGTAAACCCAGGTTAGTCATTAACTATCAAGGCATCAATAGAATATTACAATTTGATGGTTATTACATCCCAAGTAGAGAACACTTAATTGATTGCATTAAAGGTGCTAAAGTATTTTCTAAGTTCGATTGCAAATCTGGATTCTATCAGATTAAGATGGAAAATGCATAAAATGATTCAAAGAAATATACTGCATTTTCCACACCTCATGGGCAATATATCTGGAATGTACTTCCAATGGGACTTGCCAATGCACCCCAAATCTGGACTATCTAGAGTTTATGTTTGTTTACATAGATGATATCTTGATTGCATCTAAAAATATACAGGATCATATTAGACATCTTGAAATATTTTCTGATACATGCCATAAGGAGGGATTAGTGCTTTCTGAAAAGAAAGCCATCATAGCTGTCAATAAAATTGAATTTATAGGAATTCTTATTGATGAAACAAGTATTGAATTGCAGAAACATATTGTAGAAAAGATTCACAATTTTCCTGGCATTCTTAAAGATAAGAAGCAACTTCAAAGCTTCTTGGGAGTTGTTAATTTTGTAGGAATTTTATTAAGGACCTCCCAAAATACGGAAAGGATTTCCGTCCACTTCTGAAAGAAACAGAGAGTTCAAAGTGGAAATGAGAGGAAATTCATACGCAAAGAGTTCGTGAGTTAAAATAGGTTTGCAATAACCTGCCAAAGCTCGCAATCCCACAAGACGGGGATGAGTTGGTAGTCTACACGGATGTCAATGATTACAGATGGGCATCAGTGCTCATGAGAAAAACAACTATTGGCGAAGAGCCATGTAGATACACAGGAGGGTTGTTCAATGAACAACAAGCTAAATTATGGCATATTAACAAGAAGAAATTCTTTGCAATTTGGGAGGCTTTCAAAAAATGGCCTTTGTTCTTACTAGCTAAACAATTTACATTAAAAGTTGGTAATACGAATGTTAAAGCTTTCTTAAAAAACAAACTTGAATCAAAGATTAAGAAAGCTCGTATTATTAGATGGCAAGTAGAATGTCAATATTATTGTTATAGTATTGTCGTTATCAAATCTCATGAAAATATTCTTGCAGATTTCTTGACGAGAGATGGAGGCAGCTGAAGCAGACTCTGTCATCATCAGGCTCAGGTACCTCAGGGAAAACCTTGAGGAAATTGATAAGAGATTTGGACAGCTAACAGTTAAAGCCCAAATAGCTGGCCAGTTCAACGAGCTGATCTGGACACTATCCAGAGCGCCATCAGGAGTACCAAACTTGTTGCAAGCTCATTATGGGACGACATACTGGAACCAATTCGAAAGGCATCATCTTCGGTGGTAACCCGAGAATTAAGAGAGCAGGGCTCTAAACCTGCAATTAGAGAACAGGGCTCTAAACCTGTAGCGGCAGATTCAAGTACTGCTTGCACAAGGCCATCGCCAGACTCTGGTGAAAAGGCAAAAGTTGAGTTACAGGAAGTGCAAACTCCTGATAATTCAAGTCAATCCAGCACCTCTGGGGTTAAAGAGGAAGAGATTAACCTTAGGGCAATGACGGACACCTCTAAGGTTAATGCTAACGAGGCTTTATCTTCTGTTTTCGCTTGCAGGATTATCAAAAATCATGGGAAAAACTTATTTCCCGTAAAGGCAGAAGCCCAGGCAAGACCATCGTAGATACATCCGGAAGATATAACAGAATCTGGATGCTCGAAAGGTCTAAACAAGAAGAGGTGCGAGAGTGGTATGATTTTGGAGCTCTTGCTTCAGTTCATATTATGTCACCAAGCTTTCCGAAAATCTCAAAGCTTTTGGAATGGATCGGTGGGGCGGTATATGACGCATGGCAAAACAATCCCCACCTTAAACGAGGAGATATTTTGGAGCTCAAGTTCATTTCCATAGCTCCAGAAATTGTAGGAAAAAGGTCTCATCCAGCATTCCATTTCATCAAATTATAGAGACCATACATGGTAGCATTCAACAGAGTCAAGGCTGCCACATGAGAGGCTCCCCTTGTGCCTTCTCTTAGTGAAGATGACATATCCACCAGAAGAGCATGTGGTTACTAGGTCTGTCTCACAGAGATGTATAAAGTCAAGTAGCCGTTTAAAATATTTTTCAATAAATTAAATAGACCATTCCTGTTAAACTCCATGATAGGATAAAACACCGAGTTCGCAGAAAGCTTGTTTGAAAAGAAAAGAATGCTTATATGGGAAAATAAGCTGTCTGCAACAGAGAACTCAAGGATGAAGGCATGCAACATGATGCATGAATGACAACAGCATAACCACCTATGCCGTTGTTGTGAGAAACAGGAGAAACCCTTGTTCGGAATGAAGATTCGGGTAACTCAAAATAAACCTAAACCAAGACCAGAGAAGGGTAAAAGAAATAATTTTTACAAAAGGAGGTAAAACCTCAAGATGTAAAAAATTAAAAGGAAGACTGTCGGCAGAAGGAGACAAAAGTGCCAATAGTTAGAAACACAAAGAACACCAGCTGGCAAGCACATGGCTGACAAGGCATAATGATCATAGCTGGAAAGTTGAAAGACAAAGTTGGTGACGATTGCAATGACGTCACCCAAAAATAAGATTGAAGTCCGCGGGCTATTATAAATAGAGAGCTAGGAAACAAATGGAGATCATCAGAAAACTTCTCCAACTCTTCAAGAAAAATAAATTGTGTCTTTAAATTCCTTAGGTATTAGAATATCCAATGTATGGGGTTATCCCCAACGAGTCAAGTCCTCTTATCCATGAGAGGCTAAATAGTTTTCTCTTCCGATAGAGGAATAAAATATCTATAATATTTCAAATATTTCTTCAATAAAGTAAAGACTTCAGTTCAATCTGTTTGTCCAAAATTCTATTAATTCTCTATTTTGAGTACTTTTACGCCCTAAGGTAGGAAACGAAGTAGGGATGTGCTGTTTGTTACTGAAGGAGCCAAGTACCTGCGAATCATCTGCTGCGGTAGTGTGGTTGGAGAAAGAGCCATAAAATCGAGGACTTGGAATACCCGGTGGCAAAGCGGTCAAAACAAGGTATGCATTTATGGAGGCTTAATTTATTTTCGGAAGCATGTTGGGCCTGATCAGAATTGAATTGCATTGGTACTATTTCTAAAAAAAAAAAAAAAGTTTTGGGACCAAATTTGATACTATCTAAAGGTCGAGGGGCCAAAATGAAAGCAAAGTACCTTATTTGCAAGTCTCTGTAAACTACAGTATCAAAATTGACTATTTTTGAAAGTGTAGTACCAAATTTGCAAGGGCCTCTATAGTATGATACCAGAAATGCAATTTTCTCAATAAAATAAAACACTACAAAATTAAAAGCAAAATATGAACTAACTGCATTGAATGGAAAAAACTAATTGTTTGCAATATACAAATTGAGCCATGTTTTCCCCTTGCCAACTATGCAATATATGCAATTTACATCACAAAAGAATTGCCAATGTTTGCAATTGCCAAAAAATTATAAATTTGCCGAAAATTTGATTACATCCCAAACATTTTGATTACATCGCCAAAAACTTACAATACCAAAAAACTGATTATATTTCAAGTGCTTGGTTTCTTCTTCTTGGATGCATGTAATGTAGCCGAAAGGTTTGTCATGGTGACAAACCTTTTTCCTCCTTTTGTTAAAAAATGCACTTGACTCTCACTCCCCGATTCTTCATTGACGTTCGAACATTGTGAGAAAATGTGTCTAAGGGGTTGAGATTAACCGGGCGAGTGAGAATACTCGCCTGATTTTGTCTGATTTTTAACGGTCGTTAGGAGACGGGACAAAAAGTGCAACACATTTGGTTCCTGTGGGACCAAAAGTGTTGAGCCCGTAAACAATGGGACCAAAAGTGCAACAGACTATATCCTGTGGGACCAAAAGTGCAATCTTTCGTCAATTAACCGGGCGAGTGATAACACTCGCCTGGTTTCCGTCTGATTTTTTAACGGCCGTTAGGTGACGAGACTAAAAGTGCAACACTTTTGATTTCTGTGGGACCAAAAGTGTTGAGCACGTAAACAATGGGACCAAAAGTGCAACAAGCTATATTCTATTGAACGAAAAGTGCAATTTTCACTAAAGGATATTTATCATGTGACTTCACATAGTATACCATGGTTGGAACCACATGGTACCTACAATTCACGCAACTGCATAATTTTCTTTCCTTACGAAACTACCCGACTAAAGTGAGACAAGGCCAAGGCCAGAGAAGAGAAGTTGAAATGGTATTTATTCTAATAATTAATTGATTATGATGATTAATTATATACTGTTTCAACATACGATGTTAAAATATTAATTATTTATAATTAAAAATTATAACAAATATTTTGGCTATAATTAATTAAACCACGATAAACGTTAATCAACTCGTCTGGTTAGTGGCGAAGACAAAAAATTGACTTAACCCTATCAAAATTTAATGAATTAATTTGGTAAATAAAAATAATAAATTCACAAAAAATTAAATTATTATAATAGTAATTGCTAATTACACAATGATATAAATGCAACTATTTTTTATAACTATTATTGTGACAATAAGGAATGAGCTGAAATTTACAAATCTGCATGTTTTTGAAATGTTGCAAAATTATTTCATTATTAATAAAATTTTGAAACTTGAATAAAAGTTACCAAATAAAATAATGAACAAAGAATTTAAAATTTTGAATAATGAACAATAAAATTCTTCCCATTAATTTGCACATTCTTTTGATCACTCTCTCAATAAGAAATGAAAAATGATTTGAAGAATCTAAAATCTATTTTATGTAATAAATCATAAAATAATGACAAAATTAAAAAAAAAAAAAACAAACAAACAAGTTGATCAAAAACCAAAATATATAATTTAAAAATAAAAAAATAGAAAAAGAAGTAAGAGAAATTTTGGGATGAATTATAATTTGGCGTTGAGAAAAATCACATTATATAGCAATCTTTTCTTCATTCCTAGGTGAAGAACGTAGGATTCTAACTAGTGGAGAGAGTATCTAAAGTGGAGAGGTGGAAATAATTATTTTTAAACAAGTTAAAGTAAATTTTGATTTGTTGTTTTTATTCAACCACAAGACAAGTTAAGGCTTTGATGAGACTCATCCGCCACCTAAGCACCACACTATTAAGCATACAACGGTAAAAGTGTTATTTCACTTACAAAGGCGTAAAACAAAATCAGAAATATTAAACAACTAAGCATGCGTCCTTTTTTTTTTTTTTTTTTCGTGTTTATTAACTGGACATTGTGCAGCTTCCTTCTTCATATCCTTCCGATAATCTCTTCAATAGCCTATGCAAAGCAACAAAAAAGCAAAGCCCTATCGACCTCTAGGGCTTAGGTTTGCCCCTGCATTTGGTCAATAATTTAAAGTTTTGCATCGATTTGCTTGACAATGCGTGTACAAACCACATCTACTGACCTGAATGCCACATTATCAACAAAGACTCAGAATTCATGCTTGTGGTAATGAATTGTGTTGTGTTATCATTTAGTACGAGAAAGAAAGAATGTCCAAGAGTCGTAACTCGTACGTGCTTAGTTCAATCATGACCACAGTCTTTTTGGCCAGACTAATTATTTATTTTTCCGTTTTCACTATAAATGTTTTCTGTCTTACATTGAAAATGTAATTAATCATGTTTGGAGGGAAGCAAAAGGTTAAACATCTCCCGATAATGAATGTGACTTTAAGGTTTGATTGGACAGTACAATTTGATGGACAAACTTATTCAGGGGTTCAATTGGACAGTACAATTTGATGGGTCAAACGATGTTGACTTTTTTGTTTTTTGATATCGCAAATGATGTTGACTGGTTGAATTTAAAGGATATTTATCATTTGACTTCACATGCTATACCATGGTTGGAACCACATGGTACCTACAATTCACGCAACCGCATAATTTTCTTTCCTTGCGACACTACCCGAGTAAAGTGAGACAAGGCCATAGAAGAGAAGTTGAAATGGTATTTATTCTAATAATTAATTGATTACGATGATTAATTATATATTGTTTCAACAAGTGATGTCAAAATATTAATTATTTACAATTAAAAATTATAGCAAATGTTTTGGCCATAGCTAATTAGACCACGATAAACGTTGATCAACTCGTCTGGTTAGTGACGAAGACAGAAAATTGATTTAGCCCTATCAAAAATTTAATGAAGTAATTTGGTAAATAAAAATAATAAATTCACAAAAAAATTAAATTATTATAATAGTAATTGCTAATTACACAATGATATAAATGCAACTATTTTTTTATAACTATTATTGTGACAATAAGGGATGAGCTGAAATTTATAAGTTTGCATGTTTTTGAAATGTTACAAAATTATTTTATTATTGATAAAATTTTGAGACTTGAATAAAAGTTTCCAAATAATATAATGAACAAATAATTTAAAATTTTGAATAATGAACAATAAAAATCTTCTGATTAATTTGCACATTCTTTTGAGGAAAAATAACATTTTTGGTCTCATAAGTTAGGCCCATTTCACTTTTGGTACCATTTATTATGGGCTTGGCATTTTGGTCCCCTAACTTATAAAAATTTGCACTTTTAGTCCTCATCCACTTTTTCGTCTGTTTCTTAACGGCGTCGGCCATTTGCCCAATACGTGGCCGTTAAGTATTTTTTGTTGCAGGGAAAATTGACGCATTTTTCAACTTGACAACACTTTGGCGGGGATGAGGATATAACTATTTTGAGGGAAAAAATAAATTTTGAAGGAAATTAGGGCAAGGAAAGAAGATTTCTCTCTTCTCTAACAAAAAATGAATTTTCTCTCAAATAAAAAATACTTAAAAGATAAATGAAAAATTGGACGAGGACCAAAACTACAAATTTTTGTAAGTTACGGGACCAAAAGTGCCAATTCCATAATGAATGGGACCAAAAATGAAAAGGGCCTAACTTATGGGACCAAAAATGCTATTTCTCCCTCTTTTGATCACTCTCTCAATAAGAAATGAAAAATGATTTGAAGAATCTAAAATCTATTTTATGTAATAAATCATAAAATGAATGACAAAATTACAAAAAAAAAAAAAAAGGTTGTCCGTTTCTTACCGCATTAGGGCCATAGGCTGCCCTTTTCTTACCGCAACTTGATTTACAATTGTTTGGCTTTTCTAACAAAATTTTGGAAAATTCTGAATTAAGATCGAGTTTGGTTGGATTTGAACTAATTATATAACAAATGTAATATACTTATCGTGTGATTGATATACAGTTTAAAAAAAGTGACTAGTCACCCATAATTCTACTACTTCGCGATCTTAGAGTCCCAGAAGGCCTTTCGGTTTGGTAAGTTTAAAGTAGTACTCAACATTCCTAATACGTAAATTTAAAAATGATTTTTTATTTGTATGTGTCATACGAATCATTTATTTTGCTTCTTGTCCTGTTGTGCGTATACTTGCGGGACTGTTCAGATGAATCCGTCAAAGCCTTCTGCCATAGGTACACATCCAAATGACTTCGTAAAAGATTCAGTGAAGCCCAAATAACGAATAGGCAACCCAAATGGTTGGCGGATGACGTTTTGGCTGGCCCCTAAGTATACTGGGCATCATATGCGTTTAAGGAGAAGTCAACCCAGAACACCGACTGGCCAACCCTGTGGTGGCCAACACCGTCTAAAGCACTAGGTCCTCCTCAATTAGCGTGCACAAGAGGAAACTAGTAAGTAAATTTTATTTATTAAAAATTTAATTATTTTCAATAATAACCATTTACAAATTTATACCATTTTAAAATATTTCTACAAGAGGCTCAACTCGGTTGGTCGCAATAGCGAATGGAGGTATTTGCTGACTGCTACAAGAGGAAAACGGAGGGCGGCTGGAGCAGTCCGCGGGAAAATGAGGTGGCGAGTTATGCCTTTTCTTTAAAACAAAAAGAATTAATCATTTACTAACGCATCTTATTTTATTTATTCTCAAGAGGCATATCAGAAGCTTCTCGAGGAGCATGCCACGCAGCCGATGCGGGGGAGGGTGCCTCATCATCTACTAGTATCGCACTCTTAGAAGAGGAGTAGCTTTAGGCCAAGGTGGCCGAGGGGACGAAGTGGGGCCGCGCCTTCGGCATGGGGTCCAAGGTCTACACATTAGACGCCAACTGCCCGTGGACCACAAACCCCAGACCATCGACGTCCACTATTGCCCTGCCGCTGCAAGACCTTCACGTCTCAACACAACTTGAGCAAATCAAACTTGTGTTAAGCGTGATCTGCGCAAGATGGGGATCCTGCTGTTGTACCCCCACCAGCAGTCAACTGCCCTACCCCCACCCTCGGCCACTAACACTCTAGGATGTTGTAGACCCTGAACCTACTGACCAGCATCCGACCCAACCGTTAGATTAGAATTTTTTATGTTCTTTTTATTTTTTTTAAATTGGGATCGTAAACTATACAATGTATCTAAATTATTTTTAATTAATCGTTATTTTTTTTCTTTCAAAAATAGTGTCTTCAATTAATTTAATAGAATATTAACAAAACAAATATTAAAAAAAACAAAAGTAATTGTTTTTTACACAAAATTAACATAACACCTTTCTAGGTTCATACAACGTATCAAACATGTCGGGACGGATTTCCAACTTTACGCCGTCCCAAAACAATCAAAGCAATTCGTCTCAAATTTCATTTAAAAAATCGTGCTAAATTGTAACGGTTGGACTAAAAATATCCGTCCCAAAATCGTCTGTACTAACATCATTTCTCTGTCCGCTAGCGGAGTTTTCGACGGCTCGTTACTTGTCATCCCAAATACGTTCCAAACTTTTAGATGGGATGACATCCTTCATTTGAATTCCGTCCAAAAAAATTTTGACTCAACTTTTGAGGCGGTTGTTTTTCCATCCGATATTTTAAAATGGACGACATTCCGCCCCAATTTCCGTACTCTAATGTAGGCCCTTTTTTTTTTTTTTTTTGGTAGCGTAGGTTTTATTTATAGCCAAAATATTCAACACAGTTTTAAGTTGTGACAAATATTTTCACATCGGTTGTAAAAATAATTAATAATCATTGTGTATCCGTAGTTAATTAGTATCCATCACAATTTTTTTACTTTCAACCATAATAATTAAACATAGTTAAAAATCATATTTTTTTTTCAGTGGATTGAACTATTAAAATTGTGTGGACCTCTCCTTTTATCTCTTTTGGTTGCAAAAAATTTGTTTAATTTTCTCTTGGATAAATTACAACCATCTCTTCTGAGATTTGACATAATTACAAATATCTTCTTGTTGTTTTAGAAATTACAAAATACTCTTATGACTTTAACTTCCGTCTCATAATGAGCCAATTTCGTTAGCATCTTTTTATCTAATTTTTCTGGTGAACTGTCCAAAATGTCTTTTTGGATTATAGCTTATAATGTTATATATATTTTTAGAACTTTTTAAAATATTTTTATGCACTAACATTTTCTATGGATTATTTATTTTACTCACCTCTGATTTTTTTTTTATTTTTTCAAATATTTTTTGTTGAAAAAATAAAAAATTCAGTAAGGGTAAAGTAGTACTTTCCACATCATCGTCTAAGGGTTGAATAACTTTTTTTTTATTTTACGAGGGTATTTATAATTTTTCAAATAATAAAAAATTATTTGTAATTATACCCTGGACATAGTTGTAGTTTACACTTTTGCCTTTGGTGTCTTCTCTTTCTTGGGTAAATTATATTTTTGGTCCCATAAGTGGATCAATTCTAATTTTGGTCTCATAGTATGGGGAATTCACACATTACATCCCATATGTCCATTTTTTTTCTAATTTTAGGACCAAAAGGGGTTTTTTCGTTAATTGCTAACGGCAGAATCACGTGACTCCAACACCTCCATTAAATTGCTCGGGGTAAATTACATTTTTGGTCCCATTAGTGGGCCCGTTTCTAATTTTAATTCTATAAGTGGACCCATTTCTAATTTTTGGTCCTACAATATGGGACCAAAATTGGAAAAGAGTTCACTTATGGGACCAAAAATTGTAAGGCTTTAATAAACTTTTCGTCCTGTATTTATAGCACTTTGGCATTTTTATCCTTTATCTTTCTAGGGTTGCAAAATTGTCCTGTAATTTTTTGACATTTCGCGATTTTGGTTCTTCCGGTGCCGGATTTTGCAAAAGTTGCCGGAACAAATCATGTGCCCCTTGCGATTATGGCATTTTTATCCTTTATCTTTTTAGGAATTGCAAAAGAGTCCTTTAACTTTTTGATATTTTGCAATTTTAGTCCTTCCGGTAATGAATTTTGCAAAAGTTGTCGGAATAAATTATGTGCCACCTGATTTTGTTTTTTATTTTCCATCCATGTTGGAAAAAGTGAACCAATCCGAACAAAAGTCCCGATTTAAATGAACCACGTGAGGCGCACATGACATCTTCCGACGACTATTGCGAAATTCGGCATTAGAAGGACAAAAATCACGAAATGTCAAAAAGTTACAGGACTCTTTTGCAATCCTAAAAGGATTAAGGATAAAAATATCAAAGTGCCAAAATTACAGGACCAAAAATTTATTTAAGCCAAAATTGTAATTTACCCTTTTGCCTTTGGTGTTTTCTCTTTCTCCATACATGTTACCAACTTTGTCTGGAGGTTTCAAGAGCTGAATCATGTGTGATGATTCGCTTTCAGAAGTGTGTGGTGCAAATTACACAATTTTCATAAAACATTTTACACGTGATATTCTAAGTTCATCATCATCGTAAATCTTACACTGAAGTATTAAATTCAATGAACTTCGATGCATTTCTAGAATATATTTTGTGGAAATAATTTAAGAATATTAAATAACAAAGATTAATAGATCCTTTAGGTTCGTGTAAAAGTGAAGAAGTATTATAAATTTTTAATAAATTTACTAAAAATAGTGATTTGAAAAGTATCAATTTTATATGTAGAAGTGTATCAGCACAATCTTCTAATCTCACTGCAAAAAATAAAAATAATATTAGAGATACAAAAATAAGTGTCAATATTAAAATTATTGTTTAATTATAAACATTAAATGACAAGAACTATTATCTTGTTACTATACCGACTTTTATAATTTTAATAGTGACAATATTTACGGAAAAAAATGTAATTAGCAATAATTACTCAACAAAAAAATAAAATAAAATTGTGCATAAGACATTAGTGACAGAAAATAAAAATGTCACTATATTTGTATATAGTCGCTTTCATGCGTTAATGATGCATAATTCTTGTTACTAATAATTATATTATGATAATATCAAATTTGTCTTTTAATATATATCTTCATTGATGATTTTAAAAATATAATTTAATATTTTGTCATTGATATTATCTTTATGTGACGTAACGTCAGACTTTTCATCTCATATTCTACATAACACACGCCTCATATAAAATAAATCTATAGGTGGCATGGATTTTCGAATGTCGTAGAAGATGCAATATGAAATTCGATTATAAAAAGGGTCTGAGTTAGAAAAAAACATCCCAAACCTCTCTCCCCGCCAACCTCAAACTCATAAGGCCATGGAAAGTTAACAAAGCAATCCTCTACATCAACTTTCTAGCATTGCTAGGCTTGAGTTTTGCCACCATGATCCTTAACAAACGGCTAAGCCTCAAAAAAAGAACGATACCGTCCCTTCCACCCGGCCCGATGGGATACCCTATCGTCGGCTGCTTGCCTGAAATGATGAAGAACAAGCCAGCATTCCGATGGATACACCGATTCATGCAAGAAATCAACACAGAAATAGCATGCATCCGCCTTGGTAACGCCTACGTTATCCCTGTCACTTCTCCTGAACTAGCTCAAAAGTTCTTGAGGAAACAAGACCTAATTTTTGCCTCCAGGTCTAACGCCCTGTCAGCCAAGCTGACAAGCGATGGGTACCTGACAGCAGTATTTTCGTCAAATGGGGATCAATGGAAGAAAATGAGAAGAGTTATTGCCTCCGAAGTGCTTTCACCGGCGACCCACCGGTGGCTGTACGGAAAAAGATGTGAAGAAGCTGATCATCTGGTGAGATATGTATACAAGCAATGCCAAAATCCAGTTACAGATGGGGTTGTGAATGTGAGAGTTGTTGCACAACATTACTGTGGGAATTTGTCTAGAAAATTGATTTTCAGTAAGAGGTTTTTTGGGTTAGGAATGGAGGATGGAGGGCCTGGAGAGGAAGAGAAAGAGCATTTGCATGGAATCTTCACAATCTTGAAACATGTCTATGGTTTTGGAGTTGCTGATTATCTTCCATGGTTGGAGGTGTTTGATATTGATGGGCATAAAAGGATTCTCAAAGATGCGATAAAGAGTGTGAGAAAATACCAAGATCCAGAAATTAATAAGAGGGTTGAGATGTGGCGACAAGGAATTAGAAAAGTAGAAGAGGATATCCTTGATGTTAATGATAACATCAAGGACTCCAATAACAATCCCTTGTTGTCACTTCAAGAGATAAAAACACAAATTACTGTAAGTATATTTATGGGTTAATTGTAATTTTCATCCTGTAATTATAGATATTTGGCGTTTTGGTTCTTTAAGTTTCTAGAGTAACAAAATAGTCCTTTAACTTTTCAGTTAATTGCAATTTTCATTCTATAATTATAGGTATTTGGCGTTTTGGTCATTTAAGTTTCTAGGGTAGCAAAATAGTCCTTTAACTTTTCAATTTTGCGATTTTCGTCCTCTGGTCGTTGGATTTTTAAAAACTTGCCGGGATAATGACACGCAATGAGGTTGATTGTTTTCTTGAGTGATACAACATTCAGGCATTGCCCCTTCTTCCGGCGAGTTTAAAAGCCTCACGTGTGAATCGCGTGCCATTATTCCGGCAATTTTTAGAAAATCCGGCGATCAGAAGACAAAATTGCGAAAATTAAAAAGTTAAAGGACTATTTTACTACCCTAGAAACTTAAAGGACCAAAACGCCAAATGCCTATAATTACAGGACGAAAATTGCAATTAACCCTATATTTATATCCTCTTTCTAGTTTAAAGATTGAAAAATTTTCTCTTAAATTATATTGCTTTTTTTAATTTTTTTTGGGGATTTTTCATTTTTAATTTTACATATATCCACAGGAAATAATGCTAGCTACAGTTGATAA
Organism: Sesamum alatum; assembly: GCA_034509735.1. Lineage (NCBI taxonomy): Eukaryota > Viridiplantae > Streptophyta > Magnoliopsida > Lamiales > Pedaliaceae > Sesamum > Sesamum alatum. Next base: position 3,600,059 of record JACGWO010000002.1, on the reverse strand, counting down.
TCCATCAAATGCAGTCGAATGGGCTCTTGCAGAGATGATCAATCAACCGGATATCCTTGATAGGGCTTGTAAAGAATTGGACCAAGTTGTCGGCAGGGATAGACTGGTAGAAGAATCTGATTTGTCTCAATTGAATTATGTAAAGGCATGTGCAAAAGAAGCATTTAGGTTGCATCCTGTAGCACCTTTCAATGTCCCACACGTATCGACTAAAGATACTGTTGTGGGTGGCTATTTCATCCCTAAAGGTAGTCAAGTATTGTTGAGTCGTCTCGGGCTAGGGCGAAATCCTAGGGTTTGGAAAGACCCTCTCATGTACAAACCTGAACGCCACATTGTCAATAAAAACTCAAAAGTCGTGCTTGTGGATCACGAGTTGTGCATGATATCATTTAGTACTGGAAGACGAGGATGTCCAGGCATCGTGCTCGGTTCTACCATGACCACAATCCTTTTAGCTAGGCTTATTCAGGGGTTTAGTTGGCGAACACCACCTGATGGGCCAAACAAGATTAACTTGGCAGAATCGGATGGAGATTTGCTCATGGCCAAACCATTGACTGCACACGCAATGCCACGGTTGGAACCACATGTTTACCTAAAACTCATGCAGAACTAAGTGTATATGCATTGCTAGCAGTAAACATGCATGTCTAAAAATACTATGGGAGAATTAGTAGTCATGTTCGTATCAAGTATACATATTGTTTTATTCATGTTGCTTGAATTGTAAACGTCATGATTAACTTATATTCCATTCAGGAACGAACATTTTATTTTATTGAATAAATATAATTTTCGTTCTGTATTTTTTGCATTTTGACGGGAAAAATAGCATTTTTCATCCCATAACTTAGGGTCTTTTCACTTTTGGTCCCATTGAGTACGGGATTATCACTTTTGGCCCTGTAACTTTTAAAAAGTAGCACTTTTGATCACATGACACTTTCCGTAAGATTTTTAACGAAAAGTGCCACGTGGCCGTTAAGTGCATGGAGACCAAAAGTGTTACTTTTTGAAAGTTATGGGAAAAGTGAAAATTTCATAACATATGGGACCAAAAGTGAGAATCCTATAACATATTGGACCAAAAGTGTAAAGGCCCTAATGGCCACGTGCTAAGCACGTGGTGTTTTCCGTTAAAAAAATTAACGAAAATGTGGTATGAGACCAAAAGTGAGAATCTCGTAACCAATGGGATCAAAAGTGGGAAGACCCTAAGTTACAGGACGAAAAGTGTTATTTCTCCCATTTTGGCATTTTAGTCCTTTATCTTTCTAGGGTAGCAAATAGGTCCTGTAATTTTTTAATTTTTCGCAATTTTGTTCCTTCAGCCGCCGGAGTTTGCAAATATTGGCGGAATATTTTTTTTTTGAATTTGGGGCTTTTATTCCCATTGGTCAATTTAATGGACCAAAATCGCGAAAAATTATAAGTTACAAGACCTATTTGTTACACTAGAAAGATAAAGGATTAAAATACCAAAATATAAAAGATATAGGACAAAAATTTGGCTCCATGCTGGAAATAATTTGACCAATGGGAACAAAAGCTCTAAACTAAAAAAAAATTCGGTAATATTTGCAAACTCCGGTGATTGAAGGACCAAAATTGCAAAAAATTAAAAAGTTAGAGGACTTATTTGCTAATCTAGAAAAATAAAGGACTAAAACGCCAAATTGCAAAAGATACAGGACGAAAAATTGCATTTAAACCAATTTTATTCCTATACTAGTACTACAACGACTACTAACAATTATTTTAGTAAGTGATGTCAAAACATTGGTAATACCTAAAACTTTTAGTAAATGCTTTGGTCATAGCTAATATGGGCAAAATATTTTTTTAGTCCCATTAAACAGGGTTAAACTCGTTTTTGGTACCATTATTTATCCAAGTATAGGTTTTGGTTCCATTAAACCCAAATTCAGGTTTATTTGGTCCCAACTCTGTTTATGCCCGTTAGAAATTCCAGAATTACTGGGACTAAATATGCCCAAATTCAGACTTATTTGGTCCCAATAAGTCATGTGTCGAGCATGACAAATGACTTATTGGGACCAAATAAACTTGAATTTAGATTTAACAGAACCAAAACCTACATTTGGATAAATAATGGTACCAAAAACGACTCTGACCCTATTTAACGGGACTAAAAAAATATTTCTCCCTAGCTAATATATACTACGATAAATGTTGATCAACTCATTTGATCAATAATTTAAATTTTTGCATCGATTTGCTTGATTATACGTGGTTGATAATTAATATTAATTATTTATCATGATCTTTAGGCTATATATATATATATTTGTTATAAATGAAGGAAATAATTAATTTATTTGTCGGGCTTGTATATGTATCGGCATATAAGACATGTCTTGATGTGAGTTGTTGGGGCAACCAATGTTTTCCACCATATTCCCATTAAAGAAGGTGGAAATCGTTTTTGCATCAGAGCCACAGGCTGCCCTTTTCTTACGGGTTAATTGCAAAAATCATCCCGTAACTATAGGCCTTTGGCATTTTCGTCCTTTAAGTTTCTAGGTTAGCAAAATCGTCCTGTAACTTTTTAATTTTCGTGATTTTAGTCCTCTGGTCGCCGGATTTTTTTAAACCTGCTGGAAAACTGTCACGCGCTTCGCACATGAGGGTTTTAATTTGGGGCTTTTTCGTTGATTGACTGAAATTTACAACTTGGCATCTGAAATGAAATTATAAAAAAAAAAAAAAAACATTTACGACGCGGCAAAAATGCCACGTCGTGTTGCTGACATCTTTGCTAATTATCAACGCTCCCAGTGACAGAGGCATTGCTCAATTTTGCTCGTCTATGAGCTCGGGGGAAGCTGTTGCGTTTCTAGGGTTCATAATATGAGCTCAATTTGGGGCTTTCTTATAAAAGAATGGGAATAAAATTCCCAGTCAGCGACCGACGTGGCATTTTTGCCACGTCGTAAATGTTTTTTTTTTTTTATAATTTTATTTTAGATGCCAAGTTGTAAATTTCAGCCAATCAGCGAAAAATCCCCAAATTAAAACCCTCACGTGCGAAGTGCGCGCATGACAATTTTCCAGTAGGGTTTAAAAAATCCGGCGACTAGAGGACTAAAATCACGAAAATTGAAAAGTTACAGGACGATTTTGATATCCTAGGAACTTAAAAGACGAAAATGCCAAAGGCCTATAATTACAGGACGATTTTTGCAATTAACCCTTTTCTTACCGCAACTTGATTTACAATTGTTTGGCTTTTCTAACTAAATTTCAAACTAGTTCACTCTAAGTTTTTTGTATTGTTTCCCTATATCTTATTTACTCGAAATGTAATAAAAAGATATTGTTTTATATATTTTGCTAATCGTTTAATGTTTTTGCTAATCCAAATATATCAATTTTAGTTGAAATACCTGAAAATTGTCCAAATATTATTGAGTATTCTCGCGTAGAAAGAAATGTAAAAGAGAAGAATAAAAAAGAAAGAAAATTTGAAAGTGAAAAGAAAAAAAATGAAAGAAATTGGCAATAAAGAGAAATATGAATGAAAATGAAAGTTAAAAATAAAAATTAGGGTAAATTACAGCTAACTCCACTGAGGTTTGACACAATGAGGAGGTATTTGTAATTATATCAAAGCTACGGGATATAACTATAATTTACCCTAAAAACTAATTGAATCTATTCATTGTTTATCGAATTAGCCATTGTGGCATGTTGTCTCTGCGTGCATTTAATAAATATTATTTGAGCTTTCAAATGTAGTATTATAAATATGAGCAAAATCAATACATCATGTTAAAAAGAAAAATAAAGAAAGGAAGAAAGGAAAGAAACTAATTTATCAATTAATATAAAATCGAAAGCTAAATAAGTTAGTTATCTCATCGATTGAAGGACATTTCAGATGCAAAAATAAAAAAATAAAAAATGGTGTAGTGGTGTCATTAACCATGTTTTGTGAGTATGGAGGGTCTTTCCTTTTTATATTAGTAGTAGTCGTCGTGGCACATTGTCCATGCGTGCATATAAAGTAATCACGTTTTAAAGTTATTGTAAATAAGAAAATATGTATATAAATCAACACATTGCATTTCAAAAATTAAAAAAAAGAAAGAAAGAAAAGAAGATTAACTTAGAGGGTATTATCGGCATAACAAAAAAATTGGTGTTATGGTGTCATAAACCGCCATTTGTGAGTGAGAAACGCCTTTTCTTTTTATATTAGTATGGAATATTGCACACCTTAAAATTATTGTAAATAAGAATATATATATATATAAATTAATCAACGCATTGCATTAAAAAAAAAAGAAAAAAAAGGAAAGAAAGGAAAAGAAAACTAAACTAATTTAGAAGTATTATCGGCATAACCAAAAAATTGTCATAAACTACCATTTATGAGGAGAAATATATATATATATATATATATTATTTTAGTGTAGATTCACCCAAAAAAAAGACTAAAAATGCTGATTTTTTGAATTGTACAACTAAATTTGCTTGGCCCGTAAAGCTTGAAACTATATGTGCAACCCCTGTATGTGATGAAAAATGCCATTTTGCCTGTTGAGTGTGGCCCATGACCCTACTGGGAGGCCCAAGCCCCATGCCACTCCACCTAATTGCCTGGATAGCCCAAAACCCAAATCAGTCGATCCAACCCACTTGTTACCCTACCCGACTGATCGATCCACTACTTATACCACCTTACCCTAACTAGATTGAGACGCCTCTCCCTCTCACAATAAATTCCGATTTTCTATTCTTGTATTTATTTGTGAAGATCTCGCATTCTCTTAATTTGTATAGTGTTTTCATCATTTTTGTAATTATTGGATTGTAATACTAAGTTAGGATTTCTAATCTTGTGTTCGTCACTGAGGGATTAATTCCCAACATTGCCAATTTAGTTGGTTAGTTATATTAAGTAAAAATCTGACACATTTGATGCATGTGTAAAAATTTATACCTATATCTTTTTGAAAAAGAAAATTAAGTGCAATATATATATATATATATATATATATATTCTAATGATGTATTATAGGCGGTTTTACACTTTATTCATCAAAATATTTTTCGTGTCCACTAAACCTCCCAATTTTGTATTTTGTTCCCTTGACCATATTTTGCCGTTTTCCGACCATTTTTTCAACTGAAAATTACGTACACGTGAAACTCTTAACGGCATTGTTGTCTTTTGAAAGATAACCCATACGGATATTAAAGAAAAAGATTTAAATCCCATCTGAAAAATTAGAAAGAAAAAACATCTCCCGAAAACCACGATTTACCAATGAGAAAATAGAAGACATTAATCCCTAAATCCCTAAAGAGTTTCACGTGCAGTGCATGTTCACAATTTTAGGAGAACGGCAAATATTGCAAAGTGAAAAAAGTACAAAGTTAGGAAGGTTAGTTGACACGAAAATAATTTGGTGGATAAGATATAAAAAATTTATAGTTAGGAGGATAAAATATAATTTACCCTATTTTTAAATAGTAATTAACATATAAATATTTTTTTAAAAACAATAGGAATTAGATATATATGATGTATAGTTACTAAATGAAATTACAGTTATATGCTTATGAGATATATTTGAGTAAAGAAAAAAAATAAGGGTATATTTGTACATCTATTTAATGCATACTAAATTAGTTTTTTGAACCCTCACACTTAATTAATAATATTAATAGAGCTGTATAATCAATTCAAACACGAAATTGCGCCATCACTTACCTTGTGAAAATATAGAGAGGATGTGCCAACACTAACCTTGTGAAAATAAAAAAGAGAATTTATGGCAAAAGCTTTACCTAATAAAAATTGTGTGGCTTAATTGTCAAATTAAGTTTTAAAAAAAAATTAAAATTACCAACCTCTTATAATAAAGCATGTCGATATCTATATATACAAGGTGGTGCCACACACTACAAGAAAATAGTTTAATAGCAACGTAAAATTTATTGCTGAATTAGCATCGAGTTAATTAGCAAGTAAAATTCTCATTGCTAATCTACACTCCTTGAGATATATTATAAAGAAATCGTTGTTAAATTTGTCAGCAAGTAAATTTTTGTTGCTAAATTCAGCAAGTAAATTTTTTGTATTAAATAACGTAGATTAACAACGAGAATTTAACTTGCTAATTAGCTCGAAGCTGATTTTCTTTTGTTGGTAATGAACGATTTTCTTGTAGTGACATAAGAAAATCGATTCAAGGAAAAATGGTAATGGTAAAAATAAAGCACATTTATGATGGCTAGTATAAAATATGACTTCGTTTTGAATTAATTATTTGATGGTTATTGTTTTATTATCATGAATAATTTAATAATTTGATGGTAAATTACAACGAGTTTCCCAAAAGTTTATTATAATTACAAATACTCTCTCATTGTTTGTAAAATTACCAATGCGTTAGTCTCTGTTAAGTTTCCATCAACTGTTTGTGATGAACTGACCAAAATGCCCTCGTGGGCTATGCACTACAATTGTATTTTTTTAAATTTTCTATTTTTCTTTTTGAACTAAGTGGACATTCTTTTTTTTAATTTTTCAAATTTTTCCATCCACCTCTTTCAATTTTTTTTTATAATTTTTTAAATTAAAGAAAAAAAATACAACAAAGGCAAGGTTGATTATTCTAAGCATCAATTTAAGGATTATATAATTTCATCAAACATTGAGAAAATTATTAATTTTTCAAATAACAACGAAATATTCGTAATTATATCAAATCTCGATGGTTGCAATTTGCTCTAATCCGATGGAGCTATTGAAATTGCGTGGACCTCTCCTTTGATCTCTTTCTTCATACGTTGACATTACAAACGTTGTCTCCATCATTGTCTGAATGCCCCAACATAAGTGTCTGATGATTCGCTTTCAGAAGTGTGTGGTGCAAAAGAGTCGAATAGTACTGTCTTTCATGTCAACATTCATGTGTTTTCATAAAATAACAAAATATTTTACACATGAGATTCTAAATTCATCATCATCGTAAATCTTATAGTGAAATCTAAAATTCTTAAATTTCTAGAATAAATTTAGATACTATATTTGTATAGTCGCTATACAAGTGTCTAATGATGCACAATTCTTATCGTGCTAAATATACTGTGATAATATAAAATTTGTTATTTAATATATACTTTTGATGACTAGTATTTTAAATTTTGAGCAATTTAATGACTCCAGCCACTGAAGTTCCCAAATGTGGTGGAAGTATACTTGATACTAGGGAAAAACCAACTCTGATAGTGGTTAAATGGATTAGGGAGTATCTAATCAGCAGATTGCAAGAAAATGGGTTCTAAGATTCAATTTGTTATTGAAAAACACGTGGAGCAGGTGGCTGATTGTATTCCATAAAATCGATGACCTCCACTATTAGATTTCATGTTCTGATAGTGGTCAGTATATGATTGACTTAAAAATACACACGTTCATGTTTTGATAGTGGTCAGTATATGGTTGACTTAGAAATACACACGTGCACGTCATGTAGAAAACGGGACTTGAGTGGTATGTCATATAAGCATGCAATTTCTGCCATACATCTTCAATCAAATAATGATCTAGAAGATTTTGTAGATGAACTCCACAGTGTTAACACTTACAAGAGGGAGGATGCAAGTGTCATAATGCCTTCGAATAGTGAAAAATAATATTGTAATTGTGTGTTAAATTATGTGTTCCATGTCTTTGTAGAGTTGTTGGAGGAGCTTGCACTTATTTTTGTAGCATGAAGTTCGCCCTCCTCACCAACACAAACACCATCATAAAAATCAACTAAAACTATGATGAAAGGGGGCATTTGATATATAGGTAGGTAAAAATGCGAGCAATTTCCATATGATATTGTAAATGAGTAAATTATCCCTTTATAAAAAATAAAATAGCAATTTATCTCCCTGTGTTCTTTAAAATGAATCAATTAACCTCCCCGTATTTTTTTTTTAAATGGAGCAATTTACCTCCCTGTCTAAAGAAGTAAAATATTGCTCCATGTTAAAGAACATAGGGAGGTAAATTGCTATTATTTTTTAGGGTGAATTACAATGACCTCCCCTGATGTTTGACATAATCATGGATACCCCCTCGTTGTTTCAAAAATTACAAATACCCTCATGAGGTTTGTAAGCTAACAAATAACTATTTTTCATCAATTTTTATGGGTGAACTGACCAAAATGCCCTTATACAAATTGAATTATTTTTAAAATTTTCTAAATTTTTTGGACAAAAATGCATAGAGAGAGGTTTCTTACGTTTTTTACACAAAGGAGCAATAATGTAATTTATCTCGACTAATTTTTTTATAATTAAAAAAAAAATCAAGGGCAAAATGGAGCATTTGAGGCCGTTGGTTAAAAATTACAAACCTCGGGGGGGGGGGGGTATTTGTAATTTTTGAAACAACAAGAACTTAGGGAGGTCATTATAATTCACCTTATATTTTAATAGGGGGTAATTCGCTCATTTGCAATATCACAGGAAGGTAAATTACATTAAACCCTTGGATATATATAGACACCGATTACCAACAATAAGGTAGAAAATCTAGAGTGTTTCCCTCCTAGAAAGGCCTCACAAGCTTATCATGTGCTCATTTCCATCAAATCTATGGATGGCAATTTGCCCCGAAAAATCGGGGCCCCGACCCGGATCCGCCCCTTTGGGGCGGGCCAAGTACTATTTATGACAGGGTTGGGGAGTTGGAACCCAGGCAAGTTCGAGGTGGGGTACGGGTTTCGAACAGACCCCGCCTCGATCCCATCCCATAATACCCCACAACGAATCCACCCCACCAGCCCCGCCCCACCCCGTGTAATATATATATATTTTTACTATTATTATTCATATATATTACATTACTAAATTAAAAAATTATGGTATTATATATAAATAATTTTGCATATATCCAACTATATATAAGAAATACCAAACATAAAAAATTAGTTGATGTATTATTTGTATTCTATAGTTCATTTTCGATAAGCAAAAATAATATTACCTAATACAAAAATAAAAATATAGTTGAGTATATACTTTGTCTGCGATTCATTATAGATTGAAAACTATTTTATAGTATTTAAAATTTAAACTAATATTACTTATTAAAAAAATCAAATATTAGTTAAATGTATTATTTGTATTATATAATTAATTATAGATTGAAAACTAATATAAATTAATGAGAAAATTAATAATTTAGATGAATATATACTTTATATTATACAATTCATTATAGATTGAAAAATTATGTTAACGTATTTAAATATAAACTGATATTACTTATTAATAAGATAAAAAATTAATTGAATGTGTTATATGTATTATATCATTGATAATTCATTGTAGATTGTAAAATGATATTGCTTAATGAGAAAATTAATAATTTAGATGAAGGTATACCTTGCATTATACAATTCATTAAATCATTATAGATTGGAAAACTATGTTAATGTATTTAAATCTAAATTGATATTACTGAAGATAAAATTTTAGTTGAATATGTTCTCTGTATTATATTATTCATTGTAAATCATAAAATTATATTACTTAATGAGAAAATTAATAATTTAGATGAACGTATATTTTGTCTTATACAATTCATTATAAATTGAAAATTATGTTAAAGTTTTTAAACTGTTATTATTTATTAAAACACAAAATATGAATGAGTTGAATGTTTTTATTAATTTGTATTATAACTGTAGATTGTAAATGATATTACTTAATGAAAAAAATAATAATTTAGATGGACGAATACTTTATATTATACAATTAATTAAATCATTATAGATTGAAAAATTGTGTTAACGTATTATTACTTATTGAAAATGATGTTAGTTTTAGTACATGATTTGAGACATTCCGCACTTAAATTAAGAAAACATCAAAAAATAATTTAATTGAAGTCTTTATAGAATCATAATCAATCATAAAAATCTAATTAAAAAGTAATTTAGTTAAAATATTTAATTAATAATTGTTAAATATTAATTAAAAAACAATACAAAGTTAAAATTCAATACTCAATGGTCAATTAGTCATTGACTCATTAATCAACCTCAAAAGTTAAAACAAAACCCTCTTTCCTCAATCCTCACTTTACAAGATTTTGAAGAAAAGAGAAGAGAGCTGAGAACCACCGCAGCCATCACCTTGCCCTGCCTCGTCGTCGCAGCCACGAGGCCTTACAAAGGCACCACAGCTGCAGCCGCTTCGCCTCGCCATAGCGGGGGGACGGGGCAGGGCCGGGGTTTGAAAAGGGCGGGGTGGGGTAGTGCTTCATGGGGCGGGTTTTGAGGACGAACCCGTTTCAGATCCGCCCCGTTGCCATCCATAGTCAATTCCAACAACCCAACTAACGACATGATCAATTCTATCAAAAGTCATAAAAGATTAGGGACAAAATTTGAGGGTCAAGAAATTTAGAGACTCAAATCAAATAAGTGACTAATTTTAGGATGGAACGTATAATTTTCCCGTTTTTTGAAAATAATTAACACGTGTTATGCTTTAGAAAAACATTATGTCTGTAAGGAGACGTGTTAGAAATGTTAAATATATATAAAATAAATTTCATTTTTTACGGCTTAAAACTTTAAAATTAGATGAGCATTGAAAGATTTTCTAGTGGATATGATTAGATTAAACAAATCATTCCCCAAACGTGTTAATCACATTCGAGAAAAGAATTAAAAAAACTCAAGAAAGGGGAAAAGGATACCAACCTAATACAATAATGATTATAAATGAAGAAAAAACTGAAAATTAGGTGATTGAAATGGAATTTTCAAGACTTCAATTTTTTATTATGGTATTTGGTTTTGTAGTGTCTGGACGGCATCTACAACTTAATAAATGTGAAAAATGTATGTTTTTTTTCTTTTTGTTCTGTAATTATCGTGGACGGGCACTTTTGATCTATTCCAAATTTCCAATTACAATTTTGCACTTAAAACAAGAATTTTATAATGAGGCCCCATGATTTTAGAGGTCATGGGTTCGAATCCCCTGTGTGGGATGATATTATTTATACTGAATAGTAAATTTATTTGTGATATTGTTTATACTGTATAGTAAGTTTATTTGTTGTTGTAATAGCAAGATGTTAATTTATGTGATATTGTCGATACGATTGTTATATTTGTCTCTGTCCATTATTGATATTGACAAGGCGGATTGTAATCGCTTTATTTCAATTAATAAAATTCATCGTTTCCAACTAAAAAAAAAAATTGAGTTGAAATTTTACAAAAGAACGACTCTTTCTCCAATCTTATAGTAAATTAAAAGGGATAAATGCAATTTACTCCCCTGAGATATAAGAAATGAGTAAAAACCCCATGTGAAAAAATAATTAGCAAATTATCCCCTGTGATCTTAAAATAAAGCAAATTACCTCCTTGTATTTTTCCTTGATTGGGAGGTAATTTGCTTCATTTATCAAAATACAGGGAGGTAATTTTCTAATTATTTTTTATAGGGATTTTTTCACTCATTTCTTATATCACATGGGATAAATTGCATTAATCCCTTTATTAAAACAAAAAATCCTGAAAGCCGTTAAAAAGATGATCCCATCATGAAATTCTATGCTTATGATAATGATGATGATAAAGTACTAATATATATTATTAGGGTTTAATGCAATTTATCCTCAGGGAGGTAAGTTGCTTCATTCGGAAAACACAGGGAGGGTAAATTGCTATTTTTTTTTTTATAAGGGGATAAATTTTTCATTTGCAATATCACAGGGGTAAATTACATTAAACCTTAATAATATATATTAGTACTATATCATCATCATCATTATCATAAGCATAGATTATAAAACTTATAAATTCATCCAAAAATCATAAAGAGGGCAATTACACATTAAAAATTGGGTCACTTTTTGAAAAACATCGTATTGATTGCTGCAACTATGGAGTGATTGACGTTATTTAAAACAAAAATGTGTGCACTAAAAACCGAAAGAAAAAAAGTTATTATTATTCTTGTTTTAATAAGAAAGCCGCCAATGCCATGGACGAGTTTGACGAGATCCCTACCCATGAAATTATAAACGAGGAGTACTAACTCCCTTTATATGTACCGAACATTTGGCAGTATATCAAACCTAACTAAGGAAAAGCAGATACTCGTAAAACTTTTCCTTCGTATCTAGGGCTGAAAAACAAATCAAATCAAATTAGTTAATATTCTATTAAAATTGATTAATGAAAATTAATTTGAATTTGATTTATTAAATTTAACAAATCAAGCTTGAACAACCTTTTTTGTCCGATGAATTTTTCAACTTTGCTCGAGCTCGATTCGATTAATAAAAAAATAATAAAATATCCTTTAAAATATTGAACTATTCGAGTTCAGCTCATCTTCGATCCAATAAAACTCGTTTGAACTCAATTAAATTAATAATTAAACTAAATTCAAAATCAACTTCTAAAAATTGATAATACAAACAAATTTAAATAATGATATGTTCACGTTTAACTTGAATTATTTAGGACGCTCGCTATTCATATTCATGCCTTTGAAGAGTGACTGATAGGATACAATTAACCTGTCCAATTACCAATAATATTATAAAATACAATTAAGGTCTTGTTGGTATTTGAATAATATTGTTAAATTTGGAGTAATGAAATTATTAACTAATCTGCATATTATTTAATATTCTTGGGACTAATCTTTTCTTGTTAATCCATCAACTAGATTGTACAAACAACAATAAATTAATTGACACAGAATACAACCTTTTCTTTATTTTCACATGCTTCGTTACTTTTGGAAACTTCATATATTGTTTTTGGAGTAAATTGCAACGAGTTCTTCTAAAATTTGATATAATTACGAAACAGCTCATCGTTGTTCATGAAATAAAGGAAAAATAATACTTTATGTCCTGTAATTTAGGGTCTTTCCACTTTTGTTCCCATTGATTACGGAATTCTCATTTTTATTCCCGTAATTTCTAAAATATAGCATTTTTGGTTCCATGCCACCTATCCACTAAATTTTTTAACAAAAAACACCACGTGCATAGCACGTGGCCATTAGGGCCTTTACACTTTTGGTTCAATATATTATGAATTCTCACTTTTGGTCCCACATGTTGTGAAATTTTCACTTTTGGTTCCATAACTTTCAAAAAGTAACACTTTTTGTCCCATGCACTTAACGGCCACGTGACACTTTCTGTTAAATATCTAATGAAAAGTGTCATGGGATCAAAAGTGCTACATTTTGAAAGTTATAGGACCAACAGTGAGAATCTCATATTAAATGAGACCAAAAGTGGAAAAGCTCTAAATTATGGGATGAAAAATGCTATTTCCCGAAAATCAACAATACCTCTTATGTTTGATGAAATTATGTAATTTTTCAATGGAGGCTAGAATTGACAACCCTTGCTGTTATTTTTTTTTATTTTTAAAAAAAATATTAAAAAAACTAGACGAGGTGAATGAAAAAATTTAGAAAAATATCCACTTACTTAGTCCATGAAAGAATTTCAGAAATTTTTAAAAAAATAAGCAAAAAAATTATAACTCGTCATAATGACATTTTCATTAGCTCCTATAAAAAAATGCTTCGAAATCTAACGGAGACTAGCATATTAGGCTACATGTTGAACGGCCGTTAAAATCAGAAAATATTGTTAAATTATATATATATATATATATAAATGAATTCCATCAAGAAATCTAGTTCAAAAGTATATATATATATATATATACTTTCTATTTAGAACTCCAAACATTAAATAAATATTTTTAAGGTTTTAATTTTTTAGACTTACTCTAACACTTTGCTAAAAAATATAATTACTGACTTAATTTTTTTTAATTATATTTTCAGATAATAAGTTTTATAATAAAATAAATTCATAGTTTTGATTTTTTTTAACTATTGAAAATGCAAAAAAAAGACCGTTTACTTTTAAATTAGGGAATATGTTATTATTATGTTAACAAGAGTTCAAAATTTTTATTATTCACATAAGATTATTACATCAAATTCATCATACAAAAGTAAAAAAAGAGTTGTCTTTCCGCTTAAAAAAATGACTAGTTTGATAAATTTTTTACAAAGTTAAAAGACTAAAATGAAAATCAAACTTAAAATTGACCATCTTACCCTCCAAAAATTCAAAATCCAATCCCATTGTAACTGGAAAATAGTCAGATGGGCCAAACTAATCAAATAAAAGCTAAAACTTAAGGATACTAAAATCAAAAAATAAACTTAAGAAACTAAAATAATTCGACTCAAAAACTTAAGGAATCAAATGTAACATTTACTCACACAATTATTTGACTGAAAATAATTAATCCATAATCGAGCAAACAAAAGTAGTCACAATTAGTAATATGGACGTTCCTCCGACAATGAACATGGAATGGATATCACATGTATCATAGGTCCGATGTCACCATCGGGATCGTGCCAAAATCTAGGAGGACTCCAACTCATGCAAGTTGGTGTGTCGTCCACCAACAATACACTTGGAATCCATTATCACATCATTAATTACATCCGTTAAATATTGACTCTATTAATGCACGGGTTTAATGCAAATCTATCTCATGAGAAACCCCAAATATTTAAACAATTTCCTGTAAAAAGAAAAAAAATAAATTATAATTATCCTTGGAATTTGATATAATTAAAAATATTTTGTCGTTAATTGTTTGAGAACTTACAAATACCCATTTCAATTTAACGTCTGTCTAACAAAGACTCCATTTCGTTAGCGTCCGTTAGATTTTCATTCAATTTTTGTGGTGAAATGACCAAAATATCTTTTTGAACTCTGAATTGCATATTCTTTTTTAGAATTTTCTAAACTATTTTTATGGACTAATTAATACGCCCTACGAATTGTTTATTTCAGTCACTCTCAATTTTTTTTTTTTTTTTATGTTTTTCAATATACATTTTTATATTAGCAAGGGTAAAATAATAATTTGAACTTAGTGTTTAGGTTCTATATAATTATTATTTATAAATTTTAAAATAATAAGAGGGTGTATATTCATAATTATAAAAAATTTCGGGGAGATGTAATTTACCCAAATGAAAATTGTGAAAAAAAAAATCTCATTCATTTTTCGTTTTCATGAAAAGATTCTTTAGTATATTAAATCTTCTAAAAGTTTAACGCATTTACATTTAAACCAAGAAATATTTGAATACTAAAAAAACATCATGCATCCATGACTTCACGTATAAAAATGCTTAAAATGATTTATTTATTTTTTATTTTATCAATAGAACCCTAAGATTTGGCCGGATGATTGTATAACTGATTAAGAGAGAATTGATTAGAATATGATTATGTATTTAAATTCACAATTTTATAATTAATTATGAGAATCTAAATTTCAAAACTTCAATTTTAAGGTTAATGAAAGAATTAAAAGAACTATTTAACGAGCAAAATGGGTAATTACATTAAAAAAAATGAAATAACTACATGTAATTAAAAGCTACAAATTTAGCTTGTTATTAAAACGTGATTTTAATATAATTTAATCTCAAAATTAATTATTGAAAAAAGGACAAACGACATTTGCACTCGAAAGACAAATTTGACTCCCAAATTACGAATTAAACTAACTCCTAAATTAGTTTGAACAAAACCGTTGATGGATAGGATTTCCTTAACTTCGAAGAAGATAAGTGTTAGAAGGGTTGAGATGTCACGGAGCAAGCAATTCTCATCACCTTCGGAAAAGATCAAGCATTTCCTGCAATAATACTAAATTACTAGACGCAACTAAACGTCACTATAATAAATAGAGATAATTATATTTGTATTCTCATATTTATGATCTAACTACACAAATCACTCATGTATTTTGTATAATTATAGAAATTATCCCAGTCAAAAAATAAAGGTAGTTTGTTTAAATGATGTGACGTTTTTAGAGGGTGTATGTGTATGATTTATGTAAATGATGTTGACGTTTTTGAAGGGTGTATGTGTAATTTTTCAAACAGCAGGTGTGATTTGTGTAACATTTTTGGAGGGTGTATGTATAATTTTTCAAACAGCATGGGTGATTTGTGTAAATGATTTTGACGTTTTTGGAGGGTGTATGTGTAATTTTTTAAACAGCATGGGTGATTTGTGGAAATGATGTTGACGCTTTTGAAGGGTGTATGTGTAATTTTTCAAACAGCATGGGTGATTTGTGTAAATGATGTTGACGTTTTTGGAGGGTGTATGTGTAATTTTTCAAACAGCATGGGTGATTTGTGTAAATGATGTTGACGTATTTGAAGAGTGTATGTACAATTTTTCAAACAGCATGGGTGATTTGTGTAAATGATGTTGACGTTTTTGAAGAGTGTATATGTAATTTTTCAAATAGATTTGTGTAAATGATCTTGACGTTTTTGGAGGGTGTATGTGTAATTTTTCAAACAGCATGGGTGATTTGTGGAAATGATGTTGACGTTTTTGAAGGATGTATGTGTAATTTTTCAAATAACAGGTGTGATTTGTGTAAATGATGTTGACATTTTTGGAGAGTGTATGTGTAATTTTTCAAACAACATGGGTAATTTGTGTAAAAATGATGTTAACGTTTTCGATGAGTGTATGTCCAAAAGGCGACGGTGATTTGTGTAATAGAACATAGATTAGAGAATGTAAATGTAATTATTCCAAATAAATATTAATGTATTATTATAATTAATTTTTACGGTTGAAAATACAAAATCTTATTGAATAATAATATGTTGAATTTACACAGCTAGTTTAGTGGTTAAATGATGCAATTATAATAGCTAGAATAGTGGTAAAAAAGAAAAAATTATAATAAAGAAAGAAGGAAGCGAAGTACGCTCAACCAACAAGTCTAAGGACGAGCCCTTTTAATCAAATAGTTGTGGGTTTTTATTTTCTCAGTCAATGTGATGACTGTGTTGATAGGTACACTACAGGAAAAGGTAAAGTACTTTTTTGGTCTTATAAGATTATGATATTATTTATTTTGATACTACAACTTAGGTAGGTGGTTCATTTAGCCCATAAAATACGTTTTTTAGTTTTTTTTGATCCCAAAAAATCATGTGCAACTTAGGTAGGTGGTTGTCTTAGTCCCATAAAATACGTTTTTTAATTTTTTTGGTCCCAAATCTAGATTGTTGTTTTAGTCCCATAAAACACGTTTTTCAGTTTTTTTGGTCCCAAAATGTCATGTGTTGGGACCAAAAAAACTGAAAAACGTGTTTTATGAGACTAAAACAACCACTTACCTAAATTGTGGTACCAAAACAAATAATGTCCTAGTTTTACGGGACTAAAAAAGTACTTTGCCCCTACAAGAAATAATATTATTATCAACAAAAATTTACATGAGCAACAAATTTAGCCAAAAAAGTACTTTGCCCCTGCATGTTTTCATGATTCACGTGTTTTTCATATCTACACATAAGATTCCGAATTCGTGATCCTCGTAAATCCGATACGTACTGAAATAATAAATCATATATTTTAATGAACTTTAGATATATTTCTCGAAAATATTTTGTGCATAAATAGAAGATGGCAAAAATTCAACTATCGAGATGGCAAATTCACTCCATGATATTTTTCGATTTTATACAATTTCAGTTCATTATTCATGGAGATTCTCAATTTAGGAAGAGCTTGAATTAGTGTGCGGACGCTAGAAAAAGAATTACTATTGATTACGATATTAATGACTATTGCTGAAAATCGGGATAAATAACTACTATAACCATGGTTAAATAAAATCGATGAATACCACTAGCTTTTTCACTATAAAAAAAATATTTGTTACAACTAAGAGATATGGTAAAAATGTTTGCCATGGCCAAATTGTTTAGTCACTCTCACAAAAACCACATCAAACAATCATTGTGTGATCGTTATATTTCTTTTAGCGTGATGACAAGACTAAAAGTTGAGGATTCTCATTTTCAAACGGAAAATTCACGTACTTTTGGTACATGAAAATTGAAATAGCTACTTGATCCGGGTTGCTGCTCGATCACCTGGGTCCTACTTGATTTGAGTACCCTCGAGCTCGATCTGGTTAGCTTCCGGACAATACCTGAGAAGAAACAAGCACGTAAGACTAGCTGGGAGGGTCCCCGGCGTAGACACTCCGATGCTTAAGTCAGATTCTGGTCGAGATGGATGGTCGATAATACGGAGAATAGTGCTGGTCGAATACAATTGGAATAACTTACCTCAAATGTGGTGGGTCAGGCTTATTTATAGCACCAAGTGTCCGTACCTTCGTGGTCCACGTGGCCTCATTTCGTTAGTCTGACAAGTTTTAGCATCAAAGATCCATATTTGGACACATGGTCCTTGGTAATACCCGGGTCGCTGATCCGGGGCGGGTCGCGTGACCCGGCCCGCATCGCTGGTACGCGGGTCTGGTATTTCTTTTTAGCCTGGGACCTACTTTTTAGGGTGTTTTTGGTCTTTTGACCAATTTATTGAATTATACCCACATCACTACTAACATCATAAATCCTAGGTTTATGAATAACTTTTGTCTGAAAAATTAAGACGAGGTGGTAATATTAGTTCTGATAAATAGTAATTTCAATTATCACGTGCAAAATGCATTCGAATTTTTCTTTCAATTTTTTGGATGGAAAACCCCACATATTGTTTAATATGAATTTCCATCTCATATTACTACATACATAACACATGTGTGTTAAATCCTTAGTTGCATTATCTCTTTTATTTATATGGTATAGAATTCGACTATAAATAGGGGTTGAGCGTTAGATATAAGGCATGCACACAAACATCCAACGCCTATTTCATCGCCATCTTCAAACTCGAGCGTAAGGCCATGGAAATTAACAAAGCAGTCGTCTACATCAACTTTCTAGCATTGCTAGCATTGAGTTTTGCCACCATGATCCTTAACAAACGGCTACGCCTCAACAAAAGAACGATACCGTCCCTTCCACCCGGCCCGATGGGATACCCTATCGTTGGCTGCTTTCCTGAAATGATGAAGAACAAGCCAGCATTCCGATGGATACACCAACTCATGCAAGAAATCAACACGGAAATAGCATGTATCCGCCTTGGTAATACCTATGTTATCCCTGTCACTTCTCCTGAACTCGCTCGAGAGTTCTTGAAGAAACAAGACCTAATTTTCGCCTCCAGGCCCGAGGCCCTGTCAGCCAAGCTGACAAGCAATGGGTACCTGACAGCAATATTTTCGCCAAATGGGGATCAATGGAAGAAAATGAGAAGAGTTATTGCCTCAGAGGTGCTTTCACCGGCGACCCACCGGTGGCTGTACGGAAAAAGATGTGAAGAAACTGATCATCTGGTGAGATATGTATACAAGCAATGCCAAAGTCCAATCACAGATGGGCTTGTGAATGTGAGAGTTGCTGCACAACATTACTGCGGGAATCTTACTAGAAAATTGATCTTCAGTAAGAGGTTTTTCGGGTTAGGAATGGAGGATGGAGGGCCTGGAGAGGAAGAGAAAGAGCATTTGCATGGAATCTTCACAATCTTGAAGTATGTCTATGGGTTGGGAATTGCTGATTATCTTCCATGGTTGGAGGTGTTTGATCTGGATGGGCATAAAAGGATGCTCAAAGATGCTATAAAGAGTGTGAGAAAATACCAAGATCCAGAAATTAATAAGAGGGTTGATATGTGGCAACAAGGGATAAGAAAGACAGAAGAAGATATCCTCGATGTTCTCATTAACCTCAAGGACTCAAACAACAATCCTTTGTTGTCGATTGAAGAGATAAAAGCAGAAATTATTGTAAGTTTATAAAAGTTCTTTTTTTTTCCTTTCTTTTTAGATTGCAAAAATTGTGAGATTAGTTCTTTGGTTTATCTTAATTATACATAGGGTTAAATGCATTTTTGGTTCTGTAACTTAGGTCATTTGGTTTTTTCGTCCTTTAGCTTTCTAGGGTAACATTTTGGTCCTACATCTTTTTACTTTTCACAATTTCAGTCCTTTAGCGAGAAGGGTGAACTCCGGGGAAAAAAGGACCGAAATTGTGAAAATTAAAAAGGTATAGGATCAAAATGCTACTCTATAAATATAAAGGACAAAAATGCTGACAGTAATGGGAAATAGGAACAAAAATCCCAAATTTAAAATGCCATGTGAGAGGCACATGCATTTTTCTAACGATAATGGTTAACTCCGGCAAAAAAAGGACTAAAATCACGAAAATTAAAAAGATGAAGGACCAAAATGCTACCCTAGAAAGTTAAAGGACGAAAACGCCAAATAACCTAAATTACGGGACAAAAAATTCATTTAAGCCTTATACATCAGAGAATGATATTTTTTGGGATTTTTCATCTCTGATTTATATATATATATTCCACAGGAAATAATGCTAGCCGCAGTTGATAATCCATCAAATGCAGTCGAATGGGCTCTTGCAGAGATGATCAATCAACCGGATATTCTTGGTCGAGCTTGTCAAGAACTGGACCAAGTTGTAGGCAGGGATAGACTGGTAGATGAATCTGATTTGCCTAAGCTCAACTATGTGAAAGCTTGTGCAAAAGAAGCATTTAGGTTGCATCCTATGGTACCTTTCAATGTCCCACATGTATCATCTAAAAATACCATCGTGGGTGGCTATTTCATCCCCAAAGGTAGCCAAGTGCTGCTGAGCCGTCTCGGGCTAGGGCGAAACCCTAGGATTTGGGAAGATCCTCTCGTGTATAAGCCCGAGCGCCACATTATCGACAAAGACTCAGAAGTCGTGCTTGTGGATCATGAGTTGCGCATGCTATCGTTTAGTACTGGAAGGAGAGGATGTCCAGGCATCGTGCTAGGTTCTACCATGGCTACAATTCTTTTGGCTAGGCTTGTTCAAGGATTCAGCTGGACTGCACCACGTAATGGACCAAGCAATATCGACTTGGCTGAGTCGGACGGAGATATGGTTAAGGCCAAGCCATTGATTGCTCATGCAGTGCCGCGGTTGGAACCACATGTTTATCTAAATCTCATGTCGTAGTAGTTTCATGCATGCTGTTAATGCACGTTTATGAAATAAAACTAGCACTTACATTTGTATTTGGTATGCCCTAATTATAATCAGAATTAGCTTATGTTGTTATTTTTCTTTTCTTTGCCTATTTTTAAATCATGAACAAATTAATCATACAAGGGATAGGCAAACGTTATAAGTTAACAAGGAAAAATTGCTTTTTACGTCCTATAGATTAGCCCTTTTCCTATTTTGTGTCCCGTTGTCTTTGACCCAACATTGCATTCCATAACTCCAAAAAATTTGCAATTCATCCCAAGCCTTAATTCTGTTAAATTTCATCAGCATGTGCATGACACGAGCCCTGTTAAGTCCTGAGGGGAGTTAAGGTTATTTCCTCATAAATTTAACACAATTATGACTTGGAACTAATATTGCAATCTTTTTTAAGT
Source organism: Sesamum alatum (assembly GCA_034509735.1). Taxonomy (NCBI): domain Eukaryota; kingdom Viridiplantae; phylum Streptophyta; class Magnoliopsida; order Lamiales; family Pedaliaceae; genus Sesamum; species Sesamum alatum. The sequence goes on along the minus strand of JACGWO010000002.1, from coordinate 3,578,586 downwards.
TTAGGGATGCAATTTTGCGAATTCAAAAGTATTTATGAAACTAAAATCACAAAAAAAAATTAACTTGTAGGATGTACAATGCAATTTTCCCAAGTTAATGACAAAATTGAGCTGCCTCTCACCCAATGCACTACAAGAAAATAGCTAAATAGCAACAAAAAAATTTGTTGCTGAAATCAGCGTCGAGCTAATTAGCAAGTAAAATTCTCGTTGCTAATCTACACTACTTAATATATATTTTAAACAATTTGTTGCTAAATTTGTTAGCAAGTAAATTTTCATTGCTAAATACATTAGCAAATATATTTCTTATACTAAATAATATATTAATAACGAGAATTTTACTTGTTAATTAGTTCAAAGCTGATTGTTTTTTTGTTGCTAATAAGCATTTTTCTTATAGTGATAGTTTTGAAGAATAAGGACACAACTTGCCTGTGTAGAAGATTTGGAACTAAATAACTTGCTAAAATTATTGAACTTTTCCGACAGTACATATATATATATATATATAATACTTTTTTTAAGGGCAAAAAGTTTTTTTTTGGTACTATTAGAAAATATCATTATCGTATTTGGTACTACCATTATACTGAGTGTTGTTTTTGATATCATCAAATACAAAAATACGTCTTTTTTAGTCTCGAGTTAACGACAGAGACCATGTGCCGTGCACATAGCCGTTAACTTCTGTTGGCTCACGTGAGACCCTATTTACTGGGACCAAAAAAACAAGAAAAAATGCTTTAAAAATGACCACAAACTGTAAGAATTTCTTTTTTACAAAAATGAAAGGAGAATTTTATTTAAATATATATAATACAATAACTTTAAAATTATAATAATTTGTATTTCAAATATTTTCTAGGATCTATTTTACTCATTTTGATTTTTTTAATAACTTTGACCACATATTATAACAAAAAAAATTATCTTTTAAAATAGAAGTATTAGATAAAATTTATTTTATATAAATTATAAATTTATTTTTTAAATAAAAAATTATTAGATAAATTTATTTTATTATAAATCAATAATTAATTTTAAATAATAATTATCTATATTTGAGATAAACTCGAGCATCTTTTTATTATTTTTTGAAATTGAATTATTATTTGGTCTAAATATTTTAATGCTTTTATTCCAAAAATATATTTTACTTCTTATAATTTGTGCTCAAATATTAAAATATTTTTAGATCAAATAATAATTCAATTTCTAAAAATAGTAAAAAGGATCCTAAAAATTATCTAAAATACAAATAATTCTAAAGCTATTTTACTATACATATTAAAAAAAAATTCATGACATTTTTATTTTTTTAAAAAGAAAACAAAAATCTTATAGTTTGTGGTGAAAGTTGGTCAAAATATTTTTTTTCCCCTTTTTATGATTCCAAAAAAATATTTTTCCCTATTTTTTGGTACTATTAGACATGGTGCCTCACGTGAGCCAATAGGGTTTAACTGCTGTTACCGGCCAGTATGAGGCACATGGCCTTTGCCGTTAACTTGAGAACAAAAAAACATATTTTCGTGTTTAATGATACAAAAAACGATACTAATTATAATTGTAGTACCAAAAACGATAATGATATTTTTGTAATGGTTTTAGAAAAGCATTTTGCCCACCTTTCTACTTATAATTTTGTTTCCTTGTTGACAAAATTTACACGCGATCTATTATAATAATGAGAGCTGAAATCGGCTTATTTGATATTTTGATGCAAAAAAGGAATAATATTGAAACAAATGGAAATACAGGATTGATGCAGGTCGAACTTCACAAGTTCGAATTCAATTTTTTTTAATTTTTTTTAGGTATTAGTGGTCGTGACATATCATTTCTATGTGCACATAATAATATAATATTTTACAATTTAAAATATATTATAACAATATATAAAACAATACATCACATTTCACCAAAAAAAAAAAAAAAAAGAAGAAAGAGAAAACTAACTTACAATAATTTTTTTTTTTTATGTTGCGGTATTACTAACTGCGGTTTGTGAATAAAAAAGTCTTTATATTTTATATTAGTATAGATGTACCATGATATGTATTATTTTTTTTCTTTTGAATGCTGCAAGGCATCATGTTATATTATTGAAACGTGTTAAACATGCATGCAATGAGCAGCCTTGTTTGTTGTTCTTTCTAACAAAAGTGAAAGTAACATGCTTAGGATGATGCACGAGCCATTCTCTGCATCCTTCGCATGATACGTAAGTTAAATATCCAATATTTTTATGATAAACTTTATATTTACTATAGATCTCTAGATAAAGTATTAAACTTTATTATAATTTTTATCTTGTAATTATAGGTGTTTTTCATTTTGGTCTCTTAAGAACTAAAATTTATTGGTCTATTATTTTTGTAAATTTTGCGATTTGAGGATGCATTTTGCCGGGAGTTTCAAAATTGACGGGAAAACTATACGTGTAAGTCCGTGTGTCCTCAAATTATAGTCGGCAGATGACTTGCATGTGTCGATTTTTGGCAAATTTTGAACTTTTCAACAAAATGTGTCTCATGAGATTTACTAAAATAATGGACCAAATGCAGATTTTATTTCTTAAAAGACTAAAACGCCAAATACCTGCAATTACAAGATCTGAATTGCTAAAATGCCTATAGTATTATGGCACTAGATTGCCTATTGCAACTTTGTGTTGCAATCCATATTGCAACTCACGGATAGCACCCCCGTGGATGGTTAGAGAATGAGAGTTCTAGACTTGTTTTTCATTGTCCAAATAAAATATATAATTCGTTGTTTCAAAGGACTCCATGCATATAGGACACTAAACTAACATTTATATTTATATCTATATTATACATAAAGGCGTGAATCCTAAGTGTTTGTTTCCATTTTGAAAAGACACTCATGCATTTACTTAAATAATCTTTTTCAATGATAAATAAGAATTAATTATAAAATAATAAAATGCTATATCAAAAATGACTATTTAATAGTCCTAATAACTTTAAACTGCTTAGACAATAATAAATATATTCAATTAAAAAAATAAATAGTCAAATAATATTTCTACACGATTAATTTGTCTGACAGTGTGGGCACGGTTTCTAGGGGTCAAAGATTACTTGGTGTAACTGGCGTCAAGGACCGGAGACGGTGTGAGCATGGTTGGACAGAGCCTATGGTAATCTTAATTGGAGTGTTCGATTTCCGAATACTATTGTTACCCACGCAACGACAACGTATTCGGACCATTCCATGTTAATTATTCATTGGGATCTAGGAGGGAGTGTTCAGAGACAAAGGCGGAAGTGTCAGTTTCTATTTGAAGCAAAGTGGCTCGATCTGATGAGTGTGGGAATGCGGTGGAGGAAGCATGGAATGCACAAGGAGATGCAGCAGATTCGGAGCAGAGATCATCATATTTGGCAGGCACTGAAATTGCAACAGCGGAGTAAAAATCACTGGTTGGTGAACCGAGATGGGAATACTAAGTTTTTTCATGTCTATGTGTCATTTCGCCGCTGACATAATATCTTTTCAAGATTGAAGGATAACTAAGGGGTGTGGCGGGATAGTGAGGAGGATATACATGGCATTCTCCTTCGGAACTTTTGAAATATCTTTGCCACTTCTTGTCCGTCGGATTCAACCATGACTCAGGCGCTATCGACCATTTAACCACGAGTCAGCTTGTATATGAACCAAGCCCTTGCTAAACCATACTCTGCTGCTGAGGTCAAGCGTGTTGTTTTCAGTATGTTCCCTCACAAATCTTCTAGCCTCGACGGTATGTGTCACACCCAAACAATAATACAATTTATTACCGCTTAACGGTTACACATTAACAACATAACTTTTATAGATCTCATGAACCAGTTCACAGTTGGTTATATAACATACTCTATCAACATAATTAGCAAAATTAGGTTCTCATCTACAACACTTATACATGTCTCTTTCACATATGGTAGTATAGACTATTATAACAGGCTCACATATTTTGGGACGAATTTTCCGATGACATATAACCGTTATAATATAATCGTTAGACCTTTTTCCAACGGTGTTTGAAACGACATTTCTGAGGACACAACCTATCCATTACAAAACTTTTTGACCATCATTTGGCGTCGGAAATTCTGTCTCAAAATATTATATTTAGCGACAAAAGTTCCGACGGATTGTCATCGGAACATTGTTTTGGTGCCTTACAGTCGCAAAAAATTGTCAAGTGGTCGGAATTCTGTCGGAACGTTCCGACGACCAGTACGCCGTCGGAAACTCCGTCCCAAACTTGGAGAAAAGAAATATTTCCGACAAATGTTCCGACGATTAGCGACGAACATCTTTTCATGTCCTATTTTCCGATGGAATGTGCGACGACTGTATCCTTTTTCCGACGAATTGTTCAATTCCTCCGTCTATTAAAGGAATCCGTCGGAAATTCGTAAAATCCGTTACAAAAACGTAGGAGTTGGGACAGATTTTGCGACCACTGTTGGCCGTCCCAAATTTCCGTCCCAATAAACTATTTTTTTTTTTTTTGTAGTGTTCTAGTGACTACAAGGTCTTGTGAGCGGAGATTCTACTTAAGATTAGTTTTTCTTTTTCAATGTCATAATAATTTTTAAATATTATAAATTATATATACCCAATTGTTGTTAATGCTAATTACCTAATTGTCATGAGTTTATTGTACACTTTTACTAGTTGTTAGAAGTGAATTATTAATATATATATATATATATATATATATATATATAGTATGAATAAGTAAGTAACACACAAAATGAAAAAGCTGAATGTGAACACAATCGTATATTAGATGAGAAAAAGTTGAATTTGTATTGGGATCGAAGAATAATTAGTCCGCAATTATAGTAATAGTTTTGCATGTTCTTCAATACATACGTCAATTTATTTTCTCGATCAACTTGACAATAAAAACTCTAAAAATTGATTGATTAAAGAACATTAATCAATTTTAGAGTTGATAAAGATCTTAAACTGACCCTCATTGTATGTAGGTTTCACATGCCCGTATTAGAATAATGGTGTCAAAAGGGAATGCAATTACTCACATTAATTAAATTTTAGTTACACTAACATTTTTGTGTTTTTTTATCAAACAATTTGATTATAACAAACCCAAAATTTGATTGAGTCAAATACATTTCTCTTCACAAGTTGCTTTCGAAGAGATTTTTTAGAAACCAATAATGTTATAATTAAGTTACATATATAGCTCAAGAATTACTTATTTTCAAATGACACTGACTACTGTTGTTGTGAATTTCACATGTCACGTAATAATAGGCTTAAATACATTTTTGATCCCGTAACTTAAACTAGAAAAAAATCAATGTTCGCTATATTATTAAAGACTATGGCTAAAAACCGTAGTAAATAACTATTATTAACTACGGTTAAATAAAACCGATGTAAAAACTGGCTTTTTTACCATGAAGAATTTATTTGCCATGACCTTTAGCCGTGATAAAAACATTCGCCATGGCATTTAGCCATGGCAAATATTTTAGCCACCCTCGCAAAAATCACGGACGACAACCGTTGCGTGGACGTGGTCAATGACTATTCGCTACGGTTATTTAGTATTAACCATGACAATTAGTCATGGTTAAATATCATTTTTTGTAGTGTTAGGTCATTTGACATTTTTATCCTTTAACTTTCTACAGTAGTATTTTGGTCCTATATCTTTTCAATTTTCATGATTTTAGTCCTTTTTTCGTCGGAGTTCACCATTCTTGCCGGAAAATGCATGTGCCTCTCACGTGACATTTTAAAATTGAGCTTTTATTCCTATTGGCCCATTCTGTCAGTGTTTTTATCCTTTAACTTTCTAAAATAGTATTTTGATCATATATCTTTTTTATTTTCGCGATTTTAGTCCTTATTTTGCCGGAGTTCACCTTTCTCGTCGATGGAGGTGAACTCCAGCAAACAAAAGGACTGAAATTACGAAAATTAAAAAATGCAAGATCAAAATATTACCGTAAAAAGTTAAAGGATGAAAACGTCAAATAACCTAAGTTACAGGACCAAAAATACATTTAATCCCGTAATAATATATATCATATTTTCAAATATTAAGTATTGCGAGCTTCAAGGTTTCCATGAGATCATTTGTTTGTTTAATATTATTCATGCAATTAAAATATGGAAAATTTGAAGTTTGAATTTTGAACTACATTTTAGCCATTCACACCAAGCAAAAATTATCACACTATTTATTTCTGATGATAATGCCACATCGAATTTCCTTAACCCATCATTGGCTGCCTGCCATGGAAATTAACCAAAAAAGCTTTTGCCACCATTATCTTTAACAAATGGCTATGCCTCAAAAAAAGAACACATCCTCTTCCACCAGGTCCAACGGGCTACCCCATCGTCGGTTGCTTGCCTGAAATGATGAAGAATAAGCCAACATTCCGATGGATACACAAACTCATGCAAGAAATGAACACAGAAATAGCATGTATCCGGCTTGGTAACACACATGTTATCCTGTCACTTCTCCTGAACTTGCTCAAGAGTTCTTGAGGATGTTGGATTTGGAAAGCTATGGTAGGCTTGAAAGAAATACTTCAATTGATGGAATTTGATTTTGAGTTGCTACAGCACACTCTTTTACAAACTATTTCTTTTACTCTCTCTTTTTTTCCTTATCTCCTTGGCACATCACACCACACATATTTATAGTGCACAATGGAGAAATCTAGATGAAGGAACACAAAGCATTAGTCAAGATGATTAAATTCTTTCCATACTTCCAATGAGAACTTTTCCCTTCTCAAGGTTGAATGCCTATTTACTTCTCAAGGTTGAATGAGCTTTTTCCAAGATAGTCAAGGTGGCAAATTAATTTCTTTTAACACCCCTCCTTAATTTGCAATCTTGAGTTGTCTCTTAAACTTCTCAAATTTTTCGATCGTCACCACCTTTGTCATTATGTCCGTTGGTTGATCATTTGTATTGATGAACTTCACTGAGATTTCTCCCTGGTTCACTAATTCCCGGATGAAATGATGTCGAAGCTCGATGTGCTTGAACCTTGCATGAAACACTGGATTTTTTGTCATTGCAATTGCAGACATATTATCACAATGTATCGTGGTTGGTTCCCTCTGCTCGAATTTTAAATCTTTCAAGATTCTTCGTAACCAAATTGCTTCGCATGCAGCGTCGGTTCCTGCAATATATTCTGCCTTGGCTGAAGATAAGGCAACGAACTTTTGTTTTCTTGAGCTCCACGAAATAATATTGGAACCAAGACAGAAATTATAACCGGAAGTACTTCTCCGATCATCAACAGATCCAGCACAGTCACTGTCAGTATAACCAACAAGTTTGAAGTTTTCCCCCTTTTGAAATTCAATGCCATGATTTTGCGTGCCTTTCAAGTATCTCAAAACTCTTTTAGCTGCTGCAAAATGAATTTTACTTGGTTCACTCATAAACCTGGATAAAAAACTGACGGAGTAAGTGATATCCGGCCTAGTGTTGAGGTAGAGCAGCGAGCCAATCAATTTCCGGTAAAGTGATTCATTAACCTTTTCAGCATCGTCATGAACTTGAAATTTTTCATTTGCTGCCATCGGGGTCGTGACCGGCTTGCACTGAGTCATCCTGAATTTCTTCAGAAGATTATCAATGTATTTTTCTTGGTATAGAAAAATTCTTCCTGGCCTTTGCTTCACTTGAATACCAAGAAAATACTGCATTAACCCCAAGTCTGTCATTTCAAAATCGTTCATCATCTTCTTCTTGAATTCATCCACTATGGATAGGTTGGTGCCAAAATAGATTAGGTCATCCACATAAAGTCACACGACAAAATTTTCGCCAAAATTTTTTATGTAAAGGGATGATTCGCTTGGGCTTCGGTTGAAGCCGTTCTCAACAAAATAGCCATTGATTTTGCTATTCCAAGCTCGTGGCGCTTGTTTTAGCCCATATAAGGCCTTCTTCAGACGGTAGATTTTTGCTTCTTGGCCTTTGACTTTATACCCTTCTGGTTGCTCGACAAAAATCTCTTGTTGAATGTCGCCATTTAGAAAAGCAGATTTTACGTCAAGTTGGTAAACTGGCACTTCCAACTGAGCGATTAAGGCAAGAAATGGTACGAATCGTCTCCATTCGTGCTACTTGAGCAAAAGTCTCTGTGAAGTCAATTCCCGGTTGTTGAGAAAACCCTTTTGCAACGAGCCGAGCTTTGTATTTTTGAATTGCGCCAACTTCATTATATTTGATTTTGTATATCCGTTTCAGCCCAATAGTTTTCTTTCCTTCTGGCAAGTCAACAAGCTCCCAAGTCTTATTTTTCTCTATGGCGGAAATTTCTTCGTTCATTGCTTTTTTCCAGCACTCCTCATTTGACGCCTCTTCAAATGTTTGGGGTTCACTAGAGAATAGAACAAGTTCGCTTGATTCATAAATTTCTCTTAGTGAACGCTTTCGTCGAGGAGGGCTTTCATCTTCATCCTCGAGTCTTGGAGAGGGAGCAGAATTCTGCTCACTATTTTGAACCTGCGACGATTTTTGATATGATAATGGCTCATGATAAGAAATAGAGTCGACTTGTTTTCCTTTCCAATCCCAAATTGCATTTTCATCGAAGATAACGTCTCGAGAAATTGTAATTTTTTGTGTTATTGGGTCGAGCAAACGATATACTTTAGACTCATCACTGTAGCCAATGAAGAGAAGCTTTTGGCCTTTTCCGTCAAATTTTCCGCGACTTTGAGATGGAATATGAGCATATGCAATGCTGCCAAAGACCCTCAAATGGTTAACTCTTGGCTTTTGATTGTGCCAGGCCTCATATGGAGTTTTATTACGAACAACTTTCGTTGGAGACCGATTGAGAATATAACCGGCTGTGTAAACAGCTTCTGCCCAATATAAATTTGGAAGACCTTTACCTTTCAACATGCTCCTGGCCATTTCAACAATTGTTCGATTTTTTCTTTCGGCGACACTGTTCTGTTGTGGTGTCCTGCTCACTGTCAGCTGTCTTTGAATCCCATTTGTGTTGCAATAATCAATGAAGGGATGATAAAGAAATTCTCCTCCTCGATCTATTCTCAAGGTCTTTATTAGAAGACCAGTCTGTCTCTCGACAGGTACTTTAAATTTGAGGAAAGTAGAGAATGCCTCTGACTTTTGACTCAAGAAATAAATCCACATCATTCTTGTGAAATCATCAACGAAGAGAATGAAATATTCCTGTTTCCAAGAGTGGGAGTTTGCATTGGACCACATATGTCTGCATGAACTAGTTCCAATGGTGCTTTAGCTCGCCAAGTAGTTTTGGGAAACGAAAGCCTGTGCATTTTTCCGTATATGCACCCTTCACACACTTGGCTATATTTCTGGATATTAGGAAGGCCAATCACCATATTTTTCTTCATTAGTAAGTGAAGTCCCCCTTCATTTAGATGACCATATCGCAAATGCCACAGAAGTGACAAATCTGATTTCTCCATCTTGAATGCACAACTCTCATTTAGCGGCATCATGAAAGGAAACATTTCATTTTTCATCTCAATATTCACGATGACCGCATTCTTCTTTTTATCGAGAATCTGGCACTTTCCGTCATCAAAATGAATTGAGAAATCTTTCTGGATGAGCTGGCCAACACTTAGAAGATTGTGTGAAAGATTTGGTACATATAGTACGTCAGTAATGAGTTTTTCCTCACATTTTCTCGTCTGGACAGCTATCGTACCTTTCCCTTCCACACTCTTTCGAGATCCATCGCCGAGAATAACCTGAGAAGTGATATTTGGGTTGAGATCGACAAAGATATCCCGATCTCCTGTCATGTGGTTGCTGCAGCCGCTATCTAAATACCACATACTTTTTGATTCACCTCCACTGCTTGAGTAGAACAAGATTTCCTCGTTCGGTTGCTCCGAAAATCTTGCATCTTCCTTATCTTCAGATTTTCCTTTATTTTGAAACCAACAATTCTTCTGAGAGTGGTTCGGAATTTTGCATCTTTTGCATCTAAAGAAGCAATCTTTAGATTCATGGTTCGTCTTTTTGCAAATGACACAACAAGACGAGTTATCATCGGAGTTTTGGGATGATTTGCCTTTCCATCTTTTATTCTTTAGGCCTTGTCGCCGCTTGTCGTTTCCCTTCATTTGACTTGGGCCCGCTTTGTTGTTTGATGCTTACTTAGACTGAAAGGCCTATTCGGTTGATTCATTAGTGGAACGGTTGTGTCTCTGCTCATGCGCGAGAAGAGATCCCGTCAATTCATACATTGTCATCTTGGACAAATCTTTGGACTCTTCAATAGCTGCAGCAACATGATCAAACTTCGATGGAAGGCTTCGTAGCACTTTTTCAATGACCCTTTTGTCTTGGATCGTATCTCCACAACTTTTGATTTGATTCACGATCTCCGTGACTTTGGATGAGAAATCACGAACCGTCTCCTTTTCATTCATTTTGAGATTATCAAAATCTCGCCATAGGGATTGGAGCTTCAATGCAATTGTTTTCTCGGTTCCTTAGAATTCTTGTTTCAAAATCTCCCAAGCATCCTTGGCTTTTTTCACACCAAAGATACGAGGAAAAATGGATTTGCTAACTCCTTGTTGAATGTACTGCAGCGCCATAGCATCTTTCTTTATCAACTCCTTTGTTGCCTTCGCAGATTCCTCGTTGTCTTCGGACGACTCTTCATCGTCGATCACATCCCAAAGATCCAAAGAAATAAAAAATGTTTGCATTTGACTACTCCAATAATCATAGTGTTCTCCTTCAAAGATTGGCACTTGACTTGGCGAATATTGAAATAATGAGGAAGCCATAATTGGGAACTAAAACTTTCCGGTGCGCTATTGATCTTATGTATCTTATACCAAATTGTTGGATTTTGGAAAGCTATGGTAGGCTTGAAATAATACTTCAATTGATGGAATTTGATTTTGAGTTGCTACAGCACACTCTTTTACAAACTATTTCTTTTACTCTCTCTTTTTTTCCTTATCTCCTTGGCACATCACACCACACATATTTATAGTGCACAATGGAGAAATCTAGATGAAGGAACACAAAGCATTAGTCAAGATGATTAAATTCTTTCCATACTTCCAATGAGAACTTTTCCCTTCTCAAGGTTGAATGCCTATTTACTTCTCAAGGTTGAATGAGCTTTTTCCAAGATAGTCAAGGTGGCAAATTAATTTCTTTTAATAGAGGAAACAAGACGCAATTTTTGCCTCCAGGCCTGACTGCTCGTTGGGCAAGCTGACGAGCAATGGGTACCTGACAGCAGCCTTTTCCCCTGTTGGTGATCAATGGAAGAAAATGAGAAGAATTATTACCTCAAAAGTGCTTTCACCGGCAATGCACCGATGGCTCCACGAGAAAAGATGTGAAGAAGCTGACCATCTTGTGAGATATGTGTTCAAGCAAAGCCAAAGTCCATTCACAAATGGGCTTGTGAATGTGAGAGTTGTTGCACAGCATTACTGCGGGAATTTGACTAGAAAAATGATTTTCAGCAAGAGGTTTTTTGGGGTAGGAATGGAGGATGGAGGCCCTGGAATGGAAGAGAAAGATCAATTGCATGGAGTCTTCACAGTTGGAACCACACGTTTATCTAAAACTCATGTAGTAATAATATCATGTGCATGCTATATATTAATGCATGTTTTGTGATAAACTATGAGCAAATTAGGAATTACATTTATGTTTAGAATGTGTGGCTTCTTTATTCATGTTGCTTGCATCTTACATGTTGTAAAGGTGGTTTCGTAAGTTGATTTTTATCAAATTCTGATCAATATTGATGGATTTCAATTAGTAAAAATATTGTACTTATTTTGAATTACTTTAATCTATGTAAAATTAAATGAAACTTCATGTATTCAATTTTCTCAAAATGAATTATGAGGGAATCAGAAATTAATGTTTAAACTAACACATGAAACACTGGAACCTAAAGAAAATGTTAAGTCACCTATGCATATTGGATTATGGAGAAGCTTTGTACCACATTATTTAGCTAAAGGGACACACTTGTGTTCAAGAACTATTATGGGTTGTTTCTAGAGATAGCATTTTGAACAAAGAGATTGACGTACACCACTATAAAAAAAATTAAAATAAAAGATAACTATACCGTTCTCCCTTAAGGTTGGGTGTAATTACACGTAAATCTCCTATAGTTTGAGAAATTACATCTAATACTGCTGACGTTCGTTTCTATCTAACAAATAAATTAGTCCATTAGCCACGAATTTGTGGAACGGGTTGTGTAACGATTTTCATGTTTATATGCTAGTAAATTGTATCACAATACCCATTACAAAAACAATTACCATAGCTTTGAGTTGTAGTTAATGTTTTGGTTCTCGCTTGCAGAAACAACGACTAATAACCATGGTTTAACTAATGTTTACTGTGATGTTTACTTTTAATCATAGGAATTCACCATATTCAAAAATATATTTCCTTCGGGTTAAATGCATTTTTAGTCCTGTAACTTAGGTCAATTGACATTTTCATCCTCTAACTTCTAGGGTAACATTGTAGTCCTGCATCTTTTTAATTTTCACAATTTCAGTCATTTTATTCGCTGAAGTTCACCTCCATTAGCGAGAAGGGTGAACTTTAGCGAAAAAAGGACTGAAATTATGAAAATTAAAAAGATGCAGGATCAAAATGCTACTCTAGAAAGTTAAAAGATAAAAATACTAGCAGAAATGGGCCTATAGGAACAAAAACTCCAAATTTAGAATATCACGTGAGAGACACGTGCATTTTTCCGGCGAGAAGAGTGAACTCCGGCGAGAAAATGACTAAAATTGAAAAAAATAAAAAGATGCAGGACCAAAATGCTACCCTAAAAAATTAAAGGACAAAAACGCCAAATAACCTAAATTACAGGACTGAAAATGCATTTAACCCATTTCTTTCCAGTGTCTTATTTTTGCTAGTCATTGACTAGGCACTTCACAATGTGCTCATAAATGTTTATTGTTAAAAAGGGTTAAATACATTTTTAGTCCCGTGAGATAAGTCATTTGGCATTTTCATCCTTTAACTTTCTAGGGTAGCATTTTAGTCCTGCATATTTTTAATTTCGCGATTTCAGTCTTTCTTTTCTCCGGAGTTCACCTTCATCAAACGAGAAGGGTGAACTCCAGTGAAAAAAAAAAAAGACCGAAATCGGGAAAATTAAAAAGATATAAGACCAAAATGCTATCTTAAGAAGTTATAGAATAAAAATGCTGGCAAAAATGGACCAATAGGAACAAAAGCTCCAATTTTAAAATGTCACGTGAGAGGCACATACATATTTTCCACTGAGAAAGGTGAACTTCGGCAAAGAAAGAACTAAAATCACGAAAATTAAAAAAATATAGGACCCAAATGCTACCAATGAAAGTTAAAAGACGAAAACGTCAAATAAATTAAATTACGAGACCAAAAATACATTTAAGCCTGTTAAAAAATGTCGTGTTTATTGGATTAAATAAAAGACATGCTTTTTATTTGATAATAATAAGCAAGTGACTTTAGAAATGACATCCATGATAGTAACATACAAAACATAATAGGAAACTTTTCGAGTCTACTTATATAACATACCAAATTAGTTAAACAAAATGTTCACATTAGATTCAAGTCCAACTCAATGATTTTTTGTTCTTTTCCAAAAAGAATCTTGATCGCTTACTACTCGGAGATTAAATCAAGAAACACAAATTCAACTGCTTTTAATAACATAGCTTAAGCTAAAAAAATTTCTCCTTTTAATATACGATTGTGTTTTATATTACCAAATGTAATATCCCGTCACTACAAGAAAATATCTTAATATAGTAACGAAAAAATTTATTGTTGAAATCAGCGTCGAACTAATCAGCAAGTAAAATTTTTGTTGTTAATCTACACTATTTAATGTATATTTTAAACAATTCGTTGTAAAATTTGTTAGCAAGTAAATTTTCGTTGCTAAATTACTTAGCAAGTAAATCTCTTGTATTAAATAATGCACTAACAACGAGAATTGTACTTACTAATTAGCTCAACGCTAAACTTTTTTCGCTACTATTGAGCATTTTTCTTGTAGTACGTCCCACATGGGTTAGAAACTAATAAAATAAACAACATATATGGTTTGGTCAATGAACTCAAATGCATCAATCGAATATCATTTTTTTTAGACAATTCAATAATCACTCGGTGGGTTTAGAGACAATTTTCACATCCAACGAGCTCGTGGACCCTGTACATGACAACCAATATATCAATCATCAGTAAATTAATGTATCTATTAACAATTCACTTAATTTGACTAGTCACGTTCACAACTAGTAGAAGTCTACAATTAATTAATTTCAAAACTTACTAAATTTATATGAATTTCTTCTAAAATAATCAAGAATATTAATGGTACGAGATTCAAGAGTGTGAAACGAGCATATAAACGACTTGTTCGTACAGAAATAGTTCTTACACAACCTTATAAATTTAACAACGTACTATTCCCCATTTCCAAGAAAATTAGGTTTTGGCAAGTGGGAGTGTGTAGATCCAAACATATTCTGTTTTGTTGCCTAAAAGTAATTAAAACGCCAAAACCTGCAAAAGAAACCAATAGTACTAGGTTTAGGGACAATGCATGTGCAGTTATGGTCTTAAGCATGGATCTAAAACCAAGTTTCTATTATAACCTATATAATATTAACGATTATTTAAAAATGTAACATCATTTAAATTGTGAATATTGTCAATAAAAAAATGCATTTTAATTAAGCGAAGACATTAATACACATTAATATGTATATATAGAGTCTAAGTTCATTTTTTGTCTTGTATCTTTGCATTTTGACGTTTTAATTGATCCTTTATTTTTCTAGTGTAGTAACTTTTAAATTATTCGAAATTTTGGTCATTCAACCGCACGGAGTTTGCAAATGTTGTTGAAAAAAAGCATGTGCCCTTCACGTGTTTATTTTTTTCTAATCTTTGGGGCTTCTTTTCCCTTTAGTCAATTTCTGCTAGCACGGAAACAAATTTTCGTCTTTTATCTCTTTTATTTTGACATTTTAGCCCTTTAATTTTTCTTTTTAGGGTAGCAAACAGGTCATGTAACTTTTAAATTTTTCACAATTTTGGTCTATTAAATTGACGAATGGGAATAAAAGCTCCAAATTACAAAAAGCACTTGCGAGGCATATGCTTTTTCCGGCAACATTTCCAACTCCGGTGACTGAAGGACCAAAATAGCGAAAAATTAAAAAGTTACGGGACCAATTTGTTATCCTAGAACGATAAAAGTCTAAAATACCAAAATTCAAAAAAATACAGGACAAAAATTGTATTTAATCCATATATATATATATATATATATCATCTGGTCATCGTCTATTTATTAGGAAAGGATAATTTCTATTCATATATCCTTTTAATTAGATCATTGTCAAGTTATGTCATTCTATAGGTTTTCTATTCTGTCAATAAAGTCCTATATATGAAATAACTTTGAGCAGCTGTCCATTACTATTAATATTGGCTATGCCAAATAACTTTTCGCCATGAGTTTGAGCCATAATAGTTGATGCTGAATTTTCTTGTAGTAATATAGTACAATTAATGTGTTTTAATAAAAATAGACGTAAATGAAAAAAATATATTTAACTTAATCCATGAAAAATATACATAACACTAATAGAACTATAATTTTTTATTTCTTTCTTTTTTTCCCTATTCATAAAGGAGATGTTGTATTTGTGTCGATAATAATAGAGAAATAATAATTCAATCAAATAAAACGAATATCATTAATTTTGGTTCAAGAGAAAGTGTGTTGAATCAAGATCAGACGATAGTAATTTGTATCTTTTCTGGAGATCTCCAGTGTTCGAAAATCTAATCTATGATGGTAATAAGAAATTGCAGAAAAATTTGCTGAAGGCAGCAATGAAAAGATCTTGGAATTAAAATAATAACACTTGACTCTTAAACAAGGCTCAAAGTTTAAGCAAAACAAGAATTTTCATGAGATTAAAACACAATATTTTTTGACAATATTCGCAAATTTGTTCCTACTAGTGGAAATTTTTTTTTGCCCATCTTTGGCAATGAAGTCTGAATTGATTGTCCTTTTTTCTCGATCTTTGTTCTTTTGTGATTTTCAGAGTTTTTTATTTGTTCAGTACTGATTGAAGGTTGACCTTTTGTTACGCACATTCATAGGAAAATTCTAGCTCGGATCCGGCTCGGCTAAACCTAAATCAATCATATAGCAAGTGCAATACACTTGTCGTGTGATTGGTGTACAGTTCAGAGAAAAATGACCAATTACATAGCAAGTATATAACACTTGCTCTATGATTAGTTTGATTTGACCAGTACTGATTGAAGATTGACCTTTTATTACGCACATTCATGCATAACTACTTATATTTTTCTTTCTTTTTCTGAGGTACTACGATCCAAGCTCCCACTTGCATGCAACGACTAATTTTATTGAAAACTCTGGACTCTTATTCCATTGTTTTTCTTGATTGTTTTAGAGTTAGTTCATCTAAATTTATTTATTTTAAAGTTAATTATTTAATTAGGTGTGAAATCTTTTTTAGTACCAACCTTTGTTCGCTGATCATGAGCAGCAAAACAATGATTTGAGATGAATAATAACTCTCACTACAAGAAAATAGAAGATTAGTGACAAAAAAATCAAGCGACGATTTTAATATGGATTAAATATAATTTTCGTCCTGTATGTATTTTTTGTATTTTGGCATTTTAATCCTTTATCTTTTTAGGGTAGCAAATAGGTCCTATAAATTTTTAATTTTTCGCAATTTTTGGTCCTTTAGTGGTCGGAGTTTGCAAGTAATGCTGGATTTTTTTTTTTTAATTTGGGGCTTTTGTTCCCATTGGCCAATTTAATGGACCGCGAAAAATTATAAGTTACAGAACCTTTTTGCTACATTAGAAAGATAAAGGACTAAAACACCAAAATATAAAAAGATATAGGACGAAAATTTGGTTTTATGTTGGCAGTAATTTGACCAATGAGAACAAAGCCCCATATTAAAAAAAAAATAATCTGGTCATATTTGCAAACTCCGTTGATTTAAGGACCAAAATCACAAAAAAAAATTAAAAAGTTACAGGACCTATTTGCTAACCTAGAAAGATAAATGACTAATTATATATAGGACGAAAAATGCATTTAAGCCATTTTAATATTGTCACTAATTATATATATTTAGTGACAATAATGTTTACTTTGTCACAATTACTATAAGAAAAACGCTCATTAGCAACAAAAAGGAATCAACTTCGAACTAATTATCAAGTAAATTAATTCTTAATAATAAGCGAATATACTTCTTGCGGAGATTTATTCCTAAAAACTCTTAATGAATATGTTTTATGTTCGTTCTAGCTCTCTTTATCTTGTAGCATGCCCGTTTATTATTTTTCTAAATTTATTTGGAATATACTGAATAAACACATTGTATTATATGGGAATAAATTAATTAGAAAGAATTAGTATATAAATAGGACCAATCTAATAAGATATACATACATGTATGTGTGCGCGTGTATGATACCTTTTCTATTCTATACTTACACGGCTTAACTCAATACACAGAATTAATTACTGCAAATAATAAAAACCCAATAAAAATATCCACCAAAAATCGCTGTAACGGTGGACTAAAGCCCTCCGCCGTTACACAACCGTCGGAAAACCAGCTCTCCTTTGAACAAACGAAGATACTCCATAAAAGAAAAATCAACCAAGAAAAAGATTTTTCCTTTCTCGTATCTCCTCCCCATTCTTTCTCACTCTGGCTAGGCAATGAACATCATTCAGAGGCGGCCAAGTGAGAGAAACGGCGTTGTGGGATTCTAAGAAACAACTTTATTTTTTTTATATGTATTGTGTTGTATATTAGGAGACAAAAAATACTATTCATTGTCAAATCATGTTTCTTTTATATATTTTTATAAATGTATATATATATAATAATAATTGTTTATTTGTAGGTGAATGTATGTATATATTGGAGAACGTGCCAAAACACCTAGTAAAGGTGTTTTGAGTAATATTATGTTTGGTTTTGTTTTCTCAGTGTCTCAAAAACAAGGGGGAAATGAAACCAAACAAAGGGCTTGATTTTTACTTTCTCTCTCTACAACCACATTTGTTTGGTTGTCTCGTTTTTCACTGCACTCACATACACATTGTGCGTGCTTGTGTGTGTGGTTAGTATATACATGTGATAAGTTTCCCACCCTGTTCGCCGAGTCACCATCCACGTAAGACGCCACATGTTTAAGTCACGTTGAGTTGGCAGTCTGAACCCTAAGCCTCAATTTATTTTCTTGATTTTTGGCCAATTTTGGTCGGAAGGACCAAAATTGCCACAAAATTAATACTTAGAGGACTAAAATTACCAGTCTCGTTCTTACATGACTAATTTTGCCACCCCTGTATATACAGGACCAATTTCGCAATTTTGCCTAAAATTAATACATTAATATTTTGACATGTTCTTCACAAAGGATTTTTTCAAAAACAATTGCTTTTAGAAGGTTGCAAAAGATCTTAGTATATCCATTAGATACTGACCTTCATTGTACATAGGTTCCATATATGCCCCTATTAGAATAATATTGCCAAAAGGGACTACAATTAGTAACATTAATTTTTCATATTATTTAATACGTTTTACAGTATCACTTTTTTTATGTCAAACAAACTGGATTATACAAACTCAAAAATTGAATGAGTCAAATACATTTCTTTTCTTCACAAGTTGCATACAAAGAAATTTTGTAGAAACCAATAATGTTATAAGGGGCAAAATGCTTTTTTGTCCCATAAGATTAAAGCATTATTTGTTTTGGTACCACAATTTAGGTAGGTGGCTATTTTAGTCCCACAAAACACGTTTTTCAGTATTTTTTGGTCCCATAAAATACGTTTTCAGGTTTTTTGATCTCAAAATAACGTGAGATTTTGGGACAAAAAAAACTGAAAAACGTTACATTTTGGAACCAAAAAAGCTGAAAAACATGTTTTATGGGACTAAAACAGCCACCTACCTAAGTTGTGGTACCAAAACAAATAATGCACTAATCTTGCGGGACCAAAAAAATATTTACCCCATGTTATAAGTTATGTAGCTCAAGAATTACTTATTTTCAAATGACACCGACTGTTGTTGCGAGTTTCACATGTCACGTAGTAATATATATAATATTTTCAAATATTAAGTATTGTGAGCTTCAAGGTTTTGATGAGATCATTTGTTTGTTTAATATTATTCATGCAATTAAAATATGGAAAATTTGAAGTTTGAATTTTGAACTACATTTTAGCCATTCACACCAAGCAAATTAAAGAATATCACACTATTTATTTATGGCTGGTGATTATATAATGCCAAATCAAATATCCTTAGCTTATCATTGCAGCTGCCTGCCATGGAAATTAACAAAGCAAGCTTTTGCATCATCAATCTTTGTTTGTTGCTAGCATTGTGTTTTGCCACCAAAATCTTTAACAAATGGCTATGCCTCAAAAAAAGAACACATCCTCTTCCACCAGGTCCAACGGGCTACCCCATCGTCGGTTGCTTGCCTGAAATGATGAAGAATAAGCCAACATTCCGATGGATACACAAACTCATGCAAGAAATGAACACAGAAATAGCATGTATCCGCCTTGGAAATATTCATGTTATCCCTGTCACTTCTCCTCAACTTGCTCGAGAGTTCTTGAGGAAACAAGATGCGATTTTCTCCTCCAGGGCCGACGTCCTATCTGCCAGGCTGACAAGCAATGGGTACCTGACAGTGATCTTTTCTCCAAACTGTGATCAGTGGAAGAAAATGCGAAGAATTATTGCCTCAGAAATGCTTTCACCGGCAATGCACAGATGGCTGCACGGAAAAAGATGTGAAGAAGCTGATCATCTTGTGAGATATGTGTTCAAGCAAAGCCAAAGTCCACTCACAAATGGGCTTGTGAATGTGAGAGACGCCGCACAGCATTACTGCGCGAATTTGACTAGAAAATTGATTTTCAGCAAGAGGTTTTTTGGGGCAGGAATGGAGGATGGAGGCCCTGGAGTGGAAGAGAAAGAGCATTTGCATGGAGTCTTCACAATCTTGAAATATGTCTATGGATTTGGAGTTGCTGATTGTCTTCCATGGCTGGAGGTGTTCGATCTTGATGGGCATAAGAGGATTCTCAAAGATGCTCTAAAGAGAGTGAGAAAATACCAAGATCCAGAAATTGATAAGAGGGTTGAGATGTGGCACAAGGAATCAGAAAAATAGAAGAGGACATTCTTGATGTTTTTATTAACCTCAAGGACTCAAACAACAATCTTTTGTTGTCAATTCAAGAGATAAAAACAGAAATTACAGTAAGTATCCTCCATTTTCTCACTTGGAAATTGATAATTATATAACCTGTTACACAAATTATATATATATATTGTTTATGGATTTCTTATTTTTGAGTTTACATATATCCATAGGAATTAATGCTGGCGACAATTGATAATCCATCAAATGCAGTTGAATGGGCTATTGCGGAGATGATCAATCAACCAGATATTCTAAATAGAGCATGTGAAGAGTTGGACCAAATTGTAGGCAAAGATAGATTAGTCGATGAATCCGATTTGCCTATGCTAAATTATATCAAGGCTTGTGCAAAAGAGGCTTATAGATTGCACCCTATAGCACCTTTCAATGTCCCACACGTATCGATAAAAGATACCACCGTGGGTGGATACTTCATCCCTAAAGGTAGCCATGTGTTGCTGAGTCGTCCGGGGCTAGGGCGAAACCCTAGGGTTTGGGAAGACCCTCTCATATACAAGCCTGAACGCCACATTGTTAATAAGGACTCAAAAGTCGTGCTTGTGGATCATGAGTTGTGCATGCTATCATTTAGTACGGGAAGACGAGGATGTCCAGGCATTGTGCTTGGTTCTACCATGACGACCATCCTTTTGGCTAGGCTTATTCAAGGTTTTAGTTGGACTGCACCATCTAATGGACCAAATAGTATCGACTTGGTTGAGTCGGAAGGAGATTTGCTAATGGCCAAACCATTGATTGCTCAGGCAGTGCTGCGGTTGGAACCACACGTTTATCTAGAACTCATGTAGGAATAATATCATGTGCGTGTTATTAATGCATGTTTTTTTGATAATTAACTATGAGAAAATTAGGAATTACATTTATGTTTAGTATGTGTGGCGTCTTTATTCATGTTGCTTGCTTTTTATATGTTGTAAAAGTTGTTTTGAAAGTTGATCCTTTTCAAATCCTCATCAATATTGATAGATTTCAATTAGTAAAATATTGTATTTATTTTGAATTACTTTAATCTATGTAAAATATAAATGAAACTTCATGTTTTCAATTTTCTCAAAATGAATTCTAAGGGAACAGAAATTAATGTTTAAAAAGTATATTACTTAAACTAGCACATGAAACATTGAAAGCTAAATGAAAATGTAAAGTTACCTATGCATATTGGATTTTGGAGAAGCTTTGTGCCACATTAATATTTGGCTAAAGGGATACACTTGAACAAAGAGATTGATGTACAACACCACAAAAATATAAGAAAAATTACACCGTCCTCCATTGAGGTTTTGTGTAATTACACGTAAATATTTTGTAGTTTAAAAATTACATTTAATACCGTTGACGTTTGTTTCTAACTGATAAATAAATCCCTCTGTTAGTCACGAATTTGGTGATACTAGAAAAAAATTGAATGAAAATCCATATTTACTCCAATTGACACTACAAAAAAATGCGGGATTTGGAACGATTTTTTGTAACGGCCAGAAAGTAGTTCCAATATCAACGGTCTTTGTAACAAACGTGGAACGGAAGAACTTATATGACGTCACAATTTAGAGTAGATGAAATTGTATTCCGGACGTATGAAACACCGTTACAACGGCCGTTACAAAATATTGGTGTATGTACGACCGTTACAAAAATAAAGTCATTACAAGTTGTACCGGCCTTTGGAAGTGCTTCTTAAGCTTGTAACGACTAACCGCCTTTGTAATATCTTTTGTTACAATAGCCGTTACAAATTGAAAAGCCGATACAATATTGGGACGATCGTTTAAACGGTCTGTTTATTTTGTAGGGGTTTGTTGAAATGTAAGGCTGGCGTTACACATATTGTACCTAAAACCGTTACAAACGCTAACTAGCAGAGACTAATACAAACACAGTTACAATTGCAACGGCTTGTGTATTGAGGAACCATACGTTACAAAGACCGTTCCAAATTTTTATGTATCTACTGGCTATATTCCAACAACCATATTTCAACGAATAGTTTTTTGCCACAAAAGCCGGTACATATTTTCCTATGTATTATGTTGCATGATGCTTCCAATTTATTTCATTTGTTCTAGTCTTGATTAATCACGCACACTCTCAATCTCTCTCGACCACAATTAGTGCACATATACTTTTTCGATTACCATTGATTTATTGAGTTGCTCTGACCAGGTAACAACTTGAACCCTTTTTGTAAAGTAAACACCGTTTAATTATTTTTGTAGGTTGACAATATATGTATATATATGATTCTAAATATATGTATATGTATGTCTGCGCATATGTAGTTGTCATCATGTTACGGCAATTGAGAAGATGGATGTATGAGAAGAACCTCCCAAATAGGGCGGGTATTACACCGCAGTTTGAGGATGGTGTTAAAACTTTCACACATTCTGGAGGAGATCGGGTTATTCACTTCCCACTACTTTGAGCTGCACGGTCCTTGCAAACGAAGCAGACCCGCCCAAAACGACGATCTGACGACCAACGATGACAGCATCCAATGGTCTATTTTTAACTACCCTGGCCGAACTAGTGGTGCCTCAAAAAAAAGATGGCTAAGTGGTCCAGAACGGCATATAATCGAGACGTATGTGTTGTGCAATTGTGAAGTAGTCACGCCATGTTACGAGTAAGTATGTGAACACATATATATGGGTAAATCTTGGTGTGGGCGTGCATTTTCATTAATATGTATTCGCAACTAGGGAATTTCTGAACGAACTATATGGGCGTGGTCATCATTCAGTTGACATACCCATTTATTCTGAACTTGTATGTCGTGTTGTTCAAGTGTCGTTGGGCCGATCCGATTAAAGGCATAAAGGTACACCCTCGGTATCACCTTGTTGATATTAATTTCAAAAAGTTGTACCAGAAAGATAAACCATTCATACTAACATAACAAGCAGTACAAGTTTACTACATAGAGTTTCCGACCATGAAGAGAGATAAAGCGGATTGGATGGCCGTTTGCAAAACCAAGGCTCGGAGAGTAATTGACGAGTCTCGATGGACCAGATGAAGACAACAACTTTTTGTTGATCTTTCGGTAGCATGCAACAGGGAGCAGGAACTTCTCGAATGGCCCAAGGTGAAGACGAGGATGATGAAGATAGTCGAGGACTATGAGACTGATGAATACGAGTCACCTAGTTTCTAGTTTTTTGTAATGAACTATTTAATATTGTTGTATTTAAAGAATATTTAATAATTTTTTTAAAATCTATCATTTGGAATGGCCTTTAACAAACGAGGTGATACCAAACCATTCCATAAAGTCTAAAAAAGGCGCCTCAATTTTCCGCTAATTGAAAAATTTAGAGGAAAATTAAAAACCTTATAACGGCCAGCAATTAAGCCGTTATTAAAATCGTTTCAAAATAATTGTTTAGGCGCAACAACCAAAAATGTGGAGGGAGATCTAAAATTTTCACTAATATTACTATATATATTACAAAGACCGTTACAAATTACAAGAATAATTGGATATTCCTAAGGCCGTTACAAATAGTGTGTATATCAAAAATATCATTCTCGGTACGATATCTTATAATCCGTGCACTCGATTCATACCAAACTTGATTATATTTAAGAATTTGGTCTTTTGATCACATTTGACGGTCCAATTCCAAACCAGACAGCCCTTTTCAATGATGCACCGTATTCACAAGCTATTATTATGTACCGGATACGATATCTCGACATCCGTAAACCAAAGTAGTACAAAACTTCACAAAGTGTATTCTTTTACCAGTTTGATCATATCTAACGGTTGGATATTTTATTTGATCGTCGGATTAAGCGATGCAGTACAACAATATATACTCAAAGTTACATCACCGAATTACTAACAATTATGCTTATACAAATTTATTTCATTATGTGACCATATATCAATCTGCATTCAAAATGTATTGTGATTTATAATGTGTTATTAACACATTATATAACTTTATCTAACATTAATAATTTCAAAAATGGGTTATTATGAATTTTTAATGGTTTTTTTTTTTGCAAAATAATTTTATTTTGTATAGCGGCTATTGTAACGGCCTTTCCACTACATAGGCAAACCGACATCGTATTTTTTTAATGCAAACTTTGTATATCTCTATTTAACGGCTTTATAAACGAAGCCCGCTTGTGTGTGAAAAACGGTGTCGTTTCAGTATTTGTAACAACTTTAACAACGGTTTGTGGATATTCCTAATTATATTTTGTAACGGCTATGCATTAGAAGTGTATTACAAAAGCCGCTCCAAAAAGTCTTAGTATAAAAAAGGACACTTAGCCATTTTTGTCTCTCACCTGCTAAACCCCCCCTCCTCCCCTCCCCCTCCCCCCCCCCCAAGGCGATTCACCTCCCCTTCTCCCCCCACTTGCTGTTGACCACCACCACTCACTGTCGCCGCCAGTCACCACCACTCACCACCGACACTCACTCACCATCGCCGCTTGCGTCCTCCACGACTGCCTACTCCACCGCCACCGTTGCTACCAACTCCGTCAGTCTCCTCCACCGTCCTTGCCTACCCCGTCGTCCTCCGTCAGTCTCCTCCGCTGTCTGCCTCCAACCGTCCGCCACATCCTCCGCCATCCTTCGTCAGTCTCCTCCGTCCTCCTCGTTAGTCCCCAAAAGGTAGGTGGGCTAACCTTCCTTTTTATTTTAATTTTCAGAAATAGTTTTGGATGATGATGATGAAGATGAATGTTGGGTGGTGAATTTTTAAAATTTTAGAAAATATATTTATGTAATTTTTGTATTTCAACAAATTATTTCTGTATTTCTGTAATTTTTTTTGGATTTCTATATTTTTTTGTATTTTCAAAATTTAAAAATTTCAGAAAATATATTTCAAATTTCAGAAAATTATATCTGTTCTTCTGTATTTATTAAATTTTTAGATTTTTGTGTGTAAATTAGTGTGTAATTTTTATTAATTTTCTACAATTTGTTGTGTAAATTTTCTAGAACTGAAAATTGTGTAAATATTATTAGAAATTTGTTAAAATAAAACTAAAAATTTACAGTATTTTTTCAGATTTTTTTTGTGTAATTTTGCTTAGATAAATTTTCTAAACATTGTATAAATTATGTTAGAAGTTTTTTAAAGTAAAACTGAAAATTTACATAATTTTTCTAATTTTTTTTTTTTCAGATTTTTCTGATTTTTGTGTAATTTTTTGGCATAAATTTTTTGAAAATTGTGAACTATTGTAATTTCTGTAGTTTCTAAAAATTTTCAGATTGTTGTAATTTTTGTAATTCCTGCAATTTTTTGGAAAATGTATGTAATTTTTTGTAATTTTAGGAATTTTATTGAAATTTTAGGAAATATGTGTAATTTTAGGAATTTTATTGTAATTTTAGAATATATATGTAATTTTCTTTAATTTCAGGAATTTTCATAATTTTAGGAAATATATGTAATTTCCTGTAATTTTAGGAATTTTATTGTAATTTTAGGAAATATATGTAAATTTTCTATAATTTTAGGATTCGGATGTAAATTTTCTGTAATTTTGAAATATTTTGGTAAAATATAATTAATCATCTAAATGTATAGATTTCATGAAGATCGGTGGTCCGGCCCTCCCGAACGTGGTCATGGCCGCGGTCGTGGCCAGACGACTCCTGCTCCAGCCATTGGGGCAGCTACACTCCCACCAGTCCCACAACTACTAGCACAGCCTCTAGTGCCACAGGCCCCGCCAGTCGACCCGGCCTCCGGTGTCATCGACCGCGGAGTCGGCAGTGGACAGGCCCAGGTGGCCTCCAGTTCTCGGGCCCCGGGGCCTCGGCCATGGGATTTACCACCACCACCAGCGCCTCCAGCGCCACCTCCATTTGCACGTCACTACATTAGCCTCCGCGATGCGAGGTAATTTAACACAAAAATGTATTAAATTATTTTCAGCTCATTTGGTTCCAATGTTAATTTGAAATTATGTTTTTCAGGTTGGACCGAGATTTCCACAGTGCCATAAATGCGACAGTGAAAACCACTATCCTCATCCTTGGGGATGCATCAAGCAGATTCTATAGGAGCACATTCTGTTTTGGCAAGATAACGTTAAGGTAATTAGTATTTTATTATGTTTTAAATATATTTTATCGATTATCAATTACTAATGATTTCTTTTTAATATGTCAATATGCAACTTAAATACTGGTGGGACTGCGACGACGAGTCGATGTACAAGGTCGTCCAGTGACAGGCTGGACGATTCCTGCGGAAGCAGTTCTCCGACGCTTGGGCTCAGCTGTCCCGACCGCTTTGGCTGGCCGAGAAGATTTGGGGACAACTGCTCGAGTACTGGGACAGCCAGGACTTCAAGGACATGTCGGCCAAGAATAAGGCCAACGAGCAGCTAATCCTGCTGTAGCAGCAACTGCCTATAGAGGGGGCTCCTCGTCCATTGGCCACCACAAGAAGAAGATGGTAAGTATAAAGTATATTTTAAGTTATTTCATTATTTTAAATGCATTAATTAATTATTTAAATTTATTTTTGACATAAGGCACAATTCGGCCGCCTGGTCAAGCAGATGGAGCTGTTCTCCAAGGTGTACAAGAGAAAGGAGGACGCCAATGGAGCGGGCCAAGGGCGGGCTAGGTGGCGGTAAGTTTATTTTCAGTTTCTTTTCCAATCTATATTATAATTTCATTTTTTTGATACTAAGTCCAATATTCCAATCGCAAGAGGCGTTCGAGAGGATGGTCAAGGAATAACAAACCCAGCCACCAAATGATCATCCAGATCCTCCATTCTTTTCTCAAAGCTCGGTGGCCATGATCGAGAACTAGATGTGGATGGCGGCGCAGGCTCGGGTATTCAGACTCGGCTCCGAGGCCCACCACTCGATCTCTGGACTCTCACAGTCGAGCACGTCATCTGCTCCACCGCCCCGACCACCACAAGAGCAACGCCTGGATCTCGATGATCGTGTCACCAGGCTCGAGGAGATTGTCCTGCGTCTGACGACCGACAGGTCCGAACCTCTACCGGCGCCACCGTCCCAAGATCCAATCGATCCTCCGGAGCATGACGATGAGGCAGAAGACGGGGAGCTCGATCCCCATCTAGATTAGGGTCGGGTTTTGTGGTTCTATCTTTTTTTTTTTTTTTTCAAAATATGTATTTATATTTTGAAAATAATTTTGTAAAGACAATTTTAATTTCGTTATTAATATTGCTATTTCTTCTTGCTACCAAAATTCGATACATTTTTATATTCAACAAATTAAACAATAAATTATAACAAATAATATTATATTATAAACAAAAATAAAATTAATATTTTATTTCCAAAAAAAATTAAAATAAAATTTTTGTAACGACCTTAGCATGGGTTTTAGGAATACACCAACACACAAATAGGGACGTTCCAATGACCGTTACAAATGACACATGCAAGACCGTTACAAAAGCCGAATGTAAAACAATTGCAAGAAATGATACCACACTGGTTAAATCACCGCTCCAAAGGGAGGTACAAAAATCGCTTCACAAAATGCTACAAATCCATAACAAACATGCGCAGGGGAGTGTCGCAATAACCGTTACAATATTTGTTACATGCACATTACAATAAGAATTATAAACACCGCTACAAAGAAAATTCAAATTGTTACAAAAACAGATGAAAAGACCGTTTCAATAGCTATACACTACTATCACATTCTTTGTAACAAAAGCCGTACCAATTGTCCATTTTATAATTCACGCGAGCCGTTCCAAATGGAGATACAAAATCATTTTCTGGTTTAGGTCAACGGGTGTGACAGTTTGGGCGACCGTTACAAAGACTGCTTAAATTTGTAACGACTTTTGTGTGAGCCGTTACAATAATTTTGAAACTCATTTGTTTGGCGCGGAAGGGGTGGCCATTACAAAAATGTGATACAAACTTTATGAGACCGTTCCAACATTAAATTTGGCCGTTCCAAAATCCGCTACATTAAATTAATTTTTTTTGTAGTGTGACTTATTACTGATTTATTGCAAGTCAACTAAATATTTTTTTGAGCTAGAAAGACGAAAATATACCTTCTCACATGCATTAGCCAGTAAAACTGCATGCAAGGAAAATTCATAAATTGGCCAGAGAGGTGCATGTGTTTGCACATGACACGATAATTTGGTGATTTTTGGCCATAAGTGTCCTTAAATTGTCATTTTTTTTTTGTTACAAGACCAATAATTGCAAAAATTTATTTCAACAGGACCACCACCCCTTATCTATATATAATAAAATAGAATCATTGAGACTATCCACCTAAGCGCCACATATGCGCAGATGTGGATAGCCTCAATGAGCTCTATTCTGCCAAATGGAATTTAACAACTTTTTAGATAAAAGAGAAAAAACTATTAGTATTTATCCAAAATAATCTAATCAATATTATATGTTTATAGAACTTTTTTAAGTAAATAAAAACATGTTTATCCAATATATATGTATTTATCTTATAGATAACATTCAATAGTTTATCCACAAAAGAATTGTATTTTTTAAAAAATAATTATATAGAACTATATATAATATTCTTTTAAATATAAAAATAAGTAAATAATTAATATATCAAAAATTAAGTTAATAAGTATAAAAATACGAAAGTATATTGAACACAAAAATAAATTTGGATTATTTTACTAACTATTTACCTAAAAAATGAGTGAGTCTTTCGGATAAACAAATAATGGTATACTTATCTAAATTTAAATATAAGATAAATAATAATTTTTTAAGTTCCAAAATAACTAAGTAAGTAAAAACTACAAATAATTCAAAATTTAAAATAAAATGAGTAACTGACAAATAATTCAAAAATTAGAAATAAAATAATTAGTGAATATTAAAAATATAAGGGTATTATTTAATATTAAAATGAATTTTAGATTAATTGTATCCCTGACTAATTTATCTTTTGAATACATTCAAATCATTTATCAACACTAAACAAAAATAAAATATTTTCTTACATGGCTAAATAAAATTTAAAGAGACACTAGATCGAACTATGATTTATAAAAGCTAATAAAATAAAAAAAATTATAAATAAAGTAAATTTTTATATGTAAAACAATTAAATCTTTAATATGATAATAATCACAAATAAAAAAAATATTGAAAGATGTAAATTAAGTTTGAATTTTAGATTGTATCTCAAACCAATTTACCTGAACAAAATTTGTAAATCTTTATAAAATCAAATAATCTAAAATTTATCTAATTTAAATAAAAATAAAATATATTTGCTTACAAGGTGAAATAAAATTCGACGAGACACAAAATTGTTTTAAAAAGCTAATAAAATAAAAAGTATAAATAAATTTAAATTTATATTGTAACAATGACTAATTATATAAAAATTAAAATGTAATATGATAATAATAAAAAACAAAAAAACTAATAGATATAAAAATGAATTTGAAGAATGTTACTTATTCATTTATTTAAAAAGATTATAAATCTTTTGGATAAAGACAAATTATTTTACATTTATCCGAATTGTTTATTAGTTATATTTTATCTATATCTATATATAATAAAATAAAATCATTGAAATTATCCACCCAAGCGCCACGTATGCATAGACGTGGACAACCTCAATGAGCTCTATTTTGCCAAATGAAATATAAAATATTTTTAGATAATTATTTAAAAATATTAGTATCCATTCAAAAGAGATCTAAATTGATTATCTAATAATTGTTTTTAGATAAAGAATTAAAAATATTGGATTTATCGAAAAGAATCTAATCAATATTATCTAACAAATTTTTTTTTATATAAAGAATACAAAATATTAATATTTATACAAAAGAATGTAATCAATATTATTTTGGGTTAATTACACTTACACCCCCTCTGAGAATGTATAATTACACTTTCCCCCAAAAAAATTTTGAAATTACACTTACACCCCCTCCGAAAATTCTCTGTTTACACCTCACCCCCATCTGTTAGAGTTTGGACGAAAAATGTTCACGTCAACAAAAATAATTACATAAATTTTCAATTTTGCCCATCATTTAACATTATCATGTATATTTTTGTGCTTATAAGAGGATAAGTGTAACGTATATGTATGGAGTGAGGCCAATATTATTATATTTTTTCCTTATAAGTACAAAATTATTACACGAGAATGTTAAATGAGAGGTAAAATTGAAAATTTATGTAATTATTTTTGTTGAAATGATCATTTTCCGCCCAAACTTTAACGAATGGAGGTCAGGTGTAAACAAAGAATTTTTAGAGGGGGTGTAAATGTAATTTCAAAACTTCTTTGGGGGAAAGTGTAATTATGCATTTTCAGAGGGGGTCTAAATGTAATTAACCCTATTATTTATTTATCTTCTTTTTTATGTATATAAAAACATGTATATTCAATATCTATTTGATAGATATTGAATAAAAAAAAATCAAACTTATTTCTTAAATTCAATATCGAGACTATAAATATATTTCTATGTATTAAAGAAAAAATAAATTAAATTTATTTCTCAAATTTTCAATGTCGAGATTACAAAATATATTTCTATGTATTTTCAATTTTACATCTATAAATCAATTTAATCTAAGTTAAATATATTTAAAACAAAAACTGTAAAAATGTGATAAGTACACCAATTAATTATATATATACATATCTATGTACTAGGTGAGTGTGCATTAAAAGATTGAATAAGTCAAAGATATCGGCTACAAATATTCATGTTTACACACGTGGGCAGATGTAATATTTTGGCATTTAAAAAAGTTACGATAAAGATAGACCATTCAAGTTAATTAACAAGTATAGAAGGTAAGTACTATTATATATCAAATCTTAACTATTTGACATTTGAATTTAAAATAATTTAAAAGATAAAAACTTCATATCATCATAAATAGTGGTTCTGCAAAAAACAACACCAAAAAAAAAAAAAAAAAAATCACAAAGTTGTGAAATCTCTAATCTAGCATGGAGAATATGATTAGCAATGATAGTACAACTGGTAGAATGATTTTTGCTTTCTGTAAAAGATATCAAGTGAAATTATTGATGAAAAAGCTAGACATTAAAAAGTTTCTCAATAACAATTGAAATATTTTTAATTATGTAATCCATATAAATGATGTTATCGGGGTGAAGAAGTGTGTTGTAAATGTAATGACCCTTGACACTCCTATACCTCCGATGGAGAAGGCAAGATGGAGCAAGGGATTCAGGATTCAATTGCCTTGACCCAGAGTCGAGAGCTTTCAAGGAGCTGTGTTTATTGTAGATGTAAAGAACAATTTATACAAGGAAGCCTTAAAGTTCATTTTTAATCATTATTTTTAGATACTCATGCTTCTTTTGAAAATATATGTTTTTTTTTTTTGTTTATTTGTTGAATATTTAGACATGCATCAAAAGGTTCCAGGATTGAGGATTTAATAAATTATCGACAAATTGAGGGTGAAGGATACTCGACTCTTCCATCTAGGCAAATGAGGGCGAAAGGCTGGGAAAATATTCAACAAGTTATTAAAAGATCTATCTATTTAT
Organism: Sesamum alatum; assembly: GCA_034509735.1. NCBI lineage: Eukaryota > Viridiplantae > Streptophyta > Magnoliopsida > Lamiales > Pedaliaceae > Sesamum > Sesamum alatum. The sequence continues at coordinate 3,546,638 of JACGWO010000002.1, read as the reverse complement.
TTATTTTGTTTTTCACTATTTGTGATGAATTTCAAATGTACTAGCAATTTTAACAAAATTTAGCTTTGTTTATATCTTAATTATTGTAGGCTAATCTTAATCTTTGTCCATTTTTTAATAATTCTAGGCTAAACTTGATTTCGCTGATGTTTTCAAATTGCAATGACAAAAACAAATTCAAACTATATTTTAGAAAATCTACTTATATGCTTTATATATAAAATCAAATAAATGACTAGATAAATTATAATCAGATAATTAATTAAAAATCAAATCAATCTCTTCTCACAAGAAAATAAGTACTTACATGCTTAAAATATAGTTTGAACTTCATCATTTTGATAACTAATTAACATTGGTTCTTGGTTGAGAAAGCATAAATTGTCGTAGGGGTGTGTCAGTTCTTATTCTTTGCACTCATTGAAGCAGGAATGAAATAGAAAATTAAAGACGTATATGTTATTATGAATAAACTAGATTTGGATGTAGGTGCAAAGAGCAAATACTTAAAGTAAGGATTATTGATGAATAAAATAAAGCACAAAATAAATTATTGGTGAGAAAAAATAATACATGTCTTTATCTGCAACCAATGAGACATCAATTAAGTAGCTCATATCAAGTTATTGATACTCATAGAAGATCAAATGTATAAAGTGAACCGCGACTATACTCCACCAACAATACTATAACATAAAGAATTTATGATCAAAGCGATTAGAAAAATATAAGAACCTATGATTGTATGGAATATGGATATTTTTCTAAATAATTAATGATAACTCATTCAATTCAAGAAAAGTTATATTTTATAGAATTCTTATTAGAATTAAGGGTTAATTACACTTACACCCCCTCCGAGAATGTATAATTACACTTTTCCCCAAAAAAGTTTTGAAATTACACTTACACCCCCTCCGAAAATTCTCTGTTTACACCTCACCCCCATCTGTTAGAGTTTGGACGAAAAATGTTCACGTCAACAAAAATAATTACACAAATTTTCAATTTTGCCCATCATTTAACATTCTCATGTATATTTTTGTACTTATAAGAGGATAAGTGTAACGTATATGTATGGAGTGAGACCAATATTATTATATTTTTTCCTTATAAGTACAAAATTATTACACGAGAATGTTAAATGAGAGGTAAAATTGAAAATTTATGTAATTATTTTTGTTGAAATGAACATTTTCCGCCCAAACTTTAACGAATGGAGGTCAGGTGTAAACAAAGAATTTTTAGAGGGGGTGTAAATGTAATTTCAAAACTTCTTTGGGGGAAAGTGTAATTATGCATTTTCAGAGGGGTCTAAATGTAATTAACCCTAGAATTAATATACTGAGGTAGATAATTTTTGTTCAACTTTCTAAATATGTATTTTTGAATATTAATTATTATAGTCACAATTTAAATTGAAAATGTTCCCCGTGCTTTGGCACGGGTTTTGTACTAGTACTTATAGAATTAAAAATGCTAATTAATTTCCCAAAATTGTTTTGTAATTTTTGAAAAGTGATAAAAAAGATTAAGCTTATTTATTCGTAAGAGTTCAAAGTTTTTTATTCATTCACATAAGATAGTTACGTTATGCTTAACATACACAAATATAACAGAAATTGGTTTTAGCCTAAAAAAGGTTTAAAAATTTTACAAATATAACAGAAATTGGTTTTCGGCCTAAAAAAGGTTTAACAATTTCATGCATAATACAATTAATAAGAAAGGTGTGAAGTCTTTTTCCATTCTCTATTTTTGGAAATATGTTCCCCACTACATCACGAAAGTACGTATAATACAATAAGTCAAATCAATTATTACTAATCACATGACACACATATATATATATATCATTTTCACATACTAAATTATATATTTTTTTGTTGATATTATACCAAAATTGAAAACAAAGAATCCACTTATAAGAAAAAAAATGTAACTTAACAATTGTACTTAATTCCTACAAGAAAGTTTATAGCATCAACTGTAGCTCAAACTCATGCTAAAAAGTTATTTACCATAAAAAAATAGTGCGACTGACAGCTGCTCAACTCTCGCAATGTTGCATATATATTTACATATCATCTAGTCATTGTCTATTTATTAGGAACGGATAACTTTCTATTCATCCTCCAAGTATTTTAGGTCAAATAGCATAAAATTCTCCTATATTTTGAAAACTCAGCTAAAAATCCTCCTTCTATTTTAAAAATAGGCTAAAAATCCCCCTTTATTTTATTAAACGTAGCTCAATCGGCTCTCTCCGCTAAATGTAGCTAACGGCATTAAACTTTTGATAAAATGATCGTTATGCCCTTACATGTTATATATTATTCTTTATTTTAACGACTGTTGGATTTTTATTGATTAATCAGAGTCGTTAAATCTAACCAATTAATCTTGACCGTTAGATCATAAGTTTATAACCAAAAAAAAAACAAGGCTTATATTTAATTAATTTTAAATATTTTTTATAAAAAATAAAATTATTAGGGGGTTTTTGCTTATTTTGGAAACATGGGAGGGGGGCTTCATCTTTTTCGGAAACACAGCGGGGGTAAATTAAAGTTTAGCTGTATTTTAATTAGTTCATTGTCAAATTATGTCATTCTTTAGGTTTTCTATTACACTACAAAAAAATACGGATTTTGAAACGGTCTTTTTGTAACGGCCACAAAGCCGTTCCAATATCAACAGTCTTTGCAACAATCTTGGAACAGAAGAAGTTATATGACGTCACAATCTTGGATGAGAGGAAATTGTATTTCGGACGTATGAAAAACCGCTACAACGGCCATTACAAACTGTTGGTGTATGTAAAGCCAATACAAAAATAAAGTCGTTACATGTTATATCGGCCTTTGGAATTGCTTCTTAATATTATAACGGCTGACCGCCATTGTAATACCTTTTATTACAATAGCCGTAACAAAAAGAAAAGCCGTTACAATATTGGGACGGCCATTTAAACGGTCTTTTTATTTTCTAGCAGTTTTGTTTAAATGTAAGGCTGCCGTTACACATACTATACCCTAAAACCGCTACAAACGGTAAGTAGTAGGGACTGATACAAACACAGTTACAATTGCAACGGCTTTTTTTATTGAGAACACAACCGTTCCAAAGACCGTAACAAATATTTATGTATCTAACAACTATATTCCAACAGTAATATTTCAACGGATAGTTTGTCGCCACAAAAGCCATTACAAAAGCCGGTACATATACTTCTATATATTATGTTGCATGACGTTTTCAATTTATTTTATTTTTTCTAGTCTTTATTAACCACACACGCTCTCAACTCTCTCGACCATAATTAGTGCACATACACTTGTTCGATTACTGTTGATTTATTGAGTTGCTCTGACCAGGTAACAACTTCAACTTTTTTTTTAAAAAAAAGTAAACGCCATTTAATTATTTTTATAGGTTGACAAATATGTCAGTATATATGATTCTAAATGTGTATATATGTATGTCTGCGCATATGTAGTTGTCATCATGTTAAAACAATTGAGAAGATGGATGTATGAGAAGACTTGCCGAATAGGGCGGGAATTACACCGCAGTTTGAGAATGGTGTTAAAACTTTCACAGAGTGGGCTCAGTCCCAGTGTCAATATATGGACGGAGATAAGATTAGGTGCCCGTGTGCAAAGTGCAAAAACAAAAGGTTCAAAAGACCTGACGAGGTCAATTTTGACTTATATAGGCACGGGTTTTTTCCGAAATAGTTTTGGATGATGATGATGACAAATGTTGGATGATGATGATGATGAACGTTATATGATGATGATGAAGATGAATGTTGGGTGATGAATTTTTTAAATTTCAGAAAATACATTTCTGTAATTTTTTTATTTCAACAAATTATTTCTGTATTTCTGTCATTGTTTTTTTGGATTTCTATATCTTTGTATTTCGAAAATTTAAAAATTTCAGAAAATATATTTCAAATTTCAGAAAATTATTTATGTTTTTCTGTATTTCTTAAATGTTTTAGATTTCTGTGTGTAAGTTGCATGTGTAAATTAGTGTGTAATTTTTGTTAATTTTCTGCAATTTGTGTTTAAATTTTCTAGAACTGGAAATTTTGCAAATATTATTGAAAATTTGTTAAACTAAAACTAAATATTTACAGTATTTTTTCTGAATTTTTTCAGATTTTTTTGTGTAATTTTTCTTAGATAAATTTTCTAAACATTGTATAAATTATGTTAGAAATTTTTAAACTAAAACTGAAAATTTACAGATTTTTCTTTTTTTTTTTTTCAGATTTTTCTGATTTTTGTGTAATTTTCTAGCATAAATTCTTGGAAAATTGTGTAAATATTGTAATTTCTAAAAATTTTCAGATTGTTGTAATTTTTGTAATTTTATTGTAATTTCTGTAATTTTTTGGAAAATGTATGTAATTTTCTGTAATCTTAGGAATTTTATTGTAATTTTAGGAAATACATGTAATTTTCTGTAATTTTAGAAAATATATGTAATTTCCTGTAATTTTAGAAATTTTATTGTAATTTTAGGAAATATATGTAATTCTCTGTAATTTTAGGAATTTTTGTAATTTTAGAATTATGTAATTTTTTGTAATTTTAGGAATATTTGTAATTTTAGGAAATACATGTAATTTTAGGAATTTTTGTAATTTTAGAAAATATACGTAAATTTTCTGTAATTTTGGGAATTTTTGTAATTTTAAGAAATATATGTAATTTTCTGTAATGTTTTGAAAATGTATGTAATTAATTTTCTATAGTTATGTTGTAAATTCACTACTTTTTATAATTTTAGGCCATACATGTACTTTTAAGTGATTTGTAATTCCCATAATTTCTGTAATTTTGGGAATTTTTGATAAAATAAAATGTATAGATATCATGACGATCGGTGCTCCAGTCCCTCCGAACGTGGTCGTGGCCAGACGACTCCGGCTCCAGCCATTGGAGCGAGTCCACCAGCACAACCTCCAGTGCCACAGGCCCCGCCAATCGATCCGGCCACTCCGGTGTCATCGACCGCGCGCGGAGGTCGGTAGTAGACAGGCCCAGGTGGCCTCCAGTTCTCAGGCCCCGGGGGCCTCCAATTCTTAGGCACCGGGGCCTCGGCCATGGGCTTTACCACCACCACCACCAGCGCCTGAAGTGCCACCTCCGTCTGTACGTCATTACATCAGCCTCCGCGATGCGAGGTAATCTAACACTTAGCCATTTTTCAAAATTTTTTTTTCAGCTGATTTGGTTCCAATTTTAATTTGTAATTATTTTTTCAGGTCTGATCGAGATTTCCATAGTTTCATAAATGCGACAGTGAAAAACCACTATCCTCACCCTTGGGGATGCAGATCCGGATCTAGATTAGGGTCGGGTTTTGTGGTTTCCATCTTTTTGTTTCCAAAATATGTATTTATATTTTTTAAAAAATTGTAAAGACAATTTTAATTTCGTTATTAATATTGTTATTTCTTCTTGATACCACAATTCAATACATTTTTATATTCAACAAATTAAACAATAAATTATAAAAAATAATATATAAAAATAAATAAAATTTAAATTAATATTTTATACCAAAAAATAAATAAAATAGAATTTGTGTAACAGCCTTAGCATGGGTCTAGGAATACACCAAAACACAAACAAAAGCCGTACCAACGACAGTTACAACATATACAAGCAAGACCGTTTACAAAAATCGAATGTAAAGCAATTATAAGAAAAGACACAAGACTGGTTAAATCATCGTTCCAATGGGAGGTACAAAAACCGCTTCAAAAACTGCTACAAATCATTAACAAACATGCGCAAGGGAGTATAGCAATAACCGTTACAATATTTCTTACATGCACATTACAATAAGAATTACAAACATCGTTACAAATCAAACAGGAAGCGTTACAACGACAGATGACAAAATCATTCCACTAGTGATACACTACTATCACATTCTTTGTAACAAAAGCCGTACCAATTTAGGAATTTATAATTTGCGCGAGTCGTTCCAAACGGAGATACAAAATCATTTTCTGGTTTAGGTCAACGGGTGAAACAGTTCGGGAAACCACTACAAAAACCGGTTAAATTTGTAACGGCTTTTGGTGTGAGCCGTTACAATAATTTTGTAACTTATACTTTTGGCTCGGATTTGTGGCCGTTACAAAAACGGCTACAAAATTATTGAGACCGTCCCAACGTTAAATTTAGCTGTTTCAAATTGCGTTACAATAAATTAATTTCTTTATAGTGTGATGTCAATGATGTCCTAAAATAACTTTGAACAGCTGTCCTAAAGGACCTAACTACCAATATTGGCTATGTCGAATAACTTTTCGCCATGAATTTGAGCCATATATAGTAGTTGATGCTGATTTTATTGAAAATGGGCAAGTAGTTAATCTTATAACTCTTGAGTCTCATTCCATTAATTTTCTTGATTATTTTGAGTAAGTTCATCTAAATTTATTGTTTTTTTAAATTAATTATTTAACTAGGTGTGAAACTTTTCAGTACCAATCTTTGTTCGCGGATGAGCAGCAAAACAGGCCCATTTATAATAATATTATATATTTAATTAAAATTTATAAAAATACCGACAAAATAAAGATAATTGACTTTATGATAATTTAAAGAGGGGTGTCGGGAATGTGCCTTATATCTGACCGCAATGCTGGCCTCTTATCCGCCGTAAAAGACATTCCTGACTTTGTTCCTCTCGCGGTGTGAATAGATATTGCTTGAGGCACGTGTGTTCAAACTTCAACAATCAATTTAAGAACGTGCAATTGAAAGATCTTTGTTGGAGAGCTGGCTCAGAATATCAAATTAGAAAATTTAATCGTATCATGGACGAGATTAAGAGTATAAAACCAGAAGCACACCACTGGCTGGAGCAAATTGAAAAGGAAAAGTGGACAGCTTCTCATGACGGTGGATGGCAATGCGGTATTCTGACCACCAACATGTCCGAATGCATCAATGGGGTTTTAAAAGGGGCACGCCGCCTTCCTGTGACTGCAATTGTTGAAATGACTTTTAACCGCTCAGTCCATTATTTTCGTGAGAGGATGGCGAGGAGTACTACAATGATAAACAACAATCAACCGTGGACGGACTATGCATATAAAATGTTCCAACGGTGGTCCGCCACATCTGTCGAGCATGTGGTCATGACATTCAATCAAATTGAACAGACTGCCTCTGTGCTTACAAGACATTATTATGGACAGGGTTGTAACACTCACGTTGTAAAAATTGCAACGCAGGAGTGTTCATGTGGCAAATGGAATCAATTTGGGAATACCATGCTCCAATGCCCAAAAGGTATGCGCTGCATATAGGCTTAACGCTGCATCAATGGTTAAGCAATATTATGCTTTAATGCCATATTGAATGACATATTCTGAATCTTTTCACCCGATAATGGCGGAAGACTATTGGGATATTCCCAATTTTCAATTGGTCCACGACGATACTCTTCGTACATCAACTCGTCCGGGTCGACGCCAAAGTACCCGAATACCTAATGAAATGGATTGGGCACAAGCTCGTGCACGACAACAAATTCGCAGTCAATCCCAACGAAACCAAGGTCCGTCGAGCCAAAATAACGTCCAAAGGCAGGGTCCTAGACGGCAAAATAATGTACCAAATACTTGAATACACATTTTTTTGTAATTTTTTAGTGTATTACTTTTAATTCTAAATTTTTATTAGTATAATTCTTTAAATTATCATAAAGTCAATTATCTTTATTTTGTAATGAATAATAATTAGCTTGAATTAATAAAATAAGATATAATTAGTAAATTAAATATAAATTAACGATTTATAATAAATAAAAATAAAAAAATGAATTAAAAAAAAAATGGGTTGCTAGCCAAGGCAACGACCGAGCGGTCGCCGCCTTGGCTAACGATCGGCGGTCGCTGGCTCAGCTCACGACTTTTTTATTGGCCGGTCGCGAGCGTGGCTTGCGATCGGCCATATTTTTGCAAATATTTTACGTTTTGTGGTGTTTTTGCAAATTTTAATTAAATATATAACATTATTATAAATGGGCCCAGCAAAACAACGATTTTTAGTTGAGATATAAAAAGTCTAGAGTCAATAACTTCAATATTCAGACTTTAGAAAGATAACGTGATAGTGACAAATAGGCGTATATAATTCCTAGCGACAATGCTGAAGCTTCAAGACTATAAGATCTTGATCGGGAATTTTACTTAAAAAACAGTTTTTTTTTTTCAATATTGTCATATATAACAAAAAAATTATTAATTGATTATAAATTATACCCAATTGTTAATGCTATTAATTAAATAATTGTTAGTTTATTTGTAGACTTTCACTAGTTGTTAAAAGTGAATTGTTAATAGATATATTAATTTACATATTATTAATATATTAATATGAATAAGTAAGTAACTAAAACATACACAACGAAAAAAGCTATGATGTGAAAAAAACTATTTTTATTTTGTGTCATATATCTATACTATTATAAAGAGAAGGGGTCTTATAGACACAAAGTGGTAGTTTTTATACCACTACACCAAATTATTATAATACCAAAAATGCCCTTCAACTTCCCAACTCATATAATTGAATTAACTATCCAATTAAATTCATTTAGAAAAATAATTCCATACAATTACATCTATACTATTGTAAAGAGAAGGGGTCTTATAGACACAAAGTGGTAGTTTTTATACCGCTACATCAAATTATTATAATACCAAAAATGCTCTTCAACTTTCCAACTCATATAATTGAATTAACTATCCAATTAAGTTCATTTAAAAAAATAATTCCATACAATTACATCTATACTATTATAAAGAGAAGGGGTCTTATAGACACAAAGTGGTAGTTTTTATACTGCTACACCAAATTATTATAATACAAAAAATGCCCTTCAACTTCCCAACTCATATAATTGAATTAACTATCCAATTAAGTTCATTTAGAAAAATAATTCCATACAATTACATGTACTAAAAAATTAAATTTACTCCCATTTTGTTTAAGTTTGTTATTAATTAAAATAGAAATAATATTAATTAGTATTTGTGTTGCATGTATATATAATAATTCCTATCAATATACCATATACTGTACAAAGTTTTGATTGTTAAATTAATTTGATTAAATATATATTGATAATTAATGCATTAGAAAAAAGTTATCAGAGAGTTTTTGTATATGAGGTTGTAAAGAAGTGATAAATTTTAATGTATAACAATAAATTATGAGTTTCAATAAAAATTATGTGCGCAGGTACTGCGTGCCACAGTTTCTAGTATATATATATATATATATATATATATATCATGTGCAGACATGTGTGCGTGCGCACGTGTGATACCTTTTCTCTGAGTTGTTTAAAGAGTTCTAAGAGCTTCCAAAGGACTAAGAAAGGGCAGTCAGCATTTTAAATTTCTTATGAATATTTTAGCACCAAGTTGTGAGAAACTCACAGCAAATAGGCAAATACAAATTAATATGCTAGGCATAGCAGTCCTGTTGATTAAACAATCCTGCAATGATATCTAATTGTGCAATATATAATTCATAATGTAAAAATGAAACGTGTTAGTAAATATTACTTATATATAGGTTCTGATTAATCGACTTAACATATTAATTTGAAACATCATCTATACATAATATAGAGTAAAACTATATAAACATTTTAAAGTTCAAAATTTAAAACAAAAAAATTAACAAGCACTACAAGAAAACAGGATTTCAGAAAACTTCCGTCTTTGAAACTAAAATTTATGTCACTAAAAATAAATAGAGAGAAAAAACACATGTAGTTGGTGACGCATGTGACTGAATTCTAGAGACGGAAACTTTCCGTACACTACAAGAAAAACGCTCATTAGCAACGAGAAAGAATCAGCTTCGAGCTAATTAGCAAGTAAAATTCTCGTTGGTAATATATTATTTAATATAGGAAATATAATTGCTAATGTATTTAACAACGAAAATTTACTTGCTAACAAATTTAGCAACGAATTATTTAAAATATATATTAAGTAGTGTAGATTAGCAACGAAAATTTTACTTGCCAATTAGCTCGACGCTGATTTCAGCAACAAATTTTTTCGTTGCTATTTAGTTATTTTTTTGTAGTGGTATCTAAATCAAATGGAAAGTTCCATCTCTAATTCTGTCACATATAACTAATAATTAGTTTTAGAATATCCGTCTCTATGTTCGTCTTTTATACAATTATTTATGACATTAATTGATTTATTTATTTTCTCGATTAACTTGAATATATAGAAACGCTAAAATTGATTGATTAAAATACATTAATATTTTCACATGTTCTTCTCCACGGATTTTTTCAAAAACAATTGAGTTTAGAAGGTTGCAAAAGATCTTAGTATATCCATTAGATATTGACCTTCATTGTGGATAGGTTCCATATTGCCCTGGAGTGGAAGAGAAAGAGCATTTGCATGGAGTCTTCACACTCTTGAAATATGTCTACGGATTTGGAGTTTCTGATTATCTTCCATGGTTGGAGGTGTTCGATTTGTATGGGCATAAGAAGTTATTAAAGATGCTCTAAGAGAATACCAAGATCCAGAAATTGATAAGAGAGTTGAGATGTGGCAACAAGGGATTAGAAAAATAGAAGAGGATCGATATTCTTGATGTTTTCATTAACCTCAAGGGCTCAAACAGCAATTCTTTGTGGTCAATTCAAGAGATAAAAAGCAGAAATTACTGTAAGTTTCCTCCATTTTCTCACTTGGAAAATGATAAGTTTTAACCACGGATTTCTTGGAATGAAAAGTCGGTGAGATTGATTTCATGGCTAATTAAGAGATAATTTTTCCGATATCTTTTGTGTATATATAAAGATATTTTAAGGAGTTTTTAGAATATATAAAAGCTTTAAGAAATGTTATTTTAGTAATAGCAAAAGTTTTTTTGTTCTCATCAACCAAAAGTCTAAAAGAATTGTGCATGCTTGTCTTAATTGGAGAACTTGTTACACAAATTATATATATTGCTTATGGATTTCTTATTTTGAGTTTACATATATCCACAGGAATTAATGTTGGCCACAATTGATAATCCATCAAATTCAGTTGAATGTGCTCTTGCAGAGATGATCGATCAACTGGATATTCTTGATAGAGCATGTAAAGAATTGGACCAAGTTGTAGGAAAGATAAATTAGTTGATGAATCCGATTTGCCTATGCTAAATTATGTTAAGGCTTGTGCAAAAGAGGCATTTAGATTGCACCCTATAACATGCACCTTTCAATGTTCCACACGTATCGATGAAAGATACCACTGCGGGTGGGTACTTCATCCCTAGAGGTAGCCATGTGTTGTTGAGTCGTCCGGGGCTAGGGCAAAACCCTAGGGTTTGGGAAGACCCTCTTATTTACAAGCCTGAACGCCACATTGTCAACAAAGATTCAGAAGTCGTGCTTGTGGATCATGAGTTGTGCATGCTATCATTTAGTACGGGAAGGCGAGGATGTCTAGGCATTGTGCTTGGTTCTACCATGACGATGATCCTTTTGGCTAGGCTTATTCGAGGGTTTAGTTGGACTGCACCATCTAATGGACCAAACAATATTGATTTGGTTGAGTCAGAAGGAGATTTGCTAATGGCCAAGCCATTGATTGCCCAGGCAGTCTCGCGGTTGGAACCACGAGTTTATTTAAAACTCATGTAGTAATAATATCATGTGCATGTTGTTAATGCATTTTTTGTGATAAACTATGAGCAACTTAGAAATTACATTTCGGGTAAATTACAAAGGGCATCGGTGAAAATTTTCATAATTACAAATACATTGTAGGTATTTGTTAAATGCCCGTTAATTTCATAAGACATTTATAATTTTTCAAATAATGCGGGGGCATTTGTAGTTATAGAAAATCTCAGAGAGAACCTATTGTAATTTACCCTTTCATTTATGTTTAGTGTGCGTGGTGTCTTTATTGATGTTGCTTGCATTATTCATGTTGTGAAAGTGGTCTCGAAAGTTGATTTTATCAAATTCTCATCAATGATGGATTTGAATTAGCAAAATTGTAATTACTTTGAATTAGTTTAATCTATGTAAAATATAAATGAAACTTCATGTATTCGATTTTCTCAAAATCAATACTAAGGGAACGATAAATTAATGTTTAAAGTATATTGATCACTTAAACTAACACATGGAACATTGAAAGCTAAATGAAAATTAAATGCTAAATCTTCTCACATGGAACATACTGGATTTTGGAGAAGCTTCGCGCCACATTATTTATCTAAACGGACACACTTGTGTTCAAATACTATTATGGGTCGGTAACTAGACATAACAGGTTATATTGATAATGTTTTGTTAAGATTATATAAAAATGTGTTGCTTATTTATTTTTTTTCTCTCTTGAAGTTTGAAGAGAAATAGGAAAAATAGTTGTATTGGATCAAAATTTGAAAAATACCAACAAAATAGAAGGAAAATGGATATTTTTTTCCTTTCAAATGAAACTTCCATTAACTTTAATGATTTATTAATGGAAGGACTAAAAATGTAAAAAAAAAAAGAAACAATTTGAGGACTAAAATTGCAATCTCAAATTATTTGAGAACCAAAAGTGTATAAGTGACTTTGTTTGACGACCAAAATTGCATTTATCCCAGCTTTTAGCATAGCTTATGGTCTTCTTTATTTAAATAGTATTTTGATATAAGTGACTCGTGCAATATGCATTTTAAAATATTGTATCTAGGTTCATGAGGTGTTCAATAGTGTCTTGCAATAAAGTTTCTTTATCAATGTGCTAGCTTTGCTAAAAAGAATTGAAAAAAAAAAAATATAGAGATGTAATTTCATCTTTAGCTACAAAATCATGGATGGATTCAGAGTTGGATCAGCCACAAAATTAGAGACGGAAATGGAGATGACAACATATGATAATGTTAAATGGCCTTTGAGATGAATTAGAGATGGTTATTTTAAACAACATAATTCATTGCTAAATTTGTTAGCTAGTAACTTTTCGTTGCTAAATACAGTAACAAATAAATTTCTTGTATTAAATAATATCAATTAATGACGAGAATTTTACCTTGTTAATTGGCTCGATGCTAAATTATTTTTGTATTGATATTGAACTATTTTCTTGTTATGGGACTTTCACCAATAATTACAGATGGATTCAAAGACAGATTTTGTCTAAGATTGTTTCTAAAGGGAGACAGATTTTAAGATGGATAACATTCCATCTAAAACTCTAGAGGATTTAGCTATGTAATCAACCATTGGATTTTTTTAGTGGAAAGTCTCTCCGATTTTTTCAGACGGAATTAAACTCTTCAGGGACGGAAAAAATCCATCCGGAACCCTATTTTCTTGTACTGACGGTTCGAATTTCCTATTATAATTGCCTTTGCTTCTTGTATTGCATTTCACATATACATCCCACGTATACAAAATTACATCATCAAGTGTATATATATATCAAATGAAATCAAAGATGTAACATGAATTGCAATACGAAATTCAATTGGTCATTGCACTACAAGAAAATAGCTTAATAGCCACGAAAAAATTTGTTGCTAAAATCTGCGTCGAGCTAATTGGCAAGTAAAATTCTCGTTGCTAATCTACACTAGTTAATATATATTTAAACAATTCGTTGCTAAATTTGTTAGCAAGTAAATTTTCATTGCTAAATTCATTAGCAAGTAAATTTCTTATATTAAATAATGCATTAGCAACAAATATTGTACTTGCTAATTAATTCGACACTAATTTTTTTTCGTTGCTATTGAGCGTTTTTCTTATAGTGTTGGTCCAGTTCATTTTTTCCTCGTCATGGAAACAGTGACATTAATAAATTTGGTATCCTCTTTGGACATGCGATCAGAAAGGATGTTCCTATAATTCTCAAACAATTGATCAATTACCAATTCACCAAAGTGCTCCACCAACAAGGGTTCCGCCACGGATCTCATGCATTTCGCCACATCGTACCCATCGTCGCCTTCCGGAGAGTAGAAGCCACTGCCGCCGCAAGCAGCCCATGCGATTTCCGAGGCCTCGAGACAGTTGATAGTGAAGGATCCTTCCTTTTCGACTTCTGTCTTCACTTCTGAAAGCGACGGTGTGTACTGAGGGATGTTGAATGAATCTAACTTCTCTTCTTCTATCACTCCCTGCACATATATGTATGTACCATAATTAATTAATATTGCTCGAAACTAATTGCATTCGTCGTGATTTATTAGTTTGTGTGATCAAGCAATATATAGGGAAATAAGACTGGCAAAACCATCATTTCTTAACAGATAAAATGCTTTTTTGGTCCTGTAAGATTAGGGTATTATTTGTTTTGGTATCATAATTTAAATAGGTGGCTGTTTTAATCCCATAAAACATCGAGTGTTTTTTGATCCCATAAAACACGTTTTTAATTTTTTTGGTCCAACAAAAGACATGATATTTTGGAACCAAAAAAACTGAAATTGGGACAAAAAAAACTGAAAAACGTGATATTTTGGGACAAAAAAAGTGTAAAAAGTATTTTATAGGACTAAAACAACCACCTACCTAAGTCGTGGTACCAAACAAAAATGTCCTAATCTTACAGTACCAAAAAACCATTTACCCCTTTCTTAACCTAATGGTTACGGTACAGATCTCATAAAACAACTTCGGAAGCATGGGTTTGAATCCTACCGGACTGGCGGTATGGAAATTAAGTATAACTACACCGCCATTATCTCCTGAAGTATTAAGGTGGTTTAATCAGAAAAGATTTATCTGACATGTAATAAGCCAATTGGGGTTTAAAATACGTTTTCATTTAACTTTTTTTTACTGATGTTAGAAAATTTTGTGAATTTTATTAATGAATGAATTTATTTATCGGACAAAAATAAACATTAAAGCCGAGGTACTAGGATTAATTTTTCAAATCACGAACACTTTACATGTAACTAAACTAAATCGCAGAGAAAGGTGGTGAAAAGTTGTATAGATATTGATACCTGAGATACCATTTCCTTGAGTGAGAGGGCCAATAGCTCCCAAATATAGCAGCACTCCTTGCTAGAAGCACTTTCACTTTTCCTCCCCAAAAGAGTTAACACCATTTTTCCACCGCACACCACTTCCTCCGAACGACATCTCAGAAAAGTAGAGAAATCTCTTTGAAATTGCTCATAATATGCATTAATCACATTTGCCGGGCTTGTGCTTGCTATGTAAATATTTCCTTTGTTCATTTCCACCCTTTCAGGGACCTGCACATTATAATTAAAGAATAATTACATGCCCTTTCATGAGATTTGAAAAATTACACGTAATACTTTTTACGTTTATTTTCATCCAAATAAATAAATCCATCTGTTAGTAAAACTTACAGAATTTGCTGAAATCAGCAAAAAGTTGAATGAAAATTCATATTTACCCCCGATTGACTTACAGACTTAGCGTGTGAAGATGTATCAGAAAAAATTTGTTTGACCTACAATGAATTAATAATAAGTCAATCGAAGTAGATATGGATTTTCATTCAACCTTTTTTGCTGATCAACAAGTTTCGTAAATTTTGATTAATTGGTGGATCTATTTGTTGACCAAAAATAAAGGAATACTACATGTAATTACTACAAGGGATCTACATGTAATTACACAAAACTTCAGTGAAGATGGTGTAATTAACCCACTAATTAATTAGAGGGTTATTATCTATGCTATTATAAAAGAAAACCTTTTTCGCATACCAACTTTTGAATGCCCAAATTTATCCTTCAATCCTTTTTTTTCGTTAAAAAAATTATTGGTTAGAAAAATAATTTTATTTTTTTTTTCTCTCACCCACTATTCCACATTTCTCTCACCCAGTCCATGTTTCTTTCTTCTTATGAACTTTTATTTTTCTCATTCTTTACAAATTTCTTTTTTTCTTTTCATCTCACACAATTCTTTTTTATATAATCGCGATAACCCGTGCAGTAACGATTAGTGTATATATATATATATAGAGAGAGAGAGAGACGGGGGGAGAGGGAGGGAGAGTTTTAGTAATTTTATTACCTTGGACAGCCACATGAGGCTGTAAGAAGAATGAACAAAATGCAGAGACTTTGCTGCAAAAAGCCTGCCATAAAAGGAGCCAGGAACCCCGGATAAAAAACAATATGGTGCAGCAGCAGATCCCATTTCCTGTAATAGTTGCGCATGGAAACTGGGGGCAAAGGACTTGAAAATGGAGTTGAAATCGTTCCCTGGGAGGTCATTCAACTGTATCTGAAATTCCGGCAACTTGTCATCATGGCCGAGTTTCCGGCACAATTGGCTGACGATCTTCACAAACTCCATCGCCACAATCAAAGTGTTTGGGCCGGAGGAACACCCCAACTCCGCCATACAGAAGCTCTTGGCCGTGCTGCTGCTGCTGCTGCTGCACATGATCAGTTCAGTTATTGCTGCTTCTGTTATTGGCTTTGTCATTGATATCACCTTTTTCTGCCAAAATTCATCAACATGGATCCTTATTAGGCTCAAATATATTTTTGGTCACGTAAGTTAGTCATTTTGACATTTTAGTTCTTTATCTTTCTAGAGTAGCAAATAAGTTCTGTAACTTTTCAATTTTTCATAATTTTGGTCCTTCAGTTGCCAGAATTCGCAAATTTTGTTGGAAAAGAGTATGTGCCTTGCACATATTTTTTTAATTTGGGGTTTGTATTCCTATTGGTCGATTTAATGGACGAAAATCGTAAAAAAATAAAAATTACAGGACTTATTTGCTACCCTAGAAAGATAAAGGACTAAAATGCCAAAATGCAAAAGATACAGAATGAAAATTTGCTTCCATGCTCGCAAAAATTGACCAATACGAACAAAAGTCTCAAATTTTAAAGCGCATGGGGGCCACATGCTTTTTTTGGCATCTTTGTAAATTCCGATGAATAACGGACTAAAATCGCAAAAATTTTAAAAGTTACAGGACTTATTTGATACCCTAAAAAAATAAATAACTAAAACATCAAAATACAAAACATACATTATGAAAAAATGCATTTAAGCTCCTTAATTATTGCCTACTGTCTCATGTTTCAAATAGTTTAATCCATATGAAAACTATATATATATATATATATATATGTATAGGACCAGTATTAATTAAATGTACTACTTGTAGCTCATGTACGTTATAGGAATATAGGTTGATGATGAATTTCGTTTTACTTACCAAAACAGATTGGGCCGAATTTGATTTGTCCGAATCAAATCAATCACATAATAAGTGTGTTACACTTGTTATGTAATTGAGACTATAGTTTGTTTCATTTTTGCCAGCATTTTTGTCATTTAATTTTTTAAGATAGTATTTTGATCCTGCATCTTTTAATTTTTGTGATTTCAGTCATTTTTATTTATTTATTTATTTTTGTCAGAGTTCACCTTTCACCCTGAAAACATTATTTGCAACAACTAAGAACCATAGTAATTAAAAGCATTTGCCATGACAACTGTTTTAGTCACCTTCCAAAAACTACAGCCAACAACCGTTGCGTTGCTATGAATGTTTATTATTGATCATGAAAATTAGTTATGGTTAAATGTTATATTTCTTGTAGTGATTTAATCCTAACAGTAGCTCAAGTTCGTTATAAGTTGATGTCAACGAATTAGGGTAGGAAAATTCATATCAATCTAGATTTGGCCGAATTAAACTAAACACAGAGTAAGAGCAAGTGTATACATGTTTAAAATTGTACACCAACATGTGTATGTATAGGTAAATACTAGGGAACAGATACCTGAACTGAAGAGTTGTTAGCATAACTGGCTTCTCCTACCCCTCCATTCATGTGAAGAACTCGCACTAGTTCCATCAATATTGATATTGATCCTCTCTCTCTCTCTCTCTCTCTCTCTCTCTCTCTCTGTCTCTTTCTCTCTCTGTATATAAATATATATACACTCTCTGTGTGTGTTTTGATAGAATGCAGAATAGCGTTATTTATAGAGGTATACCTCTGCATGATCAACGAGGTAATTAAGGGGCTTGCTACTTAATTGCGTCGTTTTGTTGAGTTACGTAATATACAAAGTGGTCCGTTAGTTACGTACGCTAAATATACAAAGTAGTCCGTGTCAGCATTATCCTGGTCAGTATTATCGGCTGATATATGTAAAATGAAATGTAAGATACAATAGAAATTATAATAAAAAAATCCAATCTATATATACGTCATATGCACAGAAATGTTAACTACATGAACATACATAGACCAAGTATTCCAAAATTAATATTCGAGAGATTATGGAGCAAAATCACGTCGTGCTAGGGTTCTTTAATTTGAGGGATTTTTTATTTTAGGGATTTTACAACTTGGATTCTGGTTTTACGTCTTCAATATATTGTCCATCTTCGATTTAAATGCATTTTTCGTTCTGTATCTTTTGCATTTTGGCGTTTTGATTCTTTATCTTTCTAGAGTAGCAAATAGGTTCTGTAACTTTTTAATTTTTCGCGATTTTGGTCCTTCAATCACCGGAGTTTGCAAATGTTACCGGAAATTTTTTTTAATGTGGGGTTTTTATTCCTATTGGTCAAATTTCTGCCAGCATGGAAACAAATTTTCGTCCTATATCTTTTATATTTTGATATTTTAGTCCTTTATCTTTTTAGTATAGCAAATAGGTCCTGTAACTTATAATTTTTCGTGATTTTGGTCCATTAAATTGACCAATGGTAACAAAAGCCCCAGATTAAAAAAAAATCCGACAATAGTTGCAAACTCTAGCGACTGAAGGACCAAAATCGCAAAAAATTAAAAAATTACAGGACCTGTTTACTACCTAGAAAGATAAAAGACTAAAACGCCAAAATACAAAAGGTACATGATGAAAATTATATTTAATCCGTCCATCTTCACCCTATTTGACCTCCCTCAAGACGGTCTAATGGTTCAAATTTTTACTTCAACATCAACGGTGGGGTTTTATTCTTATAAACAGATTAATTATTAATACGGGTGAAAGCACGTATAAATGTCCTAAAATGGGAGGAAAAAGTGGGCGAAACGATGAAATGCAAAAATTGAAAAAATTTAGGACGATCTTGCAATTGATTTGTAAACACATGAATGAAATTGAAATTTGCCCTTATCAATAGTTTTATAATAGCATATATTAAAATATTAATGATTTATATGAGTTTAATAATTTTCTAATTAAGTATTTCTGGTCACGCGCATATCTTAATATTTTACAAAATTTAACAATAGAACTTGGTGGGGAAGACAACGTGGCAGAATGAAAAACCTCAAGGATGAGTTGACAATAAACTAAAACCTCAAGGATGCATAAACTATATTAATAACGATGACAAGAAGACATATGTAAATTAACTATTGTATATTAAAGACAATTCAATAGTGAAACATGATTTAATTTTTGTAATATTATCGACAAAAAATATGCATTTCAATTAAATGGAGATGTCTATACGCAAAAATTCTAATAAGCAGCTACACATTAAGCGACACTACAAGAAACATGACTTGTCAGTCTTGGTTAAAAGTAAAAAATTGTGGCTGCGTAATAATTATTAGCCGTTGTTTCTGCAAGTGATCAAATTCAAAACATTTATATCGATTTTGTCGACTGTTAATTTACTACAATTTTTAGGTTGTACGACTTATAGTGAAGTGAGTAATCAAATTTTTTGGTAGTACGATCATTGAACTAATTGAAGTTCTTGTTTCACTTGAGGGACAAATGTGGAAAAATTTTATTTTTGGTCCCATATCTTAGGGCCTTTTTTGATCTGGTTCAATTTGTTGCATTTGTCTCACATTTAGTCCCATTGATTCAATTTTTTCTCAAATTTGATCCCAAATAGCATTTTTCGTCAATTATTAACCGAGCCGTCAATAGTGGCATAGTTTTGCCCCAATAACAGACTTAACGGCTCCGTTAACAATTTGACGAAAAATGCTGTTTTGGACCAAATTAGAGAAAAATTGAACAAATGAAACGAAATGTGGGACAAATGTAACAAATTAGACCAAATTAAAAAATGCCCTAAAATATGGGACCAAAAAAGATAATTTCCGGACAAATGTTTATTGTTTTTATTCGAAGATACTTTCGTCATGTGCTCCCTTCAGCAATTATTTCTTTAATTTTTATGGAGTGGACTTGGCAAACCCTTCATATGTCCTGAAAAGACACAAATTAAACTATCTAGACAAGACAACGTGTGAACTGTGAAGTCCTCTCTTATTACTAGTCAGTACAAGGTGTGAACTCTTTTTTTATTAATTACTAGTCCATTTATACAAGGTGTGAAGTCTTTTTTTATGTTCTCTATTGATTAACAACATTTTTAGTTAAGGTGTGAAACTCCAGACTCAATAATTTTTTTTTTTTTAAAAAAGGGTTAATTATAATAATGACCTCCTCTGAGATTTACTATAATTACGAATATTTTTCGTTATTTGAAAAAGTATAAATACCCCTCCTGAGGTTTATAATTTTTAAACAAGGGCCTGAAATGGTCTACTTTGCCCTTGATTTTTTTTTATAAAAACATTATAGAAAAATCAGCCAATGCAAATTACATTATTACTCATATGTGTAAAAAAGTCAGAAACCTCTCCCTGAGCATTTTTGTCCAAAAAAATTTAGAAAATTTTAAAAAATAATTCAAGTTGCGTAAGGGTATTTTGGTCAGTTCATCCATAAAAATAGATGAAAATGTGTTATCTTGTTAGACAGTAACAAACCTTAGGAAGGTATTTGTAATTTTTGAAATAACAAGGAGTTATTTATAATTATGTCAAATCTCAGAGGAGATCATTGTAATTCACCCAAAATAATTTAAATTTTAGAGAGATAACATGATGGGGTTAATTGTAATCTTGGCCCGGTAAGTTTAAGGGGTTTGCACTTTCAGTCCTTTAATTTTGAGAAGCGATTTTAGTCCTCTATATTTCAGATGTTAGTGATTTTGGTCCTTAACCCAAATTAATGACCATTTTACCCTTTCAATGATAAAAGCAACAAATAGTCCAACCATGCTTAATCAAGCCCAATATGCTTCCAAATTCAAATTAAGCCTCCATAAATTCATATTTTGGTTTGACCGTCTTTCCACCGGGTATTCCAAGTTTGATGGACTTCCTCCAACCACACTACTGTAGTTGATGGTTCGCAACAATTTGGCTCCTTCAGCAATAAACACTTCATAATTATTCCCAATGGGATTCGACTCATTTTAAATTAGTTCGCGTATGTTTTGATTTAATTATTTTTAGTAATATTTTAACAATATCATGAAATATGAAAATGTACTTACTCTGAAAAGACAAGAAAAGCGTATTTCTGCATGTCTGTGCACTAATGAAATTTTTTGAAGAGACATGTTTTACATGAATCAAATGAATTTTATGGATGAAGCGTGCTATATACGATATTTTAAAGGTAAAAGATTTTTAGCCTAGGGGTAGCAACATTGATCCTATTGAAATCAAATTTCGAAATTTGATCATATATATAACTTTAAAAAATTGTGATTTTAGAACAACTCCAATCAACTTCATCGAAAAATTGCATTTGACTTGCACTCGACCCAATTAAATTGAAGGTTTCCAATGAAATCGGCCGAAGTTGTCCTAAAATTGTAAATAAAAATTCAATTACATAACCAAATTGTGAAATTGGACTTCAACAAGACCAAAATCGCCAACCCCTATAGTTACAAGACAAGATTGCATTTTTTTTTTCCTATGAATAAAGTGCAGAAAAATTGCACTTTTAGCCAATTTCAGCCAATTTCACCGGAATTCCCAATTTAATTGTATCGTGTGCAAATAACATGCAATTCTTTTTGCCAAATTATCCGAAAAAATCATCGAATCGTGTATGTTAAAAGCAACGGGACTAAATTGCAAAAATCAATTCGTGCATAGAAAAAAGTGTCACCCCCTTCAATTTACAGGACTAAAATTGCATTTTTCCCTCTTAATATGTTGACGTAATAAATGACATATTTGATGACTTGTTTAATAAATAAATAGGGTTGATAATAGACATTCCCAACGTATGAAAGATTTTTGCATTTTGCCTGCCAACCTTTTTTTTTTACACTCGACCACCCAATTTTACTTTTTATTGCATGTTGCTTATTTTTACACTTTACAGTGAATTCACATGCTTGTAATTGGATTTAGGGCTGGTTAAACTTGTAATTTCACATCCTTTTTTTTTTAAAAAAAAAACATAGATTGAAGGTGTGAACGGCGGATGAAGAAGAAGACACATTTGTGGAATTTTTTTTTAGAAAAAAATTGGGGTGTGAAATTACAATTTTATAATCCCACCCTAAATCCAATTACAAGCATGTGAATTCACACACTATAAGAAAATGGCTAAATAGCTATGAAAAGGTTTAATGCTAAAATCAACATCGAGCTAATTAGCAAGTAAACTTTCCGTGGCTAATTTACACTATTTAATATATACTTTAAATAATTCATTATTAAATTCGTCAGTATATAAATTTTCATTGCTAAATGCATTAGCAAGTAAATTTTCTGTATTAAATAATGTAACTTAACAACGAGAATTTTACTTGTTAATTAGTTTGATGCTATTTTTTCAATTGCTATTGAGCCATTTTGTTATAGTGACACAGACGCAATATTCCCCTTTGATTTGACAAAAGGTGTAAAAAAGGCAACGTGCAACAAAAAACAAAGATTGAGCGATTGTGTGTAAAATTAAAATAAAAAAAAAAGGTTGGGAGGGCAAACTGCAAAACCCCTTATACGTTGGGGGTGTCTGCTATTAACCCAAATAAATAAATAAAGGTTGGTATAATTTTGTGAAAGACAATTTCTCTAATACCAAAGAATTTGACATAATAATTATCGCAATTGTCAAAATTTGAAATAATTATATCTATATATACCTTATTATAATTGAAGAGCACATCTTTGGTGTCTTAATTTTTTTTTTTTGTCTCCCTTTTTTTTAATTATTTCAACAACTTTTTTTTTCTCTTCTCGACATCCAATTCTCCCTCTCCCTCAACTTCCATGTTTCTTTTTCTTCCCACACTCTTCCCTCAATAACTTCCCACAACTTTTATCTTTTGACTATTTTTTATTTATTTAACTAACATACAAATTATGAAAAAGCAATGTATCAAACATTATTATTTTTTTATCTATAATATAAATATAAATATAAATAATAATTTATATTAAAAATTATATTATAATAAATATAAAGAAATATTATTAGAATATTTTAATAATGATTGGATAAAAGATTGATTGTTGTCGTGCATTGATTTATTAATTAACAACAAAAATTGGCAAAAATGAAATTTTGGGAGTAACCTTGCAAATCTTGCAAATCTTGCAATAACTGTCAGTATCATTTGATAAACATGATGAGTAATTCTTGAGATAGCTACGTACCTTTTAACGTTATTGGTTTTTAATAAATGACTTTCAAAGCATGTGCGATTTTAGGAACAAAACATTGTAGAAAACTTTCATGTCTAGTTACGTACCAAATTGAATTAAACAAAATGTTCAGATTAGATTCAAGTCAATAATTTTTGTTTTCTTCCGAGAAGAATCTTGATAGCTTGTTACTTGGAGAATAAATCAAGAAGCTTTTAAGAACATAACTTAATTAATTTCGGTCATTTGGTATTTTCACATTTAGCTTTTTAGTGAAGAATTTTGATCTTACATTTTTTTTTTAATTTTCATGATTTCAGTTTATTTTTCCGCCGAAATTCATTCTTCTAGTCGGAAAAATGCAGGTGCATCATACATGACCTTTACAATTGGGGCTATGGTTCCTATTGAGTTACTTTTTTATCAACATTTTTGTCCTTTAACTTTCTAGGATAATATTTGCTCCTATATTTTTATGAATTCCCGGATATCAATCATTTTTTTTGTCAGAGACGGATGTTTCCGTCCAAGCCTATAATCAGTTTCTAAAGAAATAGAGACAGAAATTTCCAACAACAAATCTATTGCTGAAGGTCTAAGGGTTGACTCCGTAGCTAAATCCGTCTGGACTTTCAAACGGAATGTAATCCTTCTTTAAAATCTGTCTGAGATTCCAAACACAAACTTAAACAAAATCCGTCTTTAATTCTGTCTCTAAATTTGTGAAACTCTTGCAGATGATACACCTAATTCCATCTCAAAATCCTGTTAACATTAGTATGTTTTTTCCTCTTCATCTTTATTTCCATATCTGATTCTTTGGCTGATTCCATCTTTTATTCAATCCATATTCTTTTTCTAAACAAAGCTGGAGCAAAATGACACCAAAATATCTGGACAAAACAAGACACCATGACTTATAAAAATGCAACAGGCATCAACCATTTGCATAAAACCATATAAAAACAAGGAAACCAATTAATAAATTAGTGGAAGTGCGGGAAGCACTATCATTGTCTACCAGGAACAAATAAACTCTTCATGTTCAAAAGTACTATACTAAATACAAGCACAAAAATGCTTGAAACACCACATTATCTAAGATCTTGCACTCTTTACTTAAATAATAGGATATTACTATTTATGGTTTTTTTCTCATTGTTCTCTAATTTGCTTTACAATCAATGTCAATAACTTGTTTGTTGCTCCTCTCAGGCACAACTTGCTCAACATGGCTTAATGAGATGATATTGTTCAGTGAGGCGGCCCTCATGTTTGTCTGCATGAAAAAATAGGGATTAATTCTATATAAAAACTGATACCAACGGTAGGAAATAGGGAGTTAACCATGTAATACGTCATTAGTACTAATTGCGACCTGAAATGAATACATCCAAAATGAGCCAAAAAAAGTGATGAATGAGCAAAGAACTTTGATAAAACAGTAAGCTAACCTGTGCATATGCATTTCCTTTTGTATATTCAATTACACCATAGTTGTATGTCAATTCCAGGACAATTGTATCATATTCATCAGCATATCCCATCATTGCCATGGTGTGCTGCAAATTATAAAAAATAATGTTATTGCATCAAATTTGAACTAAAGTTAAGGCATATATAAAGCTGAATTTCCATTCAACGGTAATACCTTTTGTTCTGGACAGTCAATGTTCCTCAACAGTCCCATTCCTAAAGCCTGCATGAATGAAAAAAGTATAAGATGTCGTCTTCCTTACAACATACGTACAAACATGTTGAAAATCCCTCGCTCCATGATTTGATGTGAATTTTGATAATTTGGAAGCATGTCAAATACATGAAGAACTAATTTATACAGCCACTGCAAATGGTTAAGAGCAATTCGAGGAAGTAAGAATTAAACTATTGACAAGAACATGGGAACCAGAAACTCAAGAAGGAAACTCAAATATACCTAAAAATGTCATTCTAAGCTATATGTCTGAATACAATTTCCAGAAAGGTTAAACACTCCACTAATTAAGGTATCCAGAACATGCTTAATTTATATTTATTCGACTTACGGAGAGAGTCGAAATAGACCTAAAAAAAATAGATAAATCAGGAAGTAACTTCATCAACATATAATTACAATTTATATCATGAAGCAAGAGTTCACCTTCTCATAAGATTTGATAGAACGCTCAAGATCACCAACACGAAGCATCACTTGGTAGAGTGGTTTAGGAGTGGGACCTCGTTGAATTAGTTCAAAAAGGTAACCATCTGTTTCATGTCTTCAACCGATTTGTAAACCTTAACAATATAAATTATCAGAAAAACTAAATTAACTTACTGTTCTGGACAACAGACAACCAATCACATCGATTGTGTCAAAAGAAAAAGAAACAATTTGATGAGCACTTACATCTTCAGTTGCAATGGCAATATGTCCAAAGCCCCGCTCCAGTGCCGTACTTATCAACCCCATAGTCTGTTTTGATGTATTGAAGAATGTCAAATAGCAGGTATGGATGACTAGATAATAGAATAGGAAACTTAAAAAAAAAAACCCTTCTGATATATATTAGTATCTTTGAAAGATTTAGAGATTCCATAATATATAAAACGGGGAAATAGTACTTTTAGTCCCGTAAGTTAGGCCTGTTTCACTTTTGGTACCATTTGTTATGGGAGTAGCACTTTTAGTCCCGTAAGTTGCAAAAATTAACACTTTTGGTCCACTTCTATAATTTCGTCTATATTTAACGTCGCGCGTGGCCGTTAAATCATTTTTGGCCTGGAGAGGGAATTTGTTTAAGGTTACTCCCTCATTTGCCCTAAAGCATACGCAGCCCCAAATCCTCTGAGAAATCAAAATTACCCCCAAATCCTCTGAAGTCCAAAACCAAGAACCTGAAAGACAGGCGAGATTCTAGCGTTGGAGTGGAAGAAACAAGACACATTGTTGAAACGATGAGCTTGCGCGACCCCAAGTTCAATGGAGATCCCCCCCCTCCCCCTTTGATAGTAAGTAAATTTAATAGTGTATTTGGGGACTAAAAATGATTTTTCTAGTCGTCGTAGTCCCAGAGTAGAGTTTTAAGTTATTATCCATAGATTGTGATCCCAAATTAGGGTTTTAAATTATTATCCGTAGATTTGTGGTCCCAAATTAGGGTTTTTTAATGTCTTGTTTGTTGTTTCTTGTTGGGAGAAAGACGGACAAGAGAGCTTTTTTTTATTTGTGGTTCTAGAAATGTTTGCCATATTTATTGTTTAATATATTTTTTTTGTATGGTCTTTCATGTTTCTGTATAGCTTTTTTGTATATTTGCTATGTACAGTTTTTTTTATTGTCTGTATGATTGATATGTTTGGAAGTTTTAGTTGAAAACCGGATATGTATAGCTTTTTGTTTGCTATGAAAACTGGGTATATTCTCTGTATTCTTTGTATGATTGTTATGCTCTGTATAGTTTCTTGTATTCTCTGTATATTTGCTATGTATACTGTTAGATTTTAATTAGTTTATTAATTTATTATTTTTAGATGAGCTCGAGCATGTTGTGACTATAATACTGCACCATGGGGGTAGGTTTACTCACAATAGTTACATTTGGGGGAAAATAGTTGTGTTTGATTATGTAGATCTAAATCGAATTGGTGTAGCTTATCTTGACAATTTAACTGAAAAGATAGGTTATTAGGGGGAAAAGAGCTACTATAAGCTGGAAATTGGATTTGTATTACTTCCAGATGGGGGTGAAATACTTAAATTGGGTCGGGAACATCATCAAGATAGACTTGTTCATATATACTTGGATGTATTAGGAGAAGTGGGATCATTGGGTAGTGATCCAGAATAGGTGGGGGATGCAGAAGAGGTGGGTACATATGAAGGGGATAGTGATTAAGTTTTTTCTAATAGGGAGTTTGATGATGGGGATGATGCAGAGGATGAAGAGGGGGAAACACACAATTTGATGATGGGGTAGAGGTTTTCGAGGAGGAAGAGGAAAGAGAGAGTTTGGGTGAAAGTGAGGGGGAGGGTGATTTGTCTAATTCTGAGGATTTTAAGGTGTCTGATGAAGAGGGGGGGACAAAGTATCCTGCTTTTAGTGTTGTAGAGACCTTTGATCCAAAGTTTGCCATTGGAATGTTACTCGGTTCAAAGAATGAGCTTAGAGTTGCCATACACTCACATGCTGTAAAAACGAGGAGGAACATCAAAATAATAAAAAATGATAAGAGGAGACTATATGCTAAGTGTCAGGAGAAGGGGTGTGACTGGAAGTTGCATGCTTTGGTTTCAGGTGATCAGTCAACATTCCAAATTAGAGATTTCAATGATAAACATGAGTGTGTGGGCAAACTATCATGTGAAAAATTGTAATTCAGCATGTCTTGGGAAGAGATATGAAGAAATGTTTGGGACTGATC
Source organism: Sesamum alatum (assembly GCA_034509735.1). Classification (NCBI taxonomy): domain Eukaryota; kingdom Viridiplantae; phylum Streptophyta; class Magnoliopsida; order Lamiales; family Pedaliaceae; genus Sesamum; species Sesamum alatum. The sequence continues at coordinate 3,518,754 of JACGWO010000002.1, read as the reverse complement.
CTAAAAGAAATATTCAGGGGTTTAGGTATGACGTAATTAAAGATGTAAGATGCCATATTTCTAGGAGTCAGGCTTACAGGGCAAAGTGGAATGCTTTGACAAAAATTGAGGGAGTGTCTATGGATCAATATGGGATGCTATGGGACTATGTTGAGGAATTGAGAAGGTCAAATCCTGGGTCTACATTTATTTTAGGCAGGTCAGTCAGTGATGGTAGTGGGGGATCAAAATTTGAGAAACTGTACTTATGCTTTAAGGGGGTGAAAATGAGGTTCCTTGCTGGTTGTAGAAAGATAATAGGTGTTGATGGGTGTCACCTAAAGGGTCCACATGGGGGGGTAATGTTGACTAAAGTGGGGATTGACCCAAACAATGATTCTTTACCAATTGCTTATGTTGTGGTAGGTGGGGAAACTATAGAGAAATGGGAATGGTTCCTTACTCTTTTAAGGGACAATGAGCGGACCTTTATGTCTGACAAGCAAAAGGGACTCATACCTGCTTTTCAAACGGTATTTCCTGCCTCAGATAATAGGTTTTGTGTGAGGCATCTGCATGGCAATATGAAGAGGGTGGGATTTAAGGGGTTGGCATATAAGAAGGCTTTATGGAAGGCTGTCAGGGCTACTACTGTAACAGAATTTGAAGCCAGATTCAAAGAAATTCGCACACTTGATGTTAAAATGAGTGAGTGGTTGAATGATAAGCCGCCGCATCAATGGAGTAGGTCACATTTTAGTACCTCCCCAAAATGTGACATACTCTTGAATAATCTGTGTGAGTCATTCAACTCAAACATACTTGAAGCAAGGGAAAAACAAATCTACACTATGCTTGAGATGATTAGGGAGTTTTTAATGACAAGACTACAAACAAAAAGAAGATGGAAAGGAAAAGTTTGCCTAAAGATTAAGAAGATACCTTCAAGAAATTTGGACAAGGCATCCTCAGACTGTATTCCAATCAAAGCAAGTGACATCCACTTTGAGATCTCTTGCTTTGATGGATCAAGATGCACTGTGGATTTGGATAAGCATTTCTGTAGTTGCAGAAAATGGGATTTATCAGGAATCCTTTGCAAAACATGCAATGAATGCCCTGTCCAGTCAGATGCTAGATGGTGAAGACTTTGTGGATTCATGTTACCATGTTCAGACATACTTGAGGGTGCATGATCCCTGTCAATGGCCTTGAGAAGTGGCACAAAACTAATATTCAACCACTTCTCCCTCCCAATCCTGGAAGGCAAGTTGGCAGACCAGCAAGAGCAAGAAGACTAGAGGTTGATGAGAGGCCCATGAAAACAAAGAAAAGACAACCAGTCAAGGGAACAAGGTTGAAGAGGCAACAACAAACACTGAAATGCAGATTCTGTGAAGAGCCTGGTCACAACAAAAAAAGGTTGTCAAATGAGGAAGGATGCAGAGATTTTGATCAAGGATTCAGCAATGGAGGAAGCTGAACATGGTCAGAATGAGACTCAGTCTCAAACTGAAATCAGTTTCCAAGTGAGCCAGTTCAATGTTGTGTCTCAGACACATACTAGTTTCCTAGAAACTAGCAAGCTGACTGTAAGTATAATTTTTCCATAACTTTGTTGATTATCTAAATCTAACTTACAATCACTTAATGACTGCAGGCCAGAAAAAAGACATTGAGAAGCAACAAAACTATCGAGTGTACTCAATCAAGAAACAACACAGTAAGCAACATACACTTTTGCTTTTCCAGCCTAAATCATCATTCATTTTTATAATTTCTAAAAGTCAAGCTTATTACAGGCCAACAAAAAGGCTAAGTGTGCAACACAAATCATTCAGGGGGTGAGAACAACAGATCAAGGTATTTGCATTATAAATTTTATTGTTCTTCTAAGTTTTAGTCAATATTTCTCCAGGTTGGGCAGCAGCAACAACTTGTACTCAAGCCTCCAAGGAAGGCACCAAGTTCAACTCCAATATCATCAGCACCATGTGAAACTCCATCATCATCAAGACACCCATCACCAGCACCTAGGCCAGGTGTTGCCTTTGCACATGTTCTCTTTGCACCAGACCATTCACAAAGTCTACTGAAAAAGTCCCAAGAAATGAATATCCCAGCTCCACTAGGATTCAAGGTTATCCAAAAGGATGGGAAGAAATTTTTCACTATCAACTCACTAAATGTTGCAGTTCAGAACAAAAGAGCCCAGAAATTGAGCAAGGCTCAAGGGAAGAAAAAAAGTTTAGGCACTTTGTGAAGTACTTGTTCTGTTGGTTATGTATTTTGAACAAACTGTCTTGAACACATTTTATCTTTTCACATTTGAACAAGGTTGTTGGGAATCTTTTGAACACATTTTGTCTTATGATCAAAACTGTGAATCTACTCCTGGAATATAGAAGGTACCAATATTTTGTCTTTAAATTGTCTTTTGACCAAAAGTGCCACCATTTTTTATATTCGCCTATTTAATTTTTTTGGCTCATAAATTCTTCTATTTTGTACTAAACTTTCAACAATGAATAATGCTTAAAAATATATTAATTGGAGATGAGATTGAATTTGTTTGGGTGAGGAGAGAAAAAATCCTTTCTTTGTACTCAAACCTTCAAAATTAGTTATATTACCCTCCAAAAATGTCACTTAGCAAAAAATGGCGCCAAACTTCCCCTCCAACACAAAAATATAACGGAAAATGGCCAACTCCATTAAATATAGACGGAATTATAGAAGTGGACCAAAAGTGTTAATTTTTGCAACTTACGGGACTAAAAGTGCTACTCCCGTAATGAATGATACCAAAAGTGAAACAGGCCTAACCTACGGGACCAAAAATGCTATTTTCCGTATATAAAATTATATGTTTCATGAGCTCACCTGGTCGACCTATGGTTTGTCAAGACTCAACCTTATATTTCCTCTACTTCGGAATTGACATAAAAATGCAACTAGATTAGTTACAAACAAGTCTATGTCAAGAGGAGTGAGGGAAGGGCTAAAGTTGGTTATATAATAACATGCCATATGTAGCTAAAAGGAAATTTGGGGGATGAATACCAGTAGTAGCGAATTTCTTGATTCCAATATTATGGTCTTCCATGATCTCATAGACTAAATACACCCTGAAATTCAACAATTAAAGCGATATGTCAAAATTGATAACTCAACATACTGTAGGTCAATTCGAACACAAAGTGAGAGTCCTCTGGGCAAAAATAAAGTTATCAAAACAACATAAGGAAAGCAAACAAGTACCGGAATTTGAGCTCTCATTCCAGCAGTAAGATCAAGTACTGTCCAATAAGCTTCTTTTTTAATGCTTTTCTTAACTGTGAAACCAAAAACGAGATATTAAGAAACAATTTCATTGTAACGGACAAATCAATAGATAATCCTTGATATATCTGTAAAGGAAGGCTTCAGAGACATTTTACATTTCTTTCAATTAATAATCAATTAGACACTTGGATTACCAGGTCTTCATACAAAAAATTCTCTTCAAATTCACTCTCAACAATAGCAAATTGACTTCAACTATTTACCTGAGTTTAATAGACATATGATATCCCTCTCTAGCTAAGGTCTCAATGAGTTTTTTCATTACAAGGAAGTCCCCTTGCAAGTAACAAAAGTTGGAATTGCTTCTCGGAACCTTTAAGGAGTGAAGGGAAGGCGCCAATAATAGTCTAGGTAAGACAAAACAACACACAGGGCTTTATGAATGAAAAGGAATAGATACAAAGGTGAAATAGAGATGCCTCAATTACAAACATAAACAAATCAAGCAAAAATGAACATGATCCGCGGAGGAGCATCTCTTACCAAAAGAAGTTGCACCTCATAATCCTCCCAGTGTTTTTTCTCAGGTCCATCTCCAAAAAGGCAATCTAAAATATATTGCACACGCTCAGAGCCAAATATATTAAAAGCGCACTTTGTGCAAAGGAGATTGTCTGAAATAAATATGTACAATGAATGTTCACACATGTCATGTATTATAAGAGATCATCTTTTATTGGATGTAGAAAACAGGGATACAAAAGAATAAGCTACAAGACAAATGCTTATCTATAAGAGGAGGAGAACTCCGACGAGAATGAGGGGGGAGGCCTCCTCGAGGGATGAGGAAGAGAGAGAGAGGACCCATGGTGGTTGGTGGTGAGAGAGAGAGAGCCACCAACCCTATTTTTGTAGTCAGGGGTCCTTCGTCTTTTAGGGATGGAGACCCCGGAGGCTGGCCGAGGAGTATGAGATTCCAAAGAGCTTTTACGATATTACTTCCCCACCCTGATAGTCAGCCTAATATTCATCCCCACAATTGCCTTTGTTTCTTCACAACCCAGTCCCGGTGTCACCTGTCGTCCCTTAGCCAAGAGTGTCGACCGACACGCATGTGCACAAATAGAAAGTGAGCAGAGACTCTTAATAATTGGAGATTGCAATGCTATTGGTATGGAAACTTTCTTGATGTGTGAGGATGCAATACGTCAAGTATGAAATCATTTTATGGACGTTTGGGCATGGAGTTATTAGGGCGACTGTCAGACGTCATCCTACACGCAAGCAGCAGGAGACTGGCGAGTAGAGGGCTTTATCATCGAAGTTAATTGAAGCTATTTCAATGGGGGAGTTTCGTGGAGTATTAGGAACATCTCAACCAAGTTTTAGAGTTAGACGGTTCCGATTGAGTAGGAAACGACGATGATGTTCATAACCTACCAGTGTAGTAGCGGACGTAAATGTCAGAATTTTGTAAGGGAAATTCCCTTAAGATGGATGTCGGATGGGGCTAAAATATTGAAGTTGTGATGTAGAAGTCATAAGCTATGAAACTGTTCAAACGACGCGTGATTCGGACGAGGGATATGCGAAAAAGGGGCGCTCCTCTGCCACTTTAATGTCTACTGCTGGAACAAGAAAAATTCTTTTTAAGCATATTATAAGGGGGCATGCAGTGGTGAGCTCCAGCCAGCCCTCCCCGTGCAGCAAGGCACTGAATGACCATTTCCTTGGGTGAATGTGAGAAGAAATGAAATAGATTGAGAGTGAGAAAAAAATGAAATAGATTGAGAGTGAGAAGAAATGAAATGAAGGCAATATATATATATATATATATAAAAGAAAGTTTGGAACGGGCATTGAAATGGTAGTTGGAACTCCATAATTATAGGAACGGTTCAGGAGCGGTAACTGGAACCGAAAAATAACTGTTGAAATCTAGTCGTGACGCGTATTTGGTACGGGTATTGTATCACATCAACTTCTATCTACGGAAACCGTTCCAACTTGTAACATCAATTGGAACGGTAACTGGAATACAAAACTTACCGTTGTATTCTATCGTTGTGTTGCTTTTGGAATGGTTCTTGTAACACAAAATTTTAAATCTAAGAATTTTCTATCAGAGATGCCTTCGAACCAGTACATCTTCTACATCAGAAAGGGAATGCGAGGAAGATTCTAAAGCCAAAAATGCAAGAAAAGCTAATCCTTGAGTCCACAATCCCAAGATGACTCAAGGATTAGATTTTATTGCATTTTTGACTTTGGAATCTCCGTCGCCTTCCCCTTCTGATGTATAAGATGTACTGGTTCAAAGGCATCTCTGATGTGCTCCTGGTAAGATCTTGATGTCACATGGGTATTCCTTTGGTTTCTCTTCAAATCTATGACTTCGGTTTTCAAATCTATAAGATCCTTGTGTAGATTTCTCGTCTATATTTTAGCTCAAGATATCTTTCTTCATTGGTATATGTATTAACCTATACTCATAGTCTTGAACTATCTTTTGGATCTCCCTTAGATCTTGAGAGATTTTCGAGGTGTTCGACTCGAGTTCCTTCCAATCGGTTCGTTTAATCAATAATTATATAACAATATTGTTTCATAAATTTATCCGGTTCGTTTCTCCTGGTTGGTATTCTACGATGGATCTCGCAGTATGTAGGCGTCTCACTGCATTTTCTGGTAGTGTCTTTCGGACATGGTAACTTCGCAACCATTCCTCTCTTTCTTCTTTTGAAAAATGATCCAAGTCCAATCCTATTTTTTTAAGAGTTTCCATAAGAAAATTCGTTTTCTGCATTTTTAGAATCTGAAAATACTCTCTGTTGTCATTGTAACTCAAACTTTTGTTCGGTTCCGTAAAATTCTCCTCTGTTAGGGATTAAATATCAATATGTAATATAAACAAATATTTTTTTCAATAAACCAGGCTCTGGTACCATTTTGGGTGAGCATGAGCATTAAAATGCAAAATCAGTAGATATGGACTAAAATTGCTGAAGAAAAGCTATAAATAGGTAAGGTTGTCCAAAATTTAGCCAGAGACTAAAATTACTCAATTTTAAAAATTCCGGGACTAAAACTAAAAAGGGTTAACTTAAAAGACTAAAATTAATAGGGGGCAAAGTTAACGGACTAAACCAATAACTTTCCCCTAGCATATATTTTCAATGCCCATAATTCATTAATTTTGTACAATTTTAGGATTTCTTTTTTTTTTTTCTATATATTCAGCTTATATATGTGTATAAGTACATTATTTTCGTTGGGTAAATAACTTGGAGGTATAATGCCAACTTGATTGATTTATAACATTATAAGCTAACGACCGGATAAAAATAAAAAAAATAAGTGTTGATGGTACCACATAATATTCCATCAAATTATAATACCAGTCAATCTCGTTCTGAAAAATTCTTTCCATATAATGTATGTAATTATTCTAAAAAATAATCCCCCCTTTACAATCAATTAAGGACTATATATATACTAGAAAGTGGGGAGGCGTAAAGACAAAATCGCCTCCCAACCGCCCACTAACCCAGCCCACTAACCCCACTAACTTAGTGGATGTAACCGTCATGAATAATTTGGTAATTTCATAATACTTTTCAAAAAATTATATTTTGATCTCTTAATTAAATTCTTGCACCATCAAGTGCCAAGATAAATTAATATGATAATTAATACACTGTAACTTGGATGAGCAAGAGATAAGTTAAAAAATAAAAAAGGGCAAAATCTTGAAATTATAACAATAATCGTGTTTTTTATCCAACGAATAGTATTTTTTTCCAACTGAAGAACCACAAAGAATTAAAGCAGACAAGAAGACATTCCAACTCATCCCTCCTTTTTCGGAAGTTGTGCTCCATTTTCATACTTCTCATTCCTCTTTTTCTCCTATAAATTACCCACGGCCACAGTTCATTCACCTCATGTCAACTTCTCACCTCCACCACTAAGAACCTTCCTTTTTCTGTCAAGAACACACTGTCATGGCTTCGCCAACCAAAATAGAGCTCCTCACGGACCTTTCTCCGTTCATCAAAGTCTACACAGAGCGCCTCGTCGGCACGCCACACGTTCCTCCGTCGCGGCCGGAAGACCCCACCACCGGCGTCTCTTCCAAAGATACCACCATATCGCCCACTGTGTCCGCCAGACTCTACCTCCCGAAACTCAGCCAGCCCACGCAAAAGCTCCCCATCTTAGTCTACTACCACGGCGGCGGATTCTGCATCGAATCCGCCTTCTCTTTCCAATACCACCGTTACATGAACCTCTTATCCGCCAAATCCGGATCTCTGGTTGTCTCCGTCGAGTACCGTCTCGCTCCCGAACACCCCCTCCCGGCGGCGTACGACGATTCTTGGGACGCCCTCAAATGGGTCTGCTCCCACGTGCTTGACCAAACCCATTTCGAGAAAGATCAGTGGATCACCAACCACGCCGACTTTAACCGGGTTTTCATTGGCGGCGACAGCGCCGGCGGCAATATCACCCACAACATTGCTATGCGTGCCGGGTCGGAGCCTTTACCCGGAAACGTGAAAATCTTGGGTGCAATTCTTTCATATCCCTACTTCTGGGGCTCTAATCCCATCGGAGACGAACCAACAGAACATATAGAGCAGCATATATTTTACAGGCTGTGGTTATTCGTATACCCGTCTGCTCCCGGTGGGGTTGATAACCCAGCGATTAATCCACTGGCCGATGGAGCTCCGAGATTATCCGGTCTCGGATGCTCCAAGATTAGAGTTTGTTTGGCAGAGAAGGATGAGCTTGCATCGAGGGGTTTAGCTTATGCAGAAGAAGTGAAGAAGAGTAGGTGGAAAGGCAAAGTGGAGGTGGTGGAGGTTGAAGGAGAGGGTCACTGCTTTGATATAGTTGATCCTGAATCTGAAAAGGCCAAGGATCTCATCAACCGTTTGGCTTCTTTCATCTCACAGTGAAATTTATGAGTTTTTTTCTTTTTTCTTTGGATCGCTTGTTGGTTGAGTATTACTAGGGTTTGAAATACATGGGCTTAAATGTATTTTTTGTCATAATTTTGGCATTTGGTAGTTTTATTCTTTTAGGGTTGTAAAATAGTCTTATAATTTTTTGATATTTCGTGTTTTTGGTCCTTTCAGTGCTGAATTTTGCAAAAAGTATCAGAATAAATCATGTGTTCGTGATGATATTTTTATCCTTTATCTTTCTAGGGGTTGCAAAACAAATCTGTAACTCTTAGTAATTTCGCATTAATTTTGGTCCTTCGTGTGTCAGAATTTTCAAAATTTATCGGAATAAATCATATGTCATGCTATTTTTTTTTTAAAAAAAAATCATCCATGTTGGCAAAAGTGAATCAATTAAAAAAAAATCCTCAATTTAAATGAACCACGTGATGTGCACATGATTTATTCCGGCGACGTTTGCAAAATCCGGTATCGGAAGGACTGAAATTGCGAAATGTCAAAAAATTACAGGAATTTTTTGCAATTTTAAAAAGATAAAGAATAAAAATGCTAAAGTACCAAAAGTACAGGACCAAAAATATATGTACGCCGAAATATATGTATCAGGTGCAAAAATATTAAATAATGAAAATGAAATTAAATCTAAAAATTATATAACGTTAATATGATATGATCCATGCTATAATAATAGGATTAAATACATTTTTTGTGACAAAACTTAGGGTATTTGGTATTTTCGTCCTTTAATTTTTTAGAGTAGCATTTAATTTGGTTCTACATCTTTTTAAGTTACGATTTCTGACATTTTTCTTTTGCCGGATTTCACCTCCACCGACGAGAAGGGTAAACTCCAACAAATAAAAGGACTGAAATAGCAAAAGGTAAAAAGATGTGGGACCAGAATACTATCTTACAAAGTTAAAAGACAAAAATACAGAATATGAATAATAGTCTTAATTTTAAAAGGTGATCACGCACTAGAAAAAAAAATTAATATTAGCTACATTTTTAATGACCATGGCTAAAAATCATGATAAATAACTATTATTAACTACGGTTAAATAAAAATCGATGCAAAAACTAGATTTTCCACCATGAAAAACTTATTTGTCATGGCTTTTAAGCGTGGTAAAAACATTTGCCATGGCTTTTAGCCATGAAAAATGTTTTAGCCACCCTCGCAAAAATCACGCCCGACAACCGTTCCGTGGCCGTGGTCAATGATATTCGCCACGGTTATTTAGTATTAACCATGGCAATTAACCATGGTTAAATGTCATATTTTTATAGTGATGTAAGATGCACATGCATTTTTTCCAGCGAGAATGGTGAATTCAGGCGGAAAAAAAAGGATTGAAATTACAAAATTTACAGAGATACACGACCAAAATACTACCCTAAATCACTACAAAACAAATCATTTACCAACTACTAAAAAATCAATATTTTTCCAAAATTAAAAAAAAAAAATGGGGAGTTCTATTTACTTTGAACTCAGAAAACCACAACTGCAACAAAAATAGAAAGTTATATTTCCTCCAAGACTTCTCAACTAGTTTTCTTCACCTTGCTAACCTCCATATAACTCAAAAAAGGTTCAATTTTTCCACCGACCAATGGGTGTAATTAATCCGCTTAATAAGTGTTTTTCTTTTTTTTTTCCAAAAAAAAAATAGAGGTAATGTATTCAAGAATTTTCGGGAGAATATGGAGAAAATCACATCGGACTAGGCCGAATCTTCAACTTGAGAGATTTTTTTATTTTAGGGATTTTGCAGCTTGGTTTCTGACATTACTTCTTTATTATTGATGCGAGCAAAAACATTGTGCTTTGGTCCGTTGGAATACAAAGTACAGATGAAACAATAGATTTAAGAGAGTATGAATAAGTGAAATTGAGAGTAAAATTACTCGTTTTTTCTGTATAAGTGAGAAACTAAAAGTGAAGTTCAAAGTTGTGAAACTTCAAGTAAAAAAAATAAAATTATCATTTTAGCCCAAGTTGCTTTATCCGTTGGAGAAGCTCTCAATTTATAATAGAAAATGATTGGGAGAAATTATACAAATTATTCCTATGTTTTTACCCTCATTTTATCTCAATATAATGGTTGTTCTTGGGTACATTTGTGTTTTTTAGGAACTTTGGTGAACAAAAGGGCAAGTGCAAGAAAAGAGTCTAGACATAGAAAGAAGAGTCAAAAAATTCTGCAGAAATGACTACAGGTTAGCCCGTGACCCACGGGCTATCAGAGATGCGGTTTCAGAAACGCAGGAAGCATAACCCATGACCCACGGGTTATCAGACATTCACTGGGCGGAAATTGGCAGACGAGTTGACTTGTAAAAAACGAGAATTCTAATTTTAGGTCACTCAAAAAGAAGTCCTATTTCCTTTGTAATTTACCTTAGAGTCTTGGTTAGAATAGGACTAGAAAAAGAAAAATAGTTTATGCTAAATAGAGTCCTATTCCTTTCCTTCCTCAATTAGGATTATCCCTCTATATAAAGAAGGAAGGAGGAGAAGAAGAGAACACTTTTTTTTTTTCCAGCAATTTTTCTGAATCTTTCTTTTGTGTTTTTGTTAGAATTAGGATGAACTAATTTTCTTTTTGTGCTAAGGCTTATGAAAAGCCTAATTGATACTATGTGTTAAATATTTTCTGGATTAATCTATTGTTATTTTCGCATATCCATGAGTTATTGTGTTTATTGCTATTATTTAAGAGCTTGATCACCTCTTAGATTGTCTTAATTATGTTAATGAACTGAGAGGGAATTTAGCATAGTGGAAAGGGTAATTCATGGCGTGGATTGAATGATGTGTAGACATACACAAGCATGATCTATCTGGTTCCATAGGTTTTTCATAAATCTTCATGCATTATTATCACGAGTTTTGGAGAGGAGAGATCCCCTAATTCCTTGATAGTAATAGGTTCGGTATAGCTCGAGAGAGTATATTGGATTAAAATAGGAAAAATCTCAGTATGCGAAAATACTTGTCTGTTTGATTGATCCGTCAATATTAAATACATTGTATTGATTAGGTGGACCTATAGCTGTGGCACTTCTTTCTAAATCTACATTTTACCTCCGACATAATTGTTTTCTATAGTTGACTTTATTGTCTTTTAGTAGCTTCATAAATCATTCAAATTCTCGATTGTCCAAATAATTAGGGGTTAGTCATAGTTGTGGTAATTGTTTCATTAAATCCTCATGGGATCGACATTCTTTATACTACTTGATAGCTTGTACACTTGCTAGTACGTATTTTTGCAATCAAGTTTTTGGTTGATGTCCTCTGATTATATGCATATTGATGATTGTGGCTGCAACATGATGATACGTATTTGCTATGATTCTGTGAAAATTGGCGATTTGTTGAGCAATATGATGATGAACCTTGATGCATTGCATCCCCATTTCACTCGTGTCAATATAATTTATGAATGCATTGTTGGAATTGCAATAGAATACTTGACACACATAGAAAAATTCAAACTTGCCACATCTGTGATGAATCTCTTAACAATCTTGTTTTGATGAAAAAGTGCTTGTGAGAAACACATATAAGCCCTTTTGGTGAGCTTTTGAGCCTATGAGCACACATATTATTGTTCTCTTATTTTGCTTGGTTGTGTGATTGTCATCTTTGGCTTGATTTTCTAAAACTTGTTCGGTTATACATGTTGAGACTGCACATTGAGTTGTGTGTGTGAAAATGATAAGGGCATTAGGATTGAACCAAAGCCTCTCGTTGCTAAGCCTGCATAAATATCCACCCTAGTATCCCAATCGAGCCTAAGCCTGGTTTCGTTGTCATATTAAGCACAATACAAGCCATGAACAACCATTTCTTTGTCCTAAATCTTTGAACCCCACCGTTAAAGGATTGGAATGACTGCTTGTGATACTCTTCCCGCATTAGTGTATAGTTCAAGTGCAAGTCTCAACCATCCCGTGAAGATGTGTCTAAAGGAAAGAAATTGTGGAAGAAAGAGAAAGAGAAAGAGAAAAGAGAAAAGAAAAAAGAGAGAGAGAGAGAGAGAGAGAGAGAGGAGAGAGAGAGAGAAATCAAATGTCTCCCAAAAAAAAAAAGGAAAAAAATCAGCAGAAAATATAGCAAGTCTCAAAAAAAAATCAAGAGAATGGAGAATGTCGTGATGCAATGCGATGGCAAGAATAAGGGAAAAGCAAAGAAAAGAGAAAAAGATGGAGGACAAAGAAGGAATAAAGTGCACTTGAACTAGAAAATTCCCGCCTGTGAAAGTCTATCCAAGTATTGTCATCTAATTTCTTTAACCCTAAAACCGCTTCTTTCATTCTTATTTGTTTCTTACCCTCACCTAAAGCCCCATTACAACCCGGTAAAGACCCTTTGTTCTCACTCCAAACTCACTTCAAGCGGTGGAGATGTGATATAAGAGCAAGCCTATGGAAAAATCTCGTTGAAAGCATGACTTGAGAGTTGTTGTCCACCCTTAAACACTTTGAGCGTTTTGAGTGTATCCAAAGCGAGGGTGTTCACTCACTTTGCATTTTTGATTCCGAATGAATTATTGAGATGATTGTCATATCGTGTGGCCTGTGTGAATTGGTACTATGTAGTCTATTGTTTCTCTGTTGCATCTTGACAGTGAATTCATTTTGAAATATTGGCATAAGTTGAAAGGAGGTGTTATGTAGAAGGGGATGTTCTTTTTAGACTGATTGCATTACATTGCTATATGCTTGAGGACAAGCATGATCTAAGTGTGGGGGTATTTGATTGGGAGAAATTATACAACTTATTCCTATGTTTTCACCCTCATTTTATCTCAATATAATGCTTGTTCTTGGATACATTTGTGTTTTTTAGGAACTTTGGTGGACAAAAGGTCAAGTGCAAGAAAAAAGTCTAGACATAGAAAGAAGAGTCAAAAAATTCTGCAAAAATGACTACAGGTTAGCCCGTGACCCACGGGCTATCAGAGATGCGGTTTCAGAAATGCAGGAAGCATAACCCGCGACCTACGGATTATCAGACATTCACTGGGCGGAAATTGGCAGACGAGTTGACTTGTAAAAAACAAGATTTCTGATTTTAGGTCACTCAAAAAGAAATCCTATTTCCTTTGTAATTTACCTTAGAGTCTTGGTTAGAATAGGACTAGAAAAGGAAAAATATTTTATGCTAAATAGATTCCTATTCCTCTCCTTCCTCAATTAGGATTCTCCCTCTATATAAAGAAGGAATGAGGAGGAGAAGAGAACACTTTTTTTTTCCAGCAATTTTTCTGCATCTTTCTTTTGTGTTTTTGTTAGAATTAGGATGAACTAATTTTCTTTTTGTGCTAAGGCTTATGAAAAGCCTAATTGATACTATGTGTTAAATATTTTCTGAATTAATCTAGTATTATTTTCGCATATCCATGAGTTATTGTGTTTATTGCTATTATTTAAGAGCTTGATCACCTCTTAGATTTTCTTGATTATGTTAATGAACCGAGAGGGAATTTAGCATAGTGGAAAGAGTAATTCATGGTGTGGATTGAATGATGTGTAGACATACACAGGCATGATCTATCTGGTTCCACAGGTTTTTCATAAATCTTCATGCATTATTATCACAAGTTTTGGAGAGGAGAGATCCCTTAATCCCTTGATAGTAATAGGTTCGGTATAGATCGAGAGAGTATATTGGATTAAAATAGGAAAAACCTTAGTATGTGAAAGTACTTGTCGATTTGATGGATCCATTAATATTGAATGCGTTGTATTGATTAGGTGGACCTATAGCCGCAGCAATTCTTCCTAAATTTGTGTATTTCCCTCACCACAATTACTTACTATAGTTGGTTTTATTGCCTTTTAGTAGTTCCATAAATCATTCAAATTCTCGATTGTCCAAATAATTAGGGGTTAGTCAGAGTTGTGGTAATTGTTTCATTAAATCCTCGTGGGATCGACATTTTTTATACTACTTGATAGCTAGTACACTTGCTGGTACGTATTTTTGCAACCAGAAAACCCCAACAAGTTGGATAAGACCGAATTCCCCCACTAATTTGGTGAAGAATTCCCACGAATTTCGTGGAGAGCTATCTCATGGTGATTAAATAAGGCTGAATCCCTCATGGATTCGGTGGATGGTTATGATCTCCTAGCGGTTGAAGATCACAATCCTAGGGGGCGGTTGGAGTCCACTATGGATGAAAGTAACTTCTGGAGAGAAAGAAGTCTTCATAGATTGAGGAAATACATTCTCAAAGCTAGAATCCCAAGACTATAGGGTTTAGAAGTTACTTCGAGCTGAAGATGCCACGTGTTTAATTATGTGGGGTGTGGCCTCAGAAGTCCTACGTGGATCCTATTTAAGTCACATGTGGACGCCATTATGATACGGGTTTTTACTTTGGCTGGGAAATTTCAAACCTCTAAGCTTCATAATGGGCCTATAGGACTTTCTTTGATTTGGGCCTCCTCGGATTTGTGCCGCTTAGGTTTCTTTGGACCAATTTATTTTTTGGGGGCACTTCCTACTAAACTTCTTGTGGGCTTTATTCGAATTGGGCTTCTTGGGGTCACCCTAGCCCTTACTTGGACTGGGCTTCTTTGGGGCACCTTGGACGTTTGAGTTTCTTAGTTCTTGCATTCCTTTGGTCTTTTGCAATTTTTTGTTTTTTCTTGTTTTGGGCCAACCCGTTTTTATGGCATAAAATATTATCTATCTTTACCCAGCCCTGTGACTTCCTTCAAGATGATTTGGGGTAGCAAACCAACCCGAACCCGGAAAAATCCGCCTCGGACCCGCGCCTAATGGGACAGGTCCGGGTTCGGGTCCAAAAAATTGAAAGCGGGGGGGGGGGGGGGGGGGGGGGGGGGGTAGTGGGTCCGGGGCGAGTCCCAGGTCCTTAAGGACCCGCCCCATTTAGATATATATATATATATATATTTCTTTTATTTTATTATGATAGAATAAACACTAACAAAATATTGTATCATTTAATTTATTTATTATTAGGTACTTGTTCAATAGTGATGAATTGAAAAATTGTCCCATAATACTTAATGATGAGGAAGACGAACAAGTTGTTACTAATGTATAATCAATAATGCAATATGAATTGTTTGAGTTGTTCTATTATGAACAATTTTATTTGTACTTGAAATTTTTGTTCGACTTGAATTTGAGTTAAATCATGAACAATTAATTTTATTTGTAATTTGATATATTAATTTTTTTTAAATTTGTAGAACAAATAAAAAATTAAAAAAAACGGTCTACCGGGTTAGAACCGCCCCGGCGAGTGTTGTACCGGCGGAGCGGGTCCCAGGTCTACCAAAACCCGCCACGTTGCCACCCTAAAGATGATCTAATGGTTCAAACTTTTAGTTAAACATCAACGGTCAAGATTTTCTTTTTCTTGTAATTATATTAACTATTTATGAGGATGAAAGTGTATAGGGAAAATAATACTTTTCATCCTGTAATTTAGGGTTTTTTCACTTTTGATCTCATTGATTACGGGATTCTCACTTTTAGTCCCGTAACTTCTAAAAAGTAGTAGCACTTTTGGTCCCATTTCACCTTTCCGTTAACTTTTTCAACGGAAAACACTAAGCACGTGACCATTAGAGCCTTTATGCTTTTGGTCCCATATGTTATGGGATTCTCACTTTTGGTCTCATATATTATGAAATTTTTACTTTTAGTCCCATAACTTTCGAAAAGTAACACTTTTGGTCCCATGCACTTATCGGCCATGTGGCATTTTCCGTTAAACATCTAACGGAAAGTGTTATGGGATCGAAAGTGCTATTTTTTGAAAATTACAAGACCAAAAGTGAGAATCCCATATCCAATGAAATCAAAAATGGAAAGGTACTAAGTTATGGACTAAAAAATGTTATTTCCCCAAAGTGTATACATGCCCTAAATTTGGAGGAGAAAGTGGTTGGAATGTGGTCGGAAGGTTGAAATGCAAAAATTGAAAAAGTATTTTTGGTATGCGCAAATCTTAATTACTATGTTACGAAATTTAACAATAAAACATGGTTGGAATTACTAGTCAATACAAGGTGAAAAGTCTTTTCTTATTACTAGTCAATACAAGGTGCATGTGAAGTCTTTTTTTGTCACTAGTCAATACAAGGTGTGAAGTCTTTCTCTATTACTAGTCAATACAAGGTGTGAAGTCTTTCTCTATTACTAGTCAATACAAGGTTTGAAGATTTTTTTTGTCTCATGTCAATAAATAATTGATTTGGCTTATATACAACGCCAATAATTTTTGGTGAATTTGGTTTATAATTTCCAAAACTAGAGAATGAAAAAAAGAGTTCATACCTTTTTCTTGAAACGGAAAAGAGTTCCCAAATCAAATCAAAGAGTTCATGCATTATTAAATAGTCGTTACTATGTAGAATTGTAGCTTCGAATTTCATTAAATTTCTTCATCATTTTAGAGGAGTCTCATATAAATTTTATATATTTAGGTATGGAATCATTATTACATACTAACTTTTATATACCATGCTATATTAAATAAGGGATAAATGCAATTTACCCCCTGTGATATAAGAAATGAGCAATCCCCCTCCCTTGAAAAATAATTAGCATTACCTCCCTATGTTTTGAAAAATGAAGCAAATTACCCCTCTATCAAGGGAAAACACAAGGGGGTAATTTACTTCATTTTAAGATTATAGGGGATAATTTGCTAATTATTTTTTCACATGGGGATTTTTGCTCGTTTTTTTATATCACAGGAGGATAAATTGCATTTATTTTTATTAAATAATGTGTGTAAGTTTAATAGTTCAAACTTCTTAAAGACAATATAACAGTGTCCATGAGGTTTATTTCTAACAGCAAAGTTGAAACTTCATAACTATATAGAAGGTGTTAAGACGTTGGAATTTTACGTAACATTGTGAGTACTCTTCTTTCTCCTTCATGATATTAATTTTTAATATTTGAATATAAAATGTATAATCCAGCCTATAAAGTTAATTGATCAATTGTTAGTTTATTATAGACTTCTGCTATTTATTAAAAACAAGTGAAAATTTAATCGATATATATATATATATATATAAACTGATGGTTGACATTAATTAATAATATGATTACATAAGTAATCGATCTACCTAAAAATTAAAAGAAAAAATATGATAGTAACTATAACTTGGACCTCCCACGTTAAGGTAAACATCCAAAACAAGTAGACGAATTTCTTAGCAAAAACAAACAAAAGAAACTTGTATTGAGTTTGATAATTAAACATTTTGATTAATTCGATTTGGTTAATTATTTTTTGTTGTTTAAATATTATCCAAAAATATTTCCAATAATATAAAATATAGGGAAAGTTGCAATTTTTGTCTTACAACTTAGGGGTGGCAATTTTGATCCTGTACGAATTAATTTTTGTGGTTTAGTCTTGTAATTTTGAAAATTTGACAATTTCGATTCCATTTGGCCGGAAAGTCCAATTTTAAAGATAATTAACGTACTCGGCACATGTGTTTTTCCGGCGGAAAGGGACCAAAATTGTTATTTTTTTAAAGTTAGCGGACTAAATTGTAAAAATTAATTTGTGTAGGACAAAATTTGCCAATACTAAGTTATAGGATGAAAATTGCAAGTTATCCATGTTTTTAGTCCATTTGTTCAGCACTTTCATCGGCACACCCTATGCTAGGTGCACGTTGATCTACGGGGTTTGAAAATTATATTTTTATGTCTCTAATTTTTGAAATTATAGGCTTTATTAATTTATTTTCTCTAAGCGGTAACAGATAGATGAGTTTTTAGCAAAAAAATTATCTTTTTATTGTCTAATTCTTCAGCGCTACCATCGTCAAACCCCTTGCTGGGGGCATGTTAATTTTCGAACCTTGAAAAAATACATTTTTTAAGCCTCTAATTTTCAGTTAAAAGGCGTTATTAATTTATATTCTCTATGAGTAAAAAATAATGAAATTTTCAGCAAAAAAATATTGATTTTTGTAGTCTATTTGTTCAGCACTTTCCCAAATACACCCCATGTTGGGGGCATGTTTATCTGCAATGCTTGAAAAGTTAAATTTTGATGGGCTTAATTTCATTTTCTGCCCCGTATATTAGGGGGGTGGCAAAAATAGGACGCTAGTTAAAGGGGTAGCAAATAATACCCCGGAATTAATATTTTTTTGGCAATTGAAGGACTCCGACCACCAGATTTTTAAAAGTGGCCGAATCTGCATATGTGGACTAAAATCAGGGTTTTTAGTTTGGGAATTTTGCTGACATGGCTTTATCATTTAAAAACAATGTACACATAAGGCGGTGACATGGAGTTCTGCTTTAAAAAAAATGCCACCTAAGGGCGATGACATGGCAAAGTATTTCACTTCTAAATTGAGAAAAATCCCAAATTGAAGAAGTACTTCACTTCTGAAAACGACCGTGCCCTTCCTCAGACCAAAAACCCTTATCCCCAACACTCTCCCTCCATAATCTTTAACTCCGTCCAAAAAAGACATGCATTTTCTCCTGAAGAAGACGATACAAGCGTGGAGGTGATAAGATGGTGGTGATAAGGTAAACGGAATCTGTACCTCCCACCCCCTTTATACCGTAGGTATTTTTCTCAATTGTGGTCCCTCTTTGTCCCTTTCCCCCATAGTAAATATTATATGGTTTTTGTGATCCATGTTTGTCCCCTTCTTTATATGCATTTAATGTTTCGAGGAAAAGAGGGAAGACATTTGGGGTATGTATGTATATTGTAATCTACATTATTTGAGTATGTAGGGTTGGGTTGCCAGAATATTCTATTTTGCACTATAATTTTATTTATTTATTTTTTTGGTTTTGAGTATGTGGCATTGGGTATTCTCTAATATGCATTGTTTTCTTGCTTAGGCTGTTGGGATGTTTCTAATTTAGTATTACTGTATTTGTTTGCTCTTTATTTACAGATCCTGATAGTAGCTCAACTACTATAACATATTACTATGGGGGTAAATTTAGCCCATCTAATTCTCATGTACCTAAGTATGTTGGTAGTGAGACTGCTAAGTTTGACTAGAAAAATTAAGTTTGGTTGGTGGCTCAACCTTGAATCTATTCTGTGAAAAATTAAGTTTGGTTGGTGAAAAAAAGATATTACAAACAAGTAAAGACTGGTTTTCAGCTCATAACTTGTGATTCACAATGTTTAGAGTTAGGGAGTGAGTACAAAGATGCCAGGGAAGTTCCAGTATATGTTGAAATGTTAGGTGAATTAGAGACAGGGCATGATGAGGAGGAGGGTGAGATGGGTGGAATGGATGGGGCTGATGCACTAGATGAGGATACAGATTTTGTTTGATTCTAACTATGATCTCTCAGCAGAGGTAGATGATGATGACAGATGATTTGATGATTTTGTGGATGATAGCACTACTTCAGATATACCAATTGATGCGAACATAGAGCTAAGTGCTAGTCTAAGTGGTTCCAATGATGAGGGGGAATCAGATACTATGGGTAGTGAATGTGACCTTGATGAAAAAAAAAGGAGTGATGATGAGCATTCTGAACCTAGCTACCCTATTTTTAATCCTACTGAGACATTTGATCCAATATTCGTATTGGGGATGATGTTTAGCACAAAAGGGTGAGCTTAAAAAGGCTATTATGTCTCATGCAATTAAGACAAGAAGACATAATATGCACAAAAAGTGACCCAAATAGATACTATGCAAAATGTGGTAATACAGAATGTGATTGGAGGTTACATGCTCGTAAAGTCAAAGATGAATGCACTTGTCAAATTAGGGATTACAACCCTAAACACAAATGTGCCAAGACTTTCAATCTTAAGAATGTGAAGTCTAGTTGGCTATGTCACAAGTATCTAGACAGATTCAAATCACATCCCAAGAGGACTGTGAAGGGATTTAGGGTGGATGCCATAAACGAGATTAGGTGTCATATTTCAAAAGATCAGGCATACAGGGCCAAAAGAAAAGCACTGAAAAAGTTGGAGGGAAGTCCGAGTACCAATACAAAAGACTTTGGGATTATGCAGATGAGATAAGAAGAACTAATCCAGGCAGCACTGTAATTGTGGGGACTGAAGATGTGAGAGGTGAAAACAGGTTTAGTAGCTTTTATGTATGTTTTGCAGCCATGAAAAACGATTTTAGGGAGGGGTGTAGGAAGATAATTGGTGTAGATGGGTGCCACTTAAAGGGCCACATGGGGGAATTCTTTTAACTGCAGTAAGGGTGGACCCAAACAACAATCTATACCCAATTTCATGGGTTGTTGTAAACAGAGAGGCAAGGGAAACTTGGGAGTGGTTTCTCATATTGTTGAAAGATGATTTAGGCATTGAAGAACAGAGTCAATATGTGTTTATGTCTGACAAACAGAAAGGTTTGATTCAAGCCTTTGAAGAAGTGTTACCTCTTGCTGCTCATAAGTTCTGTGTAAGGCATATGCACAGTAACTTCAAGTCTGCAGGATTCAGAGGGTTGTCATTCAAGCATGCCTTATAGAGGGCTGCCAAGGCATGTACCAAAGGGGAATTTAAGGATAGAATTAGGGACATCCATGCTCTTGATCAATCTACATTTGATTGGTTTTCTAATAAACCACCTGAACAATGGAGTCAGTCACACATGTTGTTGAACAATTGTTGTGAGACATTCAACATGATGATACTAGATGCTAGGGAGAAGCCAATACTGACTATGCTGGAATGGACCCGAGAATTTCTGATGAGGAGGTTGCAGGAAAATAGAGACTTGGTTGAAGTAAAGTGGAAAGGAAGAATCTATCCAAGAATCAAAAAAATAATTGACAAGCATGTAAAGAAAGTTGTTGATTGTATTCCCATCAAAGCTAATGACTTTCATTATCAGATCTCATGCTTTGATGGCAGTCAATATGTGACCTACTTTACCCACTTTTTGCAGAGCTATGTCAACTCACAATCTGCAGAAAATGAGCCCCAAAACACCCTCCCAGTGCACAATCCATTGTCCACTCTCTTGAATCCTCCCCAGTACACCAATGGGCCTACAATGTACACTCAACTTCAGATGGGCCAGAATGCAACATCAAGGGTAAATATAAGAGCCCCCCTCCTATGCTTGGTGCTCAATACAGTGTTAGCACACAGGCTTCTGTCCAACAACAATACCCAGTTATAATGCAAGGGGGAAAGAAGTTTATCACACTCTCAAACTTGCAGAGTTTAAGGACAAAAAGGTCTCCCGGAAGAAGCAACAAGACAGCGGAAAAATAGAGTTATTTGGGACTTGTTTTTTAGCTAGCTTTTGTATCTAACTTGGTAGTCGTTCGGCACTTTTTGGAACACTTTTGTGTCTATGAATTGCACTTTTAGTTGGTAGTCTTTGGCACTTTTGTATCTATGAATTGCCAGTGTTTGGCACTGGCTTCTATGAATTGCACTTTCGGTTGGTAATCTACTATTTACTGTTTTTTGACTCTTTTTTTTGTTCCTTTACAGATTACAGATTACATTATTTTTGTCCAAATTACAAATATAATCTACTATTTATATAGAATCACATCACAGTATACAACATAAAAAGGGACAAAAACATTTATTACAGGAACACAAGTATCCACATAGCAACACAACAACAATTACATAAGCACAATGATACACTACCTTACACAATTCACTACATCTTTGCACCACTGCTTAGGATCCAAATTAAAACAAAAAAAAAAAGACCATGAAAAAGCAAGCAACTTTCTGTAGAAATTCTTCTTCTTTTCCATCTCTGTTTTTTCCTTTTCTAGCAGATTCATCTTCCTCAATAAGCCAGGAATTATAGATCTTGCTCTTGAGCATATTGGAGGATCTTCCCACTCAAAAAATGTACACCCATTATTCTACAGTTTCCAACCAAAAAAGAAACATAGAGATTAGGATATACTCTAAAAAAAAAAATTGACCTAAGTGTGTATCTACATACCTTGTAGTCATGGCATGAATGGAAGCGTCTGCCTGGTTTTGGTCAGTCCAAGATGTGCGAATGTAAGCTGGCTTACCACAATAGCAATGTATCCAACTGGGCATGGAAGACATCTTCAATTTCGGCTCCAATCTTCACTCAATTTCTGCTCCAAGCTGTGCGGAAAAATGGTGGCGGGTGTGGGGTTAAAAGCTGTTACAATTGCTTCAAATCGTCTTCTTTAGGTGTGGGGATGAAAGATTAGGGAGGGAGAGTGTTGGGGATATGGGGTATTTGGTCTGAGAAGTGGTCGCCCGATTTTGTGAGATTGTGAGGTTCTCCTTCTTCAATTTGGGGTTTTTCTCAAATTTCAGGGGGGCCCTCTACTTTGCCATGTCACCGCATTATGTGTACATTGTTTTTAAATGATAAAGCCATGTCAGCAAAATCCCCAAACTAAAACCCTAATTTTAGTCCACATAGGCAGCTTTCGGCCACTTTTAAAAAATCTGGTAGTCGGAGTCCTTCAATTGCCAAAAAAATATTAATTCCGGGGTATTATTTGTTACCCCTTTAACTAGCGTCCTATTTTTGCCACCCCCCCCCCCCCTCCTTCCCTAATATCCGGGGCAGAAAATGCAATTAAGCCAATTTTGATGGATCTAATGTTTTTAAGTATGAACTTTACTCGTATATTTGCTCTAAGAAGAGCAAAAGATAGGTGACTTTTTAGTAAAAATAATACTTTTATAGTCTATTTGTTCAACACAACCATCACCAAATTGGGGGCTTGGTGATTTGCAGAGTTTGAAAATATATTTTAACAGTCTAGTTTTTCAGTCGGTTCACATTATTATTAATTTATTTCTTTACAAGGAGTAAAATTAGTGGAATTTTCACAAAAAAAAAATGATTTTTTAGGAAAAATTGCAATTTTCGTCCTGTAACTTAGAGGGGTGGCAATTTTGGTCCTGTGCGAATTGATTTTCGCAATTTAGTCCTATAACTTAGAGAATTTGGCAATTTTGACCATCTCGCCGGAAAGCCCCAATTGTCAAGGTCATGTATCCGGCACATGCGTTTTTTTCAACCAAAAAGACCAAAATTGTCAAAATTTTTAAGTTACAGAATTAAATTATAAAAATCAATTCGTACAAGACCGAAATTATCACCACCTAAATAATAGGACGAAAATTGTAATTATCCCTAAACTATATATAATCAACATGTACAAGCACATTGTCAAGGATTACACAAACTCATCCAAAAGTCCTCTTATTGATTGGGGAGCATTATGACAAACTATCAATTGTTTCAAGTGCATGCTTTGAACTTCCGTCTTTTAGATTAATGTTTCATATAAAAACTAGTTGTCTATATAATAGTAAACTTCTTGCATATATTTATTTCTAAAAATTCTTAAAGCACGTATTATGTTCGTTCTAAGTTCTGACCCTCCCTATTTTATACCATGACCAGCTTATTATTTTCTCATTTTAGTTTAACATTTATTGCAGATAATTATTAAATAGAAGGAGATATTTAAAATAAATAGTAAAAATAATGAAACTTAGAAACAGAAATTATGTGATATGTATGGGGAAAATTGCAATTCTAGTCCTATACGAATCGATTTTGTAATTTTGTCTTCCAATTTTAAAAATTTCACACATTGACGACAGAATGACTGAAATTTGTTAAAAGAATTAAAAAAAAAAAAGTACACTCAATTAAGCTGGGCAACTAGGGATGACAACAGGCTGGGTAAGCCGAGGCCCTACCCATGCGAGTTCGGGCCAAAAAAATCGAAATGCAGCCAGGTTGGCGGCGGATCTAGGTTTTACCATGGACCTTTTTTTATTTATTTATATATATATATATAGTTTTTAAAAATACTTATATATCATACTAGTTATTTAGAAAATTATTATACCAAGTCTAAGTTCTTAAACAATTTTGCATTTATACATATCCAACTCTATATAAGAATACAAAAAAAAATTGAATGTATTATTTGTATATATTAGATAATTCATCTTAGATAAAAAAAACTATGTTAAACTACCTAAATCTAAAATGATATTACCTATTAAAAAAATAAAAAACAAAGCAAGAATAGAAACTTACATCAAATCAATTATAAGAAAAATAATTGAAAAATAAAAAAATAAAGCAAGATGAAACGATGAAGAGATAAAAATGATTTTAAAATAGTTTTAAAATATTAATATCCTTTCATCAATTTGAATAAATAAAAAAGTGGATAAATTATTATATATGAATGAAAAAATAATATAAATATAAATATAGTATAAGACCTTATTTGATTGTATTTAATGCAAAACCTGTTTTTTCATCTAATATTTAGTGCTTAAGCAATCATATTATGTTAAGCTTAAAAGATTTAAATATATATCACGTTATTAAAAACTTGGACTAAAATTAAACTTAAGCTTGTAATACAAAAAACGCGATAAAAACTTAATTTTGTCATCAGGGAGGGGCAGGGCCTAGGGTTGCTTAAGAATTACTATTTCCATACTTAGATATTCAGCAGTATTTCCGACGTAATTGTAACTGCGACATTTTTAGGACCTGCTTAAGAAAAATTCACATGTAATTAGATATGGCTAACAATTAGGTATTATAATAAAGTTGTCAATTTTAAGGACTGTCTTTTAATTTTATTTGTTTAATATTAATGTCAATTTTATATATTTATCAAACTTACTAAAATATTGTACTTTTAGTGATATAGAGATGAAACATAGTTTTATAATTTCCGAAAATAGAGAATAAAAAAAGTGTTCATAAATACCCTTTTTTTCCTGAAAGCGAAAAGATTACACACCTTTTTATTTATTTGTTTATTTATTTATTTATTTAAAAAAAAAGAGTTCACACGTTCTGTGGGTTATAAACCAATAATACAGATATAAGGTTCACTACAAAAAAATCGCTCAATAATCCGAAAAAGAATTAGCTTCGAGCTAATTATAAGCAAGTAAAATTTTCATTGCTAATACATTATTTAATACAAAAAATTTACTTGCTAATGAATTTTAACAACGAAAATTTACTTGATAACAAATTTAGCAATAAATTGTTTAAAATATATATTAAGTAGTGTATATTAACAACGAGAATTTTACTTACTAATTAGCTCAACGCTGATTTCAACAATAAATTTTTCGTTACTATTAAGTTATTTTTTTGTAGTGGTTGCTAAACAATTACAATATACATAAGACACTGACCATCATCGCAATTACTTCTCACATCTTTGTATTAGAAAAATGTTTCCTTATTTGCGTATTACTTAATATTTCTGACTCTAAGATTTCTTCTTTTACAAATTTTGTACAGATTTTTGTGTAAAACAAGAATATGATTGGATTTGTTAATGAAATTGTGTTTTATATTGAATTATAGTGTTAATTCAAATATTTTCAATGAAAATACGTAAAACAAACATGTTTTCACTTTAACTAATAATTATCATTTCAAAAATTGAAACCTAAAATAAAAACACAAACAAACAGGCATCAATTTCAAAAACGTTTTTAATTCCATACGCGTCTCTCTACGGGGAATCTCTTAAAAACCATTAATAACATAAGGGTAAATTATATTTTTGATCCCATAAGTGGACCCATTTCTAATTTTGGTCCCATACTGTGGGGAATTCACAGATTACATCTCATATGTCCAATTTTTTTTCAATTTCAGGACCAAAAGGGGTCTTCTGTTAGTTGCTAACTGACTCACACGCCTCCGTTAAATTGCTCGGGATAAATTACATTTTTGGTCCCATAAGTGGACCATTTTTCAATTTTGGTCTCATACTGTAGGACCAAAAGTTAGAAATGGGTCCACTTATGGGACCAAAAGAAACGGGTCCACTTATGGGACCAAAAATATAATTTACCCCGAGCAATTTAACGGAGGCTTATGAGTCACGTGATCCTGCCGTTAGCAATTAACGGAAAACTCCTTTTGGTCCTAAAATTAGAAAAAAAATGGACATATGGGATGTAATGTGTGAACTTTCTATAGTATGGGACCAAAATTAGAAATGGGTCCACTTATGGGACCAAAAATGTAATTTACCCATAACATAACAAGGTTGCTTAATTAAGAATTACTATTTACAGTTGGGAAAAAAAAAAATTAGTACACTAACTTGGCTCTCGTTCAATTTTAGTACACTAACTTTGGTAATTATCACATTTTATACATTATGTTGCAATTTTACTTCAATTAAGTCCAATTGACCGGAATTTGCTGACGTGGCCAATTTTTGCTTATGTGTCCGGCGAAATTAACCACGTCAGCACATGACGTGGCCGGCGACTGACGTGGCGGGATGACTTGGATGTATTTTCTTCCATAAAGATGAAGTTTAGTACACTAACTTTAGTATGGTTTAATTTTAGTCCAATAACTTTGAATGAGGTGAAATTTAAGTCCCCTGTCATTGTGTCTAGGGGTTGTCACTGCCCATTTATATTTATATTATAAAAAAAATTAAATATAAGTGTACCGCTGAAAACGATACCCTTATATATTTATGACTGGTCTCTAGTTGCGAGCTGCACTCATGACCAACCCTCAAATTTTTTTAAATTTATTAATTCTTTATAATTATTAATTAAAGTTAAAATAATAATTATTAATACTTAATTAGATATAATTAATTAATAATAATTTGATAATTGTTAATATAGCTATTAAATTAATTAATTAGAGAATACTAAATTTAATAATATAGTTGTTAATATTAATTAATTTGATATATATATTAATTATTGAAAATTTGATAATACAGTTGTTAATCATAATTTAAAAAATAGATAATTATATATTTTATAATTATTAATAATTTGATAATATATTTGTTAAATATTTATAATTATTAATAGAGTTGATATTATTATAACCGAGATCTTTTCCTTTTCACACTTATCAGTTCAGTTGGATCATCTATTTTTTAAACTATGATTAACAACTATATTATCGAATTTCTAACAATTAATCTATATCAAAGTAATTAATATTAACAACTATATTATCAAAATTAATTAAAATTATCTTAATAATATTACATTCCGTACGAAAAAAATAAAAATATTATATCATTATTATAATTATTATTCTGTACTTAAATTTAATCTCATTCAAAGTTATTGGACTAAAATTAAACCATGCTAAAGTTAGTGTACTAAAATTCATCCTTATGAAAGAAAATACATCCAAGTCATCCCGCCACGTCAGCCGCCTGCCACGTCATGTGCCGACGTGGTTAATTTCGCCGGACACGTCAGCAAAAATTGGCCACGTCAACAAATTCCGATCAATTGACCAGAAAATTGGAACAAAAACCCTTAATTGGACTTAATTGAAGCAAATTTGCAACATAATGTATAAAATGTGATAATTACCAAAGTTAGTGTACTAA
Source organism: Sesamum alatum (assembly GCA_034509735.1). Classification (NCBI taxonomy): domain Eukaryota; kingdom Viridiplantae; phylum Streptophyta; class Magnoliopsida; order Lamiales; family Pedaliaceae; genus Sesamum; species Sesamum alatum. The sequence goes on along the minus strand of JACGWO010000002.1, from coordinate 3,491,112 downwards.
AATTGAACGAGAGCCAAGTTAGTGTACTAAAAAGAGTTTTTTCCCTTTACAGTTAGATATTCATCATTATTGCAAGATCCACATGGTATCCTATTATAATAAAGTTATAAATTGTAATTAAGGTCGAATGTCTTCATTAGGTTTACAATGAGAACTATTTGTTTAATATTTGTTGGATTTCAATTGAATTAATTACATGGTAATCAATTGTATTTATCGTACATATATTATTGGTAAACATTTTGAGAAAAATGATTGATCATCGTGAACTTATATGATTGAACTTGTGGAGGTGAATGTAACAAAATTTGATGATAATTGCAGTCGATTGTATTAGTCATGTATGTTCGCACAAGTTTTAGTAATTTCGAACAGAATATATTGAAGCATCTTATATAATCCCATTGTAGAAATTAATTATTTCAATTTTTTAGTTGAATTTGACTTTTATTTTGTATTGCAATTTGCACATGATACCTATACACCAAATTAAATCTTATACACGTGCTCAAGTAGATGTAAATTATATAAGAAACTTGCTTCCATTAATTCAAAACACAAGCTTATAAGAGAGCCTCTTTCGAAGCCACCTTGAAATCAAACCTTTTCAAACACGCGCGCGCACACACACGCAACAGAAACAAAGTAAACAAGAAAAGGGACGCTAAGGCCATACAAATGAACGAAACAAGCTTTTGCATCAATTATTGTTCGTTGCTAGCATTGTGTTTTGCCACAATAATCTTTGCGAAATGGCTACGTTCCAAACATAGAAGCACACTTCCTCTTCCACCAGGTCCAATGGGCTACCCCATTGTCGGTTGCTTGCCTGAAATGATGAAGAATAAGCCGACCTTCCGATGGATACACCAACTCATGCAAGAAATGAACACAGAAATAGCATGTATCCGCCTCGGTAACACACATGTTATCCCTGTCACGTCTCCTGAACTTGCTCGAGAGTTCTTGAGGAAACAAGACGTAGTTTTCGCCTCCAGGCCTGACTGCATGTCGGGCAAGCTTACGAGCACTGGGTACTTGACAGCAGTCTTATCACCCATGGGTGATCAATGGAAGAAAATGAGAAGAATTGTCGCCTCAGAAGTGCTTTCACCAACCATGAATCGATGGCTCTACGGAAAAAGATGTGAAGAAGCTGATCATCTGATCAAATATGTGTACAAGCAAAGCCAAAATCAACTCACAAATGGGCTTGTGAATGTGAGAATTGCCGCACAACTTTACTGCGGTAATGTGATTAGAAAGTTGATGTTTAGTAAGAGGTTCTTCGGGACAGGAATGGAGGGTGGAGGCCCTGGATTGGAAGAGGAAGAGCATGTTGATGGATTATTCACAATTTTGAAGTATCTTTATGGCTTTGGAATTGCTGATTATCTTCCATGGTTGGAGGTGTTTGATCTGGATGGGCATAAAAGGATTCTCAAAGATGCTATAAAGAGTGTGAGAAAATACCAAGATCCAGAAATTAATAAGAGGATTGAGATGTGGAAACAAGGGATTAGAAAGACGGAAGAGGATCTCCTTGACATGTTGATTAACCTCAAGGACTCAAAAACAATCCCTTGTTGTCAATTCAAGAGATAAAAGCACAAATTACTGTAAGTTTTTTCTATATCCCCCCCTTTTATAACTTGGAAGTTGATAAAAGTTGATTTAGAAAATGAAAACTTGGTGAGATTATTTTTTGTACTGAAATACAATGCGTATTCAAGTTCACCCATATTCGGAAAAATGTTGGCTCATTTTTCGTTTTTTAACTTTCCAGGATAGTATTAGCAATTTCAGTCCTTTTATTCGTCGGAGTTCACCTTCACCGACGAGAAGGGTGAACTCCGATAAAAAAAAAGGATAAACATCGTGAAAATTAAAAATATACAGGAACAAAATGCTACTCTAAAAAGTTAAAGGAGCCCCAATTTTAAAATGTCATGTGAGAGGCACATGCATTTTTCCCGCGAAAATGGTGAACTCCAGCGAGAAAAGAACTAAAATTATGAAAATTAAAAAGATATAGGAGCAAAATGCAACCCCAGAAAATTAGAGGACGAAAACGCCAAATCACCTAAATTACGGGACTAAAAATGCATTTAAACCTCATTTTAATTGCGAGCACATTCGATGTATATGTTTAAATTTAAAAAGTTATTAATTTTTTATATAATACATACTTTTATTCACTTACATATTTGTATTTCAACTAATTGTTTGAAAAACATAATTTTAAGAAATAATTTTGACGGAGTAATTCAAGAATAAAATTGACAAATTAAATCTTTTATACATATATATATATATATATTGTGTAAGGTTTAATTAATCAATACATTAAATGTATACCAAAATTAGTTATGGTAACCCATTTCCCTTTAATTAATTGTATAGATATATAGATAGTATTAATGCTTCTTAGGGTTTCTCATATTTGGTTTTACAGGAAATAATGCTAGCAGCTGTTGATAACCCATCAAATGCAGTTGAGTGGGCTCTTGCGGAGATGATCAATCAACCAGATATTCTTGATAACGCTTGTAAGGAATTAGATCAAGTTGCTGGCAGGAATAGACTAGTAGATGAATCTGATTTGCATAAACTAAATTATGTCAAGGCCTGTGCAAAAGAGGCATTCAGATTGCACCCCGTATCACCTTTTAATGTCCCACGCGTATCGACGAAAGACACCGTTGTGGGTGGCTACTTCATCCCTAAAGGTAGCCATGTGCTGTTGAGTCGTCCAGGACTAGGTCGAAATCCGAGGGTTTGGGAAGACCCTCTTGTATACAAGCCCGAACGCCACATTATTAATAAGGACTCAGAAGTTGTGCTTGTTGATCATGAATTGCGCATGATATCATTTAGTACCGGAAGACGAGGATGTCCGGCAATTGTGCTTGGTTCGACTATGACTGTCATCCTTTTGGCTAGACTTATTCAGGGGTTTAGTTGGAGTACACCACGTGATGGGCCAAGCAATATTATTGACTTGGCTGAGTCAAAAGAAGATTTGTCAATGGCTAAGCCATTTATTTCACATGCAATACCAAGGTTGGAACCACATGTTTATCAAAAACTCATGCATAACTAATATCATTTACACTCGTGTTTATATAGTATACATGTTTGTGTTTTTCTATCCTCTTACTTTATGTTGTAATAAGTTTCCTATGTTTTTATTTTCTTTTACAATGTTGTACTCTTGTCTAAGATCAATGGTGTTGCCAATTTGTAAAAGATGAGCAAATTAATCCTACAAAGCATACTATCTGTAATTTTGGTCTCATTTACGTCTCACAACTTAATATATGTAATTTTGGTCTCATTATTTTAATACCCATCAAATTTAGTCTCATAAGTCACGAAAATTTATAATTTTAGTCTCAATTACAAATTCTGTTAAATTACAAACGATCACAGACAAAGTTTTCACTCCTGGCTTTTAATTGCTACTTCCTTTCGGTTTCCTCACTACTTTTTATTTCCGGTTCGTGCTCCAGGTCGTATTTTAGATACTATTTCAATATTATTTATAAAATGAATTTTTAATTTATATAGATTTTTACCTGTAAATCAATTCTAATTTTAGATGTCATTTCAATTTAATCTGTAAATAGGCATTTTAATTTAATTAGATCTTCACCTATAAACCAATTATGAAGCAGTCATGTCATACCGAACGCAATTTTTGTACTATTACTTCTTAATTTCTAATTGTTCTCTCAAAACAAACTCCAAAAAATTAATAACCAAAAGTAGTGAAAAGGGTTGAAAACTAAAATAAAAACACAAACAAACAGACACCAATTTCAAAAACAGTTTAATTAACCATATGTTTCTTTTCTTTTTTTTTTTTTTTTGAGAGGAATTCCGTACGTTTCTCTACAGGGAATCTTTTGAAAACCATTAATAACATAACAAGGTTGCTTAATTAAGAATTACTATTTCCATTTAGATATTCATCATTATTGCAAGCTTCACATGTTCTCCTATTATAATAAAGTTATCGGGGAAATTGAAATTTTGGTCCTGTATGTATAGGAGTTGGTATTTTTAGTCCTGTATGAATTTATTTTCGCATTTTGGTCCTGTAAGTTCGCGATTTTTGGTCCTATTCCGGCGAAAAATGGCCGGAAAAAGTCATGTGCGAGGCACATGACCATATTTTAAAAAAATTTCCGGTCATTTTTTCCGGAATAGGACCAAAAACTCGAAAATTGTGAACTTACAGGACCAAAATGCGAAAATAAAATTGTACAGGACTAAAAATGTCAACCCCTATATATACAGGACCAAAATTGCAATTTCCCCTAAATTTATCGATTTTAAGGACTGTCTTCATTAGGTTCACAATGAGAACTATTTGTTTAATATTATCGATGTTTGGATTTCGATTGAATTAATTACACGGTAATCAATTTTATTTATCGTACATATACTATTGGTAAACATTCTGAGAAAATTGATTAATCATCGTGAATTTATATGATTGCACTTGTGGAGTTGAACTTAACAACATTTGATAACAAGGCAACGCCTCATTAATGATAATTGCAGTCGATTATATTAGTCATGCATGTTGGCACAAGTTTTAGTAATTGTGAACTTAATATATTGAAGCACATCTTCTATAATGTTCAGAATAGCCAAGCAAAAGTATCCTTGCAGAATCGCTTTTCATGGGAGTGCATTTCTGCTAAGTAGTGCAACCTCACAGGTCGTGCTAAGTATATGTAAACAGCAGCCAAAGTCGTGGTTTTTGTATATAGCGTTTGTATTAGTGTTGCACGTTTTCTGTTAGGGTTAGCTGAATTAATTAAGTCTGTTAGGGGTTTGTTTATAGCAGTTAATTAACTGCATTGTTGTTAGGTTGGTTGGCCTCAGTTTCTACACCTATTTAAAGAAGCTTCCCCTTGTACAAATTAATTGTAATTTTCTCCTTCAATTTCAGTTTCCAGAAATAGATAGCTTTCAGCTCGATTTTAGCATGGTATCAAGAGCTTAATCTTGATTCTTGATAGCTGTTTTTTTTTTTTTTTTTCTTGAAACCCATTTGAAGAATTACTATGGCCGAAAAAGAAACAACGACGACGGAACATAAGGCTCAAGGCGTCACTGAAGCCTTGCGACTACAGAATGGCGATCATCCAGGAATGACTCCAGTATCAGCAGTCTTGGATGGCAGCAACTATCTTGGATGGAGTAGATCCATCCGCTTTGCCCTAAAAGCGAAATGCAAGATAGGGTTCATCGACGGCTCCTGCGAGCGCCCCTCCGAGGGCAATTCTGAAATAGAACAGTGGGAAAGGGCGGATTCCATGGTGGTTTCATGGCTGCTGAACGCCATCTCAAAAGGGATTGCTGAGGCGTTTATCTACACTACCTCCGCGCGGAATCTTTGGATGGATCTGGAGTCTAGGTTTGGAGAGAGCAATGGGCCTCTGATTTACCAAATTCAGAGGGAGATAGCATCCCTACATCAAGGGGATATAGCTGTTTCAGTGTACTTCACAAAACTGAAAAAGCTATGGGACGAACTAGCATGCTTATCACCTTTACCAACCTATTCTTGTGGCGCCAGCCAAGTCTTACTGGAAAGGGATGCCTCCACACAGTTAATCCAGTTTATGATGGGGCTCAATGATACATATGATCACGTCAAGAATCAGATCCTGTTAATGGATCCTCTACCAACAGTAGCCAAGGCCTACTCAATATTCACTAGAGTTGAAAATCAGCGTGAGGTTGGCACAGGAGGTATCCAAGATGGAGCCATGAATGCACGATTCCAAGATACTTCAAGACAGACTGTTTTTGGGCAAGGACAGAAAAGGAGAGACTTGGTGAACAAGAGTGACCTTCATTGTGACCACTGTGATCGCGTGGGACACACTAGGGAGACATACTTCAAGATAAAGGGCTATTCTGATTGGTATAAGGCCCTGATGGAACAAAGAAGGAAGGGAAAAGGAACACCAAAAAGGGCAGCCAATGCAGTAGCTGAGGGAGAATAAGGGCACTCAGGAAAAGAAGCAGAAAAAGGGGAACATGGATGGTTGAATGCCATGAGGGCTGAGATTTTGAGACTGATGCAAGAACAGAAGGAAGCTGACCTTGCAAATACAAATATGGTGAGCTACAAGGATTTTGCAGGTATTTCACTCAAACCTTCACAACAATCTTTAAAACATGATGATTGCTGGATTATTGATAGTGGTGCCTCAGTACACATGTGTAGAACTTTATCGTTTTTTTATTCTTGGAAACACATTAACTCACCTGCTTTTGTGAAGCTACCTGATGGAACACGAAAAAGGGTTACACATAAAGGGAACATAGTTCTTAACAATGAAATCAGACTGATAGATGTTTTATGTGTTCCCTCTTTTAAGTGCAATCTGCTATCTGTGGAAAAGCTATGTACTGATAATTCACTTGATATATGTTTCTCAGGGCATGGTTGTTTTTGGCAGGACCTTCGGACTAGGAAGGTTATAGGGATAGGAAGAAAGATAGGAGGACTCTATGTACTCAATAGAAGTTCTGTTTCTAACACTGCACCGAATGTCCCTAGAATAAATAATTATGTGCCCTGTATGTTCTCTGTAAGGTTTGATAAAGATGTGTGGCACAAGAGACTTGGCCACACATCTATGGATGTAATAAAACGCTTACCTTTTAAGATTGAAAATGATACCAATGTTGATTACTGTGACATATGTCCCCTTGCCAAACAGCAAATGATGCAATTTTCTTCCAGTGACACTTGTTCTTCTAAAGTTTTTGATTTGATTCATGTGGATGTTTGGGGACCATATAGAGAATTTACCATCTCAAATGGTCACTATATGCTTACTATTGTTGATGATTATAGCAGAGCTACTTGGACTTATATGATGATGCATAAGTCCCAAACAACAGAAAAATTGAAACACTTCATTAACATGATTGAAAACCAGTTTAACACCAAGGTTAAAATTATACGTAGTGATAATGGGATAGAATTCACTAACAATGAGTGTCAGACCCTCCTCCAGAGAAGGAAAAATACACCAGAGAACCTGTGTCCATACACCCCAACAAAATGGGGTGGTGGAAAGGAAACATCAGCACCTCTTGCAGGTAGCAAGGGCACTGATGTTTCAGTAAGACATGCCAAAGAAATTCTGGACTGAGGCATTATTGACAGCCACCTATCTAATAAATAGGTTGCCTACATTTGTATTGAAGTGGAAAACTCATATGAGATGCTTTATAACAAACAGGCTAATTATGCTCATTTAAGAACTTTTGGATGCCTTTGTCATGCCACAAATGTGGCACCTAATAAGACCAAATTTGATAAGCGTGCGCACAGATGTGTGCTGCTAGGCTACATGCATGGACAAAAGGGTTATAGACTCTTTGATATAGAAAATGAAAAAGTGATAGTCTCAAGGGATGCCACCTTTCAGGAAAGTGTCTTTCCTTATAAGCAGGTCACCAAGGACAGTTTAACATGCCCTTTACCAGTAGTAGATGGAGATGATAGCTTAGATAACTCAGTTGAAACTCAGAGCAATGATGTTGTAGAAACACAGGATGCATCTCCACAACCTAGAAGGTCTAGTAGGCCGATTGTTAAGCCTGCCAAATTTAAAGATTTTGTGTGCTATCTATCTAACAATTATGTTGTTCCTCATGTCACCTCTATTTGTTCAGAGTATACATGTTTTGTAGAATCCTTATCTTCACTGCATGAACCCAAAAGTTTCTTGGAAGCACAGGGTAAACTAGAATGGGAAGAAGCCATGCAATCAGAGATTACGGCACTAGAAAAGAATGGGACTTGGAAAGTTACAAAACTGCCATCAGACAAGAGATGTATAGGGAGTAAGTGGGTGTATAAACTGAAATTAAAGGCAGATGGCACAATAGACAGGCATAAGGCAGTTGGTAGCAAAAAGGTACAATCAGGTTGAAGAAGTGGACTACACAGACTGTTTTGCTCCTGTGACAAAACCTGTTACAGTTCGATTGATCTTGGGGATGGTGGCCTCAAGGGGCTGGCCCCTCCATCAAATGGATGTGAATAATGCCTTCCTGCATGGGTCACTTGATGAAGACATTTACATGGACCCTCCAGAAAGCTACAAAGTGCCAGCAGGATATGTGTGCAAGCTAGAGAAATCCTTGTACGGTTTGAAACAAGCATCCAGGCAGTGGAACCAAGTTTTTTCAGAGAAGATGGAAGCTTATGGATTCAAACAGTCACAGCATGATCACTGCCTGTTTGTGAAGGGTTCAGGGACATCATTAGTAAAAAAAGGAGCACCTTATTAGCACCTTTTGATTTCCCTCATAGATATATGACAATATTTGAACGTAATAAAAGTAACAATATAGATATAAGTTAATAACATTGTAGATATAAGTTAATAATATCAATAATATACATAATAAGAAACTCCTAGTAGGATCATGCTCATTGATTGTTATTAATATGGTAAAATAATTAAGTTATTTTTTAATGAATAATATTTTAAGTATGTTGAGTTTCCAACCCTAAATTCATTCCCTTTTTCACTTGATATTAAATTTATCAAATGCTTGTAATTTTATAATTTAACTTCTTGTCAATTTCATTCACTTTTTAAAAGACCCAAAAATAGAAATAAATAATCTACTCATAAATTTTAATCTCTATATCTCCTCTCACAAATCTTGATTTTAGCACCTTATCAAACATAATAAACACGAACAAGAAAATAGCAAGATTGTAAAATTATATAAGTAAAAGAAAAAAAATTGTATAAAACAATTTCCCAGTTTAAAAGTGCAAGTATTTGTTTAGTGAAACAAAAGCCACATGTGTAGAACCCAAAATCCAATTGAAAATATATAATCTTTTTTCTCTAATAGAAATATTTTCAACAACGATTATAATGTTAATGCTAATAATAAATAAGATTTAATTTTATATTTCACAAATAGAATTGAAAATGCTGAAAAAGTTGCTGACTTAATAAAATAATCACTATTAGTTTACTTAGAATTGATTTTAGAATAAACCAATGAGGGGATAAAAGAAAAAACATAATTATGAGAAAAGCCTGAAGAAATTATGAAATACTGATTGTATTAAACATATATGTATTCACATATCATGTCGTTTAAGCAACCAAAAAAAAAATGAGTACAAAGCCAAAAGCAAAAGAAAGTACGTATTGTGCAATATTATTAGACTTTTAAGTCAAATCACAAAATAAAAGATAAAAATAATATTTAAGATATATTAAAGAATTGACTTTAACGTATGTATTTATTATTAATCTATTGCACGCCTACAAAAATTTTTATTAAATAAAAATATACGAAATAGGAAAATAAAATTCAAACAATCATGTGCAAAATTTTACTCAAAAGAGTTCAATTATACACACATGAAAATATATATTTACATATAAAAAGATTTAAATAGATTAATATTTATTATTAATCTATTGCACGCCTACAAAAAATTTTATTAAATAAAAATATACGAAATAGGAAAATAAAATTCAAACAATCATGTGCAAAATTTTACTCAAAAGAGTTCAATTATACACACATGAAAATATATATTTACATATAAAAAGATTTAAATAGATTAATATATCGATAGATGGAGAAACTAATTAAATACAAATTAAGTATGGCGATTCTTTCCATCTTGTAAACATCATTAATAAAAAAACATGAAATATGAAAATGAACAATAAAACTAAACTACATAATAAATATTTAATGGATGAAATTACGATGTATAACAAAATTAGTGCATGAAAAGATACAAAAAGGGTATATATTTAACATTAACAAAAACTAAATGGAGATTACATGGAATCATACAAATTGAGTGTTAATAAAATATTTAGCCATAATTAACACGAAATAAATTTCTCCCTCCTTGTAGAAAACAAAATCAAGCAACATGGAAATATGAAAATCTAACACCAAAGATAATATATATATATATAAATATATATATATATATATTAAAATTTTATAAAGGACACATAAGAAAAATGTAAAGACTATTAATAAATAACTTTCAAACATCATGATAAATAATATATCAAAAAGAAATAAAATGATATCATGGTAAAAAAAGAAAAAGAAAAAACATTAGTCTAGGAAAAGAGTGAAAAGACAAACAAATATTATAATTTAATAACAAAAATATGAGAAAGAGATAGAGATTATTAGTTACATAACTTAAAAAATCATGTAAATTAATATATAAAAACAAATAAATAATATCATGGGAAGTGTAAGACACCACGCAAGCCATAGAAGAACAATGAGAAGAAGCATACGAAGTGTTAGGTTGTGAGATTGTTTGTTGGAGAATAGAAAATTGATAGAATTGTGTCTATCTAATAAATGAAGGGATGCAGAATAGAATCATACATTATTTAAGGACAAATGTGACGGATACCACCATTATCATCGTCTAATCAAAATATTTTGTTTAGATATTTCCTAAATTTGTGGTAGTCAATCTATTAGTTGAGAAATTTATGTGAACTTAAATCTATTTAAAAGAGTCATTTATAAATAATTCATCAACCAATGAAATATTTTTTTAACCATTAAAAACTTCAAAATTTGCCAAGAATCGTATACTATATTAGATAGATAGAATATAGACTGGTTAATAAATTCCAAACCTGAAAAAAAATGGAGAATAAAATATGTTAAAGAAAGATCTATATTGTAAAAAATAATTATTTTAATATATTAAAATTAATAAGTTAAAATTATATTTTTAGTCCCGTAACTATAGGTCGTTAGCATTTTTGGTCCTGTAACTTACTCTATTTACACATTTAGTCCTTTTTTGATGAATTTAATCCTGAATACCTCACATTTGGTCCTTTTTTTGATAAATTTAATCCTGTGTTGATAATTTTGATCCGATTCCCATTCGAGTAGATCTCATTTTTTGTCCTGTAATTATATGTCACCAGGACCAAATTTGTTAATACAGGACTAAATTTGCCAAAAAAGGACCAAATCTGATATGTGTTTGACTAAATTTGTCAAAAAAAAAAGGACTAAACGTGTAAACAAAGTAAGTTATAGGACCAAAAGTGCTAACGACCTAAAGTTACAAGACTAAAAATGTAATTTTGTCAATTAATAATTTACTTTATGATATATAACCAGAGAGTAATATAAGTTTGAAAAATTAAAAAGTATATGATAAATTTAAAAATAAATGATAATGATAAGATAAATAACATTTCTAAACGAATAATATATAATACTCTAAAATTTAAATTTGGTTCAGATAAATTATCGTGATCTTGAAGATAGAATTTTATATGGATAAATATTAATTTTGAAAATAAAACATTGTGTAGAGGATATTGTAGATAAATACATACAAATTCAAAAGAAATGGAAAAAATGTGTTGTGTCCCAAAATTCAAAAAATAATTGACAAGAATACTGAGAAGCTTGGAGATTGTATTTCAATCAAATCTGATGAAAAATATTATCAAATTTCTTGCTTTGATGGAAATCAATACAGTGTGGACTTAGAGAATCATACATGTAGGTGTAGAAAGTGGGATTTGAGTGGCATACCAGTGTAAGCATGTTGTATGTGCAATTTTTTGTAATGGCTGGGACGTAGAAAAATACACATACCACTGCTACAGGGTCGAAACTTACTTGAAAGCTTATCAACATGCAATCATCCCAATCAATGGAAGGGATGAATATAAGAGGATTGATTTCAACCCACCATTCCCACCAAAAGCTGCTAAACGAGTGGGGATGCCTCCAAAAGCTAGAAGATTGGAAGTTGATGAAGTTGTTCCAAAAAAGAGGAAAGGAAGGTCTGGACCAATCATGAGGGAAGGATCATCCACGACAAAGAGGCAACAAAACACTGTCAAGTGTGGGAAGTATGGTCTGCAAGGACACAATGCCAGGGGGTGTCATGACAAGGATGCAAGAATTGATCCTATCACTGATGCAAGCAGCCAGGTTCAGCCAAATTCCAATACGATACAGGTATAATATTTTATTTTCACGTGATTTAATTCTATGACTAACCACAACAACTATAAGGACTAACAAATGTTGTTGAAAAACAGGTTCCAACAAAGGGCAAGGGGATTATGCAAGAACCTAAAGTGCCATTGCATGCAAGAACAAGAAGTGTAAGTCCTAGTTTAGCTTTTGCACATCTTACTGTTTAGTAAGGCCTATTCAACCAAACTTATTGTTTTGTGCAATACAGGGGCAAATACCAACTGAAGGGCCAAAAAAATTGCAGGTATTACATCTTCTATGTTACTATTATTTTTAACGATACAATAACTTATAACTATATATTACCTAAACAGGTTACAAGAAAATGAAAGAGAGTTATGAAAGAACCTGAGGTACAAATGCCAAGAAAAACAACAAGAAGCGTAAGTACCATTTGTTTTAGCTTGGAGTTCTAAATAGAATATTTGGGATTATTGGAAATTTTATGTATTTGAGAATATTTTGTTGGGATTTTTATGACTATTTGTTAGAGTATTTGGGAATGTTTTATTCGGATTTTTATGGTTGTTTGTTAGAGTATTTGGGAATATTTTATTGGGATTATATGACTGTTTGAATAGAATATTTGGGACTGTTTTATTAAGATTATTATTATTGTTTCAATAGAGTATTAGGGACTGTTTATTGGGATTTTTAGGACTGTTTGAATATAGTATTTCGAACTTGCAAAATCAAATGGGATTTTTATGCATCTTTTCTTATCTTTACAGACATATTGGAGGTGTTGAACCAGTTATTAGAAAGCCTCAAAAATCCTGTGTCATAACCCCAACAATGTTCCAACAATTTCAAGAATGTCAAAAAGGAGTTAGGATCAAGGAACCGACTCCACTTGTTGAGGGTCAATCAGATCCCAGGTCATTGCAAGAGCAAGGAAGTTCCGGATCAACCCCTTCAATAGTTAAATGAGGGAAAAAGTTCGTTATAATGTTCAATTTAAGCCAAGCAATCAATCAAACAAAGAAGGGGAAGAAGAAGTCTAAATTGTGATGATTGTCCATTTTTTGGTCATTGTCTATTTTTTGGCAGAAACTGTATCAAAACCACTAGGTCAAACTATCTTGAAATGCCTCTCATTTTGGATGTATTGTTTGGTAAGCCATAGTTTTGAAATGCCTAATGATTGTATCTATTTCGGTTGGTCAGAAAAGGCTATATTTTGCACAATATACATATATGCAAGGGGCTATGTTGGAAATGAAGAATGCAGTTATGAAAACAAGTTTTTTTTTATTGTATATATTTTTGCTTAGTTTTCAGATTCAATTTACAAATGGTCAAAGTTAGTGGACTTAAATTTCACCCCATTCAAAGTTATTGGACTAAAATTAAACCATGCGAAAGTTAGTGTACTAAAATTCATCCTTATAGAAGAAAATACATTCAAGTCATCCCGCCACGTCAGTCGCCTGCCACGTCGTCTACCATGTCATGTGCGGACGTAGTTAATTTCGTCGGACAAGTAAGCAAATTAGGCCACGTCAGCAAAATCCGATCAATTGACCGGAAAATTGGAACAAAAACTCTCAATTGGACTAAATTGAAGCAAAATTGCAACATAATGTATAAAATGTGATAATTACCAAAGTTAGTGTACTAAAATTGAACGAGAGCCAAGTTAGTGTACTAAAATGTGATAATTTCCAACATAATGTATTTTTTTTCCTGCCAAATTTTAAAGGTTTAGTTTGTTAATTGATTTTCGTTTAAAACCAATTAGATTTTTTCATGATATTTCAAAATTCTAAGAGTGATGTAAGTTTGAAACAATGAATGATGAATTAAAAAGTATATATATGTGGTTAAAATTAAATATAAATGGTAGTGATAAGCTAAATAATATTTCTAAACATAATACAAAATCTTCACAAATCTGAATCTGTTTAAGATAAATAGAAATTCAATTAGTATCATGATCTTGACGAAAGAATTTTGTATGGATAAGTATTAATTTTGAAAATAAAATATTGTGTAGATGATTTTCCAGATATATACAAAGTAAATTCTTAATTTAAGATAAATGAAATTTCAACCAATGAGATTTTTCATTTATTATTTAAAATTAAAAATTAGTAGGAAATCAAAATTGGCTTAACTGTAGTCAAAGTTGGTTATTATGCTATATATAGATAGATAATAAACTTGCTTCCATTAATTCGTAACACAAGCCTATAAGAGATCCTCTTTCCCGGCCACTTTGAAATCAAACATTTTCAAACAAGCGCGCAGGCGCGCGCACACACAACAGAAGGGACACTAAGGCCATGGAAATGAACGAAACAACCTTTTGCATCGATTTTTGTTGGTTACTAGCATTGTGTTTCGCCACAATAATCTTTGCGAAATGGCCACGTTCCAAACATAGAAGCACACTTCCTCTTCCACCAGGTCCAATGGGCTACCCCATCGTCGGTTGCTTGCCTGAAATGATGAAGAATAAGCCGACCTTTCGATGGATACACCAACTCATGCAAGAAATGAACACAGAAATAGCATGTATCCGCCTCGGTAACACACATGTTATCCCTGTCACGTCTCCTGAACTTGCTCGAGAGTTCTTGAGGAAGCAAGACGTAATTTTCGCCTCCAGGCCTGACTGCATGTCGGGCAAGCTTACGAGCACTGGGTACTTGACAGCAGTCTTATCACCCATGGGTGATCAATGGAAGAAAATGAGAAGAATTGTGGCCTCAGAAGTGCTTTCACCGACCTTGCACCGATGGCTCTATGGAAAAAGATGTGAAGAAGCTGATCATCTGATCAAATATGTGTACAAGCAAAGCCAAAATCGACTCACAAATGGGCTTGTGAATGTGAGAATTGCCGCACGATTTTACTGCGGTAATGTGATTAGAAAGTTGATGTTTAGTAAGAGGTTCTTCGGGACAGGAATGGAGGGTGGAGGCCCTGGATTGGAAGAGGAAGAGCATGTGGATGGGTTATTCACAATTTTGAAGTTTCTTTATGGCTTTGGAATTGCTGATTATCTTCCATGGTTGGAGGTGTTTGATCTGGATGGGTATAAAAGGATTCTCAAAGAAACTATAAAGAGTGTGAGAAAATACCAAGATCCAGAAATTAATAAGAGGATTGAGATGTGGAAACAAGGGATTAGAAAGACGGAAGAGGATCTCCTTGACGTTTTGATTAACCTCAAGGATTCAAAAAACAATCCCTTGTTGTCAGTTCAAGAGATAAAAGCAGAAATTAATGTAAGTTTTTCTATATCCTCCCTTTTTTAACTTGGAAAATTGATAAAATTAGTTATTCTAACCCATTTTCCTTTAATTAATTGTATAGATAGTATTGCATGCTTCTCGGGGTTTCTCATATTTGGTTTTACAGGAAATAATGCTAGCAGCGGTTGATAACCCATCAAATGCAGTTGAATGGGCTCTTGCGGAGATGATCAATCAACCAGATATTCTTGATAAGGCTTCTAAGGAATTAGACCAAGTCGTTGGCAGGAATAGACTAGTAGATGAATCTAATTTGCATAAACTAAATTATGTCAAGGCCTGTGCAAAAGAGGCATTCAGGTTGCACCCTGTGGCACCTTTTAATGTCCCACGCGTATCGACGAAAGACACCGTTGTGGGTGGTTATTTCATCTCTAAAGGTAGCCATGTGTTGTTGAGTCGTCCAGGGCTAGGTCGAAATCCGAGGGTTTGGGAAGACCCTCTTGTATACAAGCCCGAACGCCACATTATTAATAAGGACTCAGAAGTTGTGCTTGTTGATCATGAATTGCGCATGATATCATTTAGTACTGGAAGACGAGGATGTCCGGCAATTGTGCTTGGTTCTACGATGACTTTCATCCTTTTGGCTAGGCTTATTCAGGGATTCAGTTGGAGTGCACCACGTGATGGGGCAAGCAATATTATTGACTTGGCTGAATCAAAAGAAGAGTTGTCAATGGCTAAGCCATTGATTGCACATGCAATACCAAGGTTGGAACCACATATTTATCTAAAACTCATGCAAAATTAATTTCATGTACATGTCTAATAGACATGTCGGTTGACAAACTATGGGAGAATGTATTAACACAAATCTTGTGTGTATTAAGTAATTATATATGTTGGTTGTCATTAGCAGAGTTGTGATAAGTTTCCTACGCATCTCTTCTCTTTTCCAATCTTGCAAGCTCGTCTGCTGTCAAATGGCTTTGCCTATATATTTGTGTTAGATGGAGACACAAAAAATTATACAGATTAGCCGGAATATAAACTGATAATTTGTTTCGTAGATTAATTATTCTCTAATCAAATATGTGCAAGATCTTCTCTTTGTTTTGCAAGTACCTCTCTGGCGTTCGGGTGATGAATGCCAGATTTGGCCTTGGGCCTGGATTCCTTTTTTAGATCGTAGTCCAAGGTGGAGAATGTTGAGATAAATAACCCATAATCCTTTGGGAGGCCCAAGCCCTCCAATACCACTGTCCCTGTTGGTTTAGGCCGTCCAGGTGAGGGACAGTCACACTAGTGGATTTGAGCCTCCCAAAGGATCATGGGTCATTTATCTCAACAATTTGGAACAATGAAAAATTAATCCTACGCAATATTATAAGTTATTTAGAGATGGCGGACCTGATAGGTTTTGAATGGCTAAATTGCTTTTTTGGTTCCACAAAAAAGGGAACAATGTCCTTTCTTGTCCCATGATTTACATAATTTTATTTTTTATCCCAAAATTATTAAAAAGTTTGCAAAGTTAGTCGCAAAAGAGTTTTTCGGTTAAGTTTTAACGGTAAGTGGTAGAAATCCCACTACAAGAAATAGAAGATTAGCGACAAAAAAAATCAAGTGACAATTTTAATATTATCACTAATTATATATATTTTGTGACAAGAATATTTATTTTGTCACAATAATGAATTTTATGATTTTAATAATTGCTATTATTTTGTAAAATTTTTATTAGTGAAATGTGCACAAGGTTGTTACTAAATATAATTAGTGACTCATATATAGTGACAACTTAGTGACAAAAAATAATTGTTGTCACTATATTGTATTGTCACTAAGTTGTCACTATATATGAGTTACTAATTGTATTTAGTAACAACTTTATACATAATTCTTGTCACTAATAATTATATATTTTTAGTGACAACTTTAAAATTGTCATTTGATATTTTATCACTAGTATGATATTTTCTTGTAGTGTTCGTTAACCTTCAATTACTAAATTGCTTTTTTAATCCCACAAAGGTGAGAGGTTTGCTTTTATCTTCCCATGATTTACAAAAATTCTTTTTGGTACTAAAATTGTTAAAAGATTTGCAAAGTGAGTCCAAAAGTTTTATTTTCATCAATTTTTTTGACATTAATCAATAAATTAATGCACACAATATACGAATTATTTTATTAAATCAACAATCACTCTTATACAATCACTATTGAATAGACTAATAATTTATTTACTCTATTTTTTATAATATAATTTATGAATTTTAATATAAATTATTATTTATTTTTATATTTAGACAAACAAACAACCACTACAAGAAAAGCGCTCAATAGCAACGAAAAAAATCAGCATCGAGCTAATTAGCAAGTAAATTTTCGTTGCTAATGCATTATTTAATACAAGAAATTTACTTGCTAATGAATTTAGCAACGAATTATTTAAAATATATATTAAATTAACTTATCTAATAAATTAAAGATAATTATTAATATTTGCTTTCTAAAATCACTGTGCAAATTACCCCCTATGTTGTCCCTTGATAGGGGATAATTTGCTTCATTTCTTAAAATACAGTGAGATAATTTACTAATTATTTTTTCACATGAAGATTTTTAATCATTTTTTATATCATATGGTGTAATACATCTATCCCTAATAGAAAATATATATCTTTTTCTTCCCTCTCATATTCTGGAACCTTCCTGCTCTAATCGAGAATCATCTTTGAATTTAGCCTCTAGAATATTATTAAACGCCCACCTAACTCAAAAATATAAAATTATTCTTATTATAAACTATATTATCACTATGTACAGTAAGTCTTGAGTCGATGTGAACAGATTTATAAACAATCCCTGTTTCTGAATCTCCTCATTTCCAATAAATTCCAACTTCGTATTATTTTATGTCAAAAGACATTTGCAAGGCTTAAAATAAGCGTCTACTTATTTATTAATGAAAATAAAATAAGTATAATATTTTTATTTTATAACTATTACTCTTAAACTGCTTAATTAAATTCTATTAATTTAAGTTATAAATTATAGCAATTCCATATATACCAATTAACTTATGCTGCTTTTTTTTCAAAACCTACTCAAATCTCAGATTTTTTCACTTTTTAATTTTTATTTTTAAACACTCTCAACTTATGCTATTGCATAAGTTGTAATTTTATCTCCATTTTATTCTCATAACAAAATAAAACCTATTACAAACCCAATTTTATAAGAGATTATTTTCTTTTGAATTATAGTTGGGTTTTATTGTTATATGTCTTGACATATATAAATAACATGTACCAGTGTCACATTAATATATTATAAACCAGACATATAGTAATAATAATAATAATAATAATATTATTATTATTATTATTATTATTATAATATGGATCATATAATATTGACATAACTTTATTTTCATCATTTGATATACATGCAATAAAAATCCCTAGTAATTAATACTCAACCAACAAGCGATTTAGGAAGGAAAAGAAAAAAACAAACCAAAAATTTCAGTGTGAAATGAAAGAAGCAAAACGATTGATGAGATTCTTTGCCTTTTCAGTTTGAAGATCAAATATATGAAAGCAGTGATCCTCTCCTTGAATCTCTACCACCTCCACTTGGCCTTTCCACCCACTCTTCTTCACTTCCTCTGCGTATACTAAACCCCTCGCCGTCAACATATCCTTCTCTGCCAAACAAACTATAATCTTGGAGCATCCCAGCCCGGACAAGCTCGGAGCTCCGTCGGCCAGTGGATTGATCAATGGGTCATCAATGCCACCGGGAGCAGACGGGTATACGAATAACCACAGCTTGTAAAGTAGATTTTGCTCTATATCTTCTTTTGGTTCGTTGCCGATGGGGTTAGAGCCCCAGAAGTAGGGATGTGAGAGAATTGCACCCAAGATTTTCACGCTTCCCGGTAAAGATTCCGACCCCGCACGCAGAGCAATGTTGTGGGCGATGTTCCCGCCGGCGCTGTCTCCGCCGATGAAAACCCGGTTGAAATCGGCGTGGTTGGTGATCCACTGATCTTTCTCGAAATGGGTTTGATCAAGAACGTGGGAGCAGACCCATTTGAGGGCGTCCCAGGAATCCTCGTACGCCGCCGGGAGGGGGTGTTCGGGAGCGAGACGGTACTCGACGGAGATAACGAGAGCTCCGGATTCGGCGGATAAGAGGTTCATGTAGCGGTAGTCGAAGAAAGAGAAGGCGGATTCGATGCAAAATCCTCCGCCGTGGTAGTAGACCAAGATGGGGAGCTTTTGAGTGGGGAGGGTGAGTTTCGGGAAGTAAAGTCTGGCGGATAAGGTTGGCGAGATGGTGATGTCTTTAGAGGAGACGCCGGTGGTGGGATCTTCCGGCGAGGGAGGAACGTGGGGCGAGCCGAGGAGGCGGTCGACGGTGCCGTCGGTGTAGACTTTGATGATTGGAGAGAGGTCGGTGAGGACCTCTTTGGTTGTGGAAGCCATGGCAGTGTATGCTTCACAGATAACTCAGTGGTGGCGGTGGCGGTGGCGGCGGCGGGGGCGGGGTGGGAGGTTGACGTTTGATGTGAATGAACTGTGGGTAATTTATAGGAGAGAGAAGTTGGAAAATGTAGCACGCAAATGATGATTTGTTTTATAATTTTCAAAATTAAATAGCAACTTGCCTGCTATTTAATTAATTATTGGAACACCTATAATTTTAACTTTTTATTTTTACTATATATATCTATACTATCTATACTTCCATACTATTATTTCTCCCAAATTGATCTGCCAATTTTTTTATTATTTTTATTATTTTTTTTAATTTTTTTATATCTTCTTAACTTCATATTTTTCTCTATTCTCTCAACTTCTTATTTTCTTTGTTCTCAACTTCCACATCTTTTTTTTGTTCTCCCATTTTTCTTCAATATTTTCTCATAATTTTTTTTATATTTTTTAATATCTTATTTATCTAAATAACATATTTTTAAAATAATAATTAGTTTTGAAATCTTAAATTAATTTTGCACACACATATGAGTGTACCACATGTACTAGTATATATATATATATATATATATTTGTCAACATCATAGGTCCATTTAATTCAATATAAAATTTTACATCAGAATTTTAAAACATAAAAGTCATAATTATTTTAATTTACAAAAGAAGTTGTCTATTTCCAATGAAATAAATGAAGAAACTTGTCACAAATTAAAATTTTTGATAGGATTTATGACAATCACAGACCAGTCGTAAATAGGGGTGCCAGACGAGTCGAGCCGGCTCGAGTTTGTGCTCGACTCGAGCTTGAGTTTTTCGAGCTCGAGTCAAGCCAGCTCGAGCTTGAGTTTTTCGAGCTCGAGTCGAGCCAGTTCGAGCTCGAGCTCATTTGTCTATGTTTGTTAGGCTCGCGAGCGGCTTGCGAGATTTTTCCTTTTTTTTTAAATTTATATATATATATTTAAAATTTTTATATATTTAATTTGATATTCAACATTTTATCGATTTCATACTAAAAATTGACCATATATTATAATTATTAATCAATATTATACATTTTATTTTAGATAATAATAAACTATGGTATTGGTACTTTTATTTATACATTTAAAGTTTATATTTATATAAAAACAAACTTAATCAATAATTTACTAAATTTTAATATTTTTTAAAATAATTATTTAATATGACACATATAAAATCAAATGTTATATTTTAATATCTATTTATAACCTCTTATACTCTTTTAAATTAACAAGTCCTAACAATTAACTTATGATTTTTTGTATCAATTTGTGACTTTTATATTTATATCAAAATACATAGTATATACATTATACGGTCTATAAATTTACTTATAAATTTATGTCAAAACTTAGTAATTCCCATGAATTAATCTAAAGATGATGATGATGATGATGATGATGATACTAATAATAATAATAATAATGACGATGATGATGGTAACATGGTTGAATAATTTTAATTATTTTTATTGTTATTTATTATATATAATGAGATCAACAAGCTTACTCAACAATTTAGTAAGTTTTAATAATTTATTTAAAATAATTATTTAATATGACACATAAAAATTCTATGTTATATTTTAATATCTATTTATAACCTCTTATATTTTTTTAAATTGAATAATTATGATTTTTTATATCTATTTGTGAGTTTTATATTTATATCAAAATACACAGTATACATTATACAATCTATATATTTTACTTACAATTTATGTCAAAACTTAGTGATTCCCATGAATTAATCTAAAGATGATGATGATCATGATAATAATAATAATAATAATAATAATAATAATAATAATGAAATCAACAAGCTTAATCAATAATTTAGTAAGTTTTAATATTTTTTTAATATGTCACATAATTCTATGTTATATTTTAATATTTATTTGTAATCTCTTATACTTGTTTAAATTGACAAGTTCTAACAATTAATTTATATATATATATACATATTCTATACTATAATAATTTATAATAATATAATTTTATTAAAAATTATATCAATAATTAAAAAATATACCAAAAATTATACTAATATTTACAAGCTCGTTCTCGAGCTCGAGCTCGAGGAGCTTGATAGTCAACTGGAGCTGAATTTAGCTCGAGCTCGAACTCGTCCAATCGAGCTCGAGTTCGAGCTAGAGCTCATTAGGTAAGATTCGAGCTCGAGCTCGCCAAAAATGGTCGAGCTCGACTCGTTGCCACCCCTACCTTGGTACTATCATCTTAAAAAGATGAAGCTTTTTCTAGGTTCATTGAATCTTGTCCTCATTTGTTATATGGGCTTGGGCTTGATTTTCATTCTCAATTGGATCAAGCCTAAATTCAGTTAGTTCCAATTTAATTGAATCCATGCTTACCTAGGCCTATAATGCTTTATTCATTAATGAGATGTAAGTGTAAATCAATTAATCTAAATAATTGATTCACAAGCCCAATAATTAATTCTCCATTAATTGATCATAAGTATTTAATTAATCAAATTATTAAGACTTATGAATTCCTTTTAATAAATTAATCTAATTAATTGATTACAAGCTTAAACCAATTAATCTCAATTAATTGGTCACAAGTCTTAATTAATCAATTTAATTAATACTTGTGATTCTTATCAAATAGGCTCCAAATTATATAATCATATTATTTAATTCTTATGGATCGATTTCATAAACCATCCAAATGTATCAATTAATTTAACTCCTTAAATTAATTGGCATCTTCTGTATAATTAATCATATTATTAATTCTAAATTTCATCATGGATTTGCGTGTGACCCTTTAGGTTTACTACTCAGCTAGACTTGGGCTTGTTTTACATATACAATTTAATTAGCAAGTTATTCGTGTTAGATTTATTAGATCATATCATAATTAATCACATTCAATTAACTCCTTAATTGAAGGGTACCCGTTACCATGGGTTGTCACCTAGCAGTAGTCTATGGCACTAGAAAATAAGTAAATCTACGTAAACCTGTAAGTTACGAGTTTCATGCAAATACAATCCTTCCATCAAGCTAATCTCCCGATCGAAGTCTAGGGCAAGAAATTGCAATCGGTTCCCATCTTGGATTTCGATATCTATGTATCAACTCTACAGTTTGTGCTACTCATATTTCTCAATATAGGAAGCTCATTTCCTATTTTTGAATCAACTACCGTGGCCACGGATTTTGGAGAACACAATGTAGAGAACATGGAAGATTCTTCATCATCTCATGATGAGCGATGGATCCTATCATGGAACTCACCAACCTCCATGCATGCTCTGACTATGGTCTGAAAACATGACTTTTTAACAACTATAGAAGAAACCATAACTGCATCAGACGTGATCAAGTCATAGCCGTCCTATGCACAAGGTTACTATGGAACCTCAATCAAATGACCACTTAATGCACTATCATAACAAAGGAGATTCAAGTCATACCGATCATGCCCCACAAGGCTTCCATATGACATCTCCTACGGGTCAGTTCAATGAACTTGATAACTCCTTATCAAACACCCACTAAAGTGTCATAGACGTCATACGCCATTGTCTATGAAATGCAATAATCATCATATGAACGTATCACTTAGTCCAAGTCTCTAAGGAATCAATGGTCGATGCCCCTCTCGACCGATTTCATCGACTTTGAACATTTAGATCAAACCATAGAGGTTGGCTTCATGATCGCCATTATATGCGTGAGCCAACCCGAACGTAGCACTATAATCTGAGGGCGTCAACCAAATGCATTACAAATATTATATTTAAGCATAAGATTGAAGACGGGCCAAGAACAATTCTTTAATATAAACATTTTATATGGTAAAAGATTCGTTTAGAATTGGCAGGATAATGAGCCAACAATTGGCTTGAACGGTCACCAATTCTAACAATGAGGACCAAAAAGTGAGAATTCCATAACATATGATGAAGGGAACAAGCAGATCCGCCCGGGAGCGCGAGCGGAAGCATGAGAATGCAATATATTAAAAAATTTAAATAGCATAGCCGTAAAATCCCAAGGGGTGTTCCATTGGGTGCCTCAACCAGGGCGTTCGATATAAGGATATATCAATATTAAATATGCATATTGAACATAGGGCATTAGATAAAATAATAAACTACGAAAGCGTAATAAACCGATGTTGGCCTTTGTAATTTATCTCTCAATTGGCTACTTGCGTTGTTCCTTTCCGGAAACATTCACCAAAGTTTCAAAAGTATGAAACTCTCTAAAGGTGATCCACACCAACATCGGCAAGAGAATGCTCGTTTTTTCTTGCTAGAGGAAACGGGATCTTAGAGGATTTCGATTTAAGAAGGATAACACTATCAATTAGTGTTCTTCTTAAACTCATTTTGTTCTTTTCCAATTGATCCTAGATCAAATGAAGAACACAAGTGTAGAGAGTGAAGAGGTGGCCGAAGAGTTGAGGGAGAGAGATGAGTGTAATTTTTCTTCTTCTTCTTTCCTAGAAAAGATGCATAATGAATCTCTTGCTTTGATGTTAGTATATACTCATATATATACATAATTAATGTAATTATTGGAATGTGTCTAGGTTCATCAAAGGATGTCCAGATTCATCCTAATCAATCCACCATCAATTCTTCAATCAAGCCTACCATCTCTTAAGGTATAATTAAATTTCATACGCAAAAGAAGAGAGAGAGAGCCAGAGAGAGAGAGCCGGGAGAGAGGCGAGTGATTGATGAGTAAAATTATATGTGGCAGATGGAATGGGAGACAGATGAGGGCAGTAGAGAGAACGGGCTTTTTGTTGAATTTAGTTTCTCTTACCAAAAGAGACAAGTCAATCCACATCAAGCACAAAACATGACCGATTTTTGCTCCCTCCAAGTAGCATTTTCGGCCCCGCGGCTCACGCCGAAGCTGCTTAGCGCCCGGCCCCCCACACGCAGCCTCCCAAGCCCACGCTCCCCTTTTAAGCCTCTAATTACTTAAAGAAGAAGTCCAACTTTCTTCCTATTCCGAAAAATGAAATTAAAACACACCTCTCGGGGTCAAAATTTAATGGACCAGGTCCACTTAAATTAATCCTCAATTAATCTTTTTAATCCAATTAAAAGATCCAACGCTCTCAACTTTTCTATTTTTAATATAAATCCATTTACTGATTAAACGAGGGCTCGATATAATATCGGGCCCGTCCATCTTCAATGGACAATTCCCTTAAGTAATCCAATTACTTAGTTCATCCTCCAAAAATTGACTTCCAAGTCAATTTCCTCCACCTTCTCGGTGATTTTGTGTGTGACCCTTAGGTTAACCCTCAGCTAGACTTGGGCTTGTGTCGCAACAAGGGCCCGTTAACCATGGGTGGCCGTCTAGCAACGGTCCATGGCACTAGAGACTAGGTGAATGTTGGCGTGAACATTTAGGCGCCAATTCCGTACGGGTACGGTCCTTCCGTCTACCCGTCTCCCGCACTTTAGTCTACGGTATGGAATTGGGCGTCGGTTTCCCATCCTTGACTAGGCATCTATGCCCTTAATACTCGAGACTACGCATGCCTCATTGCATCGATACAAGGAATCATTTCCTGTTCGAACCAATCCATTGTGGCTATCAGTTTTAAGCAGCATGAAACGTGTTTCGAGTGCATAGGAGATACCTCTGTCACATACTGATAGAGGACGGATCCTCTTCTTGGAACCCACCGTACCTCGCTACACACATTCTGACTGCACTTGTAACAAGGCTTATAATGATCATCTTACAGAATGATCACCTCTCGCTAGATCCAAAGATTACAGTCGTACCTGTGCACGTGACTGCCATGGTTCCTCAAGTCTGAGGACTACTCCCGTACTATCGGAACATGGAAAATTCAATCATACCGACCAAGCCTCCAAGGTTTCCATATGATGATCCCCGCGAGTCAGTCCAGTCGGCTCGATCCCAGTCGACCAACCCATCAAGATCGTGTAGGAGTTCCACGTTTGTCGCCGATAAAACACGGCACCCATCCAATGAACACGACTCTTGATGCAAGTCTCTATAGGACTCTCGATGCCCTGTCTCGAGGTCCTCGACTTGAAACGTTTCAGACACAACTCTTAATCAGTTGATTTCATGACCACCATACAATGCGTGGCCCAACTGCATGAGTTATTAATTGTGGTCTGTGGGTTTTGTTGCGATATATGTAAAACACCATTTTAAGCAAATGGAAAATGAGCGCAACAAGAGAGAATATACCAAAGGTAACGAATTACTCATTTTATTCATTATATAATATTACATTACATCAAGTTGTCAAATAAGTTACAAATTGCCAAACCTATTGGCTTTCTGGTCACCTATTCTAACATATGGGACCAAAAGTGTAAAAGCCCTAATGGCCGCATGTTAAGAACGTGGTGTTTCCGTTTAAAAAATTGAACGAAAAAGGTGACATAGGACCAAAAATACTAATTTTCAAAGTTACGGACCAAAAGTGAGAATCCCCTAATCAATGAGATCAAAAGTGGGAAGACCCTAAATTATAGGACGAAAAAGTATTATTTTCCCAAATTTTATTTATCACTTACCGAAATGAAATTATTAAAAAAAAAAGTATTTCAATAATTTACTAATTGGTATCACTCACGCCCTTCTCCTTCAATCTTGCATACGTCCTCATGTTGTCATTTTTTGTTTATGACCCTATTTGAGTGCCACGAACATCTAATTGGGCATCTAGATAAAGTCATCTCTCTGTATTTAGTTTTATCCCATCTAACATCTGCAATAACTCTGTTTGATACATTACAACTCTCCATTTCTTTCTTTCAAGCCTAAAATATTCTTCTTTTTTTTTTTTTTTTTTTTTGTATAAACCCAATTGTTCTACTAAAAGCTATCAATGTAATTAAGGCATAAAAATTCAAGATAAAAATTAATCAAAGGCACTCACACTACCCGAAATGCAATGCTTCAAGTTTGAACAAATGATTCTCCACGATGAATTTTAAAATAATAGCAATTTCAGTAGGATCTGAAATAAATAAAGCCAAACTACACTGTATCAGCAACCAAAAAATAAAAAATCAGGACAAAATACCAATTCACCACAACTCTAGTCAAAGAAAAGAAAAATCCCAATTTACCTTAGCCACACATTTTTGCAGCGGATAAAGGGAGTGTTTGCGAGAGCTTTTACTTTTAAAGAAGTGATTTTCGTAGGAAAAGTTAAAAGTTGTAGCAGAATAAAAAGTGTGTAGTATTTATAAAAAAAAGTGAAAAGCAGATAAAAGCTAAATTGGTAGTGTTTGGGAGAAAAGCACTTTTAAAACACGTTTAATTTATTAAAGACCGTTTTGTCCCCTTGTATTAAACAGATGCTATTTTGCCTTAATATTTGTGCTTATCTCTTGATTATAATAATTATATTTCCTAAAAAATAATATTATTTATTTCAATTAGTATATCTCATATTTAACTTTTTTACAAAATGATTATAATTTATATTATTAAATATTCAGTATTTAATTAAAAAAATGAATGTTTAATTCAATAATGTTCCTATTATGTAATATAATTGTTCATTCATGCACAATAAAAAAAACTTACAATATTGACAAAATAATTATTATTTTTTTAATTAATCCTAGCAATTAAATTTATTGTTTTCCTATGATTTAGGAATAATATCATTATAATATAGAAAAATAAAATAGTAAAATTTAAAATATTAACATGTGAAATTATAAATTTTGTTAGTGATAAATTATTCAAATTATTTAAAATTTCTAACATCAATTTTAGAATGAACAATTTTGAAAATATATTAAAAGGATAAAACTGAATTGAAATTATTATAATGAGGGTAAAGTAGTCCAAAAAGAAGTTGAATTTATTTACAAAAAAGCCAAAGCAGCTAGAAGCACCCCCCAAGGTGCTTCCAGTTTTTAACTTAAAAGTGCTTTCCGTAGCAGTTTCAGAAGCAGAAGTTGGCATCCCAAACACCTCAAAAGTGCTTTTCAGCATCTAAAAGCTGAAAAGCGCTTTTTTGAAGCGCGCGCAAACACTCCCAAAGATCTTGACAACCAATTTACCCAAAATTTCATTAGCTCAAAATTGTTTGCCAAAATTTTCGTTGCTCAAAATTCCTTTTGCGGCAGTAATAAAAAATATTTGCAAAATTGTCCAAGGACAATTTTTTTTTTTCTTTAAGTAAAGCAATGAACTATTATCTATTTTGAATAAATCGATTATAATTATTTATATCAAATAACTTAGATTTAATAACTTACCAACAATTATAACAATATATGCTAATCACCTATCATAAAGTAGTTTTACACCTACTCTTAAGTAGAATAACACACACATTGGGCGTGGTTTGGACTCACGAATTTACGAGTCATGAGGCCTCAATTTCGACAATTGAGCTAAACCTCATTGATGAAAGGACAAAGGCTTTTACTCCTAACATGGTAGATAGATAGATAGAGAGAGAGAGAGAGAGAGAGAGAGAGAGAGAGAAGAGGATGCGGCGCAAAGCCACCGCAGTAGAGGAGGGCACAGCGAGGCGGTGTCGTCGTGCCCTCATCACCACTAGGCGACGCCGTCACCCAGACTAGATCTTGTGGATATATTACAATTTATAAATATTTAAAATTTATATAATATAGTATATAAATATAAAATTTTGAATGTGAGGAGCATTTTAGTCATTGTTCTTAAAAATATGTGTTTAGGTTGACTAGAGGGCGGTGTGATTCATTATTCGTAACATAAGGGTGGTTTTTTATATTAAAATTTTCACAGGAGAATTTAGATATTTTCCCATATCACAGGGGTATATGTGGTTAAAAATAGAATTTGTTTCTAAGAAAAACCCTACATAAAGCTATGTGATATTATTGATCAAGTTATGATTGTTGTAATTATTGTAATAATCGATATAACTAAATGTATTCTATTTAGTTCAATTAATAATATTCATTGCTTTTATTTTATTTATTTTTTTAAATGTTGATTTTTTGGATAATTGTTTAGATATTTTTATGTTTGGTGGTGTGTTGTTGATTTTTTTTGATTTTATAACTGTACGTGGTTGTTGTTCCATTTACACCAAGGAAGGAATCTTTCTATAAGTAGACATTACACCCTCACCATCTGAAAAAGACCTTTTTTTCAAATGAAATGTGGTCCGACCTGTCAATAATTTTTGTTTCTTATGTTGTTCTTTTTTTTTTTTTTTTTTTTTGTAAATGTAATTTATGATGATATTTTTATTTGAGCTATAATACATGCACAATACATTTTCCCGAATTATATGGTCGTTTTTATACTTAACCGTTTTTTTTTGTTTTAACTTATCAAAATTACATATTTAGTCCTATAAGATAGGGTCACTAGAAAAAAAAAAATTAGCTACATTTTTATTGACCATGGTTAATAACCGTGGGAAATAACTATTATTAATTACGGATAAATAAAAAATCGATGTAAAAACTAGTTTTTCCACCATGAAAAATTTATTTGCCACAACTTTTAATTAGTTGTGGTAAAAACATTATATTTTTGCCACCCTCGCAAAAACCACGGCCGATAACCATTGCATGGCCGTGGTCAATAACTATTCGCTACGGTTATTTAGTATTAATCATGGCAATTAGTCATGGTCAAATGCCATATTTTTTTGTAGTAGGTGTTCAACACTTTTAGTTCTCTGATTTATGGAATTTTTAAAATAGTCGCAAAATTAAAAAAAACTCGACATATTTAGCCTTATACATTATGGGATTTATAAAATTATCCCAAAATTAGAAATCTCGACATATTTAGTCCCATAAATCCTATAAAGCAGAGACTAAATGTGTCGAGTTTTCTCAATTTTAGAACTATTTTGAAAATCACATTGAGCATAGAACTAAATGTGTCGAGTTTCTCAATTTCGGAATCATTTTGAAATTTCCGTAAAGCATAAATAAACTAAATGTGTTGAACCCCTTATTCTATGAAAATAAAAGTGTAAATTTGCCCAACTCACCATATTAACTATGCAACTTACCATTTATCTCCATTTTCTGATGAAATTTTATGCAGGAAAACAGAGATATAAATGATAAGTTGCAAAATTCTCATAGTTCATATGATAAATTGAAACAAGAAAAATTAGATGGCAAACATAAGAACAGTCATAGTTCGAGTGGCAAAATATATTTTATCCTAATGTCATGATATAGCATATGTTGTACTTAAATACTATATTTTTGTCATTTTTTTTGCTAAACTAGTATAATGGCCACCCAGCTCAATGTATGAATGTTCATTTATCAATAATGTAATTGTTGGAAAATAATGGATAAATCATAAATATTGCATAAACAAATAAATTTATGAGCACAAATTAATTAACACATTCGCACATGGATCGATGGAACCTGTGGCAGCGAAAATATGGTGATCCACGTGCTTGAATCGTGCTCATCTACCTATTGCCTTAATTGAATCACCTACTTGTCTTTCTTGTTATCTTGAAGACTACCCACACAAACATCTTCATGATCAAGCACAAAACATCTTCTAGATCATCCGACAAACATCTTCAAGATCTCCCACGTTGGATCTTGTTCTAATTGTTGTGCAAACTTACAAACACGTCTTGTTCGCTTTGGTGGATTACTATCAGAGTAACACACTCGTTTACACACCTCAAAATCCATAGAATTTTTTATGATACTCAAGCAAAAACATGTATAAAAGTATAGAGAAACAATATTTGGAGGAGAGTTGTGTTGTGGTCCACTTACTTGTGTCATTTGATTACAATCTTGTGCCCTATTTATAAGTGTACTCAATCATTTGTATCTTGCCATCCAAATTATTTTTATTTATTTTTTGTATTTCAACTTACCACGTGAACTATGTGAATTTTTTAACTTACCCATCTACCTAGATTGTTCAATGGAATTTTACGCCCAAACAATAAGTTCCAAATTTGCATTATTATAAGTTAAAACGAAAAAAAAAAAAAAGGCAAAATGTAAAAACAATCATAGTTCATATGACAAAAAATATGTTTTACCCTTGAACTACTATAGGTCATGTTTTTATTTTTATATGTCTTCACTTAATATTATTATACGAATCATATGATATTAACATAATATAAACTTAGATATAACTTATTCTCATCAGTGAATGTTCTTGTGCTTCATAATGCATTCGAGTAATACTCAATCAACAAGCGATTTAAGGAAAAAAAGAAGGAAAAAAAAAAACCATGAATTTCACTGTGAGATGAAAGAAGCAAAACGCTTGATGAGATTCTTGGCCTTTTCAGTTTCAGGAACAAATATATGAAAGCAGTGATCCTCTCCTTCAATCTCTATCACCTCCACTTCGCCTTTCCACCCACTCTTCTTCACTTCCTCTGCGTATACTAAACCCCTCGCCGTCATCTGATCCTTCTCTGCCAAACAAACTATAATCTTGGAGCATCCCAGCCCGGACAAGCTCGGAGCTCCGTCGGCCAGTGGATTGATCAATGGGTTATCAATGCCACCGGGAGCAGACGGGTACACGAATAACCACAGCCTGTAAACTAGACTCTGCTCTATATCTTCTTTTGGCTCGTTTCCGACGGGATTAGAGCCCCAGAAGTAGGGATTTGAGAGAATTGCACCCAAGATTTTCACGTTTCCGGGTAAAGACTCCGACCCCGCACGCAGAGCAATGTTGTGGGCGATGTTCCCGCCGGAGCTGTCTCCGCCGATGAAAACCCGGTTGAAATCGGCGTGGTTGGTGATCCACTGATCTTTCTCGAAATGGGTTTGGTCAAGAACGTGGGAGCAGACCCATTTGAGAGCGTCCCAAGAATCCTCGTACGCCGCCGGGAGGGGGTGTTCGGGAGCGAGACGGTAGTCGACGGAGACAATCAGAGCTCCGGATTCGGCGGACAAGAGGTTGAGGTAGCGGTGGTCGAGGAAAGAGAAGGCGGAGTCGAGGCAGAATCCTCCGCCGTGGTAGTAGACTAAGATGGGGAGCTTCTGAGTGGGGTCGGTGAGCTTCGGGAGGAAAAGTCTTGCGGATAAGGTTGGGGAGATTGTGGTGTCTTTGGAGGAGACGCCGGTGGTGGGGTCTTCCGGCGATGGAGGAACGTGGGGCGAGCCGAGGAGGCGATCGACGGTGCCGTCGGTGTAGACTTTGATGATCGGAGAGAGGTCGGTGAGGACCTCTTTGGTTGTGGAAGCCATAGCAGTGTACGCTTGACGGATAAAGAAGGGTTCTCAATTCTCATTTCTCAGTGGTGGCGGTGTGGGTAATTTATAGGAGAGAGAAGTTGGAAAATGGAGCACGCATTTGATTGGATAGCCACCCGCTATAGTTGATATTTCTTATTTTCAAAGTTGGTATAATTATAAATATTTTTTATTATTTAAAAAATTATAAATATTTTTATAATTTTAATAACAAGTTTATTTTGTCAGTTTTTCATTTGATTTTTATAATAAAAGATTTTTTTTGGATTATAAAATATAATTTTATATATTTTTTAAATAAATTTATAAAATATTTTTATGAATTAATATTTTTTAATGATTATTTACTTTACTCACCTTTAATTTTTTCAAAAAAAACTAAAAGATTTGGTAAGAAAATGTAGTACCTTTTATATTTCCGTCTGGGATGTACGTAATTATTTACAATTTGATAAAGTTATTTGTATCTTTTCAAATAATAATTGAGTGTTTATAATTATATCAAATCTCAAGAAAAATAACTGTAATTTACTTTATTTTTTTAATAATTTTCACACCATAATGACTTATTGGGACACTTATAATTTTAACTTGGGTGAAATAAATCTACTACTCCTGCACTATTATTCAAATAGTGAAGTAGTTTTCAAACCATGAAACGTATTAAAAAGGTCCCTCGTGTTAAAGGACCAACTTAATAAAACTAAAACAACGTTAATTTTTAGAGAATGAATTATTTTTATACTTGTTACATAACAGCCAAAAAAATAAGTTAGCATAACATGTCGTTGTCACGTAGGGGTGATGCTGTAAATCTACAAGAATATCATGAAATAAAGAGGGAAATACCCAGCCTTAAAATACATGTGTAAAATGGAAAAAATATTGATTTTAATGTAAACAATTTGACAAAGTAAAAAAAATAAAAATAAAAATATCACCTTCTGCCCTAAACAATTTTAGGTTGTTTTTTGTTTGGTCAAAGAGCCCATGTTAAACTTCGTATTTGAAAATGTTAGAATTAAAGTTTTTCTCTAATTTTTGCAATATAATGTAAAGGTTTTCAGTAGACATTGCAATTTTTGCCAAGAACGTATTGAGATTTTTTGGATAATTGCTTCAGACAAACATCAATTTTGTGCAAGAAAAAATGCTTCACTTCTAGCTTTTTTTATACTATTGAACTTGCGCGGCATTTTTATCCTTTTAACTTTTTTATTTTTTATGAGAGTTTTTTTGTCAATATCATAAGTTCATTTACTTCAATATAGAGTTTTACTTGAGATTATTAAAAAAAAAAAAAAAAGAAAGAAAGCCATGATATTTTTAATTATATCAATAAATTCGGTAAATTCTGAGTAATGGTGGGATCTATTATATTAGGGGTACTAGATATAATTTTTTAAATTATATGGAAGTTACATATAAGTACACTAAACTTTAGGTGAGAACGGTGTAATTATCCCTCTTACAAATTTGTCCTTAGAAGTTTCTTTATTTTCACTTTCTCCCCCATTCATTTTGATTTTAGAATTCAGTTTCCCTCCTCTCTCTGTCTCTGGCTGGCTCTCTCTCTCTCTCTCTCTCTACATTCTCTCTCCACATACACAGATATCCACACAGCGCCATAATTACATCATTCAAAGTTCTGCAACTCACATCAGACAACCCATAAACTCTGCAGCTAAAGGTACCTCCTTTTCTTGCTTTTCTATCTCTCCCTCCTTTTTTTTCAAAAAAAAAAAAAATCTTTTCCCCCCAATGCTTTTCTCCATTTTAGGGTTTTATGGTTTCTGGTTCTTGGTTCATATTCTGTATATAAAACCCACAAAGGCACGCAGTCTCTCGTAAATATATTTGTTTTGAAATTTCTGAGGAGTTGGGTGCTATTCCTTTAGCAGTTTGTCGAATTTGAATTTTCGGCGGGTTCTAGTGAAGGTCTGATGTTTCTAATGGATCTATTGCTTAAGGTTTTGTTTCGATGTCGGCAAGTGAAAAGGGGAAGTGAAATCGATAAAAGTTGTTTTCTTTGCAATTTCCTTGAAGAGAAAATCAATAATTTTGATAAGTTTCTGAATGTGTTCGAGTACAGTGAGAAATTAAAATCTATGGTGCAATTGCATTTGTTGTAGCAGAATAACAGTAACCTTTTTGTTTTTACTCTAAACTAAACAAAGGGCTTCGCTTATTTTTTGATTGATTGAACTCCAATGTTCAAAAATGGTGTAAGAGATTGACATGTTTTGCTTTTGCATGATATCAATGATGGGCTGTTTCTCTGGATTGCTTCTATCTGTAGTATGCGCTTTCTGCTTCCATCTTCATGAGATTTTTATGTAGTAGCCTTCTCTGGACTTGTTGGACATATCTGCTCAGGCACAGTATACTATTTATGTTTCTGCTCATGAGTATAGATGTTAGAAGTGTGTATTATGTAACCCCACATAGGCGTGCATTCACTCACGCACACACACACTTTGGGATGGATGAGATGATGTTGTTATTATTGTGTTCGTTCTTGCTAAAGACCGGTATTCTGATAATTGAACTCGTTGCGAGAACAGGATTTGATATTTTTGAAGGAATAAATCACTTACAAGTTACAAATGATAAAGGGTTTGTGATTTCTTTGGTATATTCCATTAGCCTTTTTACCCCTGCTGAACTGTTCTGTGGTTCAACGTTACACCTGGGATAATGGTTCCTTACTTTTGAAATAGTGTTCTTTTGTACCTTCCTTGGTTCAAGTATGAATAGAAAGGTACTGCATATTGGCTTTCATATTAGTAAAAGATGCTTTTCTAAAATGATTCTGGTGCTCCGTACACTGGGACATGAAGTGTGTGGAACTGCGATCAAGTTCGTGAGAACTGGACTTCTGGACCTGGGACTTTGCCTCACTTCTTGAGGCATATGTTTGTTACATTTATCATATCTTTGACTACTTTTCATCTACATTATCCCAATACAAGTACCTTCTTTGGATTTTGGAAACTTTGTAGTTTGTTGTTGAATGACAATTATATAAACATATAATTGAGTGTGTCGTTGGCTTAGTCAATAATGTTTGCTCCCTCTCCACTTCAATTGATGTTGTGTAGTACGGCACCAATGTTCTATTGCTCTTTTTCTAAGTAAAATTTTCTGTTGCTGCTACTGCTAATTTATCTCAACATGCTATTTGACTAATACTTGGAGTTTCTGCATTTTAGGCTAATTGTGATGGATGCCAAAGCACCGAATGGAGAACGCCGACAGGTTACCATTAAGCTCTGGCCACCTAGCCAAAACACACGGCAAATGCTCGTGGAGCGAATGAAGAATAATCTCTCAACTCCAACAATTTTCACCACAAAGTATGGCAGCCTCAGTGATTTTGAGGCTTCAAAACATGCCAAACAAGTTGAAGAATCAGCATTTGCTAGTGCAAATCAACACTACAAACAAGAACCAGATGGTGATGGCAGTTCTGCAGTGCAGATGTATGCTAGTGAATGCAGTAAGCTCATTCTGGATGTTCTTAAGAACGGCCCCAGAATAGAGGAAAAAGAGTCTGTGAAAACCAAGGTTGATTCTGCTGGAACTTTTTTTGATATTTCCAAAGGTCAGCGGGCGTTTATAGAAGAGGATGAGGCACAAACACTTTTGAGTCCCTTAAAAGAGCCTGGAAATTCTTACACTAAAATATGTTTCAGCAATCGAAGCTTTGGTCTAGGTGCAGCCCGTGTTGCTGGGCCGATCTTAGCCTCCATCAAAAGCCAACTTAAGGAAGTGGATCTGTCAGATTTTGTTGCAGGAAGACCAGAGGCAGAGGCTCTTGATGTCATGAGTATCTTCTCCGAAGCTCTGGAAGGTTCTCATTTGAGGTATCTAAATATCTCCGACAACGCCTTAGGTGAGAAGGGAGTCAGAGCATTTGGGAAGCTCTTGCAGTCTCAAACTAGCTTGGAGGAATTATATCTGATGAATGACGGGATATCAAAGGAAGCTGCACAGGCTGTTTGTGAGTTGGTTCCTTCCACAGAGAAGCTCAGGGTTCTTCATTTTCATAACAATATGACCGGAGACGAAGGGGCTATTGCTATTTCTGAGATTCTGAGGTGTTGCCCTTCACTGGAAGATTTTCGATGCTCGTCTACCCGAGTTGGCTCCAAAGGTGGAGTTGCCTTGACTGAAGCGCTTGCAGAATGCAAGAATCTGAAGAAACTTGATCTCCGGGACAACATGTTTGGTGTAGAGGCTGGCGTAAAGTTGAGCGAGTCCCTCTTCAAACATGAGTGTCTCACCGAGATCTATTTAAGCTACCTGAATCTGGAAGATGATGGAGCAATCGCCATAGCCAATGTTCTAAAAGACACGGCATCCTCACTCACGGTGTTGGAGATGGCCGGAAACGACATAACAGCTGAGGCTGCTCCAAGCATGGCTGCTTGCATTTCTAGAAAGAAGGCTCTCACAAAGCTGAACCTGTCAGAGAATGATCTCAAGGACGATGGTGCAATTCAGATAAGCAAAGCGTTTGGAGAAGGCCATGACCAGCTGAAGGAGGTCGATCTGAGCCTGAACTCTATAAGAAGGGCGGCAGCTAGAACATTAGCTCAGGCTTTGGTGCGTCTACCCGGGTTCAAATTCTTGAACGTTAATGGGAACTTCATTTCTGAGGAAGGTATTGACGAGTTGAAGGACATATTTAAAGAATGTGCCGATAAACTTGGGCCCTTGGATGAGAATGACCCTGATGGCGAAGATTTCGATGATAAGGAGTCCGGGGATGAAGACGAAGATAGCCAGGATGAACTGGGAGAAAAACTCAAAAATCTTGATGTCAATCAAGAAGATTAAACGCTGCCCTTGCAATACTTGTTAAGAGCAGCAATCAGTAGTTTTGATTTATAGCTTCTGTGGACCTGATAGAGTTTGAGCAGCAGCCTGGTGCATTGATCTGGCTGGAGTTTAGTAGTAGCCATCAGTAGTTTTGTTTTTGACGGGGGCATTTTACCCCTTATTTAGTTGGGAGGTAAACAAATCAAGTCGGGGTTTTTTTTACCCTCCAAGCTTGTTTGAATTATTGTCGACGTTGAAAATTTTATTTAGGCTTAGTTTGGTTGTTGATTAAATTATGCTTAAATGAATTTTATTTGGTCTGAACATTAGTTGAGTTCAAAGTAAATTGATATTTACAAGCATAATTTATTAGTTTTTTCATTAATTGAATCAAACTTGAAAATTTAACAAATTGAATTTAAACAAATTTTTATCAATCAATTTAAACAAATCTCCATTCCCTCTTTTCTTTGTGTCCAAGGCAATTAGACTAGATTTTGTTTAAGGGATTTAGATTCGAACAAAGAATTTCAAATATCTCCATATTAGTATAATTTACAATGCATCGATGTTCAATAAAAATATAGTTCAAATTTAACGTGAAATAGTTTGAAATCCTTTAATATTAGAACTATTCAAACAAATTCAAAATTTTATTACTAAAAACTCGAAATTCATGATTTCAAATCCATCGATTTAAATGTAATCTTAGTAGAAATGTTGTTCGGCATTTAATCAAGCAAGTCTGGTTTGCTATTATTCTCTTGGTTTCTTAGTACGATTGAAACTATTCTCTTGGTTTCTATCAGCATTGATTACCTTTACCTCATTATTTCCAGACAATTAAAGGACTGTTTGCAAACATTAAAACTGACTAGTGAACATGGAATATTCAATGGGTGTGCAAATAAGCTTAGCCAAACAAAAAATTGCAATTTTACTACATTCAAATGAAACTAAGCACACATAAAAACCAATGAAAGAGGAACCTGTTAATTGATATTATTAAGTAACAATAACAAACATTCTATAAATGTTGTAAAACACAGCAGTAATTTAGA
Organism: Sesamum alatum; assembly: GCA_034509735.1. Lineage (NCBI taxonomy): Eukaryota > Viridiplantae > Streptophyta > Magnoliopsida > Lamiales > Pedaliaceae > Sesamum > Sesamum alatum. Next base: position 3,453,195 of record JACGWO010000002.1, on the reverse strand, counting down.
ATGGCGAAAGAAAAGTTAATGTAACAAAACGAACGAGGATACCTATCCTAGGATGTCGTCTTCTTGCAATCTATGCCAAGTTCAAATTATCGATTTGAGTGTTCATATTTCCGTGATACACGACCGATTGGCTCTTGAAAATACTGGAGAGATATAAACATTGCTTCCTGCATTCAGAGAAGAGGTTAATAGTAGAAAGGGCGACTTCCTTCAAAGGTATAGAAAAAACGATAGGCATACCTCTGTCCGAATGGTTCTGCTTCCTTGATGAGGACAAGTGTTCAGGTAAGAGTCAAATATGTCGCGTACATTTTTCCCCTGCAATTAGGACATCGGTTTTAGCATATGCCTAAATGGGGTCCTATCTTTTAGCTCATTTTGAAAACAAGACGTTTACAGGGTGAGTATATCAAAGAACTCCTCGTCATGATCTGACAAAATTGTGTGTCAGCAAGAAACGCACGGACAAAGTCGATAGAGGTAAGAATAGAACAGCTTATTTACACAACTGAAACATCAATGGTGGACATATCCCAGATACAAAAATTAAGAGGTTTTATAAATGAAAATACCTTCAAGTTTTCATCCTCTTCAACACACTCCTCCAACCCAGCAAGTCCACCGAAAGCAATTAAAAGGTGCCTAAAGTGTATATTAAATCAAAATCTGGATATATCAGAGGTTCAAGAACTATACATAATGTTGAAGTATAATGTACTCCTATACGATTATGCATCACTAGCAAAGAAAAGATCATGCAGCATCTTCTAAAGTCAATGAAACACGAATTTAATAGAATAAATTGCACGAAACATGCAAGGGACATAATTGTTGATGGAGAATAAGAGAATGAATGGTCAAAAAAGGAATGTCGCAATGTGTTGTGAAACCAATCCGACACAATCCTGAGGGGGAAGTAGATTATTTGATCAATGAAAAACTTCAAAAGAAAAATAAAACAAAACCGCTGTTGGTTTTCGGGAAAACAAGAATATAATAAGAATTACAGAGTAATTTAAACTGAATAGTAATTAGCATGTAAAACTATAAGTTCGAGCTAGTATTTTACTAACACTCTAATAATTGGAGAAAGTATTAATAAAGGGACCTCCAGCTAACCAAGAATGATCATCACTATAGCAAAGCTATTAAGTTATAAACAAATTAAATACAATTCGAAGGCTAAGGTGATGTGGGTACCTGAACGACGGTAGAGTAAGATCTGAAGAATTAATAACTGACCCATGTTCAGAGGTACCAATCCGATGATCATACCCTCCCTGTTAATTGGTAATACAAATTTGGTGAGTAAAGCTCGCACAATGATTAACATAACTTGGTGTTTCAAGACAAGCCAAAAAAATAAGCACCAAAATACAATAAAGACCTGGTAGGGGCAGTTCTTGAACACAGAACTAATGTTCAAAGCATATCTCACTTTATATCCCCAGTACATTCCCTCTTCCCTAGGCCTCGAAGAAGGGACGACTTTCCGTGGTGGACCTGCAAATTTTGCTTCGTTATGGAACTCATTACTCTTGCATGCTTTCGCCCTCATAAAAAAGGCTTACTGACCTGCATCTAGATTACGGTTTGTTCCCATCTCTACTGTAACTCTGATTCCAGGTTCAAGAGCTTCATCAATCATGACATTCTGCATAAGAAGACCTTTAAATTGCAAGCAATCCAAATCATGTCAGCTAACAAAAGAGCCCATTACAGAAGCATAAAGTTCATACATATAATCTTTCGTCACACCACTTCATGGGCAGGCCATATTCATTTACAAGGACCATGGACAAATATTGTCACTAGACTATGACCAGACTTAAGAAGATACTTTGCGATATTTGATACAAACGCAAATCCAGCATCCTTGTAAAAAGCTTCAAGTTCTAGGAATGGTATAGTTCACGCTTATATCAGCATGCAGAACAATGCAATATAATAATGGGAGACAAAAGCTGGAGGAAAAGGATCAATGACAAATTAAAGCATAGAAAATGACAAGGCAACAACAAAATAGTGGAGCTATTCAACACTTGAAAGATGAATGATAAAGGAAGTGCACATAGGTAGAAGGAAAGGTGCAACTATCAACTCCTATCATCTGCATGACAACATAAAGAGGTAATAAATGATACCCTGGTAAGCCCCACATCAACAAGTGTACCACCAGAACCTCGGTCTAGTTTTTCCTGCGTGATACCTAGAACAAAGGAAGATATCATGGTGCCGCACCAACTAAAACAAATGCATTCTCAAACTGGGGGAGTAAGATTATAAAACATACAGAAAGAATTATGATAATATTGTCAAGCATCATATCTAGCACCGGAGGCCGGAGAGAGCAGCAACAATTTACAAGCAAATAAAAACCTAATGTCACCAGTTTTTTAGCTATTCCTTAGTTACCAGTTACTTCAAGTTACATCTATAAATGATGAAAACAAATTTCGTGATGATTATTCTAATCCTAATCTGGCAACGTACAGTCTACCATATAAGTACATAAGAAAATTGCTATAATTTAATGCAGCAGAACTGATTGCTTTAAATGTAACGCAGATGTTTTACAAGGATCAAGCACTCACCCTCCCCATTGAGTGCTTGAATCTCATAGCAGCATATTTAAATCAAGCACCAAGCACCCAATCTAGCAAGATTTCACATCCACCATCCCCAAGTTTATCTCACCCTTACAAAAATTTCAGTCAATGCAAGGTGGCAACAGACTAACGAGCATTCTTAGCACCAGCACTTTTACGGCCACCAGCATGAGTGGCTAACCAAAAAACCTATTGAAAGATGACCAAGTTTGTGCTGGAAGACTATGCAAAACTCAGAACACTAAAAGAAGAAAATTCTATGAAAACAACGTAGATGAAAAAAGATGTCTATGGACTTTCTCTTGCTAAAAGGAAAGCTTAGTAAATTGCTCGAAATAATATGCAAGACAAAAGTCAGGGGCATCAGCAAAATAAATCATCGACATGAAACTTACCTGAAGTTCAGCGATCAAGTGTAAGCCATCATATGCCCCGACTTTACCCAAACTTCATGAATAATAAGTAAATAATAGACATTCTGAGATGTAAAAGTAGCTTACTAAATACTTGTACACAGCTGAACGATCAGTGTGTATATGGCTGTTCGTCCATGTGCAAACATGTGAAAGACTAACATGACAAGGTCCTAGAAACATCAAGTGCGCACATACAAATTCAAACCCACTTAAAAAGGTGCAAAGTAATGGGCATCAGCAGTTAAAAGTTTTCAACAGTAACTTACCAGAAGTTCTGCGATCAAGTGTAAGCCATCATATGCACAAACTTTGCACCGAACATATGAACTATTTCCATCTACTTAGATGATTATCAACATAATGACTACGGAGATTGTACAAAGGACTAAACCCTATGGTCCTATGTATAATATACACACAACATATTCACCTCAATCCATACATAGAACCCAACAAAAGGAATAAGAATCCAAACCTGTGCTAACTTTTACGGAAAAAATGCAGAAGAGACAGAAGATGAGATGAGAGTATTAAGCACACATAAAAAATAAAAAACAACTAGACTAACTATAGAACCTTAGTCATACCAAATAGGTGAAAATGACAAGACGATTCTTTTTGCTAATCATTAGAAAACGCAAGTGTGTTTCTATAGCTTAAGCAGAAAAAGGAACTCAAGAAGAGGTTGTGAAAAGAAAATCCTCCTCTTAAAAGGTATAGCAAAACACAATCATTAGAATTTGCAAGCACCCAAACAAACATCATATTTGAATAACATGATGATAGTAAAATGGTTTAAAATTATCGTCATACACAATCAAGTTCGAAAGCACATCAACTATCCACTGACTAAAGCAATGCACAAGAAATAACTATAATAGAGGTCGAGGGTGCTACCTTCCCTGTACGAGGCCCATTCATGCTTGCGCAAATGATGTGGAGCATCCAGTGGGGGCAACAGACCCTGAACACGCACATAAAAAGGCTGGATAAGAATCAAGAGAAATATCCTGCCTATCCAAAAAATAGTATTAACATCAGATGCTTACCACAAATCTTAAACTGTTGTGTTTCGGGAAAAGACTCTTCCTGAGATATTGTGGTGTCTCAAGATACTTCAAGATTCTGATAAGAAAAGCAGCACCACTCTCATCCTCACCTGAATCATTTTCCATTATTTCAGTTGAAGTATCCTCTGATGCACTCTTGTTATCAAACACAACTATCTGTTTGACAAAAGCAATAACATTTGCTGTCACTTTCTCTTTATATTCAACACATATATCAACACCTGCATCTTTATTTCGGCATTGTGGTGATCTGCATTCATCAAATGATGCACAAAAATCCACAATGCTTAAAACACAACAAATGAGAAAATTCCGGAGAGCAGAGACTCAAAATGTATTCGTTTCAACTCAAAAACATCTGACCACTTGTTTGAACATAGAGAAACAGATCACTACAGACTAACTTACAGGATATGGGAAAGCACGGCACAATCTTGGATTATGTGATACAAAAAACAGTTAATTTCAATAATAGGTTGGATATTTAAGAAGCGCCGTTACTTGTAAGGTTTAATTTGTCATTATAATAAGACAAGGCTTCAAGAATCTTCCTGACCTTATATAAGACATCCAATTAAAGCAGACAAGTTTGAAAAATTGAAATGGAGGTTTGTCATAATTGAGCATAAAATGTATCCCTGCTTCTTAGCCATTGCTCTCCATAAGTTGAAAATTTTGTGATAAAGAGAACTTTAATATTCCATTTCCATTTATAACATGGCATCTTTCTATTAGTTCTCCTAAGAAATCAATTGCGCAAAAGACAGTCGCAAAAACACATATTCAACAATCTCCTAGTTCCAAGAGAAAGACCCCTGGCAATTGCTTAGTTCATGAACATTCCCACGGTTATTGATAATTTGATATCATAAAATCACAAGCATCTGATCGCATCCTCTAGACAAGCAGTCGTATATCTAAATAAACAAAACCAACCTACCTCATCAACTCGAAAAATCGTAGCAGCACGTGCAAGCTGACCAGCCAACTGTAAACAAATTAAAAATGAAACCAAAAAACACATCAAGACATAAATACAGAAGAAAAAGAGTAAATACAAAAAAAAAATGCATATGTATTCTTCCATATCATTACATCAAAACATAATGGAACAAACTAAACACATACTACTCACTTCCGGAAACCCACAAAACCGCGTTTTCATGAATCCGGAACTTCATCATTTTTTCCCATTTAGCCAAATTTTCAAACAGTTAAGAGACGTTTATAACCTCCATCAGCAACAAATTCAATCTAAAAATGCATCCTTTACAATAAAAAATGATAGACGAAACATTACGCGGGTTGCGAGTTCAAGGGACTGAGCGTTATGAATAATGGACCCAGGAACAGCAATGGTGACAGTGGGTATATCAGTTGCTAATACGGCTTCGTTCTGCGGTTCTTCCACTTTCTCTCTGTTTTTCCTCTTCTTCTTCCGATGCTTTTCCTGAGACTCAGAACCGCCGTTTGCGGCGGACACCTCGTTCCGCTCCGTTTCTCTCTTCTCCTTCTTCCCCATTCACCACTCTCTCTGTCTTGCACGTCAATTCTTGTGTTGGGGGTTTTGAATTAAATTAGGGTTTTTCATCTCCGGAGGGTTTTAAAGAGAAGCTTTAATCCGTGGCTTGTACAATGTGCCTCTGTCGTTGTACTTTATGGGTTAACTGGCAATTAAATCTAACACAGCTACTTGTCCAATTCGGAACCTTGATCTATATAAAAATTTGACAAGTCCATAAATTTTTATTTTTTTTTTGAAAGAGAAATTCAATACGATTAATATGGCAAATCTGCCGAGATTAAAACACTAGAGTGAGGGGGTAATAATGTGGTGCCTTCTTCCCGACCCAGAGCATGTTGGGCTAAGGAATGTGCCACAGAATTACCAGTTCGACGTACTAAAGAAAAATAACAAGAGTTGAAAGAACGAGACAGCGATAAAATGTCGAAAACAATGGGACCAATGAGTGACGGAGACACCATTGGGGAGGTAAGCTGGGAGTGTAGAGAAGCGCAATCTGATTCAATGATAACATCACTCCATGCGTGTTGGTGAGCAAGCTGGATAGCGATACGTGCAGCCCAGGCTTCGGCCACTTCGGGTAAAAGCTTACGATGGATGCGGGAAGACGACCAGGCGAGACATCTACCATCAGAGTCACGAGCCACAACACCGAATCCAACATCACCGTCTGCATGGAATAGCGCGGCATCCGAATTAATCTTGATCGACCCTGCAGGTGGGGCGGCCCAACAGGTTGACGACGCTGGTGGAAGGATGGAATTGCTAGCATCAAGTGAGGTAGAAAAGGCTCGGAGATAATCACGTGCAAAGGCAACAGTTTGTTCAGGTGAAGTAGAGTAGTTGTCAGCCCACAAACGGTTTCTAGCCCACCAAATGCTCCAACAAATCACAAGGAAGAGCTTGGAGTCCTGATGATCAAGTTGTTTAATCATCCGGAAAATCCAGTCCCGCGCATCGGTGTTCCAGCAGGAAAGAATCGACCAACGCAGGTTTGAGAGACTCCAAACCTGTCGGCTGAATGGACAGAGTAAGAAAGTGTGCCGATCATTTTCGTCGAGCGAATGCCAGAAGGGACAGAAGGCCTCAAAACCGGGGATACGCCGTCGAAGATTAGCACCAATGGAGAGGGATTCCGAGCACAGTCTCCAACAGAAAACACGAATCTTATTTGGAATTTTAGCATTCCAAACACCACTCCAGCCATTACGCAGAACTGGAGCCTGCAAACCTGACGAGGAAGGCCGATAACGCCGAGACAAATCGAAAGCCAACCTGTATGCCGTTTTCACCGAGAAAGATCCCGATTTCGTGAAATGCCAAACCATTGTATCCTCAAGCGCCGCGCCACCAATAGGGATCGCCAGAATCGTATCACAATCGGCCGGACAAAAGATGGTTGTAATAAGGTCAACATTCCAGTCGCAAGCGGCAATGTCCAATAAATGGCTGATTGTCGTAGGTGGAGGGAGATATCCAAGGGATGTTCGTGGCCGGAAGGAAGGGGCTGCCGGCAGCCGTGGGTCGATCCAGATTCTCGCTTTCAAGCTGTTGCCAATACGCCATCGATACCCTGCAAGAATGATATCCTTCAAAGATAAAATGCTGCGCCATGTGAAGGATGGTCTAGAACCCAAGTCTGCGTCGAGAACAGATTGGCCAGGGTAATAACGTGAGCGGAGTAATCGTCCCACCAAGGTTTCCGGTTGAGTGAGCAAACGCCAATATTGTTTTGCAAGCATCGCGCCATTGAATGCTCTTAAGTCTCGAAGGCCAAGACCGCCCTCTAGTTTTGTAGTACAAAGTCGGTCCCAAGAGAGCCAATGGGTCTTCCGATTGCCATTGGAATCCCACCAAAAGTTGGCAATCATATATTCAATTTCACGAATAAAGCCCTCCGATAGTCGAAAAACGTCCATCGAATAAGTAGGAATGGCTTGTATAACCGATTTGATTAATATTTCCTTACCGGCGGAGGAGAGCTATTTTTCACCCCATGAACAAATTCTTTTCCAAATCCTATCACGAATAGAGGCAAAGATGGCTTTTTTTGAACGGCCCACGACGGAAGGAAGGCCAAGGTATTTCTCGTGGCAGTCCGCCATACGGATGTTGAGGTCGTCAGAAATGGAAGTCCGTAACGGAGATGGAGTGTTCTTACTAAAAACAATGACGGATTTCTGAAAATTGATCTCTTGCCCCGAAGCCTTCCCATACACCTGCAAAATAGACTTGATGCAATCCATTGCTTCAAGAGAAGCTTGACAACACAAGAAGGTATCATCCGCGAAAAAGAGGTGAGAGATACTAGGGGCATTTCGACAGATTTGGACCCCTTGAAGTCGGCCTGCTGTTTCGGCGCTCGAGATTAATGAGCTGAGGGCCTCCGTGCAAAGTAAGAATAGATATGGGGATAAAGGGTCCCCCTGGCGTAGCCCTCGCTCGGGGATAATAGATCCGAATTGCTTGCCACATAGCATGATAAAATATGAAACAGAAGATACGCACAGTAACACAAGCTCAATGAAATGGTTATGGAATCCTAATTTAATGAGTACCTGCCGGAGGAAACTCCATTCGACCTTGTCATACGCCTTGCTTATGTCCAATTTTAGCGCCATATAACCCTTACTACCCCGGTTTTTATTTTTGAGAAAGTGATTAATCTCAAATGCAATGAGGATATTATCTGTAATGAGTCTGCCGGGAATGAAAGCAGACTGGGTAGGGGAAATGATTGTATCAAGCAAGGGTTTTAATCGGTTAGCAATACATTTTGTGACAATTCGCATTATCACATTGCATAAACTAATCGGTCGAAAGTGAGTGATCAAATCCGGCGAGTTACATTTAGGAATGAGTGAGATATGAGTGAAATTCAATTTAGGATCCAAGACACGATTATTCAAAATGTTAAGGGCGCAATTAATGACATCATGCTTAATAATATGCCAGTATTTATGAAAAAAGAGAGGTGGCATACCGTCGGGTCCGGGTGACTTTAGGGGTGCCATGTGAGAGATAGCGAAAGTGACTTCATCGGCGGTGTATGGCTTCATAAGCTCCTCGTTCATGCCCGAGTCCACCTTACGTGAAAGTGCCACGACCCCACGTTCCAAATCATTGACCGACGGCTCGACAGAAGTGAAAACCCGTTGGAAGTACTGAGTGATGTGCTGAGCGATATCCGGTTTTTTCTCAATCCATTTGTTGTCCGTCCCCTTTAGTCTGTTGATAGAGTTTCTTTTGAACGTACGACTAGCGAATGCATGGAAGAAACGGGTGTTTTGATCTCCCTCTTTAAGCCAATGGGTTTTAGCGCGCTGTTTCCAAACTATTTCCTCGGCGTGAAGGAGTTATTCCAATTCTGCTCGGAGATGCTGTTCAGCCAGTTTAGACTCTGTCGTGATACGGTGCCGGCACAAAAGCTGAATCTTTTGTTCAAGCTCTGTAATTTCCCTGCGGATAGCATTACTACCTGTCCGTTTTTTACTAATTAATCGCGCCCTACATGCCTCCATTTTTTGCTGAAAAGTCGACTGGACCGAAGACCCATACGCAAGCTGCCAAGCCTCTGAAATTATCCCTTCACTATCAGAATTACGTGCCCAGGTAGCCTCAAATCGGAAAGGTTTCAAAAACTGCCAGGTTTCGTCGCTGCTCGGAATCAGGTCAATTAGGAGAGGAGAGTGGTCGGAGAAGATGGTATCCAAGAGTCGAACGCGAGTATTCGGGAAGAGAAGTTGCCAACTATGGTTGCCGCACGCTCTATCCAGTCGTTCATAAATCGTGAGTGGTTCCTCACGTCTGTTACACCATGTAAAGCTATTCGTTAGACATCCAAGATCGAATAAACCCGCCGCATCAAGAGCACACCGAAAGTCTCGCAATTGCCACAGTGGACGGGGGAGGCCACCTTTCTTCTCTGAATGATCAAGTATTTCATTAAAATCGCCAGCAACAAGCCAAGCACGTGGGGTTGTAAGGCTAGTCTGAGAAGAAGGTCCCAAATGGTTCGGCGTTTTGAAGAATCAGGCTCCCCATAAAAACCGGTAAACCGCCAAAAAGGAGAATCATTATCATCGGAGACCGTGACGTCGATGTGAGAACTAGAGAAACTACGAAGGGTACATGAGACCGACTTATCCCACAAAAGTGCCAAGCCACCGCTACGCCCGCAACAATCAACACCAAAGCCATGCATATTGAGGCGACGACGAAGAGAATCAATCTTAGAAGTAGTACATTTGGTTTCCGATAGGAAAACCAAGGAGGGTTTATTCGCCCGGATAAGAGACTCCAGGCCTTTGACTGTCGAGGGTCCCCCCAACCCTTGACAGTTCCAAACTAGAAGATTCATAACGAAGGCGGGGACTGCCCCGCAGTCGCCGCCAACACATCATGGTTCTCCGAATCATCCATTCTGTCAACCGTCTGTTTAACAAGCTTGATCGGGGATTCTGTCGCATCGAGAGTTTCATCGATCAGCTTGCGTTTTCGAGGTACTGAGATTATTTTCCTGGGGGTAGCTTTCTTACGGCCTTTGGTTGAAATGGTAGAGGAGGTTTGGGATTTGGATAAAGTGGGCTCGTGGGTGGCTGAGAATAGCAGGGGCACATCGGTTAGTGCTTGACTGAGGGGGGGGGGTGTATGAGTGAGTCGTTTTGGAAGGAAGTAGAGAGAGTTGGAGGACTGGTGTGAGGTGATAATACTGTAGCAGTGAGCTGATTATTGGAGAGAGTAGGTTGCAGTAGTAGTGGTTGAGTCTTGTTGTGGATAGGTGGGGGAGTTGTATGAGGTACAGCAGTAACGGCAGAATGTGGAATAGAGTTGGTTGATGGGTATGGGAATGGCGGATGGGGAGGGTTAATGCTAGTTATGGCTGGGGTGAAATTGAAAATGACGGTACTACGGGAGAGGGTAGGCTGAGCATGGGGCTTGGGATCTGTCGCAAAATAGGGGCAGGAATGCTGGGTAGTCGGTCCTCGAGTGCGCAAAATTGCTGGTGTAGTAGCTCGGAGCCACGGACCATAAGGTAACGGATCTTGAGTCGCATCGAAGCCTTGATCATACTGGTATTCACATAGATTCAAGATATGACCGAGGCACCCACACCAATAGCAGAAGTTAGGTAGTCTCTCATATGTGAATGTAAGAGTGGTTTCGGCTCCCATAGTGGTATGAAGATTAAGCACTCTCCGAAGTGGTTGGGTGACATTAAGACCGACACGAATGCGGAGCGATGAACCCCAAAATTGACTGCCGCTGTTTAGTTCAATATCTCTGAATTTTCCGATCTGATTACCAATAAATTCTGCCATATTCCGTGACATGCGTCCAAGAGAAAGTCCATGCACATGAACGAAAAAGTCTGCCCAGTCGAGGTTAATAGCAGCAGGATCATCATCTTCCTCTAACACACGAAGGATAAGCAAATTTTTCTCGAAAGCCCAGGGACCATTATCCATAACCCGCTTGCGATCCAGATGATGAACAAAATTGAATAGAAAACGGCCGTTTTCAATGAGACGAATATCCAGACCCTTGATAGGGTTAAACACATTCATCAGTGTATGTTTCAGCGCCTCAAAATTCACACTACGACACCCCAAAAGTCGGCCGACGAGGAAGAACCCTTTGGTCTCGGTTTCCCCATGCCATAGTCCGAGCGGAACCATCACACTATTTCGTTCAATCTCCGATACACTGAGCGCCTCCTTCAGGTTTCTCATATCGTCAGCCATCGGTCAATGAAACGGGCGTGGGTGGGGGAATCACAGTAACCGGACACCCAAAGCAAGAGCAAGGACGTTGTAGGAGACCACACACCTGCGAGAAGCACAACAAGAGAGAAAAGAAAGAAAAGCCAGAAGGGGAGAGAATAAATTAATCACTAACAATAACAGTAAGGGGTAAGGGTAGCACCGTTGGAATAAGTCGGGCGTATGGCGTCGATGGGGCTCGTCCGACGGCAGATGGAACAGGGAGATCTATGGCTGGAGGGGAGAGGTATCATGCAAAACAGCAAGTCTTGCATGAGGAAGGAAAGAAATGCATGGGAAAGGTAGTAGGGAGCAAAACAAAGGACAAAATAAGGTAGGTCAAACTATCCTAATAAGGTTCTCATGAAGAGAGAATTAGCTCCCATACGAGAGAATTAATCAATTTTTAATTACTACAAGTCCATAAAATTATATTTGTAATATTGATTGAAGAACTCTCAATGTAAGTTTATAATTTTAACTAATGAAAAAAAATTTAAACATGTTACCTCTCAATTATTTTTATTAAGGTTCAAAATTAAGGAAGTGGGCTATCACTGATCAACCCAACAGGCCTGACACTGCTAGCTAATAAGCAAATATCAAACCCATAGTTCATCTATTTATACTGACATGACATATCCAAAAGCAAACCTAATTCAGCGGGATGACTTAGAAGACAGCAGGAATTACACGTCATGTATATTTGTGACACCTTGAGATACATCATACAGAAAAATCTCAACAAACTCCTCCTAAATCCATGGTTGCCGACTTGGCAGTAACAGGTAAAAGAAAATCCGCATAACTCAAGCTAATTGAGCATGATTCATTTCAATGGTTATATCTTCATTCAAATAAGCCCAAATCGCAATCTTTTTTTTTTTTTTTTTTTTTTTGTTTTTGATTAGTTAACTCATGCAGCTTTCAAACGGTATATCACATATTGCAACCACGTCCGAGTTTTGCTCGGAGTCAGCCTATGAATAGAGGTTATTGTTTAGCCAAAAGGTTAACTCATATCCACTTATTCTCATTTACTCTTTTCTATCGGTTTTCAACAAGTCTCTTGCACATTTTTGCACTCCGCACGCTTACTATCACCTCGTATCAATTTTTCATCAACTCACATTGATTATTACATTATTATTCTTATGTTATTTCAAGTTTTTCGATTTTTAAACATTAGAGTATTAACTTCTGATTTGCAGGTTAGTACTCCATTGATCTTAGGATTTTGGTGAGGATCATTCGACTATTGTGGTGCTACTAGACTCCAGCACGCATCAAAACAATTGGTCCAAACTAATAAAATAAATTGATTTTAATTATTTATGATTAAGTTATTAACAAAATGAAATAAATACGGTTAGAGGTATTTTAGGTAATTCACATTTTATCAACAACAGATTCTCAATGAATCCTCTTAATAAATATTATAGATATTTCAAAAAATAAAACGGCAAATAAAAGGTTGTTTACATATTAAAAAATTATCAAAAAGTTCTCTACAAAACTGAAAATTTTGTATGTAATGTGCTTAACAAATTTAAAATTTTATGTATGTTGCATTTACTATCAAATATAGCACACAATTGGTACTATCTTGTAGATTCAAATAACCATATAAAATACTTTATGCTTTTAATTATATAAAAATAACATATACATTGATTTTTCAAGAACTACAAGGTAACAAATAAATTTATAAACAATTAATTAGTCATTAAATATTATCTCTTTATATTTAAAAAGTTGTAATATATTCTTCTTTTGAAAAATAAATTTTTATAAATACTTTTAAAATTATAAAACAAATCTAATAAGTATACCAATCCGACCAATAAAACCAAAGTTTCATAAAATTTTAACAGGTCGAATTTCAAAGTTTGATAAACTATCCAGATCCGTCCTGTTGCTATCCCTGATCGAAATAAAGAATTTGCCATAGAACAAGAAACTGCTTGAAGATCATAGTAAAATGGCAAGATTTCTTCTGTACATACATGATTCAATAGCAGCAAAACGGTCCATCCACATGCACTGAGCTTAAGATGGGAAGGAGAAAAAAGAAGAAAACAAAATAATAGGATTTTGTATAAATGAATCCTGTCGAAAATAGTTCTAGGAATCAAGTTTACAAGAATGGATTCTGCTGCTGGCAAAATCTAAGAAAATTATTGAGGTATTATCTTTCGTACGCAGGTTTCTTGCTTCGCTCAACAAAATATTAGCTATCCTCTCGGCTGAATTCTCTTTGTCCGCTGCGTTCCGCTCCATTGTCTGTTGGAGGGAGGAGATACGACGTGGGATTCAGAACCCAGGGACCAAGGTCTCAAAAATAATGTACTGGGAATAGAAGAAGGTATTCTTAGATATATTACCTGATGCACAAGCTGAACTGCCTTCTTGACGTTAATAACGTCCCAGAAACCGTCACTACAGCGAAAACGACAATTTTCATGAGTTAAAAAGAAAAGAATATAAATGCAGACCAGCCTGCAACCAGCACTTCAGTAAACAGTCAAAACTATTTCTGTAATCCTACTGTCAAGTTATATAGACAAACTTCAAGAGAATTGGCCAGATTTAGGTCCTTCAAAAGTGTCCGTGTATTAGATTTTAGGCCGTTATAAGTGAGAAGGGGTTTTCTGGAAATTCGCCAGAAAAGTTGCAAGAAATATATTAGCACCCAAACTGCGGAATCATTTACATAATATTAACAAAAGAATGAATTGAATATTAACAAAATAAAGAGTGACTACGGCCAACTCACCTAGCTAATAGAGCAAAGCCCTTGGTTGATTGTTCTATACATACAACTTCACTTATATAAGGTTCTGAACTGAAGCGAGCATCTTGCTCCTTGAGAAATTTGTCTCCAAGCATCCTGGCGAGGTTTATACCTGAATGGAAACAACCAAAAAACACATAAATTGCTACTCAATGCAAGTTTTTTAACAATAAAACTATATATCTTGTCACCGCATATTCGAGTTTCGCCATCTCTCAAAGGCGTTCCTAATGCCTGAATACGGAGCCGTTCAGAGTGACTGGTTATCCTGTGGTCTTCTGTCATCTTTATCTGCTTTCCCTCAATACTGCCAGAATAAAGGTGAGATCAGGTAAGAGCAAAGAAAACTGATCTAGAATAAGTTAAATCCATTTACCTAGAACTTGTTTAGAATCCAGCATGCTAATTACGGCCTTAATTCAAACTGCCAAAGGATCCTTTTCCCAGGGGCAGCATTAGCACTAACTGTTCTGACCGTAACTATTTTATGGTTCTGGAGAAGCAATTTACAATTGAGTGCTTATGATTTTCACCTCCAATTCTATCCTACCACTATATGGCATCAACTGCTTAAAGTTCACCCATGATCCCTCTTATCAACAGGTTTATTACAACACGCAAAAACTCGAAAATTTTATAGGAGTTCACAAATTACCCAAAAGAATGGAAACCTGGATTCATTTCGAAGCATTAAATTCTACTTAAGCAATTGTTGTAAGTGAAGAAAAAGGATACCATCCCAATGTTCGAAATTAATGGTTCACTCAGTGCACTAAAGACCAAGATTGTCAAACAACATAGACAATAAACTAAAAAAATTAATTTTTGTGAAAATGAAGTAACTACTCAAGAAGGTGGACAAGGAACCAGTTCATGTATGGTATTTAAATTTAACAGCAAGCGGAATTCATGGCAAGAAGTCCAAAAATAAGAAGCAGTTAGCTTCTAAGTTGACAAAATAGTGCAAGAACTGGCCAGTCCCTCTTGGGAGTTGGTAAGAGGCTGATGAAAGTAATTGTTTATAGGCACTGCAAAAATGAGAAAAAGTGATTCATCCAATTAATAAGCATACACATACTAGTTTCCAGTATGTGTAAATCCCCATTTCGGATCACAAAAACTTTCAAATAAGAGATACTGGATCTTCCCCAATCCGGGGGAACAATTGAGAGAAGAAATTTGACTCTTGTAGTAGCACCAAGTTAGAAGACCATTAAAGCCCCAGGGATATTTTATCAGATAATTGGAATTTTTTTTAGAAACATCCAGATCCTGAAGTTGGTTGATTGCAAGATAGGTGGAAGATGGTTTGCCTCTACAATTGATCAGGTGCCACGCAGTGAGCTAAAATGAGGAAATAATTCCAAGATAGATAACTTAGTCACATGTCTTTTACATCCCAACTGACATGTTCTGGATAAGCTCTCACCCTACGAGCAGCAAATACAAAGATAATAATGCAGAACCAATCATCTATACCAACTATTCATATGGCATACTACTGTGTTCTGTAACTAACATCAAACAATAAAATTACCATTGTTTGGCAGTTTGTTGTCAAAAAGGGAAAATGAGGACAAAAGTCTGCTATAGTTATGTCTGAATATGAATAATATCAATTAAAATTAAAGAGTCTGGAAATCTTAATATGATATTCTACGAACTTTCAGTAAATGTAAACATGACAGATATGAGCACCTACTTCATAACACAAGCTGAGTCTCCGACATTTGCACATTGCGCATAGAAATTTTTGTGACCATCAGCCCAAACCAGAAGCACTGTTGCAGTACAACCCTGAGAGATTTTTGATATTACAACACAATGAACATCCTCAAATATCAAAACAGATGTATTAGCAAACTAAAAAACCTAAATGCAAGTCCACTTTGCTGTTGCGACAAACTGAAAAGAATTTACTGGATTAGCACAACAACCTATGATCATCAATATAATTAACATGGCAATGAATAATAGCATCGGCATAATCAAAAGGTAGACCATGAAACGAACATGTCACAGCATATAGTTGTAATCAATCCAACTTCTTCGAGGTTTGACAAAAGATATGTCTTCTGCTACTCATGGTAACTCTGCTAATCGCAGGTTGCCGTAACATCCCTGTCTCATACCTTATCTCAATGTTTATGCTTCAATATAAAGTCAAGAGTTACAGCTAATACAGTAGCCACGCATGCAAGAAGCTATAGCATGAAAGAAATGAGGACCAGGAAATATAAACTGAAGATTTTACACAGCTTTTCTATTCCTGCCGTCGAATATCTGAGGCTGAAACACAAATTCCACAATGACACAGAGTGCAGTAACTTAAACAGGAAGCACATGAGAAAAGAACCCAATAACGAGCTCAGGTGGAGTACAATGAAACAAATATAATATGATATCCAAATTAAGGCCAGGACAAAACTGGAAGTGTATAAGGAACAACGAAATAAATGTTGAGTAGAAACCTCATAGTAGTTATTGATTCGTGCTTCTGTCTGATAAAATGCTTCTCTAAGGACATCAGAAGCGTCACACTGGGATAAAACTCTCTCTCTTCTGAATGAAACCGACAAGATGCCAGCGATTATTTCAGGCATTATTCTGAGGTAGAAGAGAAATAAGAGTAAATCATCTAACAATGGTGAACTCTTCCAGAAATGCTCCATGAAACATTAGAAGATTTATAGTGAATGTTCTGTAATCTAAGTTGGTAAAAGGGAAAACAATACTTTCCACACAGCTATTCTATGTCAAAGTATGCAGAGTTTAGTTGCAACAATTTGATTGCAGTTGTAAATACTTCATATTCAGTATATTAAGAAAAGAAGACCGTGTAAGACCTTGGGGATGGGAATTGTTTCTCTTATTCATCAAGATTTTAAAACCTTGATCCCTTATTTCATTTTCATAATACCTAAGCTACTATTAAAGCAGTCGAAAAATAGAAATTTCAGATAAGTTTGCGCAGAATGGAACTCTCAAAGAGAATCCAAATGTTATCTTCCTGAAAATAAATAAGAAAATTGTTTATGCTGATGTTGACTAAAATAGTCAAAAGAACGCCTCTAATTACAGGAGCTTTATGTAAAATAAAAAGGACATTTCAAATTTAAAAAGGATATGAACACTAACTTGCTAACAGATGTGGCTGCATCTGCTCCTCCATGTCCATCGCATATGCCAAACAGTCCAAACTGCAATAGAGAAATTCAGAAACCTAATAGTCATTTCAGATGTGCACATAGATCACTAAGATGAGATTTAACTCCAAAACCTGATCCATGCCAGGAAGAGGCCACTGGTAATAGCAGACATCTTCCATAGGCAACTTTTTTCCTCCTCGACGCAAAGCCATTGGATCTGATGCTATACCAACCCCAAAAGGGATCTTGCACTCTGCTTCAGCTGTAATATGGACCTGATCCCCCAAATGAATGTAAGATAAAATAAACATTTACATAATGACGGCATAATTAGTATAAGACAAAACTGATCATGTGCCAAAGGAGACACTGGATGCATTAAAGTTCCAAAAAGATGTGTCTATTTACCAGAATTTTCGAGGTTGTGCCTAAAGTTATTATGTCTCCATTTGAGAGCTCAACTGGATTACTCCAATGTCTGCTTCCAGATTGATGAAGGTGGACTGCCTGGGAGTTCAAGAATGTACCATTCAAGCTACCCATGTCAACCAGCTCCCATTTTAATTTCTACAACAATATGAAGTTAATCATAGCAAAGTCAATCATAGCACAAAGCATAATATAAGTTCGTCTAACATCACATATCAAAGTGATAAGCTTACATTTACATTCCAATTTATCATTGCATGCTTGCCAGAGACCTCAGAGTCCTTTAGTATCACATCACCAGGTGATACTCTTCCAATAGTCACCGGAAGCTTGGATGTGCTGGTTGACTGAATGGAATGCTGAAGCCCACGAGAAGCACCAGAGATTACCTCCAACATGAGAATGCTTCCTGCACTTCTAAGAGAACAACATGATCACATGTTTTACATATTCTGCCAACAGTAGATGCCAACAACATTAGAATTTCTGTAATCGACAAGAAGAAAATTACCCCGGTGTGCAGTATAAGTGGGAATAAAGTCTCTGAAACTGTCTTTATCTGCACCATATTTTGGGCTAGAAGTGATATCTTCTCTTTTTTCAGATATCCACTTTTCACCAAACTGATTTGCTGCATATGGACGTTTAAGCGTCTGACCCACCAAAGCATCATCTGAAGTATTTGGGATATCAAGAACAAAACTATCACCTGGAGCAAGCAATGAGTAAGATTTTCTTTTTCCTAGACTCACATAAAAATAAAATCAAAGGAAAAGGTCTGCATCTATTACTGTGTTTCAACTGGGGGGATGTTGACAGGAGCCTTTGTTTAGGTGCTACCGAAATAGGTGCCGAAACAAAACCTCCTTCAGTATGACGACCAGCCTGCTCAGCAAAGTTACTTAATGTGGAAGCATTGTTCTGGCTTTCAACGACACCCAGATCTCCCGAAATAAGAGGCCTCTCAATGTCATCAACCTGTACAGAACGTTACAGAGTTTAGAAACATGAAGAAGTCAGCAAATAGGTAATATAAAGAACATAAACTGCAAATCCTTTCACAACAGAAGTGTAATAAAGAACACAAACAGCAAATCTTTGACAACTGAATGGTACAAGATTAAAATTTCTAGGCGCTTGCAGATCTATCTCCCCCTGACACACACGTATTCTAAGGTGATTCTTATGTAACACATTGATGTCAGTTCTTTGAATTATAAAGTGACAAACAGCATGTAAAGGAGAAGAGTATCCACATCATATGAACACCTTTACATGCACTTAGAGACAGAAAGTAAAACAAGGCGCCATATCCAGGCACTAGATGAAAAACTGCCATATCATATGTTCATTGGAGAACAAACACAGTCCATAGTTTACCATTGGGGCCAAAAGGTTCGAATATCTGGTGCTGCTTTGGACACCATATGGATATTTCCATTTTCAACTTTCAGAACATGTCGTCAATATGTTCAACAATTGCTTAAAGTCTATGGTGCTCACTTTTTTCTGATATGTTGTTATATTTTGTAGTTGCTTAAAGTCCAATACTGAAGCCAAATCTTTTCAATCAAGAACTCACAAATTTACAAACATAACAGACATTATCATGCAGATAACCATGAAAAAGAAAAGATAAATGGGACCCAGAGTTCATAGCATACCGCATATATCCTCCTGCTCTCACTACTAACACATTCATTTCACATGTTCCCAATATCCGAGCATACGTTATGCAATAAAAGACTATCTTTAAAGAAATCCTCCATTATCCTCTCCTTGCAAACCACCAAAGACAAGCGAAAACTAATATATTTCTGGTCTAAAAAGCTGATTAAAACTCAAATTAATCAGGAAAACGAAACCTTCACTAAAGTAAGTCAAATGAGCTCAAACCGTTGCACTCACAGTAAAAATCCCCAATCATCAACATGCATTTGACTAGTAAGCAAAGAATTGCAATCATGAAACACCCAATCAGAGCGCAACTCAGGCAATCAAGAAGACCGGCATTCGACAAAAAATCAACTCAAAACAAAAAGGGCACTCATAGATCACCGCCTAATAACCAAAAACCAATTGAAAACTCCAACCACGAAGAAAAAGGACAACCCACAAATCCCCATCAATAAGCATTGCAAAACCCAAGGAATAAAACATAGTCAAGAAATCAAATCCCACAACACACATCAAATCAAAATAACAAAAACAGACCTTGATCGGGGCGGCAGAACGGCGGCGAGCGGCGGATGGGAAGGGTGAGAGGAAGCGGCGCCATGGTCTGAACTTGCAAGCGATGAGGATGAGGATGATGATGAGCAGCAGCATAAGAATCAGTATGACAATACCCAAGACGGATGATGATACCAAAATGCTGCCGCTGCCAACGCGCATCGCCTTCTCCATCGGATTGTTACCGCTACGATTTTCTCTCACTAGACAACGATGAGAGAGAAAATTACCCCATTTTTTATTTTATTTAATTTTATTTTTTTTCTTT
Organism: Sesamum alatum; assembly: GCA_034509735.1. Classification (NCBI taxonomy): domain Eukaryota; kingdom Viridiplantae; phylum Streptophyta; class Magnoliopsida; order Lamiales; family Pedaliaceae; genus Sesamum; species Sesamum alatum. The sequence goes on along the minus strand of JACGWO010000002.1, from coordinate 3,432,941 downwards.
TTTATGGAAATTGGGGATTGCAACCAACCATACCAAAAGAACCAACCAACAATACTGCGTGAACTGTGTGTTTTTAGGCTCTGCGAGAAGCCCGCTTTGAAATGGTCTCATTTTTCATTTATTTCATTTTGCCCCCTCCATTATTTATAAATTTCATTTATATATTAAACAAGGAAAATTATTAGGGTCACTTTTTAATCAGTTGAGGAAAATTATATTATTGCTTATCTGTGTAAAAAATGTAAGATACCTCTCCCTATACATTTTTGTCCAAAAAATTTAGAAAATTTTAAAAAATAATTATATTTGCATGAGAACATTCTGATCAGTTCACCTATAAAAAATGGATAGAAATGGGTTATTTGTTAGATAGTTACAAACCTCAAGGGGTATTTATAGTTTTTGAAACAACGAGGGAGTATCCGTAATTATGCAAAACCCCAAGGGAGGTTATTGTAATCCACCCAAATTATTAAACATCAAGAATGATATTATACTATTTTGATTTTCTTTTGTTGTTTTTATTCAATCTTAGGGGGAAAAAAATGAAGAAGAATCAGAAATGGGAGAGAGCTACATATATAATATACCTTTGCAAATTAATATACCATGGTGTTGTTTATTTTGTTGTATGAATTATTTGATACGATAAATTATTATAAAATGTGATTAAAAAGTTCGAAATTAATTATAGGTAGTTTACTTAATTCGATTGTATGTCTTAATTACAAACAATCACATGTTTACTTCCATTTAATACATGTAGGATATTTGTCATTTTACATTTTGATCCTTGCTCGTATATTTACAAAAATAAATATTAATAAATGATAAAATCGAGCAGATAATAAGTATTATCGTAAATTGTCCAGATTGGACTTACAACTTCAATTGTTAGACCCACCTCCCTTGGTGGGTTTCTTTATTCAACTGAAATAGTGATTAGTACCGAGCTGGACCAATAAGCTCGCCCCTCATACAATGACGTAAACACGGGCATAAGTTCTATTCCGCTAGTTTATTAGTCTTTACCGTCAACGTAAACAACATCTAATTTTACATCCCCTCCACTTTCGGAAATTAAAAACAAGCTCAAATAGACCATTAATGCGTCGTTTACATGAAATAATTGGACTATTTTACTAATCCAATCCAACCAAAACTGATGTTTGCTTAATGGAATTTTTAATCCGGTCTTATTCACGACATATCTTGCTTAATTTCAATTCTTTTATTCTAGTTCTGTTATCTGCTTAAACGTCGGAACAATGACCTTTATTTTGCATATTTTGTATACTTAAATCTTGAGAAAAGTCCAAAGACTCGTACACAATTCGGTGAGTTTATATATTTTTTTGCTCGCATCAATTATAATAAAACATGATTTTCATTGTTTTTTACCAAATCTTACAACATTCGGTAAATAATTTTTTTTAAATAAAAGTTTGCAGATATAATTCTTTGGTGATGTCTGTGGCAATAAGGTCCAAATCGTTTTTGAATTGGGCCTCAACTTTCAGCCACAGCACTCCACATTGATCCAATTTTGTATTGGGCCAAGGCCCATTACAAGTTGGACTCATGAATATATAGATTTCAGTTATACTAACATGTGATGTATAGCTTTTATGAACTATAATAATGATATATAAAAAAAAATCATACTTCAATGTACATAAAAGAAAAATATATTTTGAAAATTTATTGTTTAAAACTTAAAAACATGCAACATATAAGTTTATTATAAGAAATATTTGGTTTCAGTAATATTATTCCTCATATTTAGAAAGTTGTGTTAGTTTGTTTTATACTTATATTTTTAATATTTTAATATTTTTAAATAGATCTAGCGGGTCTAATGGATCCCACCTACTACATCCCCGGTGTAGGTAGGTCGGGTCTCAATTTCGACAAATTCTTGGTGAGTTGAATATCAAGTTTTAGTGACTTATTCGAAACTCGATTCATTTATATATATACTAACCGTTGTGGTACGCCGTCCCTGCGTGCATATAATAAATATTATTTCGCTCTTTAAAATATATTATTATAAATAATAATAAAATATAAATCAATACATCACATTAAAAAAAAAGAAAGAAAAACTAATTTATTTATCAATTAATGTAAATTTTGAAAGTTGAATAAGTTAGTTATATTATCGGTTGAAGGGCATTTTTGACTTCACAAAAAATGGTGGGCCGGTGATATTAACCCCTGTGTGTGAGTGTAGAGGGGGTTTTCATTTTATATTAGTATATAAATATATTTAGATTTTCAAAAATAAAATTATGGAATCATCTATGGGACTTTAATTCATTAAGGAGTATTGAATAATAAGAGGGATAATTACCCCTCTTAGGTTTGATGTAATTATATGTAAACCATCTTTAATTAGAGAAATTACATTCAACTCTTGTATTTATTTTTATCCAATACATAGATCCATCTGTTAATAAAATTCATAGAATTTATTGATATCAAAAAAAAAATTTGAAACAATTCATTTTTACCATGATTGACTTATAGACTTATTGTAAGTCAAACAAATAAGGATAGTTTGATAAAAAAAAATTAAAAAATTATTTCATATGCAATAAGTTAGTAATTAGTCAACTGGAGGTAATTATGAATTTTTATTCAGTTTTTTTTTTTCCGCTGATATCAACAAATTCCACGAACTTTGACCAACGGATGAGTTTGTTTGTTATATGAAAACAAATATCAAAGGTACTAAATGTAGTTTCTTAAACTATTGGAGGTTTACATATAATTACGCTAAATCTCAAGGGAGAGATTGTAATTATCCCATGATAATAAGTGTGGGAAAATAACATTTTGGTTCCATAAGTTAAGTCTTTGTCAGTTCTGGGGTCATTCATTATGAGATTAACACTTTTGGTCCCGTAACTTACAAAAATTCACATTTTTTATCATCTTTCATTTTTTTGTTTGTAATTTAACGGCGAAGCCATGTGCCCAGCACATGCTACCTTAAGTTTTTTGGCTAGAAAGAAATTTGGCGCGTTTTCCAAATTGAAAACACTTATGGGGGAAAAAATAACTACTTTGACAAAAAAAAAAAAAAAGCAACTTTTGAAGAAAATTAGGGCAAGGAAGGGGGACTTCATAGAAATATGAAAAGGGTGGGATTCAATGTTGTGAGAGAAAAGAGAAATTCCCATTTCCTCGTTTTAATTTTCCTCAAGATTTGTTTTTCTCCCTCAAAGTGATTATATCCCCCTTCCCAAAGTGTTGTCAAGTAAGAAAACACGCTAATTTTCCTTTCAATAATAATAATAATAAAAAAACTTAACATCCACGTGCTGGGCGTATGGCTTTTGCCGTTAAATTACAAACAAAAATAAGAGGATCAAAGGTGCACATTTTTCATAAGGTACGAGACAAAAGTATTAATCCTATAACAAATGGGACTAAAACTGAAAAGAATCTAACTTATGCGACCAAAAATACTATTTTCACTAACAAGTGTTGGTAATGGTGGGGCAATGAGAGGAATGTACTAACTTTTTATATTTAATTTTATGAAAATCAACCATCAATATATGAAAAAATAAATAATAGCCAATAATTCGATATACCCCACATTATTTTTAATGGAAATCACTCAAGTTGACCGATCCGAGCATTCTTTAAAATTTAAAAAAACAAGAAAGAAAAAAAAAAAAAAAAAAGGCTTCCTACTTTAAATCGTCATTAATGAAAAGTGTGAGTGCATTAATTGTCTCTCTAGAAAGCTAAACCTAGTACATCTCAAGGTCAACTTCTTCTAATAAAATAAAATTATAAGATTCCTAACTAGATTAATTAATTAAATACAATAAGTGATTAAAAAATCGCATTAATTCCAACCATCGTGGCTCAAACGGTCTGTTTGTTTCTATTTTTAATTTTTAAAACAGTAATTAAAATTAAAATACATCTAAAAGGTAAGGAATTGCAGGTGTGGAGAAGCCTTTTTGCTGATGTATATTATGTTTTTTATCGATGAAATTTTCTCTTTTTTCAGAAAATGTATTGATTTGACACCAAAGTTCAATATTCTCATTAATTAATTCAAATATATTCTCATTTCACACAAAAATTTATACAAAATTAAAAATATATATTTTTCACTGAAAATGAAAACACGAACAAACTTAATAAAATATTTAGGAGCTTATAAATTATTTATTTATTTTTCAAAGAATATTTTATATAAATCTGAAATAAGATATCGGAGATGCGGTCATATGTTTGTCTAAAAGAACTAGAGAAACCCTATTTGACCTCCCCCCCCCCTAAATATCTTAATGAAAATCTTGTATTTGATCCTATTGCATGGAAACATGATTATACAATTAATTTATAGGTCAAATTGCATACATTACCAACTATATTTTAAAAAATCAGCTAAAAATTTTCTTGTGTTTAGAAAATAGGCCAGAAACCTCCTCTATTTTCTTAAATACACCCCCTCGCCGTTAACTAAAGCAAATGGTGTTGATTTTTTTTTTTGTCAAAAGACCATTATGCCCTTAACTTACATTTTATATCTTATTTTAACAACCGTTGGATCATTTTGGATTATATAAAAGTCGTAGGATCTAATCAATTCATCTTAGTCATTAGATTTTAAATTTATAAAAGATTAAGGGTTTAGATTAATTAATTTTGATATATATTATATTTATAAATATTGCGATCTGGGCGACTAGGGTTGTCGTCGTTGATTTTTTTATTACTTTATTTTAAGTTTCTAATAAATAAAAGAATTGACCTGTCTTATTAAAAAAATTAGAAAAATGTATAAATTTGAAAAAAATAAAAAAATGAAATTGATATATATAAATTAAACTTAAATATTATTTGTAATTAAGATTTTAAATTTAAATATTATTTGTGGTATATAATATAATTTATTTAAATTTATTAAACTAAAAATATATTATTAGTTAATAATATATAATTATTATAATTGATTAATATTTATATTCATATAATTATTTAAATTAAGGAAATGAATTTAAGCATATTAGTATTGTGTTTCAATTTAATTTTTCAACTTACATTATAGATTTTTAAAAAAAATCATATACCTTTTTTGGTATTTAGATATTTAAATAAACATATTTAAAAATAAAATTATGTACTTCTTTAGGAAGAATGAAAATAAAAAAAAAAAATCACAAAGAACACATATCAAACCAAAAAAAATAAAAGGGGTGACCTATAAAAGCAATGAGGGGTATAATCATCAATTTCAGCCCCAAATAGAGTCAAACACCGCAAAAAATCAGGCCCTCTGCACTCATAGTGTGTGAAGGCCACCTTCCATTAGTTTCTAAAAAAAAAGGGGGTTTGCGCAAAATTTTTGAAACCATGGAATTTTTTTTACCTATTTCTAACACACAAGGAGGTTTTTAGCCATTTTTGGAAAAATACAAGGGTAAACTGCAATTTGGCCTAATTTATAAGATATGTGATCCTATTCTTTTAAGTATTTTAAGACTTTATTCTAATTAAAATAAATTTAAAATTTTCTAAACTCTAAAAGTATTTTAAATTAGATATTTTACAGTAGTTCGTTGAAACATTTCCTAATTTTTATTCTCTTTTTTTATTTAAAAAAAAGTTTATCCAGTTGTGTTAAACCAAAAAATTAAATACTATTATGCACAAAATAATTAGGAAAAAAAAAGTAAAAAACACGACGAAATCTTCTTTAAGAGTCCTTTTGACCGATTAATGTAACATAATTAAGGAAAGTCAAATGGAATTTGATGCTAAAACTATTGTCCTCCAGCTCTAGGTAAGTTGAATGAATTTTCTATTTCAAATTTTATTATATTTTTTTACTCAATTTAATAAATACACACTTTATATATAAATATTATGTTATCGATTAATTTTATTTAAAAAAATTTATAAGTAGCATACATATATAAGATCCAAAATAAAATAAAATAAAAAAGAATTTTAAATAGAAAATTCAATCCACTGATTAAGTGGGCGTATTGCTTCACATATACTCACTCTTGTTAATGAAGAATTATTCCAAGCTTTTCCCTTTTACTTTTCATAATAAAGGAACTAATTAAAAGAATATGCCCTTTTGGGTCATCATATATATATATATATATATATATATTAATTCTAGTCTTAATGGGATTTATTTAGGACCGCATTTTCTTTCCTTTTTTAATATTTATTTTTGAGTAAATTCATTATAATTATATTATGATTTTGACAATTATACTTTTAGTTTTAGTCTTATAAGATAGAGGGTTCAACACTTTTAATCATTTACTTTACGAAATTTTTAAAAGTAAAAAAATAAAAAAACTCGAAGCATTTAGTCCAACGCTTTACGAAATTTTCAAAATGGTTCTAAATCCCGTAAAACAAAGGACTTAATGTGTCGATTTTCTCAATTCTGGACTTTTTTAAACCCCCCATAAAGTAGAGGATTAAATATGTCGAGTTTTCCCAACTTTAAGATCATTTTGAAATCCTCTAAAGTAGAGGACTAAAAGTGTTGAAACCATCATTCTATTGGGCTAAAAGTATAATTTTGCATCCATTGACAACTGTAATAATCAATATACTGATAATCAATATCAAATATTTATAATTAATTAATAACTACTACTAAAATAGACATATCACTACTAAAGTAGAATAATCATTCATATATTAGTAGAATTTAGACCTGTAATTTTTGTTATGGATCTTCAATTTCGCCAAATAAATTAATTTTCATTGACTTTAAGACCACATTTTCGGTCAATTAAGGCTTAAGTTCTTTGAGGTGAGTGTCAATGATGACATATATACATGGGCTTTATGAGAAAAGCACCTTTATGTAAAATCAATATTTTTTTTATTCTTACAAATATACTAAAAATAAATACAACAAAGTTTTAAAGAGGTTCCACTTGTGATAATTCTCTAAAGAGGTATTAGAATCTCGAAACAACCACAATCATCTATGTATGCTGGATCTTATGTGCATCTCGTCACATGAATAATTATGAAGTTTTTAAGACCTTGGAAAAATTGACATTTTCAACCCTTGCGCTGGCCCCTAACAAATTCTAACTGAATATTTTACGACATATCTTAACATAACCAAATTGCACCTAATCTAGTAAAAATACGACAACGATGTAGTTAAGCTCGCCTAGCTTCTACTTTTGTGATGGGAATAAGTCGTAAAAAAATTTATAAGTTCAGCTGTAGTAAAAGTTGAGTGTTTGAAAACATAAATGACAAACATAAACAAGCCGAAGTTGGAGTATTCGGAAAAACATATTAATATTACAACTTACTGATAAGTTGTAGAAGTTGGTATAGAAGCTACTTATAACTTTTGGTTCCAATCAATTAAATTTAAGTAGTTCAAAATAAAAATTATAATTCAAAATAGTCTTTTTCACTTTATTTTCAATTGAGATTGCATCATTATATATATAACATAGTCATGTGAATGCACATTTTTAGGTTAGGTCATTAATTAAATTTGTTGTCTGCATGCTGACATTTGATTCTAATGGAAGTTGTACAAAGCTTCTTTCATGATATTTCTTAATATAAGGCAACAAAATGGTAGTGCATGCTGCCTAAACAGCTTTAATTTTTACTTTGTTGATTTGACATGTAATTTTCAATAGAAGGGTTCAAATTTTGAATTTTATTTTATAGGTATTAGTGAATATTTTGATTATTAATCAATATTTGACTAGTAATAATTTATGGTTGCTCATTATTTTAATAAAAATCTAACCAATGATATAATTTTGGAGACACCTTTCGTTAAGAAAATTTACTGTTTATAATTTACGGATAAATTAAGAATGAAAGCTAACACTACGTCTATTAAATTTTTGATTTCACAAGGAAGTTCCCCTTTTAAGAAAATTCCTTAAGGGGTATTCGTTGTAGCGGCTATTTTTGTGGTGAGAATAAATTGTAAAAAAATATAAGTTGGGCAATAGTAAAATATGGGAATATTTGAAAATAAAAGTGAAAATTTGGAAAAAATTTGAGGTTGGGATGTCTGGATAAACAGGTTGAAATTTATAATTTTCCTAATAAATTTCATGTAGTTGATAGAAGTTACTTATAACTTTTGATTTCAATCAACTTAATTTAAGTTGATTAAAAGTAGAAATTGTAGGTAAAAAACACTCTTTGCAATTGCAAACACCCCTTTATTCATATATAATAGGCGTGTCTGTATGTCGACAGTATATCTGCTTGAATAAATTAAACCAAAAAATATTTTCGATAAGGTCTTCACCTAGTGGTTGAACAATTTTATAAGGGGAATATTGCACTTTTGGTCCCACAGGACATGACCCGTTGTACTTTTGATCCCGTTGTTTACGGGCTCAACACTTTTGGTCCCATCTCCGTTAAATGTGTTAAGTTATAGATGGAAAACCACATTTGAAAGTCAAATGTGGTTTTCTATGGCTTGAAACCACTAAAGTTCATGAGGTGGTATTTTTCCAGTTTTGGCCCCAAATTGAAGACTCTCACTCTATAAAATATATTTTAATAGATTAATTTAGCTAGATTTATATAAATTCGACACATTATAATATGCAATTTTATAACAATATTATTATAAATGAAATGTTAAATTATGTGATTGTAAAATTAAAATAATTGAGAAAAAAATAGAATAAAAGCACTGCAAAATTAAAAGAAAATAACGAACGGACTGCATTGACCGGAAAAAATTAACTGTTGCAATATACAGATATGCTATTTACATTGCAAGTAGTTAATTTTTTCCGTTCAATGCAGTCAGTTCATTTTTTGCTTTTAATTTTGCAGTGTTTTTTTTTATCTTATTTCTTTTGCAGTTATTTTAATTTTGCAATCACATAATTTAACATTTCATTTATAATAATATCGTTATAAAATTATGAATTATAACGCGTTGAATTTACATAAATTTAGCTAAATTAAGCTATTAAAATACATTTTATAGAGCGAGAGTCTTCAAATTGAAACCAAAATCTTGAAAAATACCACCTCCATGAACTTTAGTGGTTTCAAATTATAGAAAACCACATTTGACTTTTATATATGATTTTTCATCCATAACTTAACATCTTTAACAGATACAGAACCAAAACTACTCCTTACCTCCACTCCGCGTACCAAATTATATTAATCCAAGACCCAGTGGCACATTTTATTGAGTGACATAACTACCCCTGGCTCTTGCGTTGTGCGTCCCCACTTCCCTCCTGTACGAAATGGGTATTTTAGTCAATCAATTCCCATTTTGGTAACTTCACATGTCCGAAGTTTCAAACCTTGTGGGCACTGAAACTGATTAAATCCATTTACAAATTTTAATGTGAAGTCAAAATCTAGAGAAATCAGAAGTCGTTGTCTGAGATTGTTGCATAGATATTGACTAGATTGAGCTGTCAATTTGAACATAACAACCCATTCAAATATACTTCGACATCAATCTTTTTTTTTTTTTTTTTTTTAACATTACATGTTTTTTTTTTAATAATAAACGATAAACTATTAATTGAAAAATACAACAATATTTTTACAGCAACCAACTGTTTTTACAGCTGATAGTGCTAGAAATTAGGAATTACTAAAATACCCTCAAGTGTACCATTATTTACCGTTATGCCATAGGTAGTTATAGAAGTAGTGGGGTAATGCCAAATTACCAAGGCACCCCTAGTGGTTAAATCCAGGCCGTTGGATTGACAGCGGTTGAAGGACGATATTGTACTTTCACCCCATGTAATTTACTATAAATAAGGGGTAATCCTTTGTAAAGCGGTGACACATTTCATTAATACAAATTTACTTTTCCTACTTTTGGAAGAGTTTTCAAGAGTTGTTCTGCCTCGCGACGTTGTTTCGAGTTACCGTGCCTAGATCAACAGTCTCCCGAATCTTACACCATCAGCTTGGCGCCGTCTGTGGGAACCTGGTCTAGGCATTGAAGATGAATACTCGTTCGAGGGCGAGGAGCGCGAACGTGGGGCAAGAGGAACCCGAGAGAAAAAGGGAAGCGCACTCAGGAGGAGGAGAGGCAGGAAGAGGTCGAGGCTCCTCCCCAGCAGGAGCAAAGCCACGCCTCGGAGAACCCACCTGCGCACCCAGGAGGAGAGGCAGGAAGAGGTCGAGGCTCCTCCCCAGCAGGAGCAAGGCCGCGCCTCGGAGAATCCACTCGCGCACCCAGAAGGAGGAGAGGCAGGAAGAGGTCTAGGCTCCTCCCCAGCAGGAGCAAGGCCACGCCTCGGAGAATCCACCCGCGCACCAAGGAGGAGGAGAGGCAGGAAGAGGTCGAGGCTCCTTCCCAGCAGGAGCAAGGCCGCGCCTTGGAGAATCCACCCGCGCACCAAGGAGGAGGAGAGGTAGGAAGAGGTCGAGGCTCCTCCCTAGCAGGAGCAAGGCCATACCTTGGAGACTCTACCAGCGCACCCAAGAGGAAGAGAAACAGGAAGAGGTCGAGGCTCCACCTCAACAGGACCAAGGCCGCGCTTTCGAGAATTCACCAGCGCACCCAAGAGGAGGAGAGGCAGGAAGAGGTCGAGGCTCCACCTCCACCCCCAGTTATTTAGATAACTTCTGAGACTCTTCGCTAGTTGGTGGAGGATGCATCCGTCCAAGCCGCCGGGAGGCCATAGAGGAAGAGAAAGGGTCCTCTTAGGGCAGAAGAAAGTAAGCGTGAACGTAGACATGTGCCCTTGGGGAATTTAGCTCAATACACCCCCCGGACCTCGCAAACTCAAACGCTCGATGCAGTCAAGCGACAAGGATTGAGATCGAGACCATAGCTCGGAGGAATGCCACTACTTGGAGAATGAGGTCGAGGAGTTGATCCGAAGAAATTACTTACAACAATTCGTGGGGATAAAGGAAACAAGAGCTCCAGGAAATGACTTTTGGAGACAGGCACGTGGTACGTGGGAGTAAAACAGGAAGTAGAACGAGCTAGCAAGGACAACCTCCCAACTGCTTGAGTTATGATGATTACCTCGGGAAGCCCAATAGGAAGAGATACGAAACAAGTTGAGAGAGTCGCTCAGAGAGCAAGGCAAGCTGAAGGAGTTGCGATGAGGGCAATAGGACGCGATGCCAACCGTATCATCTTTGGCGGGAAGGCAGCAGTGTTGCCAACAGATCCAAGAACGAGTCAGAGTGTGATGCGACATATGCAAGGGGAGAAAGCTGACTTGCGCCATGGGAGCGACATATGCAGGGGGAGAAAGCATGAGTGACATAAGCGAGGGCAGATAGCGACTTCCAACTTATGGACAAGCAGTGGAATGGAGGCCATGAAGCTGGGGGAGCAGATGATTCCAACTTGTGGACTAGCAGTGGAATGGAGGCCACGAAGCTGGGGGAGCAGATGACCAAGTACTTAGTAAACATCCAAGCATTAAGAAAGAAGCTCGATGAGTTCACAATTGAAGGTAGTTGAGGGGCGATGTCGTACTTTCATCCCATGTAATTTGCTATAAATAAGAGGTGAAGTCTTGTTGTAATCATCTCATATTCACTTTTATACAAGTTACTTTTCTTACTTTTGGAAGAGTTTATAAGAGTTATTTGCCTCGCGATGTCGTTTCGAGTCACCGTGCTTAGATCAACAACCTCCCGAATCTTACACCATCAACAACAATGTTTTTAGTAGGACGGATCTCAAGCCCGACTAAATCCATCCCGAAACCCACCATTCAAGTATGGTGTATGTTGGGCAAGAGACACCGAGCCAACACATGCATTAGGGTGAGGTCTCTAGACGTCATGTACATCATGCAATTTTATTATCCCGTGGTTTGGAAAATTACATCTATATCCGTTTAACAAATAAATCCATTCGTTATTCCGAATTTGATGATATTGTAGAAAAATTGAATGAACCAATTGACTGATTACTGACTTATTGCAGGTCAATCAAATTTTCTTTTGACCAAACTACCTTTATATATCTTCACACACTAATACACGTGAGGAGGTATATCTTTATTCTTATAGGGGTTGTTTGGTCATAAACAAAATTATTTGACGTACAATAAATCAGGAATAAGTCAAATGGAGATAAATACAAATTTTCATTCAATTTTTTGCTAATATTCAAAAAATTCAGTGAATTTTGAATAATAGAAGAATTTATTTGTTATTTTCGAAAATAAATTTAAGGAATATTAAATATAATTTTTCAAATCACAAAAGATTTACATATAATTACATCGAACATCAAGAAAGGGATTTTTTTTTTGTTTTAGGATTTTCTTTTTTTGCTCAATTATCATTTCACATGGTAAGCCACTTTTGCGCCCTATAAATCCACCCGGATCCCCTCACTCAAACCTCGTTCAATCATCCCCTCATCTCCTCCACTTCTCTTCTCCCTCCCTCTCTCAACTTCAACTAATCACTCAAAATTCAAGAACAAAAACTACAAAAATTTTGCTCCACATGTCAACTATAGTAACCCAAAATCTTGTCTCATGTTCTGAGTCTCAACTCACAGAAACAACCACCGTTCTACAGCTCAAACTGGCGGCGCCGCCGCCGTCGTCAACCTCTGAATTGTGCGGAAAACAAGGAACCGATGATCATCTGCAGGCTGAGGTTGGATTTGGAAACTGGGGTTTTATCCAAACAGCCTCTAAAGATAGAAACTCATCATTTTCAAGACTCAGTGCGAAATCCCTGCAACTCTGCACGGAGAATTTGGGAAGTGAAACGGGCACGGATTCCCTCAGCCCAAATACGATTGCGATTTCATTCTGTCCGTCGAGTTCCTGCGAGAATTCATCGACCCATAAAAGGCCCCAACTCCAGAAATCAAAACAAGAAACGAAAAGCTTCCCCCCGCCGCTGACTACGAGTTCTTTGAAAATGCGGCGGAGTAGAGAAGGCGGAAGACTGATCATTGAAGCGGCGGAGCTGGCGCCGGGTAGGAGCCGTTGTTGGCAGGCGGAGAGGAGTGGCGGCAGACTCAGACTGTGCTTGTTGACGGGCTCCGACTCGGAGGCAACCACCACCTCTTGCGGCGGAGAGGAAGTGGCGGCGGAGGGGAAAATGGTGGAGCCCGGAAGCGACGGTGAAGTGGGGAGGGAAGAATTCGGGGGAGAAATGAAAATGGAGAAAGTAGAAATGATGAGTAGGTGCAAGCAACTCTGTAGAAATTGGGAGCCTTCTCTGTGGGTGGCAACTTTATGACTCCAATTTTTGAACTTGCTCAAATTTAAATGCTATTCAACTTATTAACTCTTTTTTTAAAAAAAATTAATTACAATTATATTATAAATTTCAATCATCAACAATAATATATTTTAATTATCAATATCAAATATAATAACTGACTAGTATTATTATTGGTAGACTCAAACCCATAACCTGATCAATTTGAAAAGGTTCAAATTGTAGAACAAATCCTTTATGTTGTTTTGGAATTTAGTTGGATAATTCTAAATTTAAATGATTTTAAATCATTTATTCTAATTTTAAAATATATTTTATTGAATATGGTTGGATTTTTTTTAAAAAATTATTTGAAATTCTTCCCTCAAATTCGAAGTCATCAAATCAAATGAACCCTTTAGGAAAAAGAAAAGAGTTTCCTACTTATTTTTAAAATTTTAACAAACTCCTTAATGACAAAATTGTTGTCACTAATATTTTATAAACCTTATAATATTATTATGGCTTAATTATACTTAAACCCTTTCTAAAAATATGAAATTATACTTCCCCAAAAAAATTTAAAATTACACTTCGATTTCCCAATAAGATCATTTTTTTAGTATGATGGACCTTCCCTGAAAAATATTGGCACGCGTGTAAACGAGCTGCTCTACCAACTGAGCTATAGCCCTCAGGGCTTGTGATGCATATCATGTCTATAATTTCTTGTCAAGATGAATATTTTATGATCCAACATCCTCCATTTCTTGGTAGTATTGCTTAGATTATTATTGTTTATAAGGACTATGATATTTATAATCCATAAATGAGATAGTCGAAAATTCTCTGCTTACACCTAACCACCTTTCATTAGGATTTGTATAGAAAATGTTGACGTCAACAAAAAAAACTACATAAATTTTTAATTTTATTCCTCATTTAACATTCTCATGTTAATATTTTTGTACTTGTAAAGTCAAAAGGGTGTAATTGTGATAAATATTGTTTTCAAATTATCACATTGGAACAAAAGTAGCCATTTATGAATGAAAAAAACAATCATTTTTTTACTTCATATATATGGTTGAGTTGAACACCATTATTGTATATATTTCTTGAAGCACTAAATGAAGTATTTGAACACGATATTTTCAAGAAATAGATACAACTATAATATTAACCTCACTTCATATATAAAAAACACTAAAAGATGACTAGTTTTTCATTCATGTATATGACTAATTTCTATCCAATGACTATAATTTGAGAGCAATATTTAATTACAATTACACCATTTTGATTTATACATGTATTCTTTACAAGTGTAAAAATATTGCAGGAGAATACTAAGTTAGGGATAAAATTAAAATCTTATATATATTTTTTTGTTGATGTCAGCTTCCACCCAAAGCCTAATGGAAGGGGTTCAAATGTGTACAGTGAATTTTGGAATAATTGCAATTTTGGTCCTCAAACTAAACCACTTATGTAGTTTTGGTCCTCAAATAATTTGATGTTGCAATTTTGGTCTTCAAACTATCATTTTGTTGGCACGTTCGGTCCTTCCGTTAAAATTTTGATTAAGTCGTTTGAAGTAGAAAAAACTGTTATTTTTCTCCCATTTTGTGATATTCTTCAAGTTGTAGTCCAATGGACCCATTTTCCCTATTTTTCTTCAAACTTAAAGAGAAAATAAACCAAAAAGAATAATTTAAGCAACTGTTTTTTTAAAAAATCTTAACAAATAAATTGATAACTGTGCAAAAAGAAACTCATGGCTAAAAATCTTAATAAATTTTTCGTTTAAAGTGGAAAAATTGCTATTTTTCTTTAACATAAAAAGTGAAAAAATTGTTATTTTTCTTAACATAAAAAGTGAAAAAATGGCAATTTTTCTTAATGGTAAGATATTCTAGCACTAGTTGAAAATATTGGGGAATTAGTTTAAGTGTTTCTTCCTTTGCAATGGACATACTTTCCTTACTCCTGTTGTTTTGAGTTAGAGATTTCAATTTCAAGATAAAATATGCATGCAGTACAAAATTGATAGTAAAAAATCAAGAAATAATCAACATTTTTCCTTATTTGGTTCTATTATATATTAAGAAAAATAGTAAATTTTCACTCTTCTTTGTTAAGAAAAACAACAATTTTTTCCACTTTGAATGAAAATTTGTTAAGATTTTTAGCTAAGAGTCTCTTTTTCCACAGTTATCAATTTTTCTTGTTAAGATTATTTAAAAAATTTGTTGCTTAAGTTCATTTTTTGTTTGTTTATTTTCTCTTAAAATTTGAAGAAAAATAGAGAAAATGATTGTATTAGATTGAAACTTGAAAAATACCACAAAATGGGAGAAAAATAACAATTTTTTCCACTTCAAATGAAATTTCCTTTAAGTTTAACGGAAATTTTAACAGAAGGACCGAAAGTACCAAAAAAATAATAGTTTGAGAACAAAAATTACAACATCAAATTATTTGAGGACCAAAACTACATAAATGGCTTTGTTTGAGTACCAAAATCGCAATTATCCCGTGAATTTCTGGGAAGTGTGCAAGTGTAATTTTAATACTCTTTTAGGTTGCTTTTCCTTTCTGCTCCATATATTCAAAGGAGATATGATCTCTAACAAAACATATACTCACCAACCAACCAAATAAATCTGTTCCAAGAGCCATGATAGATTCACAGAAAATTTTGTCAATTGATGGTATTATAATGTACCTTTGTTATGAAACATGATGGCTGACCACTCGAGTCAGGCTCAGGTTCACACACATTTTTCCTCATCAGATCATAACCGGTCAGCCAGAAATCATGCTTCTTTGAATTCAAACAAGCAATGCACCGCCGGCTGCTGGACACTTTTGAGGGTGGTGTTTCTCACATGAAAATGTTTTCCATCAATCAAGAAATAGATTTTGTGTTATTACCTGAGCTTATGGACCCCGGGCCGGAGCAAGCAAAAGCTGAAAATGCTTAAAAGAGCCTAGTATATGAAGATGAAATCATACTGGGAAGATTATCAGTGCTTTTCAATGAAAAATTAAGTAGATGACACTTTCTAGCCTAAATTTACCAATCCTAACAAAATATTTAGAGGGGGAAACACGAATCAGAAATCAAGACAAAAGCTTTACTTACCACCACCTTTATTCCATCAAACCAAACACAGATCACATACTGCACAGGGAAAAATGTATACAATACATTGTTCTTTCAGAATAGACATAAATTTTACACGTGCGAACGAAATCTAGCTTGTGTATTTCTTTCTGAACACCAATCCAAAACTTTAAGCTTAAGGAGAGAGGAGTTGAGCGCAGGACTTTATGGCCAGGAAGGCACATTCATTCATTATATCACAAAATAAAATTTCCCGACCAGGAGAGCTATGCAAAACTCTAGTGAGAAAACGGGATATGGTTATACCAGGAGCAGCGCAAAAAAAAGTTGATCTACTCACAGGCATAGTATCCATTCAGTAAATTCTCACTCGAGTTAACGGAATTCAGTCCTCTGGAAGGTGGTCCAGTCATTGTCTTCCCAACTGCATATTTTGTTATGTGCTTGAGAAAGGAGATATATATTGCAAACTGCAACTCGACCATTTTTAAGAAACCATTCAAGACTTACATTTATTTCCCAGGAGATGCAAACCTTAATCGATCTCTGTGTCGATTCAGAATCCGATCCTTTGGAGATGATGTTTTAGCTGAACCTGCTAGACGCATGAGCTCTGCAATACAGAAATTATATCTCATGCTTCAGGAAAACCTGAACTCAAACAAAGCATGTAGAACGGTATTCATTCAACAATCAAGAAGACGAGAACAGAATCCATAACAGTTAAAACACCATCGAAAGACACGCAATGCTGAGAACGGCAACTTCCAAAAACTGCACCTGTTAATGATTTATTGTGAAGACTGAAGTGACATATTGACTAAGAGAAAATTTAGCATCTTAGAAGTTGCATTATCAACGCTACTGTAACTCCAGACAATCTTATGCCGTAAAATGAACCAAAAATATCTAAGCACCGAAAGACCAAGAAAATGGCTATATGAAATTTGCATATCAACTCCAACGGCTGCATGTACACACGCTAAAGCCATGTATATATACATATCATGATAGCTGAACTCATACCAGTCTTGCTAAGCTTGATTGGGGGAGGAAAAGGGATTTGCGGATGGAATTAAAATGAAAAAGTTTCTATACAGAAGCACTTCAAATATAGGAAATCAGTATACTGGCCCGATAATTAAAGTAAAAAGGGGCATCTCTATGAAGATACAAAAGAGAAAATAGAGTACTCTTTCAGAGACTAAGGAGGGTAGCAGCTAAGTACCCAAGGACACAGACTTATGTATAAAATTTAGGAAAATACAAGATGCTCCTGGGAATGCATTTGTCATTTGGAGTTCATTACTTCAGAAAAGGTAGGAGCTTACATTAAGCCCCAGTAAATACAGAACGTGCAAGCAAACTAAAAACACTTGCCTCTGGTCCTTTCAAGCTCTTCATCAAGTTCTTCTTTCCATTTTCTCTGTATTTCGCTGAACCTAGTGCTACAGGCCCAAAATGTTTCACAACTCTCAAGTTAGAGGAGAAACAAAACTTTTAGTTAGAACATGTGCTAAAGCAAAATTATCCATGTACCTTGGAGTAAGTGGCTCTCGCTGAGAATCAAGAAGCAGCTCTTTAACATCCTGAGAAGCTTGAGGGTTTACATCGCCAATATTCGATACACGTCTTGAACAACTCTGGGGACTTGAGCTGTACTCAACATCAACTGCAGTAGAAAGTCTTCTGTTACCCACCCTACTGGGTGACCTACTTTTAGGGGGTAAGTTGTAATTATTTGAAACATTTTCCTTGTTCCCAGTCCCAACAGGACTTGGAGGAGCGGCAACATTCAAAGAATTGTAGAATTCATAAAGAGGCGTTTGCAGCTTCTTCAGTTCGAATGCCTACAAGAAAGTATCATCGCAAGCACACATAAAAACGGTGTTTGTTTCCAAGAAAATGGGAGGAAACTGAAAGACCAGAGACCTTAAAATAGAAATCCTAGTTTATTTGAACGTGACTTCTAAAAACCATGCGGAAATTTTATCAGAATAGGTAAATCTTGGAAAATTACGGGTGATTCTTTTTATCACTACAACCGTAAGTTACTTCTACACATAGAATAAAAAGGAAACACTTTCTTCAATAAATACCTTTTCATCAAGAAATGCTCTAATCTTTGTTTCGGTTACTTCATCATCATCTTCTGATCCTGACTGCCCTCTTGGAAACGTGAATCCACAATCAACCTCACCAGAAGCAAAAGACCTATCTCCAGAATCAATAGTTTGGTTCAGAAGTGACCCTGTTCCACTTTTATTCAACTCTGGACTTTCATCAAACTTGCATGGCCAATCATCATTAGGTTCACACATAGGATTAAAACTCTGCATAAAGAAGGCCACGAAAGAAACTTAATTAGCATTACAGTCATCTATGGTTGAAAACATCACTGTAATTAAGGAAAGTATTAAGATTTATGGAAACTAAGATGTGTGTGCTTCTTTACCTGATTACAATCACTAGAAACAGCAGTTGGCGTGAATTTCATAGATGCACCAAGCACAAGATCATCATCATCAATTCGACATATGTCATCATCAAAATTGACAGGTTGCCAAAGGGATCCACTTTCTGAGAGTCGCTCAGTATGAATACTGGAGCATCTAGGAATTCCAAAATCAACGACATCCTTCAGACCATTGCAGGACCTCTTTGCCTCTAGGTTCATTCTACAGCATGAAGATACCCTTTAAGACAATAGGTTCAAGTTACATAAAGATACCCAAATTCGTTAACCATAAAAGACTTACGACTTCTTAATATCAACCCCAATATCTGCCATCCGCTTTCCAGAACCGTCCCTCTGATCCAGATATTTAGGTTATTAGTAAAGATGGTCCATATAGAGTGAAGAAACATAAATCAAGACACAAGCATCTGCTGACCACAAGGGACGAGCGAAGCATGACATGGGATTGTCGACATTTTCCAGTAACAAATGGATGCTGAAGAAAAACCAAGAAGACAATGTCAGTAATCAGGAGCACTACATAATAGTTCAAGTATACAATAACCAAAAATAAAGTTTCACCACATTAGAGTGCTGTCATGTTACTGGGCATGACTAATGCAGTGCATTGCTGTGCAGTGGTAACAACAAACTAAAATGGACTTGGCACTACCTTTAACAACTCAGATGCTGTAGGCCTCAGGTCAGGTTCCCTGCAAGAATTTATGAAGTAGACCATGAAGACTCAAGTAAGAGAGGAAACAAATACAAGAATACCCTATACCTTTACATATTCTTCAAAGGATAAACAATTATTCAGTTTATTATTGAAAAGCTAATTTAAGCATTCAAGGGATAAACGTGCAAAACCAAATGCCGATATAATAGAAAAACATACTTCTGTAAACATTTTAACAAAAAGTCCTTTGCTTCAGCAGAAAGATGCTCTGGTATTGGTGGATGAGATTTAGTTGTCCCTACATAAAAGAGAGCAGCAACCTAAAACAGAACCAACTGTTAGGACCTGAATTAATTGATACATGGGAAAAAATTAAAATTAAAACTAGCATATTAGCAATAACTAGTATACCTCCTGATATTGCTGACTCCAAGGAGCCTTTCCGGTAGCCATTTCAATAACAGTGCATCCAACACTCCATATATCCGCAGAGCTGCAGATATTTAACCAGAGAATGCTCAGAAATATAGATTGAGTTCAGGTGGTAGCCAAGATATGAAAAAATATAAATCCAGACCAAAAGTGACCCAGAAAAGCAGTATCTGAAGGAAAAGGAAATAGAATAGGACGACACAATTCAACAGGTCGCAGGATTGAACTATTGCATTGCCTACGCCAGATGGTAGCAGCAGAATTTCCCAGCAATAACTTCAATTTATTACAAGTAAAACCTGTACTTGAAAGTGATCCAGAAAAGCAGTATCTGAAGGGAAAGGAAATAAAATAGGAAGACAATGCAACAGGTCGCAAGATTGAATTATAGCATCGCCTACACCAGATGGTAGCAGCAGAACTTCTCAGCAATAACTTCCAACTTATTACAAGTAAAACCTGTACTTGATCTCTACCCATGCAGCTTTTAGTGTGATGTCTACTTGGGAGAAATTGGGGAAATGTACACAACAAGAATCCCCAGCAAACTTTGACTTTGTTCCATCAAAATTAGTATCCTCACACCTTTTGGTGCCATAAACTGATAACATTGTCCAGAATAACAAAAACATCATGCTGTAAAGGAGACAAATAGAATATAAGGTTGCACTCCTTATTGCAGTGAGTAAGCTAATTCGACAAAAGCATGATATGCACAAGCAATCATACTGTACGCACTAGTTAAATAAATGTGCAGCAAGTGAACAAATGATAACTTCACGAGCTACTGAGGTGCGTGTTTCTACTCACTAGCTATGTCCACTCTGAACAATAACTTCAGGAGCCATCCAATACGGAGTACCCTTCATTGATTTAGCACCAGTAACAGTAGCCTGCAGCAGCATCGAATACACAGTTATAATGCAATATTTGCTGAGGTGTAGAAAGGGAGGAAAAAATAAAGAAAAACATACCAATGCCTCAACTTTCTTGGATGCTCCAAAATCAGCAAGTTTAATGCATGCCTTATTATCGACAAGAATATTTGCTCCCTAATAACATTCCAAATTATTACGTCAGGGAGATATTCAGCATGTAATGCTTCTGAACGATTACAAAAACCATTGGAACAGAAATAATACCTTGATGTCCCTGTGCATAATTTTGTTCTTGTGCAGGTATTCCAGTCCAATCAACAATTGTTTTGTGTACATTCTAATAACCTGAAATGCATATCCAAAGATAACTTTTAATAGCTGTGGAAACTAGCATGACGTACATTTTGTTGCAATCTACTAGCTAAACAGAATGGCTAATGAAATTTTCACATGTTACAGTGTTGAATTATCAATTATAAACTTCTAGAAGAGAATTCCATATCCTAAGCTGAAGCATTTCTGACGACCCAGGATGTTGGAGAAAGAAGAATTCCAGCTTCCAGATTTACTAATGATAATAGTATTGATGCAAATATTTGGGATAATTCGCGATTTACCAGTCATTTCACACAGTCACACAAATTGCAGAGATATGCCATGAAACAAAAGTTAATCACTTACAGATTCTGGGAAAGACCCGAATTTTCCCAAGAGAGATGAGATGGATCCTCCCGGGACAAATTCCAGCAATATGTTCAATGAATCCGCTTCTCTTGCAGTTCCCAAGTATCTCTGAGGAACAAGAGAAAATACACTCAGATCAGAGGTTGAAAAGCACTAGCTGTAAAACTAAAAATTTATCTCGACTCACCACAATGTTTGGATGTGAGAGATTTTTCAATAGATTCACTTCTTTCTCAAGTTCCCTGATATACTCCTGAAAAATTCAATACCCAAATAATCTATCAAATTATGTGACCAAAATTTTAAGCTAGCAAAATATATGAAAGCAAACAAATGCTAGCAAAACTCAAAATAAACTGCATTTCATATTGCAGAAATATTTAAACGCAACGTAGTAAAAGTTAACTTTGACAAAGTGACACTACACAAGCAGAAATTAACTGAGTTTACACAAATCTAGCTCAGATATACGGCATTACTTGTGTTTTCTTCGAAGCACTGTTGGCTGAAATTGCAACCTGTACACAACAACGAGATAACAGAAAAGAAACCGATCAACAAATTAGATATAAATTGAAAAGAAAGATCAATTAAAGTTCTGTCGACTTATGATCACTAATCTATGTATGGTTGTTTTTATATGCTTTTATATTTAGAAGCTTTTAATTTGACACTAACACTAACTTTGCATGAAAATCGAGTAAAGTTTCCCTTTCGTCAGCTAAGTACTGATATAAAGAATTTAAAACGAGAAGAATATATCAAAATTATCAACCTCTTTGACGGCCAGCAGTTCACCCGAATCAAGATTCATCCCCATGTAAACCCTCCCAAACGCGCCGCACCCAATCAACTCCCCCTTCCTCCACCGGATTGGCGGCGGCAATGAAACCTCCCTCTTCTTCTTGGATTCTTCTTCTCTCACTGCTTTTGACGCCATCATTACGTCATTCCTAACCGCAACCACACCCGCCTCCTCTCCCGCATCGGCTTCTTCCATTGGTGGCAGCGGCGGCTCCTCCTCCATCATCCGCGCCGCCTTCACCTGACTTCTTTGCGGCGTCACAATTGGAGGCAGTGCGTGAACCGGAGGCTTCGCGAAGAGTCCGATTCGCGATT
This sequence comes from Sesamum alatum, assembly GCA_034509735.1. Lineage (NCBI taxonomy): Eukaryota > Viridiplantae > Streptophyta > Magnoliopsida > Lamiales > Pedaliaceae > Sesamum > Sesamum alatum. Next base: position 3,410,373 of record JACGWO010000002.1, on the reverse strand, counting down.
TCCGGATGCTCGACCCGATTTTCTCCACGAATCCTCCAAACCCGGCAGGTTCTTCTCCGGAGGGCTTGAAAACCAAGGATCGGCGGACAGAGCCTATGAAGTCTTGCATCGGCAGAGCGACTGAATGTAATTCAGTACAAGTTTTGGGGGTAATACTGCTGCGAGAGAGAAATCTTAGGGCTTCTTTCTGGGTTTGTTCATCCGGTGAAGAGAGTGGAGAGAGAAGAGGGAAAGGAGCGTTTGAAAATAAAATAATGGAGAAGAAATTGTTAAAATTTCGACTTTCACCCCCTAGTTTGACACTTTGACCCCAATACTTTGTTGTATTTGTAATCAGGCCCCAATAAATTTGAAAGTTTTGAGGAATGAGCCGTTGGAATGTATATGCATTTCTCAACGTGAGAATTTAGAATAGTCATTAAAAAATAAAAGAATATAGGAAATAGTCTTTTGTGGGCTTAGGCCCAAAAGGGAAAAAAATCGAACAACACTTTGTGCGAATAAATTATAACAACCTCTCCTTAAATTTTTTATATTTATTTAATTAAACAAAAAGATAAAATTAGTATCCGATCAAAAATAATAAAATAAAATGACTTCAAATGTGTATGAACATTAAATTATTAGCAAAGTTAATTAATCAAGAAATGGATATTTGCGTAAAATTAAGTATAGTTAAGGGCTTTTTAGATAACTCACATTTTGCCAATCATGATGGGTACTATAAGAGTCTTTCCTTAATAAATAGTATAAATATTGTTTTTAAATCATATATTTTTAGGATTTATGAAAAAAATAATCTTCTAACTGATGTTCGCATGCATTCTATATTAGTTATTGACGAATTTACATAATTTATGAGCTATAATGCTCCTCCTGCCTAACAAGGCACATTTTTAAGATAAAATTGTCAAATTAAAGAATTATAATGGACAATACATCGCATCACAAAATCGGACCATCGCATAGTATGCCACATTACTAGCTATTTGTATAGAATAAAATATAATATATATATATATTTAAAAAAAATGTCTTTTGGGACTTGGAGGGTGTTTGGGGTGAGCTTATAATTTCTTTAACATGTCTTTATAATATGTTTTAGAGCTTATAAGATGTCATAAAGTATTTGGTACTTTTTTTTAATAAACTTATAGCCCCCCCCCCCCAAAAAAAAAAAAGAAAAAAAGACGCTAGGAGCTTATAAATTGCTCTAAGAAAAGTAAGAAATTTCTAATTTATTTTAAAAATCTTACCAACTCAGTTCATTTTTATTAAAATTAATTATAAATGTATCATTAGTTATATATCACAAGTTCCATTATCGTATTTTATCCAAATACTTCAATAGTTATTTTTATAATAAAATTTAACATTTTATAAGTTCAAAAAATATTTTGTAAAATGTATAAATTTATAAAATCTTATAAATAAGTTTGGTCAAACACCCTCTTAATGCTAAAGGCACAAAGGAATTCAAAAGGAAAAACTTAATGCATCTAATAAAATTTTACAACAAAATATAAAATCTATCTATTTAAGTAAAATCAAAACCAACATAATATATAAATTGAGTTGTGTTAGTGAAATTTTATAATTTAAATTAAAATTGTCTTACATGGTTATTTTCTTAATTGAATTGTTGGACGATTTAAAATTCTGGTCTTATTTGAGGCTATTTTTGTAAAAGTTTAATTTCATATCAATTTTAATATATCAAAGTAAACAAACGATTAATTTATACATAGTCTAATTATAAGTTTTCTAATCCAAAGTAAACAAAATAAAAATTTATCCTATCAGTACTTGATGTGGGCTAGGATTAATATCAACCTTGGGCCCTAAGGAAAGCCCAAATTAGCCTGAAAAGGCCCAAATAGGCCCAAACTAGCAGGTCGATCCAAACCTACCTATGACCTGACCACTTTGAACCCTGGGATATGAGACACGTGGCACCGCTCTTTAAACTCTGTATGACTTCTCTACATTGGCCGCAAGCTATAAACAGCCTTAATATTTAGGTATCTTTAATCTACCTGAAGATCATTGTCTAATTTTTTAAATTGGAAGTGATGAATGTTATTAATCGAAAGTAAAATGATTACATTCATTTATGTCGTTTATCAATATTGAATATAGATAATTATAAATAATCAAATTAATTATATCAAATAAACTAACACATAACTATTATAACAACAAATCATAACTATTATACAGCAGAAATAACATCAACCCACGTAGGGGTTTGAACCCATAACTTGAGGATTATGGGACCTCAACTTCGTCAATTAAGCTAGATCTCCTGTAAGATCATTGCCTAATTTGACTATCAGAGTATTTTCAATAGGGATCAAGATTGTGTACTATTTGGGTCCTCAATCGAAAATCAAAATTTTGGTTCGTACTGAATACCGGGTCGAAAATACCAAACTTAGGTTTTCTGATTGATTTCGATGTTTTTGCTCCGATATATCGGAACCAACCGCATACGAGCTTTTGAAAATCAATAAATAAATATATATTATATTATAAATATATATAAATATAATAAACTAAATATATATATATATATAAATCTATTGTAGGACTTTTTTTTATTTTGTTTTAAATTCAAAGAGTTATGAACAACACAGAACCAAATCGAAATAAGTTTGATTTTTATTGAATCGAACCGAATCGACTAGTCCGATTTGATATTTGGTATGCCATTTTAACATATTAAAATTTCAATTAATCGAGTTTTTGATTCAATTAGATTCGATTAATCGAGTTTTTGATTCAATTCGATTCGATTAACCGAAATGATTAAGGACAATACCAACACTCCTGACAATTTTTTTTGATTTCAAACTTATTTTCTACAAACTCGAGTATTACTAACGATCATTAGACCTGCAAAGCTCATCACTACAAATCCCAAATATTATCACGCATTTATCCCATCAAATTTAAATCTATACTGTATATAAAGAAAAGACATTTCTTATTTATAATTGACGGTTTATGACACTGCAACACCAATTTTTTTATTATGACAATAATACCCCTAAAGTTAGTTTTTTTTTAAATGTAATGTGTCGATTTATATATATGCTAGCCGTCGTGGCACGCCGTCCCTGCGTGCATATAAAATAATAATACACACTTTAAAGTTATTGTAAATAAGAAAATATGCATATTAATCAATACATTGTATTTAAAAAAAAAGAAGAAAAAAAGAAAAGAAATAAAAATTAACTTAAGGACATTATCGGTATAATTAAATAATTGATGTTGCAGTGTAAGTAACCGTTATTTATTAGTAAAAATAAAATTTATTTTATATAATAGTATAAATATTTTATATTTATATTTATAATTATATATTTTAAAATATATAATATTATTTTATATGCAGACAGAGACAACGTATCCCACCTGCTAGTTTAACAAAATTGAAACTCCTTTTCTCTTTTTTCTCTTACTAGTCCTAAAGAGGCCCCCCATTCATTCACACGCCACAACGACGTGTGGAAAGCCAAATACTAATTACACTGCGAGCGCCCATTCCTCTCACGTTCCCCAACACGATTACTCCGACCAAACTCTTGGCTGCCTATAAATGACACGACGCCTCCACCTCCGCCGGCCAATCCCCCCACCTTAATTTCTTGATTACTCTTGCAGCCGAATTCAGCTCCGGCAATCGTAATTTGTGTGAAAAAGTTGAATAGATACTGATATGGAATCTTTAGTGGAGGCGACTTCCGGCGCCGTCGGTGCGCTGGTGAGCACCACCATTCTGTATCCACTTGATACTTGCAAGACTAAGTATCAAGCTGAGAATCGAGCCCATCACCATAAAAAATACAGGTTCCTTCTCTCTCTCTCTCTCTCTCTCTTTCAAACTTTTGGGTGTTATCCTGTTATCTTGTTGAATTTCTGTGATGGGGCTGCAGTGATGATGGAAACTTATCAAGAATTCTGCTTTTCTTGATTTTGTTGTTGCTGCTGCTTTTTAATGATTTGTGGTTTGCTCTTTGGTGATGCTTTCCTTATCATGAATGTCTATTTTCCTACATTTTCTTGTTGATGCCAATGCTTTCTGTTCCGCGAGCGTTTGCTTTGTGATATGAGTTATTTGGCTGACAGGATTGAAAAAAGCTCTCGACCCACCTAGAATAATGATATGTCTCGGGCTTGGTGATAGAAATTGGGTCCCGTAATGCAAAGTAAACAGTTTATAAGCTTATAAGGATGTATTGGACAGCTTATCCGGCATAATAATTGAAAGTAAACGAGTTATCATGTGACTGGACTGATAAATTGGTCTTTCTCATATTCAAGAAACTTGTGATTGTCTTGTCCAACCATGTTAATGATGTCTCTTTGGTTGCTCAATGGCATAACTATTTCGACACAGAAACTTGGCAATTGTCAAACCTCGGAGAACTTGAATTGGTGCTGTGAAACATTGTTCAAGTCCATAACATCAGTGGTCTGAACTACTACTACAATTTACTGACTTGTCTGTTTGTCGAGTCTTATAATGCAGATAAGTATGAGTTCATGGACAGGTAGTCTGAATTGGTTGTTTCTCATTTGGGCAGGAACGTTTCGGATGTCCTGTGGGAAGCAATATCCACACGTCAAGTGCTGTCTTTGTACCAGGGGTTGGGAACGAAGAACTTCCAGTCTTTTGTTTCGCAATTTATCTATTTCTATGGATACAGCTTTCTGAAGAGACTTTACTTGAGGGAAAGCGGAGCTAAATCTATTGGAACAAAAGCCAACTTGATCATAGCGGCTGCTGCTGGTGCATGCACGGTTGTAGTTACACAGGCAAGTCAGCGTTACGATTGATACTCCGATTTCAAACTGTGGATTCTTGTACAGTTCATGTTGAATGAGGATAGCTTGATGTATGGATGATCTAATTTTGATGTCTTGTTACTGAAATTGTGATTTCAGGTTAGGTTTATTACCAGTTTCAAAGCATTACGTAGGAAAGAAGTGTTTGATATTTTTATTATGAGTAAATTTCAACGGGCTCCCGTGAGGTTTACCATAATTACAAATACCCCATCGTTGTTTGAAAAATTATACATACCCCTCTAAAATTAATGGCCGTCTAACAAATGCCCTCTCGTGACGACAGTGGTATTTGTTAGACGGCCGTTAATTCCAGGGGATATTTGTAATTTTTCAAACAACGAGGGAGTATTTGTAATTATGGCAAACCTCAGGGGAGTCCGTTGTAATTTTACCCTTTTAATAATGAGTTGAACCATTTGAATGGAGCAGATATCAGCAATCATCTTAAACACCACACTATAATTGGAAGAAAACTTTGATAAGTTGCTGTAATAATACTCATGCTATACATAGTATAATCCATGTAATAATCCTATCGACTAATGATTCTTTTCATGTAGCTGAATTATTTAGCATTTACTAAAAGTGAGAATTTGGTTCTGTTAATTCAGCCGCTGGATACAGCATCTTCGAAGATGCAAACGAGCGATTTTGGGAAATCCAAAGGGCTCCGGAAATCTCTCTCAGAGAGCACGTGGAGCGAGTTATTTGATGGTCTTGGCATCTCTCTTCTTCTCACGGCAAATCCTTCCATTCAGGTTGATGCTTCTCTTACATTTCTATGATTTGTTGCTGAAGTAGATCAACTTTAAGTTCTATTGAAACGAATACGAATTTCTGATTCTGATCATTGTCGTGTGCAGTACACCGCATTTGATCAGTTAAAGCAGAGAATGCTGAAGAAGAAGACTAGGAAAAACAGTGGTGATGTAACAGCTGGGGAAGCCCTCTCTGCATTTTCTGCTTTCGTGTTGGGGGCCGTCTCAAAATGCGTTGCTACTTGTGTAACATATCCAGCTATAAGGTAAATATCTGCTCACTCATGTTTGTTAGGCGATATTATACTTTTAGACTCATAGGATATTTGGTTCAACACTTGTAGTTCTCTGTTTTACGAGATTTTCAAAATGGTCCCAAAATTGAGAAAACTCAACACATTTAGTCCTCTGCTTCGTGGAATTTTCAAAATGGTCCAAAATTGAGAAAACTCAACACATTTAGTGCCATAAATCCCGTAAAGCATAGGACTAAATGTGTTGAACCCCCTATCATGTGGGACCAAAAGTGTAATATTGCCTGTTTGTTATAAACTGAATGGATAACTACAATGGTAAGCACCAGGAGTGTAATTACTGAATATACCCCTGACCTCTGAAGTTACGACAATGTTACATGCCACCCCTTTTCGATTGAACTTTTGGTAATATGAGAAACTTGATGGCATGTTAATATCCTGTTTCCAAAAACATAAGGGGCGTAATTATTTTGCGTCTAATTTTAGAAGAGTGGTAATTATAATGTTCTCTTTGACGGAGGATCTTGTTTGTGGACAGGTGCAAAGTGGTGATTCAGTCAGCTGAGTCGGACGAAAATGACGATGACAATGCTCGACTAAGACCCCGTAAAACAGTGTCGGGGGCACTCTATGCGATCTGGGAAAAAGAAGGTATACTAGGTTTCTTCAAAGGTCTACAAGCCCAAATCCTGAAGACTGTCCTAAGTTCAGCATTGCTTTTAATGATAAAGGAGAAGATCACAAAGTCAACATGGATCCTAATGCTTGCACTAAGACGGTTTATGTTCGTAACCAGAACCCGGTTAAAGAGCTCCTGAAGAAGTCTCGGGTTAAGTCCTATGTCTGTTAATGGACACGTTAATTGTCCATTGTTTAGCAGAGCATTTTGGTAAGTGCAGTAACGGTGAATTTCTTAGTACCAAGAAGGATTCTGCTACATTGTAATTCACCTGTGGGTCTACGGTTAAGTAAGATTAGGAGCAGAAACGTCTTTGGTCGAACATGAGATTCGTAGACAGCTTCCGTTGTCGTCCTAATTCATTGGAGAACATGGCTGTGTGTCAAGATTCACTAGAGTGGCCTATAGAATGAAGCTGTTGTAAAATTTTTGCCTCTTCCTCAGATTAATGTGTCGGGGCATAGACAGTCAGTTGTGAGTGTTTTGTCATTGTAAAGTTTTAAGGAAATATTATTGGTGTTTTTCTTCTTTCACAAACAAGATTTGTGAGTGTATCCGCAAAGAACCTTTTGCCCTGTTTCTTTGTATGAGATGATCATCCAACTCAAGACATTGTTGTTATAAGAGTAATATGAAAAATCACCCATCAAAAAGACTAATTTGAAGTGAACTGAAAAGATAAAAGAATTATTTTGAAGTTAAACTCAAATATGGGGGAATACACTGAATTTTAACTCAGAAGCACATTATGTGTAACTATAAAATTGATGAAAAAATATATTGTATATGTCAATATATAATTGACAATAAATTTTGCTTGCCTACAACTACACGTTTGTCTGAACGACAGAACGATAACCACAGTAAATCTAAAGAGCATTTGTTATTTACTGAAGAAACTGCATAATCTGGGTTGAACTGAAAGATAACAGTGATAGAATTATTTTGTAACTACAATGTTAATTTGATACAACCACAAGATACACTTTTTGCAGCCTCTGAAGAATGTTCCACTCAAGAAAAAAGAACTCAGTGCCAAGAAACAGGTATGTATATATGTTCACAAATCCCTTCATACTAACAGCAAGAAACTGACGAGTAGAAACACGACATGGCCGGCCGCGGTAAGGCTGGCTGCCCCATTGTCTGAGTTAGTGCCGGGCGCGTAATCTCCGTCAGGTGTGCTAGTAGTCAAGACGACGACTATCCAGTTATCTTCAGATCCAATGCCGATGCCAGTGTACTTGGTGTCGTTTAGGGAGCCTGAGTACTGTGACTTTGTGAAATTGGAAAGAACGAGGCTTGAATCTAGGTTGGGAACACAAGCGGGCAGTATTTGCCCGTCCCTCGTGGTGGTAACGTTCAAATGGCATTTTGTTAGAAGTTTGGGGTAGTCGGAGTACTGGGGTTCGGTGCCGGGAACGGTGTTGGAACCTGTTGTGTTGGTACAAGGTTGGTTCTTGAACTGGTCTGCAAGTTCATCAGCAAGGCATTCTGCTCTGTCGTTCTTGGTTAGAGCTGTCAAGTTTAAGGATGCTCTGTACTGGTTAATTCCCTGAAGAAGATTGTCTTCCTCGTCTGCACTCAAAGTGAGGTGTCATTATTAGTTCGTAATGTAGATCTCATACTAAAGATCAAACATGGCGAACACAAACCAAAAAGACAGTGTAGAATGAACTCTTGAAAGGAACAATCAAAGCAGAGAAAAACAAGGCTCAAAAATCTCAAAGTCGTGAGACGACTACATGAAATGAAGTACACGAGCTATCTGATCACAAAGCACTTGGGCTAGTTGTCGAGAAAATCGAGCTTTGGTATAGAAACACAATCCACTGAGTATTACAACTCATAAATGGCAAGTGCTAAGACAGACTTTTGCTATCTTTTGACTCATCCAAAGCATTGGAAATACATAGTCGAAATCAAGTTAAGAGCTTGCATCTGTTACTTTGCACGACTACTTCAACTATAGAACCCGTATCGCCAAGTTCACAGACCGTTTAAATACGAATGATGCACATTTCGACTAGATAGAATAATCTGATGATTTTGGTTGCTCAACAATTCAAGCAGAAGATATGCGCGTGCACACACACACACAGTCACTCTTGAAAACAGAAGATGTCAAAATACAAACCTTAACAACAATTATGATGGAACTTGAGAATTAGAATTGGGTCGGGAAGAACGATAAAAAGACAGAAGATCCTCATTAGGAAGGATGGATCTAGCATCCAAGAAGACGCGTTTGCATTAAGCAACATCATTAGTGATAATTATACCAAACTTCAGGGAAATTCTAAACAGAAAGTTATCTTTGATCTTAAGCTATCCTCAACGACAACATTCAAGAACTGCAAGAAAACGCATGAGTCAAAAACAACTAGATCTTAAATCCAAACATGGAATAACAAAACAGTGTCAAATATCCTATTTCTTCTACTTTCCTTTCCGTTTTGGTCACAAAACAGATAAGCTAGCAAAAGAGAAGAACCAATCTCAGCTGAACATAACCACAAACATAGCATCAAAATGCAAATCCAAGAACTCAACAACTAAAGAAGTCGAGTCCCAAGAATTCAGATCTTCAACCCCAAAACAAGAAAGAACACAAGACAGCTGCAATTACTTAACATCTTTACACAAAGAGAGGAAATAAAAGAAGAACCCTTTTGGGCTAGCCATTTTATCAAACACATAGTATCAAGAACACTCCAAATCCAAGAATCTAAACCAAAGAAAGTAAATCTTGTGAGCAATCAAGAAAATAATGAACTGGGCTAGTTGGGGCAGTGTTTACCATCACATTTGATGATGAGAAGGGAGTGGAAGAGTAGAGAGAGGAGGAAGAGTTGTTGGAGAGACGCCATTGATGAATTGAGCTGAAGAACAACAGTTTCTGTGGAGAAGGTTAGCTCGGCGGAGTAACAAAGACTTCGTTTGAGTTTGTGCATATATAGAAATCTTCTTGATGCGGCTATGCTATATGATGCTTGCTGCGGTGTCGTTTCGTTACCATTTCGTTTTCAGAATTACTATTTGTTGAGACTTTATTGTAAAGCATACAAATTTCACCAAAAAATGAGTTGGGTCCTATCATGTATGGACACTGACATAACGACATGAATTTTTTTAAAAAATTAGGACATGATACGATACTGACATAAATAAATATAATATTATATATATATATATACATATATTCTAAAATTTTTATAATATTAAAATATAAAATATAAAATATATCAAAATAAAACATAAAATAAACATGTCTTATGTATAATTTTTTAACCAAAATTAATGATTTTAGAAATGTACATAATTAATTTATTTTAAAATGGACAGTGAAAAAAAATCATTCAAATTAGTTAAATTATCGTGACTGTCTCTTGATTTTTTAGTAATTTCATCCCAAAATTTTTAGTTTGAGAGAGGTGTATTATTATTTTTTTAAAAAAAAAATTGGTACAAAACTTTTAAAATTATAAAAAAAAATCATAACGTATCCAAAACGTGTCAGACACTCATTCAAATGTATTGGACACGTCAACTTGTGTGTCCGACACCGTGTCCTTTTTTTTTATTTCTTTTTAATTTTCGGATACGCCTATGCCGTGTCCGACACGTGTTTGAGACGTGTCCGACACGTGTTTGAGACGTGTCCGACACTACATCGGGTAATTTTTCGAAGTGTCTGTGCATTATAGGGTGGGTCTCTCTCTGCTGATTTTTCAAAATTATTTAAAATAAAATGTTTATTATTTGATAAAATATATCTATAAAATAATAATTAGTATTAAATTTGTGAAAAAGTGATAATAAAAGAAAATAATGATATAATGTTAGGAAAGTAAAGAAAAGAAAAACAACCAAAAAACAGCTATGTGCACTATAACATCAATTTTTCCCTCTTCAATTCGTAGTATGGAGTGTTTCCAATAACTTTTATTTTTGCAAATAAATTATAGAAAAGAATATTATAAGTTAAGCAATAACGGAAGTAAGAACAGTTTGAAAATAAGGGTGAGAAGTAGAAAACAAGTTAGTATTTTAAATTTTAGAAATAAATCGTATAAAATTGGCAGACAGTAATAAATAATAAGGATATTATATATAATTTTTTAAAATTTGAAGAGATTTATGTGTAATTAGATCAAATCTTGTCGGACGCAATATAATGATCCTAATTTATTGCAAGATAAATAGACAATAATTTGTTATGAATTTTGAGATAAGTGTGCATTCTAATTAAATTTGCCACACTCCTCAAGTACTGTAAAAACATAACACATGCAATTCTATAGCACCATAATAACTTACTTTAACAATGTTCTAAAGTTTAGAATTCTTGATTAATGAAATAATGCTTTTATTGTAATTCTTTTTGAAAAAAATTTGAATCCCTTTATAAATAATTTAATTTTTATTGCTTTGCCCATCTTGACTTGTTGTGGGCCCACTTAATCAATTACTTTTGATGGCTTCTTTGGTGCATATTTTATTCCACCTTTTCAATTAATAAATTGAAAATTTTGTTAAAATTTTAACAAATTAGCGGAGACCTTGTAAGCTCTTATCGTCTTATTTTTTTAATTTTATAAGGTATTTTTTATAAACAAATTATCGAACATTTTATAATATATTATAAATTTTCAAACAATTTGTAAGAGATTCTAAAATAAATTATAAGCTCACCCCAAACACTATGCAGTGGGGGTTGCAATGGGATTGATATGGGGAGAATTGGGTGGACTCAGAACCCACCCTGGGAAGAATTCAGGACCCAGTAATTTTTATGTCCCGTTCTACTATAAAACCCGTCGGCAGAGATTTGATCCAATAGACCCGATTTTTTCTTTTTTTTTTTGTGAAAACAATTATCTCATGATAAAGAAAAAAAAAATCAACATATCAATCGAAAATAAAAATTGTTCCATCACCTAACTCAAATATTCAAGTAAAAAAAAAAATATCAAGCACAAATAATTGTTCATAGTAACCCAAACAAATCAAAATTTATAATAATTTTCATATCCAAACTATTCATATTAATCACGTATTAGTAACAATTTTTTCGTCTTCTTCCTCATCCAGCATTGTCAAGTTAGTTAAATTTGGGATTGGAATCCTTGGAAAGGGCAGGAAAATTAGTTAAATTACATACAATTTTTTTTTAAAAAAATATATGTATTAATTTAAATCTTTCCAAGCTAGGTCCTCATGGACCTAAGACTCACTCCGGACCCGGGAGTCTCCGGACCTGGGGCGGGTCCTAATTTTTAAGACCCACTATTTGTCTCGGTCTCCATTTTTTTGACCCGAACTAACCCCTTGGTGCGCGTCTGGCGCGAGTTTTCCCAAATCCGGATCTAATTGCCACCGGCCACACTTACTTATCAAGTAATTAATCAAAATCTATAACAGACCAATGGAAAATGAATCAAGAAAAATATGTTTCTCCTATGCTTTTGGAACAGAAATTGCAGAAACCAATGGGGTATTATTGTTCAATCTAAGGACCTTTCAGTAAAAGCACACAGCCCTACTGATTGAATTTAGGTGAAGTGGCTGTCTGAGCCCCCACCAATTCCATGCATCCCATGCAACCACTCTTGAACCCTTCACTCCCCTGACTCCCAGTACCTGACACAGCCTTTGTCTTTGAAACTTAACTTTCTTTCCTGTCAGAAGAACAGAAAACTCACCGGAGAAAATGGCAGCCACATTGTCCTGTCGGCCGTCGTGCATGCTCATTTCTTTGGGACTAACGAGCGGCTTGCCAAGTTCTGTGATGGGGAGTTTGCTGCTGCACAACTTGAGCAGAGGAGCAAAGGCAACAACATATACCTAAGAAATGATGTACACGTGACACATCTAGTCCATAGTTGAGGCCCCCGACGACTGCAGTGGCAGTCATGCTAGGAATCGAACCCATGATCTCATAATTGTAAATCATGGGATCTCATTATTGAGCAAAAACCTCATCGGTCATTGAACAGAAATTTATCATTACATTTGCAGGAAATGTATGCATTTCCATGTATCGGCAGTTCAGTTCAGAAGTAGAAAAGAATTCATCATAAGGAGAGGGGTGACGAACATATACATCATATCCACACAAATGACCAACAAAGTTAATTCATGGTAAAGGCAGTAAAAGAAGAGATTCAGACGATTGAATTCAGATTTATCCAAGTTCAGGTAAACCATAAAGCGATTTATCCAAGTTCAGGTAAACCATATTGCTTTATTAGCCGTCAAGCCTACTCTTAGTTAAAAGGAGTAAGCAGGCAGTGACAAAATCAGAGCGACTGAAGGAACAAACAATATCTACACTCAGATCTGTCCGAGAATGACATCTCCCCCAGAAACCTGAAACTCAGATGGCGCTTTTTCCACATTAAGGACTTCAATCTTACCATCAACCACATAAGCGGACCACCTGTCCAAGAATAATACGGCGAAGCTTCAGTTTCTCAAGATGGATCGACAGATTTTACTCAGTACAAAGAATTAAGAGCAAGTACCTATGAGACCGTGGTCCAAGTAAAGCAGCAGATAGATCTATCATCAAGTCCAATTTCTTATGGAAGCTCCCATCAAAATCTCCATAAAATTCAATCTGACAGCAGCATGATTACGATTTCGTTCATAAAGACAAGAAATGACAGTACAACATGCAAAATAAAAGACTGAACAATAACCAGTCAATAAGTTACTTATACAAGCATCACATCAAAGAAAAGGCAAATTACACTTTTAGTCCCACGAGATAGAGGGTTCAACACATTTAGTACTCTACTTCAAGAAAGCTTTGAGAAATTTTCAAAATGATTCCGAAATTGAGAAAACTCGACACATGTAGTCCTCTGCTTTACGGGATTTATGGGACTATTATGTGCCTAGTTTTCAAATTCTGGGACCATTTTGAAAATCCAATAAAGCATCGGACTAAATGTGACAAATTTTCTCAATTTTGAGACCATTTTAAAAATCCCGTAAAGTAGAGGACTAAAAGCGTTGAATGCCCTATCCTATGTGAGTAAAAGTGTAACTTCACCCGAAGACAATATATCGACAACAGAGTTTACAAAGAAGACAGAGTTGGTTGTCATAGTAAGGTATTAGTTCCACTAGAAAACAAACACATAATGCTGAAGGCAGCATCAACTAAGTATTCGCAGAATAGCTTATGTATATTTAACAATCTTTGCTAGAGCCACTATTCAAATTCTAAGTTGGAATCTTTTGATCCTCCACTTGAAAATGTGTGCAAAATTGATGTAGTGAATTCAAAATCCTGCAGACAAACTTCATCAAACCTAGAGTTCTATCATCTATGACAGCTGAATTCATAGCTCAAAGACTAATTGTAAAATCACAAGATCAAGAAATGCTTATTTTCCCCGGAAATTGAGAAGGATATACGAGTAGCTTACAGCTTCCTTGGCCTGAAGCTTTTCTGCCCAGCCATTCAGTACATAGGGATCATTGACGGCTACACATATCACTGAATCAATGCCCTTTGCCTTGAATTTATCGACATTGTTTTTGTAGCTAGGGACGTGCTGTGCCGAACAAACTCCCGTGTATGCGCCCTTAGGAATGTAAAACCAAACCCATATAAGCATGACAAAAATGCGTTTACAAAAATATCGGACAGATATTCTTGCTAAAGGTATCTGAACACGACGCTTAACTACATTTAAAATAATTCTAGAAACCAGTTCCTGTTTTCGCTGAACAGGAAAGACGATGACAACCAAAATCAACAATTTCCTCTAAGAAAAGAACTATTGAACAAAAGTAAAGAACAATATTTCCCTTCATCTGGTTCCGAATTGAAATTGTTAAGGAAATGACATACAAATAGAATTATTCAGAAGCATGCAGTAATTTGTAAATCTCCTCTTTGTTTATAAAACTTAAATTAAATCTAAGAAGTTCATTAGATGGATGTTATGAGAAAACGATATTCTGATGAAATTATAGAGAAAACCACCAGTGTTAAAACCTCTTTAAATCAATTGAAGGGCTGTAAAAAATTAAATTCGTTTCTATACAACAAACTAAGTACGTAACAGTGGAAAATTTAAAAGACATAAATCCACAATTCAATTTTCAGTTTTTTAAACAGTGAACATATTTGTTTTACGTATTCTCATTGGAAATAAATTGATTTGACACCGCAACCCAATATAAAACACAATCTCGTTGAATAATCTAAATATATTCTCATTTTCACACGAAAACTTACACAAAATTGAAAATACATATTTCCGCATACAATTCGAAATTGAAATTGAAATTGAAAATGAAAACATAAACAAACAGGCTACATTTCAACAAAACATCACCACTTCTTTACACACACACACACACAGAGAGTGATGAACCAATGTGGCAAATCAAAAGAACTCAAACCAACTTACAGGGAGCCCAAAGATGACAACTTTCTTGTCCTGAAAACACAACAACAGCAACACATAATCAACAACCAACAAAAACAATCTTAAAACCCTAACAGAATCCTAAAATTTCAATTAATTTTTTTCGTTCAAAACAACTTCTGGGACCTTGAAAATCTCCCTCAGAGGAGTAGTGGCGAACTTGGACGAAACGCCCTCGTCCCAAGAACGTGCTCTCTGGAGGGAGACATCCGGTGCGGCCGATATCAAGTCCGACCCCACCGCAACCGATGCGTAAGCCCTTGAAGCTTGGAATCCATTGACCACTGACTTCATCAACCCCGCCCGCTTCAGCAACGCAGAGGAAGCCATTGCTGTTTCCTGATTTTCTCTTCAACTCTCCTCTCTTCTCTTCTTCACAGTCAGTTGAAGCTTTTGGAGGATTTGTCTACAACAATCTGTTCACGCTTTTAGGTCTGCAGAACGTGGGGACGCTAAAGTCGCTAAATTAAAAAGTACGACTATGGTGCAGATGGAAAGATAAGCCGGTGTCGTTGGACTTTGGATTATTTCTCCAAACTGTTGGATGTATTAAGTTAACGTAAAATTATATTTTTCATCTCATAAAATAACCAAATATAATTTCAGGCCCTATTATTATTTATAAAATTCTTGAAATAATGAAATAATCTGCGATAAAATTCTTGGAAATGAGAATTTTTTTCTAAAATTGTAGGATTATTTTGAGAATTTTGTAAGTAATGAGACTAAAAATATACATAATTCTAAACTAGATTATGAGACGCAAAATATAATTTTTCTTTAAGTTAATAAATAATAATGTGAATAAGTAAATAATCAAATTATACTCTAATGTGATATAAAAGTTTAAAAATAAATATTCTCTTCATTTAAAAAAAATGATTTGGTTTGACTTTTTTCTGAAATTAAGAAAAACAATTATGTTTTTATTTTCCAGCAAAATTTTCTTCTTTTTCTTTATATAAAAGTTAATGACTATATAATGAAAAAAAAAGCGGGGAGAGGGGGGGGATTGGTTCTCTATCGTATCTCATCTCATGGAATATTTTCGGTATTATGAGAATATTTTTGAAATTTATCTGAAATATGTTTGATTTATTTAGGAAAAAAAATATATAACATCAAATATATATTATTATCTCGCATTTAATCACATCCTAAAAGAGTTCTCGTCCCAACTTAACACATTTTATATATATTTCTTTTTTGTTAAGATAAGATGAGATGAAATCACAATAATTGCAGCCGAAAAACCTTCTTTGTGAGGTGGAGGCCTTTACTTATTTTGTTTCCAAGGGAAACACTAAAAATCTATTTTCTCATTGTTCTAAAGGAAAATGGAAAACAAAAGTATTTTTACTTTCATTTTTTTATATAATTAAAAAAAAATTTCATTCATTTTATTTTTGCGAAGAGAAATATAAACAAGAAACGTTAAAGCTAAGAAATAATTGTTCCTACCACAAAAATAAAAATTATTACAGAAAAACTAAGAAAATTGTTTGGTTTCCTTTTCAAAAGTCCATCTTCAATTCTTTACTTGCATTTCTTTTTTTTTTTTTTTTGTGGGATTGGATAATAAATTTCAAGAACTTCATTTTATCATGTACTTTTATATAACAAACTATTACATAATATCACATTTTTTCGTATAAAAACTGTTATAAAATATAGTAATCCAAATATATTTTCATTCTGTATTTTTTTTTTACAAAAATACAAGTCAAAACATAATTTCATTTATCACACAAACTTCAATACAAAAAATAAAAGCCAACTTAAAAATTACTAAAAAGTGAAAATTGAAAATGAAAACAAAAACAAATCAGGTTTTGCGTGAAAAATGAATTAAGACGTTCTGTTGTAAGCTCTTTTTTTTTTAATTTATGGAAACACACAAAAAAATGAAAATATATTTGGATTAAAATATTTTGTGATGGTCTTTTTATATGATTCTTTTAAAATTAATAGCCAACATACTAACTATTAAAATATTTATAATTAATTAATAACTGATATTTATAATAGATAAATAACTAGTATTAAAATAGACCATATTAATAGATTTAATAAACCCATGATTTTATGATCATAACGCCTCAAACTTATCAATTAAATTATATATGCCTCATTAAAAACATGACGTTATTTTTGTATTATCCTTCCACAAAAAAAAAAAAGAAAAATATTAATGAGAAATGGATAAAAAATCACTCATTTGAGAAGTTACTGAATTTGAGAAAATAGTGCGAGATTCATGTTAATTTTAGGAAATTGATTCTACAAGAATCTAATTGTTGGTTAATTAGTTTTTATAAAAATAATTTTGAAAAATGATAGTTGGCAAGATTTTCCTTTAAATATTTATTTTTTATAAACAAAAACAACTTTCATATTGAAATAATTCAAAATTGTATCAATCTAAGTTGAACTTGAATAGTTTGACGTCAAAATCTATCAAACAAAAGTTTTTATCTAAGCTTAATTTATTATGTTCAATGAATTAAATTCAAACGGATTTTATAAATCTATTAAGAAACAAATTTAAGACAATGAGAAAAACAGTAGTACAATACTACTAGAGAGGCTCAAACCTTAGGTGGAGCCTCCCCACATATTTCCAAATATGCTCTTTTCATATATATGGATCATACTTGTAACGCATAATCATGCGTATCATAACACGTCAATATAATGTAAGTGATCTCATTGCTAACGCACTATTCGATGATTTCATTTTTGATTCATATAAGGGAAAGAACTCATTTATGTAACATTATTGATCGATTAACCTCTTCTAAGGTTAGACGAATCATAGTATGATGGACTAATGTTGTTGCTATGGTTCATCCGAGGAAGCCCTCTTGAGCTACGGTCGGAAAGCCTCCGAGACTTGTTGTCGGAGGCGATAAATCTCCCTTGCTTCGTGTTTTTCCTCCGTGGAAGTGACGAACGAGGGATGAAAACTCCGGTGCCTTTGCTCTCTCCTCTCCCAAATCTTTGTTGATCATAACTAAGGAATGATGCTTGTGCTTCTGGATAGACTGTTCGAGTTAAGGCCTAGAAAAAAATACCATAAGAAAAAAATGCAATAATTACATTTATACCTCCTAACAATGATAAATTACAGAAATTACTCTTATTATTTGAAAAATTACAGAAACAAACCCTGTCGGCAATGAGCGAATCCTCTTCCTCCTCATCATCCATGATTAGAAGAGAGATTTGCTTGCTTAGGTGTGCAAAGAAGACATCATCTTCAAACTCCAAATCTCCTTCCATAAGTGTGTGTGTGTGTATTTTTGTCACTAAGACAAGAATCTTGGATGAGAAAGAGCAAATATCTAAGAGAACTTTACTTCATCTTTTCCATTTGATATTTCTCTTCCCTTTTCTCTAAAATCTCTACAACCCCTTTCTTTTTCCTTAGAAGAATGTGATGCCCAAGTGGTTTAAATAGAGGAGGAATAAGGCAAAAGTGATGGGGTTTCAAATAAAGGGCTATATGAGCTGGCTTGTGGGCTGGTGGGGTCATCGAAGTCAAACAGCGTGGAACTTAAATAGGATTCATCGTATACGGAGATGGCTGTAATTTATTCAAAATTTAAATTTTTAAAAGATACGTTGAGACAACTACAATCATTTATGTATGCAATTTAAGTGGAAGGCTACAGTATCTTGATGAGGAAGTCATCATTCGTTAATCCAGTAATTCACAGCTCATATGGATACAAGCTCACGTGAGCGGCGTTATCATTCCTTTATAGATGGTTATAATTTTTTGAAGATTTGAAATTATGACATTTAATCTTCTACGTGTATAAAATTTAAAATGAATCTATTTACATCAATGATTGTGATTGTTCCGTTATGAATTTTTAAAAGTTAGGCTTGCAATATTGTCCCACAAGGATATCAACAAGTGTGTGTTTTTTAATGATGTTATCCATATGTGGGGAAAGGGATGAGGAAGAGCTGGTAAAGCAAAAGACCCCAAAATCTATACATATCTCATCCAAACATAGATTTCATCTCCAAGGGAGTGTTTGTTTGCATTTGGTTGTGGATGTATTGGCTCTTTTTCTCTCATCCACTAGTTATGCTTCACACTTCACTCTATACTCCAAACACTCCACTCAAGTAGCATTTTTTTTTATCTTGTTTTTAATTATCTGGATAATTACACTGTTCTCCTGTGAGGTTTGATATAATTACACGTAGATCCTTGATGATTTAAAAAATTTATATTTAGTACATCTGACGTTTGCTCCCCTCCAACAGCTAGATTAAAATTTACAAAATTGTGTAACGTTTGATATAGTTACATGTAGATCCCTGATGGCTTGAAAAATTTACATTTAGTTCCCTTGACGTTTGCTCCCGTCCAACAATTAGATTAAAATTTACAAAATTTGCTGATATTTGTTGAAAAATTGGATGGAAATCCACATTTGCCCTCACTGACTTATTAGCGACTTATTATAGGGCAAACAAATTTTGTGATTTGCAATAAGCCAGTAATAAGTCAATCGGAGGGGAGTCTACATGTAATTTTTCAAATCACAGGGGATTTACATGTAATTACAACAAACCTCATGCCAGGGTGGTGTAATTATTCCTTATTTTATTTGAAAGATTTTATGTACTTTTATAATCTATCATAATAAGTTTTGAATCTTATGAAATGCTATTTTATTAAAAATATAAATTCTTTAATATTTGGATAAAAATAAAATTATGTGGGATGATAAGATGCTATAGATTTTCTAGGGCCGAAAGTATATTTTCTGAATTTTATAGCGTGGGATATAATATGCATTAATTTCTCCAGCCGAAATGGTGGTCACAAGTTTTTTTTTTTCTTTTTTTTATCACGGATACATCCAACAAACTCACGCATTCATTAAAATTTAAACTTTTTCATAAAAAAATTTAAATCCAAACTACTGGGGTGTCCGCTAAGGAACACAAGTCTTAGAGGTACTACATCCAATGCTAAATATGTCGAATATTTAGATAATTAACACATATCGTACGTTTAAAATTAAGAATATGTACAATCATTCATGTACTCGGAGCACAAAACACCAAACATAAATTAACCTGGAGTGTGGAAATTTGTGGTTAATACTTGTTCGGCGGTAATTCTGCCTCGAGAATATTACGAACTATGACTGTGTAATTACAAAAATACCCTTTATGTGTAAATATATTACAAAGAAATTTAATGAGAAACGAGTATGCTACGAGCTCTAAAGTTATATCTTATTAAGAAAAAAAAAATTTCTACTGTCATCAGATCTTCAGGGGTATTTTTGGTCTAGTAATCAACATTTCCCATTCCTTACCACGATCAAGCTACAACATTATTTAATTATTTTTTTTTATTTTATAAAACCGCTTATACCTAAGAGAGGTTAGACAAGATCTCTTATCTTTTAAAATAATTAGTTGGCATGGTACGCCGTTCCTGCGTGCATATAAAATAATATTGCACGTTTTAAAATTATTATAAATAAAAAAATATATATATTAATCAACACATTGCATTTAAAAAAAATAAAGAAAAGACATGAAAACTAACTTAGGGGTATTATCGGTATAACAAAAAAATTGGTGTTGCGGTGTAAATAACCGCCATTTATTAGTGAAAACGAGGTTTGCTTTACTAGTTGGCGTGGCACGCCGCCCCTGTGTGCATATAATAAATTATATTTCATGCTTTAAAATATATTATAAAACACTTCAAAAAAAAAAAAGAAAGAGAAAGAGAAAGAAATAAAGAAAGAAAAAAAAACTAACTTAGGGGTATTATTGACATAATAAAATATTGGTGTCGCGGTGTAAGTAACCGCCTTTTGTGAGTGAAAACGGTGTTTTCTTTATATATTAGTATAGAATTATAGATATAAAACACTTCAAAAAAAAAAAAAAAAAAAGAAGAGAGAAAGAAATAAAGAAAGAAAAGAAACTAACTTAGGGGTATTATTGGCACTAGCCGTCGTGGCACGTCGTTTTTGCGTGCATATAATAAATAATTTCCACGCTTTTATAATATATTGTAAATAAGAGTAAAATATATAAACTAACAAATCACATTAAAAGAAAGGAAAAAAAAACTAAGATATCAATTAATATAAAATTTGAAAAGTCGAACAAAATAGTTATCTTTATCAATTGAATGTTATTTTTGGCATTACAAAAAATCGGTGCAGCGGTGTCATTAACCGCTATTTGTGCGTAAAAAAGAGGTTTCTTTTTTATATTAGTATAGATAGATAGATACATAAGGATGTTTTTGGTAATTCCAAAATTTGGTGTTGCGGTATAAGTAACTGTCATTTATTAGTGAAAACAGGATTTGCTTTATATAATAGTATAGATAATAAAATATTGGTGTCGCGGTGTAAGTAACCATCTTTTGTAGGTGAAAACGGTGTTTTCTTTATATATTAGTATAGATAGATAATAATATTTACAATTAGATAAAAGATTTAGTATAGATAGATAATAATATTTACAATTAGATAAAAGATTTAGTATAGATAGATAATAATATTTACAATTAAATAAAAAGTTTACTCCCTAACATAAAATTAATTCTATAAAAAGCAAACTCAAAAATATTAAAGAATTGGTAAAAGATCAACTGATTCTAAAGTTTAGATGATGGAATCTTAGAGAGATTTGAAACTAATATTTCAGTTCAAATAGTGTAAAAATTATTATATATAATTTATCCCTTTATAAAAATTGAATTAGGCATAAAATCCCTATAAATTAAAAAAAAAAAAAAAAAAAGGCACCTCAACATTTGTGTTCTTAAGTGATTACGACTTATTTTCATATTTTGATCTGTATATTGTCTATTTTTTTCATTGATTAAATATACAACCTCCAATATTTAGGAAATACTTAATTTTGTTTTCTCTCTAACCTCAAAACGTCTTTATTTTTTCTTTTTTGGCATGTTAGCTGGATAGAAAACAATACTAAGTGCACTACAAGAAATATAACATTCAACTATAATTAATTGTCATAGTTAATACTAAATTATCGTTGACTATGACCACGCAATGGTTGTCGGCCGTGGTTTTTGCGAGGGTGGCTAAAACTTTTGCCATGGCTAAAAGTCGTGCGAAAGTTTTTACCACGGCTCTTAGCTGTGGCAAATAAAATTTTCATGGTGAAAAAGCTAATTTTTGCATCAATTTTTATCTAAATGAAATTAATAATAGTTATTACTATAATTTTTAGCCATAGTCATTAGTAGCTAATAATTATTATTTTTCCTAATCAAATATTTAGTATTTTATAATTAGTAATTGAGGATAAATTAAATAAGGAAAAATGCAAACAACCCCCCTTTAATATTCAAAATGAGCAAATCACCCCCTATGAAAAATAAAAGAGCAATTTACCTCCCTGTCTAGGGAGATAAATTGCTCCATTTTAAAGAACATGGGAGATAAATTACTATTATTTTTCATAAAGGAATAATTTGTTCATTAACAATATCATAGGAAAGTAAATTATATTAAACCCAATTAAATAATATGGGGATCAAAATATAAAAATAATCTCAAATTACACAAGTGAAGAACACAATAAGGTGGAGAGGATCAGTTACTTATTTTTCAAAATATTGAAGTGCTTTCTTTTTTCTTTTTTATTTGAAAAAGAATAAGAATTTTTGGGGCATATTTCAATTTTCTCAGAGGTAGCCCATAATTATAAAATCGTGTTGTTTCTTTGGGGGAATACAAAAACGTGTTTTGTGATCCCAAAAGCTTTTAAGAATAATCTTACTTTACGTGCTTTTCATTTTTATCTTTATGTTTTTGAAAGAATCTTCTTTACGTGTAAATTATTAGTCATGAAAAGTCCCAAAAACTGAAAAAACAAAAATATAGGGATAATTATATATACGTAAATCCTCTATGATTTGAAATTTAGTATTTTTGAGTTTGTTTTTGTCCAATAAAAAAATTTCTCAATTAATCAAGATTCAGTAAATTTATTGATATTAATAAAAAAAATTAAATAAAAATCTATGTTTAGCATATTACTGATTTATTGCAAGTCAAAGAATTTTTTTCTGACCAAACTAACATTATACATTTTCACATACTAATGCATGTGAGGAGGTATATCTTCACCCTTACGAGGGTAGTTTGGTCTAAAGATTTATTTGACCTGTAATAAGTCAGTAATAAGTCAACTGAAAGTGAATATAAATCTTCATTCGACATTCTTGCTAATATCAACGAATTTCGTGAATCTTGACTAATGGAAGGGAGCTATTTGTTGAACGGAAATACATGTCAGGAATACTAGATGTAATTTCTCATACTGTAGGGGATCTACGTATAATTACACAAAATCTTAGAGGACGGCGATTTAATTATCTCAAAAGTAAAAGATAAAAATACAATTGACGGAATAACTCATTTAAAAGATAAAGACATATCTATTATTACTATATAAAGTACGTTGTGAATTAACCACCTTTTGAATATCTAAACATCCTTTAATTCAATTCATCATTCAATAGAATTCGATTATAATAGTAATTTCAATATTTTAAATAAACTCACATTCACAATTCTATGTTCTCTTTCACCTTGGTCCACGTTCCTTTTTCGTCATAGACATCGTACTCCTTGTTCCTTTCTTTCACGTTTATTTCTTTCTCCTCCCCTCACACTATGTTGTTTCTTTTCACAAACTTCTTTTTCTCTTCATTTGATACCATAGTTCTTTTTCAATATGTTCGTGGGGATTGCATGCGGCAACAACTACCCTCCGACAGACAAATTGTCCTGTTAGCTTTCTAACGGCCAAATTTGTTTTTTTAGCTCCACAACCCAACTTCCACAAAAGTATAGATGGCAAAATCACTTGGACGTTATTTTTTGACGAAGAGTGGTTTTGGGACTAAACATGTAAAAAAGAAAGATCAATTTTGGGACTAAAAGTATATCTCTCCTATTATAGGGATGAAAAATGCTTTGCCCCAACATTTTTCGTTCCACATGACACGGTCGTCTGCACTTTCGGTACTAATATTTCAACTTTTTGGACATGTTTAGTCCTAATAGCCACATTTTGCTGAAAAATAACGGCCACGTGCAGATCACATGTTTTTGCCATCTATTTTTTGATGGAAATTGTGTTGCGGGATTAAATGTGTTGAATAAATCCAACTTTAGAACTATTTTAAAATTTGTATAAAGCGAATGACCAAAAGTGTAGACTCCCCCCATCCTACCTACAAGATGAAAAATACAATTTTGTCGCTTTCTAACTTGGGTTCTTTATAGTTAAATAAATACAAAGAAAACTTAAATTATGTGCACGCATCGACTCTGCATGAATACCAGTGTCCTAAAAGAAAATTCTTTTCACTTTTCCTCTGAAAATCAATTCCCACAACTTTTGAGTTCAAACCTGGGTGGATGCGTGAGCCCGTGGAACGTGTACATAAAAAAAAATAATTATAAAAAGAAAAAAACAAGTAGCTGCACATAGTAAAAGTTTGCATTCTCTTTCTGCATTACATTTGTAGAGTTGTTCAAATTAGTACAGCAGAATGTCATGGTTTGTACAGATTATCTGCAACTTCTCTAACACTGCTCAGAAGAAGAAAAAAGAAAAAGAATTTTTCGTATGTATCTTTGTATCTTATGTGTCTTCTTGGACTAATGAACACTGTGTCTGAAATCAATCCAAAAATGCAGCCATCTGCAGTTCTATAAACTCAATGAACTCAAACTTCATGCATCGATTCAAAAGCAATGTCTTCTTGCAGCTGTATGAGGAGTTATATACAATGATCGAGCAAACCATCATACATTTGCACGAAAGGCCGATGAATTTGACGTTCTAGTCGCTTCATTCTTGAGAAAGAGAGCGTAGAGCAACTCATTCCACGTATCGGGAACTCCAGGCAGGCACCAGTGGCTGCAGTCCTGCCTGTGCATTGGTGCACGGCCTTTCTTCGGCCCCAAGTAGTACAAAGACGAGTGCCCGTCTCCTCTTCTTGACGACATGTGAGTTATATTTAGGACATGTAGAGCAGCAGCACTGAAATTGGATGTGTTGGTGTGAGCTGATACTACTTGAGCAAATATGCTGTACTTTGTCAATGTGTCGGATGGTTCCGCAGACGAGCCTGGCTGAGGATACGTCTCCAAGTGACATGTTCCGCCTGATCTCCAGTCTCCACCGCTGAGAAAACGTTCACGATTTTCACTCAAAATGAATAGGAAACATGCTTTCGACAGATAAAGCAAACGAACAGGCAATCAAGATAGTAATATTGTGGAAGTTTAGGGGCTTATTCTGTCCTCAAGGCCAGATTAGTAACTATTTTCTGTCGGAATGAATGTCAAGGTACCGATGGTGGTACACGACTCAAGTGTCGTAATGCTATATGACCGTATGATATGCATAACATTACTAGATTTCGGGCAAATAAAACCAGTCACAGGGAATAAGAGATTGAATGAGACCTGAAGTGCACAGGGGCGTATGTCCGAAAGAAGACCTGTGTCTTGGTAGTATTCACTTCGCGCTCGACCCAACTTATGAACGTTTCTAAGCACTTTTGGTATGCAGTGTCGACTCTCATATCCATCTTCACCTCCGAACCTTCTTGGAAGTAACAACCTCTGATATTAATCAAATGGAAGTTCATCAGCAAATTCAGAAGGAAAATGATCGATCACGTGACACACTCCATGAAGAAAGCGAAGAAGAAAACATCCATGGTTTAGAGATGAAACTAATCATCAAAGATACGACCCGGAATGAAAATTAGGCCGAATCCAACGTACCACAGAAGCTATATAAAGAGATCACACTTAAAAGAGATTACCCCCTTATAGTCTTCTCGTAATTCCACCAATGCCCGGTATTGAATATAAGCACATCAGCATCTCTCCATTTCGATGAAGTCCAATCAATTCTATCTAGTTGTAACGTCGTTTGAACGTTTAATGGAACTCCAGCAGGTGGCCGGCCTTGCACCACGAGAAACGGAACCCTGTAGTACTCTACGGTGCAGTTATAATCTATAAACTTAAAGATCAAGAATCCTTTGTGCTTCGTGATGGGGCTGCCGTTCACCTCATATATTGAGTCCTTGTTTGAAACTGCAGAAGACAGCATGCACAGAAGGGATTCCCACTGGTTTCTTCCGATTGAGTCTCCCACAAACGCTACACGTCTATTACGCAGTTTATCTAACATAACCTTCGCGTTGAATCTGCATTACAAGCAATCAATAACCGTATCAATCGACACTCAGAGCAATACAGCCAACAGAACTTTTGTTGTGAAAGGATCAAATAAGAACATGATCAAGAGAATACAGTATCCAAGAAGATTATCAACAGTTGATATGGAGAGAAATGACGAGCGATTGTGACTACAATGCTCTCAAACTACGAACAAATTACCGGTACAAGAATAAGTAATGCTGACACAATCCTCTTAGACCTGAAAAATGAATCAAACTACTTCGATACTCGATTGAAATAGCTTGATAAAAGCTCGTTTGAATTTGATAAGTTAAACTTAGCAAACTAAACTTGAACAAATTTGATAAGCTTTCGAGCTCGGCTCAAACTCAATCAATTCGATAAGTGCAAAAATAATAAAATATACTTAAAAATATCAAATTACTCGAGCTCGATTTGATAATGACTAACGTGGAATGAACAATTACGACTACAATGTCCTCAAACTACAAACAAACAAATTACCAGTACAAGAACAAGTAATGCTGACACAATACTCTTCACTGATTACTTTCATAATCAAGAATCAAGATTTTGTTTTCATTCAAAACTCTACAGAAATAGACTGAACAAAAAGGGCCAATCAAATCCATAAAAGATTAGCTCAATCACACTTTTCTTATTCACCGAAAACAACAAAATTTCATAGAGAATTTGATCATATTACTCTATAAAACTCAAACTACAGAGCACCACAATCAAGATTAGAGAACAGACTCAACATCTTTGCCCAGAAAAATAGATGTTAATCAAAGTATGAACACTACAAAAAGCCTGAGGAAACAAGACAACCTGGGCAATTTGCAATCTCTGGGCTGCCATCTCCACTTCGTGTAATGAAAATCAGGCCTCCCATTCTCAGAACACCTGAACCCATCATCCAAGAACCTGCAATCCCTCGATTGGTACAGAGGATAGCTATCATCCCACACCCAATCACCATCAAACACGTCACACCCACCACTCCAAAAATCAACCCTTTTCCCGCTCTCAAACCCACCCCCGCCATCATCAGTTCTTCTCACCCGCGGAAACCTCTCATGCTGTGAAGACAAAAGGGAGCCGAAAATCACACAGACCATCAATCCAAAGATCCCCACCGAGGGCTTAAACAGCCTGAAACGCGTCCCTTTGTTGCAGAAATCCGCCAAGAACTTAGCCTCCGAGTTCCCCACAAACGGGATACTGCACATTTCTCAATGTTTTTCAGTCAAGATTCAATCTTTTTATTATCTTTTTTTTCCTAAAGTACATGAATGAGGAAGACTAAAGAGGCGTAGTTGGAAGCAAGACAGCAACTGAAACTGTCGCAGCCACTGTGTGCAGTGCGTGTTCTTGGCTTCTTTACTTCTTCTTCTTGAAGGAGTAATGGCTGCTTATTGTAGTATTGTTTCTTGCACGTCTGATCAGTTATAAACAAGAGAGAGAGAGAGAGAGAGAGAGAGAGAGAGAGAGAGGTAACAGTTATGGCAGAAATGGAGAGAGATGGTTTGAGAGTGGGCAAACGTAGTTATGGATTGTGGGGGTGGTGCTGCTACAGAAGAAAAAAAAAAAAAAGAAAAAGAAAAAGAAAAAGAAAGGAGAATTAAATGTAAATTTAAATCTATAAAAATTTAATATTTTACTAATTACACATTTTGACAAAGTCCAAAATCATTTTGACAGAGTCCAAAATTATTCCAACTTCTCAATTTTACCTATACAATTAAAAAAAAACGAAACCCCTTTTTTACTCGTAAATAGCGGTTAATTACACCGTCACACCAATTTTTTGTAATAACAAAAATAATCGTCAATTGATAAAATAACTACTTTATTCAATTTTGTAAATTTTATATTAATTGATAAATTAATTTTTTCTTTCTTTCTTTCTTTTTTCTAATGGTATGAGTTAGTTTATATGTTTTACTCTTATTTGTAATGTATTTTAAAGCAACAAAAAAATATTTATTATATACACACAGGAACAATGTGCCACGACGACTAATTATATTTTAAAACTTTCTTTTATATTTTATTGTGTTGTAAACCGAATAAAATTCATGTCATCTGTATATTTCAAAAGATATTTTCACATTAAAATTCTCCCAAAAATACTAACTTTGAGTAGAAAAAAACTAAGGGGACTATTCGCTGGATAGTACCAACATTAAATAAATAATATAATGTAATAGTAGATTAAAACATAAATCTCAAATCCGTTAAGAATAATGAAACTATTAAAAAAAATTATATTTATATTATCAGCATCTATCATAGTAAAAATAATCCTCAAAGCGTGAACGAAAATTGAAACCGAAAATTTTGTGGTGATCGATTTTTTCAAATACTAATATAAAGTTTGGATTAAAACTTAATATTATGATATTGATTTGTATTTCGAAGATACCACCTATAACATACCCAAAAAAGAAAAGAAAAACAAAGATTGAAATATGGTCGGAATAAAAATTAAATTATATTAAATTTATATATTTTGTGATCATGTGTGGAATGAATTTATTATATGTAGGATAATAAATTAAATATTAATGTGCAATAACATATGTCTCGAGATGGAATATTGGGGTGAGCAACATAGCGTGTGGGTAGTTTCTTGTGTCTGCAATCACATCTCTAACTTAATATTTCATTTTCTTGGGATATCCCAATTTCTATTTTTTATATGCCTTTTTCTAAAAGTTAGCTTATTTAGGGGACTTTGTAAAAACTATATATATATATATATATATATACTTAATTGTATTTTCTAAAAGTTAGCTTATTTAGGGGACTTTGTAAAAACTATATATATATATATATATATATACTTAATTGTATTTACTGACTCGTATATAAGGGTGTGACAAAAATTAGACCATAGATATAGGGGTGATAATTAATACTTTGAATTAAATCTTTTTTGGCAACTGCAGGATTGTGGTCACCGAATTTTAAAAAGCGACCGGAATTTGTTGAGGTGAACAAATCTAGAGTTTTTTTTTTAATATATATATATATATATATATATTTGATGAATCAACTACAATTATATCATGAACTTTAATCGTCAATAATCGATATACATAAATTATCAATGTTAAATAGGTATAACTAACGAATAACTATTATTACAGTAGACCAAAAACTACTATTAAAGTAAACTAACAACTACACAATGGTGGGATCGAACCCATGACCCAGTGGTCATGGGGCGTCAGCTTTAAAATTGTTTAATTGTAGCAAAAGTAGATAAGTGATTAAGAAGTACAAATTGTGAGTGTTTGAAAGTAATAATCGTAGGTGGAAAAAAGTCTGTAAAAATGTTTGATAATTAAAAAAGTTAGTGTATTACCAACTTATTTATAAAATTACCTAACTATTTTAGTAAATGGGTAAATTTTAGTCGTACGTTATGGGGAGGAACATTGTCAAAGTATACAAGAAATAATCAGGGCAAAAATATAATAAAGAAGTTCAACTTATTTATAAAAAAGGTGAATTAAAATGACCTCCTCTGATATTTGATGTAATTATAAAATATCTTATTGGGGGTATTTATAATTTTTTTTTAAAAAAAAATAGAGGGTTATTCATAATTATGTTAAACCTCAAGACAGGTGATTATAATTCACCCTCGTAAAAATGCATTAAGCTGTAATAAACGCATTCCTTATCAATTTACACCTTTTAGCTTATTCTAGCTTAACTTAAAAGAAACATAAATGTGTCCACTAGCTATATGAGTCTTCTCAAAATTCGTTTGAATTCGATTTATTAAACTTAGCAAACGCAATTTAAACAAAACTTTTTGCTAAATAAGCTTTCGAGTTCGACTCGAACTCGATTCAATTAGTGCAAAAATAATAAAATGTACTTAAAAGTATCATATTGCTCACTCAACTCATATTTAATTCGATTAGAGCTCGCTTAAGATCGATTAGATCAATAATCAAATTAAATTCAAAATAATTCAAACAAGCTTGAACACTTATGCGTTCGGCTCGACTCTAACCATTTACAACCCTAAGTATTTATCCATTTTTATCGTAATCAATCATTACAAATTGTGGACAAACATAGAATTCATATAAAGCGAAACAAAGTTTTGTTACGGCGGTGATTGTATAGTTTATGTATATATTTATTTCTTTTCTGTACATACATAATTGCAAAAATACAGACAGCCCACCTTATTATATGAGAAAAATACAGACATAAAGATTACCAACAACGTTAGATTGAAGCAATTTTAATTAAAAATGTACTATCACAACCCTAAAATATTGCTTACAAAAAAAATTGTAGTCCCCCACTCTTATGTAGTGGTTACAAACCCTAATCCTACCGACAACATTAAAATTTGGGTAAATTACACTAAACACCCCTGAAGTTAAATCAAACTGCATAAATACTTCCTGTCTTTTGTAAAATTATAAATACATCCTTGAGATTAATTATAGTTGTGGTTAAAACTACACCCTTTATTCAGATGTAAAGCTTACACAAACACCCCTTAAAAAATATTACATTAACACCTTTCAAAAGGTATAGTTGTAATTTTACAAAAAACAGGGGGTGTTTATGGATTTTGGTCAAACTTCAGGGAGTGTCGATTGTAATCTACCCTTAAAATCTATACCCCAAATTGATTGCTTTACATTTTCAATCACTAGTATATATTAAGCGAAAATTATTTTCTTAGTCATCTAAGTGTGCTCAATATTAATTTTAATCCGATAATTATTCCATCTTTTTTAGTCCTTTAAATTTCAAAATTAATTAAATCTAGTCCAAATTACAGTTCTGTACTCAATCTAATGTGAAATACAATGTTTTTGAAAATATTTTATAATAATGATATAAGTATTCGATTTTCTTGCATGTTTCATAATCGGGAAGATTGCATTCTACACCCCCGCAAATTAGTCTTTTTGCAGTTTCTGACCCATTATATTTGAACTCATCATATTGCATTTCATAACTCCAAAACAGTTATAATTTTAGTCCCCAAGCTTTAATTAAGTTAAATTTCTACCGAAAACAATACGCGCATAGCGCGTGCTCGGTTAATTCTTAGGGAAATTAAGTTTGTTCCCATCAGAAATTTAACGAAAATAATACTTAAAACTAAAGTTGCAATTTTTTTCAGAATTATATAATGAAACGTGGTGAGTTCAAAATTGATGCAACCAAAATTACAAAAAGATTGACTCGTGGTGCAAAAAATGTAATTTTTTCAAGGATAATTATACTATCGTCACATTACATCAATGTACTATGAAAAGATAGGCGTACGTTATAGTGATTCCAGGAACTGGGTAGTCTACGGAGATCACGTCCTTTGTATAGGTAGTTCGTGTACCTAGTGGGGCTTATTAGTCCTATTTATTATTGGTAACCCCACTATGGGGATGATAGAAAAATTAAAGTTAAATTACATTTTTAATCCCGTAAGACAGGGATTCAACACTTTAATGTTATATTTTATGGAATTTTTAAAATAGTTTAAAATTGAAAAATTTATATACATTTTAACTAATTATATCGAGTTTTTCCAATTTTGTGACTATTTTAAAAATTTAGTAAAGTATAAAACTCAATGTGTCGAGTTTTATCAAAATTAGGATCGTTTTGAAAAATTAAGTACTAAATGTGTTGAAACCCATCCTAAGGGATTAAAAGTGTAATTTTGCCATATCTTTCCTCTGCAAATCTAAATCAATGAATAGAATCCACTTAGGGCTTGTATTTTCATTATTAGGTCGTATAAACAGCTTAATACATCCGAATAAGGTGTTTGCACCCTACGTACTATTACAACATTCAGTATGCAATATATTAATATCTTTAAATAAATCAATACATTCAAAGCAACAAAATATTATTATTAAAAGTAAACTAAATATACCTACATGTGTAGGAGTTGAGCTCATGAGACCTCATAGTTGCGAGACCTCAATCTCATCACTCAAGCAAAAAATCATTGGTGTACTCATTATTATTTGAGTTGAATAACTCAACCCAACTCAACCTTGGGTTGAGTTATTCAACCCACACAACCTAAGTAAATATAGTATAATTAATACATGATTTTCTTTTTATCATATCATCCAAATAACTCATATTAGTAAACAGAGCCATAGTAGCATATTTGAGAACGTGTATCAACAAATCACTCTAGACCGTGTGCTTTGCTAAGGTTAAGGTGATGGGACCTTGCAACCAGTATGGGTTATTTGAGTGATTGGATAAATTGATTAAGGTGTCGTTTACTTTGTTATATGAGTTATTTGAGTGATATAATAAATTGATATTAAATCTGTGATAAAAAAAAAAAAAAAAAACCCCTGAGATTAATTATAGGTAGTTTACTTACTTTGATTGTATATCTTAATTACCAACAATTTTTTTTTTTTTTTGAGGGGAATTACCAACAATCTCTTATTTACCTCAATTTATTTATATGTAGGATAACTGGTATTTCATTTTTTTACACTCAAATATATATTAACGAAGAACATTCTAAATAAAACAATGAAAATGCTCCAATGTCACATGGCTTTTCCCAATACCCTCTTCTAGAATCGGGGTTTTCTGTTGAAGCGGAAGAAAACTCTACCGATTATAATTTTTTTAAAATATCTTATAAAATGTTTCAGAGTTTGTAAAGCTCATTTTAAATATCAAAACACTTATTTTGTTAGTATTTACTTTTACCCCTCGTACATACAGTAACAATGGTTGCTTCCAAGGAATATTTTCTGTTACCAGGAATCCCCTTCTACATCTCGTGCAATCCAAATAGTTGCTATATATTTATACTAATTATAAAAAGAAATCTTCTTTTGTGTCTAATATGGAAGTTATTTATGTGTTTTTATAATAATTGCCCTTTGTTTTTCTTAAAATACATTTGTTGATTTCTTTTTATAAGATGAATTAATTATTTGTGGAGGACAAAAATGAAAATTCACAATCTTATTGGTAGTTCTCATACCAATTTTATAAACTACCAAATATGCCCTTTAGCCATGACCACCCATGTTCTCGCACCAAATTTTTCTTTTCTTTTCTTTTTCCTCTACAAATTAAAATCCAATTCAAAGTCTAAAACATCTCTCACAAATTAATATGTTAATATGTTTTTCCAAAATTTGATCTTAATAAGAAACATTTAATTAATATGTTCTTTATTTCCTTCTTTTTTTTTTCTTTTATGCTATCTTCTATATATATATAGACTCATAATCTATTGATTTGTAGTTTTATACGTAAAGATTGAATATGCAAAATGGAGGTTATCTCATACTTTTACCAATTCTTTTAAATTTTGTCCTCCAAAACAAAACTAAATTTTAAGTTGAAAAAGTGTAGTTATCCTTGAAAATCCTAATAAATATAGTTATTCAACTTAAAATTCAGTTTTTATTTGGTGGACA
This sequence comes from Sesamum alatum, assembly GCA_034509735.1. Taxonomy (NCBI): domain Eukaryota; kingdom Viridiplantae; phylum Streptophyta; class Magnoliopsida; order Lamiales; family Pedaliaceae; genus Sesamum; species Sesamum alatum. The sequence goes on along the minus strand of JACGWO010000002.1, from coordinate 3,376,648 downwards.
AATTTTGGAAAAAGACGATAGAAATATGATATAGCCACCATTTATTATAGGAAAACAACATTCTATTTTATAACAGTAAAGATAGATTACGCTCATCCATAAAGTGTTTTTGTCAATTAATTATATAAAATATTTACTTAATTATTTTACGTAATATTATTTTAGATCACACAATCAACAAATATATGGTTAATGATCTATTAAAATTTCATCTAAAATAGATTATATACGTACTAAAATTCACCAAGTTGCGTAATTTAAACACATTGATTAATACAAATTAATATTTTTATTATTTTTTTAATTTATTCACGCATCGCGTGTGCGTGGATTGCTAGTACTATTATAAAAGAAAATCTTTTGACATATCAACTTTTGAATGCCTAAATTCACCCTTCAATTCTTTTCTTTCCTTAAAAAAATTATTGGTTAGAAAAGTAATTTTATTATTTTTTCCTCTCAACCCACTACTCCACGTTTCTCTCACATCACTTCATGTTTCTTTCTTCTTACTAACTTCTTTTTTCTCATTCCTTCACAAATTTCTTTTTTCTTTTCATCTCACACCACAGTTCTTTTTTTATATGCTCCCGAGAACTGCGTGCAACAACTACTAGTATATATATATATATATATATATATATATATGCCAGCCGACTGAGAATCAACCGATGCTTTCAAGTCATTTCATGCTACTTAAGACTTTCTTGGCATTCCTATTACAACAACATTAACCTTAAATTTAGAAATTAGTGTACTGTAAAGGTATAAAAACTTTGACTGTTCTCCATCGATTATTACCTTCGAACTATCGTTTCATTTTGGTCAAACAAGATTTTGTTTGAATTGTAATAAGTCAAGTGGGAAGAAATATTGATTTGCATTCAATTTTTTTTATTTTTTTTTTGTTAATGTCAACAATTTTTGTGAATTTTGATTAATGGGGTGATCTATTAGTTAGATAGAAACAAATATCTTGGACACTGGATGTAATTTTTCAAATCACAGAAGATCTACGTGTAGTTACACCTAACCTCATGCATGGGAGGACAGTTTAATTATCCTTAATTTAAATTTAAATTATATTTATTTAAGGGATAGTTACATCATCCTCCCTGAAGGTCCGGTGTTATTATACTTAAGCACTCTGTGGTTTACTTACTTCTAGTATCTCTGGCGTGTGTTTTCCTCCAACAAATAGATTCTCACACAATTTGTTGATATCGACAAAAATATTAAATAAAATCGATATATATCCCCAATTGACTTTGCTTATTGCGTGAATATAGAAGAGGAGCCTGATGGGAGTCAACTTCAGGACTTAAGGGATGCCTTAGGGTGCATTTGGATTGAAGTATTTGGATTTGAAGAAAGGATTTCTAATGACTCCGTTTGAAAAGAATTTGAAATTCATCCAAATTCATCAAAACATAGTTTAAAATTGGAATAGAAGGATTTGAAATCCTTTAAATTTAGAATTATCCAAACAAATTCAAAGGATTTGTTATTAAGGATTTCAAATCCTTCAATCCAAATGCAACTTTAGATAATTGCAGGTTATTTGACCTGGGGTGCATATGATATCAGTATACGTGGTACAAGCGTAGAATGACTACTGACAAAAAACAAACTTGTTATAAGTTGACCTTTATACATCTTCACACGCTAATACATACGAAGAGGTACATCTTTATCCTTATAATGATAGTTGGGCCAGAAAAAATTTGTTTGATATGCATTAACTTTGTAATAAGTCACCAAAGATAAATATGATTTTTTATTCAAATTTTTTGTGATGTCAACAAAATATGAAATTTTAGCAGCAGATGGATCTATTTATTAGATGAAAACAACATAGGAATACTAGGTATAATTTCCCAACCCAATATAGGTTTACATGTAATTATACCAAATCTCAAGGAAGAACGATGTAATTACTCCTCTGTTTAATTTAAGGAAAAGGATAGAAGTTCAAATGAATAATTGATAGACAAAATAATAAAATGAATGATCTTTACATGTCTAATTGATAGAATTCGAACCCAGTAACACCAGCCTCAATTTAGGCACTAAGTTATGACTTGATGGCGTCCGATTCCAATTAATGGAACGTCAAATGTCAATTGTTGTAAATAGAACACAATATTATGGTTTCATGAAAAGGAAAAGAAGAGAAATACAATACATTACTCAAAATGAGTTTGATTGATGGAAACATCATCACACAGCTGCTAAAAGAGACTATACATACAATGACCAAAAAGATTTAACAAACAAGTAAAATTCTAAATCAACTTGATTTGCACCAAATTCATTATGAACAAAATGCCAGAAAAGAAGAGCATATGAAGCAAACAAGCACCAATTGACACCTCTACTTAAAAAGTATTACATCTTGACACAAAAGTCTTCATTCCGTTTGAGAACAAACAAGTGAATCTCCTCCATTGATTTACATGGCTCTCACTTATCCCCACCACTTTGATCCCCTCTCTCTTTCACTATTGCAACAAAGGTAAACATACTTTGGAGCAATACTTGGATTTTGATTGGTGGTCTACTTTGTGGCTGCAAGAATCCTTGGCCCTTCCACCTGAGATATCACCCACCCACACAATAAATCAGCAAGAGACAGAGAGAGAATCAGAAACAGAAATATTCGGACAGATCCTCATAATTTCTTGAATTGTCTTCTTACATGATATGGCCCCAGTTCTAACATGATTTTCTTCAATAATTTCCCATCCAAATCTTGTCAGCAGTCTTCCAATCTCAAACAAATTTTCAATGGCATCTAAGATGTAGTGATGTAATCGACTTTAAGAGTCTGAAGAACACAAAATCTATTCTACGGTTGTTTCTATGATAATCAAATGATAGGCAGAGCTTAAACATGGGGAGTAAATCAGAAACCGTGTGGTTCTCAGCTAGTTTTAGTGCAACTTCTGTATTCAATGTTTAAATCTAGACAACATCCCACAAAGATTCTAAACAACCTTGCTTGAGTTGCTGCAATATAAGAATGTAATAATATACGATATTAGTTTCACAATCACTTGGAGCTAGCATCGCTTTCCCAATGCCTAAGCAAGTGGAGACGTGTGGCGATAAATGAAAAAGGCCCCCAACATATTGGGTTTCAGGGCAGAATATGGTCCATGAACATGTCACTGGGATCTTACGTAGCGCATATATTATATAGAATATACCAAAAGATTTGTACGAAACAATTGGAAAGGAGGATCATTTTACCATGAATTTAGCCCCCCAGATTTCTTCCTCTTTAGCAGGAACAGCAGTGATTTTGTTCTTGGGATTCTCATAGCTTCTAAGTTCACCAAATGCTGTGGAAAAGAAGCATCCTGAGGAATCAAGCAACACAATTACGGTTAAATAGGAGAATCACTTGATTATAACTGTAAGATGAATAGCTTATCAGTAAAAAACATCTACTTTTTGTAATGATGATTGGAAAAAAAATTAACAATTTTGCGCTGCTCACCTTGTGGGAAAGAAGCAAGAGACTTTCCACAGGCACCCTTGAGCAACTCAGCATCATCGGCAAAGGCAACGTACCCGTCAGCAGTGATTCCCCAGTACAGAGGAACCTTAGCATATTGGTCCTATCACATGAACTTAATTTTGTTAGTGAAGGAAACTTAAACTGTAAATTTTTTTATTAGGCAATTGTAATTACTCACAGTGGCCACAAATAAGGCAGAAGTGGATTTGTCGAAAACTATGAAGGCGAAGTTCCCTTTGAGGTGGCCAACGACATGGTCCGGAGGATAAGGCGCTCGGTCACGAAGTGCCTTGTATGCTTCAATCACCAAAAGCACCTCATGTGCAGACTTTGCAAGACCATACTGTTGCTTCAGACTCCCCAAGTTGTCAAGGGCTCCTTCAAACAAGCAGAATATTTCATCCTTAACCGCAAACGATCTGCAATTTCATCAGATCAAATTATGTTGAAGCGTCACAAAGTAAATAAACAAAACTTGAAGCACCATAAAGAACCAAATTCAAGAATATTGGTGCCACAAAGCTTGTTGCCTGACATTTATAAGTTACAAGAAAGAGACTTTTTTCACAGGAATAAAGCTAGATTAAGCATACACAGAGATCAATTTGGATTTGATCCGAAACAATTACAAGAGAAGTCAACAGTTATCCTACCTAAAATAAAATCATAATTCTAAATTATTCTATGTACTCAACAACTAAAGCAGAAATGTTGGCCCAAATAACAATACATGGAATCCATGCAAGAAAATAGGATTCAGGACCATCTTGGATCAACTATATTCTCAACTACCTTATCCCAGATTTGGTAGATAAAGAAAAGAAAAGAAGTACAATAAGTCATAAAATTTAAAAAATTCCACAAAAGCCAAAAAGTGTTTGATCATAGCGTCAGAGTAGTAAAATTACAAAATCAACATAAAAAGATACAAAGTAATGGACGAGTTACACATAAATTTCCTTGTTCACAAAATTTTCAAATTCTTGAATCAAATTTAAACTTCTAACTAGTAACTAATAGAAAAGAACTTCAAAATTATAGAGTAAAAGGCATCTTTCGTCGCGGCTTAGCTGTGTTATGGTCCATTTCAGTTACTAATTACCAATAAAAATGTCAGTTACTGAGTATCGCTGATAATATTCATCTTCACAAATTTCTTCTGATTGACAAAGTGTTTGGTAAATTTTTTATGTCAAGCAAAAAACTTTTGCAGCGGTTTCGTCACAAGGCTCCCCTCCATGATCCACACCAGGCCATCACATGATCACGGAACAGTTAAAAGCCATCCTCCGCCCTCCGATCACCGTACACCATCACCAACATCATCGCCCATGGACCACAATTTTAGTCGTCAAATAAATCTCAAAATAGCAATACCAGTAAATTTTAGCAATTCTTTTAACTTTCTTCCGCAGTACGGTAACAAGTACCTTGGCCGTAAAGCGGACTGGTTGTAATGAGTGTAGGCTAGCTGGACATCCTCGCCTATCTGCACGGAAACCGCCGAAGAATTCGCGTCAACGAAACGCGCCACCAAATTCGCCGCCGTCACCTTCGGCGACGGCGTCCTGCTCCCCGCCGCCACCAGCTCGTCCGGCGGCGACACTATCGAACTGCTAAACACTCCCAACATCCTCTCTCTCTCTCTCTCTCTCTCTCTCTCTCTCTCTCCTCTATATACACAAATACGTATGTATAGATTCGTCTAGACGTTGTTTTTATCTGAAAATGAGAAACTATGCAGGGGAAAGGTGGGAGAGGCGTTTCAATTTATAGGAAGAAAGGGGAGGGTATTTTCGTCATTTCAAAGGAACTTTCTAATTTTACCTTGCTGTTTCTTCAAATTAGGAAAAAGTGCAATTGACCCCCTCCATTTAACACATTTTGCACTTTTACCCCTAAAAAAGAAGAAAATTCACTTAAACCACTAATAATTTCCTTAACACATTTCTCACAAGTCTCACCTACCTAAACCTAGAAGTCATTTCAACTTGATGAAAACTTAAATAAAAAAAAAAAAATTTGAAAACTCATTTTCTTGTGATATTTCGAAAAAAATCTATTTTCTTTATAGTTACCGGTCTGTAAGTCGTCACGTTTTGCAATATTATAACTATATATTCGATAATTATTGATTGAGAAATACTCTAAATTCTAAAAAGAATTTAAAAAATTACGGATATATCAATTTAATTAGGTCCCTATATTCACTTAATAGTTATTTAATATATTATATTATTGGTCAGCATTTTATAGTCTCAAAATCCGTTTAGATATGACGACTTTAAATAATATTGTACTAGCCGTCGTGGCACGCCATTCCTGCGTGCATATAATAAATAATTTTTTACATTTTAAAAATTATAAATAAAAGTAAAATATATAAACTAACACATCATATTAAAAAAAAGAAGGAAAGAAAGAAAAAGCTAATTTATCAATTAATATAAAATTAGGAAAGTTGAATAAAGTAGTTATCATATCAGTTGAGAGTTATTTTTAGCATTAAAAAAATAGTGCGGTGGTGTCATTAACCGTCATTTGTGAGTAAAAAAAGAGTTTCTTTATATAATAGTATAGATTGTTAATGAAAATTTTTTAATTAGCAAAACTGAATAAAAAGAATTTAGGACTACCATGAACATACTAAAAATGTATATGCAACGTATTTTTCTTTTTCTGCCGCGATTCATTTGTATATTTTCTGTAAGTTAAGATTTCGAATAATATTTTCAAATAATTTTTAAGAAATTTTCAGTATTTAATCTCTGAAACAAAAAGCTTAATTTATTTATTCGGAGTACTTTATAATTCCAAAAACAATTTGTTCACTCAATTATTATTTGTTGATTATTCTTGAAAAGCACTTTAGTTTATCCTCAATTCACCCTAATTAGTTGGTAAAGTGCTTTAGAAAAAAGCAACTTCAGGAAATGAAAGTGTCTTTTCTTAATTTTGAAGGTGAATGTGAAAGGAGTTGAAACTAAAGGGGGTAAAGTGTAAATAACACTTGAGTTGTCTCGAGAAATATCCATGGGGAGTTGTGGTCCGCGGTACAGACAATGATTCACTCGCATCTGTATTCTTTCGCTACGTCGGTAGTAGCTAGGGAGCGAATAGGGTTGTAAATTAATCGATTCGAATCGAATGTATTAATGTTTAAATTTATTTGGATCACAATCGAGTTTAAAAAATTATATTTGAGTTTGGTTTGATTAATAATCAAAATGAGTTTGAACGAGTTTCAATTAAATTAAACATAAGTCGCGCTCGAATAGTTTGATGTTTTTAAATATATTTTTGTTATTTATTTGCTAATTGAATCGAACTCAAATCAAGCCTAAACATTTATCAGACCAAAAATTAAGTTCAAGGTTAATTTATAAAATTAATAATAAATTGAGTTCAAATGAATTTTATCTAACAATTTTAAATTGAATGTTGAATAGTTTAATTATTTTTTCAGTCCTAACACCAAAGGAAGAGTAACGCGATCTAACGCCGCATGTTGTATTCCAAGTATGACATGCAGCCACCCATATTGTGCCACGTGGCTATATGAGTTTTGCTTTAAGTAATTTCTTCAGGGGAGTATTTGGGGGAGTTCATAAATTCTTTAAAATATCTTATAAATTTTATAAATATATTTGTATATATTATAAATTATTTGAAAGTTTATAAGATGTTATAAAGTATTTGATATTTTTTTTTTTAAAAAAAAAACTTATAGTGTGAGTTACAGCTACCTCTAAAAAATATTAGTCCACAAAAATACCCTCTTCAAATAGAAAATAATTATGTAGCCCCTAGACAGTGGTGTAAAAAGTACTACTTTACTTTTGCTATTTTTTTATTTTTAAGAAAATATATTTGAAAAAATATAAAAAAAATTGAGGATAGGTAAATTAAATAATACATAGAGAATATTAGTCCACAAAAATATTTTAAAAAATTCTAAAGTATATAAATTATAAGGGATAATTACACTCCCCTCCTTTGAGGTTTGGTGTAATTACACATAGATCCCTGTAGTTTAAAAAATTACATCGACTACCCCTGAGATTTGCTTCTGTCTAACAAATAGGTCTCTTCGTTAGTCAAAGTTCACCGAATTTATTGATATTAGCAAAAAAAATCAAATTAAATGTGATATTTGCCATCGATTAACTTATTATTGACTTATTGTAGCTCAAACGAATCTTTTTATAACCAAACTAGCCTTATATATCGTCACATGTTAATGTATGAGATGAGGTATATCTTCATCGTTATAAAAGTAATTTAGTCATAAAAGATTTGTTTGGCCTGCATTAAGTCATTAATAAGTCAATCGAGGGTAAATATTGATTTTCATTCAGTTTTTTTGTTAATATCAACAAATTCGGTGAATTTTAACTAACGAATGGACCTATTTGTTAGACAGAAGCCTTAGAGGTATTTGTTTACGTGCAATTACACTAAACATCAGGGAAGGGGAGTGTAATTATCACAAATTATAACTTATATTTTGAAAAGGCATTTTAGACAATTCACCATAAAAAGTGAATGAAAATCTAATGAAAACTATTGGAATGAGCTCGTTGTTAGACGGACGTTGAAGTCAGGGGCATTTCCAATTTTTCAAACAATGAGAGATATTTTTAATTATGTCAAACCTTAATGGAGGTGGCTGTAATTTACCTAACTTATAAGCTCAAAAAATAAAATGTTAGCAGCTTAAAAACCATTTTAAGAAGAGCAAGGAATTCTTAACTTACTTTTATAATATAACAAACCCATTCAACTTAATTACAAAATTGTTATCACTTACCTCTTCCAAGCTCTATCATTTTATTTTATTCAAACACTTGAAAATTGTATGTTTAAAATAAAATATAATATCTTATAAGTTCCAAAATTTAACATGTATGAATTTATAAGATATTTTAAATAAATCTGGTCACATATGCTTTTAAGCCCCGTTTACTTCGTGATATGAGTTATTTGAATGACGGGATTAAAAGAAACACACCTTATATTAATTACAATATATCTACTGAAGCTGTTTGGGTTAAATAACTCAATCTACCTAAAAATTGGATATTTAGGTGGGTTGAATTATTCAACTCAAAAAAATAATTAGTACCTTGCTCTTAAATTGGATACAAACTTTCATAATACAAAGTAAACATTTTATTTAAATATATAGAATTATTTAAACAACTTAATAATGAAAAGTAAATGATCGTTAGTCAATAACTTGGGTGGAGGTACAAGAAAAAGTGTTGAAATTTGTGAAAATTCTTAAGGGTGAATTACAATGACCTCCCTTGAGGTTGGGATAGTTACTGATACCTATTTGTTGCTTCAAAAGGTATAAATATCCCCTTGAAATTTATAACCATTTAATAAATAACCAATTTTCATATATTTTTATGGGTGAACTGACCAAAATACCCTTATACAAATTAAATTATTTTTTTATAATTTTCTAAATTTTTTGGACAAAAATGCGCAAGTAGAAGTTTCTTACGTTTTTTTATACAGATGAGCAATAATTAAATTTATCTCGGTTGATTTTTCTATAATTCTTTTAAAAGAAAAGAAATCAATGGCGAAATGGACCATTTCGAGCCATTGATTAAAAATTATAAATCTTAAAAGGTATTTATAATTTTTTAAACAACAAAAAGATTTCCATAATTATATTAAACTTGATGGGAGGTCATTGTAATTCACCCGATTCTTAAATAATATAATGAAATTCTCCATTGCGTCCAAGAACATTGAATCATGATAGGATAACCCTTAATTTTCAGAACATTAATTAGAGCCATAAATAATCATAATTTCTTAGACTGCAGTGTAGGTCCACTGTGCAAGTTCCTTATGATCTTCTCAACTTAAAGCTCTTATGTTTTATCAAATGTAAAGTTTTAGATGAGAGGGCACCCAAAAAATAAAAATAAAAATGAATTCTGTTTTGCAAATTTACATAATATTTTTAAAAAATAGTGATGGAAAGTCAGTGATGTCAAATCATAATTTTATCATAACAATGATATGAGTTCGAATTCTTGTCATATATTTGATGAAAATACACCAAAAAATTTAAAATATATTTATTTTTCAATGAGTTATGACCTTGAATTTAGGGATAATAACGAGATGGATTCAGGACAGAGAGGACTCTAGAGTTGCCTCACCCTAACAATATGCTCGCCCCAATTTTCACCCCAGATTAGAAGCAGTTAATTCTATAAATTTATTTTTAAAAATATTTAGAATAATAAATATCATACAAGATGTTTGTAAATTTATAAAATTCTGTAGAATGTTAAATTTTTAGAATAATAAAATTATAACGTCTAAGAATAAGATGCTATACGTTAATAAACACCTTTAACAACCCAACTTTTTCTAATACTTTAACAAACTCCTTCAAACATTGATGCCGAGGAGGCCTAGTTTAGTTGACGAAGCTGAGGCCCCATGATTCTAGAGATCATGGTTCGAACCATTGCATGGATTGATGTTATTTCTACTGTAGGACTGAATATAATCACTTTACTTTGAATTAATAAAAACTCATCGTTTCCAATTAAAAAAAACAAGGAAAAAACTCCTTCAAACATTGATCATATTAATTACAGAATTATCATTATGTACTTTATATAAAAATTATGTCCAAACACTTTAACAACTTACTCTAAAATAAAATCTAACATTGCAAAAATATTTTATAAGATGTAAAGCCTATAAAATATTTTTAAATAAATTTAACCAAACATCCTCTCAATGAGGATCAATACTGAGGCTCACATAATCAACAAGTTGGAGGGTGTCGATTGACATAAATTATTTATTTATTTTGACGAAAGATCAAATAGCCATTTATTTATTTATTTTGTTAATTAGTTACCTTCTAATTCTCTTGAAAATTAATATATTTTTCTTAATTAAGGTGAGATGTAATGGCAAACGTTGTCAGGTTCAAACCTTACATGATTCATCTGCATTTTATTTCTAGTTCAATGCACTTGGAAAAACATATCTATATTAATTAGGGAAAATTACATATTTGGTATAGTTAAAAATACTTTCTTATTATTTAAAAAATTATAAATGCTCATTTCAAATAGAAAGTAATTTTGTAACCCCTCGATTGAGATGTGAAAAGTACTAGTTTGCCCTTGTTGGATGGTTTATTTTCTAATTTGTTTTTTACAAAAATAAAAAATTCTGAGGATGCTAAAACACTACAAGAAAATAGAAGATCAGGGACAAAAAATCAAGTGACAATTTTAATGTTGTCACTAATTATATATATTTAGTGACAAGAATGTTTATTTTGTCACAATACTGAATTTTATGATTTTAATAATTACTATTATTTTGTAAAAATTATTATTTATGATAAAAAAATGTGCACAAAGTTGTAATACAATTAGTGACTCATGTATAGTGACAACCTAGTGACAACAAATAATTGTTGTCATTATATTTTTGTTGTCACTATAGATGAGTCACTAATTGTATTTAGTGACAACTTTATACACAAATTTTGTCACTAATAATTATATTGTGACAAGATAAAAAATATTGTCACTTAATATATATTTTTGGTGACAACTTTATAATTGTTATTTAATATTTTGTCACTAATATCATATTTTCTTGTAGTGAAAATAAATAATCCATCGAGAATATTACCATAATACTATTTTAATAAAATTTTAAAAATATATAAAATTATAAATTATAATCTAAAAGGTATTTTGGGCAGTTCACCATAAAAATTAGATGAAGACCTAACGGAATGGGCTCGTTGTTAGACAGACGTTAAAATCAGAGGGGTATTTGTAATTTTTCAAACAACGAGAAGATGGGTATTTGTAATTTTTCAAACAACGAGAATATATTTATAATTATGTCAAACCTATATAGGGGTGCATGTAATTTTACCCTATTAGTTAATATCTATTTAATAATCGCATTGTTTTTCTCACAAAGTGTTCTTTCATTTCTAACAGTATCTATATTCAAGTAAGGCAGACAGTGTCCAATTTGAACACAAAACTTAATTTGTTAAGTTTGGATCAACAATTGCATAATCGATTATAAAGTTTGGACGGAAAATAATTACGTCAACCAAATAATTACATAAGTTTTTAATTTTACCTTTTATTTAATAATATTGTGTATATTTTTGTGCTTATCAAGAGATAAATGTAATGTATATATAGAGAGAGTGAGGTTAATATTATTACATTTTTCCTCTTATAAGTACAAAATTATTACATGAGAATATTAAATGAAGATAAAATTAAAAATTCATGTAATTTCTATTGCTAATGTTAATATTTTTTTCGCTAAAATCCTAACAAAAGGGCGTTCGGTGTAAGCTGTAAATTTTTGGAAGGGATGTAAGTGTAATTTTAAAAATTTTTTTAAGAAAAAATATAATCGCATTTCAAATGGGGGTTTAAGTGGAATTAACCTTAAAATAATTGATAACTAGCCGTTGTGGCACGCCGTTCTTACGTGCATATAATAAATAATTTTTGACGCTTTAAAATATATTATAAATAAGAGTAAAATATATAAACTAACACATCATATTAAAAAAAAAAAAGAAAGAAAAAAAATAATTTATCAATTAATATAAAACTTGGAAAGTTGAATAAAGTAGTTATCATATCAATTGAGGATTATTTTTAGCATTACAAAAAAATGATACGACGGTGTCATTAACCCCCATTTGTGAGCAACAAAGGAATTTTTTTTATATAATACTATAGATGACTTGGTCTGAGCCTGCTATTGATGTAGGGGTCTAATCTTATGACGCCTAACGTTGTATGAAAATTCAATATTAGATTCCGTTTGTACTAATTATCATGTTAATTTTTACAAAATTTGTTAATTTTATTTGGGGTTAAACTAATGTATAAATTTATGAAAATATTTCTAAAATATTAACTACAAAATATATCAAGAAATAACTTCTTATTTGATCTTAGTGATATCACGTCATTTTGATCATTCTAACAATAAATAAACACACTAACATCTTATAAGTTTTAAAATATAATATTACACAAACGCTTCAAAAACTTATTTTTAAAACAAAATGAATATTTTATAAGTTCCTAAAATATTGTATACGAAATTTTATAAATTTATAAGATATTTCAAATAAACTTAGCCGAACAACCTTTGAGACATTATGAAAATAAGTTGCTACTTGCTGGTAACTTTAGGTTGAAAATTGGGCTACAAATGTTGGAAATGTGGGCTTATGGGACATCTAACTTAGCTCAGTCTGCCCAAAAATATATCCTCAATTTTTATTTTTAATATATATTTTTCTCTATACATATATGTGGATTTAAAAAGGGAAATCAAAGCATCAACATAAAAATTTTGGCACTTAATATATATAATTAATTGTAATATTAATAAGTAATATCGATGTTTCGAGCAAGCAACGTACTAGGTATTATGTATAAGGTTAATTTATAGATAATTAATTATCAAATATATTTTTTTGAAAATAATATATGGTCATTTTTATTAATTTATCGGTTTACTTTATGATAAAAATTAGCAATTTTAAATTCATTTTAGTGGTAAATTAAACAATTAAAAGGAAGAAATAAAATAACACACAATTTCCATCTGTAGCCCAATTACACAGAACTGGGCTGGTTATGGAAGTTCAATAATTCCTGGGCTCATTCTTAATTTAATTTAAATAATTTCAAATAGATTCTATAAATCTAAATTTAGATAATTTTATCTTGTAAAGGATTTCAGATAGTTCGATTCTCATTTTAAATTATATTTTATGAAATATTGATTGATATCAAATTCTTTTGATATGGGGTCACTTAAAATTCTTTCTCCGAATCTAAATTCTGCCGTAAAAAATGTAATCTAAGATACATTAATTATTTATTATCAATTTCATAAAATAAAATTTTAACTTATTCTGGTCTAGAATTTAGTACTTACCTTCTATTACAAATATTATTTTCATAATTGCCTATTTTTTTTAATTTAAAATAAAACACATAAGACAAAGTCCATCTATGCAGTGTGCTAATACCGTTTTAATAATGTACGAACATGTTATTTAGCGTATCTAAAAATTAAATGGAAAGAAAATATTAAGACAGCTCTAACATTATAGCCGATGGACATGATTATTTTTTTTATTTTATAAATTTAAATATAAAAAAGTATTAAAACTAATCGAGGAAATAATTTCAGCCCATCTAAGTTCATTGTATCTTACAAATCATTTTCAGTTACATGGAATGAACGTCTTCCTTATTCTAAATCAATCTATAATTTTATAAATTATCTATCAATTAAACACATATACGTGTATTTGTATATAAATTATAAAATAATATGTAAACAAAATACAAAATTATGTGCCATAATAGTCCTATTATCTATGTCGGATGCAACTTACGACTCGATCGGTGTCCTGTTGCATGAGGTATTGTCTGCTCCGCTACCGTATGAGTTTCACGATTTTGTCCTGAAAAGACGCCTCGCTAGGAAGAGGAGGCCTTTAGGCTTATAAATAAACATCATCAAGAAAAACTATATATATATATATATATATATATATATACTATATATTATTGGATAGGACCCTTTTGGTGTCCGAAATAATTTTGATCTGTCATTTCTTTAAAAAGTTAAATTAATTAATTATTTTTAACTTCCCCACACATCACAATCTTCCATAATTATCTTATGATAGTTTCTTTTCTCATGTATTTTTTTTTTATCTCTCCAACTTATGTATTATCTTATTTTATCAATATTTTTTATTTATCAAGATATTTAATTAACTTATTATCTTATATATTAGATCATTTTTAACTCTATAAAAAAATAAAAATTATAATTCAAAAATTATTTTATTTTAAATAATTTTTAAAAATTATACATATACATGAGAAGTGTCACAATTACTAATATATATGAATGCATGCACATCCATTTACTAGTATAGTGCCCATCAACATGATTGTACCATCACATGAAATTATAGTGGCATTATACTATTGGCCCTTGTCAATTCATACTCTCTCTTTTTATTTTGTTTTATTTATTTTGGTAAGTTTGTCAATTTTCGTACTCTATTTATCACATGTAAAGCCTTTGGATATTTTTGTATGATGAGACATTCATCCTCATTATTAATGCTCTCTATGGTTCACACAATTCAAATCCAATTTGATCACTTAATTTGATACATATGTATATAGAGCTGTTTGCAAAAATTTATACTTTTTCAAAAGTGTTAATTTTATAAAAAAGAATGGATAAGTGGTTACAATGTAAAAAAGTTGTGAGTGTTTGAAAGTATAATTTTTTTTTCCTTTTTTCAAAGTGAAACGATGAACTATTGTTTTTATTTTGAATAAATCAGTTACTATAATTCATATCAAATATCTTATATCTAATAATATTATCAATAATAATAATAATCTATACTAATCACTTAGTATAAAGTAGAAATACACCTATCATTAAGTAGAACAATATCCAACGCTAACGGATTTTGATAGTAATATTTACTTCGTAGGAAAAAGTTGATGTAGAAGTGTTTGATAAAAAAAATTTGTTTATTACCAACTTACTTGTGAAATTGCCTAATTACCCTGGTAAGTTGGTAGAATTTAGTCATTATTGAGATGTAGTATTTTCAAACACATTCGTTTAGCTTAATTTAAGCTATAACTTATAAAATACTTGATTTAAGTTTTTGCAAATGCCCCCATAATATTGTTTTAAGAGTGAAAATTCAATTTAAATAACTCATTTTTGTGGAAGAAATTGAGATAACCGAATATAATCAAAGTATGTCGGGTTAACGAATTTGCCATGTTTTTTAAGAAGTTGAATGCAAAAAATATTTGGATCTAGATTGATGGGATGATCGACGACCGAATAGATATCAATCACTTAAATAGACAAGTGCTTGCATATTTGTGAAATTTGAATTCAAAATTTTGATTGTTGACGAAAATAATACGACATTCACTAAATGGGGTGACACGATAAATCAAAATTAAAATGTATGATAAAAAAAATTCCGGATATTCTGGAACAAAAAGATAATCCTGTGTTTACTTTGTGTTATCAGTTAGCTTTGGAAGGTAAATGACAAATATACCCTTATATGTAATTAAGGGGGTATTTCTCCTGAGAATGACGATTCTTGCACCCGTGAACTAGTCCTAATTACTGCAATAATCAACAAGTTAATGACATAATCCAAGTTAGGTTAATAAACAAAATGACTAAACATTATCATTAAACTTAGCCTTTTCAAGTTGCTCATGTTCTTGTAATTTTTAAACGCAAATTGAGGACAAAAAAGACTTTTGGCACACGGGGTTTTACAGTGATTAAGCCCGAGTCCCCATCTCACGAAGTAAACGTGAGCTTACCCTGGACTGGGTTGCTTATCCAGTCCAATCCAAGGATGTAATAAGGCCTAAACGTATGGTAAAAATTACAATTTTGTAAGTATGAGAGATGACAATTTTGGTCTTCTATGAATCCATTTTGGCAATTTATCATGTAATTTTAAAAATTTCACACGTTGAGGACAAAAAATATCGAATATGCTAAAATAGTCGAAAAAGTACACCCAATTAAACTGATCAAGGCATGTCACGTGCACTTTTCTGGCAATTTTTTAATTTCCTCAATGTGCGAAACTTATGAATTTCAGGACAAAATTACTAAAATGAATTCGTACATGATTAAAAATTGCCAACTCACATATCCACGTGACTAAAATTGCAATTTTGACTATCCATGATTAACCAACAATTGATCATACATACTACAGTAATTAAGGAGCTTCAACTTCGCTAACTCAACGAGACATCATTAAATCACGTAAAAACTAATCTTTACCAACCATGAATATAAAAACATTCATTCCCCGAACCACGTAAATTTGTTTCTTGCGTTTATTTATTTTCTGCATAATCTTGAATAAATCAGCTGCCATATATTCAAACCAACACATTATAAAAAATTATACACATTAATCATACTTGAATGCAGCAGGTGAGTTACATGCATACATGCACTAGAGAGCAAGACTTGGTGATGGTCATAATCAAAACCTAACCCTCTGATCATTAGGGTTTTGACTATGGAGGAAAGGGACAAAGCAAGCAAGCAGGATCAGACATATATTTTTCTTGCAATAGGTGTCAATCATGTGTTCCTCGAACTCAACCTTTCATAGTACAAACTTGAAAAGAAATCACTAAGGAAAAGACTACTGCGCTGGCCTATTCTTTAGTGCTGTGTCAACAGTTTCATAGCTAGGGTTCTTCTTGTGTCATTGCATAAAAAAATAAATTATTACATGCAATATAAATAACTGCAATTTGAAAATCTTAAGAAATCGATATTATTTAATATGGTCAAACAAAATCGGTACGAATATTTAAATTTAACGACTGTAATTAATATATAGGCAAAATTATATTTTTAGTCCTGTAACTTTAGGTCGTTAGTATTTTTAGTCTTATAACTTACTCAATGTTTTAGTACTTTTTTTTTGATAAATTTAGTCCCGACACATATCAGATTTGGTCCTTTTTTGATAAATTTAGTCCTGTGTTGACAAACTTGCATGGTCCTGGTAACATATAATTAGAGGACAAAAAATGAGATCTATTCGAGTGAAAATAGGACAAAAATTATAAACACAGGATTACATTTGCAAAAAAAAGGACCAAATGTGAGATGTTCAGGACCAAATTTATCAAAAAAGGACTAAATGTGTAAATTGAGTGAGTTACAAGACCAAAAGTGCTAACGACCTATAGCTGCGAAACCAAAAATGTAATTTTGCCTAAGATATATTTGTCATGATTTTATATATAGTCAAGATATCTATCATGATTTTTAGTTGTAAATAATGTTTCGACCTTTACTTGCAGAAATTACGGTTGATAGTTATTGTGCAACCGTTGTTAGTTATAATTTACCATTTTTTTTATTTTTATCATGATAATTAATCATAACAAAAAATTATAATTTTTCTAATTGATTGTGATAAATAAGTACACTAGACAAGGAAATTAATTCGAAGTCGTTTTAATTTGTTTTAATAAATATTAATAATTTTAACATACAAACAATCACTATTTTCAAATGCGTGGCGGTTTTAATATTTACAGTATGCTTTAACTGCTATGCGCCCCCCCACATTTATTTTATACTAGTAAGTGTGACACATTCCATGTATGTGCATATTTTAAAATTATTAAAACTAAAATATTTTTATAAATTATATTATATATTTTTTTATAGAATTAAAAATATCCTAAATATATATATATATATAATGAAATAAGATAATATATATAACAAAATGCATGAGGAAAAACTACCAAAAGTTGTGCACGATGAGTGAGGAAGTTAAAATTAATTAATTAATTTAATCTTTTTCAAAAAAATGGCAGATCAATTTAATTTGGACAACAAAAGGGTCCTCTCCAATAATATATAGTATAGATAGATAGTAATTACAAAATATCTTTTATTTATTTATTTTAAATATTTTTTTAAACACTCAAAAATTTATTAATTAAATTTAATGATGTTTCTCATCATGAGGCTTCGATTTCATCAAAGGGAGTTTTATGCAATTCTGCTAAAACACAAGGGGTATTTTGCATTTTACCCTAAATTATCATATGACATATAAACTTCGTCTTTTAGTACTTGTTCGAGTGGAAGTATACATATCTTGATTTCTATTAAAATTCACATTAAATTAGTGAAATATCTTATAAATTGAGCTCCAAAACAAAAATATGTATGGAATCTTTTTTATTCACATTGGGTTTGATCGGATTGAACCAATTACATAATAAGTATAACAGTGTATTATATTTTTCGGAAATGATATAGACAAACGTCCCACAAATTATTATATTGATATAGACAAACATCCAACATTAGTTGTAAGAAATAAGCTTGAGCAGAGTATAAGCTTAATGTCTCATCTCCTTAATAGACACCTATTTAGGACACCTTCTAGAAGAAGTCAGAGGGAATAATAACTTGTGCAAATAAATACGATCAAATCACAAGATGCATCACGTGTGATGCTTGATCTTCTTGAACTATGTACAAATCACATTACAAGTATAATACTCTTCGTCATTACCCCCATATGTATAGAGAAATTCTAGTTGAAACTAGATTTAATCAAACTCGAGGCGATTACATAATAAATATTATATTAGGGTGTCAAAATAAATAAAGAGGAAGGTGAGTGGCATTATTATTAAGGGTGAATTACAATAATCTTTTATGAGGTTAGTAATTTTTAACCAATGATCTGGAATGATCCATTTTATCCTTGATATATTTTTTTTAAATTCTAAAAAAATCAGCCGAATTACATTACATTATTGCTCCCATTTGTAAAAAAAGTAGGAAACATCTTCTTGCGCATTTTTGTCCAAAAAAATATAAAAAAAAGTAAAAAATAATTATATTTACATAAGAGTATTTTGGTCAGTTTACTCATAAAAATGGATGAAAATGAATTATTTGTTAAACGATTATAAACTTTAAGCGAATATTTGTATTTTTTAAAATAATAAAAAAATATTTATAATTATATTAAATTTCAAGAAAGATGGATGTACTTCATCCTATTATTAATTTAGTTTAGTTTGGTTGAGTGGAGTAGGGGGGAAAAAGGACAGAAAAGGGTATAGAGTTTGACCATGAGCAATTGAGCAATGAGCCACCACAAACATTGCAACTGCTGTGTTTCCACACTGCTCTCTTTCCCACTGACAAAAACCACCTCATTGCCTTTGGCACCTTCTCCACTCTCCCCCACGTGACTCCTTCCCACCCTTCTTCAAAATATACTCGATATGTGTGTATAATTTAATTTTTTATTTTATTTATTTTAGTCGACTTACATTTTATGATTTTACTGTCGTACTACAAGAAAATTGATTTCATGCTACATTACAAATGACCATGATTTAAAAGGCGTAGTGAATCGTCTATGAATCATAATCAAATAAAAATAATATGAAAATTTAAATTTTTATCACAGTTAAGCAATATTTATCATATTTTTTAGTTATGGCACAAATATTTTTCATGATTTTAATTATGACTAATATTGTGGCTTTATTTGCAAAACAAGAGCTAATGACCGTTGCAGTCTTGCAGAGCCGTGGCTAATTTATATTAACCAAGCCTTTTTTTATTCATTTGATCATAAGAATTAATTGTAGCGAAAAATCATATTTTTTCTAATGTCATTGTAATAAGTTATTTATTTTATCTTCTTTATCTTTAATTTAACTAATAGTCATCGCACACTGTTCCCGTGAGCATATAAATTAAAAATTGTGGAAAAGTGATATATGAAAGAAATATGGAGTAGTGGGTTGCGAAAAAAAATTATGAATATTGTTGGTTAATCAACATCTAGAAAGGGGGAGCTCGAATAGAACATTTCGAAATTAATAGCGCTATGAAAAGCGATCAGCGAGTAAGAGGGGGAGGAGCTGGGAGAGCACCTGGTTTTAGGACTCTACCAGCCTTCGAACCACTTGCCGCATCGCGTTGCTTGAAGCATCAAAGGACGAGGGCCTCTCTCTCTCTCATCCACCACCCGAATAGGTTTGAAAAGAGAATCGTTGATTCCAAACTAGAGCAGGACCTACTCAACCCTCTTTCTCTTCTGCCCCCATTCTTTTATCTGGTTTGGAGTCATTGTCACTTTGGTGATTAAAAAAATATTAAAATTATTATTTTGATCATATTATTTAAGAAAAGAAATGAATTAAAGCATAAATTTTGGTATTTAAAAATTGGTACAATAATTTTTTTTAATGATAGTATATTATTAAATAGAATAAAAAAACTTCGATGCGACCACTAATATAAATAATTACAGAAGAGATATATGAAAAAGAGTAAAAATACATAAAAGTTCAGATTTATCAAATTTTGATTAGATTTTTTTCAAAAAATATAAATAATTTTTCAATGAGTTCAAGCTCAACTAAAAAAATTAATCCAACCAGAGTTTTTTTTTTTTAATATTTTTTCCAAAAAAAAAAAAAAAAGTCTTAATTGTTTTTTTACCTCATTCGTGAAAGGCCAACGGACAATTCTCGCCGTTAATCAGCTTCCTTAATAGTTATCACTTGCCCACTCTGCATTCCCTTTTCTACCCCTGGTGGCTTAGCAATTTTACACGTTACTGCCATTCGTAGTGTTGGCGGCTAATAAGGGCTCGGCTTGGCTTGGCTAACTCTACCACCCTTTCTTTTTCTTTTCTTTTATTTTTATTTTTTTGCTAAAAGTGACATGTGGGTTACAAAGAGAAGTTAACAAAAGAGGAAAAGAAAGAGAAAAATGATGACAGAGTTCTTGAATTTTGTGTGGGGGATGGAGTGATTCTTAAACTTAGAATCTATTTTCTTTTTAAATAATTTAATTTGTTGAATAAATATCTTTTCTACTTATGCCAAAAAAAAAAGAACTTTTTCCTATCTTAATTTTTTTCTAAGTCACTATTTAAATTGCTATTATTAGTAATTTTCTTTCAAAAAAGTATTTTTTTAGATTAGTCCGCATAGCTGTCAAGTCAGTTACGTTAGCTTCAATTTAATTAGTCTCGTTAGAATTTTTGATGAGGGTATTTATGCATGTTGGTGTCACCATTGGCAGTAGGAAGTGTGAAATTACTATTCTGTCCTTCTTCCGACTCCCTTAATTAGATGGCTAAATTTTATTTCTCGAGGAGTAATTTGGTAATATCCACGGCCCTCATTTGATGTATTTCCTATATATATTTTACAAAAAATTGATGTGTTAACCCTGTATTTCAATTTATTTATAAAATATTTTTTTTCCCAAAAAACTCATCGTATTTATAATACATGTATGCAACATCTTAAGATAAAACATAATATAAAAAAAAAATAGGATTACAATAAAAGATCGAAAAAAATGCAAAATATCATATATTTATATACTATTTATAGAAAAAAATCTATAAATAGCTATTTTCTAAAAATAAAAAAAGAAAATAAAGGAAAAGAGAGAAAGTGTGGAAGTGGTTGTTTTAGTGTAAAATTGTTGCACAAGTCACTTGTCAATGGCATGGGAAACCCTACACATTCCCACTAATACTTTCTTTCTAAGTTTTCAGCTCTCAAAAGTCAAGCCCATAAAAATACTTTTTTTTTTTTTAACAAAAGAAAATTATATTTATTCAGCTATGATTAATATTTTCACATAATTTGTAAAAATAACTGCTAATAGTTGTAACGCAAATGTATTATTTCTTATTTTTTATCGTGATAATTAATCAATAAAAAAGTCATTTTTCGTCTAGTGCTATTTCTTGTAGATTAGTGTTTCAATCAATAAAATACTACAAGTGACATTATTCTTGATATCCGGTATTAATTCTAACTCAAAATTATTATTTCTTTTGTGTTCAAGAAAATAATTATTTCTTATGGAAACAACATCATAAATTCAAAATGATTTCTTTTTTAGTTTTTCTAAATTTCATACCGAGTCGTTCAGATATACGTGCGTGTATCCTAGCAAGAATATATAATTCAATGCGAAGATTTTTTTATAATTAATTCATCGTAAAATAAAGAATATATACATTATTCCTCAAAACCTACTCTTTATTTTAAGGACATTTATGAATCTCATGCCCATAAATAATTCTCCCATTAAATAAATAAAATAATTTATTTCTGCAACTAATAAATAAAATAAAGAAGGGGTTTGGGTGAAACAAAGGGCAGCGGCGGAGATGAGGGTTTTGGTGGTGGGTGGGGGTGGTGGGTGGTGGGTGGTGGGACATACATACATATAGAGATACAACACCTCAATTACCCACCCTCTCATTCATGTGATATTCTGCTAAAATAATACCTTGAAATGTGAGCTTTGAATGAAGAACAACCTCTCCTAACCCTCACTCTTTTTTGACTTTCATCATTCATAATTTAAGTGCGGATAATTTACAACGGGCTTTTCGAAGTTTTGTTATAATTATAAATATTTATTGATGTTTTAAAAATTATAAATATTTTTTAAAATTGATGATCGTTTAACAAATACTCTCTCGTGATAACCCGTTATAAGGATCAGAAAAGGCTTAGTCATAATTCTCAAATGTTTAATTTAATTAGGCCGTTTAGAACATTATATTAAGAATTACTAGAAAAAAGTTATTATTTTTTGCACTTTTAATGACTATGAACTAAAAGTCGAATTATTAATCATAGTTAAATAAAATTGATGAAAAAATTTAACTTATTCACCATGAAATTTGTTTTTGCAATGATAAATGTTTAGTCACATTTTAAAATTACGGTCAACATTCGTTACATGACCGTGATCAATGATTATTTACTACGACTATTTAGTTTCAACCATGACGAAAGATTATATTTTTTCTAGTGAATTAAGTATAGTTTTCAATGGATCAAGAATCACCAATTAGGCACTGTCAATCTATAATACACCATCACAAAAATAACGTGGTTTACATTTTTGGTGATGTTCAAACTCATGACATTGGAATTTTATTGACATTTGTTATCATCATCGGCTTGTAATTTGAAATAGACTCGCCGCTCTGTTAATGATATCTTAATTTATTGTAATCAAAGCTATCGCTTCAAACTTATATAATCACAGAGTCCTCGTCAAATTTATGAATATTTATCTCGTTTACGTAAATTTGTTATTTTATTATTCTCTACCATAGTCATTATTTATAAATATATTAAATATATTAAATCATATCTATATTACTCATTTTTATTGGTTGTGGTTTATTAAATGAGTTTTTATTCCATAATTCAAGGCAAATACTTGTAGGTAGGGTGGGGGGTGGGGTGGGGGGGTAGGGTACAAACTACAAAGTGAGTGTAATAAGCAATGGTACCCTAATTCCAAGACCCAATTAGGACTTTAGGGGACAGTGTCCCATTTGATTCTTCACATGTGTATTTAATTTACCAATATTTAAATTATATTTAATTAGGGCAATCTGTATCTATATAATAAAGAATTTTAGAAATGATAATGACAGTCATTAACCTAGAAATTAAAAAATTAATTGTGGGCACCTACAGCAATTAATTGCTTAGAATAATAGTCACAATATTTAATTTAAACTTGCAGCTTATATAAATAATTCGTACATACATAATTTTATTGCATAATAAACCTAACATTAGGGGACAATTAATTAAAGTTAGTACTATATATATGTATGGCAAAATTATATTTTTAGTACTGTAACTTTAGGTCCTATAACTTACTCTATTTACACATTTAGTCATTTTTTTGATGAATTTAGTCCAACACATATAAGATTTGATCATTTTTTGACAAATTTAGTCCTGTGTTAACAAATTTGTCTTGATGATATATAGTTACAGGACCAAAAATGAAATTTACTCGAGTGAAAATGTGATCAAAATTATCAAGATAGAACTAAATTTGTCAAAAAAAAAAAAAAAAGGATCAAACGTGAGATATTCAACACTAAATTCGTCAAAAAAGGACTAAATGTATAAATGGAGTAAGTTACAGGACTAAAAATATAATTTTGAGTATATGTATATATATTTGGACTAATGTTACACATATGTGGGAGGAGTTGAAATTGAGATCTTTTCCATGCTTTGAATTTTAGATTTAACTTTACTAAATTCGCCACAAAAAGTAAAATTTAATTATTTTTTTATGATTGTTATATATTTAATTTCTATATATTTTCATCCCTCTAGTCAAATACTAATGTTGTTGAAATTTAAAAATCACGATATCTAAAATTTGATGTTTAAATAACAAGAAAATAATGTATATTTTGTAAAATAAAATCAATATATTAATTGATCACTATATATAGATCCCTGCAAACTGATTAATGTGTACATAGTTTTTAAATAAAAATAATAATATTTAAAGGAAATTGATTAATACATACATTAATCAGTTACACTCGCCCCATAATTTTTTAGTTGCAAGGCCTTATTTTCACTATTAGAGCAAGACATTACCAATTAAAACCAGCATGGAAATTTTCTTTGAATATAATATATATATATATATATATATATATATACTGGAAGAAATTTAACATTTAACCATGATTAGTTACCATGATTAAAAATAAATAGTTGTAGTATATAATTATTGATTACGGCCATGCAATTGTTATTGTCGTAGTTTTTGCGAATGCGATTAAAATATTTGCTATAGTTAAAAGTCATTGCAAAAATATTTACCATGGCTCGTAACCATGGCAAAAAAAATATTTTCCATGATGTATAAGCTAAATTTTTGAGTCAATTTATCTAATCATGGTTAATATTAGTGATTTATCATGACTTTTAGTCCATATCCATTACAAGTGTAGGCAACATTAATTTTTGTTCTAGTGATATATATATATATATATATATATATTTTGAATTTTTGTAAATCAAATATTACCATTGGCATAGTAAAACCCAATATACCAATCGTTGTAGTCAAGATCAAATGTTATGACTCCCACGGCGTGGGTTCAAATTCTTTTCGAAATATTTGGTGGGGCTAAATATACGACCTTGACATGTATATTGATTCACATGTGCTTAGACTTTGATTTTTTGCGACGATAAATCAATTATAGAGATCTCGATCGACACACGTAACGCTGTCGCAATTTTTCAGACATGTTTGTGCTTTCACATTTTTTGTACCTAGAAAAAAATATAAAATCCAATACAAGCTCATTTCTTAATAGTGCAATTTAATTACACAACATACCAACAAATACTATTATTTTGTACTAAAAAAGTTCCCAAAAATTCCTAAAAAGTAATCAAATGGTTCATAAATTTATCTCCCACCCCACTAATATCTCAAAGTGTGTTAGGTATTTTTTGTGCTGACCCTATTTTATATGTTGAGACAGAGAGTTTTTTCCTTTTTTATTTGAATGAATCTGCTATATTTATATTAAACTTCAATAATCAAGAATTAACATCAATTATAAATTTAAATTTTTATAATTAATCAATCAATAACTACTATTAAAATAAACTATCATTCACACATCAGTAGAATTTGAGTAAATAACCACGACAATCTCAAATTCACCGAGTAAACTAGCCCTTGTCAGTCGTCGATTTAAGAAAGGGTGTTTATATATATATATATATATATATATATAATAACAACCATCGTGACATGTTGTTCCTGCGTGTACATAATAAATAATCTTTCACGCTTGAAAACATATTATAAATAAGAATAAAATATATAAACTAACATATCATATTTAACAAATATAAATAAATAAATAAATAAAATAAAACTAACTTAAAAGTACTATTAACACAACAAAAAAATTACTACAATGATGTTACAGACCGTTGCTTACGAGAGAAAATTATATTTTCTTTTTATATTAGTATGGATAATATGTTACGATGTGCATAGAGGGAAGTGAAAACGCGTTTTTTACATTTTAAAACAAAAGGAATTATTGGTAGTAGGCAAGTTGCTACTTGCCACCTTGAAAAAAGGAAAGTGTTTTTCTTGATTAACGATATATACGAAGAATATTTTTAATAGGCCTCATAACATGGGATTTTGACCTTTTAATTTTAAATTCATACTTGAAAAGAGTGTGTTTTCTTTTTAATATTAAAATGGGGTGACAAAAATATGTTTAAACTAGTTGATATTGTTGTTGTTATTCACTGCCACAAAGATAATATTAATTAGTGAAAAATATCCTATAATTATTTTAAAATTATCACTATAAGTACAAATTAACTGATATTTTAATTGTTAGTGACAAAAATTGTACATAAAGTTGTTATTATAGAAATTTTTTTGTCAATAATTCTTATCGATGACAACTTTGACAAAACAATTGCCATTGTTTAAAGGGTGAATTATAATGATCTCCCCTAAAGTTCGATAATTACGGATACCTCCTCGTTGTTTCAAAAATTACAAATACTCTCTTGAGGTTTGTTATCGTCTAACAAATAACCATTGCCATCATTTTTATGGGTGGACTGACCGAAATGCCCTTATGCAAATTGAATTATTTTTTTAATTTTTCTAAATTTTTTTGAACAAAAATGTGCAGGGAGAGATTGCTTACGTTTTTTTACACAGGTGAGCAATAATGTAATTTGCCTCAGATTATTTTTCTACAATTAAAAAAAGAATCAAAGGCAAAATGGACAATTTCAGGCCATTGGTTAAAAATTATAAACCTCAGTGGTGTATTTGTAATTCTTGAAACAACGAGGGGGTATCCATAATTATGCCAATCCTCAGGGGAGGTCATTGTAATTCACCCCTGTTAAAATTAGGAAAAATTACAATGGGGTCCCTTGAAGTTCGTCATAATTACAAAAATACCCTCGTCGTTTGAAAAATTATAAATACCCTCTGAAATTATATACCCTCGTGGTAGCCCATTATAAAAGGGTATTTGTTAGATGACTGTTAATTTCTTACAATAAGAAAGTATTTATAAGTTTGACAAACCTCATCAAGAGCCTGTTGTAATTTACCTTTATTACGAAACCTATTATTACGACAGAATAAAAATTCTTGTCACTGAGTACGTACAATTATTGACGATAGTAAAATTGTCACTTGATTATTTTTGTCAATAATCCCTCATTTTTTTATAGCAATTATTATTATTATAAGTAAAAATAAATAAATGTATTTTCGTATGTATTAAAATAATAACATTATCATGTACAATTTAACAAAGTTTTTAACCTTATTCGTAAAGTGTCTAAATGGATAACAATTGAATTGATCATGTCCAGATAAGGACTGAACTGCAAAATAATGAGGGCCACTAAAATAACTTTTTCAGCATTACTTATTAGTTTCTCATGAATGCATGTCCCTAACAACACTTTATTGATTTGTACGTACTACTAAAAAAATTTTCAATTTGATCTATTGTAATTCTGCAAAGTGCATATATTTAACCAAGAGGGTAATCTTTGGAATTAAGCTATACGTATAAATATATAGGATTAATTATACTTAATTGGATTCCTACGAAAATACAAAATTACACTTTATTGGCAAAAAACAAAAGAAAAAAAAAAAAACGTAAACTTTCAATTTTATGCATCGCTCACCATTCTGTATAATTTATTGGCAAAGATACCCTAGTAATACTTTTATACTCATAAGGTGGTAAACGTAATATATATATAAAGTCAAAAGGGTGTAATTGTAATGAAATATTTTGCCAAATTATTGTTATTGGATGAAAAATAGCAGTTGGTGAGTGAAGAGGCTAGTAATTTTGTCAATAATTTATACGGAATGCTAAATGAGACGTAAAATTAGAAGTTTGTGTGATTTTTTTATGACGTCGTTATTTTCCGTTCAAATCCAAACAAAAACGATACAGTTGTAAATAGAGAATTCTCAGAGAGGGTGTAAGTATAATTTTAAAAAAATTTGAAAAAAAGTATAATTTTTCATTTCTCGAGGGGATCTAAGTGTAATTAACTCTAATATATGTTTGAGGGGGTGTACGATGCACTTGGTATCTTGTTTCTCGAGGTATTGTTCGATTAGATTTCATTTGAACCTCAAAATTTTGTCATGAAAAAATGTCTTGTTAAGGAAAAGAGTCCTTAGGTTTAGGGTTTGTAAGCCACTCAAGTTGACCTTGATTATATCGCAAAGCCGATTCACAAAGACGTATTGGTGTTGAAAAATTTTAGTTCGAATCAAGTTTGGTTAACCTAACCTGATCACATGACTAGACTAGGTCAATGCACTTATCGTGTATGTGATTGATTCAAGTCTGATCAAATCTAATTCAAACAGTTCTAAATTAATAATATCTGACATAACAAAAAGAAGTAGCTTTTAAAATTTTGCTCGTCCTAACATTTGATATTTTTTTTTTAATTTATAATTTCGACCCATAATTTTTTGTAAAAAAAAGAGGGAGTAGTGTCATAGTATTGTGCAGAAAGATGCAAACCAATTAATCACAAAAGGGTTATCTTTTGTGATCTACAAGAATCAAATTATTTTTCAAGAAAATGAGCAATCATAGGGACCACTTCTAAATTATTACAACTTATTGTACAACAATAGATGCTTCTTCAATCACTTGTTTTATTACAATCATTTTGCTTGTACATGACATATTTACTTTTTACTGTTAAGATTTGAACTTATCAAATATCAATGTATGTTTATTTTATTCTTTTTTTGTTTATTAAAAAGTTTGAATAGTTTCGACTTCAATCACCACTACAAGTTAAAATAATATCCACGAAACTTACAAACTGTTTAAATGAATACTTACAGATTACCCAATAATATAGTCCTTGTATTAATAGAGAAAATCAAACGCATAATCATCTGACTGAAAGCAATCTATCTTTATCCATTAAGCCAACATTTGTCGGCTATATATCTTTATATTTAGAATCCAATTAATACAGGATGAGGCTCTAAGGATTATTTGAACTTTTTTATATGGAATGTTTATTTATTATTATTATTATTATTATTTTAAATAAATTAATTTTCTAACGACGAACAAAGCATGTAACAAAGTGATATCAGAGTAAGATGATATTGATTATAATCGATTTTTTTTTTGAATATTTGAATCAATCTATATACATTACATGATCAAATATGAAATTGTGAATCCAAATTCATAATTACTTTAGTAAAATCTACTACGTCATAATTAATTTTGTCATAATCAAAATTCTCTCATACTCGATTATTATATATTATACATATTGAAACTTTTGAGATTGATACGTCCCATAAAAAAAATGTCGATGAAAGATTAAAAAAAAAAAGAAAAGGTAAAAATACTAAAAGAGGTACATCTATAATATAATAACAATATAGGGTTGCAATTTCAAAACTTTGTATTTAAGACCTATATGTAGATTAATTACAAAATTACCTCTAAATTAACTTTATTCTTATTATATATACACTTACAACATATACACACAGGCACAAAACTCAAGTATGGTTTTTATTTTAATTACACAAAAGAGATAAATATTAAATGTACATCATAATTATTGTCAATAATTAATTATCTACAGTGTCAACTTTATGCATAATTTGCGTTCCTAATAATTATATTATGACAGGATAAAAATCACTCACGTAATATGATCACTACAAAAAATAGGATTATTTCATACTTTATAAATGATTACAGCTTGAAAATCATGGCAAATCAAACACTATTTACCACGGTCATACAAAAATTAATACAAAAATTTAAATTTTGACCACAGTAAAATTTACAATGGTTTTAACTATGATCAAAACATAGCCATGGTTTTGAGTTGTGGCCAGTGTTCTTGTGGCCTTATTTGTAGAACTAATGGATAGTAACCGTTGCACAATTGTGGTTAATTAGTATTCGCCACGATAATCATGTCAAACTGTTATATTCTTTCCTAGTGTATATATCTTTAGTGACAATTATAATTTATCACTTAATATTTTATGACTAATATTATCTTTTATTGCAGTATAATTATGGGTCTGCTTTTTTCATCAAACTTAATATTTTGCAAAGGGAGAAAATGGAATTTGTTAATAAACTAAATTCCATAAAAATAGACCCTAATTTAGTTGGTATGTTATGTCATATCTAAAGCTGCAGGGGCAAATTATATGTAAACACCAAATAAACACGTCCCATTCATCACCCAATTCTAACTTTATTGATCATAGCTTTTAGAAAAAAATCAAATCAATGGGGCCATTGCAATTCAATTCTTTTGTACAGATCCTTTATTTTAAATTGATATTTATGTGTGTCCGAATCTGATAAGTTGAATTGAGTCTAATTTAAATAGGAAAAATATTCAAATATGATTAGGTAAATTTGAAATCTAGTAAGCTAGACTCCAAGGTGAGAAATCGTAAGTGATGTGGTAAAACTTTTAACTCAAGGATCGATAGCGTCACTTTCCTTCTTCCCTCCATGGGGAGGGGTTTATATAGGGAGATGAAGGCAAGGATCCCTTCTGGAATATCCTTCCTGTCGGGCAAGTGGGCGAGATCTTATCCACAAATTTCCTCGTACTCGAACGACGAGACTTCCTCGAATAGACTTATCCCTGCTCATACGAGGCCTCTTACTTGTGCCTTGTCGGCGGAGAGTTCTGACTATTCTATTGATTCCCTAAAGATAAGAGGGCTCTTCAAATGCACGCATCTTTCTTTGTTCGAGGTCCTTCCACTTGATCCACTAGGTAGGTATCTTCGTAGTTCAATTGATTCCCTCGTATTAGGTGAGCACGAGGACCTCCGGTATACCTACACTTATGTTGGTTACGAGGTCCTCCACTTGGCCCACTTGATAAGATGTACTTGCGGTTTAGCGGATTCCCTCGTATTTCCCAAATACGAGGACTCCCGAGGTGCATGCATTTATATTGGTTCGAGGCCTTCCACTGAGGCCACTTGGCAGGATCTCCTTTGTGGCTCAGTAGATTCTCTTGTATTTGTGAGGTACGAAGACTCCTTATCTGCAGGTCTCCTTTTTTACTTTTTCGAGGCCTTTTCCTCACCTTCTTACGACGTCGAGGTGAGTGGCTATGGTGTTAGTCCTCGTTTTTCCCCCCACATCAGTAAGAACCACACTGGGAAGAACCTAATGATATATAATCCTTCGATGCTTAAGTCAATAGAATTGGAAGAGGAAGTAGTATGGAGGTCATATGAAAATATGAGGTAACAAAAGCTGTATATAGGGCATGGAGGGATAATATTTATAGATATCACGAATTGTACAGTTTCATATGAACCATTGATCCAGAAACAACTGGGTGGTCATCATGAGTCCGTACAATGCTTGGGTTCAAATGGGGTTGGAGTCAAGTTGGTCGGTACAACCAAAATATAAAAAGCGCGGATCTTGACATGTTTTGTGAATAATAGAAGAATTTAGGGCTTCTATATAAAAAGCCCCAATTGACTTATTACTAATTTTAGATAAAAATAAAAGACTTTTACTAACTTATTGCGGTCAAATAAATCTTTTATAACCAAACTATATATACTTATATATATACATCTTCACACATTAATGCATATGAAGAGATATACCCCCATGCTCATAGGGGCAATTTAGTAAGAAAAGTTTTGTTTGGTATACATTAAGTCAGTAATAATTCAATTAAGGGCAAATATCGATTCTTATTTAGCTTTTATGTTAATATTAACACATTCGGTTGATTTTGAGTAATGGAGGGACTTATTTATTAGACAGAAGCAAATCTCAAGAGTACTAAATATAAGTTTCTAAACCTACGGGGGTCTATGTATAATTACGTCAAATTTCAGAAAAGAATGGTGTAATTATCACTATAAGATAATACTTTTCATCCATTATTACCTTTTCGACAAAGTCTTAATCAACACAAATCGAACAAATTCAATAAAGAGACCACAACAAACTTGACTGAAAGAGGAGACAAAGAGACCCTAATGGACCTTCCTCCCCCAATTAGCCGTCGCCTTAGCGTCGCTAAGTGAACTCATTGTGCTCAATATTCTCTCCTTTCCTTTCAGTCCGGTAGAGATTATATATGCTAGAGAAGCACGCAACCTTTCAAATCCCAAGGGATAGGTAGGCTGTTGTCGCCTCCAATATGCACAAACTTGGTCCCAAGGGGCAGACTTGTTGTGCTCTTCCAGTCGCCTTCGATGCAAACCTCTTTTAGAGTTCGCACGTATTTGTACCATGTTGTAATATTGGATGATATGTCCAAAAATTTCACAATCTATTCAAATAAAGTGAAAGTCAAAACAAAGATTTGAATGCTCTAATATTTGTTTATAAGATATCTATGTTTGAAATAATAGAATAGGCTAAAAAATATGTCAAAAGAGTGAATAAAACTCAATGTTTAGGTAGAGTTTGGTGATGCTAGATCTAAGGGTAACTAGGTCCCAATCATCAATTCCAGCTATCCCAATTCCAAACACTCCCTAAATGGAGCAATTAATCTTCCAAATCACGGTGGCTTAATTTAATTGGTGAAATTGAAATTTCATAACTATAAAAGAGTGTTTTCAAAGCGATTGATTGCTCAATGCGCGATGCATTGACTGCTTTGATTTCATGAGCCTCACGAATTTGTTTTGAAAATGTCTCACCATGGGAAAAAGGCATTAGGTGGCAACATTACACTTTTAAGCCCATATGGTAGCTGGTTCAATCCTCCTAGTCCTATGCTTTACGTGATGTTTAAACTGATTTCAAAATTGGAAAAATTCGATACATGTAATCCTATGTCTTACGTTGTGTGATCATGCAAATGTTTTATCCATCATCGCAAAAACCACTGACAATGAACATTGCGTGATCGTAATCAAATAACTATTCATTACTACTAAACATGATTAAATATTATATTTTCTCAGTGAATGTTCGAAATTGAATCTGACAATAAGTACAGGGGGTTTTATAATTTGATATTTTAAGAAATATTTTATACTTACGATATGTATGCGAAATATGTTAGGGTGAATCACAATGACCTCTCCTGAGATTTGACATAATTACGAATACCCTATTGTTATTTCATAAATTATAAATACCCCCTGAGGTTTGTAACCGTCTAACAAATAACCCATTTACATTCATTTTTCTAGGTGAACTTACCAAAACGACCTTATACAAATTGAATTATTTTTTAAAATTTATAATTTTTTTTTTGACAAAAATGCACAGGGAGAGTTTTTTTATATTTTTTACATAAAGGAGCAATAATGTAATTTGCCCCATGTGATTTTTCTATAATTTATTAAATAAAAATCAAGGACAAAATAGATCATTTTCAGACCTTGGTTAAAAATGACAAACCTCAGGAGAGATATCTGTAATTTTAGAACAAAAAGATAGTCGTAATTATATCAAATTTGAGGAAAACTCATTGTAATTCACCCAATACGTGGTCCGCATACAATTATATACACATAAAAATAAAATAATAAAAAATATAGACAAGAATTTAAAATAAAGATGTATCTACCAAACAGTCCAATGCTCCCAATTCCCACCAGTCCTCTTAGCCATCACAGATCACACAGCTAAGGTACAACTCATTTAAATCTAAGCAGAAACGTACTACTACTTCTGGTACAAAGTACATAAGGTAGGACCCACTGTTTCCGCTGTCTGATTAGACGCCTGACGTTGGCCCCTCAGTTTTGTGCTCATCCTATCTGCGAAAGATTACCCGATCCTGCAATCACAATGGGACAGCATAAAAAGGCATGGTGAGGTCTCCCACACTGGATTTCTGTTTTTTGATGCCACTTCTATGATAAGACTAGACTATTAATATCCGAAATGAGTTTCGGCGTCTCAACGCCGTCGGATTTCACTACAAGCTGTTAGCATCGTTGGATAGAGAGCGTTTACAAATGCTGTACTTTTTTTTTTTTTTTTTTTTTAAATTTAAACTAAAAGTCATAATATCTCCTTACTAATTTCTATAACTTATTAATAAAATTATGAATATTAAGTTGCTTTTTCAAAAATTAGAACAATAATTTTTTTTCACTTTTAATTTTTATTTTTAATTAGTTCCAACTTTTACTACTATTTAACTTATATTTCTTTTATAATTTATTCCCACCACAAAAATAGAGGGTATTACAATTTACAAATACCAACTACAAAAAAAAAAAATGATTATTCCATACATTATAAATTCTTACGTCTTAAAAATTATAGTAAATCAATATTATCTACACAGTCAGACAAAACTGATACAAAAATTTAAGTTTTGACCACAGTTAATCAACATTCGCTATGAGTCTATCTATGATAAAAATATTTACTACAGTTATTAATTATAGCAAATGTTTTGGCCTTATCTGTCGAAACAACAGCTGATAGTCGTTGCGCAACCATAATTAATTAATATTCACCACATTTTTTTTACTTTAATTATGATAATTAAACATAATGAAAAGTCATATTCTTTTAGTGACCCATGTAATAATTTATCCCTAAGGCAAAAAGAAAAAAAAAACTACTTCGAAGTCCTTCCAATAATCATAAGTGAAAAAAAAAAAAAAAAGTGATTAAAAAGAATTTGGCTTTTTTTTCCAAGCCCAACAACAAATAAATAGTTTAGTTATTTTTTTAAAAATATAATTGTATTGTATTAAATACTATAAGAAATATGATCATATCAGATTTTATATAGATAAAAATCAAATTTATTAGTTGGACATACTTAAATGTAACTGAAGGCAAAATGTTAAGTTATTACGAAAATATATTATTGAATTGAACAAAAAATCAACCCCTATAAATTCCCTACGCTTTATAATTACTAATTAATTTAGTGTAAAATGCCCCAAAATAATAATATATTAAAAACATGCATCGTGATGTGGGGACCACATTTCGACTCCTGTAATTGATCAAAAGGTCCCCTAAGATCATTTTATTGCTAAGTTAAGTGACCTTGGATCCGTGTAGCTTGCGTTCAGGTCATTTCGATTTGGAACCTCATCCAAATCAAATTCAATAACGTACTTTATTTTCATAATCTTTCGATCAAATTTAGCTCAACAGTTTATGGTGAATCGTACAACTCCACCAAATTCATAATTATACAACCTCCAGATTCCAAGTACAATTTTTTACTGCTTTATCTTCACTCTAGTGTTTTATATCGTCTCGATGCTTCTGATTTAAGCATCAAATATTATAGTAGGGACCTTCACGGTGCTGTTCTCAACGCGTTTTTTTGCACAGGTGAACTGTGTCAATCGATAAACATGAGATGGAAGCAAGACGATAGCCAACATCAATTATATATAGAATGACATTCTTGCCCTCAACAAAAATAAGAAAATGAAAATAAATGCCATTTTAAAAAATTATGGTAAATTTCTTTCAATGTGAATTAACTTAATTCTTCAAAATTAATTCATACCCAAAATCAAAGGTACCAATCAAGCAATATTTCGTGATGACTAATTCATATCGTAAATATGAAATTTGACCACAAAACTGTCGTATGTGAACTCAAATCACAAATGATTTTATCGTGTCGTCGAAGTGATTTCTCATTCAATTTTGGTATCCAATGACTATTAATACATAAAAATACCAAATTTTAGGAAATCAAATTCACGTTTCCAACTAATCATTTGCCAAACAGTACACTCCGGCCCGGGTAGTTAAGAAGAAGGATAATTACACTATCCTCTCCTTCAAGAATGATGTAATTACACGTATATTCAAATATAGTACCCATAAGATTTGATTTCATCTAACTACTTTGAGTGATCTAAATTCTCTGAATTTGTTGATATTTTAACAAAAAAAATAAATGAAAGTTCATATTTACCGTTCAATTCACTTATTACTGACTTATTACGGGTCAAACATTTCCAATTAATCATTTGCCAAGCAGTACACTATTGGGGGGGGGGGGGGGGGGTTGTTAAGAAGAAGGATAATTGCACTGCACACCCCCTATTTTTAGTGTAATTGCACTTATATCCAAATATAGTACAACTAAGGTTTGATTCTATCTAACAAATAGGTTTCTCGGACGGTCTAAATTCTCTGAATTTGTTTATATTAACAAAAACATTGGATGAAATTTCATATTTATCCCCAAATTAACTTATTACTAACTTATTACAAGTCAAACAAATTTACATTTCCAAATAATCATTTGCCAAACAGTTCACCACTAGCACATGGGAGGGGGAGGGGGGGGGGTGTTTGTTAAGAAGAAGGATAATTACACAGCCCTCCCCTAAGGATTGGTGTAATTACACATAGACCTAGATATAGTACCCCCAAAGAAGGTTTGATTTCATCTAACAAATGGATTCCTTGGGTGGTCTATATTTCTCGAATTTGCTTATATTAACAAAAAAGCTAAATGCAAGTTCATATTTACTCTCCGATTGATTTATTACTGACTTATTGCAGGTCAAAAAAAAATTTTATGACCAAACTATCCTTATATATATTCACGTGTTAATGCATGTGAGAAGGCATAGAAAAAATTTGTTTAATCTGCAATAAGTCAATCGGAGTAAATATCAATTTTTATTGAGTTTTTTGTTAATATCAATAAATTCGAAGAATTGTGACTAATGAAGGGACCTATTTGTTAGATGAAAACAAACATCAGACGTATTAAATGTAATTTTTCAAATCACAAGGGATTTACGTATAATTATATCAAACTTTAGTGGAGAGCGGTGTCATCATAAAAAAAACAAAAAGAAAATAAGTTTCTTGCACACTAAAACTACACTATAAAATGACCACAATTTAAAATTTATGATAATCAATAATATTAAACACTTATATATATGTTGGAGTTGTTATATATTAAGTGTATTTTAAGTTTATTAGGTCTGAATTGTACTCGATACATACCCAAAAAAAAAGAAAAACAAAACAAAAATAGAGTTCCATATACAACACATACTGAAGTAGGGTTTCCTTGAAGCATAGATGCAAAAATTTGACAGTTAAGGTCACAATATATGCAGATTAGATTTTTTTATATTTGAAATTATATATTATCTTTTATTTCGTTTATTTTATACATATCACAAATACAAAAATTAATGTTATCTATTTTATTTAATAAAATATTATACATATATATATATATATATGATATACATATATATATATATATTAAATAAAATGGTAAATTACAACAATCTCTCTTGATGTTTGATATAATTATAAATATCTGCTTAAAATGAAAAGTAATTATGTAGCCCTAGACGGTAATGTGAAAAGTACAACAATACCCTTGCTGAATTTTTCATTTTTTTTAAAAAAAATAAAAAAAATGTAAGAATCTAAGGTTGGGTAATCCATAGAGAATATTAATTCATAAAAATATTGTAGAAAATTCCGAAAAAATATATAAAATCATAATTTATATTCTAAAAGTCATTTTTGGCAGTTCATCATAAAAATTAGATGGAAATCTAACAAAGACTAACAGAATGAGCTCGTTGTTAGACGAACATTAAAATCAAAAGGGGGAGGAAGATTATAATTTTTCAAACAATGAAGAGATATTTATAATTATGTCAATTCTTACGTGATGTAGCTGTAATTTTTCCTAATAAAATATAAAAAATATACTTTACTAGGGGAGGGTTGAAACGTTTTTCATGAAATAAGTACCCCACAACACATGAATTTCAATGATGGTAGTGGTAGTTCAATTATGACATAGGGCCACCACACAATACACATTGCCCCATTTTTTTTCTAAACTAATTGTTTTCTTTTCTTTTCTTTTCTTTTTTTCACTTTTTGAATTACACTTTTTCAATTAAAGATTAGTACAAATTCTCTTTATTTTTCAATATTTTAATAAGAAATTGAAAAATAAAAGAAGCCCATATTATAATTTTAAAGTATATGTTTTATTTTTCAAAAGGGTACATCTTACTTTTAGAAAATGTTTCATATTTCTTTTATATGAGAACAAATAAAACAAATATTTTTTAAAAGAATAAAATGTTAAATCAACTTAATAAGAATTTTTGATTTCGCTCGTCCAAAAACTTTTTTATTTATTTATTAAATTCCCTATTTAAGAAAATCTTGTCAACCCATTTTTAGAAATCAAAAAATTGAAAATAAAATCTTATATATTTTTATGAAATACTACTTATTTCATTGCATACATATAGCCTTCACTTCCAATCATAAAATACTTAATTTTCTCAAGGTATGGCCTGTCTCCATTTGTTTTAAAATCTAAATAACAATTAAATATTATTTTCTCTTTATAAACCTCATAACGTAATGAGGCCAACCTCCATAAATTACAAAATAATTAAAATTAACCGCAAATTAAACAATAATTTTCTTTTATCTATATCATCCTAATATAATAAGACACATCCATTAATTTTACAATAATTGAAAAGTCAAATCAATTTAATAATAATAATTCCTTTTCATATTCCCCGGGATCCATAATTAATTAAATATACTTTTAAATCCAATAAAATTCAGGTCTGCTATGCAAATCCAAACACATTTTTATTTCTCACACTCAAGTTAATACAAACAAAAAAAACCCTTAAAATATTTGAATTAAAAATTGAAAATTAGATGTATAAATTAGTTCTTGAATGCTTATAAATTTCAACATAAATGATATTAAGGGGAAGATA
Source organism: Sesamum alatum (assembly GCA_034509735.1). Classification (NCBI taxonomy): domain Eukaryota; kingdom Viridiplantae; phylum Streptophyta; class Magnoliopsida; order Lamiales; family Pedaliaceae; genus Sesamum; species Sesamum alatum. Next base: position 3,337,800 of record JACGWO010000002.1, on the reverse strand, counting down.
AGTCATAGAGATGAGATAAATTCAACTTTTTTATATTTTTATATCAATCAACATACTATTATTACATGCAATATATAATACATTATTATTTTTAAATCAATCAATAAATTTAAATAAATAAAGAAACAATAAACTAAATACCTATATCCGTAGTACTCACATTTATAGCCTCTTGATTGAAAGATAAATTCAATTAAACAAATGATAAGTTTGAGAGAAATGGGCAAGGAGAAAGGCTTTGTTTGTTTTTTTTTTTTTTCCTTTAAATCCCACTCTCTTTTCATTTTTATTTATTTTCTCAACATATAAACACTATAATATAAACATTCTCATCATCAAAACCACCACAAATCTCCCACTTACATCTCTCATTTGTCTAAAGAGCTTGTGTTTTTTTTTTCTTTTTTTTCCATATATTATCTATCAAATACTCCCTATCATGAAACACTAATCTATACTTAGGATTCAAAATGGGGAACAAAAGAGAAAAATCCAAAAGCAAATACAAAGTGAAAAAAACCATTTTTCCATCTGTATTATGGCATCAAGACTAGCAAGTCATGAAAACTATGAACTTAAACAACCAAGCTCTATGGGCATCGATGGATCGATGTCTCTCTCTCACATCACGTTACAGCTAGACGTGTTTTCGTCGCTGAACATCGCGTACTGGTCGGCCCGCTCGCCGGGTGGAGGAGGGTAAGGGTAGGGCGGGTACGGTGGCATGTAGTTGACGGCGGGTGGTGGCCGGGCGTACATCATAGGCTGAAACCTTTCGTTCCCGTTGGCACGTTGCTGGTTCATCATCATTGCTGCCATTTGTTGCTGGTAGTAGGGGTTTCCGGGCATGTTCTCAGGGCCGGCACCTTGAAAGTACCCTCCACCTCCACCAGCACCACCGTTCATGGCTGAAGCCGGCAGGCCTTGGACAGCTGCAAGATTGCTCATTTGGCCCATGGGTAGATTGCTCATATGGCCCATCGGCATATTGCCCATCTGCCCCACACCACCACCAGCATTCATAGCCATCATGTTAGGCATGCCATGAGGCCCATTATTCATTCCACCCCCTTTCATGGCCCCATTAGCAATAAAATTGTTGCCATTGGGAGCCCCACCACCACCACCACCGCCGCCTCCTTTGCCGTTGTTACCATTCTTGTTTTGACCACCACCACCACCATTGCCGCCACCGCCGTTCTGCCCACCACCGCCATTCTTGCCGCCCTTTCCACCACCTTGGTTTTGATTTCCACCATTGTTATTCCCATTTCCACCTTTCTTGCCACCATTAGCACCACCTTTTCCATCATTACCACCACCACCATGATTCACCTGAACCGGGATATTCCCAACACCTCCACCTCCACCCCCACCTTTCTTCCCATTTCCGCCACCGTTCCCTCCATTATTTCCACCACCCTTCATCAGCTGCCCATTCATCATGTTATTCATCATCATGTTAGGCATCTGCGAGCCACCACGACCGCCACTCCCCATCATCGGCTTCATCTTATTCAAAGGAGCATCATCCAAATCATCGTCAAGCTCATCATCATCATAATCATCATCATCATCATCAAAATCATCAAACTCATCATCACTCAACCCCTCATCCTCCGGCAGGTCAAACTTAACCGACTTCGGGTTCTGGCCCTTGCCGATGTTGTTGGGAGGCATCATTTTCATATCCTTCATAAACTGAGGAGGAATTTTCAGATCCTGGAACCCTTTCATCTGTTGCAGCTGCTGCAACTGCTGCAGCTGTGGATTTTGACCATGGCCACCGCCTCCGCCACCACCACCACCACCACCACCACCCTGAGCACCGCCTTTCGGCTGGTTGTTTCCACCACCCTTTTGGGGTTGGCCCTTGTTGTTTCCACCTTTACCATTGTCAATTTGCAGGTTCTTGAACTGATTATTAAGCTGGTTGTGGCTGTTGTTGTTGTTGTTCTTTGGGGCACCCCATAACTCAGCATGTTTCCCATTCTTGATAAGCTTCTTTATGAGTGTGGATGGGTCAACATTTCCAGATACTGTCACCTTCCCCTGCTCAGAATCTATCTTTGTAGTGTATACACCTACCACAAACACACACAAATTAAGCCCAATTGCTCATAAAATCAAGCCAAAAATTGAACTAAAAAACATGCAGAAAATACTCAAAAAAGAGTGATTTTAGCCAAGAGAATAGCAGTGTACCCTCAATCTTCTGCAAGATTTTCTTCACTTTATGCTTACAGCCATCACAGTGAATATTGACTTTAAGAACACAAGTCTGCAAGAACAAGCAAAGACAGAGAGGAGACAACAGGGTAAAGTTCACAACTTTATCACTTAAGAATCCAAGAAAATCAGAGTCAGGAACAAGAAATTATGAGAAAAAGTGAAAGAATAGAGAGAAAATCAAGAAAAATGAATGCTTTGTCTGAATAAATTGACAGAGAGAATGCATCTAGTCAGAAAAGAAAAAGAAAAAAAAAGATACATGTAACAACAAAAGAAATGCCAGAAGAAAATCTTAGAGTTGAACACAAGCAAAGACCGTAAAGCCAAAATTACACACACAACACACACACACACACACACTCTCTCTCACTCACTCACACAAACACACCATTTTATCAAGAAATGAGCAAGACAATAGAGTTACCTGGATCTTCAAGAACTCTTCTTTACTCATTTTCAGCCAACTCAACAGAAACAATACAATGAGGTGAAATTAAAAGGGTGTAGATCTGAGCCAAGAAACTCCCAAGAAAATAACCTGCAGCCCCTCAGAAACCCACAGAGAGAGAGAAAGAAATAAATAAGGTTCAGTGCCTGTGGGTGAACCACATTAAAACTTCCCTACTATGTTCTTGGCTCCCAACATTTCAGAGTTTCAGCAAGAGAATTGTGTGTGTGTGTGTGTGTAGTGTGTGTGTGTGTGAGAGAGAGAGAGCCAGAGAGAGAGAGAGAGAGAGAGAGAGGCTACTAGTAATCAAAGTGCAGGGCTGGTACATAAAGGGAAACACTATCACCTCTTTGGTTTCTGGGGCTTTATTTATGGGGTAATCTTTTTTTTTTCAAAGCTTGGAATTTTATATTAAATTTAGTGTTTCTCAAACTTCATAATAATAAGTGGAGGTGGGGGGTAGGGGGGTGGGGTGGGTAGGATAATTACACCATAAGCCAACTTTTATTAATTCTAAATTTCCCACTTTTATAGATATTGGCATAATTTTGGGCTTTTTGGTTTGTGGCTTGGCTTTATGTGGAGTTTTTTGAGGGTTCTTGGCTTGGCTTAACTCTATTGGTGGTCAGCTCACCAACCATGGTTAGATGTAAGAAAATCTGCTGAAAATGTTTGTGTGTGTATTTATTATTACCAGCAGATATGAAGGGCTTTCTTGTCAGATTTTCTCTTCTGAAAATTAGTTGCTGCAATAAATTTATTGGCCCTTATTAGTATTATTAAATGGAGAAATTGTTTTTTCAATTTTATACAGTAGGATCAGTATATTTTTCGTTCTTAATTATGGAGTTCTCGCCGGCCTCATATATAATGAAAATCTCACTTTTAATCATTTCGTATTTTGATGGAAATTGGTTGCTACGATAAATTTATCGGCCCTTATTATTATTAAAGGGAGAAATTGTATTTTTTATTTCATATTCTATACTTTTTGTCTCGTTACATACGAAATTCTCACGAGTTTCATAAGTAACAAAATTCTCACTTTTAGTCATTTCGTATTTTTACTGAAAAGGCCACGTGCTAATCACGTGGCCGTTAATTCTTCGATTTTCTGAATACGACCACGTGCTTAACATGTGGCATCTTTCGTCAAAATGTGATGGAATGACTTAAAGTGATATTTTTTTTTATAATTTATTTGATTAATAATAAGAATTTCGTAACTAATACAACGAACAATAATGATCCTAAAATGTTCATACTATGATGTATATATTTTCATGATGATGTTCCATTTTTGTATGATTTAATTAGTTTCAAAATCCCATTATTATATTTATATATATATATATATATATATATATTTGGGTGTCATATACTATAAATTATGCCCCCATTACCTGAGATCTATCTTGTACTGACATGATTAGGGGTGGCAATTCAACCCTACCCCAACAAAACTCCTTATTATGGATATATATATTTGCGTGAAAATATCATATGCTATAAATTATGCCACATCAACGTGAGATCTATATTGTACTAACATGAATAGGAGTGTCAATTCAATCGGGACCCGACAAAAACTCACCTCGGACCTGCTCCTATGGGTCCAAAAAAATTGAAGACAAGGCAGGTAGTGGGTCCTTAAGGACCCGAGAACCCCCCCCCCCCCCCCCCCCCCCCCTATACATTCTTTTACTTTATTGCAATAGAATAAATAATTAATAAAATATTATATCATTTAATTTATTTATTGTTAGGTATTTGTTCAACAATTGATAAATTGAAAAAATTATCCAACAATACTACGATGAAGAAGACGAAGAAGTAGTTGCTAATATATAATCGATATGAATCGTTTAGGTTGTTTTATAATGAACAATTTTATTTGTACTTGAAAATCTTTTTTAATTTGAATTTGAGTTAGATCATAAATAATTTTATTTGTAATTGATATATTAATTTTTTTAAAATTTATAAAACAAATGAAAAAAATTAAAATAACCTGGTCCACCGGGTTCGACCCATCCTGGCGGGTTCTGTGCCGGGGTGGGGCGCGGTTAAAAAATAACCGGGGCGGGACGGGTCCTGGGTCCTTCCCCAAGTTGGCGGAGCGGACACCTGAATCCACCCAAACTCGCCACGTTGCCACGTGATTGTTATTTTTCAAGAATTTGAGAAAAACGACGACATGACTTGAACGTGAGTTTTCCGTCAATTTTTTAGGAAAATTGAAAGAGGGATTGAAAATGATAATTTTTAAAGTTATGAGATACTTTTCGAAACTTGCGTAAACAATGTAACTAAAAGTATGCGGGGCAAATGCTTTCTTCCAAGTGGAGAGTACAAATATAAATGTAACTTAGACACAAGTTTTAAAATTTAAAACAAATTAAGTGTGTTGCACTACAAAAAAATATGCCAAGCTACAAAATTTGTGAAATGCATGTAACTTTGTTGGTAATCAGTACGATTTTAGTAAAGAATAGATATTTTATATTCTTTCAAAATTAAACAAATTATTTTTTTGCTATAATTAGAAAGGAATTTTTATGTTGTAAAACTTTGCAGTTGATCTTGACAAAAAAGAAAAAAAATCAAAATCTCTCCCCCCTCCCGAAAAAAGTACTATATAACAAATACTTTCGTTAGTAAAAGTTCTCAAAATCAGAAAAAAAAAAAAAGAAAAAGAAGAAATTGATGCTAAAATCAACAGTTAGCTAAACAAATTACATGCTACTATAAATTACAATTTTATTTCGAAAAAGTTGAATGAGATAGCTAATAATTACTATACATGTTACAAGAATAAAATAGATAAAAAATATTTTTTACGACAAATATACCGTATAACAAATAATCAAATTTAATTGAAATGCGTGGCATTATATATTTCCACATCCAATGATCATTTTTTCCCATAATTCACCTAATTCTGCCTAATTCTTGTTGTTTGAATTCATTCCATATCATCGTTACAGTCTTCCTAGTGAAGGGACTCCACATCTTTTAATCGTAAGGCGTTTAAATTTGGCGAACGATGAAAATCTAAACTATCTATACTATTATATGAAGGGAGAGTATTTCTTTGGTGTCTCTCCCAAATTTAGTCTGTCAATTTATTGTTTAATTATTAATTTATTTAATATTTTATTATTATTTTTCTCTTTTATCAACTTCTTATTTTTCTCTCACTTCTCAACTTGTCATTTTCTCTCTTTATGAACTTCCACATCCCTTTTTATTCTCTCGTTTTCTTTCATTAATTTCTTATTTTTTTTATATTTTTAATATTTTAAAATCTAATTAATTTATTTTTTAAAAAAAATAAATATTTTATAAAAATTTAAATTAATTATGTACACACATTTGAGTGTGCCACATTTACTAATATGATATAAAAAATTTAATTACTTTAAGTTCTAATATATAATGTAAAGCAAGCTTTTTGCAGTAACATACATATACATAATTATTATATAAAGATGTGAAAATATATCTTGTTGTATGACTTAAAATTGATATAATTCAAAAGGTATATACTCGTATAAATTAAGTCCGAGTTTCACATTAAGAAAAAAATAGTCGTCGAGAGAATAAGTAGATTCTGTAAATTAATTTAATGTATGAAGCGTGATTGAAATAATTTTATGATTTCATATACACGACTTTAATATTTAATTTCATGAATTTCGATGACAAACATAATATGGGTTAATTACACTTAAACTCCCTCTAAAAATGCAAAATTACACTTTCCTCCAAAAATATTTTGAAATTACACTTACACCTCCTCAAAAAATTCTCTATTTACACCTGACCCACTTTGATTGGGGTTTGGATGAAAAAAGTTGACATAAGCAAAAGAATTAAATATTTTTTTAATTTTACCCATCATTTAACGTTTTCATGTATATTTTTATACTTATAAGGAAATAAATGTGATATATACATATGAAGTGAGGTTAACATCATTAGCATTTTCTCCCTTATAGGTACAAAACTATTACACAAAAATATTAAATAAGGGGTAAAACTGAAAGTTTATATAATTCTTTTTTGCTCACATCAACATTTTCCGTCCAAATCCTAGCGGAATGAGGTCAACTTTAAATGGAGAATTTTTGGAGGGGGTGTAAGAATAATTTATATTTTTTTTTTCAAAAAATGTAATTTCGCATTTTTAAAAGGGAGTCTAAGTGTAATTAACCCAACATAATAATGATGAATTTTGACATTTTTTCTATAAATACATCTCATTATAAAGAAAATATGAAAACTAAATATATTAAACTTTTGCGTGCACATTATGTGCACCTACACGACTTTTTCTATGTGAAAAATGATTATAGTCAAGAAAATGGAAATCATATAGAGTTATTTAAAATTTGTACGAAAAGCAAATTCATTAATCCATAGACTAAAGTCGCTTGTACATACCTAATAAAATAAAATGATTTTTGATCTATTCATCTCTTTAATTGATTGATGTACTTGACTATTTTCGAAATCGACTCATGTGGAAAAGTGGCAAGTTCCCTCTCGTGTTAGCCGTATATCACAATTTACCCCATGTAAAAAATAAAATAAAATAAACAACTTATCCCCTTGTGTTTTTGTAAAGGGTAAATTACATCTACTTCCCCTAAGATTTGACATAATTACAAATATTTTCTGAGATTTGTAATTTTTAACCAAAAGCCTAAAATTGACTATTTTGCCCTTAATTTTTTTATTAAAATTGTAGAAAAATCACCTGAAGCAAATTGTATTATTCATCCTCTGTGTAAAAAAATTAAGAAACCTCTCCCTGGGCATTGTAGGCAAAAAAAATTTAAGAATTAAATAAAAAAGAATTTAGTGTATAAGGGCATTTTGGTCAGTTTACGCATAAAAATGGATGGAAATGAGTTATTTGTTAGACGATTACAAATCGCAGGGGTATTTGTAATTTATCAAACAATGATGGAGTATTTGTAATTATGCCAAAACTCAGGGGAGGTAGATATAATTTACCATATATATATATATATATATATATTTTACAAAGGGAGGTATTTTGCTTGCTTTTCTTTTAACAAAAAGGAGTAAATGCTATTTACCCTGTGGAAAAGTACCAATTTATGCATTAAATAGACAAAAAACAATTACTACATTTAAGGTAATATGTAGTTCGGATTGATTAAAAGCAACAAACCTTTTTTTCTTGTTATACTCTTATTTTGAAAAGGGTGTGTAGTAATAAGGAAATATTTCAGGGGCATTCAGGTCAATTTACATATTCGAATCTTTTTATTTGATTTATGGAAGCGGTTACACATGATTATACGAATATGTTAACAAACTGAGCAATCGTCGTATCAATATATTAATATAACAAAGATCAATGAATTAAACTGTACTAAGTTCACATTAAGTGAAACAAATACCCTTTCAAAAAAAAAGAAAAGTGAAATAAATATCCACATGTCCGATGAAACTTGAACCCATGATGTTGAAAAACTTATTCATGGGATCTCTACCTTAACCATAAATCCAAAATTCCAAAAAAAAATTATACTTAAGATTAGGTATATAAATAAATCAAATCGACCTGAATATTGTTATTTGAGTTTGTTAGCTTCACTAGTTTGATAGTTTTAAGTATATTTTATTGTTTTAGAATTAATTCAATTGAGTTTCAGCTGAGTTTGAAAACTTATTAAAATGAAAAATTATGTAACGCTTAGTCTGTTAAGTTCAACAAATCAAATTTAAATGAACTTTTTTACCAGTCGATTTTGAGTCAAATATTGAATAATCTAATTTATTTTCCAGCACTGCCTAAAATCCTTATATAATTATTTAATTTCTTAGAACTATCAAAAAACCGTCGCTTCACGTCTAGGGTAAAAATCATAATGTCCACTTTACTAAAGTTACTTGGAAAAACTCCATCAAAATACTCAAGATCAGTGTGTGTTTGTATATCACGTACACATAAATCTATACTAATATATATATATATATATATATAAAAGATCATCTAAACTTACAAACGACGGTTAGTGATATCGTATTACTAATTTTTAAATAAAATAATTATACCCCTAATTAGTAATTTTAAAAATTAATTCTAATAAGTTTTTTTTTTTTTTTTACATAAGTGACTCCACACTATCTTAACATCACTACACCAATTCTTTTGTTGTGTCGATAATACCTTAAGTTGTTTTTTTTTTTAAATGTAATTTGTTAGTTTATATATTTTATTTTATTTATAATATATTTTGAAACATGAAAAATTATTTATTATATGCAGTCAGGAACAACGAGCTACAACGACTAATATAGATATACATATACACATAAATATAGCTTTAGTTCCATTGTGATAGACTATTTTTGTAGGGGAAATTGTTCATGAAAAAGCAGCTTATGAAGCATGCTTAATTGCTGGTGACAAAAGGCATCCAGCATATTATTTTTGTTGACTTATATTTTGAACTTTGTGAACTACTTTTGATCTTTACTACAATTGCAAATTCAAGCAACCATCTCAAATTTACTAAGTCATTTTTTGATGATCCTTTTTCACCCCCCTACTAGACCTAAGCACTTTTTTCCATGTTATAGCCTAAAAAAAAAAGGCTATTTACCTCTTTTGTATATTCAAAAATATATTAAATTACCTCATTTTGCATATATATATATATATATATATATATCTTGGCAACCTCTTATATCATCAAAGTGTACTTTTACTTGCACAATGATTCCTAATTTCTAAAATCAGGTTCCATCTTCTCGCACAAATTTACATTTTATGTCAAATACGTGTATTAAAAGATAATGACAGAACAACCAACATAACAGTTGTACGTATGAGTATGCGTAACAGCTGTAAGTACGAGTATACAAGTTATGTACAGTTGTGAAATGTCAAGAATGACTCAAGTTCTCGTCCAAAATGGGAGAATTTCAATGCAATCCCACTAAAATCACTACAAAAAATTTTACCATTCCCAACATTGTAAGGATTATGGCTTAATTGGAGCCAAAATATTTGCTAAGGTTTTTAGCCGTGGTTAATATTTTAGTCTTATTTGCAGAAACAATAGTTAACAGCCTTTCCACAATCGCAATTAATTAGTATTTGCTACACCTTTTCACTTTTAACTATAGTAATTAGTCATTACCAAAAGTAATACTTCTTCTAGTAAATATCAATCCTACATGAAATCTCACCAGCACAAATTTGACTGATTCACAAACTATTACACCACAAACAGATTTGAATCCATAAATTTTCTTGAAAAACGTAATAAATCACCAATTAGATCAATTGAACCGCCACTTCTACAGCACCCATTACACGTTCACATAAACCGTGACATTATATATATATATATATATATCAAAATAATAGTATGCATCAATAAACATCACATTAATTAACTCAATAAATGTGCAAGAATTGCTACTAATCCCTAATTGAATGCCAACTTTTTTTTGCGGTACACATATTGCTCCACATCTTTTAATATTAGCCCAATATAGGTAGGGTGGAGGCAAAGAAAGCTGTAAAAATGTTGGTGGAGTTAATATTTGCCTAAAATCTTCACTTTTGTTTATGGTAAGCCATAATAAGTGTAGTTGTCCTTCTTAAAAGGCTAAACCATGATGAGACCCTTGTGCCCTTGTCCTTGTTTGCTTTTATGCAATCTAAGTTTGAATTCTTGAATGAGAGGGAGGGGGACCCCTTTTTGGCCATAAAGGAAATGTTCAATGACTGGAAAGGGAACTTCAAAACAACTTGTCATTCCAACTATAATAATGGGCTTTCTTGCTTTTGGGATGCCACTCACCAAAAAAATGTAGGTCTAAGGGTATTTTGGTAATTTTATGTTTGGGGGGGATTATTTATTTATTTATTCATTCATTATTGCTTATTGTTCACTCCAAAGATTGTAATCCCATTTTTCTAGTAAGTGTTGTGCCTTTTTTGGTTTCGTTTTTTTGTGGAAAAGAAGGGGATTAGTTTTTATTATTTGTTTGTGATGATAGGGAGGTTCACTAGAAAAAAAATTAATATTAGTTATATTTTTAATGATTATGGCTAAAAATTATGATAAATAACTATTATTAATTACGGTTAAATAAAAATCGATACAAAAATTAGCTTTTCCACAATGAAAAATTTATTTGCCACGGCTTTTAGCCGTGGTAAAAACATTCGCCATGGTTAAATGTCATATTTTTTTATAGTGGTTTGTGATATGTTGTTAAATTGTTCTATTTTTTTTAGAGTGAAAGAAGGTATAAATTATTCGAATTGATCATCATCAAGAGGGTATGATGAGCCCTAAGAACCATAAACAAAACTAGTTAAAGATTATTGAAATAATGAAATCTTCACGTAGGTAAAAAAAAATTGAATATCATAAATTTTTAGTACAAAGTGATATATTCTTATCAATTGATTCACAATAACCATCGAGTATGATTGCTGACTAGATAGGTTGATTTAGTTCAAAATCATTTATCACATTGATGTCACGCTAGTGAACATCACTAGTACAATACGTGTCTACTCTTCTTTAACGTTTTTCGATATTTAATGTTAAAATGCTAGAAATTATTTCAATATAAAACATATTTTCATGGGACTACAACACACGCTCATCCTCTGGGTAGTGACCAGGGTTCGAATCGTATATTTGCAGTGATAAAAAAAACTTCTAGAATTACGTTGAAAAAGAGTTGTTGCACTGTTCGTCCCCATATTTCTATTAACCCAAAAAAGAAAAAGACGAGTAAATTTTGATTGAATTTTGCATTCTTGTGTTAGAAAAGTGCATAGTTCGTTTGCCATTTATGTCCTAAGAATAACATGTGCACCCACATGTTTAAAAGTTTTGATTCATAATGAGATGAAAAATATATATATGGGTGAGTCCATCACAACTATTTAACCTTTGTGATCCCATCAATTTTGTGTTTCCCCATTCAATATGAATGGGCAACAACTACTTTTGTACTTATTTTTCTATTAATATAAGTATTTTTTAAAATTTTAAAATAAAATCAGATTTTCAAGACTAAATATTATGCCAAATTTTTATATACTGATATAACATGTTTTGTACTGTCTAATATTTTTCACGTACGGTCCAAATAAGAATTTTTGCTACATAAGAATTTTTCAGCAAGACTGATATATTGTAGTTAGTCCTGTAAAATTCTGGCAAATTTTGGTCATTTTTCGGCGAATTTGACCAGAAAATTGCATGTGACGCAATTAAATTTTAATTTTAGTCCTGTAAATAATTTCATGCAGAACTAAAAATGTCAATCCTCCTTAAGTTACAGGACTAAAATTAAAATTTTATTGGGTCTTGTGTAGTTTTTTTGGCCAATTTGGCAAGAAAATGGCTAAAATTACCGAACTTTTAAAATTACAAGACTAAATTGCAAAAATTAATTTGTGCAGGACCAAGAATGCCACCACCCCTAAGTAACATGACTAAAATTGTATTTTTCCCTAATGTGTTATCCAAGTTTAGGGTAATTTCATACTTGACCCAACGCTTTACGACATTTCATAATTAACCCCATGAGTCGAAAAATGTTGCGGAAAATACCCTTTTTGCAACGTGTGTGGTCTTTTTTGCAATGTCGGGGGACCTTTTTGCAATGTTTTTTAGATCTTTTCACAACTTTTAACGAAACATGGAGTTAGCAGTAAAGCGTGGAATCTAGTATGAAATAGCCCAAAACTATATGACTAATTTTGCAATTTTTCCATTTATCCAACAAGCAAAGCATATTTAGCATTTCTAATTGATCACAAAACTTGAGTGCAACTATTCACCAAAAATATCTAATAAGTGCACAAAAGTAGCAACCAAACACAAAGAGCTACTCAGCAGCTGGATAGTTACAAGAGTACATTTTACAACTCACAAATACACCCAAGATTTGGAAGTTACTTGTGCAAGTTATGGCTCTGAATTCTGTGATATGCAATGTCTCAACTCTGCAACACAAAAGGTCAAGATAATTGTAGCCCTTGCAGGCTGAGAGGAATCTGCAAGGACAAATCATTATTGCCCTGTGGCAGTATGAGCGTTATAGAGGGTATCGAGACACCACAATCATTCAACATCTAACTTTAACAGTGGAGCCATCAGGCATGTTTTACCTAACGAATACCAAGACTCTTTCTTTTAAATAGTTGATAACTCTGTTAAGACATTCATTCAACAATAAACTATTTTTACCTTCATTCTCGAGTTTTTCAAGAATAACAGAGACGAGTTCTCATTATTCCTTATTTTCAATTGCTTTCACTCCATCAATCATGCATCAAATATTTCTTTTTGCATGGACTTCTGGACATTGATTTCAGGTAAGTCTGGTCTTGAAGTTTGTAGAGACATATATACTATTTCATGCTTTTGACTTAACTTGGTCAGACTGGAGACTTGTATATTTGCCGGAGTTGGTGCTGTCCGAATGCATGTGTATGTCTGAAGGCAAAAAGAAACAGATTAAGGAACAGATAATGTTAGAATAATAATGCAGCAAATAATAGTGGAATTTACTCAAGTCTCAGAGTATAGCTCTCAGCAGCTGCACATTAATGAATGGTCCCAACTCCCTCAGAGGCCCATAGCATGGCTACAAGAAAACAAATGTTTATAGTTGTTACTTCACCAATTTGTATATTTTGTTCACGAGGAGCCCATCTGACAATTGACGTTACACATATATTGCTGGTATTGCATTATACAAAAAACATATTATTGACAATATTTTGTTAAGATTGTACAGAAAATTTATTGTTTAAATTCATTTTTTTTGTCTTTTATCTATTGAAATTCGAAGAAAAATGAGAGAAATGGGTGCATTGTGCTGAAGCTGAAAAAAGACCACAAAATGGAAGGAAAATAGCTGCTTTTTTACCTTCAAGCGAAAGTTCCACAAATTTTAACGGTTTTACTAACGGAAGGACAAAAAATATAGCAGTGGAGGACCAAAACTGCAACCTCAAATTATTTAAGAACCAAAAAAGCATAAATGACCATGTCTGAGGACCAAAATCGCAGTCACTCTGAAATTCAAATATATAGGATATGTGTCGTGAGGGGAAATGAAAAACAAGATCATATTCAAGTAAAACAACATTTTTTTTTTTCCTGAGATTGTAGTTATGTTACCATGCTATGATGAACAAGGTGTCACTCTATCTAATATGAGACTACAGAAAGGATCTATGAGGAATCAGATAATAAATGGAGAATTAGATATTCTTTTCACAACCCAAAATATCCCAATAGAAGTTAGGTACTGTGCTCCAATAAAAGTTAGGATTTCAGAAGCCTCCTTTCAAAAACAACTTGAAAAAAGTAAAATATGAAGTCAAAGAATCTTATGAAATTTGAAGTGTTTAAATCTGACACTTGAAACATCTATATATATATGTATATAGATGTCTTATGTCTTTTTGGAAAATATGTATCTCTTCATTATACATTTTGAATCCAAAAGTTGTAACGTTTTAGCAAAACATTTTAGGAAAACACCTTTTTTTTAACATAACTAGAAAGCGACTTTGAAGTTGCAGCTTTAAAATTTTTCCAGAAAAGACATTTTCGTTCAGCAAGATGCTATTATTATTTGCAACTTTAATAAGAATAAAATAATTGTAAAATATAATTTTCAAAAATAAAATAAAATACAATATTCTAAACACTTAATTAAATTAATATATATATATATATGATGCCCTCTCAAATATCCTTATTAAAAAACCAAGAACAAAGAAGTGGGTCCTAGCCAAGCAGCCCAGTAGGTAAAGCCAAGTTGGCTCGAGGAGCAAGGCCTCTAGCCCATGAGGCCACATTATCTGAAACAACCGGACAGGTACAAAAAGATAGTCCATTTTAGCAAGCCAAGTTAGCATACAACAAGGACTCCACGTCACACAGGTGGCTGACACGTGGGGGCATATCATGTTAAAAGGTCTCCAACAAATTCCCAAAGATCCAGCTGGAATCCGCATTTTACGCAGCAAGTAATTGATTTTCGGAAAGATTGGCAGATATGAAAAGACTTAGTAAAACAGTATTATCTCAGTCAATATTTCTCCAAATCCTATGCAGTTTTTTTGAGATGATAGCTGACTCTTGTAGCTTTCTGACAACGCACGACACTCTATAACTGCCCTTCGAATTCGGCTCCACGATCGTCTATAAAATGACTCTTTGTGCAGTCATTTGTCAAGTAACATTATTCTATCTCATAATTACACGCTTGCTCACTTTCTCTCTATTTCTATACTCTTTTAAGCTTACTACACATGAATTTATTACTCACAAATCACATTTTCCATTAATCTCACTTAGAATCAAGTTTTTCGTTTATTTTATTCAGCAAGAACATTACTAACTTAAGCATCGGAGTGTTAACCCCTCTTTGCAGGTTAGTCCCCTCTCTATCTTGGGATTTTCATGAAGGTCCCTCGACTTTTTGTGGTGCTGCTGGACCCCGGTACGTATCATTGATGCTGTCTGTTGGAACACTTGGAGCTTTAGACGTGAGAAATGACAAGTTCAGACAATGATAGCGATAACGGAGTCTTTGAGGGAAATACCTCACTCCCTGATGCAGCCAGACCCGCTGTTCCACCTCAAGAGTAAGCACTTGGAGGACTCAGTGTCCCAACTCCCGCTTTCGACCCAGAACCCCTGCCTGCTGCCGAAAACCCATTCTTCTATGAGCAGCTCTTCCATTATTTGCTTTTGTCTTACATATAAATTGACCACCTATTTAATTGTTACTACAACTTTCACAAACACACAAATTAAAGTTAATTTTCATTACCATTCTGACAAATATAAGCTCTCAAATCTCAATCAAAACTTTGCCCTATTAGCTGAAAAAATCTAGATTCATAGCTGTTCAATTGGATTTTTGTCTTGGAGATAATCTAACTATCTTTATCTCTATGTTCCATGATTCCATCAACAGTCGCACCATTTTCGCGTTCTTTTGTCATCTTCTCATGCATATCATACCTCATCCTAACTATGAACTATGTTATTCCACTAACCTCTTTACCAATATAATGTTAGAACTTTGGAAAGAATTAAACTTAGTCTTTTAATTTTCAGCCGTCACAGTTTTTCAATAGATTTTTAGATGTGTTTTTAGAATACAAATGTTTGTCATTCCGGGTAAATCTTATATGGATTTAAGGCTTTGTGAGTCTAATTTCAAATGGTGCAAATTTCAAGTCTATTGAAAATTTTTGTAGAAAGTTATGACTGATTTACTAAGAACTGCTAGAAACAGAGTATGATGTTTAGAATTTTGTTTTTGCATTTGCTCTATTTATGTATGAAATTCTATGTTTATTGGTTGGTGTTTAGTCCTATAAAAGGATTTATAATATGATGTTATTCAAGTGATGAATAAAGAGGAATAATTTAGAATATTTCTAAGATATACTCAAATTCTCTTCCTTAAAAATTACAGACAGAAACATTGGGACCGGATCGCGTGGTTTTAAATCTTTTTGGGAGATAACACTTTGAAAAATCCTACACTTATTCAAACTCTTTTATTTTCTGACTGAGTCTTTGCAGTTGAGAAAATTTGCTTAAAACTAGCCATTTTTTTTTTTTACCTGAATTACGATTTACTTATATTAAAAATTATAGATATATTACATGTAAAAAATAATAATATATTTTTATGTATAAAGTACTTATTAAAATTTTAATTAAAATAGTTTTTATTTATAACTTATTTTATTATTATAATATAATTATTTTATTGAGATAATATGAATCAATGCAAGTACTTCTCGGAAGTACGACAGAAATTTACGAGTAAAAATCTCCATACATCACAAATTTTGCAGACAACCATCCAAGAATTACACGAGAAAAGAATACTACATAGTGAAGAAAAATAGCTTTTTCTACGTGCAGGAAGAATATCATGCCTGTACAAAAGAATATCAATAGCATCGCTCGGGAGACGCCGCAACGTAAACAAGAAACGTAGTCGTTGGAGGCTCCGATTATAGCCCTCCGATTTACACAAAAATGAGAAGATAAAAAAATGAACTACGTCTCTGGATTTTCTTGAGGCATATCGATCCTTACAAGAATCGGCTGGCAGAGATTTTCGTTGGAGTCGGCCTCAACGTTTGGTGGTTCTGCCGGCGTGCCATCACCGTCCGCACGCTCGTCTTCTTCGGCCAACGCTTTATCTAAAGCTTCCTTTGCGACTAGTGTAACACATATCATTAGTATCACTGCAAGCAAGAGCCGGAACGATTAGGCACCGACGGTCGGTCGACTATAAGGTGGAAAACTATGCAAAAATAGTCTGTGGATAGTCACTTGATACTCACCAGATACCAGAAGGCTCAATACAATAAATGCCTGCATCAAAGAAAGCGTTTTAAGTGTCGAAACAACGGAATATTGGCAACAACGAGGAACATTATCACAAAACACGAGGCCTTCCAACACCTTAGCCAGCCCGAGTATGGTAGAAGATAATCGGCTTAAACATCAGGAAAATACGATCATAATTCCGCACATAAATAATATGCATTCAGATTGAGTGTGTGGATGTTAGAATCACATATTTGAGTGTGATGGCATTGCCACAGACTTGTGCCACGACTTTTTACTTGATCTACGTTTCGCGGGTCACAGACGTCGTGAAATGCGGCAGTACATGTACATTCATCATTCATATACATCGTTTGTTCCTCAAGAAACTGATAACAAACAACGCAATATTTGGGAAGTTCTTATTCAATCATGCCCTTTCCGTTAAAGTATAGATATCATCAGTATGAGAATATCTATGACTATGCAGATACGTGAAAGGAAAAGAATGAGCTCGGCAAACTAAGGTCGAAGAAAACAATAAGCTGAAAGAGCTCTTACCCATCGGGCTTTCGAGAATTTATTCAATCCATGTGTAACGTCGGAAAGATCCTTCAGAGTTGTCCCGACATATACCAAGGCGAGAGTAATTGGCTGCAAAAGGAGTACGAATGGACAATTACATCATATTCAACCACGTATCGTTGTCGACCACATTACAAATGATAATTTAGAAAAGAAAATCTAAAGGGAAAATGTTTTTAACGACTTTAATGCCATGAACATATAATCATTACAGAAGTACGGACGAAGGTACGTACTATCATGCCCAACCATGTAGCCAGCATGTATTCGCCCATCGGGACTGGAGTCAAGGATAAGAGATAGTTCAGCAGGTTAAATGGAACTAAAGGAGCGAGCCGGAGCAATAACACAATCTGTTCAACGACATGAGAAAATCAAGTGCATAGATGCATGAGACGAGATTTTACACATGTCTCAGGAAATTAAATCGAGGAGAGAAAAAAAAAAGTCAAATTATGTTAACAATGAGCAGCAGGCCAGTCACTAGCCAGCACGTCAAGAACTAGGACTGAAAAAAATAATCAAATTATTCACTACTCAATTGAAATCGATCGATAAAAATTCGTTTGAATTCGATTTGTTAAACTTAAGAAATCAAACTTGAACAAAAAACTTTGTTCAGTAAACTTTTGAGCTCGGCTCGAGCTCGATTTTATTAGCGCAAAAATAATAAAATTTACTTTAAAATACCAAATTACTCGAGCTCGACTCGAGTTTGATCCAATTAAAGCTTGTTTGACATAGATTAGATCCATAATCAAACCAAATCAAACACACTTTTTGAAGCTCGATAATAATTCAAACAAGCTTGAACAATAATGTGTTTAGCTTGACTCGAATCATTTACACTCCTATCACGAACAGGACCCGGAATTGAGGTTGAGAAGAGACACAGACCTTAAATCCCGACCTCTGAATTGCAATTCTGACCGAACGGAACTTTGGATAATCTTCTAACTTGCAGATGATAAATGACCTCCCCAGCTGCTCATAATTGGAAAGAGAATAGTTCAGGAACGGTTATCTTACGGTGAACATGATTCTATGAAATGGTTTCATAGACGTAAATGGTGGAAGAGTGTACTCTTCAGGAAAACTTACCGCTCGCCCGAGAAGAAATGCAGCTCCAGCACCTAATGTAGAGCCAACAGAATCGGCAATGAAACCCACAGGCAAACCAAAGAGATAGCCACCACCGAGCTGAAAGAGATAACGAATAGCGTAAGGTTTTAGTCCTCTCAGGATTCTTGAATACTTCCGGACCAACAAATTTATATGAAAGGATTTCTGACGGAATAAAGAGATCACAAATGGAAAACAAAATCAGCTATATTTGAAGATCAGAGAATATATTTACAGAATTCAATGTTAATATTTTGGAAATTCAAGCCATAGAGAATCCATGACAATGTCATTTCACATGCAGAGAACTGACATAGCAATTAAGCATGAATTTACGGCGTAGATTGAGTGAAACGACAATAACAAATACAAACTCTAATAACTACAAATGCTAGTATGTTAGTTGAAACATGCAGAGCTTGCCACTGAACCTCTGATATAATACTAGAACAGGAGACAAGTGCTTTCTTTCTAGCTTTCCTCTCATGACTCATATATTATCCACAGCATCACGATTTGTGGAAAATATCCTGAAACTGGACAAGAGGACCATTAATGGAGAACGTAATCCTTACCGTAAGTACTGAAGCTGGAACTGACAATATTGTCAGAGGAATGTACGCCACAGCCCTGCAAGGTCAACAATCTTGTGTGACTCAAACATTGATAATTTTGAAGCCATAAACTCTAGGTTTTAATGGGGACTCCTGGTTATGATTAAGCTATCTTTAAAGTCACAACTTCAACTCAATCGCAACATGAACGAGAATCGGGAAGCAAATTAAAAGCCAAACATAGCATGCAGTTAACACATAGTAAAAGTTAGACCTTTGATCCTGAGGATGACCGACATTCAACTTTCTTAACTTTCACATATTTAATATTGCCTGGCCTTTAACATGACTACTGATGAAGTTCTATTTTGCACCATATCCTTAAAAGTTAACTAAAACGTAAATGCGATCATTGACCCACCATCATTTGCTTTAACCATCAGCTGACTTTGAAAAGTAGGGCAGCCATTTGAAGCATATTAACTGCACTACTACTTTGTCTGAGTCTATAAAGAAAACAAACATACACATAAACCAGTAAAGCAACGCAACAGGATAACTTATTATGCTAGCAGAGAAACAGATGATATTTGAAACTTTTTCCTGTTCGACTAGTTGTTACGTATTTTCTCTTCATATTTCATGTATGTCACTGATATGGCTGACGAGAAAGGTCAACAAACCTGCACATTAGGCACATTATAAAAACTTTACAAGCACATTAAGACGATACATACAGCACGAAAGGACCCCAAGGACCAAGATCTTGCTCTATCCATGCTAAGAAATCCTTTAGTATCTGCATAAAACAATTTTTCAGAAACATGGTAAATAAATTGAACGATAACATCTTGGATTCATTTGAAGATATTATTCAAGCAATGCTTGGTGCCATAGAGACAGTCTCTTAGAGATCTATATCTTTATCCAAACAGACACCTAAATGAAACATTCACCATATTGAAATAGCAAGAGACACTTGAAATTGCTAAACAATCAATATAATGTACATGCCAACGGTCATCACAATCGTTTGCTCTAAATTCACAGGCAAACAGTGAGGAAAAGCCAAATCCGCACTTCTCCAATTGCTCACCTTCTACCTCATTTTCAGTCCCGATAAACTTATGACAAACTTTGTCTAGCTAACATAATCAGATGGAGGTTGAATTAGCTCATGAAACGACCAACTTACCCGACTTATAACTCTTGGAAACACTAATGATTATAATTACAACAGAGTGGAACTAGAATGTTCCGTGTCAGGCTAGCAATCAACAGAGAACTATGCCCTTAACTTGATCAGTCATCAGCTTAGAGAGCAATGTACATATCAAGATACTTGTAGCCGGTGGGTTCAACAAGCTTTCAGGCTTGATCAGACAAGAAACCAGTAAATTCAACCAAATAGAAGAGACAATGAAAATGATAGGCTAGGTATGGACATTCTTTCATTTCCACACCATGTAGAAAATAAAAGCGCAATTTCACCGCAGCCAAACAGGCTCAATTGAACAAAGCCCGGATAACAAAACACTGACAGCAGCCAAAGAAAGCCCAAACACGAGCACATTAAACAAGAAATAAGGAAGAAAGAGACACGTATGAATATGTAACACTGATACAAAGTCCAAGAAATCCCAATACAAGCAAATGGAGAAAGGGCCGGAAGACAAAATCCGACCTTTTCAATCGGGAGAGTGAAGCAAGCAATTATAATAGCAGAGACCAGCAACAAAAGCAAGAAAATCTTGATAAAAGAAACCCAATTGATTTTGCAAGCCATTTTCGATGAATTATGGGGGGGAATAACAAGAAACTTCCGCGCCAGGCCTGCACTCTTCCTCTTCTTCAGCGTCCTCCGGTAAACCGTTGCTCCAATGGCGAGCGAAGCTCTCAAGAATTATTCCCCCCAAATTCGCCGGATTAAATTGAGAAACCCCAAAAAGAAACAATCTTTCCCCCACCCAAAAAAAAAAAAAAAAAAAAACCCTCCTGTAATGATTAAGGTTTATCCCATTGGAAGATTTAAAAGAAGAAAAGGAAAAAAGAAATGTTGCTAATCTTTTTGCATTTCTTGCTTTTCTTGTTTCCTGTAAATTGTAATAATTTTCCCCGCAGGGAATTGGGATTGGTATTCTGATTGTGATTGTGATTGTGATTGTTCTGATGGGGGGTACTGCCCAGGTG
The DNA here is from genome assembly GCA_034509735.1 of Sesamum alatum. Classification (NCBI taxonomy): domain Eukaryota; kingdom Viridiplantae; phylum Streptophyta; class Magnoliopsida; order Lamiales; family Pedaliaceae; genus Sesamum; species Sesamum alatum. The sequence continues at coordinate 3,316,270 of JACGWO010000002.1, read as the reverse complement.
AATGGTCAAAACTGCCCTCATTCTTGTATGGCTTGAACCACCTCTGATTCAACTACACTCCATGCAGCGATCCCACATTGGAAAGAAATTAAAAAAAAAAAGAACGACAGTATGCAGCGATCCCACATTGAAAAGAAATTAAAAAAAAAAAAAAAAACGACAGTCCATGCAGCTTGATAAAAGCCTTGGAATAGTCATTAGGCCCTAGGGATTTATCATAAGTTATACTCCTTGCATTAATTTGTTTTTCCAAGCAAGGTTTTTCTTTTCTATAGATTTTAAGAAAATAAATTGTTTATTTTTACTATTTAATCTTCAAATTTTATTTTTAGAAAAATTAATCCAACTAAAAAGGTATACTATTTTCATTTTGATGAACAAATCTCCTAACTTCCCTTTTTGCTTTTATTGCCAAACATATAACATTCTTGCTGGAATTATAATATCAAATAAAGATTTAGGGTAAATTACATCTATACCTCCTGATATTTGATTTGACTGAAAATACATGATTATTATATTGAAAAGTGATAATTTTATTTACACCATCTAACTTACAATATGTTTAATAAATCACTTCTATTTTCTGGATAATTACATATATACCTACTACAAATGTCAACGTCATTTACACAAGTCACTCATGTTTTTTTTGAAAAATTACACCGCCCCCCTTCCCCCCAATATGTCAACATCATTACACAACTATCCCTACTTTTTGGCTGCTAGTTATGATTTCTCTAATCATGCAAAAGCTAGAAGTGGTTTGTATAAACAGACCATAGATCACGGGTATAAATGCAATCATCCTTATTGAAAATTACAAATACCCTACTTGAGGTTTGTTTTATTTGACTCCATTCAATTGAGATCCAGTAATTTTTATATGTGATATACCAATAATACCCCTTACACAATTTTGACTATAATTCAATCATTTTTATTTTTTTCTTTAACTAGAATATCCTTTCAATCAAATTTCTGATAAGAAATCCCTAGACATTTTACTAACAAAGCAGTACTTTAAAGTGAAGATTGTCGGTGATAAAGAGGTGAAAAGACGGTTAAATATGACAACATGAACAAGACAATATAAAGAAATGGAGAAAAGAAACCAAACAGGTGGCATTTGCTATTATATATTTCCAGCATTTTGGTCGTTTCATCAAATTTTACTTAATATTTTCTTTTTATTTCTAACCAAAAAAAAAAAAGAGCAAGGTTATTTAAATACTTTTATACCTTCTTGATTGTGTTAGAAATGTTTTTCAAATCTCATGAAAGATCATTATAATTTTAAATCCAATAAGGATGTATTTATAATTAGATCAAATTCCAAAAAATAAAGATATAATTTACTTTGAGAATTATTAAATTCAGATGCAGATCATTTGAATTTGGATGTATATTTATTATTATTTCACTCAAAATTCCTCAAAATGTTGAAAGACGTAATTTAGGAGTATGGTAACAAAAATGTCACACAAGTTGAACAATGCGTAGTTGCCTCAATAATTTGTTATAATTGCATTTAGGCCTTTGTTGTTTTCATCACATTGTATGTTTTGGAGTCAATTTATAAAGTCAATTTTGGACATTCATCGAATATAAAAGAGAAATCCTCTTACACCTGTTAATGACATCGTCGTATCAATTTTTATACATAATAATTATACCCCTAAATTAATTATAATTATTAATTTTCTTATACAAAAGTGATTCCACGTCATTTTTAACATCACTACACCAATCTTTTTGTTATATTGATAATACCTTAAGTTATTTATTTTTATATATTTTTTTAAAAATATAATTTATTAATTCATATATTTTATTTTTATTATAATATATTTTAAAATATAAAATATTATTAATTATATGCATTCAGGAACCATATATCACCACGACTAATATCGAGAAAATGGCTTGTTAGCCATTTATGTATCCCGACTAAAAGCTTCTATTCATATACACATTTTTCCTTTCAACAAAAAAAAAAAAGGGGGAAAAAATCAATGATCTCTTGGCCTAGTGTTAAGGTTGAGGTCCCACGATCATGGGTTCGAATTCCCATTAATACATGGGATGATAGTTTACTGTATAATAGAATTATTTGTATACTGTTATAGTAAGGGATTGTTTAGATTTCATTTATGTAATATAGTAAGGGGTTGTTTAGATTTCATTTATGTAAAAAAAAAAAAGGGAAAAGAAAAACATTTTTCTTGCGGTCAAGAACCATAAATCCCAAAAAAACTAGTGTAGAATCTACAAGTAGGTTAAATATGACCAAAATGATTGTAATATCTCGAAACTTACAGGTTTAAAAACTGTATAAAAACCAATCGATTACGTACCGCCTCCCACAAGAGTAAGGAAGAAAAACCTTGGCATAAACTGTGCGAAAGATCAAGTGGGCCCAATGGTGACACCTTGTGTACCCGTAAAAATTATATCATCGATTCGGGTTCAGGACGAGTTGGGAAACCAAATTTGAGGTTTATGCGAAAGATCAAGTGGGCCCAATGGTGACACCTTCTGTACCCGTAAAAATTATATCATCGATTCGAGTTCAGGAGGAGTTGGGAAACCAAATTTGATCCTCCTCCGACCAAAAGAAATGCATAAACTGCTGTTGAAATGTGAGCATAAATATTCTGAAGTAACTTTACAGTGGTAATTACCTTAGTGCTGCAATGTGTGATCTACACAAGCTTATGACAAAAATACTAAAGAATCATACACAAAACCAATATAGTATGTGAATATGCTACAAGAAAGAATATATGCCTGAATATAGCACCATGGCCAAAGAATCAGCTCCGGGATAACGCATTCTAGCCGTCTACACATGTATCTGTCCCACGCGCTCGTGTTAATCAGCACATGCACAAGGCGACGAAGTAATAATACCGAGAGCATGTTGTGGCTAATCAACCTGATTTAACACACAGCGCGTTAATCAGCACGTGACCTAGCATAAGGTCGACAAAGTATTGGTGCCCGATTTGACCGTCCCTCCACTTCATTTTGGCTGGAGCTCGGCCATAGTGGACACCGTCGTTGCATCGGTTGTCGTAGTGCCACGGATATGTCATGTCAAAATCATCGATGACTCGATTGAGCACCCGATATTGCCTTAACTTATCCAACACCACTCCATTGAAGGCCTCCATTTTGTGAGGATTAAACGCCAAACTTCTGGCGTAGCCGCCCGTTGCCACCGTTGTCCTATATATAACTTCAGGGGGCGCCAGCCCTCTTTTTCTCACTCCTTCCATTACCTCGGCCCAAAATGCAGCTGCATAGTCCGCCCCCTTGATGAAGTTTCGGAGATTAGACCAGTACACGCCATCGTGTAAGCCCGAATTCATGATCATGGTGTCGGGAACTACATTTTTTGAAAAATAACCCTTCAACGATTCTCTGTAGTTTGCGTTGATCAACGAATTCAAGCCCTGATAATTGCCTGTATCGTTCGGATGGCCGTTGAAGATGCTGGTGAATCTGACCATCTGGGACGGATTTCTTGGATTGGTGATGTTCATATCAAATATTCTTGGAACCGTAGGAATGTCGTGCACGTCCAAAATGAAGTGAAGGATGTTGCGGATAGTGTCACAATGGTTCGAATCGCCCCACCAGAAAATCCAACGGTTGTTCAAACATTTCCACGCTTCTTGACTTGTAAACAATTTGAACGAACAATGAGCCGAATACACCCATCCGTTACTCTCTAGCACGCCCAACGGACCATCACACCACGGATGCTGGCATGGAAAACTCGGCTTTTGGCATCTATATCTCCCATCATTGCTAATCGGACAACTATCATTCCTAGCATGTCTAGTCCATCGACCAGACCAAACATCCATACTGTAATCAGACTTCCTGCAATGTCTTATCTCAGACAACATCGACGCAGACTTAACAAACTTGATAGGAACTACACGAAGAACACGATCAAATGCGAATCTTGCAGGGGAATACTTCAACCCTTCATAATGCCGGAACAACAGGATAATAGTCAAATTGTAATCGCCAACAAAATCGGGATGAACTTGAAGGGAAAACGCATAGCTACCGTTTCCCATATCCTTAACCGGAGGCCTAGCCTTCCATCGTTCACCAGAAAGATCGGTTTCGAAATAATCACCTCCTAGACAACGAGGTTGCCCTGAATCATCCAATGCCTGAAAAACAAATTCATGGATTTCGCCCGTCGACACTTCAATGTCCATATTACCATCCAAATCCAATCCAGGAATTCTGATATCCACAGTTCTTGAATCCTTACAAGGCTCACCCCCTGGAGCTAACCACTTAGCAAGAAGATTGGCTGAATAATTTGCCTCGAATTCAGATGAAATCCAAGGCAATATCCTAGGACTTGAAGGGATGTTCAGAGTCTGCTCCTCAGTCAAATCATCAGAAACTTGAGGGTTTGAATTGGAGACATCCTGGGACTGATTCTGAACAAAATCCAGAGGTTTAGGAGAAATCCTAGGATCAAGATTTTCTTGGGTTCTCGCCAAACTTTGGTCTAAATCAATCTTTTGAGGAATTTCAACATGGGGTTCCACAGAAAGATTCCTAAAGCTCAAATCTTCAAAGGGTTGTGGCAAAATTTCTGAAGTATTGAGCTTGAACACAGCAAAATCTTTGTGAAAAGTGTTCATATTGAACCCATCAATCCCCCAAACAACCAAGAATGCAAAAAGCACCCCCACTACCAAGATCTTGAACCACCGATGAACTGCTGGGCTTGAGCTTAAAACCAAGTTTGCAGCTTTCTCCGGCATCTGAGAACACATTCCACCAAGAAAAACTAAAATTACCTACTAACAATAGTGCAAGAAAAACACACACACAATCAAGATTCTCAAAACTAAAGGGAAAAAAAAAGTGAACTTTTTCCCTTACAAGTAGCTGACAAACAACATTCCCAGCAAACATTTGCATACATAAGTTGTGTTTTCTTGGAAAAAGTAAAACAAAAACGATAATATAATACAACAAAACTCACTCTTGTTTCCCTTCAAATTTTTTTGCACTACAACTTGTCAAAAAAGTGAGTTTCCCAATGCAGCAGAAACTCTCTCTCTCTCTCTCTCTCTCTCCCACCTCTCCTTCTACTGCTCCTTATCTCTCTCTCTCTCCCAAATACACACACAGTAAGTGTATTTATGTGCTTAGTTACGCGGAGTGGGGAGAGTCCCACGAGTACTATAATAATAGTAGTATAATGGGGAACAAGAGGCAGAATTAAAGGTAGGAGAGGACTAATTATAATGCCCATAATGCTCCTGAGAAATACTGATATTTACCATGAGATCCCTTGTAGTTTCCACCCTCCACCGACAGCCAGATGGGCTTAGGATTCTGGCGGAGCGCGATGATTGAGATATGGGTATTTTTGTCTTTTCATCCAGTCGCCTTTTGCATGGCTGTTTGCGGTACTTGCTGCCACGTGCATTCCACCTTACGTATTTAAAAATTAGGGTTTCTGAAATATTTTTCAAATTATTTTTTACTGTTTTTCAAAAAGATATGGTAATTTATATTTTTACCTAATATTTTTTAGGGTTAATTACACCTAGACCCCGTTGAGAATGCAAAACGACATTTTTCCTAAAAAAAATTTAAAATTACACTTATACCTCTTTTAAAAATTCTCTATTTACACTTAACCCCCTGTCGTTAGAATTTGGACGAAAAATATTGACATTAGCAAAACAAATTACATAAATTTTTAATTTTACCCCTCATTTAACATTCTCATGTAATAATTTTACATTTATAAAAAAAAATAATATTAACCTCACTCCGTATATATACATTACATTTTTTTCTCATAAATACGAAAATATACATGAGAATGTTAATTGATTAACAAAATTAAAATTTATATAGTTTGTTTTGCTAACTTAAATATTTTTCGTCCAAACTCTAACGGAAGGAGGTCAGGTGTAAATGAAGAATTTTCAGAGGAGGTGTAAGTGTAATTTTAAAAAAAAAATTGGGGGAAAAGTGTAATTTTGAATTTTAGAGGGGGTCTAGGTGTAATTAACCCTATTTTTTAAGAATAATTACGCACATACCCCTAAAAATGTCAACATCATTACATAAATAACTCCTATTTTTTTCGTGTCAGAAATAATTTCTGCAATTATGCAAAAAAATTGGGATGAAATACAAAAAAAATGCAGTTTTAAAATTTAATTTTTTTCATTTGGTTAGTTAAATAATTATGTTTAAATAAAATTAAAAAACTATAATTGAAACTAACTAGAAACTTAATCACTCGACCACCATAACTATGTTTTGCCTAAGTTGGGATTACTTAGAATGAAATATTTACTAAAGGTAAGAGCTCAAAGAATTATAAAAAGATAATGGAAATTAAATATAATTTTTTTCTAATTACGATGGGGTAAAAAAAAAGAGTAGGATTTGAATCCAAGACTTCTGTTCTTCTTTCTTTTTTCTTTTAATTTTAAAAAGTGAAATTAAGTTAAATTTGCTCAATTCTTTTTTTACCAAATTTCGTAGAGATTAATCGACTTAGATAGCCCCACCAATACGCCAAAAATTAAGCGACGTTGCCTAGGTTGATCCATGCAATTGTAACCTCATCAACACACCAGATATTAGGTCTAGCATTTTGGGATGTTTCTCAGATTGTAACGGTAGCCTCACTGACCTTCACTGAACTGAACATTATAAATCAGCTATCGTCAATCCATAATATACACACATAAAACAACAGGCTTTATATTGATTGGAGTTTTCACTGAATTAAATATTATAAATCAATCATGCCGCCAACCCATAATTTACGCACATAAAGTAATGAGATGTATATAGATTGTTACAGTTCCACCAACCCATTGAAAATTAAGTACAGTCTCCACTAAATAAGCTGATTATTGATAATTTATTTATACGAATATAAAATTACAAGCTCTATGTTTTTAATGAGATTCGGATATGTTATGATTAAGTAAATAAATAGCAATTTAACCACTAAAATATTGTATTGTGATTGTTTGTGATAATGGAAATTAAATAGGCATCCACTTTTGGACAATCATGGGTAATTGAAGGAAGAAAAAACTCCCATTTGAGAAAAAATTATATGAGAAAAAACTCCCACTAAAAATCCACGTTATTATTATTATTATTATTGTTATTATCATTATTATTATTATTATTATTATTATTATGTCTAATATAGGAGACCATCAAAATGGGAATTAAATTGCCAAAAGTCAAAGGTGTTGCCCACCTTTTGACTAATGAATGAGTGGGTTTAACCTACCCCACATGACTTACTTATTGAATTAATTAATCTTGAGCTATAATTTATACACAAGTTTAAAATTTTATTTGGATTGATTGATGATTTCAAATCTCAAATAACAAATTTTATGGATTTATTCGGATAATTTTACATGCAAAAGATTTTAAATCATCCAACTCTAATTTTAAATATAGATAATTTTAAATTCTTTTAATATATAGAGTCATTTGAAATCATATTTTCAAACTCAAATCCATCGATCCAAAATGTATAGCCTTAAGGTTCATTTGGTTCACTGCGAGGAAAAGGGAAGTGAGGACGGGAAACTGAAAAGGCGAGAGGGGAAAAAATAATAATTTCCTTTAAGTTGTTTGATGTAATTTCAAATAGAGTAAATCTCAAATACTTATTGTTGTTGGTACTTGGAAAATAAATTGAGAAGGAAAGACTAATTTTTGAAATTTTACTGATTAGCCGTTTCTTTTCATTTTGTGCTAGAAGATGTACAAGTTAATACTATACTAAAATAAGTCGAAATTACTTAAAATTTTAAAAGTAAATTTATAAATAATTAATAAAAATATTCATCAAACCAGAATAAAAATTATTTTTATAAGATTATCTTTTCTCAAAAGAATATATACGGCTGTTATTAGAGAGAAAATGAGAAAAAGGTGATGATTAGTGTAATTTTTCCTAAATAATGATGATTAATTTAACCACAGCTGGTTAGTGACATTAGTGGGACACTTCCAATAATATGATTAGAATAGCATCTTTATTATTCTTATTAAGTCTTTCTCTCTTTTTAATTTTTTTTTCCATTTTTTCCTTTTTGATTTTTTTTTTCAAAATCTTGCAAGAAGTCCTAAAACAACCGAAACTTTGCCCTATAGGGTGGAATATTAATTTTTTAAAATGATATATTATGTTATTCCCTACATTAAAATATTAAAAAAAATAATTATTACATCAATAATTCAAAATTGAAATAAAAAGTTGATATTAATGTATGCATATATTCATATTTATGGCGTACAAACTTAATAATTTTTATTATAGGATTTCAATTCTACCGCTCGAGCAATATCTCATTGACAATTAATCAAGTGGTTTAATTATCTATTTTAAAAAATAATTTTTGATTTTGTGTTGAAGTTAAACGAGGTCTACATATGTTGGATCTCTATCTACTTACATAGTAATTTGTAATTTATTCATCTGTTTATTTTGTTTAAAATTATTAAAATTAGTTATATATTTAATAAGAATATGTATTTTGATCATATATTGTAGGGTAAAATAAATCAATGCTCCTTGAGGTTATGCCAAATTAAATTAATATCTCTTATCTTTTGTAAAATTACAGATACGACCCTTAATTCGTTCATATAATATTTTTCAGGAATATTTATATAAGCTTTGCATCTAAATAAGTGGGGTGTACTTGTAATTATAAGTATAAGCTGAAGGGATGCTTAACTATAACTCTGCAAAAATCAAGAAGTGTTTGTACATTTTGACCTAACATCAGGGAATGTCAACGTAATTTATATTATTATATAATTAATTATTATGTTTCAGATAAAAAAAAAAAAAAAAGAAAAAAGATTGGTGACAATGAATGAGAAGACAGAGATCACGTGATGCATAGACAGTGCACGTGACAAATGGCTTTCATTGATTAGCTAATTTTGGCTTTACATGGTGGGTTGGAGTTGGAGGAAGAATTGAATTTGAGACCATGTGATGTCAGAGCCACACACTCAAATTCCAATTTATTATGACCCTAAAAAATAAATGTACATTATCTTACATTTATTATTATTAATATTAATATTTTTATATATATCAAATACAATATTATAATTTTTTTTAAAGTGAAAGCAGAACTATTATTATATAAAATAAATTAATTACAATCATTCATGTTGAATGTTAATCTAACAAAGACAACTATAATAATCATACATTGATCAACAATATCAAATAAATTACATCCAAACAACACATGCTCTTACAGTAAAAATACAACACATACTATACAATAGACAATATTCCACGCATTGTCGGGGTTCGAACCCACGACCTCTAAAGTTATGAGACCCTCAAAACTGTAATTTCACTTTTCCTTACTATATAGTTGAAAATTGCAATATGTATGAATTACCCCTTAATCTATACTATTATCTATAATCTATACTAATATATAAAGAAAATAACGTTTTCACTCATAAAAGGCAGTTACTTATATTGCAATACCAATTTTTTGTTATGCCAATAATATCCCTAAATTAGTTTCTTTTATTTCTTTCTCTCTCTCTCTCTCTCTCTCTCTCTCTTGAAGTGTGTTATAATATATTTTAAAACATAAAATATTATTTATTATATGCACGCAGGTACTGCGTGCCACGCCGACTAGTATTATATAAAGAAAACCCTTCACACTCACAAACGGCGGTTAATTACACTACTGCACCATTTTTTTTAGGTCAAAAATGCCCTTCAACTAATAATATAACCAACTTATTTAACTTCTAAAGTTTCACTAATTGATAAATTAGTTTTTTTCTTTCTTTTATTTTTTTAATGTGATATAATGGTTTATATTTTGCTCTTATTTATAATAATAATATATTTTAAAGCGCAAAAGAATATTTATTATATGCACGCAGGGACGGCGTGTCATAGCAGCTAGTAAATAATAAAAAAAATGTGTTATAGACACTAAGTAACAATTTTGATACCGCTGGACCAATTTTTGGTGATCCTAGAAATTGCCTTCAGATAAAATAACTAACTCATTCAACTTCTCAAGTTTTCCATCAACTGACAAGTTAGTTTCTTTATTTGTTTATTTAATTCTTTTTTTAATGTGAAGTGTTGGTTTATATTTTGTTCTCTTATATATAATACATTTAAAGCGTAAAAATTATTTATTGGGTGAATTTACAATGAGGTTTAACATAATTACGAATACCCCTCGTTGTTCTAGAAATTATAAATACCCCCTAAAGTTTGTAATTTTTAACTAAGAACCTAAAGTCGTCCTTTTTGCCGTTGATTCTTTTTAAATTGCAAAAAAATTAGCCGAGACAAATTACATTATTGCTCATCTGTATAAAAAACATAAGAAACCTCTCTCTGCGCATTTTTTATCCAAAAAAATTTAGAAAATTCTAAAAAATAATTCAATTTATATAAGGGCATTTTGGTCAGTTCACCCATAAAAATAGATGAAAATAAATTATTTGTTAGACGATTACAAACCTCAAGGGCATATTTATAATTTTTAAAACAATGAGATGGTGTCCGTAATTATGCCAAATCTCAGGGAATGTCATTGTAATTCACCCTTAGTTATTATATATATGCAGAAACAACGTACCACGACGGCTAATAAATGATAAAGTGAGTTGTGGTCGAAAAAGACGAGCACATCAATAATATTACAACAAACAAAGTAATAAAGAGAATACATTATAAATTATCGTATAAATAGACAAATACCCACATACATGGAACTCGAATCCAAGAACTCTGCCTAATGTTAAGGGAGGCATTGAGGACACTAGAAAATGAAGTTCAAGAATGTCCAAGAATTGACATAAACAAGGTAGAACTAACCTTTGAATTCTTCCAAAAACTTGGGTAAGTGTAAACAACCAAACCCCATTTTGACTAGGTGTCCCCATAAACACATTCAACAAGAAGAATTCATAAGGCATGGGGAATAACCTAAACAAAGAATTTTTTATTCTTGTAAACAAAGGATGCCCATATTCCCAAATAAAATCAACAAGTTCCTGTCGGAACGTAGTTTGACTGAATCAAACTGATCACATTGCAAATGAATTTATACCTCAGATCTAGATGGCCTGGTCTAGACTCGAATTTCCTGATGATACTATGACGCCACCCAGAAAAAAGAAAAAGTTGCATCTCATCGCAAACAAATATTTCATTGAAATCTGCTCAAGAGAAATAAAAATTGCAGATAAAATCATTTCATCTAAATAATACTCTAATTTTCGCAACGTTTAATGTACAGACAAGAAAAGTAGTAAAATACGGGATGACGGAGGATTATGTATCTGAATATGGAGAAATAAAGAAAGGAAGCTGAATGACCAAAGGAGAAGCAGAAGTACTTGAAGGGATGATATTAGCTCCACGGGTCGTCCCATCCTTTGGGTCCGTCTCTCTTGACGAAATCTATTATGGCTTTGACAGCTTCCTCGACTCTGTTAGACAGCGAGTGGCCTCCATATTCAACTTCAACTTTTTCCGCGCCCCCCATTGCTCGACACAATCTGTAGAGATACATATACGGGATGAAAACAATAGTTAAGTTTCATAAAACACATGTACCATGTTAACATACGACAATGTTAGGGGTGAGGGATGGTTAGAATCATAGTTACGATAGAAAGGGTTAAGGTAGTTCACAAAGTTTCGAGTTCTTGCCTGTTGACCAGAGCTTTCTTGTCCACGTATTCTGGTACGTACTCGTCAGCCATGGAAAACATGACCTACGGAAAAATAAGAAAAAAAAACCTGAAATTCGTAAAACTTTCCGGGGAGAAAGGGGGGAGGGAGCGTTTCTACGTTATGTCAACATGGACAAACTGAAATTTCTAGGGATGCTTATTCACATGTACAGTAAGGCTAAATTTGGATGGCATCACGGCAGGATTTGAATTTAAGGGATTCACACAAGATTTCAAATGACTCCATATAAAAAGAATTCCACGAGAAATAGTTCAAGACGGAAGTTGAAGGATTCGGAATCCTTTCTAATGTGAAATTAGGGATTTTAATCCATCAATTCAAATACAATGTGCGGGTGCAGTGAATTTTACCCATAATTATTCAAGATTCAGTACTGTGAGAGCTGAATTTCTTCGCTCGACTTGTTCTTGCTTTAAACAAAAAATTACATTTTATTTGTGTTCCATGACATTAAAGTGAAATTCAAGACCTACCAGGGTGGGTGTGTTAGACATGTGGCCAAGTTTCTGTCTCAACTGATCTTCACTAAAGTCGGAACTGAACATGTCGTCATCTCCATTGTATGCACAGAGCGAATGGTATCTGCATGTAGCTCGGAGAGAATAAAGATCACGTAGAGCATGCAAATGCACCGTAGTTAGGAATTCGTATTTAAGTTTATGTCATTCTCATCTCACCTATAGGCCGTAATCGGGGCATCTGGATTGGCTTCTCTGGGCATCAGTTCTGATCCTCGACCTTCAGTTATCATCTTTGAAGCCAAATCAATCATGGAAGCAGTTTCCGGGAGAGTGGCTTTATATTCACGGTCGCTGACTGGAGCCTGAAATTGAATAGCCGATAGACAAGGAAAAACATAAAGATGAACATTGATGTCATGATATAGCCATGTATTATTATATCAACGTTACAACACAGCTAAAATATAAGATAAAACCACACTATTGTTCATGTGCAGGAAGGGAAAATTGCAATTTATGTCCCGCAACTTACCCTCTTTCCGATTTTGGTCCATTATTTTAGCACTCACCAGATTTAGTGCCATAAGTCACAAAAACTTGCAATTTAAGTTCCAACCACAAATTAGGTTAAATATTTCACGTGCTGCCTCCGTTAAATCAATGGTTAGTTACTTAACAGAGCACGTGCAAATCAGGTGCTCCCTCTTAACTGATTTTGTGGTTGAGATTAAAATTGCCAGTTTTTGTGACTTGTGGGACTAAATCTGGTGACTGCTAAAACAATGGGACCAAAATTGCAAAGATGGTAAATTGTGGGACGTAGATTGCAATTTTCCCTGTGCAGGAATGAACATTTTCAGAAGGTTTCATGCAAATATACATTACCTGTAAAATGGCTGCTCGGACTGCTCTCGAACAGGCTGCGTTAGTACGCAAGTAATACACAATATCCTACACATATTAAAATGAGCCTTAGCTACAACTTTTTGCTCGTAAAATGGAGGACATCAATAATTTTGTATATCGTCAGCCCTTTCTATAGTTCAGCAGAAGTCGATCAAATCACGGATGATCCTTCATTCGAAGAGAAATAACTGATTACCTGGCAACCGGTACTGTGTCCGAGTAGCACCACGCCTTCAGAGTCTTCCTTGTTTATCAGGTAACTTATCAACTGATCAAGCTCCATGGCATCCTTCAGCCAAAAATGTAACAATTAAGATTTTAACACAAAGGAGAAAAGCAAAAAATTATGAGTCAACAACCATGATACTGGTGAACACCGGAAGCGGTGATATGTCAAGCAGAAGTTGGGATTATGACCTATGACAATTCAGAAGCTACACGGACATAACAGATCTCCCGTACCATTTTCACTATCTTAATCGAGAAATACAGTAGACGCAACACTCTTTTTATGAATTTGAGACTGCGGACTCCAGAACAATATAATCTAATAGCTGAACCAGATTCTTGACTGAACTGCTATACGTGAAAAAGAAAAGCAATTTGATGTTATCTCGTAGCACGAGGATTCTAACAGAGATGTTGATCCAGCTAACTGTATAAGGTGGATGGAACGCGAATCAGTAGGTTTTATTGATAAGGGCGAAAACCCTCAATTACCCAACAAAAAACCTGAAAATAAGCTCATGGGAAGACTGAGAGTTGACCAATAAGTCTATAGAGCGGTATTAAGATTTAGTCTATGAGCACCACGAAACAGGAACACACAACGAACAACTTACTTGTTTCAAACTTGAGATGCCGTATCCCGTATACGATGATGTGAAAAGGAATTGAACTAATGACCAATGCTCTCTGTCCAAAGCAATTGCAAGAGGCTCCAAATATCTGGAAAATTCAGAACCATCTATGTTAGGATGAAATCAGTAAAAGGAGATATGATGTTCTGATGGGACAGACCCACGTACTGTCATATAAAATGGCTTTATAAACGTACACATATTCACCAAATGAGCATGCTTCTGTGTGTGTCGTCTCAGTCACATAAGAAACATTGTGCAGGCCCTGTTTAATAACTCAAATTCGGAATATTCACTATTTTTCTTACAGCAACTACAAGAGCCAGGATAACTATGAATCCGAATATTATTCATTAGAAACCTAAATTTGGCAATATAGACAAGTAAAACATTAATGCTTTCAAATCTTCTTCCGCCATCCTGGGGAATGACCACAAGAACTACATTCTGTCTGATGTGATGCAAGAAATCAAACTACTTTGCTATCCATTTTTTTGAGCTACTGCTTTTTTCTTGATCTAACCGAGGGTCAAGGAAGTTTATTGGATGGGATGTTGTTTCTTGATTCCTTCTAACGACGATATGTTATTGGAAACATGTTCCACATCCAAGTTAAACAGTCAAATATTTCAGATGGGTTCTTATGCAATTGAGGTGGCCAGAAACAACCAGTTACACGACAATCAACACCATATATTATTATCTACATTGCATGACTATTACGCTGCACATAAGCAAATGATAAATTAATCAGAAAATGATAGGAAGGGTGTCTGGAAAGAGGTATGCAGAGTTCAAAGTTTAGCATAGAACAAAGACGGGAATACAATAGAAAACCAGAAGTGCAAGCAAATAAAAGTATCTGATCCAGCATTGAGTCACATACTCAGTGGCCAAAAATCCATCTGTCAGCCCACCAATGAAAATAACTTGCTGTTTATAGTCACCTGTTTTGAATGCAACCTGTACAAAATGAAAGAGATAAAGAACGAAAGAAAAACAGAAGAGAGAGTAACAGAGAAAAACTCGACGTGTCTAACAACAATGAATGGCATGTGTTGACATCTAATTTAGTTGGGGGAAGAAATATAATAGGTACAAACCACAAGATATCAAGGTTTAAATCAACATGTCTAATAACGAATTTCTCATTTGAATATCCAAGCAAAAACAGGTAGCTGTCTAGATCTGCTACTTCTCGTATACAATCATGAATATACGAGAAGCCTTACATGCCACTTAGAAGCATCAATTGTATAAACTACTTGTTTTTGAACGAGCAGAATACTTATGAAGCTCTATGAATATCCGACATGATGCTTGAGTCATCAAATCACATACATTTAATTTTGTGCCAACACGTTCAATTATTTAAAAAGAAGGCTTTCAAGCAAATAATACATCCTATACGATGTTACGGAAGACATAAACATTGTAATACAAACTCCATTTCTTCTTGATAAAATAGCTTGACCAGGAAACTTTGGATTGGATGCAACATCATAAACATGGAAACCTGTAGTATGTCGTCTTCTGTTTATAATTTCAAAATCTCTTATCTATCACCGTGGTGATAATAAGGAACAACTAGGACCACTAGAAACCTTCACGGATTTAAGTTGTTGAAACGAAAAAATTGGGGATCTATGTACAAGACATGGCTGACGGCTCAAAATAGGGTGAATATCTATAAACTAATTACCGAGCTGCACATGTTTCACATATCAATCTAAACTTCTCCATGAAAAACGAACAAAAGACAAAATCTTTCAGGTCCCCATTTCTCAAATTTACTACTCAATTTTCAGGTCCTGCAACTTCAATCTAAACTCCTCCTACTGTAGTTCTTCCCCATTTCAGACTCAACTCTCAGTATCAGTTCTAAGATCACAAGCCACCACAAAGTAAAGCAATGCCATCGGAAATGTTGTTCTCTGATTCATTTTCTTCAACTTTTACTTCTCCAACAAAAAATGAACAAACACTAAAATTCCACCCACAATCCATTACTCAAATCCAACTCAATTGTAAGCACCTAAAATCACTAACCATCAGAATGTAAAGCAATCCCGTTTGAGAATCTTGATCTCTGATTTCAGTACTTCAACTACATAATTAATTCTTCATCCAGAAAAACAACTAAAAATCCAAACACACCCACAACTCAAACAAGTAAAACCACAGTAGCAATCAATAATCAAAGCAAGAAAAGAACACTCTTGATTCACAGTTCATCAAGATTCTTGTTTCCCCTCACCTGAACTGGCTTCGGCCCGTACTTAAACATCACCCCACGAAATTGATGCTTCTTGTTAATGGGTCCAACACCAGCTCCGACGCCGTCGCCAACGGCGGCGGCGGCGGCGGAGGATTTGTTTGTCATCTTACCGGAGGCAGACCGGCCTCGCACAATGCCGGAAAACCAAGAATTGCCCGACGCCGCCGCCGTCTGCGACGATGCAGAGAGCGAAGATGGCGTGGAGAGATTCATATCAGAATTTTCCATTGAAAATCAAAGAATCCATTTTGAGTAGACAGAGCTGACACTTTATTTTCCCTTTTGAATGATTTGGGCTGTGGATATTTATTTCTTTTTTGACTATTGAGACTTTTACCCACTTCAATTTATTAAATTAAATAAATATTAAGATAATACTTAAATATCTATTAATATTTATTTTATACAAAATTAAAGAATTTTTAAAGTATTTATTTGTATTTCATGTATACAGGAAATATACCTCGAGTTGGAAATAAATCAAAACGAATATATCCAAATATGTAATGTTTAATTAGGTGGCCTAACACATAATTATTTCGATCTTCGATATAAACAACATGTATATATTACTATATTAATTTAAATATTTTTAGATCATAAATGTCAAAATAATACTAATATCAAATCAACAATATTTTATAAAATTACAAACACCCCCTAAGGGATATTAGTATAATATACCTTAGAAGGAGTCTGTCTAAGATTTCGCTAATAGATGATGCGCTCATGAATATAACTAAATCTCAAAGGTTGTTCTTATGATTTTATAATAATACAGAGTATTTATATAATTAGATTTAATTTTAAAAAATTCAATATTATATTATTATCTCAAGTTCTAATAAGTACTAGTTGAATTGGGTTTTATTTTTAATAGTCATAGGACATTAATCTATATTTTGGACTAAAATGAGAAGTACTCCATGTGGCTAATTATGGCCACATCATGTATAAAAGTAGGACAATAATTATAGAAGTAACAAATTGAAATAATAAATATATAATCCCCTAAATGCTATATATTGATATTTTATTTCCAATGGACCTATAAAATAGAATTGACAATATTATCATAAGTATGGTGGTCCAATGATTAAATCTATGGTTGGCTATTTAAGTGTTACGAGTTCGAACTTTATTAAAAATGTAAAATTTGTTATTTTATATCGATGTATTATAAGTTAGTGGTTGTTAGTCTATAATGTTGGATTTAGTGGAGACTGAGTCGAACCCTATTCAGAACGTAGAGCTTGTTACTTTATGTGCATATATTACTATAAAAAATAGATTATTCCCTACAAAATAAATCATTACGACTTAAAAATCATAGTAAAACAATATTATCTACCACTGTTAAACAAAATGGATGCTAAAACCTAAGTTTTGAGACTAATTTTACCTATGATAAAAACATTTGTTATAGTTCCAACTGTAGCTAATATTTTTGTCTCACTTGCAGAAACATCAACTAATAACCGTTACACAATCATTGTTAATTATCTACCACGCCTTTTTATTTTTAATCATGATAATTAACCTTAGTGAATAATCATACTTGTTCTAGTGTATTATGAGTTGATGGTTGTCAATCATAATGTTGGATCTAGTGAAAATTCGACTGAACCTTATTTAAGAACGCAAAGTTCGTTATTTTATGTAGGTGTATTATGAGTTGATGATTGTAGATCCATAATGCTTGATCTAGCGAAAATTGGATTCACATTCTAAGTCGTTGTAAGGTTTTCTTCGTTGGTGTAGTCGCAATGTATTTAATATGACCATGACATTTTACTGATTCATAAAAAAATAATAGGTAAAATCGTAAAATAGTTATACTTACTATATAAAAAAGAATATTATAAAAAAAGACACCTCATTCCCTCGTTATAAAGAAACGCAATTTAAAATCTCTAGCATTATTATTTGCAAGTACACCTATTAGACTAAATTGACTTAAGTTTCAAAGAGCTATTTTCGGAACAATTTCGAACTCTTGTAGCGTATATTATACCGCATGTTAATTTTGAGAAAAAAACGAAATTGACTTGATGGACTATTTCACATTTTCGGAGCACATTGATGCTAATAACTATATTTCTTGATTAGATACGTAAAACTTCATAAATATTTTTCTTGGTGATTTATTTATTTATAATTAAATTAGACTTTATTTGCAATCAAGAACTTATTTTAGAAATCAGGAATCAAGAAATCAAAATTCAAAAGTTTCTCATTTTGGAGAGCTCAAAATAAGTTTTAGAATTTAAATATTGGTTTGATCTGCTTAATTTTTGGGCCAAATAAGTCAGGGGCCAAATGACACAAAAAATTATATTTGCACTCGAAATACAGGTTTGATCTGCTTAATTGTTGGGCCAAAAACGGACATTAAGGCTAATTAGACAAGCCTATACTATTAATACTATTGAGGGGCTAAGAAAATTCAATTTCGAATCTTGAAAACATTTACTATAATCTTACGGCGATCTCAAATGAAATATTAAGAAGAAAAGAGAGATTAATTAAACATTGACGCTTAATTATATATATATATAGGTAAAATATTTTTTTAGTCCCGTTAGAAAGGGCTATTATCGGTTTTAGTCCCACAATTCTTGCAGGTGTTGCTTTTAGTCCCGTTAAACCAAAAAACAAGCCTTTTTAGTCCCAAAATGGCATGTGCAGTGCACAACGGCGCCCATGTGCACTGCACATGCCATTTTGGGATTGAAAAAGCTTGTTTTTGGGTTTAACGGGACTAAAAGCGATACTTGCAAGAATTATGGGACTAAATCCAATAATGGCCTTTTTTAACAGGACGGGACTAAAAAAATATTTTCCCCGATAAATAAAATACCTAACTAATCAAAAAATAATAAAATAAATTTATTTTATTGTATATAATTAAATAAATAATTAGTTTGTAAATGAAACAATAATGACTAATGGTATTTTAGTCAATTCATATTTTGTCTACCAAATGTAATACTTTAAAGTATTGTATAGATAATATTATGGGGGTCTTTGACCCCAATGAATCAATTTTGACCAAAGTTTTGAATTCTTAGAATTTTGAATTTTTTTATTATTTCAAAAGATTTTGATTTGTTGTTTAATATGTATAGTAAATGTTGAAATTAAGGTAATCTTTAAAATTTTCTTTAAAATGCACATCATCTTTTAATAAGAAAATATTCATTTTTAAAATATGATGTGATCAAAGTTGACGGAATACCCCTCCTTCACTTTTCCTACCATTTATTATCTTTAAATCTCACTCTATTTATGAACATAATTTATTTTTTTATTAGATAAATAAACGGTAAAATGTTTTTCTTGTCCCGTTAAAAAGGGTCATTATCGGTTTTAGTCCCACAATTTTTGCAGGTATCGCTTTTAGTCCCGTTAAGCCCAAAAACAAGCCTTTCCAATTAACACTCAATGCTTTTATTAATGAAAATATATGGTCCTATTAATACCAATTAAAACTCATATCCGTGCGATTAGCGTGATCAACAATATATATATATATATATATATACTAGTACTTATAACAAATTAAAACTTATGTCAGTACAATTAGTATGATCAATGAAAGATGTAATCCATACTCAAACTAAATTAGAACTTATTTCCATGTGAAAGTACATAGTATATGATGCCTAGCGCAAACAAAATTTATAATCCCTACTTATACCAATTAAACTTGTGTTGATCAATAAAAAGTTACTATCCTACTTAAGTATACATACCAAGTCAAAATTCATGTTTGCAATTACTATGATCAACAACTGTCGTAATCGATCTTGTACTTATACCAAATTAAAATTCATCTTTGTATGATTAGTGTGAAAGCATTATACAATACTTCTGCCAATATGTAATCCTATCCATACCAAGTCAAAAACTCATGTTCGCGTAATATAATTAGCGTTTTTAAATGAAGATACAATCCTACTTATATAGAGTAAAAACACATAATCGTATATAATTAGTGTTATCAATAGAATATAAGTATATATATTGCGTGTGTGTACGTACACACACAGACACACACACACACACACACACATATATATATATATATGTCCAAAATTCTTGACGAAATTGAAAATAAATCAAATGGTTATCCGAAATCACGCATATTATGAATAAATGCATAATATAAAAATATTATAAGACGATTAATATGAATTGTGATCGTTAACATTTATGAATTACACAGAAGCATAATCATTGCAATATTCTTGAAAATGAACGAGGAATAAATTATGTGATTAATTTTGGAAACATAAAAATGAAGAATTCATATGTAAAACAATTCAAGAAATTAATTTACTACTACATACAATCATGTTATTACCATTTCTTCTATATCAACATATGGGTATTATACAAAAGTACACCTCTTTCCTTCGTATAAAGAAGCGTAATTTAAAATCTCTAGCTATTATTAGTTGAAAGTACACCTACTAGATTGAATCTAACTAGAGTCTCAAAGAGTTATTTTCGTAACAATTCCCAACACCTGTAGCGTATAATTATCCTACAGGTTAATTTTGAGAAATTTTGAGTTATGGGCTCTTTCGATAGTGAGAAAGTATTATTCGATGTTTCTATCAACCCCACATATGTAATCTTATGTACACTAAGTAAAAACTCGTGTTCGTGCAATTAGTGTGAGCGACAATTCCTGTAATCCTCTTTATTTTAGCTAATTAATAAAACTCATTTATTTACATTTATGGTGCTCCCATCGACAAAATATGTAATTCTACTTATACCAGTTTAAACATTGTTTATGAAATTATTGTGATCAACAAAAATATAATCCTACTCATATCAAGTTAAAGCTCATGTCCGTACAATTAGTACGATCAAGGTAAGATGTAAAATATCTTATACATGTGAACACATTAATGATGTTTGTATCAACAACGTATTTAGTCTTGTGGGATCCTACTTATACCAAGTAAAAATTCATGCTCACGCATTTATTGTGATCATCAAGTAAAAAATCATGTTCGTGCAATTACTGTGTTCAACAAAAGAAGTAATTATGTCAATCTAGGTTAAAAGTGATGTCCGTACAATTAGTGTAAAAGCATTAGATGATACATTTACCAACAAAAGATATATCCTACTTATACTTACTGAAAACTCATCTACACACAAAAATTTAGTATGATCAACAAAAATATTTAGTCCTAATCTAAGTCACATAAAGCGGGAGAGAGAGCCGGCGAGCGGAAATTATAATTTTTTTTAAGAACGGGAACAACTTAAAGTGTCTATTAAAAATATATATTTAAAATTTATATTTGTATTTTTGATTAAGAGTAGTTGAATAATTTAAATGAATCTATTTTTTTATAAAAGTAGTTGAATAATATAAATAAATCTTACTTATTTCCGTGCGATTAGCATGATCAACAAGAACTATATGTAATCGTACTTATAACAAGTTAAAACTTGTGTTAGTACAATTATATAGTATGATCCATGGAAGATGCAATCCATACTCAAACTAAATTAATTAAAACATGTTTCCAAATGAAAGTACATACTACATGATGATTCTACGTAAGGATAAAATTTATAATCCCTACTTATACCATTAGACTCGTGTTCGAGCAATTAGTGTGATTAATAAAAAGTTACAATTCTAATTAAGTATATATACCCAGTTAAAATTCTTGTTTGCAATTAGTATGATGAACAAAAGACGTATTAATGATCTTGTACTTGTACCAAATTATAATTCATCTTTGTATGATTAGTGTAAAAGCATTATACGATCCTTAGTCAATATGTAATCCTATTCATACCAAGTCAAAATTTACTCATGTCCGTGTAGTATAATTAGCGTGATAAAAGAAGATATAATCCTACTTATACAAAGTAAAACCTCATAATCGTATATAATTAGTGTTATTAATAAAATATAAGTATATATATTGTGTGTGTATATATGTACACCATATACATATCCGAAGTTCTTGAAAAAAGTTGAAAAATAAATGAAATTGTTTGTGATTGCATTCGAGGTTGATAAATAAATGTATAATACGTTAATTATGAGACGATTAATATTAATTGTGATCGTTAGCATTTATGATTTGTGCATAAGTATAATTATTACTATATTCTTGCATATGAGTGCGGAATAAGTTGATGTGATTAATTTATGAAACATAATAATGAAGAATTCATTTAAAATAATTCAGGAAACTAATTTACTGCTACATATTTTCATGTTCTTACCATTTCTCCAAGAGAAACAAATGAACACAACATGGATGCAAACTGCTTCATCAACCGATGGGTACGAGTACAAAACATGAAAACATGGCCTAATAACATTAATTTATATATTTGGAATTTGAAATTAGAGGTGTCAAAAAAGTTATCATAGGAATAACTGGTTTGCAAGATATAAATTCTACAACCTCTACTAAGATAAAAACTCAGGTTCGTATAATCAACGCGATTAATGAAATATACAAATCTATTTATACAAAGTTTAATAAAATTAGTGTTTGCATAATTAGTGTGAAAACATTGTATAATGAGTATATATATATATATCTCAACAAAATAACAGTCTTGCTAATTATTATACCTATTAAAAACATGTATGTCCGATTAGCGTGATCAACAAAGTATATACTTTTATTTATGTTATCGAATTTAAAACTTATGTCCGTACAATTAGTATGATAGAAAAGATGATATTTATATAAATATCTTATACCAAATAAAGTTTATGTTCATGCTATAGTGTGAAAGCATTATTCGATGCTTCTGTCAACAACATATGTAATCTTACTTATGCTAAGTAAAACTCGTGCTCGTGCAATTAGTGTGATCGACAATTCATGTAATCCTCTTTATCTAAGCTAATTAATAAAGCTCATTTACGTACATTTATGGTGCTTCCATCAATAAAATATGTAATCCTATTTATACCAGTTAACACTTTGTTTCTAGAATTACTCTGAGCAACAAAAATATAATCCAACTCATATCAAGTTAAAAGCTCGTGTCAGTACAATTAGTACAATATAATTAGTATGCGATCCTACTTATACCAAGTAAAAATTTATGTTCATGCATTTATTGTGATCATCAAGTAAAAAATCATGTCGTGCAATTATTGTGATCAATGAAAGAAGTAATTATGTCGATCTAGGTTAAAACTGATGCCCCTGCAATTAGTGTAAAAGCATTAGATTATGATACTTTTACCAACAAAAGATATATATATATATATATAATCCTACTTATACTTGCTTAAAACTCAATATCTATGCACGAACAATTAGTATGATCAACAAAAATATGTAGTCCTACTTCACATAAAACGGGAGCAGGAGCAGGAGTGCAAGAGCAAAATAATAATAATAATAATAAATTTTTAAGAGCTAGAGCAACTTAAAGTGTATTAAAAATAAAAATTTAAAACTTTTTATTAAGAGTAGTTGAATAATTTAAATGAATCTCCTTTTATAAATGTAGTTGAATAATATAAATAAATCTTAATTAATAATTAACAAATGTGATCAAATACTAATTTTTGAAGGTGCAAAACTTGTGTCAGTACGCACTTAAAATCTTATGCCTGTGCAATTAGTATGATAAAAAAAACGAGATGCTATTTTGTATAAATATCCTATACCAGTTAATATTTATGTTCATGATACAATAGTGTGAAAGCATTATTTGATGTTTCTATCAACAACATATGTAATCTTACTTATAACAAGTAAAAACTTGTGTTCGTGCAATTAGTGTGATTGAAAATTCATGTAATCCTCTTTATCTAAGTTAATAAAACTCATTTACGTACATTTATGGTGCTTCCATCAATAAAATATGTTATCCTACTTACATCAATTAAAATTATGTTTATGGGATTATTGTGATCAAGCAAAATATAATTCTACTTGTATCAAGTTAAAGCTCGTGTCCGTACAACTAATTAGTATGATCACAGATAGATGTAAAATATCTTTTACATGTGAACACATTAATGATGTTAATTTTTATCAACAATATATGTAGTCTTGTGCAATCCTACTTATACCAGTCTAGTGTGATCTTACTTATACCAAGTAAAAATTCATGTCCGTGCATTTATTGTGATCATCAAGTAAAAAATCATGTTCGTGTGTGATCAACAAAAAATTTAATCATGTCGATCTAGGTTAAAACTAAGGCACGTACATATAGTATATTATTAGTGTTATCAAAAAAATATAAGTATATATATATAGTGTGTGTGCACATGTATACATATATATAAGAAGGTCTTGCACAAGTTGAAGATAAATCAAATTGTTCGCGATTGCATCCGAAATTGATGAATAAATGGATAATATGAAATATTATAAGACGATTAATATAAATTGTGATCGTTAACATTTATGATTTACACAGAAGCATAACCATTGCAATATTCTTGAAAATGAAGGAGAAATAAATTGTGTGATTAATTTTGGAAAAAATAATA
This sequence comes from Sesamum alatum, assembly GCA_034509735.1. Classification (NCBI taxonomy): domain Eukaryota; kingdom Viridiplantae; phylum Streptophyta; class Magnoliopsida; order Lamiales; family Pedaliaceae; genus Sesamum; species Sesamum alatum. The sequence continues at coordinate 3,291,435 of JACGWO010000002.1, read as the reverse complement.
ATGAAGAATTGATATGTAAAACAATTCAAGAAACTAATTTACTACTACATACAATCATGTTATTACCATTTCTTCTATATCAACATATGAGTATCATACAAAAATACACCTCTTTCCTTCATATAAAGAAATGTAATATAAAATCTCTAGCTATTTTATTTGAAAGTACACCTACTAGACTGAATTTGACTTGAATCTCCAAGAGTTATTTTTGGAACAATTCCAAACGCCTGTAGCGTATATTTATACTACAAGTTAATTTTGAGGAATTTTGAGTTGATGGGCTCTAGCTTTCGATAGTGCGAAAGCATTATTTGATGTATCTATCAACAACAAATGTAATCTTACTTATACTAAGTAAAAACTTGTGTTTGTGCAATTAGTGTGATCGACAGTTCCTATAATATTAGGTTCTACTTATATACTAAGTTAAAAGTCATGACCATACGATTAGTATAAAAGCATTAATATTTGATGCTTCTATCAACGAAAAGTATATAAAATCTTACTTATACCAATTAAAACTCATATCCGTGCGATTAGTGTGATCAACAAGAACTATATATAATTGTATTTATAACAAGTTAAAACTTGTGCAGTACAATTATATAGTATGATCCATGAAAGATGTAATCCATATTCAAACTAAATTAGTTAAAACATATTTCCATATGAAAGTACATATTACATGATGATTCCACGTAACCCTGCTCATACCAATTAAACTCATGTTCGAGCAGTTAGTGTGATCAATAAAAAGTTATAATCCTACTTAAGTACATATACCCAGTTAAAATTCTTGTTTGCAATTAGTATTATGAACAACATGTGTATTAATATTATACTTATACCTAATTAAAATTCATCTTTGTATTATTAGTGTAAAGGCATTATACGATCCTTCGTCAATATGTAATCCTATTCATACCAAGTCAAAAATTACTCATGTCCGTGTAGTATAATTAGCGTGATAAAAGAAGATACAATCCTACTTATATAAAGTAAAACCTCATAATCATATATACTTAGTGTTATTAATAAAATATAAGTATATATATTGTGCGTGTGTATGTGTGCATATACATACACCATATATATATCCGAAATTCTTGAGAAAGTTGAAAAATAAATCAAATTGTTTGTGATTGCATTCGAGGTTGATGAATAAATATTGTATAATACGATAATGTTATGAGACGATTAATATGAATTGTGATAGTTAGCATTTATGATTTATACAGAAGCATAATTATTACTATATTCATGCATATGAATGAGGAAGAAATTGATGTGATTAATTTATGAAACATAATAATGAATAATTCAAAATAATTCAGGAAACTAATTTACTGCTACATATAATAATGTTCTTACCATTTCTCCAAAAGAAATAAATAAATAAAAATGGATGCAATTTGCTTCATCAACCGATAGGTACTCCAGTACAAATACAAAACATGAAAATGGGCCTAACATCAATTTAGATATTTGGAATTTGAAATTAGAGGTGTCGAAAAAGTTATCATAGGAATAATTGGCTTGCAAGATATAAATTCTGCAACCTCTACTAAGATAAAAAAACTCATGTTCATATAATCAATGCGATTAATGAAATATTTAAACCTATTTATACAAAGTTTAATAAAATTACTTTATGCATAATTAGTGTGAAAACATTGTATAAACAATCTTGCTAATTATTATACCTATTGACAACATGTATGTCCGATTAGCGTGATCAACAAAGTATATACTCCTATTTATGTTACCAAATTAAAAACTTATGTCCGTACAATTAGTATGATAGAAAAGATGCTATTTATATAAATATCTTTTACCAAATAAAGTTTATGTTCATGCTATAGTGTGAAAGCATTATTCGATGCTTCTGCCAACAACAAATGTAATCTTACATATACTAAGTAAAACTCGTGCGCGTGCAATTAGTGTGATCGACAATTCATGTAATCCTCTTTATCTAAGGTAATCAATAAAACTCATTTACGTAAATTTATGGTGCTTCCATCAATAAAATATGTAATCCTATTTATACCAGTTAAAACTTTGTTTCTAGAATTACTTTGAGCAACAAAAATATAATCCAACTCATATCAAGTTAAAGTTCATTTCAGTACAATTAGTATGATCAAGAAAAGAAGAAAATTATCTTATACATGTGAACACATTAAAGATGTTTGTATAAAAAATGTATATAGTCTTGTACAATCCTACTTATACCAAGTAAAAATTTGTGTTCGTGCATTTATTGTGATCATCAAGTAAAAAATCAAGTCCGTGCAATTACTGTGGTCAACGAAAGAAGTAATTATGTCGATCTAGGTTAAAATTGATGCCCCTACAATTAGTGCAAAAGCATTGATTATGATACTTTTACCAACAAAAGATATATATAATCCTACTTATACATATATACTTAAAACTCAATATCTATGCACGAACAAGTAGTATGCTCAACAAAAATATGTAGTCCTATGTCACATAAAACGGGAGCAGGAACAGGAGTGCAAGAGGAAAAAAATTAAGAGTAGTTGAATAATTTATAGGGTAAATTACATTAACACCCCCTAGGGTTAGGCCCAATTACACAAATACCCCCTGTCTTTTGTGAAATTACAGCTACACCCCTTGAGGGGTGTTAGTATAATATTTTTTAGGGGGTATTAGTGTAAGCTTTGCCTTTAAATAGGGGGTGTAGTTGTAATACAATTACAACCTCAGGGGGTGTAGTTATAATTTTACAAAATGTAGGGGGTTGTATGTGTAATTGGGCCTAACCTCAGGGGGTGTCACTGTAATTTACCCTAATTTATATGAATCTCTTTTTTATAAAAGTAGTTGAATGATATAAATAAATGTTAGTTAATAATTAACAAAGGTGACCAAATACTAGCTAATTTTGAAGGTGCAAAACTTGTGTCAGTACTTACTCAAACTAAATTAAGTAAAACTTATTCCAATATGAATTAAGGACATTAATGGTATATGATGCTTCTACGTACGTACGCACAAAATTTATAATCTTACTTATACCAATTCAACTCGTGCTCGAACAGTTAGTGTGATCAATAAATAGTTCGATCCTACTTAAGTATACATATCAAGTTAAAATTCATGTTTGTAATTAATAAGATCAACAACAGGCGTAATCGATCTTATATTTATACCAAATTAAGATTCACCTTTGTATGATTAGTGAGAAAGCATTATACGGTACATCTGTCAATATGTAATCCTAACGATTCTTTAGATCTTTGGAATTTGAAGTAATTAGAGGTATCAGAAAAATTACCACACAAAAATAATTGACTTGCAAGATATAATTCTGCACCTATATATAGTAAGATTAAAACTCATGTTTGTATAATCAGTGCGATTAATGAAATATATATACCCTACTTATAAAAAGTTTAATAAAACTAATTTATGCATAATTAGTGGGAAAGAATTGTATTATGTTTGTATATATCAACAAAATACTAAACTTCCTAATAATTATACCTATTAAAAACATTTATGTCCAATTAGTGTGATCAGTAAAGTATATATATACTCCTATTTGTGATACCAAATTAAATCTTATGCATGTACAATTAGTATGATAAAAAGAAAAAAGATGCTATTTTGTATAAATATCCTATACTAGTTAATATTTATGTTCATGATACAATAGTGTGAGAGCATTATTCGATGTTTCTGTCAACAACATATGTAATCTTATTTATAATAAGTAAAAACTTGTGTTCATGCAATTAGTGTAATCAACAATTCATGTAATCCTCTTTATCTAAGTTAATAAAATTCATTTACGTACATTTATGATGCTTCCATCAATAAAATATGTAATCCTACTTACACCAATTAAAATTTTGTTTATGGGATTATTGTGATCGAGCAAAAATATAATTCTACTTGTATCAAGTTAAAGCTCGTGTCCGTACAATTAATTAGTATGATCAAGATTAAATGTGAATTATCTTATAAATGTGAACGCATTAATGATGTTGATTTGTGGCAAGAACGTATGTAGTCTTGTGCAATCCTATTTATAGTAGTCTCGTGCGATCTTACTTATACCAAATAAAAATTCATGTTCGTGCATCTATTGTAATCATCAAGTAAAAAATCATGTTCTTGTGTGATTAACAAAAAAAGTAATCATGTCGATCTAGGTTAAAACTGATGCCTGTACAATTAGTGTAAAAGAATTATATGATGCTTTTACCAATAAAAGATATATATAATCCTACTTATACTGAGTGAAACTCATCTACTTACGAACAATTAGGGGTCATTTACTTTGATTTATTAATCAAGGTATTGCTAGATATCTAGTCTAATCCAACAATATACGTCATTTTCTTTGCTGGACGAAGGTCCGGTTCCAATCTAGTCCGCTTGCAAAAGCCTGCGATTAACCCTCATAATTTATCATGCCTGGGGGCTGGGTCCCCCCCCCAAGATTAGTTATCTTGCAAGGTCAATTTTTTGTCATGTAGGTTCTTTTACTCTTTTGACCCTAAATTATGATGGGAAATACCTAACTACCCTTATTTCTGAACATGAACACCACCACCATTTTTTCTTCCTCCACTTCTCCCTCATTCCTCAACTATTCATTTTCAACCTACTTCCGGTGCTCAACCGCCCACCAATATTTCTGCCGCCACCGCCACGGCCTTCGTGTCCGTCCGTACAATCGACGCCACACAACTTGCGCCAACCAAGAACCAACATTCACTTTTGAATTCTTTTGAATTTGATGAAAGGCAACCCATTTTTTTTTTATTTGTTCACAAGCGCAAGCATAATATAGATGCTCGAGCACAATTTCGTGAAGGCGAATCCAATTCAAATGGAGCAGAGGCATCACCTACATTCTGAATTTGATGAAGGCAACCCAATTCAAATGTGAATAAAACAAAAATTGGATCGACAATGGCAGATTGTGATGACAACCTCTATTGTTGCTTTTTCCTTTTAATTTTATTTTTCTTTGTTTGTAAAACCCTAGGTTAATGGCTAAGGAAAAAGAAACATTTGACCCAAAAGTTAATGAAAAATCGTTGGATTACAGTAAAAATTTAATTGGATTATATTTAAATCTAATTGATTATATAATTTATTTTGATCATATCATATTTAAATCTGATTTAGCCTTTGTAATGAGCTATAAATGTAAGTTTATAAGTTTAAAAATATCATCCAAACGCCAGTTTTTGGAATTTGGTACTTAACCCGTAATATTTGTCATGCGATGTAAATTATCACCCACTTTATGGATTAACAAATCACACCAAAGGACAGTATGATCAACTAAAGATCGATGTTATCCGTACTCAAACTAAATTAATTAAAACTTATTTCCATATGAAAGCACATAGTAGTAATGATGCTTTTACGTACGGACAAAATTTATAATCTCTACTTATACCAATTAAACTCGTGCCGAGCAGTTAGTGTGATCAATGAAAAGTTACGAACCTACTTAAGTATATATACCAAGTTAAAATTCTTGTTTGTACATTAGTACGATCAACAAAGTACAAATGTAATCTTATACTTATACCAAATTAAAACTCATCATTGTATGATTACTATGAAAGCATTATACGATACTTCAATCAATATGTAACCCTATTCGTACTAAGTAAAAAATTTACTCATGTCCGTGTAATAAAATTAGAGTCATAAAAGAGGATACAATCCTACTTATATAAAGTAAAAACTCATAATCGTATATAATTAGTGTTATCAATAAATATAAGTATATATATATGTACCATGTGTATACACATATATATCCGAAGTTCTTAAATAAATTTGAAAACTAAATTAAATTGTTCATGCATAATTGCATTCAAGGTTGATGAATAAACATATAATACGAAAACGTTATAAGACGATTAATATGAATTGTGATCATTAAACTTTTATGGTTTATATAGAAGCAATTTCGCTGCTATATTCTTGCATATATATTGAACAACGAATAAATTGATGTGATTAACTTATCAAGCATAATAATGAAGAATTAATCATTTAAAATTATTCAGGAATCAATTTACTGCTACATACCATCATGTTATTACCATTTCTCCCTAGAAAAATTTAAATTGGATGCAATCTGCTTCATCAACGGATGAGTACTGCAACTTAATTACTTTCAGTCTATCCAAAAAAATGTCCAAATACATAAATTTAATTATATAGAAACAATTACAAGAATATCATAATTAGCATTCAGATAATTTTCTTTGATTAAATTCAGTAAATCTGAGTCAGAGATAATCATAATTAAAGCATTCAATTATTATAGATTTTGTCATTATGATATATTTTTTCATACATAGTAGGTTGACGAATTAATGAGAATACTTTTTTGGTTTGAATAATAGAATTAGACCAAGATTATCTAAGAATTCAAAATTCGATTATAAACTTCACTCGATCTTACTCAAAACCCAAGCAGACGTACACGAAATTACTTATGCTAATTACTTCATCATTATCTTTAAATTTGTGATAATTTTTTTCTTGTATAGTATAATTAATTACCGATACATCCAAGAATAATTATCTTTTTACAAGAATTAACTGTCCATGTAATTACTGTATCTCTTACAGTATACGGTGTAGATTTTGACTACTAAATAATTATGATTAGTATTTGTATTATCTTTTGACGACAGCTTCACTGTAATTAATGATTCTTTTTCCCTATTTCGTAAATTCAGTCAAGAGAAAACATATAATTTCCAAAGAATATAACCCTACTCATATGTAAGTGGATAGGGTAGAATTTATTACAAGGCATGGCTTCCACATTGAGTGTGTGTATTTATGTATGTATAAATACCCCCCTACCCATCCTAGGTTTCTTCATGTTCCAAACAATTGTCTAGGTAAGAAATATTTTCACACACATGGAGGAATATGAGCTGTCTATCGTATGAACTTGTTCATTCTCTAGAGCCCACAAATGTTTGATGTTTTTCTTCAAACAAATCCTTTTGAAGAAGTGGAAATAATCCAAGAATTGAGAAGGGCTTGTCTTTTCTATGATATAAATATAATATTCCGAAGTAGTAGATTTTAGTTAGTTCATGTTTTTATTTTGATCTTTTGTTTGTTTTGTTTGAGGGAATTCTAACATGTGACTTTCTTGATTTGTGTGATGAAATTGACAGGTTATAAGGAAAAGAAAAATCAATAATCTTTGAGGATGTCGATCGCCACTTGGAAGCCAACACAGTCGAGCTTGACAAACTTTCCAGTTCGGGGCATGATCAACAAGCACCATGGCAAAGATAAGGTGGTGGTGGTATTGGGTGCTACTGCAACAGGCAAATCACGCCTTGCCATAGAACTGGCCACTCGTTTTGGAGCTGAGATCATCAACTCGGACAAGATTCAAGTCTACAAGGGTCTAGACATAGTGACCAATAAGGTGACTGATGAGGAACGCCGTGGTGTGCCCCACCATTTGCTTGGGATCATTGATCCCGAGGTGGATTTCACTGTGCATGATTTTGTGCATCATGCATTGTTAGCTGTTGATGGCATCATTGAAAAGCGTCGGTTGCCAATCATTGCTGGTGGGTCCAATTCCTTTGTACAGGCACTTGTGAATGACGACACTGAGTTTCGCTCCAGGTACGAGTGTTGCTTTCTCTGGATGGACGTGGCGATGCCAGTCTTGCATTCATATGTGTCGAAAAGGGTTGATCAGATGGTGGATAGGGGGTTGGTGGAAGAGGGTAAGGCGTTCTTTGACCCCAAAGTGCATGACTATGGTCATGGGATTAGGCGTGCCATTGGGGTTCCCGAGATGGATGAGTACTTCAGGAGCGAGGGTCTTGTTGATGGTGAAACTAGGGCTAAGCTTCTTAAGGCAGCTATTGATAAAATTAAGACGAACACTTGCAAATTAGCTTGCCGTCAAGTTGAAAAGATTTTGAGGATGAGGGAGGAACTCGGGTGGCCGATCCACCAGCTGAATGCCACTGAGGTATTCCTCCGACGTGGTGGAGATGCCAATGAAGCATGGGAGAGGTTGGTGATGGGGCCTAGTACCAACATTGTGGCTCGTTTTGTTTGCGAGGAGAACATAGATCCAGAACCAACTGTCACTACTCCTTCCAGTGCCATCGCAATAGCTACTGCAAACAACTAGTGGATCTCAAAGCTCTTGGTGAGCTTCGGGATTCTCCGTGATCATCTCATCAAAAACCCGCGTAATTTCATTTGAAATATGAGTACTTATGTTTATATTCTCCGTTCACATTGTATGATAGAAATATAATTAATATCGCTTACTTTAAGAGAGAGTTTTATGCAGATTAGATTTGATGATCCCCGGCTAATTACATGGAAAGTCTTGATATACTCAACATGTAATTAGTCATTAATCTTTTTGTACCGTAAATCATTCACATGACATGTGATTGATTTTGTTTCGACCAACTTTGATCTGTACTAGAACTTTCTTGTATGGTTGGAAATACATGTCATTAAGTTATGAATGATTGCAAGTAAATTTTCTATTAAAGTCCCATGATGATTGTGTGCAATGACACAAGCGCCCAAATCTAAAAGATATTTAGTAATAAATTTATATTGTATTCTATTTTAGCCAAAACATCAAATATGAATAAATGCCAAAAAAGATAATAATAAATGTATTTTATACACTTACTTATAATGCAACAAACAACTTAAAGTTATGTATCATAAACATCTACGTACATAACGATCAAATGTAAATACGTATGCATTTACGATCATCGAAACGTTATAACATCACTCTTGTATAGATCGTACATTGTGCATGCAGCTCGTAAAGCCTAAACCATGTTCTCTAATAGAAGTCGGGTATCAAAAAGCAAAAAAAAAAAAAAAAAAAAAAAAACCTACATTGACGTAATGCAAATACATAGATCTTACGATATTATAATTCAATACGTTAAATCACGATCTCTAGTAAAAGATAGGATGATAACAAATACGTTGAACTTAAATCTTAAATTGCTGGACATAAACACTCATAAAAAAAAGCTAAATATATATTAGGGGTAATTATATCTACACTCCCTAATTTATGGTCTATTTACACAAATCATTGATGTTTTTTGAAAAATTATACATATACCCCCCAAAACACATCAACAATACTACACAAAATATCCCTGTTTTTTGGCTGTTTGGGGTAATTTTTATAATTACACAAAAAATATGGATAATTTTTGTAAATAAATCGAAATTAAAGAATGTAAATGTAATTTACACACATATATATTAGGAATGATGTTTGTGTGTGGTGTAGATAAGTGTTGATACATCCTCGGATCCAGAGAAGAATAAGATATGGAGAATCTTTTTGACTGTTTGATTCTTCCCACTCCTACACTTACCACATGCTCCAAATTGTCCCTTCCGTCGCAAATCCGTCTGTAAAATCGTAAAAGTTTTCGATTTGTTGATCGTTGCAAAAATTTATGATAATAAAATAATTTTTTGGTAGTTCAATAATAATAAATAAATCAACTTATAAAAAAAATTATAGGAAATATTCAGATCAATTATAATATTTTTTATCATTAATTAATTTATATGGTTAAAAGTAAAAAATTGTGGTGCATAGTAATTAATTACGACTGTGCAACCACTATTGCCATGTTAATCGTGAGCAAAATTTAATTTTTACATCAATTTTATCTGACTATAATAAATAATATTGATTTTATTATATAGTTTTTAAACCTATGGTGATTCATAGCGTAGAGAGTAATCAACTTTTTGTAGTGTATTTTTATCGGTACGAAAATTGGTTGAGCACCGATCATTTGATATGTATTAATTCTAATATTCATTATTAAAATTTATATATAAATTAGATTACTTATGGACTAATATATAATTAAAGAAATGAAAATATTGTAATATTTATGTATGGAATTGATATTAATAACAAACTCAAATATTAAAAATAAACTTTAATTACTCAAAATGTTGGACCCCATCAATTATTTTTTTATTTTTATTATCTGTAATATTAATTTAAATTGAGAACACTCTCGAACATATATTCATTTTTTTTCTTTCTTTTTTTAATAAAAAAAGAAATTAAAACCAAATGTTCAAAAATTAAATTTAAATAAAAAAGACCAATAAGAATTATATCATACACGTCGTCTCTCTCTTTCTCTCTCTCTTCTTCTTCTTCTTCTTCTTCTCTCCCTTTCTCTCTCTCTCTCACACACACACATACGGACGCAGAGCTCACACACTGGCAGAACAATACCCAAAGAGGAAAGCCTGAAAGGTTGAGGGAGAAATCTAGGGGAGGATTGTTGGAGGGGACAACTATGCACCTTGTAAATGCGGCGGCGTTGGTGACGATGGCGGTCAGGAATAGCGGCGGCGGCGGCGGCGGCGGCGGGGTGTTGGGAGCGGAGATAGAGTTCGGTACGGTGTGGTGGTTCGTGTACGCGGGTGTGTCGTGCGTGTTGGTTCTGTTTGCGGGGATTATGTCGGGGCTGACATTGGGACTCATGTCTTTGGGCCTCGTGGACCTTGAGATCCTACAGCGGAGCGGCACTCCGACAGAGAAGAAGCAGGCTGGTAGGTTCACTTTCATATCGCAAGAGAGAGTTCAATCTTTGTTATTGGGTCTGGTTGAACTTATGATACTGTGATATATGGGTGATTTGATTTTTCTTTTTGTGGTGATTGAAACTGAGATGTCTGTGGCTAGATTTTGAATTTATGGTGATTATGGGATGTAGGTTGATTTATCTTATTTTTTAGTAAATAAAATAAAATAAAATGGAATTGTAATATTTTAGGTTGTGCGTGCAGTGGTTTGGGTTAGGATTGCAGCTTAATTATCACAAATGATGTGAAATTGTACTTCATTTTATGCATATATGTTGTTGATTTGTAGTTTAGTGGTTTCGATTGAATTGGTTTTGGAAAGATGTGAGTCTTGTTTCTTTTTCTTGAAGTTTATTAATATGAGGTGGTTTTCTAAGATATGAGTTTTGGTGATAATTGGACTTCTTGAGTTAGAAGTAATAACTGGATATGTGATGTTGGATTGTTGTTTCTCGTTATTTATACTTCTCATTGGATCAGTGTTATTGATATTACTGTTTCAATTCTTGTTAGTACGGTAAGTAGATCGGACTGATAGTACGGTGAATGTATTAGATTGAAATTGTTAACTTAATGATCTGAATTGAATGGGATATATAATCGCGTACGAGGCTGTTTTGGTATAATTTTAGTTAAAAATTACATTGATCGACATTCATCTGCCATACGATATGATCTGGATGATCTAGTAATATGGAGGAAGCTGATTTTGTTTGTGTTTCGGCACTTGATGCTCAGCGGCTTGGGTTAGATTTAGATTGGATAAATATGGAATCTGATTAAAAAGATTTATTCCTTGGTTCTTCTTCAGTTAGTGTTCCTTTATTTGCTATGTGTGCAATACCTACTCGACCACATCTATATGAAAAAGGAAATTGCATTTAATTTGAAATAAAATTAACAGCTTTCTCCAAGTTCAAGAAAAAATAAAAAAAACTGCATGAACTTAGGAAGGTAATTCATTATATTTGAGCCAAAGAGTAGCCTTTTCAAATTAAGGAGAATCTATGATTGATGCATTGGATATAATGATACATGGCATATTCTAGTGTAGAGTTTTTGGTATAAGTTAGATTACACTGAAGTATGGTGGAAGTTATGGCTATCAATAATTATTTTTCCTTATTGCAATGGCCGTCATCATTGTTATTCTTTTATTGTTACTATTATTGGTGCTAGTGCAAACAGTTTAAGTTTGCGATGGTAATAGGGTATAGATGGAATTTTTTAGTCAGGAGTATACTGGACTCCCAATGTTATCAGCTGTTGTTTCTCGCTATGCTGTTGACATTGTTGTTGTTGCTGTAATTGCTCCTAATTTAGCAGCATGATGAATAGCTTCTATATAGTCATAGCGTACTTACCTAAGCTGATGTCGGTTCCTTTTGAGCAAGGGCATGAGTTTTGTGGGGCTAAAAATTGAGATAATTTTGAGCCCCTGTTATAAAATAGAGTGCTTTGCGAGGATCTAAAGATTTTCTCTTTTGAACTGGTGCTTTCTCTTCCTTTTTTGTTCTTCAATTTGATAGTGATAGTAAGTTCATTGTTCACAGCTGCAATCCTTCCAGTGGTTCAGAAGCAGCACCAGCTTCTTGTGACGTTGCTTTTGTGTAATGCTGCTTCAATGGAGGTAACTGTTTTGTTATTAACTTTATTTGGGAAAATGCATTTCTAATTTGCAACAGAAGCGCAAAAGGCAGCAGAGCCGCAAAGCCTTGTATTTTGGTTAATATTTTTTATTGAGCATGTATGCTAAAGTTCTACTTTCATATTGCATCTTGCAGGCCCTTCCAATATACCTTGATAAGCTTTTCAATCAATATGTCGCCATTATACTATCAGTGACTTTTGTTTTAGCATTTGGAGAGGTAGGCATTTGACTTAACTATTAATGTTTCTTGTTATCTGTGTTCTGTTTCTTTCTAGTGGTTTATTCTCCAATGATTTTATGTTATAAGGTTATCCCTCAAGCAATATGCACTAGATATGGACTTGCTGTGGGTGCTAATTTTGTGTGGCTTGTTCGTATTCTGATGATCATTTGCTATCCAGTTTCTTACCCAATTGGCAAGGTAATATTTCATCACCAATGCCATAAGCTTTTACAAATTCCTTTGAATTTAGTTGGCTACAGTTTTGCAGTTACCCTGAAAGCCCTATAATGTCCATGTTTGAGCATAAAGACATACGTATGTATATAGTATATGTATGTTTATGTAATAATTTTATATGTGGTGGAATTTAGCTTGGGAGACAAGCTCGAGGAAACATGAAATTAAGATCCTCCAGTGTTGGGTTTGCTTTAACTACTGGTTGAATATGTTGGATAGCTGGTTTACTATGTTGAATGTGATATTTGCCAAATGGTGCCATCTTCATTGAGTATATAATTAGGATGCAGGTAGTTGGTTTGGTGGAGCAAGAAGATCTCATTGCTGACCCTTATAAATATTAATAACACTTTGTTAATTTTGATTTACATAATATGATGCAGGTGTTTCTGCCTCAAATTAACAAGTAAGCCATGTAAAACTAACTGTAAAATGTAAATATGAAACACTGATAAGAAAAGTTAATAGATTCTCGACTCTTAAACGAGTTGTGTAGGACTCAGAATTTCATTGTAACTGTGTCCTTAAATTCATTCAATTTTTCAATTCCTTCATTTCCCTTCAAGGGAAGAGAGCATGGGTAGTCTAAGTAATTAAGAAGAGCAGGGTGAAAAACCAGCTGGTCTAGGGTAGAGCAATGAAATGGGAAACAGCAGACACTTGGATAACTTCTTTGCAAATCAAATCAGTTGTGAATAATGATACTTAACAATTATCTATGTGTTCTACTCGTGTTTCTTATCGAGCAATTCAAATCATCAATTTATGCCCATTAAGATTGTGATGTACTCTACAGTCCTTTCTTTTCCCAAGTCTACATCAAGTAGTGGTTTTTCAGTATTTCAGGTTACTTAAGGCATCTCTTTTTTGTTGAAACATTTAAGTTTCAGAATCCTTGTCAATCTGGTCCCAAGGTGATGAGTTTTCCTACAACCGAAAAGCATGCTTGTGCAAATAACTTTTTGAGTGTCTTCAAAATTTTGAAGTTCTAGTAGATCCACTTTTTTATGGACCATATTTTCTTCCTCCTGGGAGGTCAACTTGTTTGAAATTTTGAGCTGTCTTAATTTATTGTACTTATTTTGTGAATTCAGATTTTGGATTGTGTTCTGGGACATAATGAGGCGCTGTTTAGACGAGCTCAGCTGAAGGCTCTTGTTTCTATTCACAGCCAGGAGGTCATAATACTTCCAAGTTTCTGTAATATGACAAATTGTCCTGTTTTCTTTTTGTGATGGACTCCCAGAAATTCTAAATTAGTCGAATATTATAACCCTTTGTATTTGCTGAAACTGCATATTAAGCCGTCATCTTTTTCAGGCTGGCAAAGGCGGTGAACTCACACATGATGAAACAACAATTATTAGTGGAGCGCTTGATTTGACGGAAAAGGTATGTTATGAAGTTAGCAGGTTGAACATTTTGAATGTGATGTTCCTTCTTTTTTAGAAATTGGAAAAAAGTATTTTATTTCCTCCTTGATTTACAAAGTCGGAAGCTCAGAATTGTAGCCTTGTTTCCTCCTAACTTCCAGGTTCATTTGGCTTAAATGTAGTAAAAGCTATCTGTGAACTGTTCAATAACTATGACTTTAAGTATTGGAATCTTCATTGGCCTCCTAGATAGCGGCATGGATAAACCTTATCCATGCTCGTCTAGTTGATTTTTAATTTCACCAAGTTGCAATTACTATGGCCCCATTTCATTTACCTGCCAGCTTGCACCTAGAATTTTGTTGCTAGTTTCTAACGTATCAATTATGAATCAACACAGCGAGACATCATGATAATCTTAATGTTGTACAGTTATAGAAGTATTTTGAAGTCGATCAAAACAACTTCTAGATAATGACCGTAATGTTGTACTGTTTTAACATCTCTACTTTTCCATTTCTATCACTAAATTTTCTGCAATTGTGACCAGACTGCTGAGGAGGCCATGACCCCAATTGAGTCAACATTTTCACTGGATGTGAACTCAAAGCTAGACTGGTAAGAATTGCTTGCCTGGCAGAAAAGATTTTTCTGCTGTGCTTTAATACAGATGTCGTTTCCAATCTTTTGGTCTGGTCAGCTAGCTTTACAAGTATTAGGAGGAAAAAGAATTTGTCAAATGCTTTCTAATTTTCCTATCTGTTATGTTTGGACTTTATGTTACACTTGAGTTAATAAATTGTGATTTAAGAGAGACATTATACAAAATATTTGCTCATTGCAGGGAAGCAATGGGTAAAATTCTGGCTCGTGGTCATAGTCGAGTTCCTGTCTATTCTGGGAACCCAAAGAACATTATTGGACTTCTACTGGTAATCTTCTTGAAACAGAACATTTTCATATTCTTCATCGTAAACACATAACCCTTAGATACATTGTTACTACTAGGTAAAGAGTCTCCTCACAGTGAGAGCAGAAACAGAGACCCCAGTTAGTGCTGTCTCCATTCGGAGGATTCCACGGTATCACGTTGAATTCTTTACATGATTGTAGATTATAGATTCAACTGTCAAAGTTGAAAAATTAATTTACACTGTTGCTTCCCAGTGTTCCTGCAGATATGCCCCTATATGACATACTCAATGAGTTTCAGAAAGGTAGCAGTCATATGGCAGCTGTGGTGAAGCCGAAAGGGCAAAACAGAATACCTCCGTCTATTATAGAGAAATCTGAAGAGAATGAAGGTACAAATGGGAACTCAGACTTAACTACTCCACTGCTATCAAAGAAAGACGAGAAGCCAGAAAACGTCGTTGTTGACATAGAGAGGGTTCCAAGGCCACCCTCCAAAAATAACCTGATCTACAGTGATGTGGTCACGAACGGACCTAACCCTTCTTCGGATGACTCAGAAGATGGTGAAGTTATTGGCATTATCACCTTGGAAGATGTATTTGAAGAACTTTTGCAGGTAAATTACCAGTAGATTAGCTCCTCCTATTCTTTGTATTGCTTTTCATTCAGCAGTATTTGCACTGGTTCCTTTTATTCATTTTTGGTTGACGTAGGAGGAAATTGTTGATGAGACGGATGAATTTGTTGATGTACACAAAAGGTACTTGCAACTTTGAGGCTTCAGTTAACATTGGGTGGTGATCAAAGATGAAAATCTCTTACATTCTTTCATGCTGCAGGATACGTGTGGCTGCAGCTGCAGCTGCTTCATCAGTTGCACGTGCCCCATCAGTTCGGAGGTTGACAGGCCAGAAAGGAGCTGTAAGTAACCTGTTTAAGCTAAGCTGCGTAAATATTATTGGATATGAAGGATGATATCATGATACATAAACTGATTGTTGTACTGGTGGTTATAGCTTTCTTTTCAAATATCTTCATGTTATTTGAGGAGTGAAAACTATGCCGTTCTTCTTTATGATCTTGATTTTACAGCTTCAATTTTATATCCCAAAAGTTTCAAAAGCATACATGCGAAGTTTATGGTCTGGTACACATCTATCCCATAACATGCCCCTGTTTCGTGCAACCAAGCTAGAACCGTCTCTTATCGAAGAACTTCTCAAGGAGACGCCTTATTATGTCCCTCCCGCCTGCTTTTCTTTCTCTATACACTTTCACTTATTCTTACATTTGCGTTTGATTACTGCGCTAAATTCTTTCATCATTTTTTCTTAAATCCATACTCAGGGAGGCCAAAACAAGCAAGGACAGACACTGAGAAAACCAGGTGAGGATGACTCGACTTCAGCAAGGTTGCAGAGTAACGCCGGTGAGTCTCTTCCGGGAAACAAGAGATAAAATACTTAAAAAATCTTGTCCCAGACCCCCAGAGAGGCAAGGTAACGACATAGTCTTCCTGAATGAACGACGACCCTTAACCTGTGCAATAGTGTTATTCTTCATATGTTTACTCAAAATTTTGCAAATATATAAAATTGAGGTTTCCTGAGTGTAATACTGCTTTGATTCATTGAAGTTCTAGCATACTACTTGTATATATCTTACTCATGACTGCTGAAACCATCTTATATACTTCGAAGTATTATTTTCTGGGAGGATCTGAATTGGAGGTGGAATAATAAATTGAGCTCCGAAAACTCTATCATGTGAAGCCAAATTTACATCTTGATGTTGTTTATTGCTCAATCTTAATGTTTGTTTGGTGATTGAACCATGAAAATATACCAAGATTTACATGTCGTATGATACCCCATCCCACATTAGGAACTGACGATATAAGTTTTGATCAAAGAATTCAAGGACATGCATTGGATGTTCTTTTTCGATGAACTGTTCGTAATCAAATTTCAAGATCCAGTTGGTGGAGTTTTGAGGCAATTCTCATGTCCAACGAGCCTGAGGCGTGAAATGTTGGTTGGCTCAATGTGATTCAGTTAGGCTTTAATTTTTATCTTATGATAGATGACATACAAACAATCTGCTTCGGCTGAATTTAAGTAAATTACATGATGAGTTGCTCTTCTTTTCAACGAAGGAGGGGTTCTGGGTTCAAATTTAGGTTCTTCCAACAAAAAAAAAATTCCAAAGAAGAGTCTTTCAGATATTTTGGGTATTTATACTTGGTCAACATTAATTTTGGTCCTAAAAGCGCGATTTTAGTGTTTAATCTTTTGAAATTGTTACGATTTTGGCTTAATCATTAAAATTGAAGTTAAATTTAGCAGTGTTGGCAACATAGATGTGTTCTTCTTAACACGGTCGTGTTCTACAATCATGTTGTGTTCTCTTTTATTTTCATTTTTATTACTTTTCTTAATCTTTTATTTCTATTTTTTTTTCTTTTTATTACTTTCTCTGATCTTTTATTCCATTTTTATAATGTTTTCTAATCTTTCATTTCTATTACTATCTTTTTTTTTTTTTTTGCATATTTATTACTTTCTCTAATTCATTCTTATTTCTTATTACGCAACACGATCGTGTTACGAGGAACACGGTCAGACTGTGTTCTCCAACACAATCAACTTTGATAATTTTAATTTTAATTTTAACAATTAGATTAAAAATATAATAATTTAAAAAGATTCTGGACCGGAATCTTGTATCAAAGTATTTAGAATTCACCATCAATTTTGGCACAAACCATAGATACAAAAAATGTAATTTACCCGATAAATGGTAAATGCATGGTTTTCTTTAGGAATTACGACGGGAGGTTTTCCATAATTTCAAGAACATTAATAATTACAGTAATTTGTGAAAAAGATCGTTGTAATCAACACAAATATTAGTATGACGTAAAAATTACATTCTGAAATTACAAGAGTAATATTAATTCGGAACTTAATTGTGCCGACTGCTTAGAGATGAATTAGGATGACAATGAGTTGGATTTGGAGCCGGTTATGAGATTTGGACGCGACCTTTAAAGAGATTTTGGGACGTCGGATATGAGCAGTCCGAGACTCAGGATTTATTGGGTTGGACTTGTTAGATCTAGTTTAGATTTTTTAAAATATTAAAAATATATATTTTTATTAAATAACATGATCATAACATTATAAATATGAAACAGTTATTGTTAAAAATGAAGACATTTTTTTGTAAATTTATATGTACGTTTGAGGTTCACAAATATTAAGACTTTCAATATATTTATATTAAAACTTCAAATTATTTTATATCATTATTTTGATTTATAAAACGATTATTTTATGTATTATATAAAAATATAAATAGCATATACACAAGTTTCATAGATATATATATATATATATATATATAAATTAATATGCATTATATATATAAGATATAAAAAATATTAACAGGACGAGCTTTAGGTGAGGTTCAACTCAAAATACCAAAAACTCTGAGATCTATCCCGAGACTCAATTATAACTTCAAAACGTGTTCCAAACGAACCGATCCATGGCCGAATTTGGGTCTAATTCAGAACAATTGTAATGACTAGAGATAAAATTTAAAGAATCAGCAATTGCAAAGGAAAATTTGCGCTTATTCCAATGGTAAAATAAGTGGGACATAAGCTAACGAGACTTTGTTCAAGTGGCAAAGTTAAAGGCTGATAACTACGAGATTGTGGCGCGAGTCCCATGAATGTGTCATATATCTACTGTATAATAGTTTATTGTTTTTTTGTTTACTTTCCGTGTAGTATTTTGATCTGAAATTTGATTTCACATACATATTAATTTAATTCATTTTTATGTTTGAATTTGTCGAATAATGTATCCAATAAAAAAAAAATTAAAAAGTGGAACATGAAGACTTGGAGCTCAAAATTTCAAGATTCAAATCCTACTAAAAGTATAGAATTTTTTTGGTTTTTTAAGGTAAATTTGCAACTATTTGGTCCTCTATATTAGGGAGGGGCAACTACTGTCTTGTAACTAACAGGGAAAATTTCATTTTTGTTAATATCTTAGAATTTTTTTTTTTTATTTGGTCTTATTTGTTGCATTTATCTCACATTTAGTTCCATTTGTTCTTTTTTTTTTTCCTCTCAAATTTGGTCCCAAAAAATATTTTCCATCAAAGTGTTAATGGAGCCGTCAACAGTGGCAGAGTCTTGCCCCAATAACAGACTTGACGGCTCCATTAATAATTTGACCGGAAATGTTGTTTGGGACCAATTTGAAAAAAAAAAATTGAACAAATAAGACTAAATATGAGACAAATTCAACAAATGTGACCAAATCAAAAAGGCCCTAAGATATGAGACGAAAAAGTAATTTTTCCTAATTATCACATTGGTAATTTTAGTTCTAAAATTCATGATTTTGTGACAATTTTAGTCTTTTCGATGAAAATTAACCGAAAATTCCCCAAAGCAAATTGAAAGTTTTGGAAATCATGATTTTTTTTCCAAATGGATAGGAAAACTGCACGTGACAGCTTATGTGACAACCGTCTCTAGTCGTCTTAGAGGACATTAAAGACCTTTTCGATTGCAAATTGAATGCTGAAATTGGAGAGGCCGGAAAATGTCTTCATTGTCTTCAAAAATGGCTATAGATGGTCATCACATAAGCTGCCACGAGCAATTTCCTCGCCCATTTCAAAAAGATTCTTAATTTCCAAGCATCCCCAATTGCTTTGGTTGATTTTCGTCGAAAAAACTGAAATTGCAACAAAATCATAAATTCAACGACTCAAACTGCCAATGCGTTAGTTACAGGACGACGATTGCCACCCCTAACATACCGAATAAGATGCAATTTTGCCTTATTTTTATGTCATCTTCCAAAAGAGAACCTCAATTTTTATTTTTATTTTTTCAAAAAAAGGTCAACTTTTGCTTGCTGTTGATCCAACATATCTGACTCCAATCCAACTACTCAAATCTGTCAAGTTACAACAATCACTTTTAATAATCAGCTTAATTATTAGCTCTTAAGTCCGTCAGGAGTGTTTGCAATCTTTCTATTTTTTTTTCTCAAAACCAAAAAACAAATATTCTATTTGATTTTATTTTTGAAGTGTTTTGTTTTGTTTTATAGAGATAGAGAGAGAAAAATAAAGATAAATAAGTGTGTGTTAGAGATAGGTGTATGTTTGGATTTATTTTTGGAATTAATTTTAAATTGTGTAAAAAAATAATTGTATGTATTGTGTTGTATATTGGGACTTGGGAGATAAAAATATTGTTCATTGTCAAATCATATATTAGTTTTATATATTTTTATAAATATATATGTATATAGTAATATTTATTTTATTGTATGTATTGTGTTGTATATTGAGAAACAAAACATACTATTCATTGTCAAATCATGTTTCATTTATATATTTTTATAAATATATATATATATATATGTATATAGTAATATTTATTTATTTATAGGTGGATTAAATTATATAATATATTATTGTATGAGAATGGAAAAATTACCCAAAACACCCAGTAAAGATGTTTTGGGTAATGATATGTTTGGTTTTGTTTCCTCACCATTTCGGAGAAGCTGAGAAAACAAAACCAAACATAGGGAAAAACTCTAGATTTTTGTTGTTGGAGAACAACTAAATAAAATTAGGGTTTGGTAAAATATATATTCTTGTGATTTTGATTCTCTCCTAACTAAAAAGAGTGCCTTTAAAACAGAAAAAAAAAAAAAAAGGTAATTAGAGGGTATTAATTTTATCTACACCTTTGATATTTTAGTAAATAACTACAAGTAATTTTGAATATTTTAACCCTTATTTTTTTTATGAATAAATTGATGGTAAAAGCAACTCTCATTGCAATTAAACACTCGCATTTTAATTTTTTCTTTACTTCACATTATCTTTTTTTGGAAATTAAACACATTTAACTTTTGATATTATATATATATACTAATCTTTCAACTTCTTTTTTTAATAAGTAACTTATCACTACTTCTCCCAAACATGAGCTTCTGCAAACCACTCCCTTTCATCATAAAATTAGTGAGAAATTACTTTGGATTTATTCAAAAATGTCGAATCTATTATTTAATTTGTTTAGTAAATTAGTAATGTACCATTCAGACAGTACAAGAAAAACGTTCAATTGCAATGAAAAGGAACCAGCGTCGAGCTAATTAGCAAGTAAAATTTTCGTTGCTATTGCACTATTTAATACAAGAAATTTACTTGCTAATGAATTTAGCAACGAAAATTTTCTTACTAACAAATTTAGAACCAAATTCTTTAAAAATAATATTATGTAGTGTAGATTAGCAACGAGACTTTTACTTGCTAATTAGCTCGATATTGATTTCAGCGATGAATTTTTTCATTGCTATTAAGCTATTTTCTTGTAGTGAGAAATAGAGAAAACAAAAATCAAATCTACTTCATATATATACATATATGAATATATATATATATTAATTACTTGCTTGAATGAAAGATCAAGAGAAAGTATACATCTTCGCAATTAATTATAATTATATATTGATGTGCATATATATAAAATATATCTGTACATAGGGAATGAATACATTTACATATATTTGTTAGAATTTCCACATAATTTAATTCTTGGATATATATATATAAGTTTTAAATAATTACATAGCACCATTTAAAAATTTAAAAGTACTATTACACTAATTTACAACTGATCCAACTACATAAATACAGTCATGTTTTACATTACAGATTGTCAGTGAATTAATTTGTAATGTAACACATAACTGCACTTAATTTTCATAGTATATATGTTAATCCTTTTCAAACTACACTATCGGTGCAATTACATATAATTCTCTTACAGTAGTTTCTCATCGCCATATGATAACCATCTGTCGAGCCTTTTGTAGAAGAACGTAGGTACTTTTCCGTCTCAATCATCGTTGCATACGCCTTCCAACGTCCATCTGATAAGAGTAACTGAGCACTTCCACACAATGTAGAGACGAGTTCGTTGCTCTTGAATGTAGCGCGAGCACTTCTGCCATGACCGCAGATTGTGCACTCGCAACGAGCCCATGATCATGTAATTTGAGCTCGTTGGTCGTGAGAATTGATCAGTATATATGTTAAAATTTCAAGAAAAACTAGGTTTAGGGCTCACTCTTTTGGCAGCTAGAAATGAAGGGAAAGTGCAAAACCCTTGATTCTTGGTTGCAAGAAAAATAAGCCTATGATTTGATTCTTGATGTTGCAAGAAAGATATGATCAAATTTTATGTTGCAAGAAAGATATGATCAAATCACACACACAAACACACACATACACTGTATTTATAGAGAGATGTATGGTTATTTTGTAGTTGAGGGGGGATTTTTAGGGTTTTGGATGACAGGTGTAGGGGTGTGATTGGGGGATAATGATGCCAAGTTGTAAAGGGTCCCACTGAATGGGAAAAGATGAGTAAGCAGAGTCATGAGTTTGTCTCCCTGCCCTTAAATGATTTTTTTTTTTAGGAGGCCTTAAATGTTATTTATGAAAGATTCTTACTCGGATCAGGTCTGGCTGAACCAAACCAATCATAGAGTAAATGTATCACACTTGTTATGTGATTGATCATTTTCCCTG
Source organism: Sesamum alatum (assembly GCA_034509735.1). Taxonomy (NCBI): domain Eukaryota; kingdom Viridiplantae; phylum Streptophyta; class Magnoliopsida; order Lamiales; family Pedaliaceae; genus Sesamum; species Sesamum alatum. The sequence continues at coordinate 3,268,718 of JACGWO010000002.1, read as the reverse complement.
AACTGTACACCAATTACATGATAAATATATTGCACTTGCCGTACAATTGGTTCAAGTTTGGTAGAAATAAGTTCAGGCCACAATTTACCTTTATCTATATGTATTCTTGTTTGTTTGTCAGAAGTTGTGGAGAAAATCTGATTTTCATGATAGAATTGAAAGGGGAAAATTACCCTTTTTAGTTGCATAAAATATGGTTCAATACTTTTAGTTATTTTGTTTTACGGTATTTTTAAAATGATTTTAAAATTAAAACAAAAATTGACATATTTTGTCTTCTGATTTATGGTATTTTCAAAATAATTATAAAATCGAGAAAAGTCGACATATTTAATCTTATGTCCAAGTTTCGGTAAAGCATAGTACATGGGACTAAATGAGTCGTGCTTTTTCAATTTTAGGACCATTTTGAAAATACCGTAAAATACAGGATTAATACATGTATTGAGTTTTTGCCAATTTTAGGACTATTTTGAAAATTTTATAAAGTAAATGACTAAAAGTGTCGATACCCTATTGTATGGGGCTAAAAGTGTAATTTCTCATATTTGAAGCTAGTGTGTGTTGTGTATGTGAAATTTGATATTTTATAAAAGTACTCTATGTATGTATGATAGTGAAGTTAAGGGTTGTGTGGTGTTTGGCACTGTACTTATATTGGCACTGTAAATTAATGCTTCTCCTTTGTGCCTATATTTATATATCCTTTTCTGCTCCCAGATTTTTTTAAGCTTGAAGCTAGCTAGAGCCAGTTCAGCACAAGCCAAAAGCTTCTTTAATTTGTGTGGTTGCTCTTTTTCTTATTTTCTTTTTTCTTTTATTTATTCACCAGCAGATGTGTTGACTATTGGTTTAAATAATTTTCTTTTCTATTTTCATGTGGATCATAAATAAAGAGGTTCTGATAGACAAAAGAAGATAATGATATTACTCTTTCTTTCAGAACATAGCTTAAATACATTTTTTATTTTCGACGTTTTCGTCATTTAACTTTTTAGGACAACATTTTGATTTCAAATTTTTTCATTACATTGTAATTTTAGTACTTTTTTTCTTTGGAGTTCACCCTTCTTGCTAGAAAAATGCATGTGTATCTCAACTAACATTTTAAAATTGCAGTTACTATTCCGATTGACTCATATTTGTCAGCATTTTTGTCATTTAATATTTTAAGTAGTATTTAATTTGATTTGTATCTTTTTAATTTTTGCGATTTCAGTCTTTTTTTTTTTTCGTCAGAGTTCACCCTTCTCGCCAGTGTAGGTAAATTCTGACGAAAAAAAAGATTGGGATCACGAAACTTAAAAGATGTAGGACTAAAATGTTACACTCAAAAGTTAAATGACAAAAACACTAAATACAGGACCAAAAATACATTTAACCTCTCTCTATATATATATGTGGCAAGAGTTTTGGTGCCGACAAGATATTTATTTTGGAAGAATTTATAAGCTTAATTTTTCATCGAAAATTTTACTGAATATTTTATGATTTCTCATCATTTCTATAAGTCTCAAATATTTTGTAAGATGCCTAATTAAGCAATTTATAAGTTTATCCAAATTATTACTATCTTCACCTTTCCAAAAAATAAAAATAAAGATCAACACTATTTTCATTTTCTTGTTTTTAGGTGGGAAGGCACTCTTCATGAAGTTTCTCCATTGAGATAATTTATATTGTGTGTTATGTTCTATTAATCAATCTTCAAATATGTATATACTAGCGTGTGTTCCGTATTATAAATTAAAAAATATTAATCAGATAATATAAGGATGATAATTTTAATTCTATTGGAATCGAATTTGGTATTTAGATCTTGCAATTTAAAATAAATCGCATATTAAGGATAAGATTAGCAGGAAATTGCAAACTAATGTGCCAATTTTCTTAAGTTGCGGGCCTTAATTACTAAACCGAATTCTAAAAGAACTAAATTTACCAGTTTCTATAATTATGAGATCAAAATTGCAATTGTCATTGTGTGTTTCACTACAGCCTTAAGTTGATTAAGTTGGGGGAAATTGCAATTTTAGTCCCATTGTAATTAGGAAGTGGCACTCTTAGTCCTATTGGAATTAAATATGGCAATTAAGCCCTGTAACTTCAAATAATTGACATATTAAGTTCAAAATCCACCAAAAAATGCAATATGACCAGAATTTGGGTTCACGTGAGGCGCACATGCCAAATTCTGGCCAAATTTGCAATTTCCAACGGATTTTATCCATAATGTGCCATTTTTCTAAATTGTAGGGCTTAATTGTCAAATTGAATTCCAGCAGGACTAAAATTGCCAACTCCTATAGTTATGCAATCAAATTGCAATTTTCCTCTATAAATTAATAATTTTATTTAAAAAGAAATTATCATGACAAGTTTAAAAGTTTGCTCAAATTATTTTACAATATATATTTTTAAGAGCCTACATAAATTTTCAGAATATATATTCGATAAAAATAGTTTCACAATCTCTTCGGATAAGATAAATTTTCATGTATATATATACTAGCATGAACCCGTGCTATGCACGGAAGATTTTAAATTCTATAATATTTTCATAAATTCTAAATTTTATAATTGAGTGTTATATTTTAATAACCGTCTTACTATATAAGAACAAAATTATTTATATAAATTCAATATATAGATATATATCTTAGAAGTTGTTAAAAAATATTATGAGCCTCTACCGTTGTTAATGTCCTATGTTATTAAGATGTTCATATTAAATAATCTTTTTCTTTCTAAAAATTCAGGTTTCATTATTTTATTTATAATAAGATTTGATATCTTACATATATAATGCAAAAAGTGAATAAGCTCCTTGGGAAAAGCTGCCCTAAACCCTCCTAAATACAGTAAACTTTCTGCAGGATCAGTTAAGCAAAGGAAAAGGAAATTAATCCTTGGAAAGAGAAAATAAAAAAGCTTAATTATAGAAGCTGAATTATTAACATGAACTCAACTTAAAATAGTACAGAAATGCATATATAAGCACTAGTGACTCTTGTATATATATTCTGCCTGCTCACAGCTTATATATACAAAAGCTGCTAGCTGATTATATATATATCTTACAACTCCATTAATCTGCATGTATGCATGGCAGCTACTAGCTTATATAAAGCACCTGCAGCTCAAACTATTACTCCTATATATATTATCTAATAATCATCAACAATTTATATACAGCCAGCTTGAGCTTAAAAACTATCAACTTATATAAATCCAGCTTTAATATCACCTTGCTTTTGTTGCTCTCCTGCTACTGAAACAATTATTTTTCATTTAATTGTATGTTAGAATATATGCATAAATATATATATATATATATATATATTCTTGTTCTCTGTAACCTTTTTTTTGTCCTTAATTTGCATGGATGTTTGCATGGAATGGAGTGAGGAAAGTAAGAAAAGTGGAAGGGAGAAAGAGCACATGATTCCCAAAATTAAAACTTTCTTGGATTTTCTTAAGGTTAATTAATTTCACTAAAATCTCAAAAATAAGTAAACTATTTACCGATGGGTTAAATGCAATTTATCTCTATATATGAAATTCTAAATGGTAAAAAAAAAAATCATTAGAAAATTATCGAAAAAACCCCACTGTAAAAGAGTGAAAAAATCCAAAAAAGAAAAAATTGAATGATGAGATATTTTGTTTCTTTCTCTCTTTCACGAGGGGTTTTCTTGGTAATTTTTTAATTTTCACATGGACTTTTTTTTAACATTTAGAGTTTCATAAATGGATAAATTGCATTAAATCCGAAATTTACAAATTATGCCGAAGCAAACGTACAGTTGCAACACTAAACCTAAAAACGAACAAGCAAACAAGGCATTAATCAAACACTAGCGACGGAATTCCACATTTGTGACGTATACACCCAAAATTTGAATCTGTAGCCAAGATTATTAGCTACAGATTTACAATCATCTAATGACGGTTGGACTGAAACGAATGCCCTATTTTCACGTACACAAGAACAAAAATACAAACAAAACAAAAAAACAAGAACCCCTTGATTGTTTGTGAGAAACAAGGTAGATATTTTCAAGAAAGGTTGTCCGAAGAGAGAAGCATAGAAATGCAAAGTCTGATGATGTAGAGCTTTCCCCTCATTTGTCTCATCATTCTTTTCCACTTGCCCATCTTCTTCCCCATACCCTCTTCCTCATCTGTCTCAATCTCTACTTCGTACTACTAATTCATTACCACACAAATTACTACACCAAATACACATATACATATATATATATATACATATGTGTGTGTGTGTGTTCAAATTTGCCTTATACACATATTTTCAGACATTTGGGGGGTGTTGGTACGATGTAGGGACAGTGTGTAGGCTTAAAATCCAGAGGCATGATCACGTGCTGTAACCTTATCTAGATGAACATCAAGAACGTACCTGCATGAACTCCATCATTAATATCATTTAATTTGCCAACCGTGTGTGTGTGAATATCTATATTTTCAGTATGTGAAGTTTGAACCCCACCATATTTATATATGAATATGTTGATATTATCTGTTCTTGGATCTTTTTTTCTTTTTGGGTATACAGTGCTGAACTTTCCAGAGAGGCGAGAAGTGAACAAGAGCCTCAGAATGAGTTCTTTTCTATAATATCTATTGACAAGGGGTCCCAAGTTGGGCCCGGGCGAAATCCTTAAGGGATCGTGTGTGCGGTACTAAAAGAAAAATAATACTAATAGCATTAAAGATAAATGTTTCTTACAAAATAGTAGAATTCGTTGTTATTAAGAACGAATTCAGTAAGAATTTTATTTGCTAATTAGCTTGATGCTGATTTTAGCATTAAATTTTTTCATAACTTGATGCCCCAAAAATGCACCCAGCCCAAGAGGGAGTCTACCTCGGATAAGAAGGCCTAGTAAGGGACCCAAGAATGCACGCAGCTCAAGAGAGACTGTCTCCTGGCGTGGGGGGGGGGGGGGGGCGGGGGAGAATGTACTGTAGCAGAAGCCTAGAGGTACACCCCTATGCCCATAGGAGAGGGTGACCTACCTTGGCACCAGCATGCCCTCATGCGCGACTGGCAGAAGGCCATCTGACCATTTGAAAGAAGGACGGCCACGTAACTTGTGACGAGGCCCGAGGATCTAGGCAAACCACCACACTCACTCCAACCAACCCCTAGGGATTCGGAAGCATATCCTGCAAGGAGGGTCATCGAGCCAAGAGCCCCAAACGGACACAAACTTCAAGATTTTCTCCATATTTGTTGGAGGTTATCCATAGCAACTATCGGTCAGAGTCCCAAGGGGGCTGCACTTTATTAATCGACAGGGGATTAAGGCTATAAAAGCAAGCCTCTCTTGTCTGGTAAAAGGTAACACATCTTTGCAAGACTTATCCACACAAAGCACTAATATTCTAAACATTCTATTATTACGTTTTCACTCGTTATTGCTTTATTTTACTCAATCTCTATTTTTTATAACTGCTTACTGACTTGAGCGTCAGAGTGCTAACGTATTTTTTTACAGGTCCCCTTTCAAGACTTGTAGACGTGAGGTTTAAAGGCGTCAAGTTTGGACCTAAACCCAACGAGAAATTTTTTGCTCGCATCATATATAGCTACTGAGTCATTTTCTTGTAGTGTGGGATAAATTATTTATTGGAAGTAATTACATTATTGGGAAAATTATTTTTACAGCCCGCTAAGTATGCCCAATATTAATTTTAGTTCGATAACTACACTCATTTTTTTAAGTCCAATAACTTACAGAATTGATTAAAACAAGTCCTCTGATGGTTGATTTTTACTTTCTTGGTCAAAAATATTACACGGCATGCCAACTGGATATATTTATAAATTTTTTAGGCTATGTGGCAATTGAAATGAGGTGAATTTTGACTTGAATTATATTATATATATACAGATATACTTATAATTTATAAAAATAAAATTATTAAATATTAATCCGGGAAAAATGCATTTTTGATCCAATATGTTAGGGGTGATGGCACTTTTGGTCCAGGCCTTTCTCAAAATAACAATTAAGGACAGTATATTTGAAAAATTGTCAATTTTGGTCCAAATTACCCTAATTTGGCCGGAAAACATCACGTGAGGCATGCGTGAGTGTGTGAAATTGGGGATTTGTACACATGTCCGGCCAACTTATACGCGTGGCATTTTTTTTTAAATATTACGTGGCACAACTGACGTGGAAAATTAACCATGTCAGCCATGCCACATAAGCCTTTTTCTCCCTTGCGTGTCGAGTTGTTGACAATGGTGACCCTCACGCCATTGAAACGCTGAAAAAGCTTCGTGAACAATGGCGGGATCAGTTTGGTGATGAAAGCGCCACCCATTTTCTCGTCGCGGCCGACGACGCTAGCCCTCAAGCCCGCGTCTGACCACATTCTGACGCCTTTTCGCCTTCCTCAGTTGGAGGCTCGTCGTGCTAGGACAGTCCTCATCGCCAGTAATGAAGGGTCTGTTTACCTTCCGTCGTGTGACCCTTCAACTTCCGCCGCCGCCTGAAACTAGGGTTTTTGATTTTTGCACGCCCCTTGAACTTCCGCCGTCGCCTGAAACTAGGGTTGCCCACTCTGTAATGTCAATTCATCTTTGCGCCCAAATGATGTTTCACCCGCACATTCTGCTAGGGTTTTGGCCGCCCCTCTTCACATTCCTTCGTCCGCTAGGGTTTCCATTGACGATGCTAAGCCTCCTTCGTCTGACCTTACGCCTAGGGTTTGCACTAGTGTTGCGCCACCTTTATGCGTCCTTCGTCTAATTGATCCCCGACGTCTCACCGCCACCATCGCTGAAACAACCCCCATTTCCATCGTTGCCTCTCCAAAGTGCACAAGGCTTGTGTGGCATAGCTGACGTGGTTATTTTCCGCGTCAGCTGTGCCACGTAATATTTTTTTTAAAAAAAAGCCACGCGCATAAGTTGGTCGGACATGTGTACAAATCCCTAATTTCACCAGCTCACGCACGCCTCACGTGATGTTTTCCGGCCAAATTAGGATAATTTGGACCAAAATTGAAACTTTTTCAAACATACTGTTCTTAATTGCTATTTTGATAAAGGTCTGGACCAAAAATGCCATCATCCCTAACATACTGGACCAAAAATACATTTTTCCCTATTAATCCCCCGCCCCAGACCCTCGCTCCCCTGCCGCCTACCCTCCCTCCCCCCTTCCCCGCCGCCTGTCTCCTCCCCACTCCCCTGGTGCCCCCCGCATAGGGGGCGACGACGTTGAGGGTGCCGTCGCCCCCCAATTTGGGAGATGCCAGTCGCCTAGACCATAACTAGATCTGGGCAACAGTGTTGTTGCGCCCTCCTTTGCGACGTTGTTGTCCCTGCAGGAAAAAAATTAATAATTTTTTTAATTTAATTAAAAGTTATTAAAGAAAATTAAGAAAAAAATAATAAAATATATTTAACTAAATAATTATTCAAATTTATTAATAAAATATAATTTTTATAATCAATTAATATTTTATATAATTTTTAGAATTATGATATTTTAAATAATGTCTGGTCAGCATTAATGGCCATGTGTCATTACACGTGGTTGTACACATGTATAAGTTGCCGGAATTTAACCAAATACTTGCCACGTGGGCATTTTCTAGCTAATTTTCAAAATTGCTGAAAACTTGAGTAAAAAACTCTAATTCGGACTAAACCTCATCAATTTTGCAAGATACTAGACTTAAAAAATGGGCATAATTATCGAACTAAAATTAATATTTGGCATACTTAGTGGACTAAAAAATTATTTTTTCCTAATTATTGTGGGATATGATAATTTAGTAATATTTAGCGAGTGTTTATTTGAGTGGATTAAATGATAGATAAAAAAATAAAAAGATGTGTAAAGTAATGTATTGTTTACGCATTTCTATGATAAGCTTTGGGATAGAGCAGGAAATTCCGTTTATGTCCTTCTAAAAACATTTTGACCATTTATAGGGTTTCAATTATCACTAGTAGTCAAACACATTTGATGAGTGAGCGAAATTAAAAAAACAATAATTATTATGTTTTTGTGAAAAAAAAAATATTAAACACACTATAGAATCAAGATATAAATTTATATTAACAATCGAAAGTGACAAGAAACACACGATGATGTATAATTCATGAATAATACAAAATTATTAATTGAAAAAGTTAAGTGATTAATTAAAGAACTGGATATCTTGTGAATAAATAAATGTGTTAAGGATACTTCTGTCACAAAATATTTTGTCATGAAAGTTAATTAAAAGATTTCTTGATTTCATGAACAACAATCATATTGTAAGAAATGCAATTCACTACCAGAAAACAAGGTTTTAAAAGAAACATTTGGTCCCTGAAAATAAATAGAGACGAAAAAGACAAAGGTCATATGTTTGAATTTCGCAGTGGGAATATTCTACCTCTAATTCTGCGACGAAAAAGTTTTCGCCTGTCGAAAAAAATAAAACAAACTTGAAAAATAATTCATCTCTGATTTTCGTGGAGGGCCCGTCTCCAAAAGCGTCACTAATGTGTAAGTACTTTCCTAAACCCGTTGCAAATACCATAATTTTCATGTTATTCATTACTGTGATTCTGTCTCTAAACTCACAGTATTTTCGTCTCTGAATCCCATCTGTATTTAACACACATTTCCATCTTTAAATCCGTCTTTAATAAATTCATTTACCTTTGTAATTATTTTGAATTTCTAGGTTCAAAATTTGATAGGATGCTCATCATAATATCAAAATACAACAAACAATATCGACTTGTAAACTATATTACAAACATTATCTATAAATATATTATTTTCACAACCGACAACAATATATCTATACTATTATATAAAGCAAACCCTGTTTTTACTAATAAATGGCGGTTACTTACACTGCAACACCAATTTTTCGGTTATACTGGTTATACCCCTAAGTTAGTTTTCATTTCTTTTCTTTCTTTTTTTTTATGTAATGTGTTGATTAATATGTATATTTTCTTATTTACAATAACTTTAAAGCGTGCAATATTATTTTATATGCACGTAGGAACGGCATGTCACGATGGCTAGTATATATATATATACAAACCCCATCATAACATCAACCGACAACAATACAAATCGAGTCATAACATCATTTCAACAAATCAAACAAATTAATTTTGCAAATATTCTAACAATCCAACCAAGCTATTAGCTAGTTAAGTCATACGAGTCACCGAGTAATTAAGACACAACAAGTACGTAGTTGTTAGTAACAATAAAGTAACTCGCGATTTCCACGAAAATATTGATGCACCTACTTTCCAGATCCACCGGCAAATCAATGATTTGTGTATCCCACATCTTAAAACAATTTACAGACTCTTTTACGTCTGCCGCTCTCTTTAAAGTATCTTCCTCTCTTTTTCGAGGCTCTTGCTCCCTCTTTTTCAAGCATTTTTCTATTTTTCGCTTCTTACTTAAAAACTCTCCTTCCATCTTCATAGCATCAGAATGTAATCCCTTGTTTTTGTTAACTCATTAAATTTCTCTTCATGAAACTCTCGAAATACATGCAAAACGCCCACACTCAACAAACAAAGAGAGTGCTTGGTGAGATTATAAGCTCTTTAGTACATCTTACAAGATGTTACAAAGTGTTTGGTAATTTTTAATTTTTTTTAAAAAATTTATAAATTCCAAAATTAAAATATTAGGAATTTATAAGCTTTTTAATTAAAAGAAGTAAGGAGTTCCTGATTTATTTTTTAAATATTTAACAAAATTGTCATTAATAATATCTTATAAGTTCTAAACATATTTTATAAAATATATGAACTTATAAGATATTTTAAATAAATTTAGCCAAACACCCTTTAAATTGCATTCAACACTTCGTCATAACAACTAATTTAAAAATCCTTTTAAGTTTTTGCAATTTTGGTCCTTCAATTATCGGAGTTTGCAAATGTTACTCTCAAAGTAAAAAGATTTTCGGTAACATTTGCAAACTCTAGTGATTGAAGGACCAAAATCATGAAAAATTAAAAAGTTACAGTACCTATTTGCTACCCTAGAAAGATAAAGGACTAAAATGTTAAAATACAAAAAATACAAAACGAAAAATGCATTTAAATCGTTAATCATGTCTCCCCCATTTTTTTCTCTTTTCTTTATTAAGGAGGATCAAAGCTGATTTTCGAACTCTTCCTGCGACTTGTTTATGTCTCCCCATTGTCATTCAAAAAGAGTGGAGATAAGGGTTTATAACATTTCAAAATCTTATCTTGAGTTAAAGCAAAAGAATCAAAGATATATAAGATCTTCATACCAACACACATTTATATATATTTATATATATATGATAAATTAAAATATATCCAGCTATGTGTTATATATATATATATATATATATATGTGATGTCAAGATTAGTTAATTAAAGTCTATGGTTGGGACAAGTTATGTCCCACCTGTGAGTTTTAGTCCATAGCAAACTCAAGGGCTAAACATGGATTGCTGTGTAATGACAAGAACACAAGTGATGAACCTGTTTGGACAACATGGGACAACACTTTGTTACCATTGGAATGTTGCCCTCATTCAAATCACCAACCCAAGATTCAAAACTCAAAAATCCAAGAATATATATACATATAATGCAGAGCTCGTCAATTTATGTAAGTATATTATGAATAATGACTAGTTTATAACGATTGTATTCAGTGTAAACTGAGTTTAACGCACCTAATAAGTTTAGTGGGGCTACAACAATAAAGTTGGACAATGTATCAACCAGTTTTAATGAAATAAACATTAATGATCAAAAGAAAGTATAATAGTGCATGAAAAAAAGTGGGAGGAGGGTTGTTTGGAGGATAAATTGCAAGTTTGGGCTAGCACATGGGGTGGCATAATAGGAGACCCAGTTTTAGAAGTGGCAATTTAGGACATTAAGTTTTAATTTTTTGTGCAATTTGAGAACTTCGACTATCAGAGCCCGAAAATGTGACCCAAAGTGATGATGTGGCATTTTTTAGGGTTTTAGGATCGGGGCTTTTGCTGACTAAGCCCAAAAATATAAATTCCTTGCCACATCATCATTTTCGATCACTTTTGGGGACTCTGAAGGCCGGAGTCCTCAAATCGTACAAAAATTAAAAGTTAATATCCTAAATTGGTACTTTTAAAATTGGGTGTCCTTATAATACCATCCCCTAATATACTGAATTAAAAAAAAAAATAGAATTCAAGATGTCAGTCCAATTTATTTTCAACACAATCCATTTTTTACCCAACCCATTTAAATTCAACTGAAATCCGATCCAATCCGTCCATTTATCACCCCTAGATGTGACTAAATGAAACACCTCCATCACAATATTCTCTTTTTAAGTAACAACAGGTTCAAATGTTGACACCAAAGTGGGAGGTGGGGTGGGGTGGGTGTGCCTACTGTTCATGATATCTTGAATCCAAAGAAAGATCTTTTTCTTCAATTATTAAAAGATTAAATTGAATTCAATTTATTGTAACTTATTTAAAATAAAAGGAAATATCTAATTATCGTGGAATTTGTTATGTTTTTTTTTTTGGGGGGGAAATAAAATTTGTTGGGATATTTGAATTTGGAAACTATTGACAGACCAAAAATTAAATCTCACCTTTTTGTACTTAATTATGTTAAAAATCTATGTTGCGAATGCAAATACAATTTTTTTATTGTTTGGCCTCTTTTTTAATATATCATTTTTGAAATTATATTTCATCAAAAACACATTTTGGTTACTAGTTTGTAGCTTTTAATCTCATGAAAATTATTTTTCATCTATTTAATACATATTATGCTCATTAAATATTTTTTTAATTCCTTCATTAACCTTAAGAATGAGGCCAGATTTTGAGCATTCGTTCTAATTAATTATGAAACTGTGAATTTAGACGTTGTAATCACTTTTTAAATTTCATTTGTTCTAAATTTATTTATCTCGCAATAAGTTATATATCTATAATTAATTATGCAATCGTCGGGACAAATTGGACCTAAGTCGGGTATTATAAATCGGTCACTTCCACTTCATAATATATTTATACAAAGCTATATTTAAATAAGGCAGCAAGCTTTATATTCTCAGTAAGCTTCGAACTTGTAACATTCAAGTGAAAATTTGTATAATCTTGAAAAGTATAAAATGATAAATTAGGGAAGAAAAAAACAAAAAAAGCTTGAGAACTTATATAAGTCTTGGGCTTGGGCTTTTACTTTAAGCCCTTCACTGAATGTATTTGGGCCCAATACCACTTTTCATTGGGTTGTTTAATTCCTTAACTCTCTAGCACAACCCATTGCTCTTGTGTTGATTATATATGATACCCCTAATCTAAAAAATTAAAGATAAGCCCAATCGGCCCAGTAGCGCCTCCAGGTGGCCCAAGAAATGATGGTGCACGTTTGTCGAGATACGGCCCAGGAGGGCAAGGCAAGCCCACCTATAAGTCCCAAACATGCATACATCATCCACTAAATTCTTAGCGGGTAAATTACATTAATACCCTCTGAGATTAGGTCAAAATACACAAATATCTCATGTCTTTTACGAAATTACATATACGTCACCTGATGTTATAGTTGAAATTACAACTATACCCCCTATTAAAAGGTAAAATCTTACACAACCACCCTCTAAAAAACATTACACTAACACTCCTTAGGGAGTGTAGCTGTAATTTTACAAAAAATAGGGGGTATTTGTGTATTTGAACCTAATTTTAGGGGATATTAATATAATTTACCCAAATTCTTATAAATAGCAAGTCAAATACTCAGAAATAATAACTTTACTTTTGACACTACACACATGGAATTGCACTCTAAAATTTTCTTGTTTCATTTAGATTATTTTCTCCTTTGTTTTGCATGTTCTCTTCACTTTAATTTTTCTTAAGGCCAAATTTCTAGACTCAATGCATTAGATTGGAGCTTTTTTGGTCACATCAATGTCATATCAATACAAAATATTTTTTTGACTACTAATGTCGTTCTATTTATATTATTTTGATATTTTCATACTCGATTCATGTAATCCAAACATTTTGAAGCACCCCATGTCCCATCTGAGACGACGGCTCAACATTTTTTTTTGAGTTGTTATTATTAATGTGTATTAGGGTTCATCAGCACCATAAAAGTCGAAAAAATTTCACAAAAAGTTTAAGATAATCATAGGATTAACATGCAAGATAGCAGATAACACTCAAATGCTTAAGTCAATAAATATTTTGATAGATTAAAGTAAGAAAAACTTGAGAAATGTGAAATAATGATAAAATAATTGGTGCTACAGAGTGTCGAAATTGAAATATGAGTATGGAGTGCATAAAGATAGCAAGTTGTGCATCTCTTTGATGTTTGAGATAAAGTAGGTGCTTAGTGAAAGACTCTTTACTTGTTGACTGACCTTAGTCCTCTATTTATAGAGAAATTTTTGGATTAGTTAGAGGCAATCTATATATTGTAAGAATCCTTAGGATGCTAGCTTCGAAATGATTGGACTTATCCATGATTTGGAGTTATCTCTTAAGAAATATGTCAACTTGAAGGAGTTTTGCGCAATTAATCGGTAATATAGAGAAGTCGGTTACCTGTTGCTTCCAATAGACGGATCCGACTGGATACGGAGTTCTAGCTGACGTCCTTTTAGGGTGATCTTCCCGTGATGTGTAGAATGTGGCTGATGTGGCTGCCTTCTTGTTTGATACTTAGGCTTGTTGATTGGATCTTATTTATAAACTCTGCCTTGTGAGTCTAGCGGCAAGACTGTGTTAAAGACCTTGTTGTCTTGAAATTGTGTTTGGGCTAGCAAGGTTTAGGTTTGTTGGTTGAGCAAATGGTACTTACTCCTCTGGTTTTTTGGATTGTATTCTAACTTAATTTGAATTTGAAAATTATTTGATGAGGGAGTCAATTGTTATGATTAACTTTGCTTTTGAAGTTAGAAATGAGTTTTTTATATTTTAGATAAGTAGATAGATATAAGATCTTATAGTATGTTTCAATATGTTATTATTAGATAGGGTAAATGCTATATTTGGTCCCTTAAATTTTTCGTTTAGAATCACTTTAGTCCCTCAAGTTCATTTCTTGACTTTAGCATCTTTAAACTTTAGTTTTTGTTTGGTCCTTCTGACCGTTTTCCGGCGAAAATGTGGCCTGATTTTTATTTTTTAAAGGGTAAAATGGTCAATCTAAGTTTAATTTTCACGTTAGTCCCCTAAGTTTGTAAAATTATCACATTAGTCCTTTTTTAAGTGAAAAAATTAACTCTTTTATATTTTTGTATGTTTAATATGATGTAATTATCTCATGTGAATAATCAAAACTTTGAACTCTTGTGAACATAATAATAACATCTTGCTTAATTTAAAATAAGCGGTCTCTTCTTCTTTTTTTTTCATTTTTAGTAGTTAAAAAACATAAAAATTATGAATTAATTTTATAAAACTTATATATGAAATCCATCAAATAATCTAGTTAACAAGTACATCCCACAAACTTTTGTTCAAAACCCCAACTGTTAATATTTCATAACATTGTTAAAATTTATTTTCTTAGACTTATTTAAGTCCTAAGCTTAAAAAATTACTAACTTAAATTTTTTATTATATTTTCAGATTATATAAGTTCTTTAAAATTTATTCATAATTTATTTTTTATTGTAACTTCAGAAAATGAAAAAAAAAAAGACTATTTTATTTTAAGTTACGCAATATTATTATTATGTTTACAAGATTTCAAAATTTTAATTATTCATACAATATAATTACATCATTTTCAACATATAAAAATATAAAAAAAATAATTTCTTGGCTAAGAAAAGGACTATTTTGATAATTTTACAAACTTAAGGGACTAAAGTGAAAAAATTAAATTTGATTTGATCATTTTACCCTCCAATAAGTAAAAATCCCGCCACAATTTCGCCGGAAAATGGTCAGAGGGAACAAACTGGAACAAAAACCAAAGTTTAGGGATGCTAATGTCAAAAAATGAACTTAAGGGACTAAAATGATTCTTAACGAAAACTTAAGGGATCAAATATGACATTTGCCCTATTAGATAATAAAAAGCAAAATTAAATGGTTTTCCCAAAAGTTCTCAATATAGGGTTTTATCCACTTCCAAAAGTAAAATAAATTCTCTTTTTTTGAAAAAAAATCAATTCCAACATAAATCAAAGGGTATTTTACAATTATCTAAATTGAGGTTTGACATAATTACGAATACCCTTTTATTATTTTAAAAATTACAAATAAATCTCTCAAATAAAAAATAATTATGCAGCCTTTAAACAATGAGTAAACATTGACTATTTTACCGCTGCTAATTATTTTTCAACAAAAAGAAATGTCAGAAAAAATAGAAAAAAAAATCTGGAAATGTGTAAAATAAATCATTCATAGAACATATTAATCCATAAAATATTTTAGAATTTTCTGAAAATATATAAATTATAATTCAGAATTCAAAAGGACATTTTGGATAGTTCACTATAAAAATTGGATAGAACACGAAGGTTAATGAAATTGACTCGCTATTAGACGAACGTTAAATTAGAGGATATTTGTAGTATTTCAAACAATAAGAATCTATTCGTAATTATGTCAAATCTCAAATGAGTGATTTTATTTATCCTAAATCAAAATATTAATATTATAAGGTTGTTAAAAGTTTAATTTAAAGGTATCCAAAGTAAGTTACTTTCAAAAGTTTAATTTGATTGGAAAAAAGAATAATTATCAAATGAAAAACATTAGAACTCCATTAAGATTTAATTCCCACATTGATGAAAAGGAACAAAAATGCAATAGCAAATGAGCCAAGAAAATTACTAGCTATTAATTTGCATCCAAGGCTCTCTACAAGGTGCAGGTGGGGTGAACCAATCATAATGTGCGCTCCCCCCCTCCCCCCACCCCCCACCATCCCGCTAACTTGCGCGGTCCCCCATTTTCCCACCTGAAATACACTCCTCCGCCACCCCCACCTCCTCTCCGCCACTCTTTTACACTAACATGCGCCATCACCTCCTCTTCACCACCGTCATGCCCCCATCTTCCTCCCTGAGAAAACCCACCACCCAAAAAGCCCTCTCCCCCCACCCCCACCCGTCGAATTCCCCAAACTGCCCTTCTCTCTGCAGACACTCTCCCTCCGCCACCCTTGACATTCTCATCTTCATCCTAGTTCTTTTCTCCGGCGCTTTCCTCATCACCTCGTATTTCTCTTACCTCTTCCAATCCCTCTCTCTAATTCTGCCGCTTTTCTCCTCCATTGTTTCCCAGTTGTATTGCCATTTAGCTTCCGACCCACAATCCCAGTTCATCTTCTTCGCGTTGTTCGTTGTCTCGTTTGTAGTTTTTGTTGGGTTCTTTGAGATCTGCTGTGGGCATAGGTCGCGGAGGTGTGGAAAGAATGGGTGTAAAGGGTTGAAAAAGGCGATGGAGTTTGATTTGCAGCTGCAAGGGGAGGAGTTGTTGCGGATGGGAGATGGGAATAAGGCGGTGAAAGATGTGAATGAGTTGCCGTGGAAAGGCGGGACTGAGGATAATCCAGATTACGAGTGCTTGCGCGCGGAGTTGAGGAAGATGGCCCCGCCAAATGGGCGTGCCGTGCTGCTTTTTCGCCTCAACTGTGGGTGCCCGATTTCGAAACTCGAAGGGTGGGGGGCCAAGCGTGGCCGGCGCCACAAGAAGTGAGTGAAGTTTGGTGTTAAATGTGGATTCTTGATTGAAAGAATAAAATTTTTATATCTTGGTTTATTGGAAGTTGTTGAACTATGATATGATCATCGCAACTTAAATGTGGAATTGGGTTTCGCTTGTTTGATTATGAGTGGTGTGATCATCAAATGTCGTTTATATCTTGGTTTATTGGAAGTTGTTGAACTATGATATGACCATCGCAATTTCAATGTGGAATTGGGTTTCGCTTGTTTGATTATGAGTGGTGTGATCATCAAATGTCGTTTATATCTTGGTTTGTTGGAAGTTGTTGAACTGTGATATGATCATTGCAACTTAAATGTGGAATCGGGTTTCGCATGTTTGATTATGAGTGGTGTGATCATCGCGGTTTTTGTGTTGCTTTTGTTGCTTAGAGTTTTTTATAATCAACGTGTTTTACTAGCTGTTGGCTTACAGTTTGTGATGGATGTTTTGTGTAGTTGAGTTTGATTTGCTACTGAATTATGTCGGCGGTTGTCATCAGAGTGTTGCCAGTCCGTTGGCTTTGATGAGTTCAGCTATAGGATAATGTTTTGCTAAAATGAGTTAAGTGTTGCCTAAACAATGATAAAGAGAATAGGATATTTGTTTCATCGATATGGGGTTTCTGTTCCTTGTGCTGCTGATGTATTCTTGTAGTTTGCAATCAAATTAATCAACTAAACTCCAATGCATTATTCTTCATGTATCTGAAGCTGTACATTGATCCTCTTTGCGTACTTCGCTCTATCATGTACCATGTCTAAAGTTGAACCAAAAGGATTCTGATCTATTTTGTTAGCATCGTTATTCCCCGTGATCTTAAATTGCTCTCTTCTATTATTTTTATTTGTGCATCTATGAACTTCAGCTGGCTATGCTATGGCCCTCCTACATTATGACCTTTCTTCATTTCTTGGTTTCTCTTTGTTTTACCATAAATTTTGTGGTAACATTTGCTCAGCTACCTTTTATTTGAGATTTGATTTCTTGATAAGCCCACACCGAATCCCATCTAATATCACCCATCTTATGCAATTTTATTAAGGTTTCGAGTTAAGAACTCTATAATCCTATATTATTTTTACCATCTTTAGTCCACTGATTGACATTGTCTCTGACCCTTTCTTTAGGAGAAATTATAATAGAAAATTCAAACTGAAACACTCCTCTATTGGTATATATACACCTTCAATCTCCACTGTTTCTGTGCATGTTACTTGCATTAATCATCATTTTGCTCTTACAGAAAACATTTGACTTCGCAGAATCTGTCAATCCTTTGATAAATGTTTATTTTGATTAATCGCATACTTACCTGTCCTCGGGTTTTTCTTGGTCTTTCGGTTATATTGGCTTGGTACTTTTACGCAGGAGGGCCTGAGCATGTTGCCATTGAAGACTTTCTGTTCTTATTCCTTTGAATTTTGACTTTATTATTCTTCTTTATGTATTAAATATTGTACATAGTTGGTATCTGGTTGGGGTAGGAATGGAGAGGTTATGTTGAAGAAAGAATACAATAGAAAAGCAAGATTTCCTTCTTGTGAAGTGTGAGCCTTCAAAAAGTTGTTCTTCTGTATCATATTTAATGCATTAACTCAGTTTTCTTTTCCTTTTGCTTTTCCTGGAACCTTCTATCTCTAGCTGTAACTGTCTAAACATGCATTGGGTAGGTGGTCTAGATGTGAGTTTAATGCATGCGATGAGCCCGCTAGCAAATTCACAAGAAATGAAAAAACCTATAGTAATTAAGGAAATGGCAAGATTAGGATGCTTTGCTCAAGTTAGAGCAGTTCCATGGAAGCTAGTAAGAGATCAAGATTAGTAACTTTGTCAACTTTATTTGAGATATTATGAATTCTTGTACGAAACGAGGACCGATATTGTGCAGATAATCACGTAACTTCACATATCTCTGTGCCACCCTTTGATACAGTATAATGTTCTCTTCTTACAGTCAAATTGTGTCTTTTGTTATTAGTAGCCTCACTTGGATAAAGAGTATAGGCGGTAAGGCGATATATGATATTGCTGCACATGAATAGTTTAGTTCTGCACTCTAAAGGTGATATATGGTACTGCACAAAGTTACTTGGAGAGCAGAAGTTACTTAAGGGTTTGAAACGATGTACTTTGTCTTGTTATCAGCGAGTCGGATCTCTCATTTGATTTATCGTGTTTGATAGTCACTGCATGCAGTTTATCCATCCTCATGCTTCATTAGACGTGTCTCGTGTGTGTGTGTGTGCTGTGTGTGTGCAAATGTTCATATATGCTGCTCTTGTGCTCCTTTTCATTATCTGGAACAACCTGCATAAGTTTTTCGTCTGCCACATATAACGTTTTGCCTTCTTTTCGTTCTCAATCAGTTCAAATCTTACTTTTTTTTGCACGCATACAAACTTTAACTCTGTTTATCTGATGCCCCTCTTCAGGAGTCTGGCCCTCCCCGGCGGAGGAGGAGATCATCGCTGACGGTGGATTTATCACTTCCGGCTCACTTACTGTTTCTTCTTTCTCCATTGGTTTCAGTCGCTTCTCAAAGACCATGTTTAGGAACTATCTTTTTCTTTTTCTTTCAGCCAATTTGGCTGCCTGATGAATCTGGAAAAGAAAAAAAACTTGCCCACATTCTGGTGGGAAGCTCATCTCTTTCTGTATACGAATTTAAATCAGAATAAATCATTACAAGTGAATAGAATTTTCAGACTTCATGTTTAGCTTTGTGTTCTGTAGTTGTGTACGATAAGTCGGAACATATTGAACTATATCTTCTGTAATGATGTAGGCAGGCATCCAACATGTTTTTGACTGTTTTTCAGACAACGAAAAAACAAAAACAAGAAGAAAGCATCAAATTCTGGCGATTCATACTTCTATACGGTAACGCCTTTGTTGAGTCAACAACGACGCTAAACAACATGACGATGGTATAATTCATACACGACAAACGATCACTATGGCGACAAATGAACTCAAGATGATTCAACAACAATGATATATGCTACAATCGAATGTTTTTCCACAAAATTTGAGATGCCCTGATTCAGCATCCAATGTGCTACCAATGCAAAGAGAAACAACGGTGACGACTAGAAGTCTTCGTCCATCTTGAACTCGTAATTCTTGGAACCATCTTGCAGACTTGACATGACGGAAGCCTTCTGATAATCGCCCACTCTTCTCTCAAAGAAGTTAGTTTTTCCTCTGTGCAATTAAGCAGTAATAAATCTCTTAAACCAAGTGCAAAAAGTTCAGCTAGCAGTGATAAGAGGCGAAGCAGGCAAAGTGTTCTGCGCTAGTGGATGATGGAAAAGTCGAGAACCAGAAGTTCACAGACCATCAAGGTTCACGATGATTTAGTAGTGATTAAGATTGTATCATAATCTAGTTTGTAGTAAGACTTACTGTAAAGAAATGAATTCCATCCAGTCAAAAGGGTTTTCTACGTTATACTTCTTCTCGTATCCTAAAGCAACCTGTGAGGCAAAATCATAGCTGCATTCAGTTTGCCAAGCAATCCATTGTGTGTGTCTGTGTGGATGAGAGAGAGAGAGATACCAGCAGTCGATCGGCAACAAACTTTATATACTGGCTCATTAAAGTTGAATTCATACCAATCAGCGCACATGGGAGAGAGTCACAGACAAATTCCGTCTCAATTTCAACGGCTTCTTGCACGATAAGATGAACCCTCTGCCAATGTAGTTGCTTCCGAAGTAAACTGCAGATTAATAAAAAACGAGATTACCTTACCGCTTGATTCAACAGCACTAATCTTAAAAAATTGTAGCTGGAAGCAGACGATTACCTGTACAGGAGGCAAGCAAAGTCGCAGTGGAGACCTTCATCTCTCGAAATAAGCTCATTAGAGAATGTCAATCCCGGCATCAGTCCCCTCTTTTTAAGCCAAAAAATGGCACAGAAGCTGATAATGAGAGGATACTTCGTCATTATAAATGAAATATCACAAATATGGAACGAACACCTTTCTATAATAATTTGTGGTTGAGCAATAAAATCCTGTGGGTGTACCTCCCTGAGAAGAAAATGCCTTCTATACAAGCAAAAGCGACGAGCCTCTCAGCGAATGAGCTTGAACTGCAGATTGGCATTATTAGTACAAATGAGTAAACGATATTACACACCAATCATGACGCAACCATGCATATGAAGATAATGGAATACCTCTTAATCCAATTCAAAGCCCACTTGGCTTTTTGTGCGATGCAAGAAATGTTTTGAATTGCATTAAACAGCGTGTTCTTCTCCTTTGAATCCTTGATATAAGTTTCCAAAAGCAAGCTATACATCTCTGTAAAAGACGGTAAATAAGTTCAAAATTGCTTCGAAGAGCCTGAAATGATACCAAAAATTACTGTAAATTCACCTAAAGATCTATACCAGAATGTATGTTTTCCATAGCAGTTTGAAATCCGTAAAATGCCCGGGCCTATCAACAACCAGAAGAACCAATGTCAGCCAAATAGGGAGCAATTAAACATATGGAGTATAATTCTCTATAGTCAATGTAAATTCAGTGAAAAATCACTTCTGATACAGAAAGAAATTCTGTGCCAATAGACCTTCTCATAAGAATATACCCGAGATGTGCCAACTCGGAATAGAAAGGCAACGAAATATGAAGGAAAAAGAACGAATAGACGATAACAGAAAGCAAGAGGTTGTATAGGTTTGCATTCTTGTCTTCCTTATGCAGATTTGATCCCATATTTATCTGATATAACTGTAGATCAATCTAATGATGAGAAGAATTGTGACTCAGGAGAAGTTGCATATCAACTGAAATTCACTTCAAGCCAAGACAACAATTGTTATATACATAAGATAACGACTTCTCAGAAACATCCAAGTACCATCACTTCTTGATTTCAAATACAAAACCATTGCGGGTGCAGTGAACAGAATCAAGAGAAAAGGAGCAATATGAACCGACTTCTAATGCTAACACTGGTTCCATTCCATAAACAGAGTACCAAAATTTCCAATGCACAAAGGATCGTTACTCGACTCATCACCTCTGGAATTTGCACGTCATTCAGGAATCTGGCGGCCAAATTTTCCAAAACAATCCCATCTGATGCAGCAAAGAATGCCAGCACATGACTTATAAAGTGCCTTTCAGACCGAGACAATGTCTCCCAATGCTGCACGTCCTGTGAGAGGTCAACCTCCTCCGCTGAAGCCCAATATTCATGTTAAACACAATTAAGAGAAAGAAATGCAGCGGACAAGCATATAAAGTAAAATATATAAAGGGGTATATTATTTCACCTGAATAGTCACACAAAAAACATTATTTAAGCAGTTTTAAGCATTCACATTAAGTTTCTAACGAAGCTCTCAAATCTTTCACCAGATGAGAATACCTATCGACTTTACCGAACATTAATATGTGACAACTCACACTAACTGCACAGAAGTTGAAGCAGTCTCTTCTCATAAGGTTAACAAAGAGTGATTCTCCAAATTTGTTTCCTTCTCATTTTCACTTATCTGCTCCAAATTCGAAGTCCCAACACATCGAAACAAAAACCTATGCAAATTATACTAATATATTCATACCAATTGAAATTATGGGAAACAACATTCATTTAAACTACGTCCTTTTGTTTGGAAAAGAGAACATAAGTAAATAACCCCTTGTCCAAGATATGCAGAAACAATACTCGAACAACTCTTATGACCAACAAGAAAGAAGGAAAAGACAAACATATTCATAAATTTGCAAACCAAAAGAAGAATTGAGAATGCAATTACACTCCAATCCATCTACTAAATAATACGCATGCCTATTACTCAATTCATGTACAAATGTAAGAACCTAAAACTGAAAATGTGCATGGCCCTGCAACAATCAATTCAAAAACACAATAGGGCTAAAAGAATTCAATCCTTGGAGCATAAACTAACAATTCGTACCGAGAACAAGTGCATAAGAATTAGTCCACATCTAATACACACAAACACAAATGAAAACCCTTCTTTACTCGGGCACAAAAATCAAACCAAAACCCAACTGAGAACACACTTTGCTACTCAAAGGAAACACAAATTAGAAAAGGGCTGAATTCAAACAAGCGAAAAAGAACGTATCTTTACCAACTGACAACATCTTTGCACAATCCAAACAAAACCCACAAACACAATCCGCATAAATCTTTCCCTACACAAACATATGCATTATTACCAGTCCAAAAACTGGCCTCCGCTTTCTTGTACATCTCCCAAAGCTGCGGGTACTTAATGGGAAACATGCAGTACTTCTGGGGTTGCTCCATCAAAATGGGTTCTCCCTCTTCTTCTTCCTCTTCCTCAATTTCCTTCTGTTCAGACAACACTCTCTCTGTTTCATCATTTCTCAAAGAACCCATCTCTCTTTTTCCTTTCTTTCTTTCCTTGAACCAAGAAACGAGGAGAAGTACTCTTATCTGTATATATATCCTATGTTGGAAAATAGAGAGAGGATGAACCCTACAAAAACCCCTTGAGCAGATAAAGCGACAGGGTTTTGAAGCTGGGATTCCAAACTCCAATTGCCCTCGAAAAGATTTTACCTTTTTGTTTCCGAAGAAAGCAGAGAAGATTTTCTTTTTAGGTTTGTGCGTTGTCCTTTTGCATGGCCTCTTGTTTTCTTCTGGTTTATTTAATTATTATGAGACTGACCTTTAATGGTAATTACCATTTTGTCCTCCGTGTAAAATATATCAAAAATGACAAATTAAGATATATATTTGGAAAATTTGCATTTTTGGTCCATATGACAGGATGGTTTGCAATTTTGGTCTTGTACTTCACTAAATTAACATTTTTTGTCTCATAGGATGACAAAAACGTTGAAATTATGGTCTCATGCACTAATCATGTGAGACCAAATTTGTTCGATTTTGAGACTATATTTGCAACCTTTTTCAATTTCATTAGATCAAAAATGTTAACTTGAAAAGTGTGGGATTAAAAGTATAAATTTTTTTGTAAACTTGAATGAAAATAAATATAAAAATTACAAAAGAAAAGTGAATTTGGATAAAGAAAAAGAAAAACAAGAAAACAATTACTAGAGAACCCAAAAACACTGGGATAATTCTTTTTATTTATATATAGAAAAATATGATGTAACGCAAAATCAATAGTAATTGAAATAACATCAAAATAAATAAATAAATTTATTCAGTTTTAGGCACAAATTACATTCCCCAATATGCGTACACAAGCTACTAGAAAGCTTATAAGATCTCCCTATTTGTTGGAAAATTCAACCCCCACAAATGGTCCATCAATGAGGTATTTTACAGCTAGACTTAAATATTCAAGTTAATGGGGCCACATGGAAGAATTGCATTCACGATCCAATCAAATCAAGAAAAACAATTTAGATATTGTTTCTTTTAAAAATAGAAATATTAAAGAGATAATGGACAAATCACGAATCATGTCATTCCAAAATTTTGATGTATTTAAATTTAATCATAAAGATATCATATAAAATGTATAAAGGAGTACTTGAAGCTCATTCAAGACATATAAAATGTATAGGGCACGAAGGATGAAGCTAGAGAAGAAGGCCAAAATAAGTTTCTCTATGTTTCTTGAGTTCAAGAATGTTTAAAGCGGTCAAGGCGGATATCGAGTCGTTCGTCAAGGGCGCACAATAAATTATAGCATTTAATGATAGACGTTAAGCCTGATTAGAGGAAATTATATGACATATTTCATTGTTTATATACTTATTTTCTCTTGGTATGATGCTTGTTCATGGTTGCATTTCTGACAGTTTAAGAGCTTTTCGTGGACAAAAGACAAATAAGCAAATAGCTCAAATATGGAGAAAAAATCAAGAATTCTGATAGCCCGTGACCTACGAGCTATCAGAAATCCACCTGATAGAAGCGCAAAAAACATAACCCATGACCCACGGGTTATCATACCTGTACTGGGCGAAAATCGCAGATGTGCTGATCTTTAATTCTGATTTCTTGCAATATGAGAAGAAATTTATTCCTTTTGTAATTAGCCCTAAAAGTTGGAAAAAAAAAGGATCAAGGAAGGAAAAAGAGTTTTAATGGTAGATAGATTCTTTTTCCTTTCCTACCATAATTAGGACTTATTATAAAAGGAGGAGAAGATGGAAAGATGAAGGCATTCGATTTTCAGCAAAAAAATACGGAGATTCACGTTTTGGGAACAAAGGAAGAAGACGAGGAGCACGTGAAGAAACGAATCCAGCACGGACGTGACGACCCCCAAGCCTGATCTATAACTTCATGAGTTTTTCTCAATATTTCTTCTTAGTTTTAGTTCTAATTAGGATAAACTACTTTATTTTGTGCTAGGGTTTATGGAAAGCCTAATTGATGCAATGTGTTAAGTATTTTCCAGATTAATATACTTCGTTGTTTTCACATATCCATGAATTATTATGCTTGTTGTTATTATTTGAGAGCTTGATCACCTCTTAGATTTATTTAATTGTGTTGATGAACCAGAAGGGAATTTGGCATAGCGGAAAGAGTAATTCATGGTGTGGATTGAATGCTATGACGGCATACATAGGCATGATTCATCTGATTACATAGGTTTTTTATAGATCATAATGCATTATTGCCGCAAGTCTTAAAAAGGAGGAATCTACTAATTCCTTAGTTGTAATAGGTTTGGTACAACTAGAAAGAGTATGTCAGATTAAATTAGAAAAAAATCTAGTATGTGAAAATACTTGTTTGTTAGATTAACCCGTTAATATTGCATTCATTGTATCGATTAGGTAGACCTATAGCCTTAGCATCTCCTCTCTACATGCATTCTCCTCAACGTGTTAATCTATCATAATTGCCTTTAGTAATTTCTCGCAGTAATCATAAATCATCACAAACTTTCGGTCATCCAAATAATTTGAAGTTAGTCATAGTTGTGGTTATTATTTCGTTAAATCTTCGTAGGATCGATATCTTTTATACTACTTGATAGCTAGTGCACTTGTTAGTAGCATATACATATTTTCGCAATCAAGTTTTGAGCTCTTGGATTCTTCTTGGTATCACTTGGGAGTTGACCTTTATTCCTACTCAATATCATGACCATGAGTTGTCCATTTGAACCTTCAAATTCTGGATTGTTGCATCTTGATTCTGGAAACTAGTGTTGACCGTGGTGATAAATGTGGACAACATTTCTTCTAGATTGCTCTTCTTTTCCCGCGGGGGTTGTTATTGTGGTTGGTGGTATCCCGGTGGTCTGTGCTGTTGATAGTTACTCCATAAAAAATTGGGATGAATACGCTATCCTGGATTGTAGGTGTTGGAGTATGGGTTGAAATTGGACCTGCCACCATGAGAAACAAAGTTAGCATCTTCATAAATAGCACTTATGTTCCTACCTTGCAGTCTGACTCAATTGACCCATTTGAACACATGCACCGTAAGGTCCTACGGTTGCCATATTCCACATTGCAGCTCTAAGGTCATCCACTTTTTGCGTTAGTGCAGCCATCTGCGCAGACAATGCAGTCACGATGTCAACTTGGTGGATAGAATAAGTTCCCAAGAAGATCCAAGTGGAAAATATACTTCTAAATCCTCAAGTCCAAAGCCTAAAGGAGATCTACGAGAAGATTTTACATTTGACTCAGTCAAGTTTATAAATAGCACTTATGAAGAGAAAAATTAAAAGATTAAACAGAGATTGTACTTACTTTTACCTATCAAATGTATATTAGTATTTGTGTTAATTTTTTCTTGTGTTTTGATTTTCAGACATGATAAAATTTGTGTTCACAAACTTGGCACTCCCATTGGGATGATTCTATATCCCATCTCTTCTCATCACAAATCAACTTGAAAGGCAAATGGAGACAAAGAACAATCTTTCCAACTCCCCAAATTTCAAATATCATATGTCAAGCTTCTGCTCAAGAAAACAATTATGTGGGGGCAAGTAAAGATGGTATTATTGTTTTACCCCTCAAGTTCCACTTAAGTTGGAGGCAAAGCAAAAAAAACCAAATTGTGGAGAAAGATTTGATCGTTGATTGTAATATGGTTCATTTAGACGTCAACAAGTCCAAATATTGACATTGCAACAGTTATGATGGTGGAAGCCACTTCACTAGAAGAACAAGTTGCACTATTGATTGTTGTTGTGGAAATTTACTGAAACATGTTCAAGCATGTGATGATCCGATTAAAAAACTTCATAAAAAGTCTGAAAGTATCCCAACGTCAAGTGAATTTGAAGAGCAAGATTTTTCCGTTGCATGTGGTGCAAGCAAAGGAATTCATGTTTATATGTTGTTGTTGAGCATTTGAAGAATACTGTCAATGACATATGAAACTCGAGCTCAAATTTTCAAATATTGTTTCAAGACTTACACAAAAGGATTGAGCAACTTGGAATGCTAGAAAACTAACAGCCTTCAAAGTTTCAACAATTTACGGGCCATGGGACCCTAGACAACTTGGAATAGATGGTGTTCTTTTAACCAACTAGATTATTTTACCCTTGAAAGACTCTACTTTTGATTGGTACATTGATCTTGAATCAAACTCCATTGATAGTTCGGATGATTTACAAAATAAGTTTTTCAGTCGCTTTTATAGTACTCGATGTATTGTTAGCACGATTGAACTTGCTAATCAACATTACGGTAAAAATGAGCCCGTGCTTGAATACATCAATAATTGAAGAAATCTCTAGTTAATTGCAAAGATACTTTGTCTGAAATCCCTGTAGTTGAGTTATGTATTGAAGGCGTGCATTGGGAACTTAATTACATCTTCATACATTAATGCACATGAGGAGATGTATCTTCACTCTTACAATGGTAGTAATCATATAAGATTTGTTTGACCTGCAACAAGTCAACAATAAGTTAATCGAGGGTAAATATGGATTTTCATCTAGTGTTTTTTGTTTTTTTTTTTTTTTGTTAATATCAACAAATTGGGTGAATTTTACCTAATGGGGACATATTTGTTAGATAGAAGCAAATTTATAAGTACTAGATGTAATTTTTCAAACTATGGGAAATTTACGTGTAATTATACCAAATCTCAGGGGAGGGTGGTGTAATTATCCATTTTTTTCTTTTCCTTCCATGATTTGCTCACTTGTTAATTATTTTTTTTGAATTTCATGTTATATCTTTTGCTAATCATATTTTTTCACCTATCTTTTTATTTATTTGTTTGAATATGAGAGGATCTTTTATATTTTTAAATAAACTAGCTATTAAGCCATTTAAAGCGCTTTAGGGTTCCCTAACCCTATTTTGTACCCTATGGCATAGTTTGGTTGGTGCCATAAAATCAAGCATGATAAAATTGAATGAAATAAAAAAATAGAATAATAATTAATCACATAATCCATTGTGTAATGTTTGGATTGACGCATTATGTGCGTGATATTCCATGAAATAATATAATATGGTATTAGTTGACAAAATTATAAAGTATGATTAAATATAAAAAGATCATTAAGGATATTATTTTTTAAGTTATTTTTATTTCAATATTGTAGCTTGTTAAATATTTATTGACATGCAATTTTTAAAATAATAATTCTTGTGAAATATTTTCTCTTTTGTTCTCTACTAGGAAGAATGACGTGCGATTCACATGTTCAAATATATTTTTAAGAGGTAAATATATATCATTTATAGTTAGCTACAAAAAATATTAAGTTTATATATTATCCATGTTTTCAATCACTGAAACATTAGTATATATAATTAATATGTTTTCAAATAAATGATAATAATTGTTTTAATTGATAACGAATTAGCATTTAGTTCTAATATTTGTATCCACTTTCTACATTTAATTGGTACTAAGAATTAAAAGAAAATACTCCCTAAAATTGATACTTTGCATTTCGTATGCACTAATGATTATATTTCATGATCTTATATCAAACCAAGTAAAAATAATAATATTTAAACATTTAATATTAAAATAAAATTGATTAGTCAAAGCTCCTTAATTTTGGATTGTTTTTGCAAGAAATTCAAATTTACTAAAACTTATAAATTTTTATTTGTAGGTTTTATTATGAATATTTGGTATCTTTACTTTTGTTTTTTTAATTTAATAAAATTAGTGTTTTTATTTGCATATATCAATTTTTATTCTTGGTACTCATTTAATCTTTTTTAACTTTAAGTTATTTTTAATGAATTTATTTGTTGAATATATATTTCTCTTTGGTTTATTTATTTCTCATCTTTTACTTCTAGTTTCACCATATTAATTAACTCATTTTATATTTATATTTTATTATTACTAAGTTGATTTCTCAAATTTGCTAATGTACTTAAGATGAAATTATAATTATAGAGATGAAATTTAATCTATAACTAATGTGTTACTATACTATTCAGAACTTTTACTTTTAATTGTAATTGTTTTATTGTTTATTCACTATTTTATTGTGACTTTTCTTATTTTCGTAATGTAAATTATATGCATATATTTGTTCTTTTGTTATTTTTCAGGAATATGTTTTTATTTCTAATTTTTTAAATTTATTTATATACCAATTTTTATTTATATTTAAGAAAAAATAATTCAAATTGAATAAATTTTTAGTATCATAATAATTATGTCTTATATCTACACGCCCAATAGTTATGTTAATTATATTCAAATATCAACTATTATATTTAGATTTTAAATTTGGTTATTTATTTTAATGTCAAACTTCAAACATTGAAATCATTTTTATTGTTATTTTACTTGTATGGTATTATTAAGAGATAAATGAATCTAATTTATGCCTTCATCTTAGAAAAAGTACTTTGTATTTTATGTTGTAAAATAAAAAAAGCTAATTCATTCATGTTGAATTCTATCTTGATAAATTAATTAGGCTTATTATATATATTCTGAAATACTTAAGAGAATGCATAGATTGTGGTGATTTTTTTTTTACATACAAGTCAAACAGACAATGTAATAAATGACTGCGAAGTTAAAGAATTAGAAAATTCTATCAATATCCAGTCTATAAATATATCTTAAAGTTCTATGAAAATTTCAATATATTATAATGATTGAAAATTTTTATTTTTGAATAATATATTATTCAATTGAAATTCACTCTACATCTAACATGCTAATATGATATTTTTAAAATCTTATTTTCTGTATCTTATTTTTTAATTAATGTTTATTCACTAATTTATCAACGTAGTGCTTATTGATGTAAATAAATTATGCAATTCTATAGTTTTTCTTTTATTACTTTTTATCAATATTTGTTATTTCTAGTTTTTTTAATACATTATTAGTTGTTTAACTTATTTTTAATATTAAATAATATAGATTAGTATTTTATATTTTATTCATGTGTTTTTTATTTTAAATTTTATTGTGCCATAGTAAATTAATATTTTCTTAAAATATTCAAGATTTCTTCTAGTAAAGTACTTGTGTTGAAATATTATTTGCATTTTTATTTTTTTAATTGGTGATTTTATCCATTCTCTAAGTAGTCCGAACAATTAGGACTACTAAACAATTTTACCTTTTTATTCTTTTTTAGAATTTTGTTAGTTATTAAAAGGATTACTTAAACAAGGGTTGGAATGTCTTTTCACAATGGCAATAAGCATTTTGAGATTTATACTTTTATAATACTATAGATATAGATTAGGGATGGTAATGGGTCCGGTCCCGAATGGGGCAGGTTTTGATGTCTTAAACGGGTCTCGGGGTGGGTCCGGGTCTTAGGGGTTTGGATCCGGACCCGCCCCGATTATTATTATTTTTAATTTTTTTATATTATTTATATATACTTATATAAAATATATTTGTACACATAAAAATTTGTATAATTTAGTTATACTTATATATAAGACATAAACTTAATAGTTTAATAAATTAAAATAAAGATATAAATACTTTATAAACATTTTAATGTTTATACAAGTAACATATTTTCTAAAATTTTTAATATTTCAATGCTAAAACATGCATAAAATTTACAAAAAATATGTTAACTTTTCATTATTATCATTGTGTCATACTTATAAAGTTATGGTAGTATTATTTTTAAAAAATATATATATATTTTTAATATTTTAAAGATATTAACCGGGTCTACCGTGTCCAACCCGACGGGTCCCGGGTTCGGGAAGAGTTCGGGTCCGGGTCTGGAATTTTCTTGGCGGGGCGGGTCTCGGATTTTGGTAAACCCGCAGCAGACCCGTCCCATTGCCATCCCTAGTATAGATTAGCCCATGCTTCTACGCAAAATTCGGTAGCTTTTTTGTTCCCCCTTTGAACATTGAATTCGAGAAAAATATTGTAATTCATCATATACCATTTATAAATTACGAGCAAAATCTTTCAAGATTTTATCACAAATTATTCTTTTATTTTGAGAAGATTTTAATACAGCAATAATTACACCGTCAGACATAAATATCCATCATGAATTATGACCCATTTATATGAGGCATGATTCCGAACAATCAATCTTGATGATGGGCAACAATCAAAGGAAAATATCAAATTGGTGACCGGACAAATTACTAAAATACCCCCCATGGAGCCGCTAGATTTAGCCCTATGCAATGAAAATTCGGACAAGATAGTAAATAGAGACAACTTTCCTATTACAGTCGAACCTCTATAAATTAATAATGTCGGGACCACGTAATTTTATTAATTTAAAGAGGTATTAATTAATCGATAAATTAATCATTATTCTATATTATTCTACATGAATAAACCATATACATTGTATTGACTAAATGAACGATGTTCATGTACAATATGACTAATTAAATATAATACATCCACTTAAAAAAAGTTCATCAATGTACGTAGTATTAGTTAAAACTTAATGCAAGTTCATTTATAGTAAGAAAATCAATCAATATATAAACAACATTAATCATTCCTAATTAGTCAATTCAAAGCAGAACCAACCAACCATGGCTTCATATCTAAAAGGTGTTCAAAAATTAGACATGACACATCAAATACGTAACTACGTGAGTATAAGAGAGATAATTCCACATGCACTAAAAAAGATTTGCAAAAAACAAATATAATCATATTTTACTAAGTTGTCCTAGTTATATTTGTACTTCTGTAAAATTATTAATTTATAATATTTAATGGACCATAAATTTATATAAGGGTCTTTCGAAAAATTATTATCTTATTAATTTATCAAAATTAATAATTTAGACCTTGAGTCCAAATCAGGACCGAAAAAAATTATTATTTTAAAAAAATTATTAATTTATCAAGTATTACTTTATACTTATCATTATTTGATCAAACGTGAAATTTTGCTTGTCCAAGGTTGGAAAATTCTAACCCGGATAAACCTGAACCAATCATATGACAAGTGCAATATACTTCAGTGTGATTGGTATATAGTTCAAAAAAAATAATCAATCACATAACAAATATATCACACTTGTTTTATGATTAATTTGATTCGGCCGAGATTGTAGTGAATCTGAATATGGATCTGATGTGATCGGATCTGTACTACTCTGACGTTTGCGCTTCTGTCATGCTGCCATATTTCAGCTAAATTTTTTTAAAATAGCACTCGTGTTTACAAATGCGGTGTAAAGTGAATATTTTTTTAATAACAAAGGTTTTGGACCGCATGTGAACGCATTTTCATAATCTAGCCTAATTTTTTAAGAATAATCGAGAGCACGATTTTTGAAATAATTTTGCCCTATAAAAACTGTCCACATAAACACACACTGAGACGCATATCTGTGTGTGAAGCTGTTTGAATACTTGCAATCATTTGGTCTTTCATTTCTCCAAGAACCAATGGCAAGCGAGCAGTGCTGTTCTAATCCTCCAACTCTAGACCCAAACTCTGGAGAAGGGGAAGTGCAAGAACTTGGAGGGCTCACCTGCTATGTTTCTGGGTCGACTGATTCCAAGATTGCTGTCTTATTGATCTCAGATATTTTTGGTATGTGTTGAAGTTAGAGATTTCTGCTATATTCCTGATGGAGTAGTTGCAGTTTGACTATGATTATGCTGCACTATTTGCTTGTTTTCTTGGGTAGTTCTGCTGTTTATGAGGTGCTTGATTGGTTGTTTACCATCTGTTTGATGTTATTCTTCTAAGGATTACTGATTGAGTATTTCTTTTTATTGTTATTGTATAGAATCACATGTGCTTTAGGAGGTAGATCTGGCTGGTGTAGTGAAAACAGTACTATTTTTGCTTCAAATAAAACATAAGTGAAACAAGAAATACAACTCCGAGAATCTGAATAGAATTGGGTTACAGTTGTGGCTTTTGCTTCATTTTGGTTCTTCATGATTGGCTGAATGTAATGGCTTTTATTGTTGCTTCTATAAAGTTTGGACTGTGAATTGGGTTGTTCCAATTCTGCTAGTATAGTCTGAAATGATGTTCTTTTGTTCGAGCTTTCCCCAAGAGCACTTAGACTACCTTTTCGTGCTTGATTCCTACTTAGAGAAGTATACATCTATTTGAAAACATAATATGTTGTTCTTGACCATGATCGTTTCATCACTCTGTAATAGGACTAGATGTTGTCACAAGTACGGACTGTCCGTCCGGGTTTATTTTAACATAGCATTAGGATCTAGATGTTTTCACAAGTATGTCTGGGTTTATTTTAACACAGTGTTAGGATCTATCTTTGGATAGTCCTCAGAAGCTAAATGCGCTATCTGTCTTCTAATGAGTTGTCGAAGTGTTTGTATAGACGTGTGCAGTTGTGCATCTAGACTGGTTTATATGCGTTCCATTTTCATGTTTATAGAGAAATTCTTGTGGCTGTTGTACACATTCTAAGTTTGCTCATTTTGTTTTACTTATGCAGGATATGAGGCTCCTAAGTTAAGGTAAGCGTCCCTATGGCAGTCAATTGTGTTATGAATTATTTCTTTGATATCCCTTTGCTATATGTAAATTTTAACTTGTAAAAGACTCTGCCTTCTTCGGGAAACATGGTGTGTGTACCTATTTCAGGATTAACATCTTTTTTCTTTCTTCAAAAACCACTGAGACTTGGTGGGGGATTTTGGGGGTCCCCTCCCATCTAATTAAAGGAAAAAAAATTACAAAGTTCAGAAGAATATACAAGCCCGAAGGACAAAATGAAAAAAAGCGAAGAGGAAAAAAAAACTAAAAGAAGGAGAGGAAAAAGAAAAAGGCCCGTGGGCCAAAATATTAGCAAAAGAAGACCAGCAATAGCATGTAGGTCGGCCCAAAGTATTTGTGAGAAGGTTTAACATCTTTTTATGTGTATCAGTTTCAAGTCTCGGTTGATCTGACTAAATTATTTTGTTGTGATGAGCTTCTGCTATAGAGTTAATTTCAGAATTACATAGGAACTCTGATGAAATCATGGCTTTCCTCTTTTCATGTTCAGATGCTGACCTATTGCTGATGTCTTAATCCATCTTGCTCAGTAGTATCCAGAAAGATGTTCACTGAATTTAGTCAGAAGGATCTGCATACTCCCCCTTTTCTCCTTCTTTCTTTCCGAGCTGCTAAGTTGAGATTTGAGAAAACAGACAGAAATGTGCTCTTAAGTAGTTACAGTTTACTATCCCTGTGAACTAGCTCTAATTCTTGTGGAGATTATATTGTAAGAGACAGACAAGCACGATTGTTGGTATCAAATCTTTAATCTGGTAAATTCTACATCCCATGCACCTGATAGAGAGCGAGAAGACAGGATATGGCTAACTTTAATTATGTGAATATCAATATGGACAAATTCGTTCTATAAGTTATAAGTAATCAGCATGTTATATTAGGCAGACCTCAAATAAATCCCGTTTATGTAAATTCAATTTCCAGTATATTTAGGGCGAAAGATTTGCTTTAGCAGAATTGTGCCATGTTATTTGTGATGTTAACATTGATCTCATACTCCATATATTTATCCACTGTTAGGAAGCTTGCGGACAAAGTTGCTGCTGCTGGATTTTATGCTGTGGTTCCAGATTATTTCCGAGGAGATCCGTGCGATGCTGAGAGATTTCACGAAGTCTTTCCTGATTGGATAAAAAATCATGGCCCTGTAAGTTATCTTATTCCCTTAAAACTATCTCAACTATTAAAAACCAACTTTCTTTTCTTTGCTTGTTCCATTAGCTTGATATATTCGCCAAAAAGAAGAAAAAAAAGAAAAAGATTCAGATACGTATGGAGAACGTAGTTTCCATTGATTTTCTGACCCATCCGTCGAATTTCAACATTACTTAATTCTTAAAAGGAAACGAACTTACGCTTCGGAACTTTTGTTCGCTATTGTCTCTAAAAATTTAATTATGCTTTTGTAGGAGCTAGGAGTTGAAGACACAAAGCAAATCATCGAAGTTTTAAAAAGCAAAGGCATAACCAAGTTTGGCGCTGCAGGCTTCTGTTGGGGAGGTCAGGCTTTTTCTTAGTGTTAAGGTCGCAAGTTTAAGTAGTCTCATTGATTTCTTAATCAAATCACTCGTTAAGAAAAGTTGCCTGTTTGCTTAAGTACCATGATTTGCTGAAAGTGTAAATCCCGAATTTCATTTCAGCCAAGGTTGTTGTGGAACTAGCAAAGGAAGGTTATATCCATGCCGGGGTGCTGATACATCCTTCATTAGTATCTACAGAAGATATTGAGGGTAAGATGTTCACTTTTTTCTTGGTTGCCGTGGTTAGAACTAAAATTCAAGTAGTTCTGAAATTTGACAACGTTACGATTCTCAGGAGTTAAGGTTCCAATTTCAATTCTTGGAGCTGAGATCGACCAAGCGTCTCCACCAGAGCTTGTGAAACAGTTCGAAGTTATTTTAAATGCTCTGCCTGAGGTAGGAATCCTATATATTTGTACTTACATCCTATTTCTTGAATCGATCTAATAATACTTCCTTACATGAAAGTCGACTTCCGTTTCTCGTTTGCTACCGTCATGGATACATTTTCCTCGTACATGGTCATGTTAATTAACATATACGAGTACACAATATGATATACTTGTGATGTTCCACATACATGTTGCTTGAGATAAAACATCTTAACACTCTCGGTTAAGGACTGAGTTGTGCGTCAACGATGCTCAACATTTTTGTTGAGAATTTGTGATAATGTAAATGAAGTTTGGCCATATTTTCTTATTACTCCATAGGTTGATGGCTTTGTCAAGATATTTCCTGGAGTTTCACACGGATGGGCCATAAGGTGCAGCGATGATGATGAACACGCTGTGAAGAGCGCGGGGGAGGCTCACGACGACATGTTGGATTGGTTTGTTAAGTATTTGAAATAAATCATGTTCCCTTTGTTTGTTAAGTAGCTCAAATAAATCAGAGAAATGTGAGACGTTCAGAGTATCATTCGTTATGGCGACTTATTGGTAGGGTTATTGATAAAACATTCTTGCAGCAATTCTGGGATTTATATGTATAATAAGGTAATAAAATTGGATTGTAATGTAAGTGGAGTTTTTATGTAAAATGATAAGTTGTGGATTTGTCTTGGATTTATATCTGGTTTGTTTATGTTTTCATTTGCAGCGTCAAATATGTGTTTTCAATTTTGTATAACTTTCGTGTGAAAATGAGAATATGTCTGAATTAGTTAACTAGATTGTGTGTTAGATTGAATTGTGGTATTAAATCAATATATTTTAATGAGAATACGTATAAATAAACATGAATAAATATCATATTATGGAATTCATGACACAAACTTAACCTAATAATTGAACTACAATAACACGGGACGAAAAAATATCACATTATAGAATTTATGATACAAACTTACAGTTAACATCAAAAGATGGAGATCTGAAAACTTCGCACTTTATGTCAAAAACCCGTCATAGCTATTATCTTTTGTCTTTTTTGTTGTACTAAAGTTATTCTTATTATCGTTGCGAACATATATAGTGCAACAACGAAAGCAATTTGTCAAAAAAAGTTTCTCGGATATATGTATGCATGTATAATATGTGTTCATGCACGCACATAAGTGAAAATATTGTCAATATTGCGTGCGTAATTTGTGTACATCGGAGATACATAAAATGTATGTACTACCTGCGAATAAATGTGTTATACACAATTAATTTTTACATTTGAAAGATATTGAACAATTATAACATATAAAAGTAAGGACATAATTTATAGGT
This sequence comes from Sesamum alatum, assembly GCA_034509735.1. Lineage (NCBI taxonomy): Eukaryota > Viridiplantae > Streptophyta > Magnoliopsida > Lamiales > Pedaliaceae > Sesamum > Sesamum alatum. The sequence goes on along the minus strand of JACGWO010000002.1, from coordinate 3,231,811 downwards.
AATTGATTAGTTATGGCTGTTAATATTTAATTTTACTGTGGATGAATTTTACTTATTTATTTGAGTTTGAAACCTATGCTGGATTTCAAACCATATCATAAACAAGGAATATTTTCAAAACCTAAATCGATCGAACAAGTAAAACTAGTGAACGTTGTCTTGTTCTTTCTCAGATCGATGGCACCTTTCGGCACATATTCTTTCTCAAAATATGCATCCATGTGATCCTTTGCTTCAGACGATATATATTGTCCTCATCATTGTGCCCATCAATTCGCATACATGTTTTAATATTTTCTTCCTCAAAGCAACTGATGCATAACATAAATTGACTCTGTGCATTTTCCATATTGATATTGTGTTTAAAATGGAATTGGGATAGGTAAATATTCCACGACGAAGTAAAGATATTTGTTGCCATAAATAAATTATATGATTTTTCACTGTATAAATAATATCTTTGTAGATATAACAAGAAGTAGAAAATACAGTTACAACCTTATCCAATCTTACCAACATGTCATACACACACATACATACTCGCACGCACGCATCTGTATGGCATGTATCATATGGCAAATTTGCTCGTAATTTATTTGTGTATAGAAATTTTTTATTTTTCATGCTTCAATACGTTCCATTTTTTGAATTTATAATTAGAGAGTAAATGCCATTTACCGCAAAGATTTAAGGTTCTAAATAAATAAATATATATATATATATATATATACATATTTACTATAGCATTTCAAAATGTTCAAGCAATCTGCATTATGACAAAATTTTGGAGTTTTGAGTTTAACATTGTTCTCTCATCAAAGTTTTGTAGTGTTTAGGTCCTACAAGTAGACAAGTTATATGTAAAAGTAGAACTGAAAAATAAAGAATTGAGAATGTTTATTATATAAGGTTTTACTTATATATACTCCATGAAGGTCGTAAAATTTAAATTTGATCTTTTGGTTTATTACTTTCTCGGAATGTTATTAGTGCACCATTAAGAGGATTCGGTTATAGCCTCCAATGCTTAAATCATGAGATTGTTAAGAGGATAAGCTTTGAAAGTAAATTTGGTAAGTCAAAGTTATTCTCATGTGTGGAGAGCGTTTATCTATATCTATACTATATATAAAAGTACAAATTTACAAATGTTTGTTCCCCATTATGAAAGGACAATTACATCCTTACTCATGTACTCCTTTTAATAATATATAAAAAATTAATTATAAAAGAATAAAATTTTATAAAAGAAAAGAAAATAAAAGTATTTAGTAGTCCTAATTGTTCTAAGTACTTAGAGATTGAATAGTACATACAACTAAAAAAAATTATAAATATCTATACAATTACTTTTTTGTTTTCATAAAATTTTAAGTGAAAATGTTGTCATTATTGCGTGCGTAATGTGTGTACACATAGAGATACATAAATTTATATATTAGCTGCAAATATATATGTGTTATAGGCAATCAATTCATACATTTGAAACATGTTAAATAATTATGACATATAAAAGTTAGAACATAATTTATAGGTAATTAATTAGTTACAGATTTAAATTTTACTGTGGGGGATTTACTTATTTATTCAAGTTTGAAAACTATGCTGGATTTCAAACCATGTCATGAACAAGTAACATTTCGAAACCTAAATAGAACAAATTAACCTAGTGAACGGTGTCTTATTCTTTCTCAGATCGATAGCACCTTTCAACAATAATACCGTGGTGCGATGTTTCATATTATTGGATAACTGTCCCATGATACAAAATATGCATTCATGTGATCCTTTGCTTCAGGCGATATATATTTCCTCATCAATTGTGCCCATCAATTCGTATAATTGTTTTGATATTATCGTCATCAAAGCGATCTATGCATAACATAAAATAACTCGTGCATTTTACATATTGATATTGTGTTTAAAAATGAATGAGATGGGAAATATTCCACAATGAATTAAAGATATTTGTTGCTATAGTAGTATAATTCTCATACATAACTGATATGATTTATAACTGTATAAATAGTATATTTGTAGATATAACAAGAAGTCAGAAACACCGTTACAACCTTATCCAATCTTACCATCATGTCATATACACATACACGCACGCGCGCCCACACGCACATGTATGGCAAGTTGGAACTTTTGTTGCAATTTCATGCACATATAACATACATAAGACTCACATATATATATATATATATATATATATATATATGTCACAAGCTTACCAACACTTAAAATTTTAATTAGGGATAATTACACTCTCCTCCCCTGAAGTTTGGTGTAATTACACGTAGACCCCCTGAGGTTTGAGAAATTACATCTACTACCTCTGAGGTTTGCTTTTGTCTAACAAATAGGTCCATCCGTTAGTCAAAATTCACCGAATTTATTGATATTAGCAAAAGAAATTGAATTAAAGGTGAGATTTGCTTTTGACTGATTTATTATTGACTTATTGTAGGTCAAACGAATCTTTTTATGACCAAACTATCCTTATATATGTCACACGTTAATGCATGAGAACAGGTATATTTTCACCATTATAAGGGTAATTTAGTCATAAAAGATTTGTTTGGCCTGCATTAAGTCATTAATAAGTCAATCGAGGGTAAACATCGATTTTCATTCAGTTTTTTTGTTAATATCAACAAATTCGGTGAATTTTAACTAACGAAGGGACCTATTTGTTAAACAGAAGCAAACCTCAGGGGTACTAAATGTAATTTTCCAAACCACAGGGGGTCTACGTGTAATTACATTAAATCTCAGAAGAAGGGAGTGTAATTATCTCTTAATTAATTACACGTCGCATAATGTGCTTAAAATTAAAAGGTTGAAACTTAATTAGTTTTAACCGATCATTTAATATGTGGGGCCCATTGCATGTGCCAGATGTTGCGCATGATACTTTTGGAATTTGTATCATAGCCACCATATTTTTCAACAAATTAAGTAATATTATAAGCGTCTAATCAAGTGAACTAGAGATCGTATAAAAATGAAATAGTAATGAGTAGTTGTAGAATGGGCACTACAAAAAATGGGTAATCTCATTTTTGGTACCATATTTTAGGGCCAGTTCATTTTTGGTCCCAATCATTACAGGAATATCAATTTAGGACATTATTTTTTAATTTATCTCACATTTGGTCCCACCATTAGTTTTTTTGACCGAATTGGCATGTGAGAGTCACATGTCCGTTAAATGGTTGGAGGGAAAACAAGAGAGCTTTGGTGGGATAATTAACATACTTGACACAAAATAGGGGGAAAATGACAAATTATGGCTCAAAACCACCATTCGACCTCTTCCACAAATATGAGAATTGATCTTCCAAACCTGAAAAAAAATGGATTAAACAAATGAGTCATCTTCAACAAAATCAACTATAATGTAATGTAGTGTTGTTATGTTTTGTAACGGAAGTTTAATTGAAGTATTACTTTTGTTGCTCCTTGTTGTTGTGAGTGGTGTAGGAAGTATACTTAATACTAACTAAACTTTGTCATCTTCTTGTATTTGTGGAACTTCTACTATCCCATTAATTATGTGATATTATGTATATCATACAGCATCACGTGAGTTGCACGTGTAGGGATATATATGCATCTAGAGATAGATGTGAAACTACTATATGTACAATATCATTTTCATATATCTTTACATCTTTCCATTAGTAATCATTATTTTATACTATTATAATTTTTTTGTAAGAAAACATGGGATTATCTATTTTATATTGGATCTAGTAAGTCAACAACATAATTTAAGGCCCCGTTTTAAAATTTTTAATTGAGGAGGGAGTATAATAATTGTATTTTTCTTTAATTTTTTCATAACATTTTATTCAAGTCGTTAATATATGATTTTGTGTTAAATTGTAAATTTTGTCCATATATATAATTAAAGTTTTAATTTATTGCTTTTCAGTTTCCATGATGTTATATCAAAAGACATTAACACGATAGTAACAATGCATTGTACGAGAATAGTTCAATGTTAATTAACTAAAAATAAATAAATTAATCGAATATTCATCTTCGATTCACAAATAATTCAAATATAATGGCATCGAGGATGTTTCATTCGAAAGTTTCTGATTTATTTTAATGATATGTATTTCTTATTTCTTTAAAACTTTTAACCTTTTCTTATATAATTACTCCTCCTACATTATCTTTTATACTTCTCTATATTATTTTTAAATTTAGGATAAATTATATTGACATCCCTTGAAGTTAGACCCAATTACACAAACACCTGTCTTTTGCGGAATTATAGCTACACCTCCTGAGGGGTGCTAGTAATTTTTCAAACAACGAGGGGGTATTTGTAATTATGTCAAACCTCAGGGGAGGTAGCTGTAATTTACCCTTAAATCTAACGTAATCTAATTAAAGTGGAGAGAATATTCTACTTGATGTGAGCTGAAATAACTCGATCTGGGAGATAGGCCTGGACGAAAACGGAGTGGACTTCAAGTCCTGCAAGTCGAAAAAGGGGACCTAAAAAAAAAATACGTTCGCACTCCAACGCTCAAATCAATAATTAGTTGTAAAATAATAAAGTTTAAGAAATGATGAAGAATCAATGATAAGAAATAAAGTAGAATAACAGATTGAACACTAAATATGCTTATTGCAACAATGTGAGCAATTTGTAAGCCTGGGCGGATAGAACAATTGTTAGCCGTACCAACCGAGGGGGCTAGTATTTATAGGATAAGTCTTTCGGCTCATGAGGGCTCTTGTCTCCCTTGGCTTCAGGAGGGTGGTTGTACATAGGTCTTATCAGAGTTCCGAGAAGGTAGGTTTCCTAAAAGGCCGGAGGCAGTTGGGGATCTTATCCTAATAGGATAAGGACGAGCATGCCTTATCCCCGCGTTATTGCACAATTGGGCTTCCTCTTTGTTAGACTTTGATTCAAGGGCCAGGCCAAGCTCTTCTTACCATCTACGCTCGTGCTTTTATCCAGGTGTCCGAGAGGGCTTGGTTTGGTCTTTTTTTTTTGGCTGGACGTAGCCTTTTGGGCCATAATTCCTACCCGTCACGGAGTTATGGGATTCCTCTCTAGGCTTTGATGTTTACTTTGGTCTCCAACAGGCCCTTCCTAGTTTTGGGCCTTGGGCTTAGGCCAGCCATTTCTTGCATATCAATTAGTCCCCCTCCCACTTTGAGGGGGCGAGAGCGCCTTCAATCCCCCATAGAGTAGGAGTCTTCTGGGGGTCACAGACAGGACTTTGGTCCTCAACAAGAAGTTCTTCTAAGGTAAGCATTCTTCTCTCTCAAGGGAAGGATGATAGCTTAGTCGGATTTCAAAAGCCTTTGTCAGTCGAGAATTGGTGGCTAGGGTGTAGTCCACCTATGGATTTAGGCGCGTGGAGCTCACTCGCCTGACGTGGGGGTGGTTATCGATAACTGCACACACGACCATAATTGTCGCACGTTTCGGCAATGAGGGGTGGTTGCTTGGCACATTCTTCACTTAACTGTAGCCTTCTTCCTTGCCTTCCCTCTTAAGCGCGCTTCTTTGTCTTCCCTTCACTCCATTTCCTTCCCCACACGTTTTTTAAGAGAAAGATAACTGGAGTTAGTACGTCTAACCTCCATCCTCTACCATTTCCATAAATCTTCATCTATCTCTTCCATTTTTTTTGGGCTTAGTAGCATAAAACTCCCCTGTGTTGTAAAAACTCAGCGATAAACCCCTTTATGTTTTAAAAATAGGCTAAAACCCCCCATCTATTTTATTAAATGTAGCTCAATCGCCCCCATCCGTTAAATAGACTTAACGGCGTTAATATTTTTTATATGACCGTTATGCCTTTTTTTATTATATATTGTTTCTTATTTTAATGACGGTTGGATCTTCTTTGATTATATAATAACTGGCAGACCTAATCAATTAATTTCAACCATTAGATCTTAAAGAATGAAGGTCTAGATTCAACCAATTATTTAAATTATATTATATATAAATAATTATAATTATAAAAAGGGTAAATTACATCTACCTCCCTGAGGTTTGGTATAATTACAAATACCCCCTCGTTGTTTGAAAAATTACAAATACCCCCCTGAGGTTTGTAATTTTTAACCAGATGCTTGAAATTGACCATTTTGCCCTTGAATTTTTTATTAAAATTGTAGAAAAATCGACTAAGGCAAATTGCATTATTGCTCCTCTGTGTAAAAAACTTAAGAAACCTCTCCCTGCACATTGTAGTAAAAAAAATACTAAAAATTAAATAAAAATAATTTAGTGTATAAGGGCATTTTGGTCAGTTTATCCATAAAAATTAATGAAAATGGGTTATTTGTTAGACGGTTACAAACCTCAGGGGGTATTTGTAATTTTTCAAACAATGAGGGGGTATTTGTAATTATACCAAACCTCAGGGGGTAGATGTAATTTACCCTATAAAAAATAAATTATTATTTTATATGTAAAAATAAAAAAAAAAAGAAAAAGAAAAAGAAAAAAACCCTACACCCACCCCCCACCGCCTTGCCACCCCCACTCCCGCCGCCTACCCCCTCCTCAGCCCTGCCCCCGCCCTCCCCCGCAAATGGGGGATGTGACGCCGCCCCGCAGATGGGGGCGACAGCGTCATCGTTGCCCTTCTTGTACGGGGGTGGCGTTGCCCCCAAATTTGGCGACATCGCCGTCGCCCAAAATCAGATCTGGGCGACGGTGACGTCGCTCAGATAAAAGAAAGAGGGAGACGCAACGCCGTCGTCCAGACTAGCTAGGGGTGGCGACGCCACCGTCGCCCTACTGGATGGCCGCCGCCCCCCAATTTTTTTTTTTAAAAAAATTCTTTTACTTAACTTAATTATATTCGTTAAATGTATATTTAAGTTAATTAAAAATAATTTTCAATAATTGTAATATCTAATAGATATTTAATTAACCATTTTTCTAACAATATATATTGAATACAATTAATAAAAAGATTTAAATTAAATTATAAATTATAATTATTATATTTGCTTAACATTTATATTCATGTAGATATCTAAATTTAAATATTTAAATTCAGTATATTAATATTTTTAATGCAATTTTTTATTATTTTGATATCTTGATATTTAACATAAATATATTTAAGAATAAAATTAGTTATATTTTCAGGAAATATGAAAATGCAAGAAAAATTCTTCAAAAATATTCAATTTGAACCATGGTAATTTTAGATGTAATACAGGGGCAGTTTAGTCAATTAAAAACAAAAAAGGGTCAAAAAAACATGCAAAGATCAAGCCCAAACGCACTTCAGGTGCGTGCAACCCACCTTCCGTTAATTTCTAACAGAAGGGGGGGGGGGGGTTTTGTGCTAAATTTATTAAAACAGGGGGGGGGGGGGGGGGGCTTTTAGCCTATTTTCAAAATACAAGGGGGTTGTTTAGCTATTTTGCCAAAACACAGGGGGGTTAATTGGAGTTTAGCCTTTTTTTTTTCTTCCTCTGGAATTTATAGCTTCTGTTAATGGCTTCTTTTGTTGAATCCATCCACTTTGTAGGAGAACATGCGGCTAGTGATGATCTCTTTGAAGCCACTTCCCGATGGACGACCTTTGGCTCGTCACTCTTTAGGGGTGGCCGAAGGTGGAGCCCACGAAAGGTTTCCCAAACCCAACAATGCTGATGGATGAGTTAGATGGGGAGAAGTTTGTTGAGGACAATGAGGAAGAGGGCTTCTCTCTTGAGGATGAGGAAAAAAAATGAGTCCTTAGGATCTGATGAGGAGGGGAGAGAAAAGCCGACCCTATCCTGGTGGATAGGGATTCTCATTTTAGGGCAACCAACGTTGCCAAGTTGAATGAGGAGTGTGGGGTTCCTGCCAAATTTACTATTTACGTCCTCTCACCTGACAGTCTGCTGGAGTCCTTTCCCCCATAGTTGTTTATGCTTTTTTCCTACCTAACTGAAAGTTGGCATTCATTTTCCCCTTCCCTGCTTCTATGAGGAGGTTCCTAGGACTTTTCAAGTCCCTTTGAACTAATTATCCCGGAGCTCCTTCTGACTTCTGGTTGGTTTTTATGTATAACAATGACCTTGTGAATGGAAAAGCTTTTTTTTTTTTTTTTTTATTGCTTTCAACTGAAAAAGTTTGAGCCGATGTTTTTTATTTTGCCCCCCATAGAGGGATTCGGTTCATATCTGCCCCCAAACACTAGAGAGGGAATTCCTTTTATGTGTATCCTCCCACTCCCTGGGCTTTCCCCGATGAGTGGATTACTGACCTCCCTCCCGCCGTCTTCTTCTCTAGGAGAGATAGCCAGATGTCCTTTCTACTCTACTGGAGGAGTTGAATCTTAACCCTTATGATAGCCGGAGTTTGATAGATGAGAGACTTCTTTCATACTTTGGGTTGAGCCCCGATGAGGTCCCTCTGGAGGAGCCTCTAGGTACTTTTTGTTGCCTTTTGTGATATCTTGATCTTTACTTTCATTTTTGTGTATCTGATCAGGATATCCTTCTTTGCAGAGAGCAACATGTTTAGTAAGCTTCTGGGAGATAGCGCGCGGGATAGCCCAGGGCACCCTCAAGTAGCCACTTATCTTTCTCGGACTCCAAGGGGACTCCTGCTCCAAGCGATTCGAGGGGAAAGCGGTCTGCCCTTATCGATCAAGGGGGCTTTTCCAAAAGAGCCGAGGGAAACTCCTCTAGCCAATCTCCTTCTGGGAGCTCTCTGCGGGTGAGCACGTGCCCTGCTGCCGCGCCTCCTTCTCCCCCTCCTCCTCCGCCTGCCAGTGGTTCCTTCCCCAGACGCCAGCCTTTTATCCCTGACTGGGGGGTTTACACCCATCAATTTATGAAGGAGAGAGAGGGAGAATAGGGGTTCTTCTCTGAGCTTTTGAGGGGGATGGTACTCCCCAGTGACAGACGTTCCTTGTCCTCTATTTCTAAGAATGAGCTGATCAACACCCTCTCGTGCTATGTCTCCAAGGTAAATTATTTTTATAGTGTATATCTCTTCAGATCTTGATAATGTTCTGATTGGATTTTGTTTGGGTTCTGTAAAGGTGGCAACAGTGACGGGGGAGCTTCTGTGCTGCCCTATGGAGACACCTTTTTCGTCTCCTGTCGTTGGGCATAGAAAAAGGCTGGAGGAACGATTGGAGTGGATGGCCACCGACTTGGCCAAGACAAAGAAAGCTAGAGGAGGTTGTGGGGAAGTACCAACAGGCTGGAAAGGAGCGAAAAAAGGCCCAACAGAAGTTCCCGGCTCTAATGAAGAATAAATCAGAAGCCTTAATGAGGGCGGTCGAGAAGCCTCATTTGGACTTTCCCGACTCGGATGAGAGAAAATAGTACTTGGAGTCATACTGGGAAAGCCGCCTCTTAGAGTACAAAAAGCCCGAAGAAGGGATATGTGGCTAAGGTGGCAAGGTCGTTCCTAAGGTATGGCTTGAAGACCTTCAAGAGCAATTCGTTGCTCAGGGGTATCCTTCCGGCAAGGCAGAAGTTTTTTTCCTCGATTTTGAGGCGGCCTTAAAGAACGCCTAAATCCTTTTGCGAACTTTCCCCTGACGGTAGAGTCCCCCGTAGTTGATTCAGGTAATAAGGTTGTCCGGCTGTTATCTCTTTTGACTGAGATTTTTAGGCTATTGAATAATATAACTGGTAAATACTTTTTAGATGAGGACCTAGATCACTTGTTGGGAATAGTGATGGCGGAGGTTCGAGCACTTGGGTTGGCAGATATGGACGTGGACGCTTCTGAAGATCAGCCCTCTGAGCCTCCTCGGCCTCCTCAGAAATGCAACTGCCAATGTTCCCCCTCTCTCTAAGCTGGAGCCCTTGGAAGAGCCAAAGAAGACCCCATCTGTAGGTTAAGATTACGTATATTTAGGTCATTATTTTCCCCGCTAAGTCCTTATCTTCTTTGCATATATGCATGTGATGGTGCCTATATGTTTACAGGGCTTATTCTTTCTGTGAGCATGTAGTGCCTGCTTAGAGGAGGGCTCTTTATGGAATGCCTGTTATGAAATAGGGTTTTATGTATGTTGCTTTGTTAAGGGCAAGAGATAATTTTGAGTAAGAATCTTTGTGCAAATATCTACATGTGAGGGTCCCTTCAAAGGAGTATAGTTACTTGTGAAAATAACTATTTGTCTAAAAAGGGATTTTACTTGATAGACATATTTTGGTTTGAGACAGCCTCTGCTGGGGAGGCAGGAAATGACTTTGAAAAGGCTCCTGCCTTGACATATTCATCGCGTGTTATTATAGTTCAATTAAGAGGTTACAAACACTAGAAAAGGAGAAAATTCTTTAGTAATTTAATTTTGAGTTTGATTTATAATCCGGTGCTAGTTTTAAGACACGGATGAAGCTTTCCTCATTAGTGGTAGGCGTGATCAAAAATTTTTTATAACCGCTCAAACCTGATCGAATCGTCTTTTATGATTCATGTTCCAAATCGCAATTTTAAATTTAGAATAAAATCACACCATGCACATTTATTGGTTTGATTTTATTAGAATTAAAAAATCGTCAAAGGTCAAACTGCACCATTAAATATATAATTAATTTTTTAAATGATATATATAAAATAATTTAATAAAATTAATTAATTATTTAGAAGACTTTCACATTCAAATTATAGAAGCCCAAAGTTTATCAAAGGTCCACGTTGCAAAACCCATTTTTGTAAAACTTAAATTTGGGCTTTATACAAAAGAATATGTTTAAGTTTTTAAGACAACAAACTAATTTTAAACTCATTAAAATTCCGTGCTTCCTCCCGCTTCTCTTTCATTTTCCCTCTCGTCTCTCTCTTTTTCTCCCCCCCTCTTTTTCCTCTTCCTCTTTTCCGCCGCCATCTATTCTCTCTTCTCTCCTCCACCATCGTGGAGCACCCTCCCCTCTTTATCTCTTCTCTCTCCTCTCTTTTTCCTTCCCCTTCCCCCTCTCCTCCCTCTGTGCCTCTCTTCTCTCTTCCGCTCCCCCGCCCCACCTTCATCACGCCGCTGGGCCCACCTGCCCTATCGCCTGCCCAAGGCTGTAAGAGCACAGTAAACTCAACCACTTTATTTCTCTTTTCAGTTGTTTTTTTCTTTCCTTTTGTATTCTTTTTCCTTACTGAGAACCTAGGGCTTTTTTTTTTTTTTTTTCATTTTTGCAGATGCAACAAGAGCAATTGGTGGAATTTTTTTTCAGTCTTCAACACCACTTTAGGTATTGGTTTATGGTTTCTTTTTTCATCAATGTTCGTTTTGCTCTCTTGTACCATAGCTTCCATCTTCTAGTTTTTCTCTTGATGCATGCCGGCAAAAGAAATAAAAATTAAAAAATGTGACAAGATATTTTTAAAGACCTTTAGTTGTATTATATTTTAACTATGGATAAATTCTACATTTGGCCCCTTAAGATTTTGTTTAGAATCTATTTAGTCCCTCAAGTTTATTATTGACTTTACCATCCTTAAGCTTTAATTTTTTTCTCAGTTTCGCCCCTCTGGCTATTTTCTAGCAAAAATGTGATCAAATTTTGACTTTTTGGAGGGTAATATGGTCAATCTAAGTTTTATTTTCACTTAGTCCATTAAGTTGATAAAATTGTCAAATCAATCCTTTTTTTTTTAGAGAAAAACAAGTCATTTATATTTTTGTATGTTGAATATGATGTGATAATCTTATGTGAATAATGAAAATTTTGAACTCTTGTGAACATAATAATAACATATTGCTTAACTTAAAATAAGCGGTCATTTTTTTATTTTAATTTAATAAAACTTATTATTGAAAATATAATATAAAAAAAATCTAACTTGGTATTTTTTTTCCATCTTGAGTATTAGAGATAAGTCTAAAAATTTAAAACCTTAACAATATTTATTAAATGTTTGGAGTTTTGAATCGAAAGTTGGTGGAATATACTTTTGAACTAGATTCTCTGGCGGATTTCATATATATATATATATACATAAAATTTATTTTAAGAGCTTTTTTAAACATATAGCTCCAATTTATAGAAAAAGTTCAATAAAAATCTCTTAAAATGAAATTTATATATATGAAATCCACCAAATAATCTAGTTACAAAGTACATTCCTCCAACTATTTGTTCAAAATCTTAGATGTTAGTATTTAATAAACATTGTTAAGATTTTTTCTTAAAATTTATCTTTAACTCCTAAGATTAATAATTAGTGACTTAGATTTTTTTATTATATTTTCATTTAGATAGGTTTATAAAATTTATTCATAATTTTTTTAAATTTATGAAAATGAGAAAAAAAGAGACTATTTTTATATTAAGTTACACAATATGTTATTATTATGTTTGCAAGAGTTCAAAATTTTGATTATTCACATAAGATAATTATATCATATTCATCATACAAAAATATAAAAAAAAATTGCCTTCTTGCCGAAAAAAGACTAATTTGACAATTTTACAAACTTAAGGCACTAAAGTGAGAAAATTAAACTTACATTGACCATTTTACCCCCCCCCCCCCCCAAAAGTCAAAATTCGGCCACATTTTCGCCAAAAAAATGGTCAGAGGGATCAAATTGAGACAAAGATTAAAGTTTAGGGGTCTTAAAGTGAAGAAATGAACTTGAATGACTAAAGTGATTCTTAACAAAAATTTAAGGGACCAAATGTATGTAGCATTTACCCTTTAACTATTGTGTATTTAACTTTAATTATTCTGAAACTTGTTACATTTTGTTACTTGAGTAATTTTGCTATGTGTGTTCTTAAATTATTGTGTATTGACTTTAATTATTCCGATAATTATTACTTTCCGTAAATGAAAGAGTTAAATATACATATATATTATTGCTTTTGGTTTAGTCTGAATGTCTTACTTTTGTTATAAGTGTGAATGGAATTGCAAAAAAATTTCCAACTTGCCATACAATACATGCCATACACGTGCGTGCGTGCGTGCGTGCATATATGTGTATAAGACATGTTGGTAAGATTGGATGACGTTGTAACTACATATCTTACTTCTTGGTATATCTGCAAATATACTATTTATACAGTTAAAGATCATATAATTTATGTATGAGAATTATGTAGTATAGCAACAAATAACTTCATTGTGGAATATTTTCCTAACCCAATTGCTTTTTAAATACAATATCAGTATGTAAAATGCACGAGTCATTTTATGTTATGCATCAATCGTTTGATGAAGAAAATCTTATAAAAACATTTGACGAGGGAATATATAACGTCCGAAGCAAAGGATCACATGGATGCATATTTCAATATTATGACACAGTTATCCAACAATATGAAACCGCGCACCATGGTATCACTGCCGAAAGGTGCCATCGATCTGAGAAAGAATAAGTCAACGTTTACGAGTTTAACTTGTGCGATCGATTTGGTTTTGAAAATGTTCCTTGTTCATGACATGGTTTGAAATCCAGCATAGGTTTCAAACTCAAATAAATAAGTAAATTCATCCACAGTAAAATTAAATATTAACTTCCGTAACTAATGAATTATCTATAAATTATGTTCTAACTTTTATATGTCATAATTATTTAATAACTTTCAAATGTAAAAATTAATTGAATATAACACAATATAATTTGCAGGTAGTATATAAATTTACGTATGTCTTATGTACACAAATTACGCACGCAATATTTACAACATTTTCACTTATGTGCATTCATGAACATATATTATATATTCATACATATATTCTAGAAAGTTTTTAGAAAAATTGTTTTCATTGTTTCACTATATATGTTCGCAATGATAATAGGTAAAAAAAAGAGTTATCCGCAACTTTTGATTCTTTCTAGAATTAGATCTTAGGTCACCAAAGGAAACTCCATTCTTATTTACTTTGACTCCGATAAGCTAACTACTTGTTTGCTACAAATAAAATAATTGAACTTAGTGCGCTCTACTTGAATTGGAATTCAAAGGAAAAAAAGGCGTGGAGATTAAATAACTCACTCAACACGCTTTTTAAAAGATTACGTGGTACGATTAGGTCAAATAAGCCTTTCACGAATAAATATTCAGCCGCTAGTGAACCTTCGGGTACTATTTTATTCAATGTTTGTTCAATTACTCTAGAATTACTTTAGTACAAACAAAATGAAAAATGATAGTAGTTAAGACGGGTTTTTGACATAAAGTGCGAAGTTCTCAAATCTCCATATTTTAATGTTAATTGTACGTTAGCATCATAAGTTCTATAACGTGATATTTATTCATCGTGTATTATTACAGTTCAATTATTAGGTTACAAAAACTAGAAAAGGAGAAACTTCTTTAGTAATTTTATTTTGAGTTTGATTTTGTGCTCTGGTGCGTGTTTTAAGACATGGATGATGTTTTCCCCATTAGCGGATCTAATTGTTGATGGTCCTGAAAATGAAAAGACTCCCTACCGGAGTGCCATACTAATAAATACAAATAAAATTTCTTATTATTGAAACACTTGCCTTTTTTGTTTATGTTTTTATTTTCAGTTTTTGAAATAGTAATTAAAATAAAATATATTTGTTTATAGGTATTCTCATTGAAAATATATTCACTTGACGCCGCAGTTCAATATAAAATACAATCTTGTTAATTAATTTAAAAATATTTTTCATTTTCACACAAAGACCTATATAAATTGAAAATACATATTTACCACTGAAAATGAAAACGTAAACAGACTGGCTCACGTATAGGTTTACATGAAACCTCCACTTACATTACAATCCATTCTTCTTACCTTAACTATATATATTCTTGCTTTTGGTTAGTCCCAACGTCTTGTTTTTGTTAGAGTGTAAAAACTGCCAAAATGCCCGAAACTGCCAACTTTTTGGTTAGTATCATTCGCAACAAATGGCGTGTGCAATGGGCCCCACATATTAAATGATTGATTATTACTAATTCATTTTCAACCTTTTAAGTTTAAGCACATTACACGATATGTAATTAATTAAAAATTTATGTGCTGATGAGTTTGTGACATATATGTGAGTCTTATGTATGTTATATGTGCATGGAATTGCAATAAAAGTTCCTACTTTCCATACAATACATGCCATACATATGTGTGTGTGCGTGCATGCATATATGTTGGTAAGATTGGATAACATTGTAACTATATTTCTTACTTCTTGTTATATCTACAAATATACTATGTATGCAGTTAAAGATCCTATAATTTATGAATGAGGATTAGGCTACTGTGAAACAAATATCTTTAATTCGTCGTGGAATATTTTCCCATCTCAATTCCATTTTAAACACAACATCAATATGTAAAATGCACGAGTCATTTTATGTTATGCATCAATCGCTTTGATGAAGAAAATATCAAAACATTAAAGGCAATTCATGGGCACAATTGACGAGGGAATATATATTGTCTGAAGTAAAGGATCACGTGAATGCATATTTCGATATCATGGGACAGTTATCCAATAATATGAAACCGCGCACCACGATATTACTGCTGAAAGGTGCTATCGATCTGAGATAGAATAAGACAATGTTCACTAGTTTAACTTGTTTGATTTAGGTTCGAAAATGTTACTTGTTCATGACATGGTTTGAAATCTAGCATAGTTTTCAAACTCGATTAAATAAGTAAATCCATCCACAATATAGTTAGATATTAACTTCTGTAACTAATTAATTGCCGACAAATTATGTTCTAACTTTTATATGTCATAATTATTTAAAATATTTCAAATGTAAGAATTGATTGCCTATAACACGTATTATTTGCAGGTAGTATATAATTAAATTCATGTATCTCTATATGTACACAAATAACGCACGAATATTGACAAATTTTCACTTAAAAATTTCTTATCATAATTAAGATTTCCTCTAGTAAAGTAATTGCATTGAGATATCATCTGCATATTTATAACTTTTTTAGTTGGATATATTATTCAGTCTCTAAGTAGTTTAGAAAATTTAGGACTACTAAATACTTTTCTTTTCTTTTTTTTTTTATAAATTTTGTTCTTTTATAATTAAATTTTATGTATAATTATTAAAAGGAGTACTTAAGTAAGGATGTAATTGTCCATTCATAATTGGGAACGAACACTTACAGATAGACGCCCTCCACACACCAGAATAACGTTGACTTACCAAATTTACTCTCAAAGTTTATCCTTTTAACAATCTCATGCTTTAAGCATTGGAGGCTATAACCGAATCTTCTTGTATTGTTCTTCTAAAAATTGTCTTGCAGGACACTTCGGAGACTTTAAACCTGATTTTGGACTCCCGACACCTTGTGAAATTTTACCAGAGTCCATCAATTAATTAGAAGGACACACTTGATATAATATCACGTTACTGTCTTTTAATATAATATCATGGAAAGTGAAAAGACAATAACCTAAAAGTTTAATTATATGGAAAAAAATTTACAATCTAACAAAAATAATATATGAATCAGATCTATTGAATAAAATGTTATGAAAAAATTAAACAATAATACAGTTATTATACTCCCTCCTCAGTTAAAAAAATTTAAAATGAGGCCTTAAAATTAACTTAGTAGATCCAAATATAAAATAGATAATCTCATTTTTTTTTTAAAAAAATTACAGTAGTATAAAATAATGGTTATTAATGGAAAGATGTAATGATATATGGAATTTGTATTGTACATATAGTAGTGTCACATTTATCTTTAAACGCATATCCCTACACGTGCAACGCACATAATGCTGTATGGTGTACATAATATCACATAATTAAAAAGATAGTAGAAGTTTCACAAATGCAAGACGATGACAAAGTTTAACTAGTTAAACTTGATGAAATAATGAAGTTTAACTAGTATTAAACATTAGAACTACCAAATCACAAAAAAAGAAGAAAAAAATATTAGAACTTTTATGCGAACTAATGAGCACAATTGACGAGGGAATATATATCATTAGAAGCAAAGGATCACATGGATGCATATTTCGATATTATGGTATAGTTATCCAATAATATTAAACCGCGCACCATAGTATTACTGCTGAAAGGTGCTATCGATCTGAGAAAGAATAAGACAAAATTGTTCATTAGTTTAACTTGTTAGATTAAGGTATTCAATCCAACATAGTCTTCAAACTCAAATAAATAAGTAAATTCATCCACAATAAAATTAAATATTAGCTTCTAGAACTGATCAATGACCTATAAATTTTTAATATTTAATTTCATTGTACCTGTAACTATGTTCTAACTTTGATATGTCATAATCATTTAAAATATTTCAAATGTAAAAATTGATTGTCTATAACATATATATTATTTGCAGGTATATATAAATTTATGGATCTATGATGTACACAAATTAAGCACGCAATATTGACCACATTTGCACTTATGTGCTTGCATGAGCATATATTCTAGAAAGTTTCGGGGAAAATTGATTTTATTGTTATACTGCGTTAGCAACGACAACAACGATAACTTTAGAAAAGATTTGTTTGATGTACAAAAAGTCTATAAGTCAATTAGGGATAAATATATATTTTTATTCAATTTTTTTGTTGATTATGTCAGCAAATTACATGAATTTTATACATTATCTATTATTTGGATGTGAGCAAACGTCAGGGGTAATAGATATAATTTTCAAACTATAAAGGATTTACGTGTAATTATAGCAAACTTCAGGAGAAAGCGGTATAATTATCTCTAAATTCTATATAACGTGATATTTTATTCATCACGTGTTATTATAGTTCAATTAAGAGGTTACAAACACTAGAAAAGGAGAAAATTCTTTAGTAATTTAATTTTGAGTTTGATTTGTAATCCGGTGCTAGTTTTATGACATGGATGATGCTTTCCACGTGAGTGGTAGGAGTGATCAAAATAATTTTATAACCGCTCAAACCCGATCGAATCGAATGGAATCGAATCGTCTTTTATGATTCATGTTCCAAATTGCAATTTTAAATTTAGAATAAAATCACACCATGCACATTTATTGGTTTGATTTTCTTAGAATTAAAAAAATCTTCAAAAGCCGAACTGCACCATTAAATATATAATTAATTTTTTAAATGATATATATAAAATAATTTAATAAAATTAATTATTTGTTTAGAAGAATTTCACATTCAAATTATAGAAGCCCAAAGTTTATCAAAGGTCCACGTTGCAAAACCCATTTTTGTAAAATTTAAATTTGGGCTTTATACAAAAGAATATGTTTAAGTTTTTACAATAACAAACCAATTATAAACCCATTAAAATTCCATGCTTCCTCCCGCTTCTCTTTCATTTTCCCTCTCGTCTCTCTCTGTTTCTCCCCCCCTCCCCCTTTTTCCTCTTCCTCTTTTCCGCCGCCATCTATTCTCTCTTCTCTCCTCCACCATCGCGGAGCCCCTCCCCTCTTTATCATTTCCCTCTCCTCCCTTTTTCCTTCCCCTTCCCCCTCTCCTTCCTCCGTGCCTCTCTACTCTCTTCCGCTCGCCCGTCCCACCTACACCACGCCACTGGCCCCACCTGCCCTATCGCCTGCCCAGGCTGTAAGAGCACAGTAAACTCAACCCCTTTATTTCTCTTTTCAGTTGTTTTTTTCTTTCTTTTTGTACTCTTTTTCCTTACTGAGAACCTAGGGCTTTTTTTTTCCCCCTCATTTTTGCAGATGCAACAAGAGCAATTGGTGGAATTTTTTTCAGTCTTGAACACCACTTTAGGTATTGGTTTATGGTTTCTTTTTTCATCTATGTTCTTTTGCTATCTTGTACCATAGCTTCCATCTTCTAGTTTTTCTCTTGATGCATGCCGGCAAAAGAAATAAAAAATAAAAAATATGACAAGATATTTTTAAAGACCTTTAGTTGTATTATATTTTAACTATGGATAAATGATACATTTGGCCCCTTAAGTTTTTGTTTAGAATCTATTTAGTCCCTTAAGTTTATTATTGTCTTTACCATCCTTACGCTTTAATTTTTTTTCTCAGTTTCGTCTCTCTGGCTATTTTCTAGCAAAAATGTGATCAAATTTTGACTTTTTTGAGGGTAAGATGGTCAATCTAAGTTTGATTTTCAATTTAGTCCATTAAGTTGATAAAATTTTCAAATCAATCCTTTTTTTTAGAGAAAAACAAGTCATTTATATTTTTGTATGTTGAATGTGATGTGATAATCTTATGTGAATAATGAAAATTTTGAACTCTTGTGAACATAATAATAACATATTGCTTAACTTAAAATAAGCGGTCATTTTTTTATTTTAATTTTATAAAACTTATTATATGAAAATATAATATAAAAAAATCTAAGTTAGTATTTTTTTTCCATCTTGAGTATTAGAGATAAGTCGAAAAATTTAAAACCTTAACAATATTTATTAAATGTTTGGAGTTTCGAATCGAAAGTTGGTGGAATATACTTTTGAACTAGATTCTTTGGTGGATTGCATATATATATATATATAATTTATTTTAAAGAGGTTTTGAAACATATAGCTCCAATTTATAGAAAAATTTCTATGAAAATCTCTTAAAATGAAATTTATATATATAAAATCCACCAAATAATCTAGTTACAAAGTACATTCCTCCAACTATTTGTTCAAAACCTTAGCTGTTAGTATTTAATAAACATTGTTAAGATTTTTTAATTTTAGATTTATCTTTAACTCCTAAGATTAAAAATTAACGACTTAGATTTTTTTATTATATTTTCATATTAGATAGGTTTATAAAAATATTTATTCATAATTTTTTTTAAACTTGTGAAAATGAAAAAAAAATGTCTATTTTTATATTAAGTTGCCAAAAAAATGATCAGAGGGATCAAATTGAGAGAAAAATGATCAGAGGGATCAAATTGAGACAAAAATTAAAGTTTAGGGGTGTTAAAGTGAAGAAATGAATTTGAATGACTGAAGTGATTCTTAACAAAAATTTAAGGGACCAAATGTACGTAGCCTTTACCCTTTAATTATTCTGAAACTTGTTACATTTTGTTACTTAAGTAATTTAGCTATGTGTGCGTGCGTGCATATACGTGTATAAGACATGTTGGTAAGATTGGATAATGTTGTAACTACATATCTTACTTCTTGGTATATCTGCAAATATACTATTTATACAATTAAAGATCATATAATTTATGTATGAGAATTATGTAGTATAGCAACAAATAACTTCATTGTGGAATATTTTCCCAACCCAATTCCTTTTTAAATACAATATCAGTATGTAAAATGCACGAGTCATTTTATGTTATGCATCAACCGTTTGATGAAGAAAATCTTATAAACACATTTGACGAGGGAATATATAACGTCCGAAGCAAAGGATCACATGGATGCATATTTCAATATTATGACACAGTTATCCAACAATATGAAACCGCGCACTGTGGTATCACTACCGAAAGGTGCCATCGATCTGAGAAAGAATAAGTCAACGTTCACTAGTTTAACTTGTGCGATCGATTTAGGTTTCGAAAATGTTCCTTGTTCATGACATGGTTTGAAATCCCGCATAGGTTTCAAACTCAAATAAATAAGTAAATTCATCCACAGTAAAATTAAATATTAACTTTCGTAACTAATCAATTATTTATAAATTATGTTCTAACTTTTATATGTCATAACTACTTAATATCTTTCAAATGTAAAAATTAATTGAATATAACACAATATAATTTGCAGGTAGTATATAAATTTATGTATGTCTTATGTACACAAATTACGCACGCAATATTTACCACATTTTCACTTATGTGCATTCATGAACATATATATTGTATACTCATACATATATTCGAGAAAGTTTTTAGAAAAATTGTTTTCATTGTTTCACTATATATGTTCGCAATGATAATAGGTAAAAAAAGAGTTATCCACAACTTTTGATTCTTTCTACAAATAGATCTAGGTCACCAAAAAAAACTCCATTCTTATTTACTTTGATTCCGATAGGCTACCTACTTGTTTGCTACAAATAAAATAATTGAACTTAGTGCGCTCTACTTGAATTGGAATTCAAAGGAAAAAAGGCGTGGAGATTAAGTAACACACTCAACACGCTTTTTAAAAGATTACGTGCTACGATTAGGTCAAATAAGCCTTTCTCGAATAAATATTGAGCCGCTTGTGAACCTTCGGATACTGTTTTATTCAATGTTTGTTCAATTACTCTAGAATTACTTTAGTACAAACAAAATGAAAAATGATAGTAGTTAAGACGGGTTTTTTGACATAAAGTGCGAAGTTCTCAAATCTCCATCGTTTGATGTTAATTGTACATTGGCATCATAAGTTCTATAGTGTGATATTTATTCATCGTGTATTATTATAGTTCAATTATTAAGTTACAAAAACTAGAGAAGGAGAAACTTCTTTACTAATTTTATTTTGAGTTTGATTTGTGCTCTTGTGCGTGTTTGAAGACATGGATGATGTTTTCCCCATTAGCGGATCTAATTGTTGATGGTCCTGAAAATGAAAAGACTCCCTACCGGAGTGCCATACTAATAAATACAAACAAGATTTTTTATTATTGAAACACTTGCCTGTTTGTTTATGTATTCATTTTCAGTTTTTGAAATAGTAATTAAAAAAAAAATATTTGTTTATAGGTATTCTCATCGAAAATATATTCATTTGACGCCGCAGTTCAATATAAAACACAATCTCGTTAATTAATCCAAGAATATTTTTCATTTTCACACAAAGGCCTATATAAATTGAAAATACATATTTACCACTGAAAATGAAAACGTAAACAAACCGGCTCACATATAGGTTTACATGAAAC
Organism: Sesamum alatum; assembly: GCA_034509735.1. Classification (NCBI taxonomy): domain Eukaryota; kingdom Viridiplantae; phylum Streptophyta; class Magnoliopsida; order Lamiales; family Pedaliaceae; genus Sesamum; species Sesamum alatum. The sequence goes on along the minus strand of JACGWO010000002.1, from coordinate 3,210,057 downwards.
CTCCACTTACATTACAATCCAATTTTCTTACCTGAACTATATATATTCATGCTTTTGGTTAGTCTCAACGTCTTGTTTTTGTTAGAGTGTAAAAACTGCCGAACGCCCGAAACTGCCAACTTTTTGGTTAGTATCATTCACAATCATTGGCGTGTGCAATGGGCCCCACATATTAAATGATTGATTATTACTAATTTATTTTCAACCTTTTAAGTTTAAGGACATTACGCGATATGTAATTAATTAAAATTTTAGGTGCTGATGAGTTTGTGACATATATGTGAGTCTTATGTATGTTATATGTGCATGGAATTGCAATAAAAATTCCTACTTTCCATACAATACATGCCATACATATGTGTGTGTGTGCGTGCGTGCATATATGTTGGTAACATTGGATAACGTTGTAACTATATTTCTTACTTCTTGTTATATCTACAAATATACTATGTATACAGTTAAAGACCCTATAATTTATGAATGAGAATTAGGCTACTATGAAACAAATATCTTTAATTCATCGTGGAATATTTTCCCATCTCAATTCCATTTTAAACACAACATCAATATGTAAAATGCATGAGTCATTTTATGTTATGCATCAATCGCTTTGATGAAGAAAATATCAAAACATTAAATGCAAATTGATGGGCACATTTGACGAGGGAATATATATCGTCTGAAGTAAAGGATCACATGAATGCATATTTCGATATCATGGGACAGTTATCCAATAATATGAAACCGCGCACCACGATATTACTGCTGAAAGGTGCTATCGATCTGAGAAAGAATAAGACAATGTTCACTAGTTTAACTTGTTCGATTTAGGTTTCGAAAATGTTACTTGTTTATGACATGGTTTGAAATCGAGCATAGTTTTCAAACTCGATTAAATAAGTAAATCCATCCACAATATAGTAAGATATTAACTTCTGTAACTAATTAATTGCCGACAAATTATGTTCTAACTTTTATCTGTCATAATTATTTAAAAATTTCAAATGTAAGAATTGATTGCCAATAACACATATTATTTGCAGGTAGTATATAATTAAATTCATGTATCTCTATATGTACACAAATTACACACGAATATTGACAACATTTTTCACTTACAAATTTCTTAACATAATTAAGATTTCCTCTAGTAAAGTAATTGCATTGAGATATCATCTGCATATTTATAACTTTTTTAGTTGGATATATTATTCAGTATCTAAGTAGTTTAGAAAAAATTAAGACTACTAAATACTTTTTTTTTCTTTTTTATAAATTTTATTCTTTTATAATTAAATATTATGTATAATTATTAAAAGGAGTACTTAAGTAAGGATGTAATTGTCCATTCATAATTGGGAATGAACACTTATAGATAGACGTCCTCCACACACCATAATAACGTTGACTTATAAAATTTACTCTCAAAGTTTATCGTCTTAACAATCTCATGATTTAATCATTGGAGGCTATAACCAAATCTTCTTGGTATTGTTCTTCTCAAAATTGTCTTGCAGGACACTTCGGAGACTTTAAACCTGATTTTGGACTCACATATAATTTCTTTTAAGAGGTTTTTTAAACATATTGCTCCAATTTATAGAATGTTTTTAATAAAAATCTCTTGAAATGAAATTTATATATATAAAATCCACCAAATAATCAAAACCTTAGCTTTTAGTATTTAATAAACATTGTTAAGATTTAATTTTTTTTAGATTTATCTTTAACTCCTAAGATTAAAAATTAGTGACTTAGATTTTTTTTTATTATATTTTAATATTAGATAGGTTTATAAAATTTATTCATAATTTTTTTTAAACTTATGAAAATGAAAAAAAAAGACTATTTTATATTAAGTTACGCAATATGTTATTATTATGTTTGCAAGAGTTCAAAATTTTGATTATTCACATAAGATAATTATATCATATTCAGCATACAAAAATATAAAAAAATTGCTTTCTTCCCTAAAAAATTACTAATTTGACAATTTTACAAACTTAAGGGACTAAAGTGAGAAAATTAAACTTAAATTGACCATTTTACCCTCCCGAAAGTCAAAATTCGGCCACATTTTTGCCAAAAAATGGTCAGAGGGATCAAATTAAGACAAAAATTAAAGTTTAGGGGTGTTAAAGTGAAGAAATGAATTTGAATGACTAAAGTGATTCTTAACAAAAATTTAAGGGACCAAATGTATGTAGCATTTACCCTTTAACTATTGTGTATTTAACTTTATTTATTACGAAACTTGTTACATTTTGTTACTTGAGTAATTTAGCTATGTGTGTTCTTAAATTATTGTGTATTGACTTTAATTATTCCGATAATTATTACTTTTTGTAAATGAAAGAGTTAAATATACATATATATTATTGCTTTTGGTTTAGTCTCAATGTCTTATTTTTGTTATAAGTGTTAAAACCACCAATATCTTGGTTAGTATCATGCGCAACATATGGCACGTGCATGGGCCCGTGATTGTTATACTTATTAATTTTCAACCTTTTAATTTTAAGCATATTATGTTATATGTAATTAATTCAAATTTTAGGTGCTAGATGAGTTTGTCACATACATATGAGTCTTATGTATGTTATATGTGCATGAAATTGCAAAAAAAGTTTCCAACTTGCCATACACATGCGTGTGTGCGTGCGTGCATATATGTGTATAAGACATGTTGGTAAGATTGGATAAAGTTGTAACTACATATCTTACTGCTTGGTATATTTGCAAATATACTATTTAGACAGTTAAAGATCATATAATTTATGTATGAGAATTATGTAGTATAGCAACAAATAACTTCATTGTGGAATATTTTCCCAACCCAATTCCTTTTTAAATACAATATCAGTATGTAAAATGCACGAGTCATTTTATGTTATGCATCAACCGTTTGATGATGAAAATCTTATAAACACATTTGACGAGGGAATATATAACGTCCGAAGCAAAGGATCACATGGATGCGTATTTCCATATTATGACACAGTTATCCAACAATATGAAACCGCGCACCATGGTATCACTGCCGAAAGGTGCCATCGATCTGAGAAAGAATAAGTCAACGTTCACTAGTTTAACTGGTGCGATCAATTTAGGTTTCGAAAATGTTCCTTGTTCATGACATGGTTTGAAATCCGGCATAGTTTTCAAACTCCAATAAATTAGTAAATTCATCCACAGTAAAATTAAATATTAACTTCCGTAACTAATCAATTATCTATAAATTATGTTCTAACTTTTATATGTCATAACTATTTAATATCTTTCAAATGTAAAAATTAATTGAATATAACACAATATAATTTGCAGGTAGTATATAAATTTACGTATCTCTTATGCACACAAATTACGCACGCAATATTTACAGCATTTTCACTTATGTGCATTCATGAACATATATTATATATTCATAGATATATTCTAGAAAGTTTTTAGAAAAATTGTTTTCATTGTTTCACTATATATGTTCGCAATGATAATAAGTAAAAAAAAAGAGTTATCCGCAACTTTTGATTCTTTCTACAATTAGATCTTAGGTCACGAAAGAAAACTCCATTCTTATTTACTTTGATTCCAATAAGCTACCTACTTGTTTGCTACAAATAAAATAATTGAACTTAGTGTGCCTACTTGAATTGGAATTCAAAGGAAAAAAGGCGTGGAGATTAAATAACTCACTCAGCACACTTTTTAAAAGATTACGTGGTATGATTAGGTCAAATAAGCCTTTCTCGAATAAATATTTAGCTGCTTGTGAACTTTCGGGGTACTATTTTATTCAATGTTTGTTGAAATACTCTAGAATTACTTTAGTACAAACAAAATAAAAAATGATAGTAGTTAAGACGGGTTTTTGACATAAAGTGCGAAGTTCTCAAATCTCCATCTTTTGATGTTAATTGTACGTTAGCGTCATAAGTTCTATAACGTGATATTTATTCATCGTGTATTATTACAATTCAATTATTAGGTTACAAAAACTAGAAAAGGAGAAACTTCTTTAGTAATTTTATTTTGAGTTTGATTTTGTGCTCTGCTGTGCGTTTTAAGACATGGATGATGTTTTCCCAATTAGCGGATCTAATTGTTGATGGTCCTGAAATTGAAAAGACTCCCTACCGGAGTGCCATACTAGTAAATACAAACAAGATTTCTTATTATTGAAACACTTGCCTTTTTTGTTTATGTTTTTATATTCAGTTTTTGAAATAGTAATTAAAATAAAATATATTTGTTTATAGGTATTCTCATTGAAAATATATTCATTTGACGTCGCAGTTCAATATAAAACACAATCTCGTTAATTAATCCAAAAATATTTTTCATTTTCACACAAAGACCTATATAAATTGAAAATACATATCTACCACTGAAAATGAAAACATAAACAGACCGGCTCACGTATAGGTTTACATTAAACCTCCACTTACGTTACAATCCAATTTTTTTACCTTAACTATATATATTCTTGCTTTTGGTTAGTCTCAACGTCTTGTCTTTGTTAGAGTGTAAAAACTGCCAAACGCCCGAAATTGCCAACTTTTTGGTTAGTATCATTCGCAACAAATGGCGTGTGCAATGGGCCCCACATATTAAATGATTGATTATTACTAATTTATTTTCAACCTTTTAAGTTTAAGCACATTACGCGATATGTAATTAATTAAAATTTTAGGTGCTGATGAGTTTGTGACATATATGTGAGTCTTATGTATGTTATATGTGCATGGAATTGCAATAAAAATTCCTGCTTTCCATACAATACATGCCATACATATGTGTGCGTGCGTGCGTGCGTGCATTTATGTTGGTAAGATTGGATAACGTTGTAACTATATTTCTTACTTCCTGTTATATCTACAAATATACTATGTATACTGTTAAAGATCCTATAATTTATGAATGAGAATTAGGCTACTATGAAACAAATATCTTTAATTCATCGTGGAATATTTTCCCATCTCAATTCCATTTTAAACACAACATCAATATGTAAAATGCACGAGTCATTTTATGTTATGCATCAATTGCTTTGATGAAGAAAATATCAAAACATTAAATGCAAATTGATGGGCACAATTGACGAGGGAATATATATCCTCTGAAGTAAAGGATCATGGGACAATTATCCAATAATATGAAACCGCGCACCATGGTATTACTGCTGAAAGGTGCTATCGATCTAAGAAAGAATAAGACAATGTTCACTAGTTTAACTTGTTTGTTTTAGGTTTCGAAATGTTACTTGTTCATGACATGGTTTGAAATCCAGCATAGTTTTCAAAATCGATTAAATAAGTAAATCCATCCACAATATAGTTAGATATTAACTTCTATAACTAATTAATTGCCGACAAATTATGTTCGAACTTTTATATGTCATAAATATTTAAAAATTTCAAATGTAAGAATTGATTGCCTATAACACATTATTTGCAGGTAGTATATAATTAAATTCATGTATCTCTATATGTACACAAATTACGCACGAATATTGACAACATTTTCACTTAAAAATTTCTTAACATAATTAAGATTTCTTCTAGTAAAATAATTGCATTGAGATATTCATCTGCATATTTATGACTTTTTTAGTTGGATATATTATTCAGTCTCTAAATAGTTTAGAACAATTAGGACTATTAAATACTTTTCTTTTCTTTTTTTTTTTTTATAAATTTTGTTCTTTTATAATTAAATTTTATGTATAATTATTAAAAGGAGTACTTAAGTAAGGATGTAATTGTCCATTCATAATTGGGAACGAATACTTATAGATAGACGCGCTCCACAGACCAGAATAACGTTGACTTATCAAATTTACTCTCAGAGTTTATCCTCTTAACAATCTCATGATTTAAGCATTGGAGGCTATAACCGAATCTTGTTGGTATTGTTCTTCTCAAAGTTGTCTTGCAGGACACTTCGGAGACTTTAAACCTGATTTATGACTCACGACACCTTGTGAAATTTTACCAGAGTCCATCAATTAATTAGAAGGACACACTTGAAATAATTGTTACGATCAGAGTGATGAATAGTAGTTGAGCTGCCATTGTTGATAAGAATTGATGAGTTTGTAAGGTGATGTAGGAATTTTATCCTTCCTCCTAGAAAAATTATGAAGATGGAATAAAGCGGGAGCGTCAAATGAAAATCGCATTGGCAAAAAACATTTTGGGGCACCTGGTTTTGTAATTTTTGTGTCAAAATATTCTCTTTCACACACATGTAAAATCCAATTACAAGAGTGACTATATCAAACATAAAAATCGCAAAAATATCTCCATGACAAACATTAATTGGGAATGAATTGATTGGATTGAAATATTGATGATATACATGTTATAACATATTCTATTGAAGAAGAAAAAGAATGGTACATTAATGACGTTCGGAGAAAGTAAACAGAAGAGATCAAATTTGAATTTTACGACCTTCATGGAGTATATATAACAAAAGACACACTTATATATAAATATTCTCAATTCTTTATTTTCAACTTCTACTTTTACATATTTATAACTTGTCTACTTGTAGGATCTAAAATTACAAAACTTTGATTCTATTATAGAATTCGATGTAACAATGTTAAAATAAAAACTCCTAAATTTGTCATTTGCTTGTACATTTTGAAATGCTACTGTGAATATATATACATATATTTGGAACCTTAAATCATTGTCGTAAATGGCATTTACCCTCTAACTATAAATTCAAAAAATGAAACAACTTGAAATACAAATTTGCTATACAAAGACAAATTGAGCGCAAACTTGATTAGAAAAGTAACACTAACATGATAAGTTCAAGAAGAGTTAACATTATGATAAATAACCAAGTTCGAGATCTATGTAATTTACGTTGAAATACTTTCGACCATTGTAGAATTACTAAATTTCATGGGTCTCACAAATACAGAGTAAACTTGTGTTTGTTGTTTTTAGCAACATTCAAAGTAAAATTGTTGTATACGAAAAATATGTAATAAAATAGATAATCTCATTTTTTCTTTTAAAAAAATTATAATAGTATAAAATAATGGTTATTAATGGAAAGATGTAATGATATATGAAATTTATATTGTACATATAATAGTGTCACATTTATCTTTAAACGCATATCCCTACACGTGCAACGCACATGATGCTATATGGTGTACATAATATCACATAATTAAAAAGATAGTAGAAGTTTCACAAATGCAAGACGATGACAAAGTTTAACTAGTTAAACTTGTGAAATAATGAAGTTTAACTAGTATTAAATGTTAGAACTACCAAATCACAAAAAAAAAAAAAAGAAATTATTAGAACTTTTATGCGAACTAATGAGCACAATTGATGAGGGAATATATATCGTCAGAAGCAAAGGATCACATGGATGCATATTTCGATATTATGTTATAGTTATCTAATAATATTAAACCGCGCACCATAATATTAATGCTGAAAGGTGCTATCGATCTGAGAAAGAATAAGACACTATTGTTCATTAGTTTAACTTGTTAGATTTTGGTATTCAATCCAACATAGTCTTCAAAATCAAATAAATAAGTAATTTCATCCACAATAAAACTAAATATTAGCTTCCAGAACTGATCAATGACCTATAAATTTTTAATATTTAATTTCATTGTACCTCTAACTATGTTCTAACTTTGATATGTCATAATCATTTAAAATATTTCAAATGTAAAAATTGATTTTCGGGGAAATAGCATTTTTGGTCCCATAAGTTAGGCATGTTTCACTTTTGATACTATTCATTACGGGAGTAGCACTTTTAGTCTCGTAACTTATAAAAATTTTCAGTTTTGGTCCTTCTTCATTTTTCCGTTAGATTTTAACGAAATTGCCACTTTTCCGTTAGTTTTTTGTGTTGGAGGAAATTTGCCGCCATTTCTTGCTTGGTGACATTATTGGAGGGTAATATAACTAATTTTGTGAGAAAAAAATCAAAGTTTGAAGCCATTAGCGCAAAGAAAGGATTTTTTCTCCTTACCTAAAAAAATTAGCAGTTTTTAAGTCTTATTTATTGTTGCAATTTGGTACAAAGTAGAAGAATTTATGAGCCAAAAAAAATAAATGGCCAAATGTGAAAAATATAAAAAATTAAATGGCAGAACGTAAAAATGTAAAAAAAAAATTCTGTTACAGTAGTAGCCCTGGCAGCTTTCCATAAAGTTTTTTGTTGCCATCATTTTTAACATTTCGGCCATTTAATTTTTTTGCCTCAATAATTCTTCTATTTTGTACCAAATTGCAACAATAAATAAGACTAATTAAAAACTGCTAATTTTTGTGGGTGACGAGAGCAAAACCCTTTCTTTGCCCTAGTGGCTTCAAACATTGATTTTGTCTCACAAAGTTAGTTATATTCCATTTCAATAATGTCACCAAGCAAGAAATGATGAAAAATTTCACTCCAACACAAAAAATTAACGAAAAAGTGGCAAGTCCGTTAAAAAACAACGGAAAAATGGGGAAGGACCAAAACTATTAATTTTTGTAAGTTACGGGACTAAAAGTGCTACTCCCGTAATGAATGGTACAAGAAGTGAAACAGGCCTAACTTGTGGGATAAAAAATGCTATTTCCCCTTGATTGTCTATAACATATATATTATTTGCAGGTATATATAAATTTATGGATCTATGATGTACACAAATTAAGCACGCAATATTGACAACATTTGCACTTATGTGCTTGCATGAGCATATATTCTAGAAAGTTTGGGGAAAATTGATTTTATTGTTGTACTGCGTTAGCAACGACAACAACAATAACTTTAGAAAAAATTTGTTTGACGTACAAAAAGTCTATAAGTCAATTAGGGATAAATATAGTTTTTCATTCAATTTTTTTGTTGATTATGTCAGCAAATTACATGAATTTTATACATTATCTATTATTTGGATGGGAGCAAAGGTCAGGGTAATAGATGTAATTTTCAAACTATAAAGGATTTATGTGTAATTATATCAAACTTCAGGAGAAAGCGGTATAATTATCCCTAAATTCTATATAACGTGAAATTTGTTCATCACGTGTTATTATAGTTCAATTAAGAGGTTATAAACACTAGAACAGGAGAAAATTCTTTAGTAATTTAATTTTGAGTTTGATTTGTAATCCGGTGCTAGTTTTAAGACATGGATGAAGCTTTCCTCATTAGTGGTAGGCGTGATCAAAACAATTTTATAACCGCTCAAACCCGATCGAATCGAATGGAATCGAATTGTCTTTTATGATTCATGTTCCAAATCGCAATTTTAAATTTAGAATAAAATCACACCATGCACATTTATTGGTTTGATTTTATCATAATTAAAAAGCCGAACTGCACCATTAAATATATAATTAATTTTTAAATGATATATATAAAATAATTTAATAAAATTAATTAATTGTTTAGAAGAATTTCACATTCAAATTATAGAAGCCCAAAGTTTATCAAAGGTCCACGTTGCGAGACCCATTTTTGTAAAACTTAATTTGGGCTTTATACAAAAGAATATGTTTAAGTTTTTAAGATAACAAACCAATTTTAAACCCATTAAAATTCCATGCTTCCTCCCGCTTCTCTTTCATTTTCCCTCTCGTCTCTCTCTTCCCCCCCCCCCCCCTTTTCCTCTTCCTCTTTTCTGCCGCCATCTATTCTCTTTTCTCTCCTCCACCATCACGGAGCACCCTCCCCTCTTTATCTCTTCTCTCTCCTCTCTTTTTCCTTCCCCTTCCCCCTCTCCTCTCTCCGTGCCTCTCTTCTCTCTTCCGCTCCCCCGCCCCACCTTCACCACGCCGCTGGCCCCACCTGCCCTATCGCCTGCCCAAGGCTGTAAGAGCACAGTAAACTCAACCCCTTTATTTTCTCTTTTCAGTTGTTTTTTTCTTTCTTTTTGTATTCTTTTTCCTTACTGAGAACCTAGGGCTTTTTGTTTTTGTTTTTTTTTTTTTTCATTTTTTGCAGATGCAACAAGACCAATTGAAGGAATTTTTTTTAGTCTTGAACACCACTTTAGGTATTGGTATATGGTTTCTTTTTTTCATCTATGTTCCTTGTGCTATCTTGTACCATAGCTTCCATCTTCTAGTTTTTCTCTTGATGCATGCCGGAAAAAGAAATAAAAAATAAAAAAAACGTGACAAGATATTTTTTAAAGACCCTTAGTTGTATTATATTTTAACTATGGATAAATGCTGCATTTGGCCCCTTAAGTTTTTGTTTAGAATCTATTTAGTCCCTCAAGTTTATTATTGACTTTACCATCCTTAAGATTTAATTTTTGTCTCAGTTTCTTCCCTCTGGCTATTTTCTAGTAAAAAAAATGTGACCAAATTTTGACTTTTTGGAGGGTAAGATGGTCAATCTAAGTCTGATTTTCACTTAAGTCCATTAAGTTGATAAAATTGTCAAATCAATCCTTTTTTTTAGAGAAAAACAAGTCATTTATATTTTTGTATGTTGAATATGATGTGATGATCTTATGTGAATATTGAAAATTTCGAACTCTTGTGAACATAATAACATATTGCTTAATTTAAAACAAGCAGTCATTTTTTTATTTTAATTTTATAAAACTTATTATATGAAAATATAATATAGAAAAATCTAAGTTAGTATTTTTTTTTCCATCTTGAGTATTAGAGATAAGTCTAAAAATTTAAAACCTTAACAATATTCATTAAATGTTTGGAGTTTTGAATCGAAAGTTGGTGGAATATAGTTTTGCACTAGATTCTTTGGTGGATTTCATATGTATATATATATATAATTTATTTTAAGAGGTTTTTTAAACATATAGCTCCAACTTATAGAAAACGTTCTATAAAAATCTCACCAAATGAAATTTATATATATATATATATATCTATAATCCACCAAATATTCTAGTTAGAAAGTACATTCCATCAACTATTTGTTCAAAACCCTAGCTGTTAGTATTTAATAAACATTGTTAAGATTTATTTTTTTTTAGATTTATCTTTAACTCCTAAGATTAAAAATTAGTGACTTAGATTTTTTTTTTATATTTTCATATTAGATAAGTTTATAAATTTATTCATAAACTTAATTGTTTTAAACTTATGAAAATGAAAAAAAGAGACTATTTTATATGAAGTAACGAAATATGTTACTATTATGTTTACACGAGTTCAAAATTTTGATTATGCACATAAATAATTATATCATATTCAGCATACAGAAATATATAAAAAAAATTTGCTTTCTTGCCTAAAAAATGACTAATTTGACAATTTTACAAACTTAAGGGACTAAAGTGAGAAAATTAAACTTAAATTGACCATTTTACCCTACCAAAAGTCAAAATTCGGCCACATTTTCGCCAAAAAAATGGTCAGGCGGATCAAATTGAAACAAAAATTAAAGTTTAGGGGTGTTAAAGTCAAGAAATGAACTTGAATGACTAAAGTGATTCTTAACGAAAATTTAAGGGACCAAATATACGTAGCATTTACCCTCACTACAAGAAAATGCTCAATACCAACGAAAAAAAATCAGCGTCGAGCTAATTAGCAAGTAAAATTTTCGTTGCTAATGTATTAATTAATACAATAAATTTACTTGCTATCGAATTTAGCAACAAAAATTTACTTGCTAACAAATTAAGCAACGAATTGTTTTAAAATATATATTATATTGTTTAAGTTAGCAACGAGAATTATACATGCTAATTAGCTCGACGCTGATTTCAGCAACAAATTTTTTCGTTGCTATTAAGTTGTTTTTCTTGTAGTGCCTTTAACTATTTTGTATTTAACTTTAATTATTCTGAAACTTGTTACATTTTGTTACTTGAGTAATTTAGCTATGTGTGTTCTTAAATTATTGTGTATTGACTTCAATTATTCCGATAATTATTACTTTCCATAAATGAAAGAGTTAATATACATATATATTATTGCTTTTGGTTTAGTCTCAATGTCTTATTTTTGTTATAAGTGTTAAAACCACCAACATCTTGGTTAGTATTATGCGCAACATATGGCACGTGCACGGGCCCATGATTGTTATACTTATTAATTTTCAACCTTTCAATTTTAAGCACATTATGTGATATGTAATTAATTCAAATTTTAGGCGCTAGATGAGTTTGTCACATACATATGAGTCTTATGTATGTTATATGTGCATGGAATTGCAAAAAAATTTCCAACTTGCCATACAATACATGCCATACATGTGCATGTGCGCGTGCGTGCATATATGTGTATAAGACATGTGGGTAAGATTGGATAACGTTGTAACTACATATCTTACTTCTTGGTATATCTGCAAATATACTATTTATACAATTAAAGATCATATAATTTATGTATGAGAATTATGTATTATAGCAACAAATAACTTCATTGTGGAATATTTTTCCTAACCCAATTCCTATTTAAATACAACATCAATATGTAAAATGCACGTGTCATTTTATGTTATGCATCAACCATTTGATGAAGAAAATCTTATAAAAGCATTTGACGAGGGAATATATAACGTCCGAAGCAAAAGATCACATGGATGCATATTTCGATATTATGACACAGTTATCCAACAATATGAAACCGCGCACCATGGTATCACTGCCGAAAGGTGCCATCGATCTTAGAAAGAATAAGTCAATGTTCACTAGTTTAACTTGTCCTATCGATTTAGGTTTCGATAATGTTCCTTGTTCATAACATGGTTTGAAATCCAGCATAGGTTTCAAACTCAAATAAATAAGTAAATTCATCCACAGTAAAATTAAATATTAACTTCCGTAACTAATCAATTATCTATAAATTATGTTCTAACTTTCATATGTCATAACTATTTAATATCTTTCAAATGTAAAAATTAATTGAATATAACACAATATAATTTGCAGGTAGTATATAAATTTACGTATCTCTTATGTACACAAATTAAGCACGCAATATTTACAACATTTTCACTTATGTCTATTCATGAACATATATTTATGTATTCATACATTTATTCTAGAAAGTTTTTAGAAAAATTGTTTTCATTGTTTCACTATATATGTTCGCAATGATAATAGGTAAAAAAAAAAAAAAGAGTTATCTGCAACTTTTGATTCTTTCTAGAATTAGATCTTAGGTCACCAAAGAAAACTCCATTCTTATTTACTTTGATTCCAATAAACTAACTACTTGTTTGCTACAAATAAAAATAATTGAACTTAGTGCGCTCTACTTGAATTGGAATTCAAAGGAAAAAAAGGCGTGGAGATTAAATAACTTACTCACATGCTTTTTAAAAGATTATGTGGTACGATTAGTTCAAATAAGCCTTTCTCGAATAAATATTCAGCCTCTTTTGAACCTTCGGGTACTGCTTTATTCAATATTTGTTCAATTACTCTAGAATTACTTTAGTACAAACAAAAATGAAAAATGATAGTAGTTAAGACGGGTTTTTTGACATAAAGTGCGAAGTTCTCAAATCTCCATCTTTTGATGTTGATTGTACGTTAGCATCATAAGTTCTATAATGTGATATTTATTCATCGTGTATTATTACAGTTCAATTATTAGGTTAAAAAACTAAAAAAGGAGAAACTCCTTTAGTAATTTTATTTTGAGTTTGATTTTGTGCTTTGGTGCGTGTTTTAAGACATGGATGATGTTTTCCCCATTAGCAGATCTAATTGTTGATGGTCCTGAAAATGAAAAGACTCCCTGCTGGAGTGCAATACTAATAAATACAAACAAGATTTCTTATTATTGAAACACTTGCTTGTTTGTTTATGTTTTCATTTTCAGTTTTTGAAATAGTAATTAAAATAAAATATATTTGTTTATAGGTATTCTCATTGAAAATATATTCATTTGACGCCGCAGTTCAATATAAAACACAATCTCGTTATTTAGTCCAAAAATATTTTTCACTTTCACACAAAGACCTATATAAATTGAAAATACATATTTACCACTGAAAATGAAAACGTAAACAAACCGGCTCAGGTATAGGTTTACATGAAACCTCCACTTACATTACAATCCAATTTTCTTACCTTAACTATATATATTCTTGCTTTTGGTTAGTCTCAACGTCTTGTTTTTGTTAGAGTGTAAAAACTGGCAAAACGCCGAAACTGCCAACTTTTTGGTTAGTATCATTCACAACAAATGGCGTGTGCAGTGGGCCCCACATATTAAATGATTGATTATTACTAATTTATTTTCAACCTTTTAAGTTTAAGCACATTACGCGATATGTAATTAATTGAAATTTTAGGTGCTGATGAGCTTGTGACATATATGTGAGTCTTATGTATGTTATATGTGCATGGAATTGCAATAAAATTCCTACTTTCCATACAATACATGCCATACATATGTGTGCGTGCGTGCATATATGCTGGTAAGATTGGATAATGTTGTAACTATATTTCTTACTTCTTGTTATATCCACAAATATACTATGTATACAGTTAAAGATCCTATAATTTATGAATGAGAATTAGGCTACTATGAAACAAATATTTTTAATTCATCATGGAATATTTTCCCATCTCAATTCCATTTTCAACACAACATCAATATGTAAAATGCACGAGTCATTTTATGTTATGCATCAACCATTTGATGAAGAAAATCTTATAAAAGCATTTGACGAGGGAATATATAACGTCCGAAGCAAAAAATCACATGGATGCACATTTCGATATTATGATACAGTTATCCAACAATATGAAACCGCGCACCATGGTATCACTGCCGAAAGGTGCCATCGATCTTAGAAAGAATAAGTCAATGTTCACTAGTTTAACTTGTCCTATCGATTTAGGTTTCGATAATGTTCCTTGTTCATAACATGGTTTGAAATCCAGCATAGGTTTCAAACTCAAATAAATAAGTAAATTCATCCACAGTAAA